>CM037587.1:117399183-119799183 GCA_021018995.1 Chloranthus sessilifolius | reverse complement strand
TGAGTTCTCAGATTCCTAGTTTTAAAGGGTATTTTGGATTCATTTGTCTGAGCTCATATTCTGAACAATTCCGAGTCATTTGATAGAAAATTGATATGTCGCTTTCACTCAGAAATACTCAGAAAACACGGATCTCCATGAAAACTCGCAAACAAAGGAATTTGTCGGAAAAGCTCATAAAAGCAACAATTCTGAGTCAAACACTTAGACTATGAGTATTTATAAACTCCCCCGGAATGTTTACATCTAAGTGTCTGATAAGTGCGCCATAATCTGAAAATCTATTGTGTGGGAGGTTAGGACGATAAGTAATGTCCATGTCGTATGATTCAAGGTAGGCACAGGTTTTTTCCTGTCGTCAAAGCCACTTGTGTTACTTATACTTCACGTAGGGCATGGGTGGATGAAATTGAGGCATCGTAGGCGCATCATCAAACAATGAGGGCTTCGTCGTAGAGACTCTGAGGGCGTTGGTCGAGGGCCACGAAAGAATACGACATGATAACGTGAAGGGTTCGCAACGCGATCACATGAGGGAAGATGTGGGCGTATTGGTGTTTAAGATGATACTGTGTGCTATGTGCATAGGCCATGTGCCATGGTTGTATGTCAAACCAATACCTTTAAGGTTCTCTTAATTTTTCCTGTATCGCTACACTAATACGTGCATGCACGTGCATCCGGACCTAGCATTTGCCGCGGGCATTGCTTGATTGCTTTAGGGCACATGAGTTGTGCGGCCTAAGGCCATTACGCTTGGGTTGGTTCCGACCAGACTTGCAGTTGTTGGATATTTTAATTATTTTAAAAGTTTTTTATTTTTTGGACTATTGTGAATAGTCTCATACCGGGTAAAACTCTTTTGGGGATTTGGGTTATAATATGTAGTCTTGGCTCAAGGCTTGTAGCCTTCAGGGGCACCGAATTTTGTAACTTCCACCGCCATGTAGCCCATCAGTCATACACATGCGCGCGCGCCGAGTCGAGCTGGGCCGGGTCGGGACGGGCACGAGCACAAGTACGAGTACGTGTACGTGACGATGTGGTGCATTTATAAAATAATTTTTTGGATAAAAGACTAACCGCATTTTAATCATTTGTATTTAAAATTTAAAAACCTTTAAATTTTATAATCTATTCTTTGTAACCGTTGTGTCTAAATGGGTCTTTTGTAACCGTTGTGTCTGATCGGTTTCTGTAACCGTTCTGTCCAATCGGTGCGGCAGTTACACCTCTTGAATTCTATAAAAGGGGACCCGAGGTCTTTCTTTTATTACTGCATTTTTTCCTAATTCAAAGTTTGCTTCCGAGTTCTTTTCTTAAGCGGTATTTGGTGTTCTGGTTACGTTATCAGATTCACCAAATCTAATCACAAGAATACGTTGCCGGTTCGTTGTATCCTGGAACCGATTTACCGGTAACCTATTAGTGGCCACTTGATCATAGTGGCAGGGGTAAATCTCTATTTAAAGACAACGAATTACGACGTGCCTCGAACCGGATCTGCATTTTTTCATTTCAATCTTTATCTTTTCTTGCAACTCGAAACAATTTTTCTAACATTTTAAAACCGAGATGGCCCATATCCAGGCTTCGACTTCTTCCCTACTAACCGACAAAATTCACCCCTCACTGCCCAACAACATCCACAAGTTGGACAGTTTTGATGGTTCTAACTTCAAACGGTGGCAACAGAAATTATATTTTCTGTTGACTACACTGAAAGTTGTGTACGTTATCATGAATTCGTGCCCAACAGTTACCGAATCATCAACACTCAATGAAGGCCCAAAAAAGCAGAAATGGGAAGAAGACGACTACACATGCAAGGGCTACATTCTGAATGCATTGTTGGATTCGTTGTAAGACGTATACCGCACCTACAACACTTCGAAGGAACTCTGGGACGCACTCGAAAAGAAGGATAAAATAGAAGATGCAGGGTATAATTCTTACATTATCAGTCAAATTTTCAATTTTAAGATGGTCGATGATAAACCTATTCTTAGCCAAGTGCATGATTTTCAAGTAGTTATAAATTATATGATTGCTAATGATTCTCATTTTGATGAGGATTTTTTGGTTGGTGTGATAATTGCCAAGTTGCCTCTATCTTGGAAAGATTATCGAAAAATCCTTAAACATAATAATGAGAAGATTTCTATGGAAAATCTTCTCCTTCATTTACGTATTGAGAAAGAATCCCGTGTTCGGGATAAAACCGAAGATTACATTGATATGACATCAAATACACACTTGGTTGAGTCTAAGGTTGTCAGTGGACCATCAAAGAAGAGGAAGAGAGGATTTTCTCAATCCAAGAAAAATAAGAAATCCGCCAAGACCATGGTACCAAAGAGCGGAGGCTGCTACCATTGTGGGAAACCCGGACACTTCAAACGGGATTGTCGTCTCTTCAAGAAATTGAAGAATCAAGCGAATGCAGTGAAAGAGAAAAATAATTTTTAGCCGTTCTTTCAGAGGTAAATCTGATTGGTGACATCAATGAATGGTGGATCGACACGGGTGCCACAAAACATGTTTGTAATAATCGTAATATGTTTGTGACGTATGATAAAGCTGACAATGATCAAGATATTTTCATGGGGAACTCATCTACGGCAAAGATCATAGGGCGTGGAAAAGTAAAATTAAATTTCACATTCGAAAAAGTCGTGACGCTTACTGATGTGCTCTATGTACCAGACATTTGCAAGAATCTTGTATCGGGTGGTTCACTAATCAAGCATGATTTCAAACTTGTATTTGAATCGGATAAGTTTATCTTATCCAAAAATGAGAAATTTGTTGGAAAAGGATATGTCATGGGAGGCATCTTCAAACTCAATGTAACTGATTCAATCAATAAAATCTCTTCTTCTTCTTACTTGGTCTCTGTTTCTAATTTATGGCATGATAGATTAGGACATGTAAATTATAGGTCTATGAAATGTATGGCTAACTTAGATTTAATTCCAAATCTTTTGCTAGTAGCGCTTGTAGTATATGTGCTAAGACTAAAATTATTAGAAAATATTTTCCTAGTGTTATTAGAAATTCATGTTTATTAGATTTAATACACAGTGATATTTGTTATTTAAATAATGTTCCTACTAGAGGAGGAAAATAATACTTTATTACTTTTATAGATGATTTTTCAAAATATGTTCATATATATTTATTAAATACTAAAAATGAGGCTTTTGAAAAATTTAAGGTTTTTAAAGCTTTAGTAGAAAATCAATTAAATAAAAGAATAAAAGTCATTAGATCTGATCGGGATGGAGAATACATGTCAAATGAATTCTCCGATTTATGTGAAATTCATGGAATTCGTCATGAAGTGACTGCTCCTTATACGCCACAACAAAACAGAGTTGCCGAAAGAAAAAATAGAACATTAGTAGAAATGACTAATGCAATGTTAGTCAACGCTAATTCCGATAAAAATTTATGGGGTGAGGCTTTGTTAACTGCTACTCATATTTTGAATAGAATTCCACATAAGAAAACTTTAACTACACCATATGAACTTTGGAATAATCGAAAACCTAGTCTAGCATATTTTAAAGTGTGGGGGTGTAAGGCACTTATTAGATTAATAGATCCTAAAAGACCTAAGATAGGCTTTAGATCTATTGAGTGTGCATTTGTTGGCTATACACAAAATAGTAAAGCTTACAGATTTCTAGTTATGAAATCTAATGACAATATCGATAAAAATACTATAATAGAATCTAGAGATATTATATTCTATGAATTTAAGTTTACTACTCTAACTAATAAATTAAATATTGAAAGTAAAACTTATGAAGATGAAGAATCTTCTAAATCTAAAGAAGTTATTGAATCTTTAAGTGATGAAGAGGTCATCATTGAACCACGTCGAAGTAAACGTCAACGGTTTGAAACTAGTATTTCAAAAGAATATTATATCTATTTGATTGAAGGAAATAGGACCAAAAGTACTAAGAAACATTTGTGTCTAAATATAGATGATGATCCTATCACTTTTAATAATGCCATGAAATCTAGAGATAGTGCCTTTTGGAGAGAAGCTATCAATGATGAAATAGATTCAATAATGGGAAACAAAACATGAAAATTAGTAGATTTATTAGAATGATCTAAACCCATAGGATGTAGATGGATATTTAAAAGAAAATTTAGAATAGATGGAACTATAAAAAAATTTAAGGCAAGATTAGTTGTTAAAGGATATAGACAAAAGGAAGGTGTTGATTATTTTGACACCTACGAACCCGTTGCTAGAATTTCGACTATAAGACTTCTGATTGCCTTAGCTTCTATACATAAGTTATACATCCATAAAATAGATGTTAAAATCGCTTTCTTAAATGATGATTTAAAAGAAGAGGTCTATATAGAACAATCAGAAGGATTTGTTCTACCTGGACAAGAAAAAAAAGTTTGTAAACTTATTAAATCTCTATATGGGCTAAAACAAGTACCAAAACGGTGGCATGAAAAGTTTGATAATATAATTATTAAATTTGGTTTTAAATCCAATGAAGCAGATAAATGTATGTATTATAAATTTTTTAATAATAATGGTGTTATAATATGTCTTTATGTAGATGATTTACTTATTTTTGGAACTAATTTAGAAGTTATTTTAGAAACTAAAAACTTTTTATGTTTATCTTTTAACATGAAAGACGTGGGTCAAGTAGATGTAATTTTGGGAATCAAAATTATAAGAAATCAGAATACGTTAACTTTAACTCAATCTCATTATGTTGAAAAGATTTTGAAAAGATTTAATTATTTTGATTTGAAATATGTCAATACATCTTTAGATATTAATTTTAAATTGACTAAAAATGATGGACGATGTGTGCAACAGTTAGAATATGCAAGGGTTATTGGTAGCCTTATGTATGCAATGCATTGTACTCGGCCGGATATCCCATTTACAGTAAGTAAGTTAAATAGATTTACAAGTAACCCTAGTTCTGTTCATTAGAATGCTATTTCGCATGTTTTTAGATATTTAAAGGGTACTATTAATTATGGTTTGTACTTTTCTGGATATTCTCAAGTTTTAGAAGGATATAACGATGCAAGTTAAATATCTGGTTCGGAAGAATCAAAGTCTACAAGTGGATGGATATTCACGTTTGGAGGCACTGCGATCTCATGGGAATCAAAGAAGTAAACTTGCATCACACATTCCACTAGGAATCGGAATTCATTGCCTTAGCGGCAAGTGGAAAAGAAGCAGAATGATTAAGAAATTTACTAATAGAAATTTCGATTATGATTAAACTATTGCCACCTATCTCTATACATTGTGATGGTGAAACAACACTATCAAAGGTTTATAGTCCAACGTATAATAGAAAAAATAGACACATTGGTCTAAGACATAGCTATGTAAAATAATTACTTAGAGATGGAGTAATCTCAGTAATTGGGGTTAGGTATGTGGAAAATCTGGCGGATCCGTTTATTAAAAACCTTGGCAGAGATGAGATTCATAAAACATCAATCGGGATGGGTTTAAAGCCATTAAACCTAAACAACCACTTATGATAGAAACCCTACCTAATATTTGTTTAATCAATGTCTAGGTTCAAAGGGAAAAACAAGTCATAAATCCGTGACGGTTAAAGGACACTACATTGATGAGAAATAAATCTCATATACATCCCAAGAAGGGTAGTGTTTTCACTTGTAATGGATAAGAGGAGGTTGAGCATTGCTCTTAATAGTCCTATAACATAATATGTTGAGATGTTAAAGTTATAAGAACATCTCTTATAGGTCTACCTATATAAGTGTGAGGGTGGAGCCGCTTTCAATGAGACATGACTTTATCTCATAAACACTTACGAAAATCAGGGTACTAGCATAGGGTCTAAATGTGCTAACCTTCTTTATTGAACACCAAATATATGAAATACATGTGTGACATAATTCCGATTTATTGTATAACATCGTTAATTCAAGACTTAGTTTCACTAATGACTTTGACAAATCTTGAATTATTTCCACTAAAATGAAAATTTAAGTTTGTAAGACATTTTCATTTATGTACATATTTCTAGCTTTATTCTGTTTTTCAATCGTTAAAATTAGTGGGAGATTATTTGATATTTTAAAATCTTTAAAATAGTGGGGGATTGTTTGATATTTTAATTATTTTAAAAGTTTTTTATTTTTTGGACAATTGTGAATAGTCCCATACCGGGTAAAATTCTTTTGGAGATTTGGGTTATAATATGTAGTCTTGGCTCAAAGCTTGTAGCCTTCACCCAGGGGGCACCGAATTTTGTAACTTCCACCGCCATGCAACCCATCAGTCACACACACGCGCAGCGTGCCGCAGTCGAGTGGTCGGAGACGGGCACAAAGCTAAATAATTTTTGGATAAAAGACTAACCGTGTTTTAATCATTTGCATTTAAAATTTAAAAACATTTAAATTTTATAATCTATTCTTTGTAACCGTTGTGTATAAACGAGTCTTTTGTAACCATTGTGTCTAATCGGTTTCTGTAACCGTTCTGTCCAATCGGTACGACAATTACACCTCTTGACTTCTATAAAAGGGGACCCGACGTTTTTCGTTTATCACTGTATTTTTTTCGAATTCAAAGTTTGCTTTCGAATTTAAAGTTTGCTTCTGAATTCTTTTCTTAAATTGTATTTGGTGTTTTGATTGCGTTATCAGATTCACCAAATCTAATCACAAGAATACGTTGTCGATTCGTTGTATCTTGGAACTAACTTATCGATAACTTATTGGTAGCCACTTGTTCATAGTGGCAAGAACAAACCTTAATTTAAAGACAACGAATTACAACGTGTCTCCAATTGAATCTACGTATTTTCATTTGAATGTTTATTTTCTCGTACAACCCAACAGCGGTGTGGGTAACTTCGAAATGAGATTGTCCCTCTACTTATTATTTGGATATCGCATTTTCCGTTGTATTTAAGACGCGGGCGAGTTCACGTCGAAAAGAGTGCCTATGAGACGGTGGGCTCTTCACCAAAGGGTGCAACTACGGGCACCGCGTCCATTCATCCGTTTTAACTCATTGATCCCAAAATCCCCCGCACGCATTCGGGCCACTCAAATGCACGGACACGGGAAAAAGAGAACCTGGAACCAGCGATTTAATTTCAAACTTCAAATTTCGTGCGCATGAAATGTCTGTCCGGACCGTCCAAATCCCGCCAAAAGCCAATAAAACTAATCTCCATCGTTCACTATTATTTCTCCAAATCCACGGTCCAAACCTCTCGATCCGCGTCAACAGTCACCAACCAATCAACTCTCACCCCCTCTACATATAATATCCACGCAACCTTCGACCGAAACTCACAATCTTCTTTCTCTCGTTCCTAACACCCAATTCTTCTTCCTCGCTCCATCTAGCGTTTTCCTTTTGTAACCATGGCCCCGAGAGCTGAGAAGAAACCCGCTGAAAAGAAACCTGCTGCAGCAGCAGAGGAGAAGAAAGCCGAGAAGGGCCCCGTCGCAGAGAAGAAGCCCAAGGCGGAGAAGAAGCTCCCTAAGGACGCTTCTTCTTCTGATAAGAAGAAGAAGAAGCGTTCGAAGAAGAGCGTTGAGACCTACAAGATCTACATCTTTAAGGTTCTGAAGCAAGTTCATCCTGATATCGGGATCTCGAGCAAAGCCATGGGGATTATGAACAGCTTTATTAACGATATCTTTGAGAAGCTTGCTCAGGAGGCGTCGAAGCTTGCTAGGTATAATAAGAAGCCGACGATCACTTCCAGGGAGATTCAGACGGCGGTGAGACTTGTGTTGCCGGGGGAGCTCGCAAAGCATGCTGTTTCTGAAGGGACCAAGGCTGTGACGAAGTTCACAAGTTCTTAGGGTTTCTGTGATAGGGTTTTGGGGTAGTTTCTGTGGTACTGGCATTTAGGGTTTTTGCTTTTTTGGGTGTACTTTGTGGGTGTGGATGGTGCGTTTTGGTGCGCGGGTTTTTTTCCCCCCTTTTTTGCTTTGTAATGGGTTAGGTTTCGTAAACGAATGTAAAAAATCTGTCTTTTTCGTTTGTTTGATGTTATGAAAAATTAGCGTTTTATTTTGATGCTAAAGATTTTGGTTTTAAATTTTGGTTTCTGAATGGTGATGTTTGATGTTCTATTTCATCTTGATTTAGGTTTTCCAAACTCTTTGCAAGGTGGTTTTAATATACATTTTTAATTGTCTTTGTTAATTTTTTCTTTTTGTTTGGATGGAATTTGTTCTCATGAAACTCGGCAACGAAATCCGTTTGATGTTCTCAACATTATACGCGCTAAGGGAGCCATTAGCACTCTGGAAGTTGGCCTTAGTGCATGGTTTAAACGAAAGTCTCCCTATTTTGGGGACTCTTAACTTTGAAAAACACCATTAGGCCTTTTAGTTTCAATGACATGGTCTGAAATTTAATATAAAGGTCGGCGTGAAACATGATTTTTGTAATATGATCTAATTCCGTCAAAGCGCATGATTTGATTTAACTGTCGAATATGAATCCTACGATAGAGATCAAGCGTTGATAGCTGTCATTAGAATGTTGGTTATTCGGGGGTTCCATCAATTGCCACTGGATAAGTTAATACTGATCACAAATCTGTGTTGCATGGCATATAGGGAGAAACTACAGGTTAAAGTAACATATGATGACTCTAATAGTGGTGTAAAGATGATTTCCACACTCGTTTGGTTTTCAAATGTCGGGCTTGAATCTCCTTACCGTCAGTTACACGCTAAGATGATGATTTTTAAATGATTTCGCACCATCAATGATTTAATATTGTTGGTGACTCATCATCAGTAGTTTTAGATGTTCGTGATTCATATTATCCAAGTGAATGATGTTTAAATTGTTTTAGAGTATTAATGATTTAAGATGTGACACTTTGAAAAGATCATAGATTGACTTGCATCGCCAAGCCCGAAATAGGTTATTTAGGGAGATTTAAATATGAACAAGATCATCAATTGGATGGGTCACTTTCATTTGTAGGCATATTTCTTTGGGTTGTGATCTTGTTCTAATGATAGATTGTGAGCCGGACGTTTTAGATTGATCACTGTTGTACAATGAAAAGCATATTTTAATGGTGTGAGATTTTAATGGTATAAGATTATTTAAACACTGTTGTGGTGTTTAAAAGAAGTGTTTTTACCAACAGTTCTTCATAGGAGCCAAAAATGATGCTGCCTCTATAAGAGAAGTACCATTAAAAACACTTCTTTTAATGGTATATTTCTTTGGGTTGTGATCTTGTTCTAATGATAGATTGTGAGCCGGACGTTTTAGAATCCGGCAGATTGCCCATGAAAGCTTGGGCTATTTGGAATCCGAGAAATAAGGTGGCTCAGGGTGAAAATCTTGGAGAACCAATGCACTATATCAGCTGGGCAGAGAGATTGTTAGCCGATTCCTCAAGGCAAACGCTAGAGGCGAGGTGAAATCGGCATCCTCTCATTCTCGGGCAAATGGAGTAAACCTTATGAGGGGATTTCGAAAATAAATGTAGATGGAGCCTTCAAAAAATCCAAGACGCTTGTCGGCTTAATTTGGAGTGGTCTATTCAAAGGGCAGGTACAAGGAGCTGCTAGTGGTGGCCTTCCAAATATTTCTTAGGTACTTCATATTGAACTTCTCGCCATCCTTGAAGGCCTACGTTTTTCTCGGGATGTCGGGATCCAGGATGTTGTGGTGAAAAGTGATTTCATCAATGCCGTAAACGTCATAAACAGTCAAACAGAGAATCGTTCAGCTTATATCATGATGATACAAGACATTAGGAGTCAATTGGCATCGTTCCGAGTCGCTAGCTGCAACCACACGCGGGGAAATTAACTCGGTCGCTAATGCTCTTGCTAAAATGGGCTACAACAGTGATGTTTCTAATATTTGGTTAGACGATGTTCCTCAATCTGTTTTACAACTTGTTATTTCGGATTTAAGTTAATGAAGTGCCTATTTTTCCTTAAAAAAAAATAAAATTTTCATGGCTCAAATCTCCTAACTCGTGAGCTAGATCACTACATGCCATAAGAGTGGGACTGTGAGAGTGGTCAAATGACTCAAATGTCATCATTCACCATATGATATCGGCATGTTTGATACCAGTATGATATTTGATAATTGTCTAATGGGATTCATATTTGATCGAAATATTTGATGTACTGATTGATATTTATGTTACTTAATGCGCTCATTCGCAATCCTGTTCAATTTCGTTCTGTTCGATTCGATTCAACGTGATAAGCAATTTGACTAGTTAATACTAACTATTTTGATCGAAACATATTTGACGTACTGATTGATATTTATGTTACTTAATGCGCTCATTCGCAATCCTGTTCAATTTCGTTCTGTTCGATTCGATTCGATTCAATGTGATAAGCAATTTGACTAGTTAATACAAGCTATTTTATTTTAATATTAAAAAAAATGATTTGAACTTAGACTTTATAATATTAAAATTTTATAGCTAATCAATTTATCCTTTACATTTATTTTATTAAAGAGTATAAATTTATATCATTAAAATAATAAACATTTTTAATTCATCCACTCCTTTGTGAATTGGGTTTCGCTTGATAGGAGCGAATTGCGAACTTGAATTCAAATTGAGCGAACCACCGAAGTGACTTTGGTTAATCTTTAAGAAAATTTCTAGGATGGACCATCTATCCACCTTTTTCAACAATCAAGCTCTAGTTTCACCTTTTTCAGAACTGTCTGGCTTGAACCTGAGTCAAGTTAAAAAGTCATAATTACTTCAAGGTCATTAAAGGTGATAAAACTAAGCTTTCTGTTTTGCACAATTCTAAACGCTTTAACATCATTAACTGCTTTGAATCCTATAATAGAGATCGTTTTTCATTCTAATATTCCACTACATGATTGATCAAAAATCAAGGGTGGTCCGTTAAACGGTCTGTTTTACTAAAAAATGTGGAGCTAAAGTAGCGTTGGAACTCTTATATAGGAGCGATATCGCTCCCTTGTAGCAACGATATCGCCCTCCCTATGGAAGCGACATTGCTCCTCTGTGGCAATGATATCACTCCTCTATGGAAGCGTCATTGATATGACAACAATATTACTTTCCTATCGCAACGATATCGCTCTCTTACGGAAGTGGCATCAATCCTCTGTGACATCGATATTGCTCCCCCTCCCCTATGGAAGCGATATCACTCCTCTGTAGTAGCTCCATCGCTCTGTAGTAGCTCCATCGCTCCTACATAGGAGCTCCAACGCTTCTATATAGTAACTTCACGTTTTTTAAAAAACGGACTCTCTGATTGACAACCCATGATTTCGAGATTAATCTTGTGAAAGATCAAGACAAAAACCACTATTCGTCATGAGATTCAAAGTAGTCAATGGGGTTACGACGTTTAGAACTGCCTAAGACGAAAAACTTGATTTTATCACTTGCAAGGTATTTATGACTTTTTAACTAGGTTCGGTTTCAAGCTGTTAGTTATGGAAAAAGGTGAACATATGATGGTCGATCTTGAAAATTTTCGTAATATTTAATAGCATCGATTGATAATGATTATTTCAAAGTTGTTTATTATTATTATTTTTAAAATATATATTGTATCAGCCGATATGTACTGAATGACATGAGTAGATTTCGCTTTAAAAAATATCAATAAGTAAGGGGGCATTCAGTTCCCCGTAATATGTGAATATTACGTGCAATCACCCCATTTTACTTCAGAAAATACAATTGTGTGTGTTCATTTTAATATAATTTCTCGTGTTTTGTACCTAAAATATTACCTATAATATTTTTGACCTACAAGGCTATAGCTCGGAATTTTCATTTATTGCATGTAAAATCTACAACGGTGACTTTCTATTCGAACTCAAAGGAGTACAACTAAAAGAAAATGAGTACTTTCATTTGTAGGCCATGAGATTGCAACTTCAACCCATCTCTTTTAGCTGACATACATTGACCGCCTTAGAATCAAATGATGGAGATTGTTTCTCGTACCAATCTTCTACACAATAAATCTTTAGATCATGGGTGTACCACCAGATAGTCATTTTTTTAATTTCACGTGACACACATCTCAAAAAGTGATTGTAAAATGATGTTTGAGTGTGATATATGCCACATGATTTTAGGGTCACTTTTTGAGATGTGTGGTACATGAAAAAGAAAATTAACTAGTTGATAAAATATCCATGATCTAAAGAACCGTTGCATGTAATATTTATGTGAAAAATGATCTTCCTCATTTGATGAGAGGTGCTCAATGTATGCAAGCCGGAGGAGTTGGGGTCATGGATCAAAATCTCGGTTTCGGTTTCGGTTTCGGTCATGACCCGAACCGTAGATTAGTCAAAATTTCGGTAAATTTCGGGATTTTTTGAAAATATGCTCCGAACTTTACCGAACTTTATTTTATTAGTTTTTTAAAGTTCTTTAACATTATTAGAACACATATATATGTTAGTGAGGCTAACTTTCGTCCATTTAAAGTACTTATATATTCATTACCCCTTAAAGAAGCTTAAGAAATGAAAACCCCTGAAAAAAATGGGTTTTATACCCCTTAAACAACGAAAACCCCTAAAAAACGGGAGCCATTACTTGCACACGTTTTTCAAGTGATTGCATTGAATTTAAAGAAATACTTGGTATTTTAGGGGCATGTGATATGTAAAAATGCAATATGGGCCGTCTGATTTGAAATTCACGATCAACAGATTTCTAGTACATAAAATTGGAACAAACCAGGATACTTGCCATATGATCTATTGTAGTTAACTGTTGAATTATGTAATGGTCTTTGACTCCATTTAATCAAATGATAAAAAATATATTTTGTTCTAAACTGTTGTAGGATATGTTTAAATCATAGCTTTCAAATCAAACGGCTTAGATAGTGTTTTCACATAGTAGAGGCCGCCAAACTTGCAAGACTTTCTTTTAAATTCGGTGCAATCCGGTGCAATCACTTGAAAAGCGTGTGCAAGTAGTGGCTCCCTTAAAAAAATGGGTTGCCCTTAAGTTACATCATCTGCCATAGTTCAAACGATAGAGATTGTTTTTCGTCCCAATATTTCATGTGATCGATCTTTAGTTCATGGGTGTACCATCAGACGGTCAATTTTTTATTTCATGTGGTACAACCCATAGAGTGACCTTAAAATCAATTTTAAGCGTGCATGTGATGTTAAGCTCATTTTTCTGAAATGTGTGCCACATTAAATAAAACACCGACCCTTTGATGCCACACCGACAATCTCAAGATCTATTGTGTGGCATTAGATCTTTAAATAGTTTTTATTGGTAATTTATGACAAGACCTCAAATTTCCTCAAGTTTGTAAGATTCATTGCAAACTAATAAAATATATACATGTTTAACACAACGAATTTTTATGACTTTTAATTTGAACTATCTGCCGTTGGTTTCATCGTGATCAAGGAATGAGATTCACCTATTCATTCAACCCAAGAGAAACTCATTCCCCATAAGGAGACCGACTCTTATGAAGCTTGGTACTTGAGACTTTCCATTATAGGGCAAAAAAAGCTAAAAAAGAAGAAAAAGAAGAAATAAAGGAAGGAAAAAAAATGAAAAAAAATGAGGCTAGGAAACAGCTAGGTAGCTCTTTCTCTTTTTTTTTTTTCTTCTCCTCTAATTTTTTTATTTTTCTAGGATTAAAGAAGCAAGCATGGAAAAAAAGGAGGAAAAAATAGAGGAGAGAAGAAGAAGAAAGAAAGGAAAAAAAATGGGTTTAAACCCTATTAAAAAATATCAAAACTTTTCATGTGTCAAATTATCGACTGATAATTTGAAATTATCGACTGATAATTTGAAATTATCGACCGATAATTTATTTTTTGATATTATCGGTCGATAATCACTTATTTTTGGAGGGGGAGAGGAGCGATAACATACTTATTTTTGGTTTGGTTCAAACTGAAATTAAGACATCTCGGCTGAAAATTTAAAATTTCCACCGAGATTTTGAACCATGCTTGGGGTGAAGTCCCAATTTTATGAAGTCTCCAACATTACATAAGCCGTTAAAATGAATAGTAGTTCATACTTAATACATAGATTTTATGTTAGGAAACAACCATTTTACACTAACTATATGCTGTTTTTAGCAGCAGCAAAACAAGTGTACCGTAACGGAAGTAAAGTGGAGAAGCGCTTAGGTTGAAATGAACGTGCCCTACCTAAGTCTATTGCATGTTACATACTGATATTATTTTATTATTATATGATAAAATAGTTAATTTAGTAAATGCGGCAGATGGAAACGTGGAGGGTTTCGTCTATTCTGTGAGCTGTGCAAACAAAAAGAACTCTGAAAAACAAAGCGGTGCTCGTCACCGGCCTTCTACTTCTTCTCCTCTTCTCAAATCTCTCTTCCATGGCTTCTTCCAGTTCTGGAAACTCTCTTCCAGCATCAGGTAAGCTTCTCGCATGCAAGTGAATCCCATATAATGCTTTCTCTTATTTAAATTATTCTCGTCTCTGTTTCAGAGGCCGTTCAAGTGCTCGTTGCATCGCTAGCAGATGAGTCCGCATTCGTCAGGGAAGCCTCCATGGCCGCTCTCAAAGAAATAGCTCTCCTGTAATAACAGTAAACCCTAATTACTTAATGGCTTCATCTAAAAAATTGTTCATATTTATAATTTTTATACTGTTTTTTTCACCATTGTAGGAATCCCCTTGTGGTCCTTGATTCTTGTTCTTCCGTCTCCCGAGGAGGGCGGCGGGTACGCGATTCTCACTTCTTCGGAATTCATCTTTATTCTGTCATTTGGTTTGTGAATTAGGGTTTGTAATATGAAGAATTTTTGATATTACAGAGGTTTGGAAACATTGCGGGGATATTTTTGGTGATGGCATTTGCAGTGCGTGCTATGGACAAGAAAGACGTGGATCCAACTCTGATGTTGAAGCTCGCTAAAATAGTCACTGGCGAGATGATCACATCCAAGGTATGTTTCTGCTTTTCTCTGTGTTGGAGAAAGCTAATTTTTATCGAATTTTTGTTATTCCGGGTTTGGATTCAGTTGCTTCATGGATTGTTGACTTTGGCAATGTTGTTAATTTGAAGATGCTCTGTTTTTAGACTTATTGAATAGTACACTGGGCAAAAGCGTCAAGAAGAAGCTAATGACAATACAATCTTTAGTACTACTACTGCTGTTTTATTATTGATTGAGGAGGTTTTACTCGTCCACCCTTGACGCCTCAAGTGACGTGTGATGGGATGAGAGGGCTAGTTATGGGGCTTGGTTCTGTATGGTCGATGAGCCGTGTTGGAATGGGACGACATCGGTAGCTCATGCCACTGTTGGTTGTGAGGACTAGTGCACAAGGCACATGGTGAAGCAAGCAGGCCAAGTATTTTTGGGTGCAGTGGCCAGTGAGAGGTGTAACCTCTAGGAACCAAGGCACAAAAGTGTCGGCATGGTTGATGGGCAGATCGAAATGCGTTGTTGGAACGGTGGGATTGCGGGAGGTGTCATGGTGCTGCTCGTGAGACCAAGACGAGTAGCTTGTGTTCCTGCCTAAGGGCTGGTGTATCAGAGCTAGGAGATGGCTGGCCTTAGTTTAGAGGTATTAGGGCTGGTGTATCAGAGCCTTGCACATACTATTTAAGAGGGTGACAGATTTAAACTTGATTTCAGGGTTTAAAGTGGCTGATCATGGGCCGACAATTACCCACCTACAATATGCTGATGACACGATGGTGTTTTGTAATGGAAGTCAAGGGGTGTCAGAGGTTAAAGCTGTTATGGATCTGCTGGTTACCTTTGAAGGGGTGTCAGGTCAGAGAATTAATTTGCATAAGTCTAGCTTGGTGAGAATTAATATGCCAGATGAGGTTACGGATCGGGCGGTCAGGGGAATTGGATGTATGAAAGACAAGTTGCCAATGACATACCTAGGAATTCCTTTGGGATTCGGGAAGTGTAGAGCCACAAGCTGGGATATGGCTGTCTAGAGGTTTCAAAAAATGTTGGTTACGTGGAAAAGTAAGTTACTTAGCAATGGGGGGAGGCTAACCCTCATAAAATCAACTTTTCCATCCATTCCACTATTTATGATGTCCATTTTTCTGACCCCGGTTAGCATCACAAAGGACTGGAGAAGATCGCTAGAGATTTTTTATGGGAAGGAAGTGGGGAGCGTAAGAAGCTACATTTGGTCAAGTGGGGACTGTTGTGTTAGTAAGGAAGACGAGGGTTTGGGAATTAGGAGTCTGCGGCTTGTGAACAAAGCGTTGCTTAGAAAATGGCTATGGAAGATCGGGGAAGAGAGAGAAAGGGACAAACTCTAGTGGCAGGTGGTTACGAGTAAGTATGGGATTGACACGAGACGACGATCTTAAACTACGTGAATGATAATGAAATGAATATTTACCAAAATTAAACTAAATTAATTAAGCAACAAATTTTAAAATAACCGCGATACCTTAAGGTTCCATGGTTTTCTGCTTGGATGACCGTGTTTGGTTCGGGTAGGGTCCAATCCGTGCCCTAGATTCGTGAGCCTCGCAGAAGGAGGATCTTAGAGATAGAACTCTAGTTGCCTCCAGATTAGGGCGCTCGCTCGTAGGTCAATGATGGAATCACCGATTTTCTCTAGGATTGTCGAATTGGATCGATTCGACGGTTTAAATTGGTTTGATGGCTCTGGGGAATATTAGGTTTATGGGTTTTTGAAAATCATAGGGTAACAATTGAGAATGGATTGATTGGGATCGATACGCAAGCAGGAAAAGATAAATCAAAAGAGATAGAGATAGAAGATAATAGATTGTGGGCTTCACACCCTTGGCTTCACACTTTGCGGGAAGAAGATTCACTCTTTGGAGTCGCTCATCTCAACCAGAAAGCATAAGCCTTATTTTTCATTAATCAATAACTATTTAAAATGTTTGTTTGAAGACCTTAAATAGGAGGTCTCACAAAAAGAAAACCCTAAACAAATCGCACTAAAAAAAAACAAGTTTGCCCATAAAAACCAAATCTCGACTTTTGGCGTATCTGAGTTTGCGACAAATCGATCGATCGATTTATATATATAAATCGCATAAAGTCTCGGTTCTGAATCGATCAATCAAAAATTGTATTCGATCGATTGATTTATTTATATATAAATCGCCTGCAGTCTCTGTTCACATTTGATCGATCGACAATTGGTAGTCGATCGATCGACTGAGAACATAAATTCGCCAAAAGTTAAGTCCCTTGTCCACAATCGATCGATCGATTGTCTAGGATCGATCGACCGTGCTGTGCTCCTTTAGGCTCTTTCTGAAGCTGTAAAATTTGTTGTGGCCCAAAATCCAATGCTCTCGATCTTAGCGTCCCCCGATTTTCTCCCATACCAGAAATGTTTCATCACTGATGAAACATGCATGTAGTACTGATCAAGTGTATTGGGACCCGAACGGTGGAACTCCTTGCAAGTAACCCAAACAATCTCGACATCTGGTAACATATGAGCATCATCCCGGTCGATTGTATCGGAACGCACACTGTAAACCTCTGCTCGATGAACCAAATAACCCGACTCGCCAATCCACTACCAAATATTTTTGAAACTTTTTATCAACTCTCCCGGACCCGAAAGTTTTCATCACCAATGAAATGTGATCGCAATATCGGTCGAAAATACAGGAACTCAAGTGACTAACTCTCATGATTGGCCCATGCACTCTGTGTAGTCGACTCACCAACCCCTCATCTCATAAACTAAAAACTCTCAATCGCAAGTGAATGCCACAAGATCATCCGAGATCTTCTCAATGACCTCACTACTCATTTTGCTCGGAGGAGGAAAAGATAGGGGTTGTGGGATTGGGTTTGGTGCACAAAGAAAGGACGTGTGAAAAGGGGTTCTATGAAGTGGAGTTGAGCCTAGATGAGGAACTAGGTCTTCCACATTAAATGTGGAGCTAATCCCTGTATCTGGAGGAAGCTCAAGAACGTATGCATTAGAAAGGTCCAGCGCCGTGGGCCTGGAGCTTCTTTGCAGTTCCCGATGGGATTTGTTCAGGTCAAATCCAAACCATTGCATGATCATTTAATTGGAATTCCATAAAAGTCTTAAGTAAATGCATCGATAATTTGAGAGTTTCATTGCACAAATTAATTTTAGGCGTAATTTCGGCATACAATGCGGAATGAGATTCAAAACTTGACTCACAATAAGACTCAGAATGTCAAGTGGTATGCAATTCGAGACTATGATGTGTATGCGTATCCATGGACTCGATACTCTCATGTGCATGTGACGCTAACGACTCACATGTAGTGGGCTCTATCGACATTAGTGACTCATGTGTAGTAGACTCTACCAACACTAGTGCTTCATGTGTGATCGAATCAAGTGATACTAATGGCTCATGTGGACTTGACTCAACGGATTTCAAGGACTCATGGGTAAGTGACTTGATTGGCTCGTGGGTACTTGATTCGAGCATCTTCAAAGACTCAAGTGCACTCGACTCTACAAACAACAAAGACTCGTGCACAACTGACTCTACGGACACTAACAAATTGTGCGTACGTGACTTGGTCGAATAACGAGTGGGTGACTCGGTTGACTCACGTGTGGGCAACTCAACATCACTACCCATAAGGGAAATATAAGTCTTTTTAACACAAATTAGACTTTCATCAACTTCTTCCATCTCCTCTTCACCCATCACGGTTCTAGGGTCATACACAATTTCTTTCACTTTCATATTTTCCGACTTCTTAGAACTTTCTCTTTTAGTCAATAAATTCGGAGAGGAAAATTTTGTGGAGCATTGGTAAGCAAAGTGTCCAAATCCGTGACACTTGGAGTAATCAAGACACTTATCTGTGTTGGTTTTTAAACTCTGTAGAAGGTGACGGTGTGTTAAAGGAACATACTTTTCAATAAGTCTTACCTTCATGTTAAAGGAACATACTTTTCAATAAGTCACACAAACATAACTCAAACACAATACTATAATTGAGGAATTTTAACAAACACAAGATGAACATGCAATGGAAGACACAAATGACAAAATCAAACGACATCGAAATGACATACACATGTGAACCAAAATGACTAAGTACTTTTGTCAAACATTATACCTGCACACTAATGAAGGCAAATGAAATAAAATGCAATAAAATTAAGATGCCATGCTAACATGACCTAACTTAGAACCTAAGCTTTGATACCAAAACTGACTCGGGACGACTCTAAACTATGTGAATGATAATGAAAAGTTGCTGAAATTAAACTAAATTAAGTAAGCAACAAATCTTAAAATAACCGCGATACCTTAAGGTTCTATGATTTTTGGCTTGGATGATCACGTTTGGTTCGGGTAGGGTCCAATCCGTACGCTAAATCTGTTAGTGACGCGGGACAACGGCCCTAAAATGCGGAATATGATTTAATGAGGATTTTACCGAAATTAAATAAATTAATTCAAGTATAATCGCAAAATTATCTTTGATATCTTAGGGTTTGCAGAATTCTAATGGGTAGATCACAAGAGATCCAGATAGGGTCCAGTCCGATGCGCAAGTACTTTAGAGTCGAGGCAAGATCGGCTTAGAGATAGTACTCTAGCTTTTCTAGGATTAGGCACTCGTCTTCGATCCGATGTAGATTCGCGGATTCCAAATTGGGTTGTGAAAGGGATTTGCGGTTTGTAAAGGCCTATGGCTTTTAGATCGGTTTATGATTTTGGAAAAGGTATTGGCTTGTGTGATTTAGGCTTTAAAAAGGGTTTAGGGTTTCGGGGATCACAAGGAAGGATTTAGGCTATGGCTAGGGAAGCACGCAGAGATTTAGATAGCAAATATAATCAAGCAAACCACGCAAAGCAATGACAACAAGAAGGAAAATATATGGGAATCACTCCCTTAGTCTCACACCAAACCCATCGTAGGGAAGAAGACTCTCTCTTCATGAAGTATAAGCTCTTATTCAATAATCAATCAACTCCCTTAATTACATTGTTTAAAGACCTTATATAGGAGGTCTCACAATAAAAGAAATCCCTAAAACGAAAATTAAATAAAGACAATTAAACCCCTAAAGTTTAAAGTTCGAAATTAGAAGTTTAAAACGACTAAAACTACTCGGCGCAATTTCGATCGATCGAAATTGAAAATCGTTCGATCGAAATTTAATTTCGTTCAATCGAAATTTTGATTGCAATTTCGATCGATTGAAACTGAAAATCGTTTGATCGAAATTTCAGAGTTTTGTGTTTTCCTCTTCGTTGTTGTTCGATCTTTGACGTTCCCCGTCATTCTCCTCCACTCAAAATGTTTCATCACCGATGAAACACGCACGTGGTACTGATTAAGTGTGTCGGAACTTGCACGGTGAAACTCCTTGCAACTAGCCCAAACAATCACGGCTCCTGGTGACGTATGATCCGCTTTTCGGTGGATTGTAGTGGGACGCACATGGTAAACCTCTCCTTGATGAACCTAATAATCTGGCTCGACAAGCCATTCTACCAAATATTTTTGAAGCTTCTCATCAACTCTCCCGGACCTGAAAGAATTCATCCCCGATGAAGTGTGATCGCGATATTGGTCGGGATGACGAGAACTCAAGTGGCAAACTCTTTCATCATTGGCCCATGTGTTTAATTTCGGCATGCAATGTAGAATGAGACTCAAAACTTGACTCACAAGTCTCGAAATGTGAAGCGGAATGCAACTCGAGACTATGATGTGTGAGTGTATCTATGGACTCGATACTCCCTTATGCATGCGACTCTACCACCAACAAGGACTTGTGCACAACGGGCTCTACGGGCACTAACAAATCGTGTGTAGGTGACTCGGTCGAATCGTGCGTGAGTGACTCAGTTGACTCACGTGTGGGCGACTCAATATCACTACTCACAAGGGAAATAGAAGTCGTTTCAACACAAACTAGACTTTCGTCAGCTTCTTCCATCTCCTCTTCACTTAGCAGATTTCTAGGGTCATACACTTCCTCTTCTACTTTCATATTTTTCAGCCCCTTAGAACTTTCGCTTTCAGTCTATAAATTTAGAGGGGAAAATTTTGTGGGGCATTGGTATGCAAAGTGTTCAAACCCTTGACACTTAAGACAATCAGGACACTTATTTGTCTTGGTTTTCAAACTCTGTAGAAGGTGACGGTGCGTGAGAGGAACATAATTATCGACAAGTCGCTCCCTCATGTCCTCCCATCGTGTGATGGGCTTACGATTAGCTAACTCACGTAGAAGCTCAACATTAGTCCAATAGGTTTTGGCACCACCCTCCAACTTTGTACTCATTCGGTACGCCATACCAATCAAAATACTCTTCTACATTAGACAACCATTCCACGAAGGTTTTGGGGTTTAGCCATCCCTCAAAACATGGAACTTCATCCCAAATAGATTTTAGAAACTTTTCGGCGGGATCGTACTCGGGTTCACGCTGATGAGGGTATCCCCTAACTCTAGTCTCATCACGACTTTTGAGACTTTGCCCAAAATTTGATGTGTAGCGACTCTTATTATAAATTGCACGCATTTGGGCTTTGATGTCCCTAAGGGCATCGACAATCTCGCTCATGCTTATGGTGAACATGACTTACTAACACGGGTGCTAAATGCCATGCAAACATGAACCACAATGGATGAGGAATTTTGTCAAACACATGACATGTACACATAAAAACTGAAGGAAGATGCAATGAAAATTAAAGTGACACACAATATGCCCTAACTTAGAAAATCTAGGGCTTTGATACCAAAACTGATGCGGGACAACGGCCCTAAAATGTGGAATATGATTTAATGAGGATTTTGCCAAAATTAAATAAATTAATTCAAGTTTAATCGCAAAATTATCTTTGATACTTTAGGGTTTGTAGAATTCTGATGGGTAGATCACAAGAGATCCAGATAGGGTCCAGTCTGATGCACAAGTACTTTAGAGTCGAGGCAAGATCGGCTTAGAGATAGTACTCTAGCTTTTCTAGGATTAGGCACTCGTCTTCGATCCGATGTAGATTCGCGGATTCCAAATTGGGTTGTGAAAGGGATTTGCGGTTTGTAAAGGCCTATGGCTTTTAGATCGGTTTATGATTTTGGAAAAGGTATTGGCTTGTGTGATTTAGGCTTTAAAAAGGGTTTAGGGTTTCGGGGATCACAAGGAAGGATTTAGGCTATGGCTAGGGAAGCACGCAGAGATTTAGATAGCAAATATAATCAAGCAAACCACGCAAAGCAATGACAACAAGAAGGAAAATATATGGGAATCACTCCCTTAGTCTCACACCAAACCCATCGTAGGGAAGAAGACTCTCTCTTCATGAAGTATAAGCTCTTATTCAATAATCAATCAACTCCCTTAATTACATTGTTTAAAGACCTTATATAGGAGGTCTCACAATAAAAGAAATCCCTAAAACGAAAATTAAATAAAGACAATTAAACCCCTAAAGTTTAAAGTTCGAAATTAGAAGTTTAAAACGACTAAAACTACTCGGCGCAATTTCGATTGCAATTTCGATCGATCGAAATTGAAAATCGTTCGAACGAAATTTAATTTCGTTCAATCGAAATTTCGATCGATCGAAACTGAAAATCGTTCGATCAAAATTTCAGAGTTTTGTGTTTTCCTCTTCGCTGTTGTTCGATCTTTGACGTTCCCCGTCAGTTAGCCTCGCAGAAGGAGGATCCTAGAGATAGAACTCTAGTTGCTTCCAGATTAGGGCGCTCGCTCATAGTTTAATGATGGAATCTTCGGTGTTTTCTCTAGGGTTGTCGAATTGGATCAATTCAACGGTTCAGATTGGTTGATGACTCTTGGGAATATAAGGTTTATGGATTTTGTGAAAATCGTAGGGTAACAATTGAGAATGGATTGATTGGGATCGATACACAAGCAGGAAAAGATGATTCAAAAGAGATAGACATAGAAGATAATAGATTGTGGGCTTTGCACCCTTGGCTTCACACCAAACCCTTCGCGGGAAGAAGATTCACTCTTCAGAGTCGCTCATCTCAAGCAGAAAGCATAAGCCTTTTTTTCATTAATCAATAACTAATTAAAATGTTTGTTTAAAGACCTTATATAGGAGGTCTCACAAAAAGAAAATCCTAAACAAATAATGCTAAAAAAAAACAAGTTTGCCCATAAAAACCAAATTTCGACCTTTGGCATATTTGAGTTCGCGACAAATCGATCGATCGATTTATATATATATATATATATATATATATATATATATATATAAATCGCATAAAGTCTCGGTTCATAATCGATCGATCGAAAACTGTATTCGATCAATCGATTTATTTATATATAAATCACCTGCAGTCTTCGTTCACATTCGATCGATCGACAATTGGCAGTCTATCTATCGACTGAGAACATAAATTCGCCAAAAGTTAAGTCCCCCTGTCCACAATCGATCGGTCGATTGCCTAGGATCGTTCGATCGACTATGTTGTGCTCCTTTAGGCTCTTTCTGAAGCTGCAAAATCTGTTGTGGCCCAAAATCTAACGTTCTCAATCTTGGCGTCCCCCGTTAGGGATGTTGGAGAACTCTTGGATCTCCAATCCCACAACTACTCACGAATCGGCGTGGTGGAAGGCGGTGATGACATGTCGACATAAATTCCAGGGTGGAATTACTTATAGTTGGGGTGATGGTCAGTGGATCCGTTTTGGAAGGACAGATGGGTAGTGGAGCAACCCTTACAAATGACGTTTCCTTCGATGTTCATGCTCTCTGATGCGAAAGACGCTACTATCAACAGTTTCGTGCAACCGGAAGTGGGGAATCGGGTTTGGAATGTGATGACTCGGCAAAGGCTTAGAGATTGGGAAATGGAGGAGTTCCGGAATCTTATGATGATTATTAGGGGTATGACTCCTAACTTGATTAACAGGGATCAGAGAGTATGAAAGTTTTCGGTTGAAGGGGATTTTTCGGTGAATTCTTCGATAATTATCTGGTGAATCACGAAAGGATTCCCAACAATAGTAGGTGGTGGTAAGGTTTCTGGAAGGTCAAAATGCCTCCCGAGGTTAAATTCTTCGTGTGGACAATGGTTCGAGGGAGAGTTCTTACTCATGATCAGTTGATTAGAAGAAACATTCCGGTCCGAAATAAATGCCTTCTCTGTATGAGGGGAAGGGAATCGGTCGCGCACATCCTTCAACACTGCTCTTTTGCGCGAACCATCTGGTACAAGATCTTTCATATTTTCAATGTCAAATTGGTTCTTTCCTTCTAGCCGGCCCAAATGATGGAGATGTGGAAGGAAATCAGTGTAACTGATCATAGGAGGGAGTTATGACCTCTGATAGTGTATGCGGTTTTTTGGGTGATTTGGCTGGAGAGGAACAACAAAATTTTCAGACGAAAGACAAGACCTTTTATTCTGGTCATCTGCGATATCAGAGATTGGGTGGTTAGTTGGAACGTTATCAAGACATCCGAGTTCAACGAGGGTTTTCAATGTTTCATGATGTCATGGGACTGCTATAGCCTGTAACTATGTCTGGGACTCTTCTCTGTTTTGTGATGGGGGTTCGTTTGCTTTGTGGATTTGCATGGGTCCTTCGGTGAATGTCTTTTTTTTTGGGGGGGACGCGGGGGGGGGGGGTGTGCCAAGGTATGTTTGGTTTGTTCCTCCTTTATTCTTTGGTTAATATATTTGCTTTGTTATCGTTTCAAAAAAAAAAAAAAAAGGTGTCTACACTCAAACTTCCATTCATAAACTTCAAAACTAATGAAAATTTACAGATATGCAGTTTTATAATAACTAAAGCATAACATGAAAGTAAAAGTCTAAACAAGCGCCAGCTTTGTAGTTAAGCTGCTACATTATGCTTTATGGACCAGCAGATGCTTAAACTGTTCTTATTTTGTTAGAAAATAAAATAGCACTACCAGTTTTCATCTGCATGGATTTTCCGGAATAATTTTAATTGTAAAAGTGAACTTATCTAAAAAATCGTTAACCTCATAAATTTTTTGAGGCCATAACAGTTTTTCAGGAGGCCAATTCACATCATCCTAAACCTGAGGCCTGACTTGGATCACCAAATTATACGGGTGTCCTTCTGCAGTTCCTTCCCATTTCACCCCTCTTGCCTCACTACACCCTTCTTTTGAACTGTAATGATAGTACTTCCTTGGATTGGTTTATGTTTCTTGTTTCTGTTGTGTTTTAGCACAATTTCATTCGCCAAACAGGACCAAACAATGCAGGTGGAGCCTCAAGACTCAAGAGCTCATCTTCCTCCCCCCCGATTGGAGAAAATTTGGCTCTGTCGAGTTGGAATTGTCATGTGAGTCCAAGAGTTCATCATATTGACCTTGCCGCACTTCTTCTTGAACCCAGACATTCTCAGAATGTGGTTTGTGGTTCCGTTTGACCAAAATTCCATGTGTGTATCATTGCCTTATCTTGTTTGTCTTTTATAGAAATTCCATAATCTGTGATGTTTGAACCATGACCAACCAACGCGTAACCAACACTTGGAATAGTAATTGCTTGAAAATCATATCCTATGCCCATTATATAGTGATATTTATTACTTCATTTGCTGCCGTAATGTCAACAAGAATCACCCTATCTTTCAGGAATTCTCTTTGTATGGAATCACTAGCATCTCACATCCAGGTTCCTCAATACTCTGCACATTTACACTCTTCTCACAAAATATCCTTCTCGTCTGCTGTCTCTCTGAAATTTAGAGCCCCAGGAGTTGACTGAAAGCATGATACCTCATGCTTAACGACATCCATTTTAAGGATTTACGTTTAACTGGACAAATAAGGATGAGTGAGTGATGGCTTGCTTTGTTACTTATAATTTTGAGATTTCATTTTGAATGCTGGCAGCTTTTATTTATTTTATTTTCTTCTCTTTTGAGTCAGGTGTCTAATTGTTGTTAACGAAAATGAAAATTTATAAGGATCTCTGATTTAAAGTTTATAGTCATCCAATTGGTTCAGTGATGACTTATCTCAAAGTTCTGTATTTTTCTTTGCTTTTAGTACCATTACAACTTCTTATTGTGATTTAACACATGTTTTTACATTTGATACAAAGTGGGAGCTGACGTACATTTAGACCAAGCTGTTTTAAGAGGGTTGGTGCATACCTACTTTATGAGTTACAATTGGCCGATCTATAATTACAAGGAAATTGTTTATGTTGATGGTGATTGATTGTAATCTTGTTGATCATTTTTGCTTATGCACTTTGTACGTAGGAAGTCAATGCTGATTGGCAAAGGGCTGCAGGCGGTCTACTTGTAGCAATAGGATCACATTTGCCTGATTTGGTAAGTTCATATGATGTGATCTCATTCGATGGATAAGCATTTTGGTTCGGTTTTGTATCTTTGAATTGGAGACAAATTGGTGTTTCATGCGTAAGGAATGCTACCTACGTTGTTCCAATAGAATTGTACTATTTGGTATTAAAATCTGAAAGGAAAGGGCACATTTTATGTGAGGCAATAAGAAGTTCTAAGTCGATATAATTGTCCTTGCCTCTGTGGAAGAGGTACTTGTCCAGTTTTGAATGTTATTGGTTCTTGCATGCTGTGTCCTGTGGTGTGCCCATTGCCAGGTATCCTCAGTGCAATTTTGCTATGTTTTACATTTTGGCTATTTTCCAGTTGAAACCATTTTTGTTTTCTTCAATTGGATTAATTGAGTCTTTGTAGTGAGATTAGAAGTTCCTTTATCTTTTAATAACATTAGATTGATTTACTTGGTCCACAAAAGAATATTAGATCCTTAGTTTATAGGACAATTGTTTGTTAACAATTGGCTTAAGATTTCTTATATTTATACCCTCTTCATATGGTAACCATGTAATAGTTACCATATGAAGTTTCTGTTTACACACATGAGCACATACACAGATCTGTTTATATTTTGTTTTAATAAATGATAAGTACAGAAAAGGCCCACATTCACGAAAAACGTATAAGAGCTTGTAATTAGTCACCCCTGGAATTAAGATTACTTTTTGAGGGCCAATTCTGGTAGGTAGTTACCTTTTTTCCCCTAGAAGTGAAAGTTAATCCAGGAAACCTAGAACATACGAATTGAAAATTCTGGATATTTCATCATCATCGTCATCATCATCAAGCATCATCATCGTAGTCGTTGTTCTTATCATCGTTGTCATTTTCATTGTCATCATCATCATCACCTTGTCCTCTCTATTTGAGGTCGAGTTGGTATTAGGTGACTGATATAGTGACCGAGTATTTGATGACCGACCCGGTCACTAAAGGTGGTGGCTGTACTCATGAAAAAGTTTTGGTACCTTGTGGTGCACGAGGTTATTTTCCAGTTGATAACATTTTCCTTTTCTTCAATCAGATTGATTTAGTTTTTCCACGTTAGATCTGAAGCTCTTTGTTTTTTAATAGAAAAATTATATCTATTTACTTGCTCCAAATTTTTTTTAGATCCTAAGTTTCTTATAGAACAGTTTTATGTGAAGGGCTTGGGCTTAAGGTTTCTTGTACTTATGTCCTTTTCTAGGACCATGTAATGATTACCCTATGAAATTTATGTTTGCAGATATCCATACACTTGGGGTTGGCCTAGGGTGGGGGGAACGAGTGCCATATGGCATTCATATAGGGACCCTTTGACGGGGACGCCACATACATGGACATCGGATTTGGACCACATCAGTTTTACCGGCGTCGGAAGAAGCGTAGAGAAAGCCCGGATACCGTAGCCTTAGAGGAGAAAATGACACAAACCGGCCTTTGTGGCCGACCACCAATGCACAAAGCTGTCCTGGCCGCATGCCGACCTCAGACGGGATTTTTTATATATTTTTTTATTGTTATGCGAAAACTGCCTTTTAGTGTTTTATTAGTATTAGGATTCTTTTATTTTCAGAATTAATTATTGGTGGCCTATATATAGAGGCTTGTAAACACTTTTTTAGTTAGTTGATTGAATATTTGAATGCATTATTGTTTGAGTATTCTTTGCCTAAGATGGTGACGGGGACGCCACATACATGGACATCGGATTTGGACCACATCAGTTTTACCGGCGTCGGAAGAAGCGTAGAGGAAGCCCGGATACCGTAGCCTTAGAGGAGAAAATGACACAAACCGCTAGAATCCTGTAGCGTCTTAACGACCATACCTTGTTCTTGCATTTCTTGACGAGGATTTTTTAATTTTATGCGAAAACTGCCTTTTATATTTTATTAGTATTAGGATTCTTTTATTTTCGGATTTAATTATTGGTGGCCTATATATAGAGGCTTGTAAACACTTTTTTAGTTAGTTATTGATTATTGAATAAGAGCTTTTGCTTTATGAAGAGAGTCTTCTTCCCCGTGATGGGTTTGGTGTGAGATCAAGGGAGTGATTCTCATCTATTATCTTTGATCTATTATTGTCTTTGCTCTATAATTTCTCTGTTAATCCATTACCCATATTGAATCCATAATCCAAAACCCAAAACCTATTTCCATCAAAAACTCTAGTTTTCATACGAGTTATCAAACCTAACGAATCCTACAACCCTAGTTCGAACCCGTGAATCTACATCAGATCGAAGACGAGCGCCTAAGCCTGGAAAAGCTAGAGTCCTATCTCTAGGCTCGATCCCGCCTCAAATCTAACGGGACTTGCGCATCGGATTGGACACCCTATTCGGATCTCGCGTAATTTACCTATCGAAATTCTACGAACCCGAAGGTATTGTGATAGTTTTGAGATTACTCTTGAATTAATTTTATTTAATTTCGACAAATCGCATTAAAATTATATTCACGCATTTTAAGGTTCCCGTCCCGCGTCAGTTTTGATATCAGAGCCCTAGGTTTTCTAGGTTAGGACATTTTTTCTTGTCATATTTAATTTATTGAATTGCTTTTCTTTTTGAGTCCATATGGCATTTCATATTAGAACCCTAATAGACCTTTGTGATCACCATGGCTTCGAATGAAGTTCTTGATACTCTTAGAGCTATGCGAGAAGAATTGGGTGCAATTAATGCACGTCAAAATACCATAGAGCAGGCCCAAACATCCCTAGGAATCGATAATGATAGATTGCGTGATCGAATCAACCAATTAGAAGCGGATGGTGAACTCCATTCTCCGCGCCAAGAGCTTGAAGGTCCGCACTTTGAACGCAATGGTCTCTAAGGTAATCGGAATCAGAATCGTACGAATCCTCGTAGAGATGACTACGACCTCGAAGTACAACTCCTTAAAAATGTCAGAGTTGAGATTCTGACTTTCGATGGAAGAATGGACCCTACAGTCTTCCTCGATTGGTTTTCCGACATGGACCAACACTTTGATTGGCATGCCATGAATGGCGACCATTGCGTCAGGCTTGCTAAAATGAAATTGGTTGGTCAAGCTCGACTTTTCTGGCTCAATGTTGAGCGCGTCAGGGTGAATGCGGGTTGTCCTCCCATTACCCGTTGGGATGACATGAAGGAACGACTTACTGAGAAGTATGTTCCTGTATCATACCACCAACGCCTCCTTGACCAGTGGTAAAATTTACGCTAAGGTGGTATGCCCGTTACCGATTACATTGCCAAATTCGAAGAATTCATGATGAGGGCCAAAGTATCGGAAGGCCCTGAAATCACTCTCTCTAGATTCCGCTCCGGATTGCGACTTGATTTGCAAAAAGAGTTGCCCGTGGAAACTCTTGAAAGATGCTATGCCGTTGTGCCAGATCTTGAACAGTACTTGAAAACCTCGGTGGTGAAGAGAACCGAGCCACAATATAGTAGTCAACGATTCGGTAAGGGACGATTTAATCCTCCTCCCAAGCCTACACAACCTGCCCCTACCAATTCGAGGTTTGAAAAAGGAAGAGGTGTAGTCGGAGAATCCTCAAGGGTTAATTCTCAAGTAAAGTGCTATAAATGTCATGGGATGAGACACTTTGCCGCCCAATGCCTTATGAAAGAACCCCAAAGGACTCTCTTCATTGAGGGAGAGGATGATGATGATGAGGTAGTGATCGAAGAAGAAGTATTTGAGCCGGGTAGCACACCCAGTGATGAAGAGGGTGATGCTATTGGCCATGCTTTAGTTGTGAGGTGTGCTCTTGCACAACCTCAACGGGATGAGAAGGATAACTGGCGAAGGGAGAACATCTTCCACTCCTTTGCCAGATTTGGTGAGAAGAGTTGTAAGGTCATCGTGGACAACGGTAGTTGCACCAATGTAGTGTCAACACATGCCTTACGCTGCTTGGGGCTTAGACCCGAAGCCCACCCGAGGCCTTATAAAGTCGCATGGGTCGACTCTTTGTCTATTCCCGTGTCATGAAGGTGTCATGTCCCGATTCAATTACGTTCTTATTCGAACACCTTATGGGGTGCTGTGGTGCCGATGGATGTGGGCCATATCATTATGGGAAGACCATGGCTCTACGACATGGACGTGACTCTTTATGGTCGATCAAATATATGCATGTTCATGCATAAGGGCAAGAAGATCACTTTACAACCTTTGCCTCCCAAAACACCATCGACCAATAAAATCGAGAAGAAGGGCGAGTCTTCTAAATCTATCAATATTGTGAGCCCTTTAGAATTCGGAAAGGCATCGTTAGATGAGAGTGTGGTGTACGTAGTTGTCACCGTTGAGAGTGCTCTCGAGTTGGTGAGCGAGTGTCCCAAGGAGGTTGAGCCGATTTTGAAAGTGTTTACGGATATCTTCCCTGAAGACTTACCAAACGAACTCTCTTCCCTGCGTGATATCCAACACGCAATAGACTTGGTTCCCGGATCTACCTTACTGAACCTGCCCCACTATAGATTGAATCCGGTTGAGCACACCGAGTTAACTCGGCAAGTCAATGATCTCCTTCAGAAGGGGTTCATCCAAGAGAGCATGAGCCCGTGTTCCGTACCTGCCCTACTCACTCCTAAGAAAGATGGTACATGGCGCATGTGTGTGGATAGCCGTGTAATAAATAAGATTACGATTAAGTATCGGTTTCCCATACCAAGGCTCGATGACATGCTCGATATGATGGTTAGTGCCACTATCTTTTCAAAGATAGACCTTAAGAGTGACTTCTATCAAGTCCGCATCCGCCCCAATAATGAGTGGAAAATCGCCTACTAAGGATGGTCTCTATGAGTGGATGGTCGTACCATTTGGGCTTTCTAATGCCCCGAGTACTTTCATGCGACTTATGACCCAAGTGTTGAGGCCGTTTCTAGGTAAATTCCTTGTTTATTTCGATGACATTTTGATCTATAGTCATGAAAATGATCAACACTTGAATCACCTTAGGTTGGTTTGTGAAACCCTCAAGGGCTAGAAGTTGTTTGCAAATTTCAAGAAGTGCACCTTCATGCAATATTTCGTTGTCTTCTAGGGATTCATTCTCTCAGCCGATGGAATGGTCGCAAATCCCGAAAAGGTTACAGCCATTGTAGAATGGCCCAAACCTAAGAACATACATGATATCCGCAACTTCCATAGTTTGACTACTTTTTATCGTCGTTTCATCAGAAGCTTTAGCACCATCACGGGCCTAATTACAGATTGCATGAAAAAATGAGACTTTAAATGGGGCAAAGCGGCGACGAAAGCCTTTGATGAGATCAAACAACATATGAGTAGTGCACCCGTCATGTGATTGTCGGACTTTTTCAAAGTCTTTGAAGTCGCATGCGATGCATCGGGTGTGGGCATAGGAGGAGTGCTTAGCCAAGAGGGTCACCCAGTGACCTATTTTAGTGAAAAACTTAATGAGGTAAAGCAAAAATACTCCACCTATGACAAGGAGTACTATGCGGTCGTTCGATCTCTTTGGTATTGGAAACATTACCTTAGACCGCAGGAATTTGTGCTGTTCTCTGACCATGAAGCCTTACGCTTTCTTGCTTCACAGAAAAAGTTGAACCCAAGGCACGCGAAGTGGGTCGAGTACCTTCAAGGGTTCACATTTGTGTTTAAGCATAAGGCCGGTGCTGAAAATAGGGCTGCTGATGTGCTTAGTCGTCAGGTGGAGACTTTGCACTCCATGAGCACCGAGGTCGTCGGGTTCGAACGACTAAAGGATGAGTACCCCGATTGTCCAGATTTTGGGGTAGAGTACACTGCTCTCCTTAGTAAGCCAACCAGCACACACTCATACACCATCCAGGATGGGTACTTATTTAAAGGCGAGCCTTTGCATCCCTCGCACTTCATTGCGTGACTTTCTCATTTGGGAGTTACATGCTGGAGGGATGGCCGGACATTTCGGGCATAATAAAATTGTTGCGCTCGTAGAGGATAGGTTCTTTTGGCCTAGCCTAATGAGAGATGCCTCCGGGTTGTTAAACATTGTCGTACTTGCCAAGTGTCAAAATAGACTAAACAAAATGCTGACTTGTACACCCTATTACCCGTGCCACACACACCGTGGCAAAACCTCTCAATGGACTTCGTGCTTGGACTTCCCAAAACTCCAAGGAAGCATGATTCTATCTATGTCGTAGTGGACCGATTTTCCAAGATGGCCCACTTCATTCCTTGTTCCAAAACCTCCGATACATCCCTTATTGCTAAATTATTTTTCGTGGAGGTCATACGTCTTCATGGGTTACCCAAAACCATTGTGTCTGATAGGGATGTTCAATAGTTATTTTTGGAAAACCCTTTGGCACATGATGGGCACATTGCTCCAATTCTCGACAGCTTACCACTCTCAAACGGATGGCCAAACCGAAAACACCAATAGGAGCCTTGGGAATCTCCTTCGTAGTTTTGTCGGTGATCATGTTAGGACTTGGGATACCATTTTACTCACAACTGAGTTTGCCTATATTAATTCTGTCAATAGGTCCATAGGCATGAGTCCTTTTGAGGTAGTACATGGTCATAGGCCTAGGAACCCATTAGATTTGATCCCCATGTCTGCAACCTATAGAGTGCCAGAGTCTGCTGATGCATTTGTACAACACATTCATAGCTTGCATGCTGAAATTAAACAAAAGATTAATTCGAGCAACAGTCAATATAAATTATCTATAGATGCTCACAGGCATTTTAAAGAATTTCACGTGGGTGATTATGTGATGGTTCGGGTTAGGCTTGAGCGGTTCCCATCGGGATCCGCAAAGAAGCTCCAATCCCGAGGCGCTGGACCTTTTAGAATTTTGGCTAAGAGTGATTCTAATGCATACGTGCTTGAGCTTCCTCCAGGTACTGGGGTTAGTTCAACGTTCAATGTGGAGGACTTGGTTCCTTACTTGGGTTTCACCTCACCTCTTGAAAACTCACTCTAGCCACCTCATAGCCCCAGCCCCAACCCAACCTTGCAGCCCATACCTCTTCCATCCCCAAGCCGACGGAGAAAAGATGAGATCGAAGATATAATAAATGATCATGTCATTTCCACATAAGATGGGGGATTTCAGAAGTACTTGGTTAAATGGGTCGGAAAACCGGAGTCCGAAAACACTTGGATCCACGAGAATGAGGTCCGCCGATTGAACCCCGATTTGATTGATATCTACCACGAGCGCGTTTCATTGGTGATGAAACCTATTTGGTCCGGGGGACTTGACGGGGACGCCACATACATGGACATCGGATTTGGACCACATTAGTTTTATCGGCGTTGGAAGAAACGTAGAGGAAGCCCGGATACCGTAGCCTTATAGGAGAAAAGGACACAAACCGCCAGGAGAACAGTAACGCACAGGATAATTGTGACAGTGTCATGACATCTTTGTCATATTGCGTGATTTACCGCCATAAGACGCTGGCATGAACATGCCGTGATAGCTACCGTAGCGCCATGCGCACTTCAGATTTAGATTTTTAATTTTATCGCGCCTTTTATGTTTTATTAGTATTAGGATTCTTTTATTTTCGGAGTTGATTATTGGTGGCCTATATATAGAGGCTTGTAAACACTTTTTTAGTTAGTTATTAATTATTGAATGAGAGCTTTTGCTCTATGAAGAGCCTTCTTCCCCGTGATGGGTTTGGTGTGAGACTAAGGGAGTGATTCTCATCTATTATCTTTGATCTATTATTGTCTTTGCTCTATAATTTCTCTGTTAATCCATTACCCATATTGAATCCATAATCCAAAACCCAAAACCTATTTCCATAAAAAACCCTAGTTTTCATATGAGCCATCAAACCTAACGAATCCTACAACCCCCTAGTTCGAAAATCTACATCGGATCGAAGACGAGCGCATAAGCCTGGAAAAGCTAGAGTCCAATCTCTAGGCTCGATCTCGCCTCAAATCTAACAGGACTTGCGCATCGGATTGGACACCCTATTCGAATCTCGCATGATTTACCTACCGAAATTCTACGAACCCGAAGGTATAGTGATAGTTTTGAGATTACTCTTGAATTAATTTTATTTAATATGGGTAATCGCATTAAAATCATATTCACGCATTTTAGGTTTCTCGTCCCGCGTCAGATGGGTTTGGTGTGAGACCAAGGGAGTGATTCCCATCTATTATCTTTTGATCTTTTATTGTCTTTGCTCTCTATTTTCTCTGTTAATCCATTACCCATATTGAATCCATAATCCAAAACCCAAAACCTATTTCCATCAAAAACCCTAGTTTTCATACGAGCCATCAAACCTAACAAATTCTACAACCCTAGTTCGAACCCGTGAATCTACATCGGATCGTAGACGAGCGCCTAAGCCTGGAAAAGCTAGAGTCCTATTTCTAGGCCCGATCCCGCCTCAAATCTAACGGGACTTGCGCATCAGATTGGACGCCTTATTCGAATCTCGCGTGATTTACCTACTGAAATCATACGAACCCGAAGGTATCGTGATAGTTTTGAGATTACTCTTGAATTAATTTTATTTAATTTCGGCAAATCGCATTAAAAATCATATTCATGCATTTTAGGGTTCCCGTCCCGCGTCACCCTTTCTCAGGGTTGTGCAAGCCAAAAGGAAAAAATATTTATCCACTTTTCTTTCTTCACTAACCAAACCAAGCATGCAAATGTTGTATTCCTGGGACATTCTCCTAAGATCCATGGTCTAAAGGAACACCTATCGTAGTGGTTGTGAAAATTTGGAACTCCCAACTTTTGTGGTGCATAAATCAGGCATGTTCATGGCCCTTCTAAGCAGCCTATTTAAGATATGAAAAATAATATAATGATTAACATGTGAAGTTAGGTAGCTCCTATTTCCAAAGCTCTACTTGCTTATTCCTAACAACTTAACGACATTACTCATCAGCAGCCAATTATTTTATGTGCGAACTAATTCATAAAAATCTGATCACAAACTTGTACCTCATTCTTGAAACCAGCTAATGCGTTGGCCAAGGTTTTCACTTCAACCACTTCTTGTTCAAGGAACCATGACCTGATTTCATTGTCCATATTTTACTCATTTATAAGTTCAAAAAGAGAGTACAATAGCTTAATTACATCATTTGGTACAGACTAGTGTACAAATCACCTATAAAATGCACATCTTACAATAAAGATATCTGTGCTCGCTATTGCTCAAACTCTGGTCGCTCTCCTATCAGAATGCATTATATTTGCTAACGATGCAGACAGCATGCAACAATCTTAGGACCCTCACCAGGATACTCAGAAGGTAGCTCATACTCATTGAGCTGATCCCACAATTGCTGAAGATAGCTATAATATTCAGCAAAAAATTGATTACCTTCTTGGCTCGGGATACTTGATGAAACAAATGATAAATGCGGGTATCATTTTTGCATGAGCATACATTTATCAAACCATCCAACAACTGTGCGACTGTCCCAACAAACATAAACATAGGGGTGAATGGGTTACCGATTTCCCATTGGGCATGGGTAGGATTGGATGGTTGAGGTACTGTACTCTTCCCTAGTATCTGATGAAGCCTTCTACAGCTTCCCAAGTACAATTTTATAGATCGAGTGATGAGGACATCCAAGCCAAACCACCTTTTATCGTGTATCGGAGGCGCAAGAAGAAATTCAAAATGCTTCGTACGTTATGAAAGGTGCAAGGAAGGATGAAGGAAAGAAAGGAACAATTGAAAGTGGACTTTCTGTCCAATTTCGATCGATCGAAGTTCCACCTTGATCGATCAAATTCGACTCGAGAGTCACCCAAAAAGTTACACTATCGTCGATCGATCGAGACTTGAACTCGATCGATCGAGTTCATGTGAGAGTTTTGTTGGAGTCCAACTTGTGGACGGATATTGATTGTTTTTTGCTTTGTTTAGTTTCTAAGACTTTCTATTTTAGTTAATTAGGGTTTGAAGCCTATATAAGGAGGCATGTAAGCAACTTTATTATTGTTGATGGTTTAATTAAATGCTTATGCAAAAGCTTGAGAGTTTGTGAGAAGTTTTCTTCGAGGGTGCGATTGTCTCAACTTAGAAGAGCGAATCTTCTACCCGCGTGCGGGTACGAGACCAATTTCTTCTATCCTTCTACTTTTACCTCTGAATACGTTTAAGTTTGTGGTTATTTTTTATTTCCCATCTTCCTTGAATTAATCGTGTGTTTCTACGTGTTCGATCTTTCCGCCAAAACCCTAGATCGATCTACCGTCCTAAACACGTGATTTCTTCGCCTTAAGCCCTAAATAATTTCATACGTTCAAACACTATTTACTGTTTCTTATGAAATCGAAAGAATCGACTTGTGAATTCGTTCGATACCCTAAACTATCGGAGATCTAGTTCATTCGCAAGAACCCTAGTCTTCTAGATCCTATAGGGAATGTACCATTGAAGTAACGCTAGTTTGGGCTACTTTAAAACTGCTTAATCAGAATTCTTTTATTTTCTTTGATAATTTGTTAGAAAATTATTGCTTTCGTAATTTACATTAATTCAAAATTAATCTCAGCCAAATCATACTAGGGTTTGTGTTAGTTCCTGCATTATTGAGCCTAAGGAATAAAGTTAGTGCTATTCAGTTTGACACTTGTATTACCATGAGACGGATTAGCATCATCGATCCACTAATAATTGAAGTTTTGGTTCCATAATGAGAAAAAGGGAATACTAGGCCTGAGGTTTTAGTTAAATAGTGTGGGAAATAACATCCACAGTGAAGTTGAGGTGGGAAAAATGATCCACGGCTAAGAAATACTTAGATATATGTTGGAAAAGGCATCCACAAGACGGAATCTATCATTAAACAGTAAAAAATGGCAGTTCCCAGCAACAATCAAAACAAAACTTCATTTCATGTGCGTTAGATGTGAATTAGAGGAAAGAGAATGGCCAACAACGGATGACCGTGAACAAAAGCAAATAGAGAAACTCACTAAAGAACACTCCATTCCCCCCAATATTTCATGAAATCATTGGCAAAAGATTGGGCATACAGAACCAAACCAAACCAAACCAAACCCTTACCTCTAATCACAACACCATGCAACGCAGAGATCGGAAGCATTGAAAAACGTGAAATGAAGTTGAGGTGAACAAACCCCTCATGATTTCTCCTCTTTTGAGAAATCTCTCAATTCACACACACTCCTCTCCACTGAAATTCTACTTTCCTAGTAAATCTTGGACTCCAAATAGACAAACTTCTACATAAAACTAACCTAGCTAAATCTTACTCTCCTAAATAAATGGAATGGGTAAAGAAAAAGAATTGTAGAGTCAAAAGGAAGTAAAATAAAAATAAAATTCAGACCCCCATCATTTTTTATGAAATCTCGCATAACCTGATTTCATGTGGGCACTTAAGTGATCATGTGACATCATGTAACTTATCTACTGGAGCCAGGGTTTTTTCTTGGGGGGAAGTTGTGGTTGCCAGAGAAAATGAGTTAGTAAGCTACAAGAGTGCCATGTGACTTGGTACTGAGGCCACTTTTTGGGATATGTACTATGTGGAAATAACATGTGTACTCTTTGATAGGTGTGCCATGATCTAAAGATCTTTGGGACGAAAAACAATCTCCTTCATTTGTTTCAAGCCGTCAAACGTCATGTAAAATTAACGCCTGCCCTTTAAATCCGATATACCGTTAAGTTTAGATGGCGTTTGATTGCAATGAATTAGATGAGAGGGAACATTTTTGCTCCAATGTTTTACAAAATATATCTTGATATCATAGGTGTCAATTCACATGGAACACATGATGGTTCCACATGGCACAGATCCCAAAAAGTGACCCAAGTACCGAGAGCGTTGGCAGTTGGGTCAGGTACGTAACGTTAGTTTAAAATTGAAAGGGGGCAACCATAGGTAGAAAAGGGGGGTAACTGCATTTTAACTTTTTAACGTACTAGCCCATGCTATAGCTTGCCTATGCCTAACAGGCCAGGTACATATGTTTTTAAAAATTCAGGGGGGCAAGTGCGTGCCCTCCAAACCCCTACTTGGCTCTGCCCATGTGTGATGTTTCATTAAGTTTACATGAGCCTTTATTTAGTGCATCGGGTGAGAAATATTTACATAACATCATCCTTAATATCATTCTTATTGGGCATTTAAAGTGAGACTCAATTTATCTTTGATCTATCAATTTCCTTTTCTTTCTCTTGCTTCCATTTTTTTTTCCTTTTACTTCTTTGTCATCTTTTGTATAGAGAATCACCTCATATAAAAACCCCGTTAGTTTTAATAATTGTAAGTTTGCCATGGAGTTCTACGAAAGAATTCCTTAATTTTCTGTCAAGAATAATTGCCCAATCATAATCCAAAAGTTGATGAGTGATTTTTGTTCAGAAAGTATTAGACCAATGCTAATATAGTATTGAAGTGATATGCATTAGATTGTCCCTGTACATGTACTCTCAAATGATTCATAAGGCTTCAGCGAAATTATTCTGGAATAATAAATAACACTTAAATGACTGAGGTTTCCTTATGAATTACAAATATGAACATTACATTGCGATTAATTAAATCTAGTTATCTTAGGTAACATTGTTATTCTTGATTTATTGTCCTTTATTTTCTAGATTAATTGGGCCACTGACATCAATAGATTGTTTAGTTATGAAGAGCCTTTTGCCTCAACCGTCCTGTTTAAAGCAGACTTACACAGGTGCCAGGGTCCTTAGAGATCTGGAAAAGTATGCATTTGATAGGATTCGGTACCTAAAGGGCTATTCATTAGCTTGATACTATATTGTTTTCAATGAGGAGAGCCCATACCTTTTTTGAATACTTCTTTTGATTAAATGCAATTTCTGTTTCTGTGGCTCATTGGATGCCATCTTTAACTGATGGACCTAACTCGCCACCATTTTCTTTGGTAGATGATGGAGGAAATATTTCTTCACCTTTCAGGGCCTAACTCAGCTCTACCAGCCATGGTTCAAGTACTTGCAGATTTTGCTTTTTATGAAGGTTAAACATCTTTTTCCTGTGAGGATATACTCAAGATTGTTTTGGGATATTGCAATGCAACATCATATACTAAAATTATTTGCTGTACTTGTTATTTCTATTGAAGCTTTGCAGTTCACTCCACGACTGAAAGGTGTTCTTTCGCGTGTGTTGCCTCTTCTTGGAAGTGTGAGGGATGCTCAACGGCCAATTTTTGCACACGGTACACATTTGTGTAATTTGATTCTTCTTGGGACTTATATGATGGGTTGTGTCTGAAATGAATTCATTTTAATATTTTTACCGTTCTAGTTGAATGGTCAGATAAAGTTAAGGGTAGGTGATTAGGATTAGGATCAGGGTTGGGTAGGGGGGAGGGAGGGAGGGCGGGAGGGAGGGAGAGAGATGATGGAAAAGTTGGGTTGTTAGTTAGCCTCTCATGTAATTCGCTAACTCTTCACAATGTATACTAGAACCTACTAATGACACTCACATAATAGTGACATACCAACACTCCCCCTCGTATTGGTGCATATGTGTCGATCATGGACAACTTGGAGGTGATGTCACGCACCCTTTTTCTTCCAATAACTTTGGTGAAGATATCTGTAAGATCATCTTCAGCGCTCACTTGGGGAGCACAAAACCCATTAGATTCTACCTTCTCATAGATAAAGTGACAATCAACTTCGATGTGTTTTGTTCTCTCATGCTTCGATGTGTTTTGTTCTCTCATGATATAAAAGCTTCTTAGCAGTGGAATGCGACTTCGTTATCACCACAAAGATTTATCGGAAGCCTCACATTGATTCCAGGATCAGCAAGAATAAGCCGTATCTATATGCCTTCATGGGGGCTCCTTGTGACATGACTCTAAGCTCTGCTTCAGCACTTGAATCAGAGACAAGATGCTGTCTTATACCTTTCCCTCTCACTAGATGCGTGCCAAGGAAAGTACATTACTCAGTTGTGGACCTCCTATCACTTGGGATCTAGCCCTATCAACACCAATAAAGACTTGAACACCGAGATGACCATGATTGTCGAATAGTAAGCCCCTACCCGGACTACCTTTTAGATACCTCAAAATTATATATACATCATCTAAATGAACAGGTCCAGGTAAGTGCATATACTGACTCGCCTCACCCACAACACAAGCAATATTATGACGTGTCATGGTGAGGTAAATAAGCTTCCCGACAAGCCTTTGATGTATTTTAATATCCTTGAGAGGTTCACTTTCCTCTCCATTAATTCAGTGATTTTGGTCTATGGGATGCTCAATGGGCTTGCATCCCAACATACCAGTTTGCTTCAGAACATCAAGGGTATATTCTTGTTCAGATAAATTAACCCTTTCTTTGATGTAGCTACTTCAATGCCACAAAAAAACTTGAGAGGGCCCAAGTCTTTGATACCAAAGACTTGACTCGGGCAATACTTTTGCCTTATTATTTCCTCACTGTCATAACCAGTGGCAATTATATCAACATACACGACTAGTACCGTGAGGTGAGATCCTTTCTTAATTAACAGTGAGTGGTCATAGCGACGTGTTTGATATCTAAACTTCATAACAACATCAAGGAATTTTCTGAACCATGCTCTAGGAGATTGTTTCAATCCGTAGATAGCCTTCTTCAGCCTACACACTTTGTCTTTCTCCTCTTGAAGGGAAAATCCTGGTGGAAGAGCCATGTATTCCATCATCCAAATCACCATATATGAAGACATTCTTGATGTTTAACTAATATGGTTGCCACTTTCTATACATAACAAGGGAGAGAAGCATCCGAATAGTATTCAACTTTGCCACAGGGGTAAAGGTGTCCTGATAGTCGATGCCATGAGTCTGTGTAAACCCCTTAGCCACAAGTTTGGCCCATTGTTTACGATGTAGACCCATTCATTACAATACTTTTCTACCGAGCCATGAGTTGATACGGTGGCCACATTCTGTGCATTGCAATATCTTTCTTGTAGGCTCCAACTTGCATCCAACATCCTTCTTCCTGTCAGGGAGAACCATAATTTCCCAATTATTGTTTTGTTTCAGGGCTTTCATTTCCGGCATCATGGCTTCCTTCCACTGTGGCTTAGATAGTGCATCAGAGACACAGTGTAAAAGAATGGAGATAGAATCTAGTGAAGAAATGAATGATAAACATCCATTTGCTGCACACCTCTTCCTCTTCAACATCAACATCAACTTCATCATACATAGGATACGACAACACAACAATGCTTGCGTCCTTAGAACTCTTCCCCCTAAAGAGTGCACGAGGAAGAAGAATAAAAGGAGTAGATTTGAAGAATGTAAGATACAAAGAAATGAATACTTTTCCTGAAGATGGGTTGTAGAACTTATACCCCTTTTGAGATTGAGGGTTGTTGATGAAGATACATCTGGCATACAGCTGGGACATGAGCAAAAGAGAGAGACCCAAAAACACGAGGAGGTACAGCTATATAGGAAACAAGCAATGTTGGGGACACAATATTCGATGACGAGATTTACCCTCAAGAACAGGAGTAACCATTCTATCGATAAAAACCGTAAGGACTATATCAACCCACAAATGTGTTGGAACATTCATGCCTAACATGAGCAAACTTTAAGGAGGTGACGATTCTTCCTCTTGTCTACACCATTCTGCTGTAGGGATAAGTGGTTTGCCACTCAGTCCTATGGGTGCGAAGGTATTCGGATGTAAGACCTTGACACTTGCATGAAACTGAGTTTCAACCAATTAGTGGAACATCAGAAAATAGTTGTTACCTCATCCTTGGATTTTATAAAAACAACATAGTATAGCCGGTGCAATCATTAAGAAAAGATCTAAAGTAACAATATCTATGTAGGGAAACAACTGGGATGACCCCTGAACATCAGAATGCATAGGATGAAATGGATTATCACTTTTACTTCCACTGCGAGGATAAGAATTTCATCGTGTTTTGAAACTTTGCAAACTTCACATTTAAACTAAGAGCCATCAAAGAAACTAAATTGTTTAAGACAAAATGCGTAAATGCTATATAGGCAAATGTCCTGAATTGCACAATGAAAATGATAAAACATTACACAACAATTGAGAGATTTGGTGATCCTACTAATTGGAAACAAACTCATAGGCATTTTGGGGACATGTAAATCCAAATTTAAAGATACTACCAATTTGAAATTGTCACTTTACCCATCACAAACACAAGAGAGCCATCAACAATGACACTATGACATGGATTAGAAATAGATGACATGGAATGAAAATGTGTAGACATGCCCAGTGTGTGATCAGTCGCCCCTGAATCAATGATTCAAGGAGACTGGGAGGATGAAGAAGCGTGGGCAGATCCATTGATACCTGAATCCGCCACATAAGACCGAGATATAGTAGCAGAGGAGGCATGTTGCATCAACTCGTTATACTCTTTCTTGGTGGGTGTAATACATTCAATCGAATAGGGTGCAGTAAGAGTAGTAGCAGGCTTTGTGATGCAAGACGCAAAGGTGCTAATCCTAAAGTTGCATAAATCCTGTATGATAGGATTAGGGTTTCAATCTCCGAGATAAATAAAAACTTGAAATATAGAAATAAGGAAGAAGGTATAGAAAATCACTGGAATTTCACCAGCGAAAACTCACACCAACCCTAAACTCGGGGAAGACGGAAATTCTCAACAAACTCTCAAAGATAGCACAAAGTAATCAAATTTGAATATTCATCATTAAAACTTCTTATGGGAGATTTACAATGTGTATTTATGAGCTAAGAAACCCTAAGGAAAATACTAAAATTAAAACTCTTAAACTAACCATTAAAACATTTTAATCTAGTGATCACACTTAATTCCACCACTAATCCCATTTTTCTATACGTGACAACTTTTAAAGTGTCAAACGATGCCTGATTGATGCGGAGTTGGTTTTGTTTGAAAGCTTATCGAAGTAGCTTTCCCCAACAAGACAAGAATCGCACAATTCCAATGTGTATTGAAGGACATATGACCATTTTCCGAGGGCTGCGCTGAAAGTGAGGAAATTAGTTGTCACATGTAACATGTATGTGCCTGACCCCTATATAATTTAAATATAGAAACTAAACCTAAAGCAAATTGCAAAATAAAGATTCTTAACAAAAAAAGAAACTAAACCTAGACAAGATCGCCTAAACTAATGTGCACACAGGTCTTCAACCCCTCTTTAACGGGCCTTTTAAAAACCCATTCATGGGCCCACTTTCTCTTTCTCTTTCTCCTCGTTATCTGGCCACGATCTCGGCGTGTAGGCTTCAATTCCGAATCACTTTGATGAAGTATCAACCAAAGACCAATCATCCAATTGTAGAATATGCTTAGTTACCGTGTTACTTGGGTCGGCTCACTAGGTCCCACATGTGACTTCAGGTGTCCCTTTCTACCCTAATGGGTGCACTTAACTTTTCTTTTTCTTCACTGGACGTAGCACCCCGTCCAAGTCCACAACCACCAGACCAACCACCCACACGACAGAGATCAGTGAATGAGGGAAGAATGAAACACTCTGGTGTTTGAAGAGAGATAGTCATCAATGGGCTTCTTTTCTCTTTATGTTGTAAGAGGGAAAAACAATCCTCGAAGGAGGCCATGCCTCTACTGAGGATACTAGCTTGAACACTGCCGTATTCAAGGTTCACTCCCCTCAACAGAACAAAACAATCTTCTTTCTTTCAGGAGCGCACTATGTTGCATGTTCATACATCAAGCACATTGTGGGTTTCGAGCACAACTATTACATCTACCTACCTCCTAGTAGTGACCTAACTCACCCCACACACTCCTTAGCATGGCATAATTGACATCTCTCTGTGACAAGTGGTGTCCATTTTATCAATTAGTTGAAACATATTTGCTAAATTCTGCTTCTGGGAGTGAACATCACACACAACATTCCACAATTCTCTAATACTGGTAACATACATGAATGAGCTACTGATGGTGAGCTGCATAGAATGGAGTAACCACATCAAACCGTTAGTTTGTCACATTCTCAACCTCCATAATTCAGATCCGTGGTTGGAGGTTTAGGGATAGTACCATTCTCACATCTGAATTTTTCCTAGAGCCTAAAAGCATTGGAATTGACCTAGGCCATTATAGGCAATTAGTACCATTCATTTTCATTCTGGTAATCTGCAGCCCTGGATAATTATCACCACTACTACTACGGTTTCCTTTTGAGTCCTCCACATCAAGATACTTCAATTAACAAGGTCACCTACACAACAGAAAATAAAACGAACTCCAACCATACATTTGGGAAAAAAACTTTGCACTAGGCTACTTTACGATAGCAACAATTATGATTGATTTTTTTTTTTTTTTTTCTCTTTATGCAATCCACCTAATCATATGCCATCACCATCATGACAAATAGCCTTATCCTCTATTGCCAAAAGCTGCGTCTAGGCTCCGCTTACCCGCTTCAGGCATGTCTATGACCTAAGTGCCAACCACTTTAGGCGCAATGTAATAAAACACACGCTTCATGTTTGAAGCAGGCGCTTCACGCTTAAAGACGGTCAAAGAGGGTGCTTTTTCGAAAAGCACCTGCTTTATAAATATTTATGCTTTATATAAGAAAGTATTTAAAAGGGGTTGAATCAAAGGAGATTGCTATACCCCAAGTTCGTTTTGAAGATCAACTGGCCGGCATTCTCACTAAAGGTGTTGGCTGAAAGAGACTCTTTGACATCACCTCCAAGTTGGGCATGATCAATATACATGCTCCAACTTATCGGGGAGTGTTGGCATATGTGAGTTTCTCTATGTAAGTGTGGGCGTGTCTAGATAATTGGGGGTATCAATAACAAATTGTAAATGATATAAATATCAATGATATGTGGGTATGAGAGCAACACTCAAACTCTAATTTGCTCTCTCTCTCTCTCTCTCTCTCTCTCTCTCTCTCTCTCCTTCCTCCTATCTAACCCTAACACTAATCAACTAAGTCCTGAGTACCTGAGGCTTGCTGCACAAGGTCCTGATACTCCCTCTGTGTAAGCATAACAACATTGTTGACTTCGTCTATTGATAAGATACCGCACCCAAACAACCATTGTCTATAGAGGTAAATTAACCAATAAAGCTTGTGCACTCGGCACGAGCACCCTTTTATTTAACCAATAACAAACTCTCTCCACCGGCTCAGTGGGTTCTTCATGCAGGTCCGGTCATCTACTTGATATACCTCTGACCCGTAGGCTTCGTTGGTACTGAATAGGGTGTCCCTTTTGCGGCCAACACCTCCACCGGAGAAGGGTGGGGTTGTACAGGGTACTAGGGTAAGAGGGAAAAAAAAGTGTAATAGTATGTGCCGGTAATGGAGCCATCCAATAACAACAATACTGGGCACACAATAATTAATCGAACACAACAAGGCTGCAGTTGCTCTACACACAGCTACTAGTCACAGATTCAATTGAGGCAGTACTCCAACCAGCAACGCTGCTCATGTACGGACTGCTGTCTACACAGTGTAAAAATAAACATTCTCCAAACATCAATGCTGCTCATATATTCACTGCTGTATACACAATCCTCAAAACCCTCAGCAACCAATTCACGGTATGCTTCAAATCAGTGAGATAATTGCTTGTAATAGTTCAGCAAACATCTACACAGCCGTAGATCCAAACTCAAATACAAAAAGTACAAAACCAATCAGCAATACTGCTAATAACATTGTTTGATTCTTTTTCCAATCTGATGTGTACGATAGCATCAAGCAGAGTTCACATCTACTACAGATTTCATAAATCTTCTAACACTCCATCACCAGATATACAGAACCGATGGATCACACAGATTTACACAGCAGAAACCACAAAACCAAAAAACCTGTGCAAATATTAAAAAATGGTTCACTTTTTCCACAACAGAATCACTAAACTCGATCAAATCACACAAAACCACTTCCAGTTGAAGCGTATAGAAGATCTGGACCAGATCCACATGAAAAAGCAGATAAAAAGGCACACAGGGTTCATGAGCCTCGAAATCCGTGAAACTTACTGAAGAAACCTGACTTGACGAGAAAGGAAAAAAATATCAAATTCTATTTGATCTCAAAACCAACCTCAGATCTATGTTATGAAGACAAAACCGGTGCAGAGCCACAAATGCTGACCCCTTTGTATGTTTGAAACATTGAGATCCGTGAAATCCTTCATTTTGGGTGCAGCGATATAGAAACCTTTGAATCTCATAACTTATGCATCAAATTCACATGAACCCAGAATTAAAAGTGATCTACAAAGAATTTCGATCAAGACACATTGGTTATGAGTTAGTAACCTCATACCAAGATAAATGTAGTAATGGTTATTTTTAGGGTTAGGGTTAGGTTGGAGGAGAAGAGCAAGACGAAGAGGAAGAAGAGAGATCGAGGACATAAATTTATGAGCTAACAACCTTTGACTGGTGATATAAATTTATAGACACACCAACAACAAACACGTGATCTTTAGACCCGATAGACTTCTTTAAAAAACCATTAAGGACTCATCAAAGCCAAAAGTTGTCTATATTAAGATACCTCACTATTCCGATCAAACCCTTAATAATTTTTGGTCCCATTTGAGGTCAACCCTTTGACCTGACTGACATCAGGCTTACATCATGCTGACATCAGCAATGTGGGGTGATGCTGCAAGAAATCAGGTCCTTTAGGAGTCTTGCTTTGATACCAAGATAAAGTTAGAGTTAGGTGATTAGACTCCCATGTACATCAGTAACAACTTTATAATGTATATTGGATTCTACTAATGACACACCCACACATACTAGTCACATATCAACGTGGTCCATTGAACATTTGATGTTAGTTGAAGCTGTTTGTACAATTTTTATCTGGAGATGGCTGTGATAATACATGTTATTGTCTGTTTTTTTTGTTTTTTTTTTGTTTGTTTCTTGTGTTATATGTTATCCTGTAAATTGTACTCACACATGATTTGATTCCAGCATTTAAATGCTGGTGTCAGGCTGTTTGGCAGTATAGCGGGGATTACCCTTCTGATCGCTTTCTTGATAGTGATGTCATGTGAGTTTGAATTACATTCTGTTTATGCTTATTTTTTTGCTTAATGATGTCCACTGCAGATGTTCACTCTCCAAAATAAAAATGTATCTTCTAGTGCAGGTCATTTTTGAATTCTGCTTTTGAACTTCTGCTGAGGATCTGGGCAAGTTCCTGGGATTTGAAGGTATGTGTCATAGACCTGCACGATTAGCTTCAATCCTTTCTATCTCATTTTATACATACAGACCTGTGTAACAGTGACCCATACATGTGTAGGCATTGGATATGAATATCTTTGCACAAGCAAGACACATGAGACATATTGGAATAGAAATATATAATATTTGTATAAAAATGGTCAGTAATAAAGAAATATTGTAAAACTATTTAAAAGATCTGGGAAAGTAATTAAAAAACATGGAATTATATGAAATGTGAGCTGGGAAGTTACTCCAAATGGATTACCTTGACCTTTCACCAAGGTCCACATGGCTCACCCCGAACATGTTTTGGGCGCCAGGCGGATTAAGGTAGCTTTGTTTTGGTCATTTTAAAAAAATTTTCAAAACATCATCTCCACCATGTATTTTTTTAGGAATAAAATCTGGACCGTTAAATCACAGTCAAAATTTGACTTTCAATTTTAAACTTCTTTTTTATTTTATTTTATTTTAAATTGTTCTATACAACCTGCTGGAGCTCCACATGGAAATAGAACAGTGTTTTGGGTACCACATGGAGCTCCACATTAGCTTTGTGTTCCTATTTTGCATATTCCATTGGAGTACACTCCCGTTTTTCATATGAAGTTTTACTGTTTAAATATATTATGCTCAAAATATGATGTAATGTTTTAGAAGATAAAAAAAAATGCCTTTTGGATGAGCCATGTCCCCCCTGTGTTGACACATGTTAATGCAAAAAAAAGTGGCATAACTGCTGTGCACTTGTTACACAGATACATGCTTGTACATACATTTATTTGTTGCAGTGTATATGTGACTAGTCGTATGCATTTGTCCGGTGTCGCTCTGTCGTTCTCTAGTTATAAAAGAGGAACGCGGATAGAGACAACCCAGTTGTACGAGCTCTGAACACTTGGTTATCGATGTATTTGTAATCATTCCTGTTCCTGTAATAAGCCAATGCACTGTACTTTTGTAAACTTATTATAGAGAAACCTAACTTAATGACTCGTAAGGGCGGTTTCTATCCTTAATCCTTTTTTTCCCAAGTCCCTTAAACATCTTTGTTAAGGACCTTGCTACTGTTCCTGTTCTCCTTTCTTTCCAGGAAAATCATATAATTGATAAAACATGCAATTTTTGCACTGTCATTGTTATACAATATAGGCTGAATGTTTTACCACCTTTTCTTTTTTTGCATCCGTCGTTTAAATTTTACCTTTTCTTTTCTTGATATATATATGGGAGCTGGTTCCGTCCTCCATGGGAGGACGGTCACTGTCCTCCAAGGTCCACGTGGAGGTACACATGGCACCCAAAACACTCTTTTGTTGCCATGTGGAGCACGAGTGGATGGTTTAGATCAATTTAAAAAAAGCATAAGTCACGTCCTCCACGTGACTAGTTTCAATGATCTACATTTCACGGCTCAAAAAACACACGGTAGAGATGAGTTTTCAAAATTATTATTTTTTTTAAAAATGATCTAAGCAATGCACCCAAGGTCCATGTGGCATTGAAACAATGTTTTGGATGCCACGTGGACCTCCACCTAGAACCTTGGAGAACGGTGACTGTCCTCCCATGGAGGACGGACACCTTTTCCTATATATGTGTGTGTGTATTGATAATGAACAATTGCAGCATCCTGTACTCCTCACACACTTATGGTGCAGTTTGATCATTCCATGTTATTCCTTTGAAAGGAGTGGAACTCTTTTCCTTTGGCCACTTAATAATCTGTGCTATTTGAATGGTGGATCTCCATGATATCTACTCTCAAAATTCAGGGTGAAATCTTTGGGCTTGGAAGACTAAGTTGTTTTTTCAATTATCATGGAATATAGTATATTCTGTAAGCTTGATTCGCGATTTTGAGAATCCATAAATACTTTGAAATCATCATTTGCAACTAGAGCTTGCTTCACCTATCATGCTTTTGTGAGTTGGCTAAAAGATCTTAGCATTTCTCTACAACTTAAGGTATTCCATGTATGCTCATATTTACTGTACATTTATAGAATAGCACAATAGTTGTTGGGTGGAATACTTTCAAGATCTATTAAACATGGAATATGAGAAGGAAGTAGATCAAGAAGAGGAACCACATAAACCCACCATTGTCATCGAAGTACTCCCAAAGATCAAACGGTAGGTGCTTAGATACATGACACCAGATAGTTAATAACTAATCAAACTACAATGAATAGTGGGTGGGGCTGCTAAACCGTGCCTGGTGCTCAGGGTTGGCGATTGGCTCTGCGGTAGGTGTTGTAATGTCAATTTTCGTCGTCGCTCGGTATGCCATCGTCATGGCTGCGACGCCACCCGATCGCAGGGGAAAACCGTTGCATTCGCAGATGATCGGATTTCGGTACCGAGGATAGAGAAATAGACTATTTTAAATGAGTCTCAGGTTCGTGATATTCATCGGGGGTGGTCGATAGCCGCAAGGAAGAACATACCAGTTATTACATCTTCCCTGGATTCTACTGACCACCGGCCCGGCAAGTTAGATGCCCGTTTTGTGACTCAGGGGCCGGTTTTGTCGCCTTCGAGAGAACCCTCGAATAGGGATGAACCGGTCAGTTGCAGGTCTCTCGGAGTCGACATACCACACATTCGCTCTCTCGCCGCTAATTTAAGACATTACTGGGGGGTCATTGATGCCAATATTGATATGCTATCTCAGTTCTCTATACACAGATGGATTAATTACAATTGGAAGCTCTCAGAAAGGCCTATGGCTTCTGCTATTTCCTCTTCTTTGTTCCTTTTGTGGTTCGGATCGGAGGAAGATGCCTCGGTTATTTGTCTCAATAAGAGGTTCCTCATTGACGGATGCCCGGTTGTTTGTCGTCGGTGGGAACCTCTCGTGGGCGAGGTTCAAGTTCATGAGGAGGAGGGGGTTTGGCTACATATCTTCGGCCTCCCGATCCACGCGTGGTCCCCGGAGATGTTCCGAGGGATCGAGAACCGATGTGGTCGCTTTATCCAGGTCGATCGGCGCTCGGCGTACCTCTGGTTCACATCCCACGTGTGCATCCTCGTGGTGGTCGATTTGCTTGATCAGATCCCTCGTATCATCGACGTGCCGGTTGACGGCCACAGTTGTCAACTCGTGGTAGAACTCGCCCGACGGGAGCGGATTATCGTCAAGTATCAGCCGGTCGAATTGGCTTCAGGGCCTTGTCCTCCGGCGTTGGCCTCGTAGATCCTCCAATATTAATGGTTCAGGCGCTGTTTGACCTTGTTCGACATGGAGGGGCTACGTCGGAATGGATTTCGACGGGAGGCGCGAAGGGGAGCCCTGCCTCGAACTCGGCGAACGACTTGTGCCCACTATTCTCTCCGACCCCGCCGGCGGGGGACAACATCGCTTTTCAAACATTCCTTATCAGTCGAGGGTTTCTGGTGGTGTGGCGACGATCGGTGTACTGGCGAGGACTTTCGCGACCTCGGGGCGATCTACGATCCCAATCACTTCGCACTTTGATCCGGATTTCGTACACCTGCAAGGACATAAAGTAGGTGAGAAAAGGACCACTAAGTGCCTGACGAGGTAGGTTGCCGCACTGGATCCGATGGAGCTCGAGGACGGCTTCCTCGCGAGGATCCGCTCGATACAAAAAGCCTGTTAGGGTCTATCTAAGAAGGAGACGATATAGGGTGGTACCTCGGGGAGCTAGAAGGCTTGTGGAGGCGACACATTGCCTGATTCCGGAAGTCTCTGAAGGGTCAGCGAAGAACTCAAAGGGTTTTGACCGCGAGACTGAAGGCTGGAGGGGTTTTAAGCTCGTCAAGGTGGGAGAGACACGTGGTATGGTGACGTGGCCTGCTTCGATAGCTCCCGGGGCCGACATGTGCTATGAGAGTGAAGGCCTCGTTAGTTGGGTCTTAAGGTGCTTTGAGGGCCTGGTGGGGTTTCCCCGGGTTGGATTTGAGTGTCCTTTACTCTTGGATTTAACGATCGGGTCGACTTTTACCCCTATTGGATTCGGTTTGTTGGGATCTGCTTCTCGGCTGTGGACCGACCTGAGAACTCAGCTTATATCCTAGCATGGTGTAGAGGAGACCCGTTCCTCTATTTGATGGCGAGCTCTGTCGGGAATGACTATCTGACAGCCGGAGGACTTCTGGTGCGTAACTTCCCGGGATGACGATACTACTGCTCGTGATGAGGGAGAGTCAACCTATGACAGAGTTGGTGCTTCGTAGGGGGATCGGCTAGACACGGGTACTGTCGTGTCGAGGTGTCGAATGGTGGATGATCAGCAGATACAACCTTATCCAGATCAATCGGAGTGTGGAGAGGCCCAGGATTCTGAATTGGTGATGGAAATTGATCGGCTGATCGAAGTAGGCCGAAACCTCGGGATGACGTTTAAGGGATCCCATGCAGAGTTACGAGAGGTGTTCCGATCGAGTATCACGTGCCGTCAGACCAGCAAGAGAAAGCGGCGGGGTGGATCGCGGGAGTTTGCGCGGCTACATTGGGGTATGTCAGATGGGAGAAGGAGCTATGACCGGCTTCTGTCGTTTTGGGTGGGCTTTAATTTGGTGCGATTATGAAGATGTTATCATGGAACGTTAGAGGCATCAGGGTTCGGCTGAAGCGGTCGGGGGGTTAAGCAGGCGATCGTGGCGTACAAACCTGTCGTGGTTACCCTGCAAGAAACTAAGTGGGGAAGCTATGACGGAAGGAAGGTTGCTTCGATCTTGGGGGGGGGGGCAGCTGGGACTGGATCGGAGTCGATTTGATCGGCGCCTCCGGAGGGATTCTTGTGGCCTTGGTCATCGGTTCTGTTTGACAAGGTGGATGAGGAACTGGGGTACTTTTCGACTTCTGTGGTGCTGCAGGACAAAGTGTCGGGGAGTTTTTGGAGTTTTGCGGGCATCTACGGACCGGCGATGGATCGAGAGAGGGGGGACTTTTGGTTCGAGCTGAATGCTTTGGCTGCTCGATGGGATTTGCCACTCTGCTTGGCTGGAGACTTTAACGCTATCAGGTGGGATTTCGAGAAGCAGGGTGGCCCTGCCAATCTTCGGGTCATGAGGGATTTCAATTCCTTCATCGCGGACTGGGGTTTATTCGATATCCCGCTCATAGGGGCTAGATTTACGTGGTCTAGTATGCAAGATTCGCAGTCTCTCAGCAGGTTGGACAAATTTCTTTGTTCTACCGAGTGACTTGACATTTTCCCGGGTGCCCGATTGGAAGCGTTTGCTCGTGCCATTTCGGATCATCGGCCTATTGTTCTCACGTGCGAGTCCCGTGGAAGGGGACCGTCCCCTTTCCGCTTTGAGAATATGTGGCTAATGGACAATGCTTTTCTGGAGAAGGTTTAGGGGTGGTGGGCGGAACCGGTGACAAATGGGACGGCTGCTTACCGTTTCATCACTAAGCTTCGTCGGTCAAAGGATAAAATTAAGGTCTGGAATAGGGATGCGTATGGAAAGGTGCATGTTAGAAAGGAGGCTTTGCTTTCAAAGCTGAAAGTGTTAGATAATGTGGAGGAGACCAGAAACCTTTCGGCGGACGAGAGGGAGTCTAGAATGCAAATAAAGGCGGAGTTTAGAGAGACTTGTAGGGCTGAGGAGGTTTTTTGGATGTAGAAAGCGAAGGCTCGGTGGTTCAAAGAGGGGGATGCCAACATGAAGTATTTCCATGCGGTTGCAAATGCTCGCAATAAATCGAAGTATCTGGGGAATATCATAGTGGATGGGGTGGCGTACATGGGTCATGATGAGGTGCGGGATAATATCGTAGATTTCTATGAACGATTGTACACTGATGAGGGTCTCCCGAGACCGGTTTTGGATGAGCTGCAGTTCACATCCATTTCGGACGAGGTTAGTAGGGGGCTGGAATGTACATTTACGGAAGACGAAGTGTGGACCGCGATCAGATTTGGGGGCAGCAATAAATCGCCGGGGTCGGATGGGTTTACCATGGAATTCTACCGCGCGTTCTAGGAGACTATTAAGGCGGATCTGATGGTGGTTTTCCACGAGTTTCACTCCACTGGTTTTATCGGGAGCGCATTAAACTCTATCTTTATTACCCTCATTCCCAAGATACACGGGGTTGAAAATATTTCCGACTATCGACCGATCAGTCTGATCAACTGTGTTTACAAAATTATTGTCAAGGTGTTGGCCAACAAGCTTAAGTGGGTGATGGGCACTATCATATCAGGCAATCAGGGGGCTTTTGTCCGTGGTAGACATCTTATGGACCGTGTGGCAGCAGCTAATGAGACCATCCACTCGGCCTATGCTCTTCGTAGGCCGGCTGTGGTCTGGAAGGTGGACATGGAGAAGGCTTATGACCGGGTCAGCTGGGGGAGTTTGGAGTATATGCTTGAAAGGTTGGGGTTCGGTGCCACTTGGAGGAAGTGGATGCGCGGGTGCTATTCTTCTCCGTGGTTCTTGGTGTTGATAAATGGGACAACAGCGGGGTATTTTAAGAGTTCCAGGGGTCTCAGGCAGGGTGGCCCTCTATCCCCTTTCCTTTTTAATATGGTGGGGGAGGCTTTATCCGAACTGATCGGGTGCGCAAGGGTATTGGGTATGCTTACTGGCATCAGAGTTGGAGATCAGGGGAGATTTATTACGCACCTTCAGTATGCGGACGGCACGATTTTATTTGGGAAGGCTGATGTGACGGAACTTTGCGCTATGGCTGATGTTCTCTCGGTTTATGAGGCGGTGTCGGGTCAACGGGTTAATCTCCTTAAATCAACTGTATCGGGTATTAGGGTGGAGGATGATTCGCTGACTTCCATGGCTGGTTCGGTTGGGTGTGACATTGAGGGGCTGCCCATTAGATACCTGGGTATGCCTCTCGGGATCAGAAAGCCCACAAGCCGTGACTGGCTCCCGGTGGTGCAGAAATTTGAGCAGCGATTGTCGTCATGGAAAGGCAGGTTGCTGAGCAGTGGGGGAAGGCTGGTCTTGGTTAAAGCGGTGCTTTCGTCAATCCCCATTTTCTTCATATCCATGTTTAGGTGCCCCGCTAAAATTCTTGATCCATTGGAGCATATTCAAAGGTCATTTTTGTGGGAGGGGGCAGGTTTGAACAGGCGGTATCACCTCGTCAATTGGGACACGTGCCAACTACCTATCGCTTACGGGGGGTTGGGGATCCGGAGTCTCAAGAGAACCAATTTGGCGATGCTCGGAAAGTGGATTTGGAGAGCGAAAAGGGAGGAGGAGAGGGATAGTCTCTAGTGGTTGGTTTTGTGCGACAAGTATGAACTTTCATGGGGGAGTTGGGGGATTGGTCTGTCTACCCACAGGAATACCTCGCCGTGGTGGAGAGATATCTCCCGTACTTGGGAGAATTTGGCTAAAGGGGTGCGATACAGCTGGGGGTGTGGGTCCCACATTCGCTTCAGGGAAGATCCGTGGTTGGATGTGGGTCCGCTTAGAGCTACATTCCCGGATATCTACGCCATTTCCTCGAACCCGGGTGGTAGGATGGATGAGTTCGTTTCTTTCGATAATGGGAGGAGCATTTGGGATGTAGTCATCAGAAGGCGCCTCAGGGACAGTGAGGTGGGGAGCTATTTGGACTTGCTGAGTAGGCTATATGCTGCGCAACAGAACAATTTAAGGGCTGATAAGAGGATTTGAGACCTGAATCGAGAGGGGAAGTTCAGCGTTAAAGCACTATACGGTTGGTATTCGCGCCAGCCGCTTATCAAGTTTGACGGTAAATGGTTGTGGAGGGAACCCATTCCTCTCAAGATCAGGTTCTTCGTTTGGACGATGTGTAAGGATAAAATACTTACCAGGGACCAGTTGATTCGGAGGGGAAATGACGTCCCGACTATGTGTGTTATGTGTTTCGACGGGGAGGAGTCCGCTGCCCATCTCTTCCTTCCTTGCCGAGTGGTTGTTGAGGTGTGGGGTGCCATACTAAAAGCTTTCGATATGTCCTGGAAAATGCTTCAGTCTCCTTACCTGCTCATGTTGAGCTGGGAAGCGGCGATGGTGAAGTGGGGGGGGGGGGATAGGGGTGTCTGGAGGGCGGCGATGTTCGCCGTTTTGTGGTGTTTATGGTGCGAGAGGAACCGTAGAATTTTCGATGACAAAACCAAACCTGTCGGAATGGTTATTCGGGCTGTCTCGGAGCTCGTTACTTTCTAGGGCGTGCATGGAAGGGATGGGGACAGCAGCTGCAGTTTTCTTTGGGACCCGGGTTAAGGGGGTATGCTTGTGGGGACCTGGGGACCTGTGTGGTGTTTGTTGTTCTGTTTTGTTGTCTGCTGTTTTTTTTGGGTTCTGTGTGGCAAGATTGTATTCGGTTTTAGCGCCTTGTTGGTTTTAATATAATCTTTATTATTGATCAAAAAAAAGAAGAAGAAGAAGAACCACATCAAGGGTTGATCAACAAAATATCGGAAGCTGAAGTAAAAGCAGCCTTAGTAAAGATGAAGAGAAGAGCATTAAGACCAGATAAAATACCTATAGAAGTTTGGATTTTGTTGGGAGAGAATGGGAATTGGTTGACTAAATTATTCAATAAGTTATTAAAAACGAAGAAAATGTCTGAGAAATGAAAGGAGAGCGCTGTGATCCCTTTCTATAAGAACAAAAGAGACACCCGAAATTGTGCCAACTATTGAGGCATTATACTGATGAGTCAGAGTATGAAACTTTGGGAGAGAATAGCAGGACAACGACTTAGGCAAGAATTAAATGTATCGGAGAACCAGTTTGGAATTATGCCAGGAAGATCAACGACGAAAGCTATTTTGCTATTGAGGCAACTTATGGAGAAGTTCAATGGTATTTCTTGACTTAGAGAATGCTTATGATAAAGTGCCGAGACTGATAATCTGGTGGATGTGGAGGAAGAAATGCATCCCGAATTTATATGTTAAAATTATTCAAGACATGCATGAGAGTGCAGTGACCAATGTGAGAACGACATGTGAGTTCCCTGTTGAAGTTGGGTTGGATCAAGGATCTGCCTTGAGCCCTTATTTGCTTGCCCTAGTCATGGATGCGTTAACCATAAACATACAAGAAGAGATTCTGTAGTGCATGTTTTTTGCGGATGACATAGTACTAATTATCCAAACAAGGAAAAAAGTAAATGTGTTAACAATGTCCCACACCGTGGTATTATTGTTCTCAGCCATACGATCTTTGACGATAATCAATTTATCTTTCGCTACATTAAATTAGCTAACTATGGACTTCAGTGCCTGTTCGTTGATCCAGCAGTCAGACCAGAACCTGACTTTATCACCTTTTTCAACCTCTAGCTCGATGACTTGATTAAATAATTCTTTTAAAGCCAGAATTTCTTTCCTCAGGTAGGTAGCTGTAGATATGCCTGCTCTCTTAATGTCCCAATCATTTCTGCCCGGCTTGTATTTAGAGTTAACCTGAGCGGCCCATTGTGCATTCGCTAAAACTTAAAAGTAGCAGTAAAAATAAAATTCCTACTTAAAAGTAACTTAGACTAAGCAAATAAAGAGATAAACTTTCTATTTTACCATGAGTCTAATCGCTAAAACTTAGGACAGTTGACTCTAGAAAGAAAAGAAATAAAAAAAGCTTACGGAGAGTTTAAGTTTCTCAAAATCTGATCTCATGTGGTCACTTTATGAAATCACATGAGGTCCTATTTTCTGCAGGATCCTCCAGAAAATCTGCCCCCAGATTCCTCTTGACAGCTCCTCCAAAAATCTTCTCCAGGCTGGTTCCATGTATCTGCTCTAGCTTCTCTGTGATAACTCCCCTGAATTGTGCACCATGCCCTTTCAGTGACAGCACCTGCCCTGTCCCATACCTGCTGTCATACTCTGCATCAAAATCTTATTGGCAAATCTACATTGCAGAAATAGGTGCTTGATCGACTCCTTTGCCAATCCAAAAAATCTCAATAGGCACATCTATCGCCCTCTTCCTAAGCTCTACACACTTTAAAATACCCTCTCCCATGCCATCTCTGATCCGAAAATCTTGATGACGGGGGACGTCAAGATCGAGAGCATTGGAGTTGGACTACATCAGTTTTGTCGTCGTCGGAAGAAGCGTAGAGGAAGCCCGAGTACCGCAGCTTCAAGAGAGAAAAGGGCGCTTTTAGTGTAGACAAGTGACGACGTCCACAGCACACTGTGAATCGTACCACAACTCGCTGTGCCACAACACGCTGTGAACAGTCCCATAGCGTGCCGTGGACGACTCCGCCCAGTGACGGGATTTTTATTTTATGCGAAAAACTGCCTTTTTAGTTTTTTATTCTTTTAGGACTTTTTATTTCGAATTAATTATTGGTGGCCTATATATAGAGGCTTGTAAATACTTTTTAATTGATTATTGAATATTTTGAATGCTTTATGCTTAAATATTCTTCTTCCCGAGATGGGTTTGGTGTGAGACCAAGGGAGTGATTCCCATCTATTCTCTTTGATATTTTATTATCTTTGCTATATATTTTCTCTTTCATTCTCTTAAAATCCATTACCCATATTGAATCCCTAATCCAAAACCCAAAACCTATTTCCATCCAAAACCCTAGTTTTCATTCGAGCCATCAAACCTATCCAATCCTACAACCCTAGTTCGAACCCGTGAATCTACATCGGATCAAAGACGAATGCCCAAGCCTGGAAAAGCTAGAGTCCTATCTCTAGGCCCGATCTCACCTCAAATCTAACGGAACTTGTGCATCGGATTGGACACCCTATTCGGATCTCGCGTGATTTACCTACCGGAATTCTACGAACCCGAAGGTATCGTGATAGTTTTGAGATTAATCTTGAATTAATTTTATTTAATTTCGGCAAATCGCATAAAAATCATATTCACGCATTTTAGGGTTCCCGTCCCGCGTCAGTTTTGGTATCAGAGCCAGGTTTTCTGGGTTAGGGCATATTGTGTCATTTTAATTTTCATTGCATTTTATCTCATTTGTGTTCAAAAGTATGCACGTCTACTATTTGACAACATTCCTTATCCATTGTGGTTCGTGTTTGCATGTCATTTAGCACCTGTGTTAGTAAGCCGTGTTCACTATGAGCATGAGCGAGATTGTCAATGTCCTTAGGGACATCAAAGCTCAAATGTGTGCAATTAATAATAGGAGCCGCTGCACACCAAATTCTTGGCAAAGTCTCAAAAGTCGTGATGAGACTAGAGTTAGGGGATACCCTCATCATCGTGAACCCGAGTACGATCCTGCCGATAGGTTTCTAAAATCTATTCGGAATGAGGTCCTAAATTTTGAGGGTACGACGAACCCTAAAACCTTCGTGGAGTGGTTGTCTAATGTGGAAGAGTATTTTGATTGGTATGACGTACCGGATGAGTACAAATTTATGTTAGTTAAAATAAAGCTGGTGAGCCACGCCAAAACCTATTGGACTAATGTTGAGACTCTACGCGAGTTAGCTAATCGTAAGCCCATTACAAGATGGGAGGACATGATGGAGCGACTTATTGAGAATTATGTTCCTTCCACGCATCGTCACCTCCTACAGCGTCTGAAAACCAAGATAGATAGGTGTCCTGATTGCCTTAAGTGTTAAGGGTTCGGACACTTTGCTTACGAGTGCTCCATTAAACTTCCCACTCTGAATTTATTGACTGAAAGTGAAAGTTCTAAGGAGCCGAAAAATATGAAAGTAGAAGAGGAAGTGTATGACCCTAGAACCGTGATGAGTGAAGAGGAGATAGAAGAAGTTGAAAAAAGTCTAACTTGTGTTAAAGAGACTTCTATCACCCTTGTGAGTAGTGACGTGGAGTCACCCACACACGATTCGACCGAGTCACCTACGTACGATCTGATAGTGTCTATAGAGTCAGTTATGCACAAGTCCCTGGTTTTGGTTGACGCGAGCACTCACGAGTTACTCGAGCCGAGTGCACCTGAGCCATTAGTGTCACTTGATTCAATCACATATGAGTCGGTTACATGTGAGTCGTTAGCGTCGTATGCGCATGAGAGTATCGAGTCCTTAGACACGCATGCACATTATAATCTCGAGTTGCATACCGCTATACATTTCGAGTCTTATTGTGAGTCAACTTTCGAGTCTCATTCTGTATTGCATGCCGAAATTAAACAGAAGATTAATTCAAGCAACAATCACTACAGATTATCTGTTGATACTTCGACTATCGAGAGTACATGGGCCAGTCATGAAAGAGTTTGTCGTTTGAGTTCTCGTAATCCCGACCGATATCGCGATCACACTTCATTGGGAATGAATTCCTTCAGGTCTGGGAGAGTTGATGAGCAGCTTAAAAAATATTTAGTAGAGTGGGTTGGCGAGCCGAGTTATCAGGATCATCAAGGAGAGGCTTACCGCGTGCGTCCCGTTATAGTCAACCGAGATGAGGATCATACGTCACTAGGAGCTGAGATTGTTTGGGCTAGTTGCAAATACTTTCACCGATCGGGCTCCGATACACTTGATCAATACAACATGTGTGTTTCATCTGTGATGAAATATTTTGAGTCGGGGAGAATGACGGGGGACGTCAAGATCGAGAGCATTGGAGTTGGAACACATCAGTTTTACCGGTGTCGGAAGAAAAGTAGAGGAAACCCGAGTACCACAACTTCAAGGGAGAAAAAGGACGCTAAAAGTGTAGACAAGTGACGACGTCCACAACACAGCTGAACGTGTACCACGCCGGTACCACGTCACAACAGCATCAAAGGTACCACAATTTTTATTTTATGCGGAAAACTGCCTTTCTAGTTTTTTATATATTTTAGGACTCTTTTTATTTCGAATTAATTATTGGTGGCCTATATATAGAGGCTTGTAAACACTTTTTAATTGATTATTGAATATTTTGATTGCTTTGTGCTTAAATATTCTTCTTCCCTAGATGGGTTTGGTGTGAGACCAAGGGAGTGATTCCCATTTATTCTCTTTGATCTTTTATTATCTTTGCTATATATTTTTTTTGTCTTTCTCTTAAAATCCATTACCCATATTGAATCCCTAATCCAAAACTCAAAACCTATTTCCATCAAAAACCTAGTTTTCATCCGAGCCATCAAACCTATCCAATCCTACAACCCTCGTTCGAACCCGTGAATCTACATCGGATCGAAGAGGAACGCCCAAGCCTGGAAAAGCTAGAGTCCTATCTCTAGGTGGGATCCCACTTCAAATCTAACGGGACTTGCGCATCGGATTGGACACCCTATTCGAATCTCGCATGATTTACCTACCGGAATTCTACGAACCCGAAGGTATCGTGATAGTTTTGAGATTAATCTTGAATTAATTTTATTTAATTTTGGCAAATCGCATAAAAATCTTATTCACGCATTTTAGGGTTCCCGTCCCGCGTCAATTGACTTTGAATGTGGCCACCCTCTTCCACATTACGGTCCGTGGTTGTTCCACTAGCGGTCTCCTATAGAAGGATCTTACTATGAACCTTCCTTTCTTCATCCTACTCCAAACTCAGACTATCCACAGATTCTGTCATCCACCTATGCCCCTTGCTCTTCCAATAACTTGGACAACTCTATCTGTTCATCACGTAGGTTCCTACTCAATTCGATATTTTAGGTAGCAGTACTCCCTTCCCTTTCCTAGACTTCTGTATCTCTTTGTTAACAATCCGCTAAAAGATCCGGCCATATCCTTTTCCCAAGGTGTTTTCACTCTTCACCACAACAACTATCCAACCAAAATTTAACTCTAAGACCAGACCTCGATCTAAGGCCAACTTTTACATCAAATTTGTTAACCCCCTTCCACGAACCCAAACCTAGCCTCCCTCTCGGACCCTAACGGACGACCCACATCTGTCCCATCCATACTTCTGAGCAATCCCTTCAACCCATAGCACCTCTCCCCCCACTCCTCTATAGCCATTTTCCAATTAGTGCCAAATTCATATTTCGGATCACTCGGTGACCTAGTCGTCCTCGCTCCTTTAATAATCACATCACATCCCTATTAATCACATGAATCTTTTCCTTTTCCTCAGCTTCCACTCCACAGGTGATTTCTTTGGATTTTTCCAAACCTTCACAATCGTGATGGGGCATACAAACATTGACATCAAATATATTGGCATTTTGGAGAGAGTGGACTTAATCAACATGACTCTTCTCCTATTGTGATAAAAACGCCCCTTTTCAACTTACCGACTTTTAATTAAACCTTTCGATTATGAGGCCCACTGCTCATCTTCAGCTTTTCACTGTACAAGGGAAGTCCCAAGTAGGTTGAGTCTACCCCACTAACAACACATCAATCCCGCATGCTCCACAACAGGATGTTCGCTCAGTAAATCATGGTTTTGCTAAGATTCTGGCTTTGGCTTGAGATTGCTTTATAGCATCTTATTATTGCCTAAACGTTTCTTAGCTTACTTTCCTTCGCATCACAAAAAATTATAGTGTTATCAGCGTAGCGTAATTGTGTGTTGGAAGGCCTTATTCCACTCCAATGCAGCTGCTCTTCTTATCATCTTACTAAATGCTTCCCTCACAATATCAAATAGAAATAGAGATAACGGATTCCCCTGCCGGATTCAAATTCCGTTCTCTTCACCATTCACGATTATTGAAATCCAGGTCGAAGTTGTCTGTTAAAGCCTCGGTTCTGTTTGCATTATTTTATGTTGCAGGATATAGCAGGAGTATAATGATGCTAATTCGCTTGGAGATCATGCTTTATCTACGAAAATTGTGGCATCTGTTCATCTTTTTCATATTATATCTCTTCAATTCTAAGAATTGTTTAAGGTTATCTAACATGCCTAATGTTAGTGCACCTTTTTTCTAGCAAACAATTCACAACATGTTTGAAAGATCCTCTGTTCACGATGTTTCTGGGTGGTTGATAGGTACGGCTCTCTTCTGTGGAGGCATTGGGACAGATGGTTGGTCTTATTACGAGGACGCAGCTTAAGGCAGCTTTGCCAAGACTTGTTCCAACTATATTAGAACTGTAATATCACCAATGTCATTGCTCATTGCTTGATATGTTACTTGGATACCAATTTAGATGCTCGTTTCAATCTTTTCAACTTTTACAATACGTATGAAGAAATCACAATAATCACCCCCTGATGTTTCACTGTTGTTTTTCATTTATTAGGTATAAGAAAGATCAAGAGATAGCTTTTCTAGCTACATGTAGCCTTCATAATCTCCTGAATGCCTCTCTGTTGTCAGAAAGTGGTCCTCCTTTGCTTGATTTTGAGGTAATTTGATTCTTTTATTATTTTCTCTGTGAAATTCTATATGTATTCCCTGGAATTTGTAAGCCATCTGAAATATGTCTTTCAAAATTTCTTGATTTTTGCTGAGGGGACAATAGTGAATATTCAATTATCTTCGTCTCTGTTTTTTCCTTTAAAACATGAACACTGCTACTCATAGAAGATGCCATATTTTTGATCGGCATATGTGAACATCTGTTACTGATTGTTAGTTTTGGAATGATGAGTACTCCGAGTTCCCACAGATTCAAGCTATATCACTCGCTGCTTCTCTCAAATTCGATGGCAGCTGGTCTACGTACAATGAAATGCAAATGATGTTTTCTAGTTCTTTTAGTAATAGGAGATTCTGTATTTGATAGGGGGTTGACAAATCTTGGGCTGCAACTTAACAATCACTGGAAATACTTGAGTATGAAAAGTAAATGATTTCCACTCATAATGAAAATGTGGTTGGGGTTGGGCCTGTAGCTCAGCAGGACGGTTCACAATATTGCAACCTTGAGTTCCCAGGTTCAATCCCAGCTTGCTCATCAGAAAAAAAAAGGAAAAAGAAAAGAAAAGAGGTAGACCTCAGGATCCTGCTGCCTATCAACTTAACCTTTTGAGTAAAAGAATATAAGGAAAGGGTTGAACTACTCCCTAACATGTGATGTGTTTGGGGTAATATTCTTAGTTGCTAGAAGCCTAGAACCATACTCTGAGGAATTAGTATCAGCATTTGCAATTTGTTGTTCATGGATTGCTATTGCAATTTATAGACTTAATGCATAAGTCTGCAATATGCAGGTGGGAAAAATATGTGATTTAGGAAAAGTTTAGGGGTTTAGATCTTCTCTTTAAATGCTTCACAAGGGAAACACACACAGTAATTTATTGATTGATTTCTTATTCAAAGTAAATAAGGTGAGATGTAAACTTTCATGGCAAAATTTATACCCCAAAATTATTTGAATCCATTTATATGTTAATTTAGAAAGCTAGCATATTTAAAAATCCCAATATTGAAGAAACTACTAAAGAAAGATTAATAAATTCCGTTACACTGGAAATCGCATAATCAAATAAATTGAGAAAATATTTCCTCTAAACAATTAAATTTGGAAAATGGTCCGCAAGTTAGATTTTAGATCTGACGATTGTGTGTCTGTAGGCATTTGAATTATTTGAATCAGACGCCTAGATACAAGGACTGGGTAGGTAGGCTGTGCATGACGACATCGATCAGTAACAAAGCAGTAACCTCAGCCACGACCTCATATCTATTCACTCATGAGATATTCTTAAAGTTTATTTATTTCACTTATAATTGATAATTTTTATTTCTGATAAGTTCGATGTTCTTAGAGTTTTGAACTGTAGTGAGGAGAGTATTTACAAATCATTGCATGATATTTAAATTCTATTTTGAGCGACTAGTATTGGTGTGTTGATAGATTTTATTATTAACTGTGTGTATGTGTGTAGAAATGTGTTATCCTCTTTATGTCAGTGTGGGCGTGTTTAGATTAATGTAGTTGACTAAATATCAACGATAAACAGGTCTGCGTCTTATCTAACTCATAACCCCACTTTCTCGTCATTCCTTCTTCTTCCTTTTTTCTCTAACTTGGCTAAACACCATTAAAGTTAACTTGGTATCAGAGCCAGCACCTGGGATCATACTGCTGCTGACGTCACCCAAATTTTTTTTTTTCTGACATCGCATGACCTCACACTGATGTCAGCAAGGTCAAACTTTGGCCTCCTCGGATCGGAACAAATCTTACATTGCCAGAATCGTTTTTGAAAGTTACACAACTTTAATAATAGTTGGTCTGAACAGTCAAAAGTGAATTTTCAAGGGTTTTTAACCTAGATCTGATTCTCATTTTCACGGATTTCTGGGTGATTGGATTCCTGAAACTTATCGGGTGTGGTATGAGTTGAATTGTGTTTTGTGCCACGAATCTTTCGCAAGTGGTCTCGACTATTTGATGAGTATTGAAAGAGTTATGGTGTTTCTTGTGAAACCTAACCTTTTGTGCCTGAAGCAGGTTTGTATGATCTTGTTTAATATGTGCTGATTGCATATGGTCATGGGACCTACAGCACCTTGTGAATGTGTTCAATTTGCAGTGGTATTTTATATCTATATTCCTAAAAGCTGTGTTTTCTTTGGGTGTTTGATTTTCTGCAGTGTATCGATTTTCAGCAGCATTGTTGGTTTTCAGAAGAGTATTATTGTTCAGCATTGAATTATTTTTTTTTCTTTCTTTTCCAGCAGCATTGTTGTTTCAGCAGAGTAAAGATTGTGGTTGGATTGCTCTCTTGTTGGGAAGAAGTTTTTGGTGGAATATGTCATTGTGGCTGTTTTTGTGACAGTTTTGTGTCACTGATTGTGGACACCAGTTGCTATTCCATGTTTGGAGCTGTGTACACAACAGTGGTGATCAGCAGTGTGGCTGTTTTTGGACAGTTTCGTGTCACTGGTTGTGGATAACAGTTGTTCATTTTTGAAAGGTGTTTGACGGGGATGCCGACATTGTGGACATCGGCTTTGAACCATATCGAGTATACCGGCGTCGGAAGAAACAGAAATGGAGCTAGAATTGAAGAACTGAGAAGAAATTGAAGAATTGGGGCGTGTTTTGGTTGATCGATCGATCGATGGAGGATAGAGGTTTCTGAGTTTTGGCGAATTTATTCTTTTTTTTTTTTTTTTGATTAGTAATGTGTAATATATTGAAATCAGCAAGATGTTGGAAAGTATAGTACATCAACATAACCATCAAAAATGGCAAAAAGGACGAAAGACTGATAAGCCATCCTCATATATAGGTTTAACCCGGGTCCCACATATACATTTCCTCACCCAGCACCCGCTCGCCTCTAGAAGCCCAAAGCCACACCTGATCTCTGATAGCCTTTAAGATCATCCCTACCGGACGTGTCTTGTTCTCAAAGATCCGAAGGTTGCGTTTGCGCCATAAATTCCAAAAGATGGCATACAAGGTCGTCTTCCAGTACTTATCCTGCTGCACCTCCAAACTAACCGACTCCCAGACGAATATATTCTTCTCAGTTGATCGAATATTTGGGATCGATCGATCGATCGATTGTGGACAAAGGCTACTGAGTTTTTTGGCGAATTTATTCTTCTCAGTCGATCGATCGAGTCCAAACTTTAGATCGATCGATTGTGGGTCGAGACTTCGAGCCATTTTATTATTTAGAATCGATCGATCGATTGACCCCGTAAGTTAGGTCCGTCAAAAGACAATTTTAATTTTTTTGGCAAAACTTGCTAATGGGGACGCCGCCACCGAAGACCTAGGTTTCAGGCCGTATAAGGTGTATCGGTGAAAGAAGCGACAGAGGAACCATGGAGTGCCAAGATCCACCGAGGAAAGGCCTTAAGGATTAGCCCAAAATTTGGGTTCCTGCCCATGTTCGCTCGATTGAGCATCCTTCTCGCATGAGCGAGAGTGCTTCAGAATCAAAGCCAAAATTCTTGATCTATTGTCGCTCGAGCGAGGGAGCATCAAGATTCAAGGCCACAACTTTTGGCCAAAAATCGGCCGAGCGACCTTCGGTTCCCGCTCGAGCGACCCTTCGTAAAGATTCCCGCTCGAGCGGGAACTAAATCCACTCGAGTGAGTCAAGTGACGGGATTTGCCTTTTTTATCCTTCCTTTTTATTTTCTTTTTGCTTCAATTGTAAGTTACCTTCTAGGGTATCATGGTATTTTTCTATTTTAGGAATTTTCTAATTTGTAATCACTATAAAACACATTTTGTAAGCCATTTTTGGTATTGGTTGATCTTAATGAAAGTGCATTGCATTTTGAGCTTGAGAGGAGCTTTGAAGAGTGAGTCTTCTTCTCCATGTGGGTTTGGTGTGAGGCCAAGGGTGTGATGCCCATGTAATCTTTGATTTCCCTTTACTTATTCTTGCTCGATCTTTCGAATTTCTCATTAATCTCTTACACCCAATTTTCTCCTTTTTAATTGATTGTTCCAATTCCCAAACCCTAGATCTAGGGCAATCTTGATGTCCATCCTTGTTGATCGAATCCCATCCTAGCCCGTTGATCCATTACTGTTGTTGGGCTCGAGCTTACCTGATTTGTGCTGTTAACTGGTTCAATTCAAAAGCCCTAGCGAGGAGCTATCGATTCCATCGCGAACTACGACCGAACGCCCCAACCTAGAAGGAGCTAAATTTCTATCTCTAGGATCGCCTCTTCTGCATTTCCTAATAGATCTCGCGCGTCGGATTGGACCCTATGTGAGTTAAGCATGGTCACTTAGCGGAATTTCGCGAAACCTTAAGGTATTGCTTTAATTTTTAATTAATTTCTCAATTAATTAGTTTAATTTCGGAAAACTAGCATATCATGAACATTCAAGGATGTTAGAGTCGTTGTCCCGCGTCAGTTTTAGTATCAGAGCCAAGTTCTAGGTTAGGGCATATTTGCATGTCATTTCATTTAATTGCATTTTATTTCATTTGGGTCATTAGTGTGCACGTCTAGTGTTTGACGAAAGTCCTCATTCATTTTTGATTCACGTGTCATTTCGATGTCATTTATGTAGGCACATTTGTGTGTTCATTTGTATGCACATCTTGTATTTGTTGAAATTACTCACTTGTTGTGTAGTCATAATTGTGTGCACATCTTGTGTTTGTTAAAATTATTCACTTGATGTGTAATTCACATTTGTGTGCTCATCTTGTGTTTGATAAAATTACTCATTCACTTTGGTTCATATCATTTTAGAACCCGTGTTAGTGAGCCATGGACACGAGCGTGATTGCCGATGCTCTTTGGAACATCCAAGCCACGATGATCGCAATGAATGAGAGGTAACTAGCCAAACAAGGAAACTGTTACACTTCAAATCCTAGGCGAAATTCCAAAAATCGTGATGAGGTTAGAGTTAGGGGACACTTCCATCATTGTGAACCTGACTATGATCTTGATAGAAAATCTCTAAGGTCTATTCAAGTCGAAGTCCCGAATTTTGAGTGTACGTCGAACCCTAAATCCTTCGTGGGATGGTTGTCTAACATAGAGGAGCATTTTGACTTGTATGATGTGTTGGATGAGTGTAAGGTTGAGTTAGCCAAGACGAGGTTGGTGAGCCATGCCAAAACCTATTGGGCTAATGTGAAGTTTCGATGCGAGTCACTTCGAAGTAAGCCCATTCCACGATGGGACATGAAGGAGCGACTTACTGAGAAGTATGTTCCTTTCACGCACCGCCACCTTCTACGATGATTGGAAGCTAAGGTGGATAAGCGTCATAAACACACCCAACTTGACTTAAGGAATACCTACACTAAAGAGAGCTCTAATTCCGAGGTTCAACCATTGAAACCCGTAAATAATCCTATGAATCCTCAAATTGATCACGGGAAAGGAGCGATTGTTGAGAACCCGAAAACTAGTGGTCGAAACAAATGTTACAAGTGTCACGAATTTGGACACTTTGCATATCAATGACCCACAAAATTTCTTGCTCAAAATTTATTGATTTAAAGAGAGTTTTAAGGAGCCGGGAAATAGGAAAGTGGAAGAAATTGTGTATGATCCTAGTACCGTGGTGAGTGAAGAGAAAATAAAGGAAATCGAAGAAAGTCTAGCTTGCATTGAGGAGACTTTTATTTCCTGATGAGGACGCCGAGTACATGGACAGCGGTTTTGGACCACATCGCTTGTACAAGCATCGGAAGAAACGAAGAGGAAGCCCGAGTATTACAGCTTCAAGGGAGAAAGGAGGCAAGCCGTCATCGGTGACGGACGTCTGTGGACCATTGACGGTTGTCCGTGGGTTCAGGTGATGGAGGTCCGTGAATTGAAGGCCCCACTGTTCGTAGGTGACGGACACCGTGACCTCCAGGACGGACATCCGTGGAGAGTTTCGCCCAACGACGAAAATTTCTATTTTTGGGAAAATTTGCCTTTTTAGTTTTTTATTATTTTAGGATTCTTTTATTTCGAATTATTATTTGGTTGCTTATTTAAAGGGGCTTGTAAATACAATTTAATTAGTTATTGATGAATATTGAAGAGATTTTGCTTCCATGGAGAGAGTCTTCTTCCCCGTGATGGGTTTGGTGTGAGGTCAAGGGAGTGATTCCCAAAGTTATCGTTTATTATCTTTTCTATTGTCAATCTCTGTTTTCTCCTATTATTTTCATCTAATTCATCCATCTTTTCTAAACCCTAATTTATTTTTGTTCATCAATACTGAAACTGTAATTCAACCCAAAACCCTAGTTTTCGCCTGAGCCTTAAATCTACCCAATCCCACAACCCTTGTGAGATCTAATCACTCTACATTGGATCAACGACGAACGCCAAAGCCTGGAAAAACTAGAGTACTATCTCTAGGTCTGGATCTTGCCGTAAAGTTAACGAAACTCGCGCATCGAACTGGACCCTATTCAGATCTCGGGTGATTTACCTATCAGATTTTTCAGAATCCTAAGGTATTGAGATAATTTTGCGATTAAGGTTGAATTATTTTATTTAATTTCGGCAAATTCTCATTAAATCATTATTCACGCATTTTAGAGTCCCCGTCCCGCGTCTATTTTGGTATCAGAGCTGTAGGTTTTCTAAGTTAGGGCATAATTGCTTGTCATATTTCATTCTGTTGCATTTTTCTTTTCTTTTGTGAGTCCATACTGCATTCCATATTAGAACCCTAATAGACGTCTGTGATCACCATGGACTCAAGTGAGATTCTTGATACTCTCAAAGGTATGCGAGAAGAGTTAGGTGCCATTAATGAGCGATTGAATACCGTAGAGCAAACCCAGGCAACATTAGGGGTTTCTAATAGTAGGCTACGTGATCGAATCGACCAGTTATATGGGTTTGATGAGCACGGTGATCAATGCCAAGAGCGTGAAGGTCCACGCTTTGAACGCAATGGTTGCCAAGATGATCGAAACTGGAACCATAGCGATCATCGTAGAGATGACTATGCCGAAGTGCAACTCCTCTAGAATGTCCGAGTTGACATTCCAACCTGCGATGGAAGAATGGACCCTATAGTCTTCCGCGATTGGCTTTCCGAAATGGACTAACATTTTGATTGGTATGGCATGAATGACGATTGTTGTGTCAGGCTCGCTGAAATCAAATTAATTGGGCAGGCGCGGCTGACTTTCCGAAATGGACTAACATTTTGATTGGTATGGCATGAATGATGATTGTTGTGTCAGGCTCGCTGAAATCAAATTAATTGGGTAGGCTTGACTCTTTTGGGTCAATGTCGAGCGCATAAGGGTGCATGCGGGTTGTCGTCCCATTACCAGTTGGGACGACATGATGGAAAAACTTACTAAGAAGTATGCACCTTTATCATACCACCACCGCCTCCTTGACCAGTGGCAAAACTTACGCTAAGGTGGTATGCCTGTAACCGAGCACATTGGAAAGTTCGAAGAGTTCATGATGAGGGCCAAGGTATTGGAAGACCCTGAGATCACTCTGACGCGGGACGGGAACCCTAAAATACGTGAATATGATTTTGATGCGATTTGCTGAAATTAAATAAAATTAATTCAAGATTAATCTAAAAAATATCACGATACCTTCGGGTTCGTAAAATTCCGGTAGGTAAATCACGCGAGATCCGAATAGGGTGTTCCATCTGATGCGCAAGTCCCGTTAGATTTGAGATGGGATCGGGCCTAGAGATAGGACTCTAGCTTTTCTAGGCTTGGCGTTCGTCTTCGATCCGATGTAGATTCACGGGTTCGAACTAGGGTTGTGGAATTGGTTTTGTAATAGGCTTATGGCTTGGTGTAGGTTTATGATTTAGAAAAGGCTTTGGGTCTGTTTGATTTAGGGTTCAGAAAGAGGTTTAGGGTTTTGGGATCGAGAAATCAATAGATTGGGATTTAGAAAAAGCAAGTAGAGATTGATAGATAGCAGATATAATGAAAAATCAAAGAAAATAAATGACAAAATATAAACAAGAAGATATACGAGAATCACTCCCTTGGCCTCACACCAAACCCATCTCGGGAAGAAGAATATTCAAGCATAAAAGAATTCAAAATATTCAATTAACTAATTAAAAAGTGTTTACAAGCTTCTTTATATAGGCCATCAATAATTAATTCGAAATAAAAAGTCCTAAAACAATAAAAAACTAAAAAGGTAAGTTTTTTCGCAAAGAGAAATTTCCCGTCACTGGACGGAGTCGTCCACGTCAAGCTGTGGCACCGTTCACAACGCGTTGTAGCACTGTTCACAGCGCATTGTGGCACTGTTCACAACGCACTGTGGTACTATTCGTAGCGAGCTGTAGCTATTTTATTACTCTGCTGGTGGAGTCTACAGCAAGCTGCGGTCTTATGACAGCGAGCTGTCACAATACCCACAACGAGCTGTAATAGATGGCAGCGAGCTGTGGCTGTTTTCAAGCCACAGTGAACACTTCTTTTACTTTTCTCCCTTGAAGTTGTGATGCTCCGGCTTCCTCTTCGTTTCTTCCGACGCTTGTAGAACCGATGTGGTCCAAAACCGATGTCCATTTAAGTCATCGTCAATTCCCCTAGACCAAATAGGTTTCATCACCGATGAAACGCGCTCGTGGTAGATATCAATCAAATCGGGGTTCAATCGGCGAACCTCTTCGGACTCCGGTTTTCCGACCCATTTAACTAGGTACTTCTGGAATCCCCCGTCATGTGTGGAGATGGTATGATCACTTATTATATCCTCTATCTCATCTTTTCTTTGTCGGGTTGGGGATGGAAGAGGTACGTGCTGCAAGGTTGGGTTGCGACTGGGACTATGAGGTGGCTGGCGGGGGTTTTCAGGAGGTGGGGTGAAACCCAAGTAAGGAACCAAGTCCTCCACATTGAATGTTGAACTAACCCCCGTACGTGGAGGAAGCTCAAGTACGTATGCATTAGGATCACTCTTAGCCAAATTCTAAAGGGTCCAGCACTTCGGGATTGGAGCTTCTTTGCGAATCCCGATGGGAACCGCTCAGGCCTAACTCGAACCATCACATAATCACCCATATGATATTCTTTAAAATTCCTGTGAGCATCTGTAGACAATTTGTATTGACTAGTTGACGCAGGACAACACCCTAAACTACATGAATGCTATGATTAATTGCTTGCCGAAATTAAATTGAATTAAGTTAAGCAATAAATTTGAAAACATAGCGAATACCTTAGGCTTTCGTAGTATTCCATGGGAGGATCGCGTATGATTTGAGCAGGGTCCAGTCCGGGCGTTAGATCCATTAGGTTGCAGCGCAGATCGATCCTAGAGATAGAACTCCAGATTTCCAGATTAGGGCGCTCACGATTCAATTGTGGGATCTTAAGTTCTTCTATGATTTATGGGATTTTCAAAAGGTTGATGGCTGATTTAGGATTGTGGGATTGCCACAAGCAAAGAAAATAAGAAATAGATAGAGATATAGGTAGACGATAGATGTTGTGGGCTTCACACCCTTGGCTTCACACCAAACCCTTCTCGGGTAGAAGATTCATTCTTCGTAGAGGCTGATCTCATGCACACAAGCAAAAGCTTTTCATTCATATTCCTCAACTAACTTCAATGTTTTACTTAAGGACCTTATATAGGAGGTCTTACAATAAAAGAAAACCCTAAAACAAACATTAATAAGAGACATGTATGCCCCTAAAAGTTAAGTTCGAAATTAGAAAAGAAAACTCGAAAATGAACTGCGTGATTTTGATAAATCGAAAGTGAAACTCGATTGATCGAAGAAGAAAAAAGATATTTCAAAATTCGTTGCTGGAATGCGATCGATCGACCTGGGATGCGATCGATCGGCCTGAGGTCGATCGATCGACCTGGACATTCGATCGATCGAATTATGTATATGTCACTCCAGAAATAGTCAGGTTCCTCAAATTCGCCAAAATTTCGTCTTTCACTTAGATATGACTTCCATTTCGCTTCTTCCGGCGTCGGTACACGCGAAAAGGTCCATATCCGATGTCTACGATGTCGGCGTCCCCGTCAATTTTCTCGGGCCGAAAAGGCTTCATCACTGATGAAGCGGCGTCGTGATAGCGCTCGAGCATGTCGGGGTCCAGCCGTCGCACCTCGTCTTCAGCTAACAATAAGTTCTCGGAGTCCGGCTTTCCCAACCACTTGACTAAGTATTTTTGAATTCCGCTCCCATGGGTGGATATCACCAAATCATCTAATATTGCTTCGATCTCATTTCTACGCTGCTTGCGTGGGGAAGGGAAAGGTAGGGGTTGTAGGGTGGGGCTGGTATTCGGGCTCGAGGCTGCTTGGAGGGGATTGTGAGGGGGTGGGGCTGGGGCCAAAGAAGGAATCAAGTCCTCCACATTGAATGTAGAACTGACCCCTATATCCGGTAGAAGCTCGAGAAAATATGCATTAGGGCCGCTCCTTGCCACAATTCTAAAAGGTCCAGCGCCACGGGCTTGAAGTTTCTTTGCGGCTCCCAATGGGAACCGCTCAGGCCTAACCCGAACCATGACGTAATCTCCAACCTGGAATTCCTTGAAGCGCCTGTGTGCATCCGCAGATATATTATACTGTTCATTGCTTGCATTAATTCTCTTTCTAATTTCGGCATACAATTCATGTATATGTTGTGCAAATGAATTGGCTGACTCGGAGACTCGATGGGATGCAGACATGGGAATAAGATCAATGGGTGTTCTAGGCCTTTGACTAAGGACGACCTCAAAAGGACTTATACCTAGGGACCTATTGACTGAATTGTTGTATGCAAACTTGGCTAAAGGTAAAATAGAATCCCAAGTCCTAGGGTGATCACCAATAAGACAACGAAGAAAATTACCTAAGCTCCTATTGGTGGACTCCGTTTGGCCATTTGTTTGAGGATGATAGGCCGATGAAAATTGGAGCATGGTACCCATCATGTGCCATAAAGTTTTCCAGAAATAATTGGTAAATTTCACATCTCGATCCGACACAATTGTCTGGGTAAACCATGTAGACGCACAACCTCCCCGAAAAATAATTTGGCTATGTGAGCCGCATCGGAGGTTTTGGAGCATGGTATGAAGTGGGCCATCTTGGAAAAGCGGTCCACTACCACAAAAATGGAATCGTGCTTTCGTTGGGTCTTTGGAAGTCAAAGCACGAAATCCATAGAGACGCTTTGCCACGGGGTGTGCGGCACGGGTAAAGGGGTGTACAAGCCGGTATTCTGTTTGATATGTTTCGCAACTTGGCATGTACGACATTGTTTTACGACTCTAGAGACATCTCTCACAAGGCTAGGCCAATAGAACCTATCCTCAACGAGCGCGCTTTATCGCGCCCAAAATGTCCGGCAATCCCTTCGCCATGTAACTCCCAGATGAGGAAGTCTCGCAATGAAGTACGAGGGATGCACAAACGATTCCCTTTGAACAAATACCCATCCAGCAGGGTAAACTCGGAGTTAATGTTATTCGGATTTTCAAGGAAAGCAGTGTATTCTGTCTCGAAATTTGGGCAATCAGGATAATCTTGCTTCAACTGCTCAAATCCGACGACCTCAGTGCTCATAGACTGCAAAGTCGCCACTCGACGACTAAGCGCATCAGCAGTCTTGTTCTCGGCACCAGCCTTATGCTTCAAGACAAATGTGAACCTTTGAAGGTACTCGACCCACTTCGCGTGCCTCGGGTTCAACTTTTTCTGGGAAGCAAGGAAACGTAAGGCCTCGTGGTCAGAAAACAATACAAATTCCTGCGGTCTCAGGTAATGTTCCAATACCACAGAGATCGGACGACCGCATAAAACTCCTTGTCATAGGTGGAGTATTTCTGCTTTGCCTCATTGAGTTTTTCACTAAAATGGCCACAGGGTGGCCTTCTTGGTTCAGCACTCCGCCTATGCCTACACCCGATGCGTCACATGCCACTTCGAAGACTTTAGAAAAGTTTGGTAGGCGCATGACAGGTGCAGTAACCATTTTCTCTTTTATCTAGGCAAAGGCCCTCGTCGCGGCTTTGCTTCACAGGAACTCCCCTTTTTTCATGCAATCGGTAATGGGAGCCATGATGGTGCTAAAATTTTGAATGAAGCGACGATAGAACGCGGCCAAACCGTGGGAGCTACGGACTCCATGAATATTCGGAGGTTCGGGCCACTCCACAATGGCCTTAACCTTCGCAATAAATCCCAAGAATACAACAGAGTGTTGCATGAAGGTGCACTTCTTGAGATTCGCGTATAACCTTTCTCCCCTCAAGGTTTCGCAAACCACCCTCAGGTGGATAATGTGTTGTTCCTTGTTTGGGCTGTAAATCAGGATGTCATCAAAATACATGACAAGGAATTTGCTAAGGAATGGCCTCAACACTTGGGGCATGAGCCTCATAAATGTGCTCGGCGCATTGGAAAGCCCAAAAAGCATGACCATCCACTCATAAAGACCGTCTTTGGTCTTTAAGGCGGTTTTCCATTCATTGCCAGGACGAATTTGAACCTGATGGTAGCTACTTTTAAGGTCTATCTTAGAAGAGATAGTGGCTCCAACCATCATGTCTAGCATGTCATCAAACCGCGGTATGAGAAACCGATATTTAACAGTGATCTTATTAATCGCACGACTATCCATACACATGCGCCATGCGCCATGCACCATCTTTCTTAGGCGTGAGTAATGCTGGTACGACATATGGGCTCAGACTCTTGTATGAACCCCTTTTGAAGGAGCCCACTGACTTGCCGAGTCAACTCTGCGTGCTCAACCAGATTCAACCTGTAGTGGGGCAGGTTCGGTAATGTAGATCCGAGAACCAAGTCGATTGCGTGTTGAATGTCACGCATGTGAGGGAGCTCATCAGGTAAGTCTTCTGGGAAGACATCTGCAAATTCATTGAGGATGGGCTCTACCTCCTTGGAGTACTCACAGACTGACTTAAAAATACTTTCAACAGTGACAACAACATGTATGACGCTCTCATCTAATGATGCCCTCTCAAACTCTGAAGGGCTCACAATGTTGATGGCCTTGGATTGGCCTCCATTCTTCTCAACTCTATTGACCGATGGTGCTTTGGGAGCCAAAGGGTTAAGAGTGATTTTCTTGCCCTTGTAATTGAACGTGCAAATGTTAGATCGATAAAAAATAGTCACGTTCAAATCATAGAGCCATGGCCTCCCTAAGATAATGTGGCCCACATCCATCGGCACCACATCACACCATAAGGTGTCTGAGTATGAACCCAACTGTATGGGTACACGACACCTCTGAGACACGAGAATGGATGAGGAGTCAACCCATGTGACTTTCTAAGGTCTCGGGTGGGCTTCAAGTGTAAGCCCTAAGCGGGTGACGGTATGCTCTGACACTACATTGGTGCAGCTTCCGCTATCCACGATTACCCTACAACTCTTTGTCCCACATGTGGCAAAGGTGTGGAAAATATTCTCCCTTCGCCAATCCTCCTTTTCATCCCGTTGAGGTTGTGTAAAGGCACACCTCACAACTAGAGCGCGACCCTTGTCATCACCTTCCTCGTCACTAGGTGTGGCATTCGGCTCAAGGACCTCTTCCTCATAAACTCCTTCACTTCTCCTTCTCCATCGATGAAGAGATTCCTTTGTGGGTCCCTTGTAGGGCATTGGGCAGCAAAGTGACCCAATCCTTGACATTTATAGCATTTGACATGAGACCCACTCTTCGAGGATTCTCCGGCTACACCTTTACCTTTGTCAAACCTCACATTGGTAGATGTGGGTTGCATGGGTTTGACAGGCGGGTTCTCAGCACTAGATTTCACTTCGCCAGTACGGAATTGACCGGGTGAAAATCAGATTGCCTAGTCACCGTCATTTTTTAATATCGTTCAAGGTCTTGAATGACAGTGTAACACTCGGCGAGAGTCTCCACAGGGTGGGAGACTAACTCTTTTTGCAAGTTAAGTCTCAATCCGGTGCGAAATCTAGATAGAGTAACTTGAGGGTCTTCGGATACCTTGGCTCTCATCATGAACTCTTCAAATTTGCCAATGTAATCCGATACGGGCATACTACCTTGGCGCAGATTTTGCCATTGGTCAAGGAGATGATGGTAGTATGAAGAAGGAACATATTTCTCTGTAAGTCGTTCATTCATGTCCTCCCAATGAGTAATGGGAGTACAACCCGCATTCGTTCTGATGCGTTCAACGTTGATCTAAAAGAGTCGAGCTTGGCCTATGAGCTTCATTTTAGCAAGTCTAAAACATCTTTCATCGCTCATGCCAAACCACTTGAAGTGCTGGTCTATATCAGATAACCAATCGAGGAAGACCTGAGGGTCTAGTCGTCCATCGAAAGTCGGGAACTCAACTCGGACATTTTTGAGGAGTCTCTCTTCCGGGTCGTAGTCATCTCCATGATGATCAAACCTATGGTTCCGGTTTCGATTATGTTGGTAGCCATTTCGTTCGAAACGTGGACCGTTACGCTCACGGGGTGGTTCGAAGTACTCATCACCCTCGTCTAACCGATTGACTCAATCTAACAACCTCTCATTTGATGTTTCGAGAGTCCTTTGGGATGTTTCGAGGAAGACCTGAGGGTCTAGTCGTCCATCGAAAGTCGGGAACTCAACTCGGACATTTTTGAGGAGTCTCTCTTCCGGGTCGTAGTCATCTCCATGATGATCAAACCTATGGTTCCGGTTTCGATTATGTTGGTAGCCATTTCGTTCGAAACGTGGACCGTTACGCTCACGGGGTGGTTCGAAGTACTCATCACCCTCGTCTAACCGATTGACTCAATCTAACAACCTCTCATTCGATGTTTCGAGAGTTCTTTGGGCTGTCTCCAAGGCAGCCATTTGATCATTGGTCGATTTTAGATCAGCCCTCATGCCGTTAAGAGCCTCGACAATCCCACTCATGTCCATGGTGATACGGTTCACTAATTGACGGGTTCTAGTATGGAATGCAAAATGAACTGACAATGAAGGGGACTTTTGACAAACACGTGATGTGCACACTTGGGTCAAAACAGAAATAATATGCAATTAAAATTAAAGTGCAATGAATGCAATGTCACACAATATGCCCTAACCTAGAACCTAGGTCTCTGAACCAAAACTGACGCAGGACAACACTCTAAACTATGTGAATGCGATGATTAATTGCTTGCCGAAATAAATTTGAATTAAGTTAAGCAATAAATTTGAAAACATAGCGAATACCTTAGGCTTTCGTAGTCTTCCATGGGAGGATCGCGTATGATTTGAGCAGGGTCCAGTCCGGGCGTTAGGTTGCAGCGCGGATCGATCCTAGAGATAGAACTCCAGATTTCCAGATTAGGGCGCTCACGATTCAATTGTGGGAGCTCAAGTTCTTCTATGGTTTATGAGATTTTCAAAAGGATGATGGCTGATTTAGGGTTGTGGGATCGACACAAGCAGAGAAAATAAGAAATAGATAGAGATATAGGTAGAAGATAGATGTTGTGGGCTTCACACCCTTGGCTTCACACCAAACCCTTATCGGGAAGAAGATTCACTCGTCGTAGAGGCTCATCTCAAGCACACAAGTAAAAACTTTTCATTCATATTCATCAACTAACTACAATGTTTTTCTTAAGGACCTTATATAGGAGGTCTTACAATAAAAGAAAACCCTAAAACAAACATTAATAAAAGACATGTATGCCCCTAAAAGTTAAGTTCGAAATTAGAAAAGAAAGTGAAACTCGATCGATCAAATAAGAAAAAACATATTTCAAAATTCGCCGCTAGAATGCGATCGATCGACCTGGGATACGATCAATCGACCTGGACATTCAATCGATCAAATTATGTATATATGTCACTCCAGAAATAGTCAGGTTCCCCCAATTCACCAAAATTTCGTCTTAGATCTGACTTCCATTCCGCTTCTTCCGGGGTCGGTACACGCGAAAAGGTCCATATTCGATGTCTATGATGTCGGCGTCCCCGTTTCTATTGCTTGAATTAATCTTTTGTCTAATTTCGGCATGTAAGCTATGTATGTGTTGTGCAAATGCATCATCAAACTCTGACACTATATGAGATGCAGACATGGAGATCAAATCTAGTGGGGTCCTAGGCCTATGACCATGTACTACCTCAAAAGGACTTATGCCTATGGACCTATTGACAGAATTATTGTAGGCAAACTCAGCTGTGGGTAAAATGGTATCCCAGGTCCTAACATGATCGCCGACGAGACTACGAAGGAGATTCTCAAGATTCCTATTGGTGCTTTCAGTTTGGCCATCCGTTTGAGGGTGATTAGCCGTCGAAAATTGAAGCATCGTTCCCTTCATGTGCCAAAGGGTCTTCCAAAACTAGCTAGTGAATTTGACATCCCTATTAGGCACAAATGTTTTGGGCAATCCATGGAGACGTACTACCTCTGCGAAAAACAATTTAACAAAATGGGATGCATCGGAGGTTATGGAACACGGGATGAAGTGGGCCATCTATGAAAATCGGTCCACTACGACAAAGATGGAATCGTGCTTCCTTTGAGTTTGTGGAAGTCCAAGCACGAAGTCCATTGAGAGGTCTTGCCATGGTGTGTGTGGCACGGGTAAAGGGGGTGTACACGCCGGTATTTTGTTTTGTCTGTTTTGACGCTTGGCAAGTACGACAGTGTTTGACAACCCGAGCGACATCTCTCATTAGGCTAGGCCAGAAGAACCTATCCTCAACGAGTGTAATAGTCTTATTACGACCGAAATGTCCAACCATCCCTCTAGCATGTAACTCCCAAATGAGAAAGTCACGCAATGAAGTGCGAGGGATGTAAAGGCGATTGCCTTTTAAACAAGTATCCATCGTGGATGGTGTATACCGAGTGTGTGCTGGTCGGTCACTAAGGAGAGCGGTGTACTCTACCCTAAAATCTGGGCACTCGGGGGACTCATCCTTTAATCGTTCAAACCCGACGACCTCGGTGCTCATAGAGTGCAAAGTCGCCACCCGACGACTAAGCGCATCAGCAACCCTTTTTTCAGCACCGGCCTTATGCTTTAACATAAATGTCAACCCTTGAAGGTACTTGACCCACTTCGCGTGCCTTAGGTTCATCTTTTTTTGTGAAGCAAGAAAGTGTGAGACTTCATGGTCAGAGAACAACACAAATTCTTGCAGTCTAAGGTAATGTTTCCAATATCAAAGAGATCGGATGACCGCATAGAACTCCTTGTCATAGGTGGAGTATTTTTGCTTTGCCTCATTAAGTTTTTCACTAAAATAGACCACTGGGTAACCTTCTTGGCTAAGCACTCCAATGCCTACACCCGATGCGTCGCATGCGACTTCAAAGACTTTGGAAAGTTCGGCAATCACATGACGGGTGCACTACTCATCCGTTGTTTGATCTTGCAAAGGCTTTTGTTGTCACTTTGCCCCATTTAAAATCCCCCTTCTTCATGCAATTAGTAATTGGGGCCATTATGGTGCTAACGCTTCTGATGAAGTCTCGATAGAAAGTAGCCAGGCCATGGAAGCTACGGACATCGTGTATGTTCTTAGGCTCGGGCCACTCCACATTGGCCTTAACCTTTTCGGGGCCCGCGACCATTTCATCGGTCGAGATAATGAATCCTAAGAAGACTATGGAACTTTGCATGAAGGTTCACTTCTTGAAATTCGCAAACAACCTCTCGCCCTTGAGGGTTTCACAAACCAACCTGAGGTGGTTCAAGTGTTATTCCTTGTCATGACTATAACTCAAGATGTCATCGAAATACACAAGGAATTTGCCTAGGAACGTCCTCAACACTTGAGTCATGAGCCTCATGAACGTACTCGGGGCATTAGAAAGCCCAAATGGCATGACCATCCACTCATAAAGACCATCCTTGGCCTTAAAAGGCAGTTTTTCACTCATCATCGGGGTGGATCCGGACTTGATGGTAGCCACTCTTAAGGTCTATCTTGGAAAAGATAGTGGCACCAACCATCATATCGAGCATATCATCAAGCCTTGGTATGGGAAACCGATACTTAACCGTAATCTTATTGATTGTACGACTATCCACACACATGCACCATGTATTATCTTTCTTAGGAGTGAGTAGGGCAGGTATGACACATGGGCTCATGCTCTCTTGGATGAACCCCTTCTGGAGGAGCTCATCGACTTGCCTAGTCAGGTCAGCGTGCTCAACCGGATTTAACCTGTAGTGGGGGCAGGTTCGGTAAGGTGGATCTGGGAATCAAGTTGACTGCGTGTTGGATGTCACGCAGAGGAGGGAGTTCGTTTGGTAAGTCTTCAGGGAAGACATCCGTAAACTCTTTCAAGATCGGCTCAACCTCCTTAGGGTATTCGCTCATCGACTCGGGGGCACTCTCAACGGTGACGACTACGTACACTACACTCTCATCTAATCACGCTTTCTCGAATTCTGAAGGGCTCACAATATTGATGGGCTTTGAAGTCTCGCCCTTCTTCTCGTTCTTGTTGGTTGATGGTGATTTGGGAGGCAAAGGGTCTAAAGTAATCTTCTTGCCTTTATGCATGAACGTGCATATGTTTGATCGACCATAAAGGGTCACGTCCATGTCGTAGAGCCACGGGCTTTCTAAAATGATATGGCCCACATCCATCGGTACCACATTACACCATAAGGTGTCCGAATAAGAACCTAATTGAATCGGTACACGACACCTTTTCGACATGGGAAGAGATGAAGAGTTGACCCATGCAACCTTATAAGGTCTCGGGTGGGCTTTGGGTGTACGACCCAAGCGGCGTACGACATGAGTTGACACTACATTGCTGCAACTACTGCTTTCCACGATGACCTTACAACTCTTTTCACCAAATCTGGCAAAGGTGTGGAAGATGTTCTCCCTTCGCCAATCATCCTTTTCATCCCATTGAAGCTGTGCAAGGGCACACCTCACAACCAAGGCCCGACCACTATCATCACCCTCTTCATCACTGGGTGTGACGTCCGACTCAAATACTTCCTTTTCAACCACTATCTCACCGTCATCCTCCTCTCCCTCAATGAAGAGATTCCTTTGGGGGTCTTTCGTGAGGCATTGGGTGACAAAGTGTCCAATCCCATGACATTTATAGCATTTAACGTGAGTGTTACCCCTTGAGGATTCCCCGACTACACCTTTTCCCTTTTCAAACCTTGAATGAGTAGGGACAAGTTGTGTAGGTTTGGGAGGAGGATTAAATCGTTCCTCACAGGAACATTGACCACTATATTGTGGCTCGGTTCTCTTCACCACCGATGTGTTCAAATACCGTTTGAGATCTTGCACAACGGCATAGCATCTTTCAAGAGTTTCCACGGGGTGAGAAATAAACTCTTTTTGCAAATTAAGTCGCAATCTGGTGCAGAATCTAGAGCGAGTGATTTCAGGGTCTTTCGATACCTTGGCCCTCATCTTGAATTCTTCAAATTTGCCAATGTACTCGGTTATGGGCATACCACTTTGGCGTAAATTTTGTCAGTGGTCAAGGAGGCGTTGGTGGTATGATAAAGGAATATACTTCTCAGTAAGTCGTTCCTTCATGTTATCCCTACGGGTAATGGGAGGACAACCCACATTAACCCTAATGCGCTCAACATTGACCCAGAAAAGTCGAGCTTGCTCAATTAACTTCATTTTAGCGAGTTTGACGCAACAGTCGTCATTCATGCCATACCAATAAAAATGTTGGTCCATGTCGGAAAGCCATTCGAGGAAGACGGTAGGGTCCATTCTTCTGTCGAAAGTCAGAATCTCAACTCGGACATTGTTGAGGAGTTGAACTTTGGGGTCATAGTTATCTCTACGATGATCCCTACGGTTCGGTTCCGATTGTCTTGGTGACCATTGCGTTCAAAGTGAGGACCTTCACGCTCTTGGAATCGATCCTGAAATTCATCTTTCGCTTCTAATTGGTTGATCCGTTCACGCAATTGACCATTAGAAATCTCTAAGGATGTTTGGGCTTGCTCTATGGCGTTTAAACGCTCCTTAATCGCACCCAATTCTTCTCGCATACCGTTAAGGGCATCGTGAATCTCATTCGAGGCCATGGTGATCACAAATACCTATTAGGGTTCTAATATGGAATGCAATATGGACTCACAAAAAAAATAACAATGCAATAAAATAAATTTGACAAGCAAAGATGCCCTAACCTGGAACACCTAGGGCTTTGATACCAAAACTGACGCGGGACGGGACGGGAACCCTAAAATGCGTGAATATGATTTGCTGCGATTGCCGAAATTAAATAAAATTAATTCAAGATTAATCTCAAAACTATCACGATACCTTCGGGTTCGTAGAATTCCAGTAGGTAAATCACGCGAGATCCGAATAGGGTGTTCAATCCGATGCGCAAGTCCCGTTAGATGTGAGGTGGGATCGGGCCTAGAGATAGGACTCTAGATTTTGCAGGCTTGGGCGTTTGTCTTCTATCCGATGTAGATTCACGGGTTCGAACTAGGGTTGTGGAATTGGTTTTGTAATAGGCTTATGTCTTGGTGTAGGTTTATGATTTAGAAAAGGCTTTGGGTCTATTTGATTTAGGGTTCAGAAAGAGGTTTAGGGTTTTGGGATCGAGAAATCAATAGATTGGGATTTAGAAAAAGCAAACAGAGATTGATAGATAGCAGATAGAATGAAAGATCAAAGAAAATAGATGACAAAATATAAACAAGAAGATATATGAGAATCACACAAGAAGATATATGAGAATCACTCCCTTGGCCTCACACTAAACCCATATCGGGAAGAAGAATATTCAAGTATAAAAGAATTCAAAATATTCAATTAACTAATTAAAAAGTGTTTACAGACGTCTTTATATAGGCCACCAATAATTAATTCGAAATAAAAGGAGTCTTAGAACAATAAAAAACTAAAAAGGTACGTTTTTTCGCAAAAAGAAAATTTTAGTCATTTGATCGAAGCCGTTCACTCATGAAGTTGTGACACTATTCACAACGCCATTGTTGGTGGAGTCCCCACTATAGGTTGAATCCAGTTGAGCATGACGCGTTAACACGACAAATTAATGATCTTCAAAAGGGGTTCATTCAAGAGAGCATGTGCCCTTGCGCCATACCTGGGCTACTCACACATAAGAAGGATGGAGGTTTGCGAATGTGTGTGGATAGCCGGGCGATTAACAAAATTACGGTCAAGTCTCGATTTCCCATATCGAAGCTCGACGACATGCTGGATATGATGGTTGATGCCACTATCTTTTCTAAGATAAACCTCAAGAGTGGCTACCATCAAGTCCAAATCTGCCCCGGTGATGAGTGAAAAACCGCCTTTAAGACCAAGGATGGTTTTTATGAGTGGACGGTCATGCCATTTGGGCTTTTTAATGCCCTCAAGTACTTTCATGAGGCTCATGACGCAAGTGTTGAGGCCGTTTTTAGGCAAATTCCTTGTGTATTTTGATGACATCTTGATTTATAGTCATGATAAGGAAGAACGCTTGAGTCACCTTCGGTTGGTTTGTGAGACCCTAAAGGGCGAAAAGTTATTTGCAAATCTCAAGAAGTGCACCTTCATGCAATGTTCCGTTGTCTTCTTGGGGGTTCATTATCTCCGCCGATGGAATGGTCTCGGATCTCGAAAAAGTTAAAGCCATTGTGGAGTTTCTCTAACCTAAGAACATACACGATGTCTACAGCTTCCATTGCTTGGCTACTTTCTATCGTCGCTTCGTCAAAAGCTTTAACATCATCATGACCCCAATCCCTGATTGCATGAAAAAAGGGGATTTCCAATGGGGTAAAGCCGCGACGAAAGCGTTTGCTGAGATCAAATAAAGGATGAGTAGTGCACCCGTCATGCGCTTGCCGAACTTTTCCAAGGTCTTCGAAGTCGCACGTGACGCATCGGGTGTGGGTATAGGAGTGCTTAGCCAAGAGGGTCAACCAGTGGCCTATTTTAGTGAAAAGCTTAATGAGACAAAGCAAAAATACTCCACTTATGATAAGGAATTCTATGCGGTCGTTCGTTCCTTATGGTATTGGAAACATTACTTTAGGGTGGAAGAATTTGTGCTGTTCTCCAACCATGAAGCCTTACGTTGCTTAGCCTCTCAAAAGAAGCTAAATCCGAGGCACGCGAAATGGGTTGAATACCTCCAAGGTTCACCTTCGTGTTCAAGCATAGGGTTGGTGTTGAAAACAGGGCTGCTGACGCGCTTAGTCGTCGGGTGGTGACTTTGCACTCTATTAGTACCGAGGTCGCCGAGTTCGAACGATTAAAGGAAGAGTACCCCGAGTGCCAAGATTTGGGGGTAGAGGACACTGCTCTCCTTACTAACCCGACCAGCACCCGCTCCGCATACACCATCTAGGATGGGTACTTGTTTAAAGGCACTTGCCTTTGCATCCCTCGCACTTCATTGCGTGACTTCCTTATTTGGGAGTTACATGCTGGAGTGTTAGCCAAACATTTCGGGCGTAATAAGACTGTTGCCCTTGTAGAGGATAGGTTCTTTTGGCCTAACCTAATGAGAGATGTCTCCCGGGTTGTCAAACATTGTCGTACTTGTCAAGTGTCGAAATAGAGTAAGCAAAATACTGGCTTGTACAACCTCCGTTACCCGTGCCACACACCGTGGCAAGACATCTCCATGGATTTCGTGCTCGGACTTCCCAAAACTCCAAGGAAGCACGATTCCATCTTTGTGGTGGTGGACCGATTTTTCAAAATGGCCCACTTCATACCTTGTTTTAAGACCTCCGACGCTTCCCACATTGCTAAGTTGTTTTTCGCGGAGGTCGTACGCATTCATGGGTTGACCAAAACTATCGTGTCTGATAGGGACGTCAAGTTCACTAGCTATTTTTGGAAGACACTTTGGCACATGATGGGCACAAGGCTTCAATTTTCATCGGCCTATCACCCTCAAACGGATGGCCCAACCGAGAGTACCAATAGGAGTTTAGGGAATCTCCTTCGCAGTCTTATCGGTGATCATGCTAGGACTTGGGATACCATTTTGCCCATAGCTGAGTTTGCCTATAATAATTCTGTCAATAGGTCCATAGGCATGAGCCCCTTTGAGGTTGTACATAGTCATAAGCCTAGGACACCTTTAGATTTGATCCCCATGTCAGCGTCACATAGAGTATCTGAGTCTGCCGATGCATTTGCATAACACATTCATAGCTTGCATACCGAAATTAAACATAGGATTAATTCAAACAACATTCAATATAAATTATCTGCTGATACTCAGGCGTTTCAAGGAATATCAGGTGGGTGATCAAGTGATGGTCCGAATTTGGCCTGAGCGGTTCCCATTGGGATCCGCAAAGAAGCTCCAACCCCGAGGTGCTGACCCTTTTGGTGTTTTGGCAATGAGTGGTCCTAATGCATATGTCCTAGAGCTTCCTCCAGGTACGGGGGTCAGTTCAACATTCAATGTGGAGGACCTAGTTCCTTACCTGGGTTCAACCCCATCTCAAAACCCTTTCCAGCCCTCTCAAAGCCCCAACCCCAACTTGCCGTTGCAGCTGATATCTCTTCCTTCTCCAAGCAGACAGAGACTAGATGTGATAGAGGATATAATAAATGATCATGCTGTATCCACACGTGATGGGGGATTTCAGAAATACTTAGTCAAATGGATCAGAAAATTGGAGTATGAAATACATGGATTCATGAAAACGAAGTTCGCCGGTTGAACCCTGACTAGCTCGATAGCTACCACGAACTTGTTTCATTGGTGATGAAACTTATTTGGTCTGGGGAAATTGAAGGGGACGCTGAGTACATGGACATCAGTTTTGGTTCGCATCGCTTCTACAAACGTAAGAAGAAACGAAGAGGTAGCCTGAGTATTACAGCTTCAAGGGAGAAAAGGAGGCAAACCGTCATCGGTGATGGACGTTCGTGAACCATTGACGGACGTCCGTGGGTTCAGGTGACAGACGTCCGTGAATTGAAGGCCCCACTGTCTGTAGGTGACAGACGTCCGTGACCTCCAGGATGAACGTCCGTGGAGAGTTCCGCTAGTGACAAAAATTTCTATTTTTGCGAAAATTGGCCTTTTTAGTCTTTTATTATTTTAGGACTCTTTTATTTCGAATTATTATTTGGTTGCCTATTTAAAGAGACTTGTAATACAATTTAATTAGTTATTGATGAATATTGAAGAGCTTTTGCGTGCATGAAGAGTCTTTTTCCCCGTGATGGGTTTGGTGTGAAGCCAAGGGTGTGATTCCCAAAGTTATCTTTTATTATCTTTTCTATTCTCAATCTCTTTTTTCTCGTATTATTTTCATCTAATTCATCCATCTTTTCTAAACCCTAATTTATTTTTGTTCATCAATACTGAACCCTAATTCAATTCGAAACCCTAGTTTTCGCCTGAGCCTTAAATCTACCCAATCCCACAACCCTAGTGAGATCTAATCACCTACATCGGATCGACGACTAACGCCTAAGCCTGGAAAAGCTAGAGTACTATCTCTAGGCCTGGATCTTGCCGTAAAGCTAACGAGACTTGCACTTCGAACTGAACCCTATTCGGATCTCGCGTGATTTACCTATCAGATTTCTCAGAACCCTAAAGTATTGAGATAATTTTGCGATTGAGGTTGAATTACTTTATTTAATTGTGGCAAATCCTCATTAAATCATTATTCACACATTTTATGGTTCCCGTCCCATGTCATTTCCGTTGTGAATAATGATGTTGGGTTGCCCACACGTGAGCCTGTCGAGTCACTTACTTATGAGTCATTGGTGTCCGTATAGTTGGGTACACGACTTGTTGGTACCCGTTGAGTTGAGTACATGTGAGTCCATTGAACTGGTTACACAAGAACCATTAGTGTCAATGGAATCGAGTACCCAAGAGTCGTTGGTGTTGGTTGAATCGTGTACACACGAGTTAATCGAATCAAATACACACGAGTTAATCAAGTCGAGTACACATGAGCCACTAGTGTTGGCAGAGTCCACTACACAGGAGTCATTCGTGTCACACACACATGAGAGTATCGAGTCCATAGATACGCATACACATCATAGTCTCGAGTTGCATACCGCTTTACATTTCGAGTCTTGTTGTGAGTTAAGTTTTGAGTATCATTTCGCATTGCATGCCGAAATTACACTTAAAATTAATTTGTGCAATGGAGATTCCAAATTATGGGCGGATTTGCCTGTGAGCTTCAAATAAATTCAAATAAGTGGCCATGAAGTGGTTCGGGTTATGCCTGAATGATTCCCATCGGGGATTGCGAAGAAGTCCCACACTTGCATTGCTGGATCTTTTAGGATGGCCGAAAGGAGTGGACCTAAGGTATATGTGCTTGAGCTACCTCAAGGTATGGGGGTTAGTTCAACACTCAATGTGGAAGACCTAGTTCCTCATCTAGGCTCAACCCCACTTCCTAAAACTCCTTTTCAAACGTCCTTTCTTTGTGCACTAATCCCGATCCCACAACCCCTATCTTTTCCTACTCTGAGCAAGATGAGGAGCGAGGTCATTGAGAAATCTCGGATGATCTTGTGGCATTCACTTGCAACAGAGAGTTTCTGGTTTATGAGGTGAAGAGGGGTGGTAAGTCGACTCCCGAGAGTACATGGGAAAATCATGAGAGAGTTTGATGCTTGAGTTCCTGTACTTTCGACCAATATCACGATCACACTTTGTCGGTGATGAAGACTCTCGGATCTGGGAGAGTTGATGGGAAACTTAAAAAATATTTAGTTGAGTGGGTTGGCAAGCAAGATTATTGGGTTTGTCGAAAAGAGGTTTACCGTGTGCACCCCAATATAATCGATTGAGGTGGTGATCATACGTCACCGGGTGTCGAGATTGCTTGGGCTAATTGCGAGGAGTTTCACCGTTTGGGTCCCGATACACTTGGCCAGTACTACATGCGTGTTTCATCGGAGATGAAACCTTTTGGGTCCGAGAAAATTGATGGGGACGCCGACACCGAGGACCTAGGTTTTGGGCCACACAAGGTGTATCGGCGTTAGAAGAAGTGACTTAGGGGCCATAACTGACCGATGCCATGAGCCAGTTTCATCGGTGATGAAACTTTTTGGGTGTGGGAGAATTGATGGGGACGCCGCCACCGAGGACCTAGGTTTTAGGCCGTTCAAGGTGTATCGGCTGAAGAAGAAGCGACGGAGGAACCATGGAGCGCCAAGATCCACTGAAGAAAGGCCATAAGGATCAAGCCCAAAAGATGAGTCCCTGCCCAGGTTCGCTTGGGCGGGCATCCTTCTCGCTCGAGCGAGAGTGCTTCAGAATCAAAGCCAAAATTCTTGGTCTATTGTCGCTCGAGTGAGGGAGCATCAAGATTCAAGGCCAAAACTTTCGGCCAAAAGTTGCTCGATCTTTCGAATTTCCCATCAATCTCTTACACCCAATTTTCGCCTTTTCAATTGATTGTTCCAATTCCCAAACCCTAGATCTAGGGGAATCTTGATGTCTATCCTTGTGGATCGAATCCCATCCTAGCCTGTCGATCCATGACCGTTGTTGGGCTTGAACTTGCTTGATTTGTGCCGTTAACCGCTTCAATTCAAAAGCCCTAGCAAGGAGCTACCGATTCCACCTCGAACTACGATTGAATTCCCCAACCTAGAAGGAGTTAGAGTTTTATCTTTAGGGTCGCCTCTTTCGCATTTCCTAATAGATCTCGCGCATCGGATTATACCCTACGTGAGTCAAGCGTGGTTTATTAAGCGGAATTCCGTGAAACCCTAAGGTATCGCTTTAATTTGTGATTATTTACTCAATTAATTAGTTTAATTTCGGCAAACTAGCATATCTTGGGCATTCACGGATTTTAAGGTCATTGTCCCGCGCCACTTGCCCTTTTAGTGTTTTATTGTTTTAGGGTTTTTCTTCTTTTGAGGCCTACTATATAAGGTCCATATAAGAATTGTTACAGACAATTGATTATTAATGAAAAGAGCTTTTTGCTTTGGAGCTTGAGATGAGTTTTCTCGAAGAGTGATTCTTCTTTCCGGGATGGTTTGGTGTGAGGCCAAGGGTGGGATGCCCACAATTTTCTAATCCTTTTCTATCATTTTCTCTATTTCTCTATTTTCTCTGCTTTCTTTCCGATTCCCTAAACCTATTACAACTACTGCTATTTGATCATTATAAAATCCAAACCCTAGATTTCATCTGAACCATTAAGCCGATCTGATTCAGCCAACCCTAGTGAGATCTAGTGATTTTACATTTGATCGATTAATGAACGCCCTAATATGGAAAAACTAGAGTTTTATCTCTAGGATCGATCCACACCGCGAATATATCGGGACTCGCGCATCGGACTGAACCCTGGCCGAATCTCACACGATCCACCAAACGGAAATCTACGAAATTCTAAGGTATCGCGATAATTATGAGATTTTTGTTTAATTAATCAGTTTAATTTCGTCCAATTAGCATTTCATTACCATTCACGAGTTTCAGGTCGTTGTCCCGCGTCAGTTTTGGTATCAAAGATATAGGTTCTAGGTTAGAGCATATTTGCATATCATTTTGATTTTATTGCATTTTATTTCAATTGTATTCATTAACGTGCATGTCTTGTGTTTGATAAAATTCCTCATTCATTTTGGTTCATAGTTGCATGTCATTTTAGAACCCGTGTTAGTAGGTCGTAATCACCATGGACTCGAGGGAGATTGTCGATGCTTTTAAGAGTATCCGAACTAAATTGAATGCGATAAATGAGAGGATGAGTGCCATAGAACAAACCCAAAATTTCATAGGGTTTCTAATGGACATGACCGATTAAATCGGTTGGAAGGAGTTGACGAACAACAAGATCGACGCCATGAGCGTAACGTTCCATGCTTTGAACGGGGTGGTCAATAAAATGATCGGAATTGAAACAATAGGGAGGTAGAGCATCGCGGAGATGACTAAGACCCAGATGGAAGACTCCTCAAGAACGTTCGAGTTGAGTTTCCAACCTACGATGAAAGAATGAACCCTAAAGTCTTTCTCGATTGGGTCTCTGATATGGATCACCACTTTGAGTGGTATGGAATGAGTGATGAGCGATGTGTTAGGCTCGCCAAAATGAAACTCATCGGCCAAGCTCAACTCTTTTGGGTCAACGTTGAGCGCATGAGAGCGAATGCGGGTCGTTCCCCCATTACCCGTTGGGTAGACATGAAAGAACGACTTATGGATAAGTACGTTCCTTTATCATACTACCATTTCGTACTTGATCAATGGCAGAATCTATGCCAAGGCAGTATGCCCGTGACTGAATACATTGGCAAATTTGAAGAATTCATGATGAGAGCCAAAGTATCGGAAGATCATCAAGCCACTCTCTCTACCTTAGACCGCAAGAGTTTGTATTATTTTTCGACCACAAAGCCTTGCGCTTCCTTGCTTTCCAAAAGAAGCTGAACTCGAGGCATGCGACATGGGTCGAATACCTCCAAGGGTTCACATTCGTGTTGAAGTACAAGGCCGATGTCGATGTTGAAAATAAAGTGGCTGATCTGCTTAGTCGTCGGGTGGCGACTTTGCAAACCATGAGCATTGTTGTTGTCAGATTTGAGCGATTGAAAGAAGAGTATCCCGAGCGCCTAGATTTTGAGATGGAGTATAATGCTCTCCTTAGTAATCTGACCAACACTAACTCCAACTACACCCAACAGGACGGGTATTTGTTCAAAGGCAATCGCCTATGCATCCCTCGCACTTCATTGCGTGACTTCGTCATTTGAGAGTTACATGCTGGAGGGATAGCTGGACATTTCGGGCGTAATAAGACCATTATGTTCGTAGAGGATGGATTTTATCGGCCTAGCCTAATGAGAGATGTTTCTCGGGTTGTGAAACAATGTCGTACATGTCAAGTGTCCAAACCGAGTAAACAAAATAGTGGCCTGTACACCCCATTACCCGTTCCACACACACCGTGGTAAGACATCTTGATGGACTTCATGCTCGGACGTCCCTAGACTCCGCGAAAACACGATTCCATTGTTTTGGTAGTGGACCGCTTCTCCAAAATGGCTCACTTCATATCATGTTCTAAAACCTCCGATGCAGCTGACATTGCTAAATTATTTTTCGAGGAGGTAGTGCGTCTCCATGGGTTGCCTAAGACCATCGTGTCAGATAGGGACGTCGAGTTCACTAGTTACTTTTGGAAGACCCTGTGGCACATGATGGGTACCATGTTGCAGTTCTCTTCGGCCTATCATCCTCAAACCGATGGCCAAACCGAAGCCACCAATAGAAGCTTAGGCAATCTCCTTCGTAGTCTTATCGGTGATCACATTAGCACTTGGGATTCTATCTTGTCAATGAGTGAGTTTGCATATAACAATTCAGTTAATAGGTCCATAGGCATGAGTCCATTTGAGGTCGTACATGGTCATAGGCCTAGAATACCCTTATATCCCCCATGTCTGCATCACATCGTGTGTTTGAGTCCGTAGATGTATTTGCACAACATATTCATAATTTGCATGCCGAAATTAGACAAGATTAATTTAAGCAATGATCAATATAAGTTATCGGCGGATTCGCATAGACATTTCAAAGAGTTTCAGGTTGGTGATCAAGTGATGGTTTGGGTTAGGCCTGAACGGCTCCCATTGGGAGTTGTGAAGAAGCTTCAAGCCCGCGGTGCTGGACCTTTAGGATTGTGACAATGAGTGGTCCTAATGCATATGTTCTTGAGCTTCTTCTAGATATAGGAGTTAGTTCAATGTTCACTGTGGAAGACCTAGTTCCTTATCTAGGCTCAACCTCACCCCGTTCCAACTCATTCCACACCTCTCCTATTCCTGACCCCAACCCAATCTTGCAGCTGATACCCCTTCCTTCCCCAAGTAGACAGAGAAAAGAGGTAATTGAAGAAATATTAAATGATCTTGTGGTATCCACCCATGGCGGAGGGTTTCAAAAGTATTTAGTAAAATGGATGGGTAAGTCGGAGTTTGAAAACACATGGATCAATGCCTCCACTTCATCAGTGATGAAGCCCTTTTGGTCCGGGGGAATTGATGGGGCCACCGACTTTGGACCATATCGCGCATACCGGCGTAAGAAGAAACGGAAAGGGAGCCATAATTGAAGAATTGGGGCGTGTTTTGGTCGATCAATCGATCCTAAATACTCGATTGATCGATGGAGGACAAAGGCTTCTAAGTTTTGGCGAAATTATTCTTCTCAGTCGATCGATCGAATATTTGGGATCGATCGATCGTGGACAGAGGCTATTGAGTTTTTTGGTGAATTTATTCCTCTCAGTTGATCGATCGTGTCCAAACTTTAGATCGATCGATTGTGGGCTAAGACTTCAAGAGATTTTATTATTTAAAATCGATCGATCGATTGACCTCGTAAGTCAGGTCCTCCAAAAGACGAAATTGTAATTTTTTTTGGCAAAATTTGCCCTTTTAGTGCTTTATTGTTTTAGGGTTTTTCTTCTTTTGAGGCCTACGATATAAGGTCCTTATAAGCATTGTAACAGACGATTGATTATTAATGAAAAGAGCTTTTTGCTTTGGAGCTTGAGATGAGCTTTCTCGAAGAGTGATTCTTCTTATCGGGATGGTTTGGTGTGAGGCCAAGGGTGCGATGCCCACAAATTTGTAATCCTTTTCTATCATTTTCTCTATTCCTCTATTTTCTCTGCTTTCTTTCCGATTCCCTAAACCTATTACAGTCACTGCTATTTGATCATTATAAAACTCAAATCTGAACCATTAAGCCGATCTGATTCGACCAACCCTAGTGAGATCTAGTAATTCTACATCTGATCGATGAATGGATCCCCTAATTTGGAAAAGCTCGAGTGCTATCTCTAGGATCGATCCACACCACGAATCTGACGGGACTCGTGCATCGGACTTGACCTTGGCTGAATCTTGCACGATCAACCAAACGGAAATCTACGAAACTCTAAGGCATCGCGATAATTTTGAGATTTTTGTTTAATTAATCAGTTTAAGTTCAGCCAATTAGCATTTCATCCCCATTCACGAGTTTTAGGGTCGTCCCGTGTCAGTGTTTGTGGTGCTGTTGTGGCTTACGTGTAGTATAAAGTGTTGCCGTATACTCTATACTTCATATCCCGTTTCCTTTATCGTCCGATCCTAGTATCTGGTACAGCCGCGCTCACCCTATTACCAAAGAAGGCCTATAGGCCAGATATATATGGAGTAGGTGACGGGACCTGCTGGAACCTTTTTGTGATGTTGTGTTTGGAAGGCTGGTTAGTCTTGTAATTGTTCTGAGCAATTGAGGAATTTTCGGCAATTTCCATGCTTCATCTTCATCTCCGTTTCTCTTGATCATCGATTCGGGAGTGACGAAACAAGACACCCTATCAATGAGTTTGTATCCTTCCAAAATTGTTGGGGGTGCTTTGGCTGTGTACACACCAGTTGTTTGTTCATTTGTTTGTGAGGACCGTTGTTGGTTGGGTGAGGTATCTCATCAATGGACAAGGACAATAGTTTTGTAACACTTACACGGAGGGAGTTTTAGTCCTTGTGCAATGAGTCTTGGATATCCAAGGCTCCTTCACCCATCTTTCCGTGTCGAGTATTTTCGGCAATGTCCATGCTTCATCTTCATCTTCATCTTAGTTCCTCTGGATCATCGATTCAAGAGCGACGAAACAAGACACCCTATCAATAAGTTTGTATCCTTCCAAAATTGTTCAGTATCTCACATGTCGTTTGTGTCTTCATTAGATTCCCTCACGATTCCTACTAGTGTTTCAAAGACTCTTTCATAGTCACAGTGAGAAGAAGCCATGATGCTAGAAATGATGGCAACATCACCAAACTTGGGATATTGTTGAGCTTCTGGCAGGAAAAAAGGCTTTTGGAAGTTGAAAGTAAGTGGGTCTACATTGTAACATATACACCTGATGGTTCTATAGAGAGATACAAGGCAAGATTAGTTGTAAGAGGGTTTACACAAGCACTAGGAGTTGACTATCAAGATACCTTTGCTACCGTTGCCAAGTCCAATACTATTCGTATTCTTTTGTCTCTTGCAACATGCAAAGATTGACCTTTATATAAGCTTGATGTGAAGAATGCCTTCCTCCATAGAGAGCTAAATATATGTCCTTCCCTCTGGGCTGCTTCTGTCAGAGGGGGGGGGGGGAATGTGATACTTTGCAGACTACAGAAATTCACCTTTGGGTCAATGCAATCTTCTGGAGCATGATTTCAGAAGTTTAGTAAAGCAGTTATGGATTCCAGTCATAGAAGAGGCCACTATGACCATACTGTCCTTGTCAAGAAAGGCACTCACATCACAACTCTGGTTGTATACGTTAATGACATCATTGTCACCGGGGATGACAATGAGGAAATACTACGGCTGAAATGTTACTTGGGTAGAGTGTTTGATATGAAAGACTTGGCCCTCTTTAAGTATTTCCTAAGAATTGAAATGGCCAGATTTAAAAACGGGATCACATTGTCTCAAAGAAAATACACCCTCAATGTGTTAAAGGAAACTGTTATGTTGGGATATAAGCCAACAATTACTTCCATAGAGCAAAATCGTAGGCTTAGTGGAGAGAATGGCGAACTCCTCAAGGATGCGCGTATGTATTAAAGGCTTGTGGGAAAACTCATCTACCTGATTATGACTCTTCTGACATAGCTTATGCAGCGAGTGTGGTAAGGAAGCACCTTTACTGTCCTACTTCCACACATTTGAGTGCCGTGTATAAAATTTTGAGGTACATGAAGGGGAGTCCAGGTAGGGGCTCCTCTATGGTAATCATGGGCATCTTGACATTGAGGTGTTTTCTGATGCAGACTGGGCCGGTTCTTTTAGTGACAAGAGTTCCACTACTGGTAATCGTACTTTCCAAGGTGGGAACCTAGTGACTTGTAAGAGTGAAAAGCAACATGTTGTCTTTAACTCAACATTCTGTTTAGGGAAGTGGCAAACTCCACGACAAAGAATTCTTCGCCATTACACCAAATTATGTTATACAAAAATTATGCCTCAAGAAGAGGGAAAGGTAAAGAATTGAGAATACGATAAGATCAGGATTTCTTCCTCCGTCAGGGTTCACAGGTCGAGATGAGCTGCGGAAGGGGAATAGGAGGAAGAAGAGAATCGTGTCTTGCGCTTAGGGCCGGGGATTGGTTATGTGGTAGGTGGTTTGCCACACCACATTCGTTGCGTTATGCTACCAGAGTGCGGGCAAATTAGTTACTTCTGCTAATGAGAGGTGGCCTCAGTGTAGAGAGAACCAAGTTTTTCTAGATGAGAATCAGATTGGAGATATTCGGCAGGGGTGGTCAGTTGTTACAAAAAAAAACAGAAAGCTTGATTTGGCTTCCCTCGTTTCCCCGGACCAACTTTTGGGTGAAGTGTATGACGGCCGGGGGAACATGGAGGCAGTTACATCGACTCCGAGGGTCCCCGTCGCTTGGGAACTTCCCATCCCCTCCGGGACTTTCGAGGTCGACCTTCCTCATCTTCGGGCATTGGCAGCTAACTTAAGACATTACTGGGTCGTTTTGGAGACTAACTGTCATTTATTATCTCTACTATCTGTACATAGGTGGGTCAATTACAGTTGGAAGGTGTTTGCTAGGCCTACGGTTTCTATTATCTCCTCCTCGTCCTTCCTTTTGCGCTTCATTATGGAGGAGGATGCGTCGGCCTGCTGTCTCAAAAAGAGCTTCTTCATTGACGGTTGTCCGGTTGTTTGTCGCCACTGGGAACCGTCGGTGGGTAAGGCCATGGTGCTTCAGGAGGAGGGGGGGGGGTTTGGCTAGATATCTTCGGCCTCCCTCTCCATGCGTGGTCCTCGGAGATGTTCCGTGTCATTTGGAGTCGCTGTGGTCGCTTCATTAGGGTTGACCGGCGATCGGCCGACCTCTGGATCATGTCGCATTGTCGTATTTTCGTCGTTGTCGAGACAGGATTCCTTGGCTCATCGATGTCTTGGTTGACGGCCAACGCTGCCAGCTCCTCGTAGAACTCGCCCGTGGGGAGGGGGTTGGGGTCAAGCATCTGTCGGTCAAAAGGCCGTCGGGGGCTTTGTCCTCTTTCATGGGCGTCGTAGAGACTCCGGAAATGGTGGTTCAAGCACTCACAAATCCAGTCCGACATGGACGGGCTACGCCGGATGGGATATCTACGGGAGCCGCGGAGGGGTGCTCGGCCTCGGACTCACCGAACGATTTGGGCCCACAGATCTCTCCGATTCCGTCGGCGGGGGCTGCTGTCGCTCTCGATGTCGCTCTTTCTCTATCGGCGGTGGGGCTGGAGATAGGTGCTGGGCAGGTGACGTTGACTGAGATGCCGTTCGGAAGCTTTGCGATCTCGGTACGGCCGATGAACCCGATCAATGCTAACGTTGATCCTGTAATTGTACACCCGCAAAAAGGGGAAGTAGGTGAGATCAGGGGGTTGTCGGATGTGTCGGATGTGTCGGACGAGGTAGGTGGCCGTACCTGGGATCCGATGGAGATCGAGGTGGTCGACCTATCTATGACGACTGCTTCTCTTCGTTGCAGAAAGCCGGTTAGGTTTTATTTGAGGAGGAGGGTTAAGCAGGGGCATCAGGAAGCGGGAAGCTGCCTGGAGATGACACGTGGCCTGGCGTCGGAAGACTCTGGAAGACCTGGCTCTGCTTCGCTGGGGTGTGCTGTGGGAAACAACGAAGGGGGGGGGGTTTATACTTGAGAGGGGGGCAGACGGAAGCGCTACTGACACGTGGCCTTCTTGGCCTGCTTTTGGGGCCGGGTCTCCTAATGGGCAGACTGGTCTGCTTAAGTGGGACCTTATAAGTTTTGGAAACCCACGGGGTGTTGCCCGGGGGGCCTCACTAGATCCTTGGGCCCGGATTTCTCGACCGGGTTGATGGGTTATGATGAACCGGTGCTCATAGATCCCCCTTCTAGACCCAGTTTTCTTACGGGGGACTTATTCTCTTCCTTGTTGGTTGTTGAAGGAAGGTCTATCAGAGAACCGGAGGTCCCATTGGGGGGAGGCCGTTCTTCCTGGGGAGGAGGACAATTTTGGGCTGACTGACGGACCGCTAGGAGTGGCTGGGACTGAGATGGTGCTGCATAGGGAATTTGGACGTACAGAGGCAATTACGCAGAGGCAAGTATCTCTACAGATGAAGGAGTACGACGTTGGGTTGGATTCTGGTTTGGTGGAGGAAATTGATAGGTTGATCGGAGTGGGGCGAAATCTCGGGATGACGTTTAAGGGATCACAGGAGGAGCTTCGGGAGGTGTTCGGATCAATCATTTTGGGTCGTTCGTCTAGTAAGCGGCGGAGGCGGGGTGGATCGCGGGAATTGGCGCGATTGCAGTGGGGAATGTCAAACGGGAGAAGTGGGGGGGAGATGTGAAGGGTAGAGGCCATTCGGGTGGGTTTCAGGTTCGTTTAAATATGAAGATTTCATCATGGAACGTTAGAGATATTACGGATCGTTGGAAAAGGGCGGGGGTTCAGCAGGCGATCAGGAGCTTCAAACCGGTTGTGGTTTCTTTGCAAGAAACTAAGTGGGGGTCTTGTTATGGGAGGAAGGTGACTTCTATTTTGGGGAGTGGTAGCTGGGATTGGATCGGAGTTGACTCCATCGGTGCTTCTGGAGGGATCTTGGTGGCTTGGTCGTCAGTTATGTTCGATAAATTAGATGAGGAACTGGGCGCTTACTCGGCCTATGTTGTGCTGCGAGATAAAGTGTCTGGGAAGGTTTGGGGTTTTGTGGGGATTTATGGGCCCGTGTCGGACCGTGAGAAAGGGGATTTCTGGTTTGAGTTGAATGCGCTAGCTGCTCGTTGGGACGTCCCACTTTGCATGGCTGGGGATTTCAGCGCCATCCGTTGGGACTTCGAGAAACAGGGTAGACCGGCCAATGTTCGGGTTATGCGAGACTTCAATTCCTTCATTGCGGATTGGGGATTAGTTGACATTCCGATGTTGGGGGCCAGATTTACATGGTTTAGCATGCAGGCCTCGCCGTCCCTCAGTCGGCTCGATAGATTCCTTTGCACTACCGATTGGCTTGATATTTTCCCGGGAGCTCGAGTGGATGCTCATGTGCACGCTATATCGGATCATCGGCCTATCCTGCTCACTTGCGATTCGAGGGTGAGGGGCCCTGCCCCCTTCCGGTTTGGAAATATGTGGTTGTTGGACGAAGGTTTTCGAGAGATGGTCAGGGAGTTGTGGGCGGAACCGGGGTCGAGAGGGACGGCTGCCTTTCGTTTTATCAACAAGCTGCGCCAGACTAAGGAAAGGATTAAGGTATGGAATGCGGAGGTGTATGGGAAGGTGCATGTTAGAAAGGGGGAGTTGCTCTCAAAAATGGAAGCGCTCGATAATCTGGAGGAGACCAGGGGCCTGTCCGAGGTGGAAAGGGAGTACCGAGTGCAAGCGGAGGCGGACTTCAGGGAGATCTGTAGGGCCGAGGAAATTTTGTGGATGCAGAAAGCGAAAGTGAGGTGGTTCAAGGAAGGGGACGCCAACACCAAGTTCTTCCATGCGGTCGCTAATGCCCGCAATAAAACGAAATACTTGGGGAATATCATAGTGGATGGGGTAGAGTACTAGACTCAAGAGGAGGTACGGGATAATATTGTGGGGTTCTACTAACGATTGTACACGGATGAGGGGCTGCTGAGACCGGAGCTGGACGGGCTGCAGTTCCCGTCCATTTCGGTTGAGACTAGTAGGGAGCTGGAGGGCCCCTTTACGGAGGAGGAAGTGTGGAGTGCAATCAGATTGGGAGGCCGAAATAAATCGCAGGGGCCGGATGTGTTTACCATGGAATTTTACCGTGTTTTTTGGGACAGTATTAAAGCGGATCTGATGGAGGTCTTTCACGAATTTCACTCTACGGGTTTTATTGGGAGAGCCCTCAACTCTACCTTTATAACCCTTATTCCCAAGTCACCCGGGGCGGTAGATATTTCCGACTACCGTCCGATCAGCCTTACTAATTGTGTCTACAAGATCATCGCCAAGGTGCTGGCAAACCGGCTAAAGTTGGTGATGGGTACCATTATTTCTGATAGTCAAGGGGCTTTCGTGCGTGGTAGACATCTCTTGGACCTGGTGGTCGTCGCCAATGAGACTATTCACTCGGCTCACGCGTGCCGCATGTCTTCCATGGTTTGGAAGGTGGATATGCCGAAGGCTTATGATCGGGCTAGCTAGGAAAATTTAGACTACATGATGACAAGGTTGGGGTTTGGTGACACTTGGAGGAAGTGGATGCGAGGGTGCTACTCTTCTCCTAGTTTTCGGTATTGATTAATGGGACTGCGGAGGGGTATTTTAAAAGCTCTAGGGGCCTTAGGCAGGGTGATCCACTATCCCCGTTTCTTTTTAATATGGTGGGAGAGGTGCTATCTGGGCTACTTCATCAAGCTAGGGCTGCGGGTATGATTTCTGGTTTCGAAGTGGGACATCAGGGGCGCTTTATTACTCATCTGCAGTATGCAGATGATATGATCTTATTTGGGAAGGCTGAGATGTCGGAAATCTGTGCGATGGCTGATGTTCTCTTCGTCTATGAGGCCGTGTCGGGTCAACGGGTTAATCTCCTCAAGTCGGCGGTATCAGGGATAAGGGTGGACGATGAATTGCTGGCGGCTATGGCTGGCTCGGTTGGGTGTCATGTTGAGGGGCTGCCAATCAGGTATCTGGGGCTGCCTCTTGGAATCCGAAGGCTCACGACTCGGGACTGGTTACCGGTGGTGTAGAGATTTGAAAACCGATTGTCAACCTGGAAAGCCAGGCTGCTGAGTAGCGGGGGAAGGTTGGTGTTGGTCAAAGCGGCGCTCTCGTTGATCCCCATTTTTTTCTTGTCGATGTATAGGTGTCCCGCTAAAATCATTGATCGATTGGAGCAGATTCAACGATCGTTTTTGTGGGAGGGGGCTGCTTAAAACCGGCGATACCATCTCGTTAATTGGGATACATGTTAGTTGCCTATGATCTATGGGGGGCTGGGGATTCGGAGTCTCAAGAGAACTAATTTGGCGTTGCTCGGGAAGTGGATATGGAGAGCGGGAAGGGAGGATGAGCGGGGATGCCTGTGGTGGCTGGTTTTGCGAGACAAATATGGTTTATCCGTGGGGAATTGGGGGTTACGTCTGTCTTCCCCCAGACATGCATCCTCATGGTGGAGAGAAATATCCCGCTCGTGGGAGAGTCTTGCTAAAGGAGTGGGATATAGCTGGGGTTGTGAGACTCGTATCCGTTTTTGGGATGATCCGTGGTTGGATGTGGATCCGCTTAGAGTTATGTTCCCCACTATCTATGCCCTCTCCCCCAACCCGGGTGGTACAATTGCTGAGTTTGTTTCTGTGGTCAATAGCAGGGACGTTTGGGACTTAGCTACCAGAAGACGGCTGAGGGATGGGGAGGTGGGGAGTTATATGGCCTTATTGAGTAAGCTGAATGCGGCCCGGAGAAACAATTTAAGGATGGATCAGCGGCTGTGGAATTTGAATCGAGATGGGAAGTTCACGGTCAAAGTTCTATACAGGTGGTACTCGCGCCGTCCGCTCATCAGGTTTGATGGTAGATGGCTGTGGAAGTACCAATCCCGCTCAAGATCAGGTTCTTCGCGTGGACTGTGTGCAAGGACAAAATCCTTACCAAGGACATGCTGATACCTAGAGGAATGGACGTACCCACGAGGTGTGTTATGTGTTCAGATGACGATGAGACTGCGGCACATCTTCTTCTTCACTGCTGCACGGCCCAAGAGGTGTGGGGGGCCATCTTGAAAGGATTCGGCATGTCTTGGACAATGCCCCTTTCTCCTCACTCATTCTTGGTCAGTTGGGAGGCTACCATGGTCAGCGAGGGGAATAGGAGAGCCTGGAGAGCAGCGATGTTTGCGGGATGGTGGTGCCAATGGTGTGCAAGGAACCGTAGAATTTTTGAAGACAAGTCCCAATTGGTTCGCATGGTTCTTAGGGCGATTGTGGAACTCGTCACTCTATGGGATTTGAGCGGTGGGATCGGGGATAGCAGATCCAGCTTCCGTTGGGATCCGGGTTAAGGGATCCGACAGCGACCTGAGGGGTCTCTTTGTTTTCTGATTGTCCTTTCTTTGCTCTTGTTTGTTGTTTTTCTCTTCTTTTTTTGATTTTGGTCCTGATTGTATATGGTTTCAGCGCCTTGCTGGACTTTTTATATAGTCTGTTATTACGGATCAAAAAAAAAAAAAAAAACTCAAGCGCAGGAGATTAGAAAGTGTGTTGCTCTCTTTATGTTAAGTATGGGTTTGTTTAGATTGCGTGGTGTCAATAATAGTTTGTCACTGATATAAATATCAATGATAAGTGGGTTAGAGTCTATCTAACTCATGATCCTAATTTTCTTTTCTCTTTCCTTCTTCTTCCTCTTTCTCTGACTTGGCTAAACACCATTAAAATTAACTATTAGTATGTATTTTTTTTTGGATAAGTAATATGGCATATTATCAAAGCAAGATCGTGTCACTATGCATCAGAGGCATTAGATGCATCAAAGCGATCTAAAAGGATATTAAAGAGGCGATCGTGGTGGGAATCAAAGAGGTAACTGGACAGTGATTGGAAGGACAGGGGCAAAGCTCTTGTTAATGGCAAGTCTTTTAGAAGCATTTCTGCTTGCTTTTCTGTGGTGATTAAGGCAGTTAATTGGGTTTGTTCACGATGCAAAAATATTAACTTCACTCGGGGAGTAACTTGTCACCAGTTCCTGTACCTCGGATAGCAAAGGGATGATTGTTTGAGTAAGGCTGAGAAAGAGGGTCGGGATGCCACCCATAGAGATCAGCTTGTGCTGACTTGGCAACAAGCCAGAGACATTGCTAATGGCTAGCAGATTTAGGCAGATGTTTCAAGGATGTGGTGGTAGGCCAGCAGTGTGGGAGGTCCACTTCGAAAGCGTATGAAACAGTAAACTAGTTGCAGACAAGGGGGCTGAACTGGAGGTGCCTTTCGAGAGGGCAGACCAACCACCAACAGCAGCCCGGATGGGCTTTGCCAGTAGGAAGGAAATAACTTGTTAACCTTCCTTTCTGCAGTGTTGGATAGTAAATTTGCAGACAGACATGTAGAAGTGCGCAAATTTATAGTAACCACCACTTGCATTAAAAATTCTGCTCATTCATAGATTTATGTTTATGAATTTACGAAGTATTGAAAAGGAGGTGGGGTGGGGAGGACCTATGTTACTTAATTTGTATTCGGGTTCGTAATTCGCAATTCGCTACTGTCATGCAAACGCGATTCGCTAGGTGCAGGATGAGCTTTTTAATGTTTAATTTTATTTTTTTAATAAGCTTGCAAGAAGAAAATGTAATAATTATTGTTTGCATTTTATATTAAAATAGTTGACAACACAATTGGTGTGGTGGTTTATTGCTTTAAGTAAGTCCTGGGGTCAACTCTCATCATTGATTTTTTACGTAAAGAGTAAGTCTTTTATCCAATTTGCCTATTACACTGAATTGTACCAAATTGAATGGTGAACCAGTTCGCTCTGACCCCCCCAATTCGCCCTTCACTAGGTACACCAGCGAATTAAGTAACTCAGAGGAGGGCCAAAAATTTTGCTGCACTTTAAGGATGAGTTCCTTTCAGAGAAACTTGTGGAGACGGCTTCTGTAGACATCAACAACACAAAAGTTACATTTTCAAAAATGGTGTCCATAGGAAAGTTTAGGACCAACGCCCTAAACTTTCAAATATTGGATTAAATTTTTTTTGCTGCACTTTAAGGATGAGTTCCTTTCTGAGACTTGTGGAGACGCCTTCTGTAGACATCAACAACACAAAAGTTACATTTGCAGGAAAGTGATTGGAAACCTGTAAAACCAGATGGTGGTTACCGGTTGAGGATATATGGGTTAACCTGCATGGTTAGACATCCGAGTTCCTCCGTGACATTGGGAACAAATTCAGGGTCTTCAAGGGTGTTGACCAAAGCACAACGAAGCTGGAATAATTAAATCTGGGAAGATCCTCTTCTCGCTCGAAGAATGGGGCTCGTTCTCAATTGGGGAGGTTACGATCAATGCAATCTAGGCGAGGCTGGTAATCGAATGGAGTGTGAACTGGTAGGGGAGAGCAGTGTTGATGCAAATGCGGTTCCGGGTGTGGAGGCGGATGAAGTCGGTGTCATGAGTGGGCGCTTAGTCTGCGATGTACGCAACTATGAGGCAGTGACAAATGGAATTCGTAAGCATTGTTCTCATGGTTTCTGCTCTGCACCTTGTTGTGAACTGAAAGGCAGTTGACGATAATAACTATAAGTATACGAAAGAGAAAGAACCCCATTTTTGTAGTTCCTATGATGCACTTGGAGCTTATCAACAGTGGAGATGGCTGGAGTGAGGGTGTGAATCAATGAGGGAGATACGACAGTGCGGGAGTTGGAGCTGGAGGCCTCGTATTTCAGGGAAGGATTGAATTTGGAGATGAGTGCTTTCGATCCCCCCTCCCCCCTTTATATAGACCCTAAAGGTGGGGGTCACCTCCTTTGTTAGGCTGGCTTCCCAATCGACCTACCTCCTTAAGGAGGTCGGTTAGGGTGCCGACCACCTACGGTGGTGACACCTCCTTAGGCGGGGCCCACATCTGCCCCCTTTCCTTCAACCACAGCCTGCACCACCCCCCTTCCACATCATTCATGCATAGGGGTTGGTGTGGTCCAATCCCAGGCACAAATAAATTTTTATAAATTCCCTTTCAATTTACCAATTTTGCCTCCTCAATGTTATATTTTTACAAAACTGCCCTAGAGCCTAAATGTCATATTTGCCTTTAGGAAAACCTGGTTTTTCAAATTTGGACCTCAGCTTTTGACTTACTCTTTTACACCTAAATGAAATGGGATATTCCTTTGCAGCCCTTAGAGGTAAAATTATGATTTAGCACTGCTGTTTGAATTAAATTCCAGACCTACCCTTAACCTATTTTAGGGAAAAATTCGGGTGTTTCATACATATAATCTCCCAGGTGTATACAACATCTTCTTATATTTTACTAACATCGGTGGAGCTTTCATCTGGCCCTCTCTAGGATTAGTGAACTTCTTCTGGTTTTATTAAACAGCTTTTAGGTACCTACATCACCTCGACGGTTATACCATGATGTCCCTTGAAGCATACATGCGATGAATGGCTGTAACCATGCCCTATGCTTACTTGAACAGAATTGAAATATTTTTCTAAAAGAAATGAATCTGATTTAGGGAGCATCCTTCTTGATGCAGGATTTAGTGGATCTTTCCATAATGCTGTAACATAGTTACATTTTTATGGGGTTTCTGGTTGGTCAACATTTGCTTGAAGTGGAGGTGGCGCTGGAGGTGTCTATGTACTAGGACTTCTGACTTCTCTGATACCGTCCATGGATCCTGCTATTTGTGGAATGGCGTATGTTTGATATATTAGGTATGTTAGATGAGTGAATCCTTCTGCCTTTACATGCCATATTTGAAGGAAATTTCTATATTTGGTTCTTTTGATGTTAGTCATGTTTAAGAAAGTGAACACCATTGCTACCTGGGAGCAACATATAATTATTATTTATAGGATCTACGATCATATTCCCACATATCTGTTTTGGAGGCTCTTACTTGGACACAAATACTGTAATCCTCCTTGAATAAAATGCAGAGTTTGAAATGCGTGAGTCAATATTTTGACTGAAAGCATAAGTATCTTTTTAGGTTAGTTTCTTCATAATGTGTTAGAATAATTCATGGACTGTAATTGCCATGCAACTTGCTGTAAACATATTTCCTTTTGTAAGATTATTTTTTCTAGAACATTTGTGTTTTCAAGTACTTAGATGTATTTCTTGAGATGAGATTCTATTTTGATGTCCACACGATGCTTTGGTTTGTTTTCAGGAGCTTACAGTTATTTTATTCACTCTTCTTCCAGTGGCTTGCATCAATAACAGTTACAGCAGTGAGAACTCAGATTTTCCAGTGGGACTGAAGGTATAGTTTTCATAGTAACTCTTATTTTTCTTGTTTTAGTACATTAGTTTTCTACTCATGCACCAATGCTTACTGAATGTTGAGTAGGTTCACGTTTTCGTTTTCAGGTTCATTATTGTATTTTATCTCATTTTTATACTCTATTATATTGAAAGCTATGATTTGTAGATACGGACACGAGTGTCGATTGTCAACAAGAATGCATTTAGAGTCGACAACTCATCAAGATTCAGAAATGGCTACACTTTTCCACACACAAACGCATGCGCATGCACGTGCATACGTTGTCACTCAAAATGATAAGGAGAGTATTTGTGTCATTTAAAATTTGAAAGGACCTTTATTTTATTTTTGCTCGGCAAAAAAAGGTCCTTATTTTTTATTTTTTCATTATAATAGGTTATTTATTGGTTTAAAGAGGAGTGTTACAAATACAGGTAGAATAGACAACTCAAAGCTTCAGAAATGGCAACACATCGCACACACAAATGCGCTTGCACATGCTTGAGTACGTTGTCATTTACATTGGTAAAGAGAGTATTCTTGTCATTTAAAATTTGAAAGGATTTTTTATTTGTTCAGAGAAAAAAGGTTCTTAGTTTTCTATTTATTGTCATGGGTTTTTCTATTTATTTCTATGGAGGTAAGGAGTGCATCATCTATAGTATGCATATGTTACAGATGATCGGGGATGTCTGTTGCCTAATTTATTACAATGCTTATTTTAGTGATTCATTCAAGTTTATGTGACACACGAGAATATGTGGCTAAATCATTGCTTATGTGAAAATGTGATGCACTTTATAAAGAACTTCAATTGAAAATCCCACCCATGGATTAATGAATCCATCTTTTTTTTTAGCTTTTGATTTAGGTTTTGGTAAAAAAAAAAAAAAACCCTTGGATGTCAGTATCGCTCTCAGTAATAGAGGGAAGATTTTGACTCTCTTGTTGGAGAGATGCTGGTTTCATAATATAAGAAAAACAAAAGAACATTTGTACAATGCTCGGAACGATGAGTGACTGTGCCTGTCTATTTTCTTTTGTATAGGCACCTTTGAAGAAATGTTAGCTGAAGCCCCGCTAATGTTGTTGACACATGCCAGGTCGCAGTAGTTCCTTTCAACAAACTTTTTTAGGCGATTAGCCAGGATGTGTAGATACTCGAGTCAGAGAAGGGTTTGACCACACTCTACCCTTGACAAAATTGTACCTATCGACCTTCCTGTCCTTAGATTTGGTGATTCTCGTAAGTCTCTAGAGACACCTGATGACATGGAGTGGCCACCTAATTTCATGATCAACATCTGAGAAAACATTTTCCTCTTTTTTGTTTTTTTTTGTTTTCGGGTTTTGAGATGGCTTGGTTTTAACTAGGTAGGTGTCAAGGTACACTTCGTCATAGTGTAAGATAGAACATGTTCAATTATTTTCCGGCCTCTACTCGATAAAAAGGTGATTTAATCTAACATTTTAAGCCTTATTATCCCTTGTAGCAATCTCAATCGACCATGCACATCCTTCTCTTTGTTGTCTCCAGGAGATGCCCTAACATATGCTCGTTGTTGTTTTCACTCGATCGAGGGTGTCTCTCTATCTCTCAAGGTGTGGTCGCATGCATCAAACAGAAACCTCGTGTACATGTGCTAGTTAAACTTGAAGGAAAAGAGAGGAAATGGATACTCTCAAGCAAGGGTTCCCGAACATCTTTATAATTGCTATTGCTCATGATGCATTCATAGAAGACCTTGTGGAACGTCGCAATGACTCCTTTCTTTGGAATATTAGCGCCAGGCGTATGCTCAAAGATTCGGAAATTGATGAGTACGTCTCGCTCCTCCTGACGATTCAACAGTCTAATCCTAATGCTGCGGGTTGGGATTGTAGAGTTTGGAAGCTGAATGCTAAATGGTTCTCTGTCAAATCTTTCTATAACTGTTTGTTAAGTCTAGGGCCGGTCGCGAGCTCTCGGCCCTCTTGGAACAAATTTTGGAGAGTTCAAATTCCACCCAAAATCAAATTCTTCACCTGGTCTGATGTTTTGGGAAGATGTCTGACCTGTGACCAGCTCGTTCGTAGGGGAATCAATATCCCTAACAAATGTCTGCTCTGTATGAGAAACTGAGAATCTGTGAATCATGTTTTGCTCCATTGCCTTTTTGTCTCTAGAATTTGAGGGACCTTCTTGACGGCTTTTAACGCTCCCCTGGTTGTCCCATGCTTTGTGGAGTTGTTTCTCTTACAATGGAGTAAGATTCACATGGAGGGAGTGGAAAAAGGCATCTGGGACATCACGACATATGCAGTTTTGTGGGCAATTTGGCTGGAAAGGAATGCAAAGATTTTCAGGAAGATTGGCAAACCTGATTTCATTGTAATCAGATTCGCTACCGACTTCATCCTCTGTTGGTTGATGGGCAGAGGTTTCGATTGTGTCGACACTGGTCCCTCTGAGGCTCAAAATTGGGTGTGCCTTAACCTTGTGGGTTAATGGGGAGCCTCTCGAGTTCCTTTCTCCCTCCCTTTGCCCTGGGCTGCTCACTGTTTCTCGGGGATCTTGAGGTTTTTCTTCTTCTTTTCGCCTTTCTTTCTGGGTAGTTGCTTGCTACCCGCCAAGGTATGGCCTCCTTTGTAACCTTTTTGTTTCTAATATATCCCTTGTTATCTTTCAAAAAAAAAAGAAAAAGAAAGGAAAGAAAAAAAAGGAGAGGAAATGGATGTTAAGGCTAAATTACAATGTAGCAGCCTCCAACTTTGATTATAGAAGCAAAATTGGGTTGATCGGTGTAGTGGAGCCTCCATGGAATCTAAACACCTTTGAAATGGAAAAATTGATGTGACGACACATGGTTGGGATTGAGGATTTTGTAGGTTAGAGTTGGGATCGAATGGCCAATCATACTAAGTTTTCCCTCTTTTCCAGCTCTAAATAACTCATTTTTGCTTGCTGGAATTCAGGGTGCCGAGAGCTTTAAAGGGCTATAATGATTCTCTCTTTAGTATGGTGGCATTTCTGTTGAGGGTTTGTTGATGGTGACTTGGATTTTGGGTTGAATTTCGACTAGAATACAACTGTTTCTTCAGTGGAGATTATATCTCAGTTGAAACAATTTATGCACGACTCTCATGAGACCTCTGTGTTAGCTGACTCTCACGAGACCTGACATCACGTTTGCTGTGAGTTTGGTGAGCCAATTTATGCATGGTCCATGTGCTACTCATCTGGTGGCTGCCCATCGCATCCTTCGGTATATCAAGTCCAGTCCTGGATTTGGTTTGGTATGCCATAGGCATAAGAGTATATCTGCGTACACTGATGCAGACTGTGCAGGATAGGTCATTGATTGTCATTCTAACATAGGGATATTGTTTATTATTTAGAGGTAACCTTGTTGCCTCGAAAATCAAGAAGCAAGTTGTTGTATCTAAGTCGAGCGCTGAAGCCGAATAAAGATCTATCCCCCATGACATTTGTGAGAGTTTGTGTCTATGCTCCCTTCTCTTTGAGTTAGGTTTTCCTATTAATAGCTCCATACCGCTGCATTGTGAGAATGAAGCCACTGAGATGATTGTATCAGATTCTGTACTTCGTGAAGGGACAAAACATCTTGAAGTTGATATCATTTTGTATGGGAGAAGGTTGAAACCCTAGAGCTCGTTGATGTTGATTCTTTACAGCGACTGACATCCATATTGACCAAGGCCGTTGGACCTAGTGCTCTTCGCGATGTAGTTGTCAAGCTTGGGATGTTGGTTATCAATGCTCCAACTTGAGGGTGAGTGTTGGTTTATTAGTATGGGTGTAGTGGGAATTATGATGTATGGTGTGGATGTAGTTTCGTTGGGTGCGCGTATGTAATATTATCGACTCAATATAAATGCTAGCGAGGAACTCTTTTCTCACTAAGCTTGCTCGCTATTTCACTCTCTCTCTCTTTTTCTCCCTAAAACCACTTTCCTAACCCTAATTCCACTTTCCTAACTCTAATACCACTCAACCTTAACCTAGGATTCTTCTTCTTCCTGTTAAGCGTACCTATCAACGCAAAAGCAAGTCTATATCACCCACTCAAACCCCTATGCGAGCAGACGACTTAGACTCAGGTCGTTCATATATACACCTGCTCCATCTTCTCCTTTAGCTCCTATGATAGATCTTTCTTCTCCTATTGTTGATGATCTCTTCTTCCTTATTGTACTTCGTAAAGGTAAAGGAGGTGTGCCACTGCTCCAACATTCCTACTGGTCAGTGACAATATATTAATAAATGAAAACTCTTGAGAAAAATCGGGCATGAAAGCTTGTTGATCTCCCTCCTGACAAACGCCTAGTTGGTTGTAGATGAGTGTTTGTAGTTAAATACTGAGAGGTTGATACTGTAGAACGTCATAAAGCACGTCTTGTTTCTATAAGTTTTACTCAGATGCCAGGATTGGATTTCCCCACAACATTTGTTCCTGTTGCTAAGCTCACATCTGTTCAAGCCATAATCTCTATAATGACCCATTATCATTGGCCTTTATATCAACTGGATGTTAAACTGCCTCTTTTCATGGGCATTTGAGCGAGGAGATCTTCGTGGACCCCCACCTGGCTTTCGCCTTCAGGGTGGGAAGGTTGGGGGGAGATATTTTGAAAAGGGTTGTCGCTTTCACAAATCGATTTATGGGTTGAAACATTCCCCAAGGATTAGTTTCAGAGATTTAGTGTTGTTCTTATTATGAGTTTCATCCTATGCCACTCCGATCACACATGTTTTATTCATACTTGATTAGGAGGTTGGAGGACTATCTTATTGGTGGATGTTAACGATTTTATAGTTCCCAGTGATGACATTGCCTTTATCACTCATGTAAATGCAGAATTAGGTTGGGCATTTGGTGTAAAACACTTGAGTCACCTTTCATTCTTTCTAGAGATTGCTTATTGTCCTTGATGGATATCGCTCAAAGTAAATATTCTATTGATTTGCTGCGAGGCAGTTGCATGATTGGATGTGAACCTGTCAAATCTCCTAGGAATATCATTACACATCATCTTCATACTGATAAAGGTGAACCTCTTTTAGATCCATCTAAGTACTAGTTTTTTGTTGGGCGTCTTGTCTATTTTACCAAAACCCAGCCAAACCTTACATTTGCTGTCTCGGTTTTACCACAAGTTTCACATCGTGATTCTGTACATTGCATATTATACTATATTAAGTCCCATCTTGGAAGAGGACTATTCTACTCTGATGCTGGCACTCTTCTTTCAGTTGCTATATTGATGCCGAATATGTAGGGGCTCCTATCGATCGCCGACCCCCACATATCTTCTTTCGTCTTTTTTAAAGATCTGTTACATGATTTCAATTGCTTAAGCTCTTTGGTCCTATTTCTGTTCCCCTCACAGGGCTTAAACTGCACCTGATAAGGCCTGACTGCCTCCAGTCCACCTTTCTTCTTTTAAAACCTTGATTTCTACTTGGATAGGTGAAGAGGGTTGTTTCTAGCGATTGGCAGAGCAGGAGAAATTTGCAATATATGGGATCATAAAATGATTGTTGGACCCTAGTTCTCCGTTTCATTTATAGGATAGTTGATTTTCTTCTTAATTTTTGCTCCGTATTCCCTGTTTCTCCCTTTTCTGAGGTTCTAGTAGGAGTACGTTGAGCAAGACTTGGGAAAAGATCTTATTGTGTCTATGGCGTGTCTACTATCTAAAGCTTTTTAAGTACTAAATCAAAGTAAATAACTAGATAGCTGTGTATTGACTAGTCATTGCGGTATCATATGAGGATATTAAATTTGCTAGTTCAATAATTCCATTGATGAGTTGATTTAGATCCGTATGAACTGAAACCTTGTATGTTTTCTTTGCAGACCTATAATGAAGTTCAGCATTGCTTTTTAACTGTTGGTCTGGTATACCCTGAGGACCTTTTTGTGTTCCTTCTGAATGTGAGTAATGTTAAGTCATTACAGCTCTTGCAAACTGCATTTGTTAAGTTTTTTTACCAATTTAGTGTTACGATTTTTTTTTCCCTGGAAAGGAATGGCGGATAATCATAGACTTTAATTTTTGTGTATAATTCTTTCTAGCATGTTTCTAAAATCTGGGAAACATTGGATTCCCCTTTCTGCTCTGCTTGAATTCGTGTATGTTTCCAGGGATGCAAGTCGAAAGAAGAACCTTCTACAATTGGAGCACTTTGCGTTCTAAAGCATCTTTTGCCAAGGTGTTCTTCCCCTGCTTATATTTTTACTTTGGCCCTATATTGACTCTTCTAACCCAGCCTGACTATCTAAACATTTATCTTTTGGAGGTTGTGCGAAGCCTGGCATGGGAAAATGCCTTCACTTGTTGAAGCTGTGAAGCTGTTACTAGATGAGCAGAACTTAGGTGTACGTAGGGCACTTGCAGAGGTATCTGGCGATGTTTTGCGATCTGCCCATAGAATATATCTGAAGTTTTTTCCACCTTTGCATTTCTGAAAGGATTGTTATGACTGTCTTTTGCAATTGAATGGATGACACAAAATTTCTTTGAAAGCTACTTGTACCCTTATTTTCATGCTTTTCTGTGTCAGGTGATTGTTGTTATGGCTTCACACTGTTACTTGGGTGGTCCGTCCGGAGAGTTGTTTGTTGAATTCCTAGTACGCAATTGTGCTATATCAGAGGAGGAGGTGAAAAGTTTTGAGAGCTCCAAGGAAGTCATTCAGACAAGTGGTTCCTATCATCCTTTTCAATCTAAGAAACTAGAGGTTTTGCTTCCAACAATTTTAATGTTATCAGTGTTAAGCACGTTCCTTATTGTTTCTACCGTATTTAAAGCAATAATGCAGTAAATCAGTCTTCCCATCAGGTGAAGATTGGGCCTATTTGTCCAGCAGAGTTGAGAGCACTCTGTGAGAAGGGTCTTCTTTTACTCGCTATTACTATTCCTGAAATGGAGGTAAACTTGAATGCCAGTTCCGTGCTTTCATTTAATTTACAGATTGAATGACATGTTTTTCCTATAATGATTCTTAGAGATTTCACGTGAAGTTTCCTTGTGACATTTATATTTCATACAGCATGTTCTTTGGCCTTTCATGTTGAAGATGATAATTCCACGAAGGTATTCTGGTGCAGTTGCCACGGTAAGAGGAGCTTTTAGCGTTGTTTTTTGTAATTATTATTATTTTGTTGTGAGGAGTTCTAGTGTTTTTTATGTTGCTAACAAAGAAGCATGTAAGTCGACAAATTAAGAGTTTTTTTTTCTTGGTTGTTTGTGACAATCATGCTAGCCTTTCGTGTCTGATTAATCATGTTTTTGCAGGTTTGCAGATGCATCTCAGAATTATGTAGGCATAGATCATCTTATACCACTTCGATATTTACCGAGTGTAAAACTCGATCTGATATTCCAAAGCCTGAGGTAGAAGCTTTAGTAATATTCTGCATGTGTTTTTTTGTCTGGTTTGAAATTCTCATTTGCAGCATGGAAGTTTGAGATAGTAATAATCTGATCCTTGTATATAATTGCAGGAGCTTTTGGCACGCTTGGTGGTGCTTTTGCATGATCCATTGTCCCGGGAACAACTGGCAACTCAGATTCTGACGGTCTCTTGCTCTTATTCTGTGTCTAATTTCACTATTCCCCATTAGCATATGTTTATTGAACTTAGTTACAATGAAATACACTTAGTTTCATAGTTTAGGGCATGTGATGGCATTGGAACTTAGCAGGAATATTTACTTCTATTGCATTTTATTACAAATTAACTTGGTTTTTTTTGAAACAGTATATCTGGGAGCCATTTACTATTTTTATTTCTATATTTCTTAACAAATTAAGTTATTCTTTTAGTTCTTCCAATGAATAATAGATGGGCAGAATTGTGATGGTAAACCTCTCTGCTCTATAATTGTTTTCTTTTCCGCTTTTGTTTTTTAGTTATTGACTTTTTTCCAAGCCTGGATGAGAAAGGAGGTTTAGTGATAGGTTGGCAGCCAGGTATAGAAAACCCTGCCAAATTCCGTAGAGGAGAGCCATGGATCAAATTTCCGCACAATAACTGATATGGGCTGATCAGTCCATATTCGGATATGGGCTGACCAGTCAATACATACCAATGTATCGTCCAAAACAGATACGGATTGTCCGATACGTACCCAACAACTGAGATTTTGATCCTTGATGAGACCTATCGCGAACATGTTTTGTGGCGTCCCCTGCTAGCAACGCTGCAACTAACCTCAATTTTAGTGAGAAGTAGGCAATGGGTTTGCTAGGGCATCCCCTTTTCTTAAGCGATGTGCTATAACGGATTTTGCAGTAGCTTTTGACTTGGCAATAACAAATACTTTTCTCATGAAGACAACCGAGCATCTTATAACTTTCAAGAGTGACCAAATGGAAGGTTAATGATAGGTTGGCAGTCAGGTATAGAAAATCCTGCCAAATTCTGTAGAGGAGAGCCATGGATCAAATTTCCGCACAAAACTTATACGTATCATCCGATATGTATCAGTTTCTGAGGTCGCCGGATCAATACATTAATGTATCAGCCCATATATATTGTTCTGTATCAGTCGATACATACCAATGTATCGTCCAAAACACATATGGATTGTCCGATACGTACCCAAGAACTGAGATTTTGATCCTTGATGAGACCTATCGCGAACATGTTTTGTGGCGTCCCCTGCCAGCAACGCCGCAACTAACCTCAATTTTAGTGAGAAGAAGGCAATGGGTTTGCTAGGGTGTCCCCGTTTTTTAAGCGAAGTGCTATAACGGATTTTGCAGTAGCTTTTGACTTGGCAATAACAAATACTTTTCTCATGAAGACAATCGAGCATCTTGTAACTTTCAAGAGTGAACCAAATGGAACTCAAATAGATTAATGTTAGTAAGGTGAAAAAAGTGGGAAAACTTCAAGGATTGCAAGTTCATCCCATGATAGAGCCTTACGACGCAATATCGATTGATAGTTTTGAACGTTCTAATCAAAAGCCAAGTGACTAGAAAGATGACCAAGGATCCCTCAAAAAACAAAATGGTGGCAATTAAAATGGAACAAAATAGCAACTAGGGAAAATGAGTGATGAAAAAGTATGGTGGTGGGAAGGGGATCTAAATGAGATATGAGAACACATGACATAATGCCTTAAATGAGTTGCTAAGGAGGTGCTCGAGGAATCCCCTGGAAGAAAGGTGTATAGAAAGAATATATGGTGGTGGAATGCATGGATGCATTCAAAAGTCAATTTTCGAGAAGAAGTGTTTTAAACAATGACAAAGAATAAGAACTACATATGACCTTGAAATATATAAAATTACTTAAAGAGAAGCAAGTCAGTGCCACATGCTCCTGCACCTTTCCCAGAGGTCCCTTGGAGTCTGCTCCTCCCTTAGGTATACTGCACCTTCTCCTCCTTTGAATTCTTCTGTTATAGTTCTTACTTCTACTGTTGTTATAGTTCTTACTTCTACTGTTGATGATCGTACTCTGCCTATTGCTCATCGTAAGGGTAGGAGGAGTTACCTCTTATCCTATTGCTCTAAAAAAACCTTCTTGGTTTGCTGCAATGGCTGAGGAAATGGTCGCTCTTGAGAGAATTGGACCTGGGAACTTATTAATCTTTCAATAGATGCACAAGGTGTTGGATGTAGACTGGTCTTTACCTCAAAAGTATTGTGAATATGGTACTTTTGAAAGATATAAGGGTCGATTGGTGCTAATAGTTTTACCTAAGTTCCTAGCTTAGACTACACAGCTACCTCTGCCCTTGTTGAAAGTTCACCTCAGTTCTGGTGAACTTTGGAATGCATTCCTCCATGGAGATTTAGATGAGGATATATACATGAAACCCCTTGATGGTGACATCAACTGTTATGAAGTGTATAAGAGGTGCACGAAGAGATCCAAACCACCTCAACCTCCCCAAACACTTTGGATAGGTGATTGACGATCCATGTGCATATGTGTGCGAGACGTGAAGGCCCACCTTGGGAGGATGCACACATGGGATAGAAAGGGAAGGATTCTGAAAGGTTGGAGAGAGCACATTGTGAAACTCGTCGCCTTTGGAACAGAGAGGTTGTAAAACACGGACGTCTGTAAAAATATTCACGATGACCGTACTTGGGGTCATGGACGTTCGTGACCCATCTCACGGATGACCATCAGTTTCGTTCGATCCACAATTAACTTGCAACCCTTTTATTTTGGTTTATTTCGGAAGGTAACTTAAGGGTATTTTAGTCTGAGTGTGTTAGACTTAATTTAGGGTTTCTTAAGTGTTATATATAGAGTTGTAACGGCAATTTAAGTTAGTTGGTGAATGAATTTTATTTGCTGGAGTTTAAGCTTAAGAACTTGTGCGAAGTTTTCTTCAGAAGAGTGATTCTTCTTGCTCGTTGGGTTTGGGGCAAGGCCAATAATTTCTTTGGTGTAATTCCAAGGATTTCTACTATCTTCTTCTATTATCTTCGTAATCGTCTATTGGTGCATGGTAGTTAAATTACTTATCTTCTTTGATTACTTTTTCGTTTTATTAGTTGCTGGAAATTATTCTGCCCTAGAAAATCATTTGTTTGAGAACCCTTGTTGTTTTAACCCTTTTCAAACCAATTATTTCTTTAAACCCTAGAATGGAATCAAAAGATGTCGACATGGATTGTCGTCTGATGCCCTAGTCTGGACGGAAGTCAAGTTGTATCTTGAGAATCCGCATTTCTAGATTCGTTGGGACTATTGTGCCATATTTAACACTAAATTGAACCCCCACAGTTACCTAAGTTGAATTCCTCAATAATCCTTTGTTAATCTGTAGTTAATTTTATTTCTTAATTGGTCATAAAAAAATTTAAAATAATTTCTACAAATTGCATAATTAGAGTTTGTCTTTGGTCCTGGATCACTCCTACTAGCTATCAGCTTCAATGAGAGTATTCAGGGAAAGTATGTCTACCTCGCAAGTCAATCTATGGATTGAAGCAATCTTCTACGACCTGGTTCCATCTCTTCTGTACTGTTATTCTCGCCATGGGCTTGATGAGGTGAAATTTCTATCATATGTGCTTCATTCACACTATTTATGCGAGGCTTCACACTATTCTTCTTGTCTATGTCGATTATATCATCATCATCATGGGTGATGACGCTGCAGTTATAGCTTAGGTGAAGGTTGGTTTGTGTAAAGCCTTTGATGTGAAAAATTTGGGACATCTATGGTTATTTTTGGGTATTAAGATTGCGAGGTCCGATCGTTACATTTTTCTCTCCCAGGTATGGTATTCTGTTGAGTTATTGTGGGACACTGGCAAGGTTGGATGCAAGCCTGCAAAATCTCTTTTGGACCCTACATTACCTCCATGCAGATGTTGGGGATCCTCTTTGTGTTCCATGTGTATCAACGACGTGTTGGACACCTTATCTACCTTACCAACACTCGCCTGGCCTGGCATTTGCAATCTCTTTGGTAGGCCAGTTTATGTATGCTCTCAGGGCTCCTCGTAAGGTTACTATTCATCGGATTCTTCGCTACATTAAGGTCTCTCCTGGTCAAGGCCTATTCTATGATGTTGCTGGTCACCTTCATCGTAGCTACTTTACTGATGCCGATTATACCGAAGCTTAGGGTATTGTGCCTTGGAGTAAACCTTGTGGTGTGGAAGAGGAAGAAGCATGACATTGTATGTCCAAGTCAAGTGCCGAATTTGGGTATAGAGGGATGGCCCATGGGACTTGTGAGATTCTTTGGTTACGTTCTCTGCTCATTGAGCTTGGTTTTCCTCCATCTCTTCCTATGTCTCTTCATTGTGATAACCAAGTTGCCATTAATATTGCTGGAGATTCGGTTCGTCCACGATGAGTGAAACAAACATATTAAAGTATACCTTACTTTCATTTCCTTCACAAGAAGATTTAGGCAGGCCTCATAGAGACTCCAAAGGTCTCATCTTCTCATCAACTTGGAGATTTTTTGCCAGAGCTCTTGGTCCTTCACTTCTTCAGGATGTTGTTAAGTTGGGTATGATAAATATCTTTGCATCAGCTTGAGGGGGAGTATTGGTGTGTGGTTGTAGTTATGGGTCTGTGAGTAGTTGTCTAGATGTATGCAACTAATGGTGTGAGTGTAGTAATTTGAAGTTTGTGAGCCCCTAGGGCGGGTGCTCTAAGAGGCCCGGATACCCAGGTTATCAAAAAAATAAAAAATAAAAAATTGGAGTTTGTGAGTTGTAATTTCTTTTATTAGTATAAAGGGTCTCCTGACCCTAACTTAGTCATTCTATTCCTAAACTCTCTCTCTCCCCCCTTTCCTCTTCTCTTCTTATCCTCTCTTCATCTATACCACCCTAACCCGAAACACCATTATCAAAGTCAAGTATGCCATGCTGCCATTAGCAGATGAATGATAAACGTAAAAAACAACGAAAGATCTGAGAGTGATTCTAATAACAACTTGACTTGCCTATGCAGTTTAGGGTTTGGGTTTGGTTGGAGCAAAATGACCTAGTTAAGGTTGAAGTTCCTACTGGCCTTCATATTACTACCCAAAGACGAGAAAACCTTGAGAACACACAATGAGATCCGTAGCCCTCAATACTATAAAATCTGGTTTTGGATGACAACCAAGGTACAAATTTAGATTTAATGTGCTAAAATACCACTAAATTCTCTGATATAACTACCGTAAATCTGCCCCAAAACTAAAATATATCGTCCCCAATCTAAATTTTATTATGGCATTATGTAAAAATCTGAAAACTATTTGTTCCTTTAACAAACAGTACATAAACCGAAAGTAAAGATATATACCAGACCTTGCAGTGATTAGTCTTATTCTTCACATCTGAACCATAACAGCACCTATATTAACATGAAAACAGCAGCAGGTCATGTTCAGGTCACGGCAAAAGTAGAAGATCAAACAGCAGTTGGAGCACAACATTCAACAGATCATATAGGTTCATTTTTCAGCAGTTTAGTTGTTCAGAAAATTCAGTGGATATATCATGCAACTCACAGTAAAAACAAGGTCACTAAAGACCATTTATCTCAGCAGTCTGATCAATCTAACGAGATTGATTGACAAAGCATTTCCAGAGCGAAATCTGTGACTAAGAAGTCATGATCGCTGACCAGAGTGGAAACTCTCGAAATTCCACATTTTAAGCAAACAAACATATATAAGAGATAAAAATAGAAACTAAATACCTTTCTAATTAAGTCTCCTTACCCTAATTGGAGTTTTAGTTGAAGAAAATAATTTTCTTTTACGATGTCTCCTATTTTCAAGGCCCTTAATAGAAAATAGAAAAATAGATTTTTGTTTTTGAAAAAACCTCTTTTATGATTACTGAGATTCTTGGTACTCTGTCATATGATCCACTTAAGTGATCACGTGACCCATCACCTATTGAGATTTTAGATCTCGACAGCTGGCCACTTAAAGTGGTCACATGGCCTACAGCCTTCCCAGTCTTAGGGCCACCCGCCCCCTTTATTAAGTCTCATTGAGCCTTCTCTGCTGCAGCCCAATCTTTAATTTAACCCTCTTTTTAGTGGTAATTTCTCTCAGGTCTTGGCCCCCTCAATAATGCAGATTTCTGAGTTATTATGATCCGGGAAATGCCCTGCATCAACAACTCCCAATATTTCTCCTAACACATTCCCAGTTATATGCAGACATGTATTCCAATGTTCAGAACTCGTTTTCCTTGGGAAGATTGCCATGTTTGTGACTGAGTAATATTCCTTCTGCTAAAAATTGTTCCTTAAAATGCAGTATAATTCAACCTTCAAAGGAACTGGCATGTTATGCGTTAGAAATCATTGCTATTGTCATTTGTAGGGATGTCACTGGTCAGCAGCTTTTAATGAGTGTATACATTGCTTTTGGGATGGATTGATATTGTAACAAAGAAAATTGCTCCTCTCTTTATTATTATTTTTTTCCTTGCAGGTTTTGTGCCACTTGGTGCCACTCTTTCCAATGAATATCAGTTTATTTTGGCAAGATGAGGTATTTAACTGTTAGGCTTACCTTATGTGGTGAGTTTTGGAATATATGCACGGTGTACTTACTCTTCTTGGCTGTTATAAACGGTAGTTACCCATAAACCCATTTTACTCTATTGTACCAGTCTCTATGCGTACCAGTACCAGGGACTGGTGTAAAACATTTCTGAAACGTTTTTTAGAAAATTTTTTCAATAAATAATTGAAACTTGTTTCATTTTAAATAGAAACTGGTTTCAATGACTGATTTGGTATATTATATTTTCTATACTACTAATAGATAAATTTAATCATGTTTTTTACCCATTGATAGATGAGGTGAATAAGTCATGTGTCTAAACTCTAACATTCAAAAATATAAATATTTATTCATACAGTTATAATTATCCTATATAGTCACAAAAGAAATACAAAGGGTATACCACTATCATATATATGTTGTATCCGCCTTACATCTATGTTGCACTAATAGTGTTTCTATGACGAATCCATCACACATCTATATCGTATCTATAATGCTTCTATTCATACCTATAACGTACCTATTTTGTTTCTACCTAAATTTTTTACCCCTGAACATTCCAGTACCGATACCCCGTACCAACTCCTATTAATTATGCTATAAACTATCGGATTGCTTATGGAAATGGAGCAGGTGCATTAGCATAAGAAGATTTAATCTCTCTCTAATCACCCCCCGCTGTAATCTCTTTCCCTCCTCTTTCTTGCGCCTCTCTCTGCAAGTGCATCCCGTGTGCAACCCACTATTGTTAAGGGAGTTCATTGGCTTCCTGGATGGATCATAAGGTGCCCCCCCTTTTCTTTTCTCTTGTTAGTGGGTCAGCTGGGATTGGACCTTCAACTTCAAAACTCTAGTATTGTCAACCTTCCTGTTGAGCTACAGGCCCAACCTCAAGCATAATCATGGTTTAAAATGTGATTGCACTGGCCAGTACATTTCATTACCAGACTGATGTGGTACAAACTCCCAAAGGGTTAATGTTGCTTGGCATTAACCCTTTTAGGCCTTGAGAAGGAATAAGGCATGATTTCAAGAATGTTTTGTAAGAAGTTTGCATGTGTAACCTTTATGAGAAAATGTTAAAGAAGTTTTTAAGTTCTATGAATAGGGATGGATACCAATTTGTCTTGGTGGTCCATTATGCGCGGAAATTTGCTGGCAAGTAGGAGGAGGAGGAAGGTACCATGATACGTAAGAAGTTAAGATAAATAGTAAGAATAAGAATGCGGGGACCTGGTATTCATGGTCCAGTCATGAGGTAGCCTGTGTCAAGTTATATAATAGCTTGTGCCATCACCTACAAGGTGATTTTAGCTATGCAAGTATCCCAACTACTATAGGACAGTTAGGTATTTAAGTTAAGTTATGTTGAGAGCAAATTCAAAGTCAGGCTCGACATAAAAGGGAAATCAACCAATGTGTGGGAAAGGGGAGTAGGGGCTCCAGAGTGGGGTAGAGGCCTCGGGATGTGACGTTGTTTCCATCTTATGCAACTCTTATATGATGCTTAGCCCCACATTGGCAGAACACATTGGATTTTGATAAGCACCCTACCACTCAGAATAATGGAATAATAAGTGATATAAGCTGGGAAAAATATTACGAAACCGAAAATAAAGGAAAAGATGATTCTCAAGGTAAAATAAAAGAAAATATGCATCTTTAAGAAACAGGAAAATAAGTTAAGAAGACAAAGGAACTCTTCAATAAATAAGAAAAGAACAAAGTTTTTCAGGCGAATCATGCATGAGATTTTGGTATTTCATATTTCTTCGTATGTCGACATATGCATATACATATGTATTACATGACACTCACAAACACATATATCCTGATTTAGATGGTCCGGTTCTACCTCTAATTTTATTTTTATGATTACTGGATTCAAGGGGGTTGGACTTGTTGAGTTGTTGTTCTTTCACTCGCTCCTTATTTATCTATATAGAGAAGTCAAATGGCAAAAGGACGAGGAAATGCAAAGTCCAAATAATTAATAAATTACCGTACGATATGCAATAGTGGACTCCAGTTGTATCCAAGTTTGTTATATCGGTTAAGCATGCTTAAGTATTTTATTAACTCTGCTTTTTTCCTTCTATTTCTAATTCCTTGTTGCCAGGTTCTTCTGTGTAGCCTCCAGAATTCCTATTTCCTATATGAAATTTGAGACCTTACAAGTATACACAACACATTAGAGATCGAAACCCTAAAAAAGAGTACCAACCATCATTACCAAAAGAATAAATAAAACATGTTATGATATATTAGAGAAATAACATGAGGGGACATGGAAGGGGGGACAAAGGGTAAAGTTCAAGAAGAGTTTAGGGTTGAGATTTCATGATATGAAGAGGAAACATGAAGGAGAAAAAAGAAGGGTTGAAACCTTTGAGAACCTCGCTTTGATACCTTGTAGAAGAATGTACTCCGGGTTTTCATTGACGTGAACAATATATTACAACTGCTTATATTCTATTATTTTCATCACTAAAGACCATAGTTCAAAATATTGGTTTTTCGATACGTATCGTCCAACCTCTAGTACAATATGTATCGGCGTATCAGCCGATACATTGAATGTATCGGCCTGGTACATTTTTTTTTTTTCAAAAAAATCCCAAAAAATACTCTAAAATTTCGAAAAATTATATTTAATGGTTTTCTATTTATTTCATTTTTTTTTTTGAGATGGCAACAAAGAAGTAGATTAAAACGCAGCCAAAACGGCAAAGAATACAGAAAAGCGTACCTTATCGGGTAGTAAGAGGCTACCCAAAAAAGATGCAAAGAAAGAAAACCAAGAGCGTGAAGCCTCTCACCCCAAAAGCCAGGAACATCAGAGATTCGGGAGAGCAGAAAGGAACCCCTCGCCCCCTAGTAGATCTGGGGCGACTATGAACAACTGTCCTCCCATAGCCTAAGAAACTGCTGAAGCCCCTCATTGAAAACCCTCATCTTGTTGGCATTCCAACTGACCACCAGATCTCTTATGTCCCGAATGATAAGAGAAAACGGCTTTGCCTTCCGCGAGAAGATTCAGCTGTTTCTTTCCATCCAGATCACCCAAAACACCACATAACTCTTTCCTTGGGTCCTCAAACTTTATCTCTTTCTACATCTCCATCATGTGGGCCGGCCAACATGGAAGAACCCACTCGACCTTAAAGATCTTAAAGAGCTGGCCCCCATATAGACCGAGCAAAAGAACAAGAAGAAAATATGGGCCACCGATTCTCTCCCCCTCATGCAGAGCATACACCTGCTGATTACCAGAAAATTTCTTCTGATTAGCTGATCCCTAGTGAGAATTTTCCTTTTAGAAACTAACCATGCAAAAAACTTGATTTTAAGCGGCATCCCAGCCCCCCAAAAACCAGCCCACATTCTGTTCTCCGTATTCCCTCTTTCCCTTGTCTGCAACATATTGTAAAATGATTTTACCGTGAAGTTCCCCTTAGCCGAGTACTTCCACACCCTTTTGTCATAATTAGCCGTGTTTAGAGCCATACCCCCCAAAAGATTCATGAGGCTTTGGAATTCCTCATTTTCCCAGTCTCTCAAGCCACACCTAAGAGGAATGTTCCATATCGCTGTCCCTTCTAAAATCTGCACGAAATTTCTGATTAACGCATCCTTAGAAACCGAGAGGCTGAAAATGGTCGGGAAAACCCTATTGAGGAACATCCTTCCAAAACCTAATCCGCCTGCCATCTCCCCAACTGAACGCAGTTCCTTCCAAGACCTCCTGGGAACATTCCTTAACCACCTTCCACCAAGCCGAACTGTAATTAGAGTTGGAGATATCCTCGTGGGGAGTACCGTACTTAGCAACTGCAATCTGGCACCATAATTTATTTCTCTCGTTTTCCTCACCCATCCTCCAAAGCCACTTTGCGAGGAGCCCCTTGTTAACTAGCTTAAAGTTTCTGATTCCAAGACTGCGCTGCTCTTTCACCTCACAACATTGATCCCATCTGACCAAGTGAATCCTTTTACGATCCCCCGCTCCTTCCCAAAGGGAATCCCTAACAATTCTTTGCAACTTGTTAGTGATGGCCGCCGGGGCGCTGAGGAAAGACATCATGAAAATTGGTATGGAAGCAAAAGTAGACTTAATGAGGGTCAACCTTCCCCCATAGCTGAGCAATTTATTCTTCAAAGTAGCTAATCTCTTTTGGAATCTTTGAACCACTGCATCCCATAAACGAATCTTGCTTATGCCGAAACCTAGCGGTATCCCAAGGTATGGAATCGGAAGAGCAGCCGTGATGCACCAAATCTCCCTAGCCACCCGCTTGGTGACCTCCGTGGGCATATTAATTCCTGATATATTGGATTTATGAAGGTTGATCCGTTGCCCCGATACCACTTCGAGGATGGTTAAGATGTCCTTCGTCAACATCAGCTCTCTCACCCTATTAGTGCCATTACAAAACACCAAAGTGTCATCTGCGTATTGAAGATGAGAGATATAAGGGCTTGAGTGAGCTGAGAGAAATCCCTTAATGAAGTTGGTCTCTTCCGCCCTTTTGAAGAGGTTATGGAGGGCTTCCCCAACACAATTGAAAAGCAGGGGAGATAACGGATCGCCCTGTTGCAGCCCCTTCTTGCTTCGGAATTACCCGTGAGGGGCCCCATTGACGAGAACCGAGAACCTGACCGACGCGTAGCAACCCCTCATCCATTTTCTCCACTTGTCACCGAAGCTCATCCTTTGCAGAACATAATCCAGGAAGTCCCATTAGACTCTATCGTAAGCTTTTTCCATATCGATCTTGAACACCCAACCTTTATCTTTATGCTTATTTGCTGAGTGGATAGTTTCCGAAGCCGCCACCACAATGTCCATAAGATGCCTTCCCGGGATGAACGTGCCTTGGACATTAGAGATCAATAACCGTCTTTAATTGATTAGCCAGAACTTTAGCAATGATCTTGTACGCACACCCGATGAGGCTGATCGGGTGGTAATCAGTCATAAAAGCAGCCCCTTCGCATTTCAGAATGAGCCATAGAAAAGATGAATTCATGCTCTTTGTGACCTCGCTGCCTGTCCCATGGAATTCATGGATCATTGCCATAAAATCTTACCCAACCGTGCACCAGCAACTCCTGAAAAAATCCGTCGTAAACCCATCCGGGCCCGAGGACTTGTTGGATCCCATGCTAGTTAGAGCCCTTCTTACCTCTTCTTCCTCAAAAAGTCTTTCCAACTGCGTGGCGTCCGAGTTGTTAATGGAGTGGAAAGAGATCTCGTTCATATGCGGTCTAAGAGTCGCCTCTGAGGAATAGAGTTGCTCATAAAACTGTACGATTTTGGCCGGGATTGAAACGGGATCCGCTTAAACCGCCCCTTCAATGTTAATGGAAGATATGTGGTTTCTCCTTCTCCCATTAGCAACAAGATGGAAAAATTTATTATTTCCGTCCCCTTCCCGCAGCCAATGTGCTTTCGACTTTTGGCACCACTCCATCTCTTTCAGCACCAGCCTGTTGAACTCGGTTTTCAACGCGTCTCTGATATCCTTTTCATCTTCCGCTAACGGCCCAATCTCTTCCGCTCTGTTCAGACCCACGATCTCCACCAAAATTCTTTCTCTATTCGACACCGCTTTCCCAAAATTCTCTTTATTCCACTCCTTAATTCTGTCCTTGAGATTTTTAAGTTTGGAGGTAAATATATACACAGGAGTTCCCATCGTTTAGTCTTGGGATCACCAGTCATTAATCAACTGCTTGAACTCATCATTCTGTAGCTATGCGTTATTGAATCTGAAAGGGCTTGGTCTCGATCTCTCCCATCTGTGCTCCGCAGATGATAAGAAGATCAGTCTATTGTCCAATGTAGTAGTGGTCCCTAGTCTGACCGACGGGTTTGGTGCCGCTTCTAAATATTCCACCGTACACAAATCTGTCGAGTCTGCACAACGTGGGGTGGTCCTGCCCATTAGACCACGTAAATCTTCCCCCTGACATCCCTAGGTAAAAAAGGGACCCTTGAGAGATACACTCTGAGAACAGATCCCTCCCAATGTCATCTAACACCCCCGAATTTTTCTCGTCAATACTGATCAACGCATTGAAATCCCCTCCTATACAGATCGACAACTCCCATTTGCCTAGCACAACACTTAACTCAAAGAAGAACTCCTTTTTGCTTCTATTGCTGTTCGGGCCGTACACCGTAATCGCAACCCATTTCTTCCCATTCCTACGATCTTGAAGATGGGCTGCCATCGTAAAATCCCCCATCTCCGAGCCCATAAGTTTGAAACAATCCGTGCCCCAAGCCAAGAGGATGCCTCCCTTTGAGCCCTCTGCTTCAAGAGTCGGCCACTCCCAGGATCGAGCCGGCTAAACCAACCGAATAGTAGAGGCCTTAGATTCACCCCATTTAGTTTCCTGCAACCCAATAATGTCAGGACTCTAGTGATAAAGAAAAGATTTAACCAGGGCTCTTTTGTTTGAAAGCCCTAAACCGCGCACATTCCAGCTGATGAACTTCATTACCAACAACTTGGAATTTCAGCCCATACCTAGCGAAAACCCAATTATCTGGCCAGGCCTCCTTAACCCCCCCCCCCCCCCCCCCCCCCCCCCCTCCCTCTTGCGAGGGCCCAACCTGGATCATCATTTTCCGTTGACCCTTCTTCAATCTGGAGTAGAAAAGATCCCACCTCGATCTGACCCGACCCTTTCTACCTTTCTGTCTTTCCACCTTAGCTACTTGTTTCCCTCCTTCTAGGATCTCTCCATACAGCTTGATCAGCCTTCTCGATTTGCGTTATATGATATCCCCAGATCTGTCCCCATTTTAATCAATGTTTCACTGTCCCTGGTTACATCCACCTCCTTATGACCATTACTGTCTGCCGCTTCCTCCTTGCTCGACTCCGATATCCTGGCAGACCCCTGAGATAGCCCCAAATCTGTGGGCAAAAGGACCTTGCGGGGCGATGGGGTTCTGTTCTGGTCCTCAAATTTGCCGCCTGACCCTGTACAGTTACACTCCAAACCCAAAACAGAGTTAGCAATACTTGGGGACCTGGGCCCGACAGACCGCGGGTCCAAAAAAACAAAGTTATCGTTACCCTTACAAGATACAGATATGCCCTTTTGGACCTTGGGTCCTTCGCCTAGGACGTGTTGAAGGCCTGAAACTTCGATCGGAGGCCCATTGACCCAAGGACGGTTTGCTTCATGACCCGACCTGTGATATAAACCCCGCCCATCCTCATCATTACTGTCCGATTGACTGACGTGGGTAACCGAGTCCTCAAGAAGAATTTCCTTACCCTTTGACTCGGAATTAGGAAGTTTCGTTGGTGTCCAATTCCCAAGACGAACTATAGCTCTCTTCTGATTACTAAGAATGTGGAAATGACTAGCTTGCCTCTCGCTGTCCGCCCGGTTCCTTGACGAGCTTGTTCTGGTACTGGTAAGAGGACACGTGTCAAGACCCCTTACCTTCCCTTAAATAATACGCCATCCGCCCCATCCCCTGCATATTCCAGGGGTTGCTTCGGTTCCCGCTCCCACACTCTGTGTTGACCACGTGTCCCCACCATGTCAGTTGAAAACAACATCCTCTTGGTGAAAGCCTTACTGTGTCCCATTCGAGCCCTGTCCGCAATTAAGGAAAGGGGCGTTTCGTCCCCTGACATCAACACGTGTCCCTTCCTCATTAAATGCCTCCTTTCCTTAAAAACACGATCCATGTCTTTTGTCCCTGCGCGTGGGATATTACTAGCTTCCAGAAAAACCTTGTCCCACCTGTCCAATATTTGAAGGTCGTTCTTCTCCATCTCAGCATGCCACGTTGGCCTGCACAAGCTGTGGGTCCCCGTGGCAGTACCATCCGATGTTGTGGCCGAGTTCCCGCCTGCATGGAGCCCGATCCGCAAGCGTTGGAGTATTGGGAGCTCTGTCCCCTCCAAGCTATGCCTTTCCCCATCAATCCTCCCCTTCTCGCAGATAATTTCACCGTGAGTAATCGTCGCGTTCTGTATCTCACCCGTCCGTATCCCACTGGATCTTTTTATGTCGTAATCTGCAACCGCTACCCATTTATCCCTATCCAATTCCACCCACCACTGGTACCTGCTACCGTCAAATCAGGACATCACCCCACCGCGGAACGTCGACAATCTCCAAACCGCGTACCACAATTCTCACATAGCTAATGTTTATCCGCTCAGTAGTGCCAGCATCAATGCTGGCGAAGATCCCACAGTGTTGGCCAATTCCGCTCAGAACCTCAGAGGTCCATAGGAACGAGGGCAAACCATAGGCCCGCAACCATATTCCACCATCTACCTCTTTTTGGATGGCGGTACTGAAGCAATCTTCATACCATCTGCTGCAATTAATGACATTTCCCCCCCACTCCGATAGACCATGATTCACCATGAGCTCGACCGCCACTGTCTTCGCCTCCGTGAAGGCAGTGAGAAAAAACTTTATGATATTTTGGAAATTGTAAATTTCGTTTTGAAGCATTCTCCAAGCATACGAGTTAAATGCTCTTTAATGTAACCTTCGCTTAGTCGTGTGCTGTTAGTATTGATGACGACCCAACTGTTGCAATTGAATTTTCCCTTTTCGCATAAATCTCGATCGAGACTTGAATGGTAGGGACGACTTTTTTTACCTGTAAGTTGTTTTTTGTGGCAGCTGCCTCCAGGCCCCAAGAAGTCTGGACCCTTCTATCGTCCCAAGAGCGGGCGGCGACCTTATGGGGAGCGTCGAAACCACGAGTCTCGAAAAAACCATCGGGCTCGTCCATTTTAGGTTTGAATAGCGCATTGATACGCTCGTATTGTCGACCGACAATATTCCATCCCTTCTTAAGATCACGTTCTTGACGACGAGTGATGGCTGGAAGCAACTCATTCCCTCTCCTCTCCCTCCTCTTAGATCTGAGATTCAGAGAGTTAGAGATAGGAACGCCGGTGCTCCAGTGAGCATCACATTCCGAAACGTGACACCTTATCCTCCTGAAATTAAGATTCCCACAATCCCCGCACATCTAGTCTCCATTCCTCAATACTACTGGAAAAACCTGTTTCGGAGCTCCTTGGTTAGCAAAACGACGTCTGTGAAACTCATCTACCTGTCTCCATTGTCGAGGGAAGCTCGTGGAACTGTATGGAGGTTCACGTCGCCTCGCCCCACGCCAAACATTGTCCATAACTGCTTGATTGTCATTCTCGGAGGGACAATCATTCTTGTTCAACTGTAGCATTTGGAAGCTTACATTTGGAGTATTCTTGGTAAAATCATAGATCCTTATTTCAATTTTTTTCAAATTTATTTAAGGCTTATTTGATGCATATTTGGGAATTTTATCAACTCAGAAGTCAGAACCTGAATTACATTGTACATGAATGCTTTAAAATTTCAAGAAAAACTTACATTAAAGCCACGTTGAATTCCTTGGTAGTTCTTCGTCGTTGTGATCATCATCATCAATGGGCCAACTTTGCCTATAATGTTGGCCATATTGATACCCATGATCATATGTCCCCCCTTCAAACTGAGGCATTAGCCTAGAGTATGGGTAAGTGTAAAATGGAAATGCCGGTGTCGGTCCTCCAAATATTTGACCAACGAAATCTTCATGTTGGGGGTAGGTTGGTTGAGGGATTGGGTATGAGTTATTGGTTGCTGAATCTTCGGTGTTTTGTAAACTAATCCCCTGAAGTTAGATATAGTATAACCCAAATCATCTTGTGGACCTTGTGGTGGTTGGTAAGATTTTAAAGGTCCTCTTCCTTCAACCCCTCCACCTCTAAATGTAGGAGTGTCGAACATTGTTAACGGTGTAGACTCATCGTCCCATATGACAATACCTCTATAAAAATAAGAGGGACCAACATCATCGCCTCCACCACTAGTGCCAACGTGGGTTTCATCGCTCCACCATCACCCCCACCATCACCCCCATCATCATCATCTCCCTAGTCACTATCGAGCTGTGTTTTGTCATCAGATCCAACCACTGAATGACGATGCAGTCTTCTTTTTCGCCTAGGTTGTTGAGAAGCCTGCTCCTCCGCTATTCTTTCTGCATCGTCCAACCATGCAGTGCTCTTACTATCCAACACTGGAGTTTCTCTTTCTTCAACCCATTGATTCAAAGGATCATCCTTCGTAAATATATAATCCAACTCGATGAGATTAAAATATTCGCTATCTGTAAGGTAGAATATAATAGATGAATTTGTATATGCCTCCTCAATTACATCTAAAAAAAATGTATGAACTAAGACGTCAATTAATTGCTCACCACAACTGATCCTCTGCATATTCCTGACCCTTAACTGCATTTATAATGACAATAAACTAACTTTTTCAATCGACTCATAGTTAGCCTATTCCTTGTCTTCGTGTGTATGAGAAAGTACTCCAATTCCGCTCACAGTTACATGAGGAACATGATTGTGATAAAACGTGCATGACAATCTGCCTTAGTATTGAACCATCATGTCCTTAGTGCATCCACCAATCTGTCGGTTTATCGTGTTGAATTTTGGATTGGGCTAACCTCGTTCCAAATTACCCATTTTTCTTGCGGAACGTATCAATCTACAAAGACGGAATACATTAACCCACATATCAATAAACAAATAGAGCATATTGATATACAAATTTAAAAATAGAAATAATATTATGACTACTCACATCTCTTACGGTTTGACCTCGGTCTGCCAACTCAGACTCTATTGGTTGGATGACATTGAATAAACCATTGTACACTTTATCAACCTCACTTAACTCAAAACGTTGCATATATTGGAAGGCGAGATTCAAGTAATGTGCTACTATATATGAAATATGAGCAATCTCATCAATATATAGAAATAGTGAACACCATGAAAAATAATAAATAAATACAAATTACTACATAAGTAGTTTAACATGTTTTACCTGCGACATGCAAGTAGTGGTGGAATTGTTTATCCCACCTCTTGTCGATAATCGCCCAATATCACTTATATTTTGCAGGACATTTAGTTTTGACAGCCAATTTCGCCTTGCCCATTGACTCGTAAACATACCCATGGTTGGTTTCTCATCACCATCTACCAACCTCAACACCTATACCAGCGGGGTAGTGACGACCACCAACTGGTCAACATCTGCCCAAAACAGGGTGCTGTAAATCAAGTTTGCCACTTCAGTGCAAGGTCTCTTTGATCGGGAGTTCTGATTCATATTTTTCCCATTCTTTGGACGACACCATGCTTTTCAGCTCACGCCTATATCCAACCAATCTCTGTAGAGCTAGAAATTGTGTCGCAAACCGAGTAATCCGAGGCCGGAGCAGCTCTTTCTTAGTGAACCCCCTCATTAAATTCACCAACTTGTCACTGTTGTACAAAAAAGAAGTAATCAATCTTCTCTTTTGAATAGTTGCCTGTGCCATGGTCCTCTTTCCCAAATCCTCAAGAATGAGGTCCACGCAATGAGCGGCACAGGGGTCCACGCAATGAGCGGCACACGGAGGCCAGTACAAGTGAGGTGTCTTCAACATTAACTGCCTTCCAACGGCTTTGTAATTGGCGACATTGTCTGTTACCACCTGCACAACCCGCTTTTCTCCAACCTCTTCAACTACCTTATTCATTGGTAATCAGCCGTCTTTGCGTGTTTAGAAGCATCGAATGATTTCAGAAATACTGTCCCACCATTACTATAGACAAAATTTTTTATCAAACTCTTCCTTGTCGGACTGGTCCATCCATCGCACATAATTGTGCAATTTCTCTCGTCTCATTTTTCCTCGAAACTTTTCACGTAAGCTCCAATCTCCTTGTACTCATCATCCAGTAGGGGTTCCTCGTATGCAGAAGACTTTTGAACTTCTGAACCAGCTTTTGCACTAGTGTCAATCATGCTCTTGAAGTATGCCGGCTCTACAACTTGACTTGGAATGTGATTGAGAATATCACAAACTTTGTAATGGCCCTTCCCAGATTCTTCCCTCATGTTTTCAATGAGGTGGCACTCAATTTTATTTGTTTAGAACTTTCTGTCCGATACATGAATGGATCCATGAGACCTGTAGTAGGCGTCCTGGTCTCCCTCACGGAATGCCCTCATCATTATCGACATCTTATGGCCTTTGACTAGACCCACCACCACCAACACGCATGGATGGGCTCCTCAAGCTGGATTGAAACCGATAATCGACTTCTTCCTGATCTCGTCGATGTCGTGCTTCTCTAGCACTCTCCCTCATCACTCTCGCTGTCACCGCATCGACATCCTCATCATTCTCACGTCCAGGTGCAGGAAACTCTGGATCCCCCCTCCTTATTCTCTCATACATGTTCCTATCCCAGTCGGCATCTGCTTTTTTTCCCCTGTTATCTACATGCAAGGTGGCTCTCATAGCTTCTCTCACCTCTTTCGGAACATGCTCACATCCTTTAATCTCTCCCTAATGTGAGCCAAGTGCTCCTTCAATCGTGTTATACCTTCTCCCAACATTTTATTCCCACAGAGCCTACATTCGATTCGGAGCATATCTCCATCTATTGTTTTGCCGTATTGTCAAGCCGGATCTTGCCCACGTACCATATTTATTTATTTTACCTGCATGAATGAGCAAATGATTGGATTAAATTACAAGCAGCAAAACATGATTATGTGTCACATGCTTGATTACATGTGTCACATGTTTATTACATGTGACACATCACATGATGATGTGTCACATGTGGATTACATGTGGCACATCATCACATGTTGATTAATAACATCCCATGATGCGTGTCACACGTAATCAACATGTGTCATGTTGATTACTTGTGACACAACATCACATGTTGATTGCATGGAAATTAAACACATCCCATGATGATGTGTCACATCATCATGTGCTGATGTGTCACATCATCATGTGCTGATGTGTCAAACATAATCAACATGTAGCACATGTTGATTACTTGTGACACATAATCACATGTTGATTACATGTGAATTAAACACATCCCATGTTGATTACATGTGTCACATCATCATGTGATGATGTGTCACATGTTTATTACATGTGAATCAATAACATCCCATGATGATGTGCCACATGTTGATTACATGTCACACATCATTATATTATTAATAGATAATTCATATTATTATTTTATTAATATATGATAAAAAATTAATATATAAATATTAGATTACATGAATACATGATTACACATATCATTATAATTTTTTTGACATTATTAATATATGATTATATATAAATTAATATTTAAAAGAGCAATTAATAATTTAATATATGAAATTTCTAAATATATAATATTATAAATCCATAGAAAAAATAAAAAATAATTTATTATCTAGGTTAGGAACCAATTAACAAAATATTATGATCTAGGTTAGGAAATAAATGAACCTAGGTTAGTAGAGTTAAGCTAGGTTAGATCTAGGTTATAAACCGTAAAAAAAAATCTAATTTGGGACACTTTAGAGACATATAAGGCCTCAAATTTGATAGTTTTAACACAAAACCCTCAAATTTGGGCCTAAAATTTAAAGATCTACCATATTTATGGGTAGATCTAGTGAAAATAACATAACAAATGTAAGCAAATAGAGAATAATAAGCTAAATGATGAAACATGGTACCTTTTCTATGATCTCCGGCGAGACGGCGACGATCTTGAGCTTTTCCGGGTGGTCGGTAGGCTAAGTTTAGGTCTCTAGTGGTTAAGGAGTGAAGAGGAGGAAGAAAGAGAAAGAAAATGGGAGAAAAAGGGGGGAAAATGGGCTAAAAATGACCCAAACCCGCGTCTTTTAGTGGCTGGGCCCCACAGGAAAAAGTTGAAATTATCGAATGATAATTTCAAATTATCGTCCGATAATTTCAATTTGTCATCCGATAATTTCAATTTGTCAGACGATAGGGGCAAATCGGACGATAAATTGCCCATATCGTCCGATAATTTGGTCATTTTAGAAGATTCTGCTTGTAAATGGCTGTGATGTTCTTGTTCTTAGTCCGTGCTCCCTTTAGGAGAAACGGCTCAAACTTTTATTGTTATTTGATGTTTTTGTGTGTTGCTGATATCCATTTGTTGCGATGGAATATCACTTGTCCTATTCTTTTGTTTTGATAATGCTGTGATGTTCTCATAAGCTTCTCAGTCATTGCTATAATCCTCATTTAATAAATTTATAGTTTTAACGTTTCAAAAAATGTCTCTCTTTTATGATTGTGATTAACATCACTTCTTCCATAATGCAGTGTGTTCGGAAACATGTAAGTAATATTTCCATTTGGTCGGCACCTTTTATTTTATTTTATTTTCTTATTTTTTATGGATAATATATGAGAGTCTAATAAATTTTGTTGATTATCCTGTCACATTGACCTTATTTTTTCACTTAAATCCTTGGGAAATTGTATACTTCAGATTTTCTTATTCAGATCTTGTTTTTGTGTGCTAGATTCCAAAAATGAAGGCATATCTCAGCGACCCAGAAGATCTAAAGCAGGATCCTTCATACCAGGAGACTTGGGACGACATGATTGTCAATGTAACGGACATTGAAAAGTTGGAGCGTTAGCAAATGATCATATTTAGCCATTGGTGTTAGAGGAGATACATTCTCTCTAGTATTTACTATTAGTTCTATTGGAGCCAAAATGCCATTCTCTTAGTGAAGAGAATGGTCATTATGTCCACAAAAATATTACCTTCTATAAACGGTTGAATGTAAATATTGTTTATTCAAGTCGAGTACAAATTTAGAGGTCGGACCTTGGTGTGATGGCAAGTGCTGTCTGCCCAAAGCGATAGGTCACGGGTTCGAGCCTTGGAAGCAGCCTCTCCAATATGGGGGTAAGGCTGCCTACCATCAACCTCTCCCGGACTCCGCTGAACGCGGGAGCCTTATGCACTGGGTACGACCTTTTTTAAGTGGAGTAAAGCTGTATTCTACTTTTAGTTGAAAAATAGATCATTTGTCTATCTATAGAAGTAGATTTATGCACAACCAAGGATCAAAATTCTGGATTTCGTTTCGGTTTCAGTGGGGACTGAAACTGAAATTTTGGACCGAAATTTCGGCCGAAATCTGCTACAGTGCCCAAAAATTACGATAATTTCAATTTTCGTTTCGGTTTCGGTCCCCACCGAAACCGAAACATTTCGGCCGAAATTTTGAACCATGAACAGAACAATGACTGCTTTCACTTAGAGTGCAGCATTTCGGCAGTTTGTAAATCAAGGTTGCATCTTGGTTAAATGCAGCCTCACACTTACTTGGTCATTTTTAAATTGTTACTTATTGGAAGATTAAGGGTTTTGCATTCGGCTCCATACATTTCTGCCGCAGATCTTTCTTTCATGTTCTTATTTTAAATAAAATTCTTCACAATAACTTACTTGTCATGGTGTAAACTGTTGATAAAGATTAATGGTGTTTGCATTTGACACCATACGCTTCCGCTACAGATCTCCTTTCCTCCCTGTTTTTATTTTAAATAAAATTTTCCTTTCATTTGATAAAAGACAAAAGAATTGTTAGTCTGATTTGATTCTGTTCAATGATTTATGGTTCTGATTTCTTCTAATGGCAGTTTTTTGCAGAAATATTGGATGTGGTACGGGACACCGAATGGTTGATTTCTCTGGGAAATGCTTTCAGTAATCAATATGAACTCTATGTTGGTGATGACGAACATTCAGCATTATTGCACAGGTACCTTATACCATGGATATTGCTTTCATAATTGCTGGACTTGTTGCTTGTAATTTGCAACTCCATGTAAAATAATATTCAGAAGGGATGAAAACTGAAGATTCTTTGGAGTTTCTGAATTTCTACAATTTAGTATGGTGTTTTCACCTGCTTCAGTTGGAGGATGACCTATCATCATATCATTTATGACTTTCTTATATAATAGTGTGTGAAATTGTTTTGCTGAGAGTTTTTTGATGGACATCTCGTTGGGGGTTGCATAATTATGTATAGCTGTGTCCCTTTTAGATCTATCTTTTATCTGCAACCTTTTGGATTTCACAGTGGATGCGAGTGAGAATTGATCACTTGCTAACTAGACATTCTTTGCTTATCAATCTTTTGGGATTGGTGAGATGCACTCTTTCGTTTAGCTTTTGGTTGCACTTATCTGTTAAAATAACTTAAGCTGGTGAACTAATGGTTCTGCTCATGCTGATTCCTTTGCGAATGTTGAAATACATAGGAATACACCTTAGTAGTAGAAATGGCTGGCCCGGTTGGCATTAGGATGATCAATCAGAATATGACAAAAGCTACTTGAAGGTCTGAATGATTAAGAAATCATGCATCTTCTGATTAGGATCACCTCCCAAAGTGCGAAAAATAGTTTTCCTTAATTGTATACTTTTCTTAGATCCTTATAAACTTGGAAATTTTTTTGCGTCATAGTCTATTAGGAGCTTTCATTGTTCTCTCTCTAGAGGTGAGGGGACATATGTGGAAAAAGTTTTATTGAATATGTGATTGATGATTTATTTAGTCTTCCATTTCTTTCTTAAATCTGAATTGCTTTCCATATCTCTAGTAATGGGATTGACCCATTCACATAAAACCATAAAGCATTTACGTCCCAAATAGGATTGGACTGGATGACACCATTAGAAAAAATTTAATCCATTCAGATTTTGTGACATTGTATATGCTTGGTTTACCCTTTTCTGTCAGAACTTTAGTGTTTACCTGTAGCCTTCTAGAAGAATGAGAAAAGTTGCTTTAGGAACTTTGGTTAGGGTTAACAATTATATTTTTTCTATATAGAGCCCCCTCCAAACGTTTCGTGATTTGAACTTGAAATTTGCAAATTTTTTTTTTTGGAAAGAGATGTTTTATTCATGTTTTAAGTTTTTGTTTTTTTAAAGCTGTTTTTTTTGCATCAAGAATCAAGTTTTATAAGAGTGTTACCTTGGCACTTCTACTTTTGGGATTTTTGCGGTGCTGACACTTGGTGGCACTTGGCACCCGTGCCAACACTTGGACACTCCTCAAACAACACGAAACTTCTAGACATATATGAAAAGTCACATATTACTTTTAAAATGCTCATCGTTTTGACAACGATGAAATGAACTTTGTTTCAAAAGAAAAATGTGTAAAGTTTAGTAACTACTAAAACAAAGGTTTGGGTTGTTGAAAAACGATTTTATGCTAAAATATATGTTTATTTAGGTTCACGACATATACTATGAATCTTTTCATTACATATCTAAATTGGTTCTCTAAGATTTCCCTTCAATTTTTCTCTGTATATGTTCTATTTATTTATTTAATTTTTCTTATGGCCTTGCCCCCGTATCCAAATTTTTAGAGATTGACGCAATGTTCCAAAAGGCGGCCGCCCCACTCCTAAGTCAGGTGCCCTGACTTAGGGGTGGGGCGGCTGTTGAGGTGGATTGGGCCTGGGCGCCCGCCCAGCCCACTCGGGCGACAAATCGGGGCGGGTCAGAACGGGGCGGGAGAGTATATAAGAGTAAGTTTTTTTTTTTTTTTTTTTTTTAAAGCCCTAATTTCTCTTCTCTTCTTAGTTCTCTTTTCCTCTCCTCTCTTCCACAGCCGGCAGCCCACATCAACGACCACCGGCGACCAGGTAGGGACAATTATTATTTTTTTTTTTTCATTTTCTTCACAGCCGGTGGCCCCGCGGTATCTTTCCCTTCATTTTTTTTTGTTTTGCAGCACAGCCGACAACCGTCGATCCCACACCCCACCGGTGACACCAGCAACCAGGTAGGGCTGGTTTTTTTTTTTTTTTTTTTTTTTTCCATTTTTTATCATTTTTATCATTTTTTTTCTATAGCACACCCGACAGCCGCCAACACCCCCACCGGCGAGTTGGCGACCACAGGTAGGGCCGTAGGGGGTATTTTTTATTTATTTTTTCCAATTTTTTTCATTTTGACGACCACAACTTCCTCTTAGCAACTTCTTCTTATTTCTGCATCTTATTTTTTATTTTTTATTTTCGTAGGCTGCAACTTCTTCTTCTTTTTCTTCTTCTTAGCACTGGCAAGTCGGTCCGTGCTCTGGCAACAGTCACAACCATAGCCACAAGTATTTTTATTTTTTTTTTCCTTTTTTTTTTTTCTCTTTCTTCTTTTTCTTTTTCTTCTTCTCTATTTTTTCCCCCTAATTCCCTGGCAATTTTCTTCTCCTTCTTTTTCTTTTTTCTGCATTTTTTTCCTGTAACTGTAAGGCTGTAATTATTTTTGCTGCATTTCTTTTTCCTGCAATTTTCTTTTTCCTGCAACTTTTTTTCTCCAACATTTTTTTTTCTTGCATTTCTTTTCTTCCTGCATTTCTTTTTCCTTTATTTCTTTTTCCTGCATTTTTTTTTCCTGCACAATATATATATATATATATATATATATATATATATATATATAATATGTTAATAATGTTATACAAATGTGTAGCTGTGTGGCTGTGACGCAGCCGCTGTTGTCATGCGTGCCATATATATATATAAAATATAATTATATATATATATATATATATATATGTGTGTGTGTGTGTGTGTGTGTGTGCTGTCAGTTGTGACATGTCTGTGACTGTGAGGCTGTGTATACTTAAACAAAATTATATATAGTGGACGCCCGGTTCTTGAGGCGCCCACCCAGTCCGATCCGCCCGAACCCGCCCGCCGACTTTAGGAAACATTGGATTGGCGTGCCAAACATTTTTTGGCATCTTGACACTTGGCACCCGTGCCACGTGTCCAGGTAACACTAAATATAACTCTCCACCGCTTTTGAGGTAGTTTCTGAACTTTTGACAGTGTATATTTATTTTTACACAATTTAGCACACAGAGATGGAACTTGCCTTGGTTGGTAGCTAGCATGGACCTTTATGCGACTGGTGCTCTATCATTCAAGAAACATGTCACTATAAGTAGTTTTATAATTGACTCACTTGTTTATGCTATTTGCATGGGATATATGGGTCATATTCTACAGATCCAAACTTTTTAGTGTTTTTTTTTTCTGGTGAATGTGTTTTGATCAGTGGATGGCTTTCTTATAATCGACTTAGTTGTTGCTGCTGTTTGCATTGGGAAGTGGGTTGTACTATATAGATCCAAGCATTGTAGCGTGCCTTTTTTTTTCCATGAGCGTGTAATTGATTAGGGCAAGGTTTTATTTTCCTTTAAGAAGATTTTGTGAACGCTTTATGTTCATTTTTTTTCTTTAACAGATGCTTAGGCATGCTGCTTCAGAAAATGGATGATCGAGCTTACGTCCGTGACAAAATAGACTGGATGTATAAGCGTGCAAATATTGTGGCACCAACAAACAGGATTGGTCTAGCAAAAGGCATGGGGTTGGTATGTAGGTACAAGACTTTGGAACCTTTTTACGTGTCCTATTTCTACTCTTTAAGTCTTTTGTTCTTCAGGTTGCAGCATCACATTTGGATACGGTACTGGAAAAGCTGAAAAACATTCTTGACAATGTTGGAAGCAATAAGTTTCAAAGGTATTGTTAGATTTATATGCTGGAAATTGTCCTTTCAATATATACTTGAATTGCCTTTTTTTGTCTTGTAAGGTAATTTTGATTTTCTAATCTACAATTATTGCCACTTGATTTTTTGATTATATCGAGGATTAAATCTGCACATTTTGTCTATTTATTATTACTGTAGCTGTACTAAATTTTTGTTGGTAAGGTGAACTTTGGACTTTCACTCCAAACCTGTAGGCTAATATGTAATGTTTGGTTTCATTAGATTATTTCAGTGACCTCTTTTATTCTTATACCACCTTAATGCAATTTTATGCAATTGAAATAGAAACATATGTTTTGCTGATAAAGAGAATTTCTGACAAACCATGTTTGTTTTAATAAATATTACGAACCCTAATTTCATTGTAGAAAGGTTATCACAGAGCCTCACTCTCTCTATTCATATATTGACGCAGGACGACACCCTAAACTACGTGCATGCGATGATTGATTTTGCCGAAATTAAATGGAATTAAATTAAAGCAATAAAACCTTCAAAATATAATGAATACCTCAGGTTTTCGTAGTATTCCATGGGAGGATCATGTATAATTCAGGCAGGGTTCAGTCCGGGCGTTAGATCTGTTAGGTTGCAGCCTGGATCGTTCCTAGAGATAGAACTCTAGATTTCCAGATTAAGGCGCTCACAATGCAATGATGGAATCTCTGGTTTTGGGTTATTTGATATGGTTTGTGCTTAGCAGTTTGATGGAGGCTACGGTTGATGAATCGGATCGATTCAATGGTTTAGGGAAAGACTAGGGTTTAGGATTTCCAAAAGCTGATGGTCGATTTAGGTTGTAGGATCACACAAGCAAAGATAATAAGAGATAGGTAGATAGAAGATAGATTTGCAGGCATCACACCTTTGGCTTCGCACCAAACCATTCTTGAGAAGAAGAATCACTCTTCGTAGAGGCTCATCTGAAGTATACAAGCAAAAGCTCTTTTCATTAATCATCAACTAATTACATTGTTCACTTAAGGACCTTATATAGGAGTCCTTTTAATAAAAGAAAACCCAAAAAATAATAATAAATAAAAAACAAATAAACCCTCAAAACAAAAGTTCGATTTTAGACTTCAAAATTAACTAAACAACCCGGCGCGATTTCGATCGATCGATTTTCAATTTGATCGATCGAAAATGGAATTCGATCGATCGAAAGTGAAAATCGATCGATCGAGATTTACACATAAAATATCGCCGTCGACATTCGATCGATCGAATTGAATTTCGATCGATCGAATAGTCCATTTGATTGGTCGAAATTTCACTCCAGAACTATATAACTCTGTCGATGCCATTCGATCGATCGAAATGGGACTTCGATCGGTCGAAACTTCAATTCGATCATTCGATCGATTGAATTGGCTGATTCCTCCAATTTTTATTCTTTCGCCAATTTTCGCCTCATTCGCCTATTTTTGATTTCCATTCCGCTTCTTTCGACGTCGATATATATGAAACGGTCCATATCCAATGTCTACGATATCGACGTCCCCATCAATTCTCCCGGGCCGAAAAGGCTTCATCACCGATGAAGCGGCTTCGTGATAGCGCTCGAGTATGTCGGGGTCCAAACGTCGCACTTCGTCTTCAGCTAACCAGGAGTTCTCGGAGTTCGGCTTTCCCAACCACTTGACCAAGTACTTTTGAATTCCGGCCCCGTGGCTGGATATCACAAAATCATCTAATATCCCTTCGATCTCATCTCTGTGCTACTTGCGTCGGGAAGGGAAGGGTAGGGGTTGTAGGGTGGGGCTGGTATTCGGGCTCGGTGCTGCTTGGAAGGGGTTGTGAGGCGGTGGGGCTGGGGCCAAAGAAGGAACCAGGTCCTCCACATTGAATGTAGAGCTGACCCCTATATCTGGTGGAAGCTCGAGAACATATGCATTAGGGCCGCTCCTTGCTACAATTCTAAAAGGTCCAGCGCCGCGGGCTTGAAGTTTCTTTGTGGCTCCCAATGGGAGCCCGAGCCGCTCAGGCCTAACTCGAACCATGACGTAGTCTCCAACTTGTAATTCCTTGAACCGCCTATGCGCATCCGCATATATTTTGTATTGTTTGTTGCTTGCATTGGCATGCAATTTATGTATATGCTGTGCAAATGAATCGGCTGACTCGGAGACTCGATGGGATGCAGACATGGGAATAAGATCAATGGGTGTTGACATGGGACGACGACCCTAAAATGCGGAATATGATTTTATGCAGATTTGCCGAAATTAATGAAATTAAATCAAGTTTAATCGCAAAATTATCTTCGATACCTTTAGGGTTTTGCAAAATTTTGATGGGTAGATCACACAAGATCTAGGTAGGGTCCAGTCCGATGCGCAAGTACTTTTAAAGTCGAGGCGAGATCGGCTTAGAGATAGGACTTTAGCTTTTTTAGGCGTAGGCGCTCGTCTTCAGTCCGATGTAGATTCACGGATTCCAAATCGGGTTGTAAAAGGGAATTAAGGTTTGTAAAAGGCTTATGACTTTAGATCGGTTTGTGGTTTTGGAAAGGGTAGTGGTTTTGGAAAGGGTATTGGCTTTGTGTGGTTTAGGGCTTCAAAACAGGTTTAGGGTTTAGGATTTGAAAGGAAACAATTAGGCTATGGTTTAGAGAAGCAAACACAGATCCAAAGATAGCAAATATAAGAGATCACAGAAGTTGAAGACAATAAATCAAAAGATATATGGGAATCACTCCCTTGGTCTCACACCAAACCCTTCTCAAGCAAAGATTACTCAAGTATAAAAGCATTCAATAATCAATAAACTAATTAAAAGCCTTTACAAGCCTCTATATATAGGCTACCAATAATTAATTTGAAATAAAGAGTTCTAATACTAATAAAATACAAAAAGGGAAGTTTTCGCATAAACTTTTGTGCCGTAGCTCGCTCGAGCGATAATTATCATCGCTCGCGTGAGGACTCGCTCGAGCGATAATTATCATCGCTCGAGCGAGTCCTCACGCGACATCTGACATCGTCGCCGTAGCTCGCTCGCGCTAGGATTATCGTCGCTCGAGCGACTTTAAGTGCTCGCTCGCGCGAGGATTAAGTTCTCGCTCGCGCGAGGATTCCCTGCGGCGTCGTCCTCCTCGTGGTACTCGGGCTTCCTCTACGCTTCCGACGCCGATAGAAACGATGTGGTCCGAATCCAATGTCCATGTATGTGGCGTCCCCGTCAATTCCCCTGGACCAAAAAGGTTTCATCACCGATGAAACACGCTCGTGGTAGATGTCTAGCAGGTCGGGGTTCAAGCGGCGAACTTCATTCTCGTGGACCCAAGTGTTTTCGGACTCCGGTTTGCCGACTCATTTAACCAAGTATTTCTGGAATCCCCCGTCATGTGTAGAGACGGCATGATCATTGATTATATCCTCTATCTCATCTGTTCTCTGTCTGCTTGGGAAAGGAAAAGGTATAGGTTGCAAGGTTGGATTGAGGCTGGGATTAGGAGGTGGTTGGAATGGGTTTTCAGGAGGTGGGGTGAAACCCAAGTAAGGAACCAAGTCCTCCACATTGAACGTTGAACTAACCCCCGTACCTGGAGGAAGCTCAAGCACGTATGCATTATGACCACTCTTAGACAAAATTCTAAAAGGCCCAGCGCCTCGAGATTGGAGCTTCTTTGCCGATCCCGATGGGAACCGCTCGGGCCTAACCCAGACTCATGCCTATGGGATGGAGACATGGGGATCAAATCTAATGGGGTCCTAGGCCTATGACCATGTACTACCTCAAAAGGACTCATACCTATGGACCTATTGACAGAATTATTATATGCAAACTCAGCTGTGGGTAAGACGGTATCCCAGGTCCTAACATGGTCACCGACAAGATTACGAAGGAGATTCCCAACGCTCCTATTGGTACTTTCGGTTTGGCCATCCGTTTGAGGGTGGTAAGCTGCCGAGAATTGGAGCAATGTGCCCATCATGTGCCAAAGGGTCTTCCAAAAATAACTCGTAAATTTAACATCCCTATCAGACACAATGGTTTTGGGCAATCCATGAAGACGCACTACCTCTGTGAAAAATAATTTAGCTATATGAGATGTGTCGGAGGTTTTGGAACAAGGAATGAAGTGGGCCATTTACGAAAATCGGTCCACTACGACATAGATGGAGTCATGCTTCCTAGGGGTCTTAGGAAGTCCAAGTACGAAATCCATAGAGAGGTCTTGCCTCGGTGTGTGTGACACGGGTAACGGGGTGTACAAGCCGGTATTTTGTTTGGTATGTTTTGACACTTGTTAAGTACGACAGTGCTTAACGACTCGGGCGACATCTCTCATTAAGCTAGGCCAAAAGAACCTATCATCTCTGGCCATGTTTTATTATGCAAATGTCCTACCATCCTCCCATGTAACTCCCAAATGAGAAAGTCACGCAATGAAGTGCGAGGGATGCAAAGGCGATTGCTTTTGAACAAATACCCATCCTGGATGGTGTACACAGAGTGTGTGCCGGTCGAGTTACTAAGGAGAGCAGTGTACTCAACCCCAAAGTTTGGGCACTCGGGGTACTCATCCTTTAACTTTTCGAACCCGACGTCCTCGATGCTCATTGTGCGCAAAGTCACCACTCACCGACTAAGTGCATCAGCAGCCCTATTTTCAGCACAGGCCTTATGCTTTAACACGAATGTGAACCCTTGAAGGTACTCAACCCACTTCGCGTGCCTTGGGTTCAACTTCTTCTGTGAAGCAAGAAAGCGTAAGGCTTCATGGTCAGAGAACAGTACAAATTCCTGCGGTCTTAGGTAATGTTTCCAATACGAAAGAGATCGAACCATGGATCAAAATATCGTCAAATCGTCGTCGGACGATATATCGATATGTCGGTGGGCGTCGGTACATTAAATGTCTGTATCGCCCATTTATAAACTATCTCAATGTACGATACATTCAATGTATCGTCCGTTATTTTCTATTCCGATGCATGATCGTCCTTGTCATAGGTGGAGTATTTTTGCTTCGCCTCGTTAAGTTTTTCACTAAAATAGGCCACGGGCTGACTCTCTTGGCTAAGCACTCCTCCTATGCCTACACCCGATGCGTCGCATGCGACTTCAAAAAGACTTTAGAAAAGTCCGGCAATCGCATGACGGGTGCACTACTCATTCGTTGTTTGATCTCAACAAAGGCTTTCGTCGCCGCTTTGCCCCATTTAAAGTTCCCCTTTTTCATACTATCAGTGACTGGGGCCATGATGGTGCTAAAGCTTCTGATGAAGGGACGATAAAAGGTAGCCAAACCATGGAAGCTACGGACATCGTGTATGTTCTTAGGGTCGGGCCACTCCACAATGGCTCTCACATTTTTGGGGTCCGGACCATTCTATTGGCCGAGATAATAAATCCCAAGAAAACAACAGAACGTTGCATGAAGGTGCATTTCTTGAGATTTGCAAACAACTTCTCGCCCTTGAGGGTTTCATAAACCAGCCTAAGGTGGGTTAAGTGTTGTTCCTTGTCATGACTATAGATTAGGATGTCATCGAAATAAACAACATGGAATTTACCGAGAAACGGTCTCAACACTTGGGTCATGAGTCGCACGAAAATACTTGGGGCGTTAGAAAGCCCAAATGGCATAACCATCCAATCATAAAGACCATCCTTAGTCTTAAAGGCGGTTTTCCACTCATCACCGGGGCGAATGCGAACTTGATGGTAGTCACTCTTAAGGTCTATCTTTGAAAAGATAGTGACACCAACCATTATATCGAGCATATCATCGAGCCTTGGTATGGGAAACCGATACTTAACTGTAATCTTATTAATTGCACGGCTATCCACCCACATGCGCCACGTACCATCTTTCTTAGGAGTGAGTAGGGAAGGTACGGCACACGGGCTCAGACTCTCTTGGATGAACCCCTTCTGAAGGAGCTCATTGACTTGCCGAGCCAACTCGGCGTGTTCAACCGGATTCAACCTATAGTTGGGCAGGTTCGGTAAGGTAGATCCGGGAACCAAGTCTATGGCGTGTTGGATATCACGCAGTGGAAAGAGTTCGTTTGGTAAGTCTTCAGGGAAGACATCCGTAAACTCTTTTAAAATCGGCTAAACCTCCTTTGGACACGCACTCTATGATGCGGGTGCACTCTCAACAGTGACAACTACGTACACCACACTCTCATCTAACGATGCTTTCTCGAACTCAGGACTCACAATAATAACGGCTTTAGAAGATTCGCTCTTCTTTTCGACGGTGTTGGTCGATGGTGTTTTGGGAGGCAAAGGGTGTAAAGTGATCTTTTTGCCCTTATGCATGAACGTGCATATGTTTGATCGATCAGAAAGAGTCACGTCCATATCATAAAGCCACAACCTTCCCAAAATGATATGGCCCACATCCATTGGCACCACATCACACCATAAGGTGTCCGAATAAGAACCTAACTAAATCGGTACCCGACACCTTTTCGACACGGGAATGGGTGAAGAATTGACCCATGCGACTTTATAAGGTCTCGGGTGGGCTTCAGGTGTAAGCCCTAAGCGGCGTACCGCATGAGTTGATATTACGTTAGTGCAACTACCGCTATCCACGATGACCCTACAATTCTTTTCACCAAATCTGGCATAGGTGTGGAAGATGTTCTCCCTACGCCAATCATCCTTTTCATCCCGTTGAGGCTGTGCAAGGGCACACCTCACAACTAAAGCATGATCAACAACATCACCCTCCTCATCATTGGGTGTGCTAACTGGTTCAAATACTTCCTCTTCAACCACTACCTCATCATCATCCTCCTTTCCCTCAATGAAGAGAGTCCTTTGGGGTTCTTTCGTAGGGCATTGGGCGGTAAAGTGTCCCATCCCATGACATTTATAGCACTTTACTTGAGAATTAACCCTTGAGGATTCTCCGACTACACCTTTTCCCTTTTTAAACCTAGAATTGGTAGGGGCAGGTTGTGTAGGTTTGGGAGGAGGATTAAATCGTCCCTCACCGGATCGTTGACCGCTATATTGTGGCTCGGTTCTCTTCATCACCGTAGTTTTCAAATACCGTTCAAGATCTTGCACAACGGCATAACATCTTTCAAGAGTTTCTACGGGGTGAGAAATTAACTCTTTTTGCAAATCAAGTCGCAATCCGATACGAAATCTAAAGTGTGATTTCAGGGTCTTCCGATACTTTTGTCCTCATTATGAACTCTTCAAATTTGGCAATGTAATCGGTCACGGGCATACCGCCTTGACGTAAATTTTGCCACTGGTCGAGGAGGCGTTGGTGGTATGATAAAGGAACATACTTCTCAGTAAGTCGTTCCTTCATGTCGTCCCAACGGGTAATGGGAGGACAACCCGCGTTCACCCTAATGCGCTCAACATTGAGCCAGAAAAGTCGAGCTTGACCAACCACTTTCATCTTAGCGAGTCTAACGCAACGGTTGTCATTCATGGCATTCCAATCAAAGTGTTGGTCCATGTCAGAAAGCCAATCGAGGAAGATGGGAGGGTCTATTCTTCCATCGAAAGTCGGAATCTCAACTCGGACGTTCTTAAGGAGTTGAACTTCGGGGTCATAGTCATCTCTACGATGATCCCTACGGTAACGGTTGTCTTGGCGACCATTACATTCAAAGTGTGGACACTCATGCTCTTGTTATTGATTTTCAAGTCCACCCATCGCTTCCAGTTGGTTGATTCAATCACGCAATCTATCATTACCAACTCCTAGAGATGTTTGGGCTTGCTCAATGGTATTCAGACGTGCACTAATCGCACCCAATTCTTCTCGCATAGCTCTCAGAGTATTAAGAACCTCATTCGAAGCGATGGTGATCACAGTCTATTAGGGTTCTAATATGAAATTCAATATGGACTCAAAAGGGAAAGCAATGCAATAAAATAAATATGACAAACAAAGATGCCCTAACCTAGAAAACCTAGGGCTCTGATACCAAAACTGACGCGGGATGGCGACCCTAAAATGCAAAATATAATTTTATACAGATTTGCCGAAATTAATGAAATTAAATCAAGTTTTATCGCAAAATAATCTTTGATACCTTTAGGGTTTTGCAGAATTTTAATGGGTAGATCACACAAGATCCAGGTAGGGTTTTGTCCGATGTGCAAGTACTTTTAAAGTCGAGGCGAGATCGGCCTAGAGATAGGACTCTAGCTTTTCCAGATCGAAAGATAGCAAATATAAAAGATCACGCAAGTTGAAGACAATAAATCAGAAGATATATGGGAATCACTCACTTGGTCTCACCAAACCCATCTCAGGCAAAGATTACTCATGCATAAAAGCATTCAATAATTAATTAACTAATTCAAAGTCTTTACAAGCCTCTATATATAGGCTACCAATAATTAATTCGAAATAAAGAGTTCTAATACTAATTAAACACAGAAAGGAAAGTTTTCGCATAAAATTCTGTGCCGTAGCTTGCTCGAGCGACAATTATCATTGCTCGCGCGAGGACTCGCTCGAGTGAGTTTAAGTGATCGCTCGCGCGTCTGACATCGTCGCCGTAGCTCGCGCGTGCGAGGATTATCGTCGCTCGAGCGACTTTAATTACTCGCGCGAGGATTCCCTGTGGCGTTGTTCTCCTCGCGGTACTTGGGCTTCCTCTACGCTTCTTCCGACGCCGATAGAAATGATGTGGTCCGAATCCAATGTCCATGTATGTGGCGTCTCTGTCAATTCCCCTGGACCAAAAGGGTTTCATCACCGATGAAACGCGCTCGTGGTAGATGTCTTGCAGGTCGGGGTTCAAGCGGCGAACATCATTCTCGTGGACCCAATTGTTTTCGGACTCCGGTTTGCCGACCCATTTAACCAAGTATTTCTGGAATCCCCCGTCATGTGTAGATACGGCATGATCATTGATTATATCCTCTATTTCATCTGTTCTCTGTCTGCTTGGGGAAGGAAGAGCTATAGGTTGCAAGGTTGGATTGGGGCTGAGATTAGGAGGTGGCTGGAGTGTGTTTTCAGGAGGTGGGGTGAAACCCAAGTAAGGAACCAAGTCCTCCACATTGAACGTTGAACTAACCCCCGTACCTGGAGGAAGCTCAAGCACGTATGCATTAGGACCACTCTTAGCCAAAATTCTAAAAGGCCCAGCGCCTCGAGATTGGAGCTTCTTTGCGGATCCCAATGGGAACCGCTCAGGCCTAACCCAGACATCACATAATCACCCATGTGAAATTCTTTAGAACGCCTGTGAGCATCTGCAGATAATTTATATTGACTGTTGCTTGAATTAATTTTCTGTTTAATTTCGGCATGCAAGCTATGAATATGTTATGCAAATGCATCGGCAGATTCTGACACTCTATGGGATGGAGACATGGGGATCAAATCTAATAGGGTCCTAGGCCTATGACTATGTACTACCTCAAAAGGATTCATGCCTATGGACATATTGACAGAATTATTATATGCAAACTCAGCTGTGGGTAAGAGGGTATCCCACGTCCTAACATGATCACCGACAAGACTACGAAGGAGATTCCCAAGGCTCCTATTGGTGCTTTTGGTTTGGCCATCCGTTTGAGGGTGGTATGCTGTAGAGAATTGGAGCATTGTGCCCATCATGTGCCAAAGGGTTTTCCAAAAATAACTCGTAAATTTAACATCCCTATCAGACACAATGGTTTTGGGCAACCCATGAAGACGCACTACCTCTGTGAAAAATAATTTAGCAATATGAGATGCGTCGGAGGTTTTGGAACAAGGAATGAAGTGGGCCATTTTGGAAAATCGGTCCACTACGACATAGATGGAGTCGTGCTTCCTAGGGGTTTTAGGAAGTTCAAGGACGAAATCCATAAAGAGGTTTTGCCATGGTGTGTGTGGCACGGGTAACGGGGTGTACAAGCCGATATTTTGTTTGGTCTGTTTTGACACTTGGCAAGTACAACAGTGCTTAATGACCTGGGCGACATCTCTCATTAAGTCTGGCCAAAAGAACCTATCCTCTACGAGCGCAACAGTTTTATTACGCCTGAAATGTCCGGCCATCCCTCCAGCATGTAACTCCCAAATGAGAAAGTCACGCAATGAAGTGCGAGGGATGTAAAGGCGATTGCCTTTGAACAAGTACCCATCCTGGATGGTGTACACGGAGTGTGTGCCGGTCGGGTTACTAAAGACAGCAGTGTACTCAACCCCAAAATTTGGGCACTCGAGGTACTCATCCTATAACTTTTCGAACCCGACGACCTCGATGCTCATTGTGCGTAAAGTACCCTTCATTGGCCAGCCCTTGTTTGGGCTGTAAATTAGGATGTCATCAAAATACACGACAAGGAATTTGCCAATGAATGGCGTCAACACTTGGGTCATGAGCCTCATAAATGTGCTCGAGGCATTGGAAAGCCCAAAAGGCATGACCATCCACTCATAAAGACCGTTTTTGGTCTTGAAGGCGGTTTTCCATTCATCACCCGGACGAATTCGAACTTGATGGTAGCCACTTTTAAGGTCTATTTTAGAAAAGATAGTGGCTCCAACCATCATATCTAGTATGTCATCAAGCCGCGGTATTGGAAACCGATATTTAACAGTAATCTTATTAATCGCATGGCTATCCACTCATGTGCCATGTAACATCTTTTTTAGGCGTGAGTAATGTTGGTACGAGACACGGGCTCAGACTCTCTTGTATGAACCCCTTTTGAAGGAACTCACTGACTTTCTGAGTCAACTCGGCGTGCTCAACCGGATTCAACCTATAGTAGGGTAGGTTCGGTAATGTAGATCCGGGAACTAAGTCAATTGCGTGTTGGATGTCACGCATGGGAGGGAGCTCATTAGGTAAGTCTTCGGGGAAGACATCCGCAAATTCATTCAGAATGGGCTCTACCTCCTTGGGGTACTCACAGACTGACTCAGAAGTACTCTCAACAGTGACAACGACATACACGACACTCTCATCTAACAATGCCCTCTCGAACTCTGAAGGGTTCACAATATTGATGGCCTTGATGGGCCTCCCTTCTTCTCAACTCTATTGACCGATGGTGCTTTGGGAGCCAAAGGGTTAAGAGTGATTTTCTTGCCCTTGTAATTGAACGTGCAAATGTTAGATCAACTAAAAATGGCCACGTTCAAATCATAGAGCCATGGCCTCCTCGCTATGATAATGTGGCCCACATCCATTAGCTCCACATCGCACCACAAGGTGTCTGAATATGAAACTAACTGTATGGGTACACGACACCTCTGAGATACGGGAATGGATGAGGAGTCAATCCATGCGACTTTGTAAGGTCTCGGATGGGCTTCAGGTGTAAGCGCTAAGCGGGTGACGGTATGTTCTGACACCACATTGGTGCAGCTTCCGCTATCCACGATTACCCTACAACTCTTTGTCCCACATGTGGCAAAGGTGTGGAAAATATTCTCCTTTCGCCAATCCTCCTTTTCATCCCGTTGAGGTTGTGCAAAGGCACACCTCACAATTAGAGCCCGACCCATGTCATCACCTTCCTCGTCACTAGGTGTGACATTCGGCTCAACGATCTCTTCCTCATAAACTCCTTCACTTCTCCTTCTCCATCGATGAAGAGATTCCTTTGTGTCCCTTGTAGGGCATTGGGCAGCAAAGTGACCAAATTCTTGACATTTATAGCATTTGACATGAGACCCACTCTTCGAGGATTCTCTGGCTACACCCTTACCTTTATCAAACCTCACATTGGTAGATGTGGGTTGCGTGAGTTTGGCAGGCGGGTTCCCAGCACTAGATTTCACTTCGCCGGTACGGAATTGACCGGGGTGAAAATCAGATCGCCTAGTCACCGTCATGTTTGTGACGGCCCAGGCCCACTAGCCACAATATTGTGGGATTACAGGCTTGGGTCCCTTGTTTTGTTTTTAGCATGGATGTTACATTTAGTCCCCACCCAAGCAGCGTCATGACATGTTGTATCACATATAGCCAGGCAGGACTTTTCCTATCCGATGTAGACAATCTCCCCACCTTATAGAAGAGTCTCGATACCGATCTGACCAGACTCACATGCCACAATATTGTCCGGTTCTGAGCTTAGGTCCCCGACCCGGTTTTTTTTATGGCATGGGCGTTATGTTTCGACGTCCCCACCCACACGCGTTATGACATGTAGTGTCCGCAATCACATATAGTCCCACATCGGATAGGGAAAAGTCCCGACCTTGGGCTATATGTGATTGCTGACACTACATGTCATGACGTGTTTTGGGTGGGGATGGCAAAACGTATCGCCCATGCCAGAAACAAAACCGGGGCGGGGACCTAAGCCCAGAACCGGACAATATTGTGGCATGTGAGTTTGGGTTGTCACAGAATGGTATCAGAGCTGAGGACGGCTCTTCTATAAGGTGGGAGGATTGTAATAGTCCCTCATCGGGTAGGGAAAAGTCCTGACCTTGGGCTATATGTACATGTCATCTCTATGGCTGATCAGTCTGTTGGTTTCACCTGTTTATATTACAGTTACAGTCAATTTCATGCTATGATTGTTTTCAACTAATGCTTTCTTTGTATTTTGGTTCACCGGGTTCATTTTATAACTTAATATGATTATGTTACATTAGGCTTCCCAACTGCACAATTTCCCTTATTTTTTTGGATTTGATTTTCAAACATTTGCTGAGGGTGTTCTTGAATATGCTTGGGCATTGGGGTTCTTTAATTTCCCTGTTCTGTTCAAGTATTATGTAGAGATTTTGTTACTCATTCTACTGAACAATTTGGAGATTTCCGTGTTGCAGATTTCTATCATTTTTCTTTGATAAAGTTAGAGTAGAAGACCCTGATGATATACATGCAGCTTTAGCTTTAATGTATGGATATGCAGCAAGATATGCTCCTTCGACAGTTATTGAAGCTAGAATTGATGCACTAGTGGTATGGAACTATATTCTGTAGTCTTGTTAATTATTAATGGATACTTGGGTACATTTGTCTTTTAGCAGCTATAGTTCTAATCTTTCAGTGTAGCCAAAAGTTGCAAGCATGATAGTCTTCTGAGAAAATTGGAATATTGTTATCAATATTGAACTGCTGGTCCATGTCTACATGATATGTCCAATGAGAATTCCCTTTGGTACTTTTAAGAAACAATCTATAACGTGGTTGATATTTTTCCCATCTTTATAGCTATATAGATCCATGGGCATATCAAATGCAACAAAAAGCTGTTATATATGGTGGATACAAATGCATACTTTGAATTACTAGTCAGGTGCTATTTCTTGTCAGTGATGTATATACATAGTTACATGCAAATCCGTGTATATGCATGTATTATCAATGATTTGTGTCTAGTGTCCTTTATTTAAGGTCCGTCTTTATTTAAGGATCGCTCACAAAACGTGTGGGATGAGAATGATGTGAGTATTCAAAACTTTGTTCTTCAAGCTAGTGTCTTTTGGAAACTGGCCAATTATTTGGTGCTTTGGTTGAAATGCATTGACCCCAAACTTTTGCCAGCTTAACACCTCAGTGCTCAGGCTCAAAGTTTAAATGGCAGTATTGAAGATGGATCAGTGGGCTCGATACAGAGGGCATACTGTGTATCAGCGAGACATATCAGTATTATGTTATCAACTCTCCTGACACATCTCGGTCTTGCTAAAAAAATTGAAGATGTAATTGCTATAAATTAGGACTCCCAAATATATGGGATAAGGCTGTGATGATGAAATTCTAATAAATTAAATAAAGTCAAGAAAAATCAGGGGAAGATAGGTAGAAATTATGATAAGTTACTCAAAGTGATATATCATATTATTAAGTATTAACATTTAAATATGTAAATGTGAAACCACTATGAACCTACTTGAACTAGCATGTGCCAGTGCAAAGCCTCCATTAGCCTTTGTAAGTAAAATGGGAGATATGAATTTGTACCTCAAATATGAATTTCACCCAAATTTGATGTTGGCTCTCTATCAGTTAATCCATTTTGGGGTTTTATTAATTGAGTCTAGGGTAGAAATCAAATATGCAAACCTTTGTGAAGAATCTGAAAAATGGTTTGACGCGGGACGAGAACCCTAAAATGCGTGATTATGATTTTATGCGATTTTGCCAAAATTAAATTAAATTAAATCAAGCTTAATCTCAAAACTATCTTAAATACCTTAGGGTTTAGAAAATTCAGGTTGGTAGATCACGCGAGATCCAGTTAGGGTCCAGTCCGATGCGCAAGTACTATTAGATTTGAGGTGAGATCGGCCTAGAGATAGAACTCTAGCTTTTTTCAGGCTTGGGCGTTCGTCTTTGATCTGACGTAGATTCGCAGGCTCTAACTAGGGCTTTGGAAATAAGTGTATGATTTTGTAATGGGCTTATGGTTTGATTTATGGATTAGAAAAGGGTTTTGGGCTCTGTTTGATTTGGGATTCAAAAAGGGATTTATAGTTTTAGGGATCAAGAAATCAATAGGTTAAGATGTAAGGGAAACCAGCAGGGATCAATAAGGCAAAAGATTCAAAGGAGACAGTGATAGATAATAGAGAAAATAACAATGGCTTTTGGGAATCACTCCCTTGGCCTCACACCAAACCCATCTCATGTAAAGAATATTCAAACATAAAAGCATTCAAAAAATTCAATAATAAATTAAAAGTCTTTACAAGCCTCAATATATAGGCCACTAATAATTAAAATTCGAAATAAAGAGTTCTAATAGAAATAAAACACAAAAAACGTAAGTTTTCGCAAAAAAACTCAAAATCTGGAAAGCCCGTCACGACGTCCACGGACGTCCGTAGTGCCCCACGGATGTCCGTGACCTACGGACAGATAGGGGGCAAAATCACGGATGTCAGTCATTGTTTCACGGACGTCCGTCACTGTTCACGGACGTCCGTCATTGTTCATCGTGAACAATATATATATATATATATATATATATATATATATATATATATATATATCCTTGACTTTCCCCGTCATTCTCCTCCACTCAAAATGTTTCATCACCAATGAAACACGCATGTTGTACTCGGACTCGGGCTCCCTCTCCTCTTCTTTCGACGCCGGTAGAAACGATGTGGTCTAAATCCAATGTCCATGTATGTGGCGTCCCCGTCAATTCCCTTGAACCAAAAAGGTTTCATCACCGATTTAACACGCTTGTGGTAGATGTCTAGCAGGTCGGGGTTCAAGCGACGAACTTCATTCTCGTGGACCCAAGTGTTTTTGGACTCCGGTTTGCCGACCCAATTAACTACGTACTTCTGGAATCTCCCGTCATGTGTAGAGACGGCATGATCGTTGATTATATCGTCTATCTCATCTGATCTCTGTCTGCTTGGGGAAGGGAGAGGTATAGGTTGCAAGGTTGGATTGGGGCTGGGGCTAGGAAGTGGCTGGAGTGGGTTTTCAGGAGGTGGGGTGAAGCCCAAATAAGGAACCAAGTCCTCCACATTGAACGTTGAACTAACCCCTATGCCTAGAGGAAGCTCGAGCACGTATGCATTAGGACCACTCTTAGCCAAAATTCTAAAAGGGCTAGCGTCTCGGGATTGGAGCTTCTTTGCGGATCCCAATGGGAACCGCTCAGGCCTAACCCGGACCATCACATAATCACCCACGTGAAATTCTTTATAACGCTTGTGAGCATCTGCAGATAATTTATATTGATTGTTGCTTTAATTAATTTTCTGTTTAATTTCGGCATGTAAGCTATGAATGTGTTGTGCAAATGCATCGGCAAACTCTGACACTCTATGGGATGCTGACATGGGGATAAAGTCTAATGGGGTCCTAGGCCTATGACCATGCACTACCTCAAAAGGACTCATGCCTATGGACCTATTGATAGAATTATTATAGGCAAACTCAGCTGTGGGTAAGATGGTATCCCAAGTCCTAACATGATCACCAACAAGACTACGAAGGAGATTTCCAAGGCTCCTATTGGTGCTTTCGGTTTGGCCATCCGTTTGAGGGTGGTAAGCTGTCGAGAATTGGAGCAATGTGCTCAACGTGTGCCAAAGGGTCTTTCAAAAATAACTAGTAAATTTAACATCCCTATTAGACACAATGGTTTTAGGCAACCCATGAAGACGCACTACCTCCGCGAAAAATAATTTAGCAATATGAGATGCATCAGAGGTTTTGAAACAAGGAATGAAGTTGGCCATTTTTGAAAATCAGTCCACTACGACAAAAATGGAATCGTACTTCCTAGGGGTATTAGGAAGTCCAAGCATGAAATCCATAGAAGTCTTGCCACGGTGTGTGTGGCACGGGTAAAGGAGTGTACAAGCCAGTATTTTGTTTGGTCTGTTTTGACACTTGGCAAGTAAGACACTGTTTGACAACCCGGGCAACGTCGCTCATTAGGCTAGGCCAAAAGAACCTATCCTCTACGAGCGCAACAGTTTTATTACCCAAAAAATGTCCGGCTATCCCTCCAGCATGTAACTCCCAAATGAGAAAGTCACGCAGTGAAGTGCGAGGGATGCAAAGGCGATTGCCTTTAAACAAGTACCCATCATGGATGGTGTACACGGAGTGTGTGCTGGTCGGGTTACTAAGGAGTGCAGTGTACTCAATCGCAAAATCTGGGCACTCGGGGTACTCATCCATTAACTGTTCGAACCCGACAACCTCGGTGCTCATTGTGCACAAAGTCACCACTCGTCGACTAAGTGCATCAGCGGCCCTATTTTCAGCACCAGCCTTATGCTTTAACACGAATGTGAACCCTTGAAGGTACTCAACCCACTTCGCGTGCCTTGGGTTCAACTTCTTATGTGAAGCAAGAAAGCGTAAGGCTTTATGGTCAGAGAACAACACAAATTCATGTGGTCTAAGGTAATGCTTTCAATACCAAAGAGATCGAACGACCGCATAGAACTCCTTGTCATAGGTGGAGTATTTTTGCTTCGCCTTGTTAAGTTTTTCACTAAAATAGGCCACAGGGTGACCCTCTTGGCTAAACACTCCTATGCCTACACCCGATGTGTCGAATGCGACTTCGAAGACTTTGGAAAAGTCCGGTAAGCGCATTACGGGTGCACTACTCATTTGTTGTTTGATCTCAGCAAAGGCTTTCGTCGCTGCTTTGCCCCATTTAAAGTCCCCCTTTTTCATGCAATCAGTAATTGGGGCCATAATGGTATTAAAGCTTTTGATGAAGCGACAATAAAAGTAGCCAAACCATGGAAGCTACGGACATCGTGTATGTTTGTAGGCTCGGGCCACTCCACAATGGCTCTAACCTTTTCGGGGTCCGCGACCATTCCATCGGCCGAGATAATAAATCCCAAGAAAATAACAGAATGTTGCATGAATGTGCATTTCTTAAGATTTGCAAACAACTTCTCGCCCTTGAGGGTCTCACAAACCAACCTAAGGTGGTTCAAGTGTTGATCCTTCTTATGACTATAGATCAAAATGTCATCGAAATAAACAAGGAATTTGCCTAGAAACGACCTCAACACTTGGGTCATGAGTCGCATGAAAGTGCTCGGGGCATTAGAAAGCCCAAAAGGCATGACCATCCACTCATAAAGACCATCTTTAGTCTTAAAGGCGGTTTTCCACTCATCACCGGGGTGGATGCGGACTTGTTGGTAGCCACTCTTAAGGTCGATCTTTGAAAAGATAGTGGCACCAACCATCTTGTCAAGCATGTCATCGAGCCTTGGTATGGGAAACCGATTCTTAATGGTAATCTTGTTGATTGCACGGCTATCCACACACATGTGCCATGCACCATCTTTCTTAGGAGTGAGTAGGGTAGGTACGGCACATGGGCTCATACTCTCTTGGATGAACCCCTTCTGAAGGAGCTCATTGACTTGCCGAGTCAACTCGGTGTGCTCAATTGGATTCAACCTGTAGTGGGATAGGTTCGGTAAAGTAGATTCGAGAACCAAGTCAATTGCGTGTTGGATATCACGCAGAGGAGGGAGTTCGTTTGGTAAGTCTTCAGGGAAGATATCTGTAAACTCTTTTAAAATCGGCGCAACCTCCTTGGGACACTCGCTCACCGACTCGGGAGCACTCTCTACGGTGACAACTACGTACACCACAATCTCTTCTATCGATGCTTTCTCGAACTCAGAAGGGCTCACAATATTAATGGATTTAGAAGACTCGCCCTTCTGTTCGACGTGTTGGTTGATGGTGTTTTGGGAGGCAAAGGGTGTAAAGTAATCTTTTTGCCCTTATTCATGAACGTGCATATGTTTGATCGACCAGAAAGAGTCACGTCCGTGTCATAGAGCCACGGCCTTCCCAAAATGATATGGCCCACATCCATCGGCACTGCATCACACCAGAAGGTGTCCGAATAAGAACCTAATTGAATCGATACACAACACCTTTTCGACACGGGAATGGATGAAGAATTGACCCATGCGACTTTATAAGGTCTTGGGTGGGCTTCGGGTGTAAGCCCTAAGCGGCGTACGACATGAGTTGATATAACATTAGTGCAACTACCGCTATCCTCGATGACCCTACAATTCTTTTCACCAAATCTGGCGTAGGCGTGGAAGATGTTCTCCCTTCGCCAGTCATCCTTTTCATCTCGTTGAGGTTGTGCAAGGGCACACCTCACAACTAAAGCTTGACCAATAGCATCACCCTCTTCATCACTGGGTGATCTAACCGGTTCAAATACTTCCTCTTCAACCACTACCTCATCATCATCCTCCTCTCCCTCAATGAAGAGAGTCCTCTGGGATTCTTTCGTAGGGCATTGGGAGGCAAAGTGTCCCATCTCATGACATTTATAGCACTTTACTTGAGAGTTAACCCTGGAGGAGTCTCCAACTACACTTTTTCCCTTTTCAAACCTCGAATTGGCAGGGGCAGGTTGTGTAGGTTTGGGAGGAGGATTGAATCGTCCCTCACCGGATCGTTGACTATTATAAAATTTCTAGGTCCTCTTCACCACCGTAGTTTTCAAGTACCGTTCAAGATCTTGCACAACGGCATAACATCTTTCAAGAGTTTCTACGGGGTGAGAAATCAATTCTTTTTGCAATTGAAGTCGCAATCCGGTGCGGAATCTACAGAGAGTGATTTCAGGGTCTTCCGATACTTTTGCCCTCATCATGAACTCTTCAAATTTGGCAATGTAATCGGTCACAGGCATACCACCTTGACATAAATTTTGCCATTGGTCGAGGAGGCGTTGGTGGTATGATAAAGGAACATGCTTCTCTGTAAGTCGTTCTTTCATGTCGTCCCAACAGGTAATGGGAGGACAACCCGCTTTCACTCTGATGCGCTCGACCTTGAGCTAGAAAAGTCAAGCTTGACCAACCAACTTCATCTTAGCGAGTCTAACGCAACGGTCATCATTCATTGCATACCAATCAAAGTGTTGGTCCTTGTCAGAAAGCCAATCGAGGAAGACGGTAGGGTCCAGTCTTCCATCGAAAGTCAGAATCTCAACTCGGACGTTCTTAAGGAGTTGAACTTCGGGGTCATAGTCATCTCTACGATGATCCCTACGGTTCCGATTGTCTTGGTGACCATTGCGTTCTAAGTAAGGACATTCACGCTCTTAGTGCTGATTTTCCAGCCCACCCATCGCTTCCAGTTGGTTGATTCGATCACGTAATCTATCATTACCAACTCCTAGGGATGTTTGGGCTTACTCTATGGTACTCAAACGTGCACTAATCGCACCCAATTCTTCTCGCATAGCTCTCAGAGTATTAAGAACCTCATCCGAAGCGATGGTGATCACAGTCTATTAGGGTTCTAATATGAAATTCAATATGGACTCAAAAGGGAAAGCAATGCAATAAAATTAATATGACAAGCAAAGATGCCCTAACCTAGAAAACCTAGTGCTTTGATACCAAAACTGATGCGGGACGGGAACCCTAAAAAGCGTGATTATGATTTTATGCAATTTTGCCGAAATTAAATAAAATTAAATCAAGCTTAATCTCAAAACTATCTTAATTACCTTAGGGTTCAGATAATTCAGGTTGGTAGATCAAGCAAGATTTAGTTAGGGTCCAGTCCGATGCGCAAGTACTATTAGATTTGAGGTGAGATCGGCCTAGAGATAGAACCATAGCTTTTTCCAGGCTTAGGCGTTCGTCTTTGATCCGACATAGATTCGCAGGCTCTAACTAGGGCTTTGGAAATAGGTGTATGGTTTTGTAATTGGCTTATGGTTTGATATATGGCTTAGAAAAGGGTTTTGGGCTCTGTTTGGTTTGGGATTCGGAAAGGGATTTATGGTTTTAGGGATCAAGAAATCAATAGGTTAAGATGTAGGAGAAACCAGCAGGGATCAATAAAGCAAAGATTCAAAGGAGACAGTGATAGATAATAGAGAAAATAACAATGGCTTTTGAGAATCACTCCCTGGGCCTCACACCAAACCCGTCTTAGGCAAAGAATATTCAAGCATAAAAGCATTCAAAATATTCAATAATAAATTAAAAGTCTTTACAAGCCTCAATATATAGGCCACCAATAATTAAAATTCGAAATAAAGAGTTCTAATAGAAATAAAACACAAAAAAGGTAAGTTTTCTAAAAAAAACTCAAAATCCGGAAAGCCCGTCACGACGTCTACGGATGTCCGTAGTGCCCCACGGACGTCTGTGACCTATGGACAGATAGGGGGAAAAATCACGGACATCCGTCATTGTTTCACGCACATCCACCACTGTTCATCACGGACGTCCGCCACTGTTCATTGTGAACAGTATTTTTTTTTTTTCCTTGACATTCCCCGTCATAGTTGAAATGAAACAAAAAACGATCAATTTTCTAGTCTGAAAACTCATGGTAAATGATATATTGTCTTGGCGAGAAATTCATTTTCTTAGGTGACATCTAAACGGTTAATGCCTGTTATTTTAAAGGTGCTTGAGACTGTAGTAAATGGTATATTGCCTTGGTGAGAAATTCATTTTCTTAGGTGCATATTATATGGTGACATCTCAACGGTTAATTCCTGTTATTTTAAAGGTGCTTGAGTCTGTAGTAAATATCACCTGGTCGTACCAATACTTTAACATATGAGAAGATATGTCTTTGTATCATATGAGGTATTTAACTATGATGTCCTTCACATCTTCTCTTTTAACTAGTGGCTACCACCATGAACTGTTCCTTACATTTCACTACGCGGTGAAGGCATAGTTATTCTGGAACCACCCAACTTGTATGAGCTAGGATCCATTGCTGTTGCCTGGTATGATTAGAAGGAGAACGAAGATTCTGGTGAAACGAGATGGAAGATCTAGAGATCATTCAAACTAGTCACACCCACACACACAAGAAAAATCTTTGGCTGTATTATTTTTTGATTTTTTTGTTTAGCGTAAAACCTCTGCTTTCTTTGCTTGGCTTACTGCTACATTTATTTATCGTGTGTTTCATTGTGTCAGAAATTAATGTCATCTCTTTGTTTGGTGATTCAATAATTGGCTGATTGGTTGCTGATTTGATTTGGTGATTTGTAACTCATTTGGGAACTTCTTTTATATACAGGGGACCAATATGCTTTCCCGACTGCTTCATGTACGTTGTCATACCGCAAAGCAAGCTGTGATCACTGCAATTGATTTATTAGGTGGGATATCATTTGATAAGTATGGTGGTAACTGTGTTTTTTGGTATCTGTTGCATTTTTCTTCTTTTAATTAGCGAACTTGAATCCTTGAAATTGCAGTTAATTAATTGTTAATATTTTAGATATCTTCTGCAGTTATGTCACTTTTTATAGGAAAGTTTTTTTGTTCTAATATTACTTTACATTGACAGTATAGATATCATGTATAATCATTTAATGGTTATTTAAATATGATAATCGTCAATCTTTTGTATTCCTGCTGCTGAATTTCTACTTTTCGAGTGGGTGCTCCACTAGTTGCATATGGGTTAGTGAAGAACTTCAAAGGTATATGCAAATTCACCAGGCTATTGCGATAGTCTCATGAATGGGTTTTGCCAGTCTCGGTCCTAAAAGAATCAAGGGCATTCTCTCCTTCCCCAACAAAATGGATGATGCATGATTTGGGAGCCAGACCAGCCGTTGCTAGTTCGTTTAACTTTACACTTGATTTTTCAGACCTCGGTATCCATCTTTCCTCATGCATTTGCCATCAGTAAAATACTAGAGCGATTTTATATTGCTTCAAATTCTGGGGCAGATGTGTGAGATATGGAGCTTGTCTAATAAGATAAGCTCATTGTTCATGACAAATACATTACACACGTACATCTATACAATATAATGTATCTAATGCTGATATGCTTATTTGTTGTTTAACGTTTATTCTCTTTTATCCTTTTGCTCAAACCCAACCCATGTCCCTCAAGGTCATTGATGGGGACATCATGATCAAAAGCATCGGACTTGGACCGCAAAAGATTTTCAAACGCCGGAAGAAGCCAAAAGGGAGCCGGAACGGAAGAACCGAAAAGAAATCGATTGAGCTGTTCAAATTCAAGGGTTGAAGGCCGGTGCTCAATGAGGAACTGATGGAAGTGTTCCACGAATTCCACAATAACGCTTTCATTGGTCGCAGCCTCAACTCCACGTTCATCACTCTCATCCCTAAAAAAGATGGGGCCCAGGACTGCACTGATTTCCGCCCGATTTGCCTCATCAATTGTCTATACAAGATCTTAGCTAAGGTGCTTGCCAATAGACTAAGGCCATTATTAGGGAATCTGATCTCTGACTAGCAAGGGGCCTTTGTCAAGGGAAGACATCTGGTGGATCGGGTGGCTGTGGCTCACGAGATCATTCATTCGGCTCACTCCGATAGGGTTTCGGCAGCTTTGTGGAAGGTTGATATGGAAAAGGCGTACAACCGCATTAGTTGGTACGGCCTGGACTACATGCTTTGTAGGTTCCGGTTTGGAGTTAAGTGGAGCAGTTGGATGCGGGGGTGCTACTCTACTCCATGGTTCTCCGTGCTTATTAATGGTTCGCCGGTGGGTTATTTCAAAAGTTCGCGCGGCTTACGTCAAAGACACTCTCGATCCTCTTCCTCTACAACCTGATGGGGGAAGCGCTTGTGGCTCTCATCTTTCGTGCCGGTCAGCTCAATCTTATTTCCGGAATTAGAGTTGGAGCTTTCGATCGTTCTATCGCCATTCTCTAATTTGCTGATGACACTCTTCTCTTTGGTAAGGCTAATGTCGAAGAGTTTAGAAATTTGGCGGGATTCTTGGCGTGTTTGAGGCAGTTTTTGGGCAACACATTAACTCCCACAAATTCAAGGTAATGGGCATTCATATCGATAATTCTAATGTTCAGGAGCTGACATCTACGGTTAACTGTGGCAGTCAAGAGCTGCCAATCAAATATCTGGGCCTGCCTTTAAGTCTGCGGAAACCGACTGTTAAGCCTTCCTATCTTCTATATGTCTATGTATAAGTGCCCGACTGGGGTCCTCAGCCGGATCGATCAAATCCAACGTAACTTCTTGTGGGAAGGGTTGGGTTTGGAAAAAAAGTACCATCTTGTCAACTGGGACACTTGTCTTATCGCAGTCCGGTGGAGGATTGGGAATCCGCAACATGAAATGGACTAATATTGCCATGTTAGGGAAATGGTTTTGGCATGCCGGAAATACGGATGAAGCGGACAGTTTAGGGCGGAAGGTGCTGATAGAGAAATATGGTCCAGCTAATTTCAATTGGGGTGTTAATACCAATGCTGCTAGAGATTCTTCTACCTGGTGGAAAGTCATTTGTAGTACCTGGATGCATTTCTCTGAAGGGATCCGTTTCAGCTGAGGGTGTGGCACTCGGATTCAGTTCTAGAATGATAGTTGGATACAGGAGGGGAAACTTAGTGAGCTGTTTTAGGGGGTGTATTCTATATCTCGGAATTCTACAGGTCGGATTGCTGATTATGTGTCCGAGTTCAGTGGAGCCAGAGTGTGGGAGGTGGTTATCCGCCGTTATCTGCGCATGGATGAAGAAGATGATTTCACAAGACTTATGCATAAGCTATATGAGATGAAGCCGAATTCTCAGCACCAAGACAGGCGAATTTGGGGCTCGAGTAAAAATGGTTTGTTCAGCGTCAAATCGTACTATTGGATGTTGGCACGTAGATCGCTTATCAAATTCCAAGGAGCATCGCTGTGGAAGAGTAATATTCCGCTTAAGATCAAATTCTTCGCTTGGTGCTTATTCAAAGAGAAATTGGTTACGATGGATTTTCTCGTTCGGCGGGGGAAGAATATCACTAACAGCTGTGTTATGTGTTCTAGGGAGGAGAAGTCGGCATCACATCTTTTCTTCCATTGCGCGGTGGCCTTTGAGATCTGGGGCACTATCTTAAATTTATACGACTTGAAGTGGGTCACGATTGCTAGTCCTTACGATAGTTACCTATCTTGGTGTGCGGTTGACTTGGAAGAGCAGCGATCTCATACTTGGGGAGTGACTTCCTTCGTTGTTATTTGGAGTATATGGAAAGAAAGGAATCTGCGGATTTTTGAGCAAAAAAAGAAACCGGTGGGGTTCATCGTTAAGGCAGCAACAGACCTTGTTTCTCTTTGGTTATCTGCTAGCTTTGATTTGTCATACGAGCCTTGAGATCCTGGTTAACACTTTACGGAGTTGGTGTGGTAGCTGTGAGGGGTGTGTGTGTTTTCTTTTTCTGTGTTGTTGTCTCCTTTGGTTGGTTTGGTGGCCTTTTCTTAGGCTTTGTTGTATTAGGGTTATGGTTAGCCTAGTTAAAGGCTTGTAAACACTTTTATTATCAGTTTTTGATTAATGAAAATTTGAGAGTTGCTTCTGTGCAAATCCTAGAGAACTTGTGAAGAATTCTCGATCGAAAGAGCGAATCTTTCAAAACCTAAGGAGTGTTTACACAGTTATCGTGCGACTTGTTGTGAAGCCGATGTTCAGCCTTGGTGTGAAGCCTTGGACCTCTATCCTTTTATTCCATCTTTTCTCTATTTGTCATATGGTAATATCTTCCCTTGCTTTGATAAATCTCCAAAACCCCAAAAAAATAAAAAAATATTATTGGTTTCAATCTTTTGATCTACCCTTTTATTTGTTTTAATCCTTCAAGCCTTGTTTATTTACCCGAAAGAATCAAGAGACGATACCGTGATTATCGCTTTGTACCCTAAACTAGAGTGAAACTCGAATCCTTCATCGGATCCATTTTTTTAGATCGGGAAATGTTGATGCATGTGAACGCTAAGCTTAGTTAATCTAAATGTTTTAATTAAATTTAGTAAATTATTTTATGTAGATGGGTGATTTGAATATTTCCGTTGTTCGATCTAATCTAAAGTTAATCCCAAATCGCATTAATTAGAGTTTTAGCGTCTGTCCTGCGCCAGATTTGGTATCAGAGAACAGTTTTATTTTAGAGTTATCGGTGTTCAGAGTCATAGGTTTTAGGGTTATTTCTGTTTTGCATCATTTTGGATTATTTAGTCATGGATTCCAGTAAACTAGAAGCCTTAATTAAAGACCTTACATCTAAGATGACCACGAGTCATACCGCACTTCAAGCCCGAATGGATGAACACCTTGATCAAGTGCAATAATAGTTGCGTGATCAACAGGCCTAACCTGAGGCTTTAGAAACTCGTATTGAAGAAGTCAATGAGTTCATCGCTGAAAATCATAATAGAGTCCACCAATGATCGTAGGAGGGATCCTCCTAGCCGTGAAAATTGTCCTGATCCGGATGAGAGAGTCACAAAGTTGGTTAATGTTGATGCTCCCACTTTTGAAGGAAAGATGGACCCCAAAATCTACATATATTGGGAGCCGCCATGTCCCATTATTTTGAATGGTAAGAAATGTCAGATGAGTGCAAAGTGCAGTTTGCCAAGATGAAACTTGTAGGGCAAGTCAAACTTTATTGGACAAGTATGGAACGGCGTCGAGAAACCCTCGATCGCGAACCCATCGCCACATGGGCAAACAAGAAGGAAAAACTTCATGATAAATATGTTCCCCTATCTTACAACCAACGACTCATGGATCAATGACATGGTTTGAAGCAGGGAAACATGTTAGTCGATGAGTATATCAATAAGTTTGAGGAATACTTATATCGGGCCAACGCTTATGAGAGTCCACAAGTCACCTTATCTAGGTTTCGCACTGGCCTACGTCCGGAGTTACGAAAAGAACTCATCCCTCACCTTGTGGAGGATCTAGAAGAGTGTTACACTAGAGTGCAAGAACTAGAGAGGTATCTCGACGCTCCAGTTAGTGATCGATATAAATCCTCCATTCTCGAGTCTCAATCTAATCATACTGAAAAGGTGAACAATGCCTATAGTCAATCATCGAAACCCGTGAACTCTCAGATTGACAAGGGTAAAGGGCAACTGATCGAGAGTTCTAGGCGCGCACCACAACAGTGTTACGAGTGCCAAGGTTTTGCTCACTTTGCGTCTTAGTGGCCCAGTAAATCACAAATCTTCATTATTCAGCAGGATAATGAGAAGGAGAATGAAGAGTTAGGGGTAGAAATTTACGAACCTACTGGAATGCCAAGTGATGAGGAGGATGAGGTTCCCGTGAGAACCGTAGGTTTTGTTAGGAGGGTTCCTCTTACCGAAGAAGGTGTTGGTAATGTGTTCGTACCACATGAGTCATTAGAGTCGGTAGGAACATATCATCATTCTAACTTGCATGGGATTAACAATCAAATTTTATTGAATAATGGATATATGAATAATTGAACTGACAAGTTGAATATGTTTACTGAATTTAATAATGACAATTTTGTGTTGATTCGCGATAGTCATAAGCATGTGGAACCTTTTCCAATTTTGAAAAGAGGAAATGATGGAGGCCTAGATCTTCCTCTAGACAAGGACAACCATCCGATAACTACAGTATCAGATCTTACACCTACCCCAAGCCTTGAGACCGTACCTTTGATCCATTCCTTATTAACCAAATGACCGAGCCAAACCCCTTTAATCAATTTATAACTCATACCCTACCTGTGCAATATGAGAAAAGGGTGAATGAAGAGGTTCTTGAGTGCCCAAACTTCACTACCAAGGTGGGTAAAAACTAGGCGTATCTCATGACATGGAAGGGCAAGCCGAGAGTTGAGCATTCGAGAGGTACCACATGTGAGTTGTACAACTCATTGGAGATGAGCTTTTCCTACCCAGGGAGAGTTGATGGGGACATCATGATCAAAAGTATCGGACTTGGATCACAAAAGATTCTCAGGCGTCGGAAGAAGCCAAAAGTGAGCCAGAACGGAAGAACCGAAAAGAAATCGATTGAGCTGTTCAAATTTAAGGGTTTAAGAGTTGCTCAATCAATCGATCGACCCCATGCTTCGATCGAGATTGTAGCCAGAGGGAAAGAAGGAAAAACAGTTCAAATTTGGAGAACTGAAAGTTGCTACAGTGCCTCAGTGGATCGACCTTGGCCTCGATGGATCGAGCTACAGTGCGTATTTTGACGGAATTGCATTTATTTTAGTGAAAATTTTCTTTTAGAGTTATTTTCATTAGGACTCTTCAAATTTCGTATTAGGGTTATGGTTAGTCTATTTAAAAGCTTGTAAACACTTTTCTTATCAGTTTTTGATTAATGAAAATTTGAGTTGCTTTTGTGCAAACCCTAGAGAACTTGTGAAGAGTTTTCGTTCGAAGGAACGAATCTTTCGAAACCTGAGGAGTGTTTATGCATTTCTCGTGCGACTTGGTGTGAAGCCGACATACAGCCTTGGTGCGAAGTCTCGGAAATCCTTGATGTGAAGCCTTGGACCTCTATCCTCTTATTCCATCTTTTTTCTATTTATCATATGGTAATATCTTCCCTTGCTTTGATAAATCTCCAAAACCCCCAAAAAACAAAAAAATATTATTAGTTTCAATCTTTTAATCTACCCTTTTATTTGTTTAATCCTTCAAGCCTTGTTTATTCATCCGAGAGGAATCAAGAGACGATACCGTGATTATCGCTTGGTACCCTAAACTAGAGCGAAACTCGAATCCTTCATCGGATCCATTTTTCTAGATTGGGAAATGTTGATGCATGCGAACGCTAAAGCTTAGTTAATCTAATTGTTTTAATTAAATTTAGTAAATTATTTTATGTGGATGGATGATTTGAATATTTCCGTTGTTCGATCTAATCTAAAGTTAATCTCAAATCGCATTAATTAGAGTTTTAGCATTTGTCCCAGTGTTTGTCCCGCATCAGTCATGCATTGAATGCTTCAAAGTTTAAACCCACAATTGTGCATTAAATGGAAGAAACCTGTTTCCCAATAATTAATAGGTAGTACGCTCCCCCATGAGTACAAAATTTCGTCTTTCAGGGAAACAAATTTCCCTATTTTTAAATTGTGTATCCTTTTGGGAAATTCTTCACCACTTAACTCATGAAGGATGTTCTCACAGTCATCATGATTTGAGTCAATGTAAAATCCAGGACGGTGCTGTTTTGTTTTAGACAATGCGAACCAGTTTGCATACTCATTAGTGACCCACCAAATTATGTGAGGCATGCTGCGTCCTTGTTAGGTTCAATGCCACCAAACTAGCATAATGGCCTTCTTAGTTCATTTCATTTTCATCGTCGTTGAATTAATATATGACCGCCAATTTTTTTTTTTTTTTTTTAATACATACATCTAATTTGACCCTTATTTTTCCTTTCTAAAATAAAAATTTAGTTTTTTCTTGTGATTTTGTCATCATCATTATCATCATTTGGGGTCAGCTCTGGATTCCTAATTCTCCCCTCATTTCTATTTTATTTTTTTTTTGTTTTAGTTTCAGCTTTTTGTCTTCTTTTTTTTTTGTGTATGTTATGTAAGCTATATTTTATCTTCCAAGTTCATAGATTTTACAGTTTTTACATTTGTCTATATCATCTTTCGAACATTATAGAATTGATATTAGGATATTTTCTATTTATCTAGTAAATGCTATTTTTATATAGTTTCGTGGACTGTTTGTTTGACTTTTGGAATTTTGGTCATGCCAGCACTTGGTGACACTTGGACAAATGCCAACATTTGGTGGCACTTGGACACCTCTCAACAACATGATACTCTTAGTATCATCAAAATGTTCCTCGTTTTGACAAGATACTCTTAGTACCATCAACATTTGGTGGCACTTGGACATCTATGAATATACCACATAATACCATCAAAATGTTCCTCGTTTTGACAAGATAAAGTGAATTGTCATTTTATAATAAAAAAATTGTGTAAAACTTATAAAATAAAAAGTGTGGGTCCTTGAAAATGATTTATATAATATAGTATACTATTAGTTAGTTAGGTTCATGACATACATTATGTATCTTTCATTACATATCTCAATTGGCTCTCTAAGATTTTCTTTCAATTTTTTTTCTATATACGTTCTATTTTTATTTTTTCTCAAGGCTGTGCCACCATATTGTAATTTTTAGAAATTGGAGTACCAAACATCTACGACACCTTCACACTTGGCGCCCGTGCCACATGTCTAGGTAACACTTGTTGAGTCTTCAATTCATTTCTCACATGCAGGCATCTTCCATACTATCAAATATATACATACGTACAAACAAACATATATGTATACATTAAATCATCATTTTTACCGTCCTTGTCTTGCCATCTTTATCATGGCGCCCGTGCCACATGTCTAGGTAACACTTGTTGAGTCTTCAATTCATTTCTCACATGCGGACATCTTCTATACTATCAAATATATACATACGTACAAACAAACATATATGTATACATTAAATCATCATTTTTACCGTCCTTGTCTTGCCATCTTGATCATGGTCAACATTGTGAATCGTATTTCTCCATTCTTCTTGTTCAAGGTTAAATTCTCTAACTGTCATGCCCCGGTAATACACACATGATATTGCCCCAATCTGGGGATTAACCCTCGAGGGTTTTAAAACGGGTTAGGTGGTTGATGTGTGACGAGTATTATCTCAACTTTTGGACGATCCTCTTCGATGTGGGACTAATACCGAGTCACCCTAGGGAGTCCTACCCCTCATTGTCAGGGAGCCATCATTGACTCTGATACCAATTGTCACGCCTGCAAATACGCACATGATGTCCCAGTCTGGACACTAGCCCTCGAGGGTTTTAGAACACGTCATGTGATAAAGGGATGACGAGTATATAAGTTCTTAACTTTTGGACGGGCCGGCCTTTCCGATGTGGGACTAATACCAAGTCACCTTAGGGTGTCCTACCCCCCATTGTCAAGGAGCCATCCTCGGATCGGATACCAATTGTCGCACACCCGCCAATACACACATGTTATTGTCCTAGTCTGGGCAAATTTAAAAACACGTTACATAGTAGAGGGTTGATCAGTCATAAAGCTTCTTAACTTTGGATGGGCCTTTCCAATGGGGAACTAATACCAGGTCACCTTAGGGGGTCTTATCCCCTATAGGCAGGGAACCGTCCTCGGCTCTGATACCAATTTTCACACCCCGCCAATACACGCATGATATTGTCCCATTATGAGTACTAGCCCTCAAGGGTTTTAAAACACGTCATGTGATAGAGGGGTGATGAGTCATATAGGTTCTTAACGTTGGATGAGCCTTTCCGATGTGGGATTAATATTGAGTCACCTTAGGGAGTCCTACCCCTCATCTGTAAGGAGTTGTCCTCGACTCTGATACAAATTGTCACGCCCCGCCAATACACACATGATATTGTCCCACTCTGAGTACTAGCCCTCGACGGTTTTAAAACGTGTCATGTTATAGAAGGGTGATGAATCATATAGGTTTTTAACTTGGGATTGGCCTTTCCGATGTGGGACTAATATTGAGTCACCTTAACTTGGGAGCCGTCCTCGAATCTGATACCAATTGTCACTCCTCGCCAATACACACATGGTCTTGTCCCAGTCTGGGCACTAGCCCTTGAGGGTTTTAAAATTCGTCATCTAGTAGAGGAGTGACGAGTGATATAGGTTCATATTGTCCTCGTTAAAACGCGTCATGCGATAAAGGGGTGACGAGTTGTATAAGTCCGTAACTTTGGATGGGTCGTTCCGATGTGGGACTAATTCCCAGTCACCCTCGGTGGTCCTACCACCTATTGGCAGGGAGTCGCCTTCATCTCTAACATCAATTGTCACACCTCGCCAATACACAACTGATATTATCCCTGTCTGGGCACTAGCCGTTGAGGGTTTTAAAACGCGACATGTAATAAGGGGTGATGAGTCATATAGGTTCTTAACTTTTGACAAGCCTTTCCAATGTGGACTAATACCGAGTCACCTTGGGGGTCCTACACCCCATCACCAGGGAGCCATCCTCGGTTTTGATACCAATTATCATGCCTCGTTAATACACACTTGATATGGTCCCAGTCTGGGCACTAGCCCTTGAGGGTTTTTATATGGGTTATGTAATACCGGGGCAACGAGTCATATAGGTTCTTAACTTTGGACGGGCCTTTCCGATGTGAGACTAATACCGAGTTACCTTAGGGGGTTTTATCCCCAATCGGCAGGGAGCCGTCCTCGACTCTGATACCAATTGTCATACCCATCCAATACACTCATGATATTGTCCTAGTATGGGCACTAAACCCTTGAGGGTTCTAGAACGCCGTCATGTGATAAAGGTGTAACAACCTAGATGTCGTATTTGTGGTTAATAATGTTTGGTCAGCGAGCTTCTATATTTAATTAAGTCATTAGTTAACACAAATTATGTGGTAGCCTACTGGTTAAAGGCTTGAGTTAGAGACAAGAAGTAAGAGGATCAAACCTTGGCACGTGGGTATAAGATTTTTATTTTGGACCTAGAAGTAAAACACCTATACACACTTCTTTAGTGTGTCAGCTTAACTCTGGATAATCTCCTTTAACTAATAGAAAAGTGGCTTGCGGAGAAACCTAATTATAATCTCTTCGAGAATTCTCCTTAAGAAAAGAACCGTAAGAAAACCCTCTCTTTTCTTTTAGAGAAAACCCTAGCCGACACCACTCTTCTTTCTCAACCATCTCTTCAGCCCACCTTAAAACTTTTAAGGATTCTTTCACAAGGAGCACTTGATCCCTTCCACCATCTAGATCAAAGGTTGGGGGGGGGGAGAAGATAGAAATATCGGATAGACGAGAGTTTTGGACGCCGATCTTCTCAAACATCGATCATCATAGATCTACTGTTCACGCCTCGAAAGGGTAGATATCATCTTCCTTATTAAAGATTCTACTTTCTTTAATTCCAGATTTTTGTTTCTAATTATCGAATTTTTATGCCGAAATTCGAGACTTCATTTCGGACAAAGAAAAGGGTTTACCTTTGTACTCGCACAAGCTCGCTCGAGCAAGAACACTTCAAAAACAAGGCCAAACGTTCGGCCAAAAATCGCTCGAGCGAGTTTGGTTGTCGCTCGAGCGAGATACCGAGAGTGCATGAAATTCGTTATGGAGTAAGTCGCCCGAGCGAACACCGCTTGTTGCTCTAGCGAGTTAAGTCAGATTTGTGTGCTGGAACCCTCCCTCTTGAGATAATCTTAAGTACTTCGAATCGTTGAAATTTTAATTGATCTTTGATGCATCACTGGTGTTCGTGATGTAGAAAAGGGAATCGGTCGCCACAAATAAGGATCACCTCATTTTCCTCGTTATGACGTTAGGACCGAGGTAGGGAATTTACAGTGCATTCTTACATGTTATCTCATGATTCATGGTCATTTAGTGATTATCGAATTAGCAAATGACTCTGATTGTTAGCATTAGAATGTTGAAATCATCAATCGTTATATCATCATTGCGTAATTGAAATTGATTTAATGTACATTGAACATGTGGCAAACTTAGAATATGGAACTCTCATTGAATATTGAACCCATTGAATATTGAAACGTATTGAACCCCATTGAATGTTAGAACTCATCGAACATCGGAAACGCATTAAACTCTTATTGAGTATTGGAACTCATCGAATGTTGAACCTTATTGAATTCTCATTGAATATTGGAGATTGCATCTGAATTCTGAATTAGCTATGTATTATGAACTTAGTATTGTGTTAAAACATGCATGTGATTTGAAGAGTTGATCTGAACGAATCCGTCATCGACACCCTCTTGAACCGTGCTCAGGCACATCACAATGACCTCTGAACCACCCAAGTATTCCTCACAACGCAGGAGCTTGGGCATACTGAAAAATTGTTCATGAACGATGATGGTTAGGATTCCCATCGGCTGCCTTTGGTTCCATCGCTATACTTGTGTTGGAGATTTTTAAGTTACTATTTAAGTCATGCATGAACATAACAAGTCGCATTTAACATGTAATGGAAATCTCGCTAAATCTGCATTCATATGAAATGTGAGATAAGTGACTAAACGATCGTATGGAACTAAATCTCGAACATGACAATAAGACTCCCTGAATTTGAAATTCTTAGATTAAGCTCGAATTGATCATTGAAAACTATGTTGAGTGAATAAGATGTAGGTTTATATTGTGATTATCTTACTAAGCTCGTGGAATTTTAGTTCACCTCGACACTATGTGTCACAGGTACTGACATTGACAAGGATCCCAATTTTGTGTTGGCAGACGAGGAAGACCTTCCGCCTGAGAGTTATTATCCTTAGCCGATCTCAGTTTCGTTACTTGGTACAATTTAATGAATGTCATTAAAATGTTTGTTTACATTGATGTACATACCACTGTTTGTGTGACGAACGGCCGCCACCGGTGGTACATTACTTTGGATGGATGATTTAGTTGTGGATGTTGAACATTTATTTCAGTTTATAATAGTCTGATCTTCATTGATACGAATGAAATTCTGTTTATAGATTATGAACTATGATCTAGTGGCCCGAAATTCTATATCTTCCGACTTGGAAATTTCGGGTCGTTACAAAAGGGGTTATGAGTCATGTAAGATCTTAACTTTGATCTGGCTTTCTGATTTGGGAGTAATAGCGAGTCACCTTAAGGGGTCCTCCCCCCATTGGTAGGAAGCCATCCTTGACTCTGATACAAATTCTCATGCCCTGCCAATACACACATGATATTGTCCCGGTCTGCGCACTAGCCCTCGAGGGTTTATGCATTATGTAATAGAGTGGTGACGAGTCATATAGGTTCTTAACTTTGGACAAGCCTTTCCGATGTGGGACTAATACTGATTCCCCTCAGGGAGCCGTCCTCGACTTTGATACCATTTGTCACCCCACCAATACACATGATATTGTCCTAGTCCAGGCACTAACCCTCAAGGGTTTGTGTGGTGACGAGTCATATAGGTTCCTAATTTTGGACCGTCTTTTCGATGTGGGACTAATACCGAGTCACATTAAGGGGTTGTACCCCCCATTGGCAGGGAGTCGCCCTCGGCTTTGATACCAATTGTCCCGCCCTGCTAATACACACATGATATTATCCCAGAGCCGTCGAGGGTTTTAAAACACGTCATGTGGGTGACAAGTCATATAGGTTCTTAACTATGAATGGGCCTTTTTGATGTGGGACTAATATCGAGTTGCCTTAAGGGGTCCTATCCCTGTTGACAGGGAGCCATCCTAGTCTCTGATACCAATTCTCACGCTCCACCGATACACAGATGATATTGTTCTAGTCTGGGCACTAGCCCTAGCCCTCGAGGGTTTTAAAACACGTCATCTGATAAGAGGGTTGACGAGTCATATAAGTTCTAAACTGTGGATGCGCCTTTCCGATGTGGGACTAATACCCAGTCACCTTAGGGGTTCATATTCTCCCATTCTAGGCACTAGCCCTCGAAGGTTTTAAAACACGTCATGTGATAGAGGGGTGACGAGTCATATAAGTTCTTAACTTTGGACCGACCTTTCTGATGTGGGACTAATTCTGAGTCACCATAGGGGGTCCTACCCCCCATTGGCAGGTAGCCGCCCTCAACTCTGATACCAATTGTCATGCCTTGATGGTTTTATAACGCGTCATGTGATAGAGGGGTGACGAGTCATATAGGTTCTCAACTTTGGATGAGCCTTTTCAATGTGGAACTATATCATGTATGTATTGGCGGGGTGTAATGACCTGAAATTTCCGAACATGAACACGCCTAATTAGGTGTTCATGTTTGACAAGGTATACGCCATGCACTAGAATTTCAAACCATTTTGTTCTTATGCTTTTATCCACTTCTACATGTATATAGTGGGTGTGGTTCTATGATTTGTTGTAAATCGGAGTGCAGGTGAAGTGGAACAAACATGTCTTTAAACCGTGAGAACAGTTCGTGGACTGTTTCAGCTACAAAGACACTTGAAGAATTCGCTCAAGCGATTTTTTGAGCGGCCCTTTGTAAATGGAAAATCGCTCGAGCGAATTTGGTTTTTGCTCGAGTGACTCTTACACTATATATGGGCTGAACGCCCGTTCTTATCCATTTTTTCTTATCCATTTGTTTTCGAAATTGTTGGAAAAAGAAGCCTTAGCTCCGTTCCTCTTTTTCCCCTTTGGAAAACCTAACCTTTGATCTCCATCTCGACTTCTTTACCGCTCGAGGAGATCCTTGTTCTACCGTATACCCCAAGAAACATTGATCTTGGACATCGTTACGATCAAGGAGAGAGTGAGATTGAATCATCGAAGGAACGAAGAGTTAAACACCGATGCCTTTGATACCAAACATCGTGATCACTGCATACATCGATGAGAAGGTAAGATTTATGTTTTGATATTGTGAAATGAGTTTAGGTTCACTTTGTGGGTGGTTTGGAAGTTTATGTAAGATTTTAGGCCGATTCGGATTGAAGAAAAATCCCAAGGGTTATTGAATCGCACTGATTTGCTCGCTCGAGCGAGACATCCTCAGAAACAAAGAAGAAAATTCGCTCGAGCGAATTTTCCTCAAAATTTAGGCTAAAATTCTTGAGTCAAACTCGCTTGAGTGAGTTTGTGTCTGCCCATTGGAATTTGACAAAATCGCTCGAGTGATTTTGGAAATCGCTCGAGCGAATTCTGCAGTCTTGGCTGTCTTCAGTTTTGTTTGGTGAAACTTAAGAAACTTTGACTCATTTTGATCCGTCAGTTATTGATACATAGTTATGAAATATTATGATATAGATTGAGAACCGGAGGCCGTCAAGAGGAACCTTCGCATTGCATGGTAAGGAAAACTTCGGAATGCACAGTTACATTCCGATTTTTGAGTTTTAGATTCATGTAATGTAAATTGATTAGATTTGATCATTGAAAATATGAACTCTGAACTCTGATATGAACTATGATTTGAACTTTGATATGAAGTTTGATCTGAACTTTGATATGAATCTAATATGAACTCTGAACTATGATATGAACTATGATCTGAACTGACGTGGGACGGTGACCCTAAAATACGTGAATATGATTTTGATGCAATTTTATCGAAATTATATAAATTAATTCAAGTTTAATCGCAAAATTATCTTAAATACCTTAGGGTTTGAAGAATTTCAATGGGTAGATCACGTGAGATCCAGCTAGGGTCCAGTCCGATGCGCAAGTATTGTTAAATTTGAGGCGGGATCGGGCCTAGAGATAGCTTTTCTAGACTTAGGTGTTCGCCTTTGATTCGTTGTAGATTTACGGGCTCGAACTAGGGTTGCAGAATTGGTTTAGGGCTCGTAATCAGTTTATGGCTTTGTAATAGGCTTATGGTTTGGTTTAAGTTTATCATTTAGAAAAGGGTTTTGGCTCTGTTTGATTTAGGGTTCCAGAAAGGTTTTAGGTTTTGGGATCGAGAAACTAATAGACTAGGGTTTAGAAATCTTATATCAGTAAGGTGAAATTTCAAGAGTAAACAAAGATGAATAGATAGTAGAGATAATAGAGGATCAAGAGACAATAGATACCACACGATAATAGTTTGGGAATCACTCCCTTGGCCTTGCACTAAACCCATCTCGGGAAGAAGAATATGCAAGCATAAAGCATTCAAAATATTCAATAATCAATTAAAAAAGTGTTTACACGCCTCCTTATATAGGCCACTAATAATTAAGTCGAAATAAAAAGAGTCCTAAAAGAATTAAAAGACTAAAAAGGTAATTTCTGCAAAATTAGAAGTTTCGTCACGGGGTGGAATGCCGTCCATGGATGTCCGTCCTAGGTCACGGACGTCCGTGACCTACAGACTCAAAACCACAGACATCCGTGGTGCACTCCGGACGTTCGTCCCTCATGAAACAGTGAGGGGCTGAAATTACGGACGTCCGTCAAGATGGGACGGATGCCCGTTACCTGTTGACGCTTTTTGTCCCCTTTTTCCCCTGACGTTGTAGTGCTTGAGCTACTCTGGCTCCCTCTTCGCTTCTTTCGACACTGGTAGAAGCAATGTAGTCCAAAACCGATGTCCACGTACTCGACACCCCCGTCAATTCCCCTGGACTAAAAAGATTTCATCACCGATGAAACACTCTCGTGGTAGATGCCGATCAAGTCGGGGTTCAAGCGACGAACTTCATTCTCATGGATCCAACTGTTTTTGCTCTCCGTTTTTTCTATTTAACCAAGAACTTATGGAATCCCCCGTCATGTGTGGAGACGGCATGATCACTGATTATATCTTCTATCTTATCTTTTCTCTGTCTGTTCGGGGAAGGGAGAGGTACGGGTTGCAAGGCTGGGTTGGGGCTATGAGGTGGCAGGAGTGGGTTTTCAGGAGGTGGGGTGAAGCCCAAGTAAGGAACCAAGTCCTCCACTTTGAACGTTGAGCTACCCCCATACCTGGAGGAAGCTCAAACACGTATGCATTGGGACCATTCTTAGCCAAAATTCTAAAAGGTCAAGTGCCTGTAGATTTGAGCTTCTTTGCAGAACCCGATGGGAACTGCTCAGGCTTAATCCGGACCATCACATAATCACTCACGTGATATTCTTTAAAACACCTGTGAGCATTTGCTGATAACTTATATTGATTGTTGCTTGAATTAATCTTTTGTCTAATTTCGGCATGCAAACTATGAATGTGTTGTGCAAATGCATCAGCAGACTCTGACACTCTATGGGATGCAGACATGGGGATCAATTCAAGTGGTGTCCTGGGCCTATGACCATGTACTACTCGCAAAAGGACTCATGCCTATCGACTTATTGACAGAATTATTATAAGCAAACTCAACTGTGGGCAAAATGGTATCCTAGGTCCTAACATGATCATCGACAAGACTACGAAGGGGATTCCCAAGACTCCTATTGGTGCTTTTGGTTTGGCCATCCGTTTGAGGGTGATAAGCCATCGAAAATTGAAGCATTGTGCCCATCATGTGCCAAAGTGTCTTTCAAAAATAGCTAGTGAATTTGACATCCCTATCAGACACAATGGTTTTGGGCAACCCATGAACACGTACTACCTCCGCGAAGAACAATTGAGCAATGTGGGATGCGTAAGAGGTTTTGGAACAAGGACGAAGTGGGCCATCTGGGAAAATCAGTCCACTACGGCAAAGATGGAATCGTGCTTCCTCGGAGTTTTAGGAAGTCTAAGCACGAAGTCCATTGAGAGGTCTTGCCACAGCGTGTGTGGCACGGGTAACGGGGTGTACAAGCCGCTATTTTGTTTGCTTTGTTTAAACACTTGGCAAGTACGATAATGTTTAACGTCCCGGGCGACATATCTCATTTGGCTAGGCCAAAAGAACCTATCCTCTACGAGTGCAACAGTCTTATTACGCCCGAAATGTCCAGCCATCCCTCCAATATGCAACTCCCAAATAAGAAAGTCACGCAATGAAGTGCGAGGGATGCAAAGGCGATTGCCTTTGAACAAGTACCCATCGTGGATGGTGTACACGTAGTGTGTGCTGGTCAGGTCACTAAGGAGAGCAGTGTACTCAACCCCAAAATCAGGGCACTCGGGATACTCATCCCTTAACCTTTCGAATCCGACGACCTTGGTGCTCATTAAGCGCAAAGTCTCCACTTGGCGACTAAGTGCATCAGTTGCTCTATTTTCAGCATCGGCCTTATGCTTTAACACGAATGTGAACCCTTGAAGGTACCCGACCCACTTCGCATGCCTTGGGTTCAACTTTTTCTTTGAAGCAAGAAAGCGTAAGGCTTCATGGTCGGAGAATAGCATAAATTCCTGCGGTATAAGGTAATGTTTCCAATACCAAAATGATTGGATGACCGCATAGAACTCCTTTCATAGGTGGAGTATTTTTGCTTTGTGTCATTAAGTTTTTCACTAAAATAGGTCACTTGGTGACCCTCTTGGCTAAGCACTCCTATGCCCAGACCCGATGCATCGCATGCGACTTCAAAGACTTTGGAAAAGTCCGGTAAGCGCATGACGGGTGCACTACTCATCCGTTGTATGATCTCAGCAAAGACTTTCGTCATGGTTTTGCTCCATTTAAAGTCCCCCTTTTTCATGCAATCATTGATTGGGGCCATGATGGTGTTAAAGCTTCTGATGAAGCGACGATAGAAGGTAGCCAAGCCATGGAAGCTACAAACATCGTGTATGTTCTTAGGCTTGGGCCACTCTACAATGGCTTTAACCTTTTCAGTGTCCGCGACCATTCCATCGGCCTAGATAATGAATCCCAAGAAGATAACGGAACGTTGGATAAAGGTGCACTTCTTGAGGTTCACAAACAACTTCTCGCCCTTTAGGATCTCACAAACCAGCCTAAGGTGGTCCAAGTGCTGATCCTTGTCATGACTATAAATCAAGATGTCATCGAAATGCACAACAAGGAATTTGCCTAGAAATGGCCTCAACACTTGGGTCATGAGTCTCATGAAAGTACTTGGGGTGTTAGAAAGCCCAAAGGCATCGTCCACTCATAAAGACCATCTTAGGTCTTAAAGGCAGTTTTCCACTCGTCCCCGAGGCAGATTCGGACTTGATGGTAGCCACTCTTAAGGTCTATCTTTGAAAAGATAGTGGCACTAACCATCATATCGAGCATGCCATCGAGCTTTGGTATGGAAAACCGATATTTGACCGTAATCTGATTGATTGCACGACTATTCACACACATGCGCTATGTACCATCTTCCTTAGGAGTGAGTAGGGCAGGTACGACATACGGGCTTATCTCTCTTGGATGAACCCCTTTTGAAGGAGCTCATTGACTTGCTGAGTCAACTCGGCATGCTCAACCGGATTCAACTTGTAGTGGGACAGGTTTGGTAAGGTAGATCCAGGAACTAAGTCAATTGCGTGTTGGATATCACGCAGGGGAGGGAGTTCGTTTGGTAAGTCTTCAGGGAAGACATCCGTAAACTCTTTTAGGATCGGCTCAGCCTCCTTGGGACACTCGCTCACTGACTCGGGAGCACTCTCAACGGTGACGACTACGTACACCACACTCTCATCTAACGACGCTTTCTCAAATTCTGAAGAGCTCACAATATTAATAGATTTAGAAGACTCACCCTTCTCGATTTTGTTGGTCGATGGTGTTTAGGGAGGCAAAGGGTGTAAAGTAATCTTCTTGCCCTTATGCATGAACGTGCATATGTTTGATCGACCATAAAGGGTCATGTCCATGTCATAGAGCCACGACCTTCCCAAAATAATATGACCCACATCCATCTGCACCACATCACACCATAAGGTGTCCGAATAATAACCTAACTGAATCGGTACACGACACCTTTTTGACATGGGAATGGATGAAGAGTCGACCCATGCGACCTTATAAGGTCCCGGGTGGGGTTCAGGTGTAAGCCTCAAGCGGCGTACGACATGAGTTGACACTACATTGGTGTAACTACTGTTGTCCACGATGACCTTACAATTCTTTTCACCAAATATGGTAAAGGTGTGGAAGATGTTCTCCCTTCGCCAATCATCCTTCTCATCCTATCAAGGTTGTGCAAGGGCACACCTCACAACTAAAGCATGGCCAATAGCATCACCCTCCTCATCACTGGGTGTGCTGTTCGGCTCAAACACTTCTTCAACCACTAACTCACCATCATCCTCCCGTCCCTCAACGAAGAGAGTCCTTTGGGGGTTTTTTGTAGGGCATTGGGCGGCAAAGTGTCCCATCCCATGACATTTATAACACTGAACTTGAGAGTTGCCCCTTAAGGATTCCTCGACTACACCTTTTCCCTTTCAAACCTTGTATCGGTAGGGACAAGTTGTGTAGGCTTGGGAGGAAGATTGAATCGTCCCTCACCGGAGCATTGACCACTAAATTGTGGTTCGGTTCTCCTCACCACTGATGTTTTCAAATATCGTTCAAGATCTTGCACAACGGCATAACATCTTTAAAGAGTTTCCATGGGGTGAGAAATCAATTTTTTTTGCCAATCAAGTCGCAATCCGGTGCAGAATCTAGAGAGAGTGATTTCAGGGTCTTCCGATACCTTGGCCCTCATCATGAACTCTTCGAATTTGGCAATGTAATCAGTGACGGGCATACCACCTTGGCATAAATTTTACCACTGGTCGAGGAGGCATTGGTGGTATGATAAAGGAACATACTTCTTAGTAAGTCGTTCCTTCATGTTGTCCCAACGGGTAATGGGAGGACAACTCGTGTTCACCCTAATGCGCTCGACATTGAGCCAGAAAAGTCGAGCTTGAACAACCAATTTCATATTCGCGAGCCTAACACAACAGTCGTCATTCATGGCATACGAATCAAAGTGTTGGTCCATGTCGGAAAGCCAATCGAGGAAGACTGTAGGGTCCATTCTTCCATCGAAAGTCAGAATCTCAACTCGAACATTCTTAAGGAGTTTAATATGAGGATTCGTACGATTCTGATAATATTACCTTGGCAACCATTGCGCCCTTGGTGTTGATCCTCAAGTTCCTCAACCTCTTCTAGTTGGTTCGATATCGCAATCTATCATTACCAACTCCTAAGGATGTTTGGGCTTGCTCTATGGTATTCAGACGTGCACTAATCGCACCCAATTCTTCTTGCATATGTTTAAGGGTATTGAGAAGCTCACTCGAATCCATGGTGATCACAGATTCCTATCAGGGTTCTAATGTGGAATGGAATATGGTCTCACAAAAAAAAAACAATGCAATAAAATAAATATGACAAGCAAAGATGCCTTAACCTAGAAAACCTAGGGATTTGATACCAAAACTGACACAGGATAGTGACCCTAAAATGCGTGAATATGATTTTGATGCAATTTTGCCAAAATTAAATAAATTAATTCAAGTTTAATCGCAAACTTATCTTAAATACCTTAGGTTTTGAAGAATTTCGATGGGTAGATCATGTGAGATCCAGCTAGGGTCCAGTCCGATGCGCAAGTACTGTTAGATTTGAGGCGGGATCGGGCCTAGAGATAGAATTCTAGCTTTTCCAGGCTTGGGCGTTGCCTTCGATTCGTTGTAGATTCACAGGCTCGAACTAGGGTTGCAGAATTGGTTTAGGGCTCGTAATCGATTTATGGCTTTGTAATAGGCTTATGGTTTGGTTTAGGTTTATGGTTTAGAAAAGGGTTTTGGCTCTGTTTGATTTAGGGTTCCATAATGGTTTTAGGTTTTGGGATCAAGAAACTAATAGATTAGCGTTTAGAAATCTCAGATCAGTAAGGTGAAATTTCAAGGGTAAACAAAGATGAAGAGATAATAAAAGATCAAAAGATAATAGATACCACACGATAACAGTTTGGGAATCACTCCCTTGGCCTCACACCAAACCCATCTCGGGAAGAAGAATATTCAAGCATAAAACATTCAAAATAATCAATAATCAATTAAAAGAGTGTTTATAGGTCTCCTTATATAGGCCACCAATAATTAAGTCGAAATAAAGAGTCCTAAAAGAATTAAAAGACTAAAACGACAATTTTCGCAAAATTAAAAGTTCCGTTGCGGGGCAGAATGTCGTCCACGAACGTCTGTCCTGGAGGTCATGGACGTCCATGGGCTATGGACTCAAAACCACGGACGTCCGTGGTGCACTTCGGACGTCTGTTCCTCATGAAACAGTGAGGCTGAAATTACGGAAGTCCGTAAAGATGGGACGGGCGTCCGTCATCTGTTGACGCTTTTTGTGTCCTTTTGCCCCCTGACGCTGTAGTACTCGGGCTCCCTCTTCGCTTCTTTCGACGCCGGTAGAAGCGATGTGGTTCAAAACCGATGTCCACGTACTCGACGTCCCCGTCATGAACTCTGATATGAACTATGGACTCTGATATGAACTCTGAACTCTGAATCTGTAAACTCCGAATTCTGAACTGTATGATGAGACGAGCGGATCCGTTATTTGGATCGGTGCGACTGTTAATCCATAATTTGGTCCGACGTGGCGGTTAATCCGTGATTTGGACTGGTGCGACGGTTAATCCGTAATTTGGACCGGCAGGCAGTGAATCCGACTCATTCTCTTCAGTTATGACTTAAGGGAAACATTAAGTAAGACGATGTGTGTAGATGAGAAAACAAATAAGTGAATCCAAAATTATGTAAAACGTGAAACTTGGAACTTAAGCTCTGAATCTAAATCTGATAATTGAACTCTGAATCTGAACTCTGATTGTACACTGAAGTTTTGTCTCTGCTTTGATGCGAAAAATGTCTTTTGAATTTGATATAAAAATGCCTTTTTATTTTTGTCATTAAATCTATGCTTTGGCTGATGAGATGTAGTTGGTATTGATCTTTTCTCTACTGAACTTAGACTGTTAGCTCATCCCGACATCATATGTCACTGGTGTAGATACTGAACTGGATCCTGAGCTTGAAACTGATCCTGATTACGTGCCGGAAGATCTTCCTCGAGAGGATTTCTAACCATAGTTCAGTGTTTTTAGACTCAGTATAGTGTGGATTTTTGATATTTTGGACTTATTTTGTATACCACTGTTTAGGTGACGGTTGACCGTCACCGGTGGCTTATTTTGGTTTTAGTTATGCTCTGTATATGTAGGAAATCTTAGTTTATTGCCATATGATATCTGTATCTTTGTTTTCCGCACGTCTGTATAAGAAATCCGCTTGTTTGATTTCCGGACGGTCCGGTTTTCCCTAGAAATCTGTGAGGGAAAATCGGGTCGTCACAGGTGGTATCAGAGCATTTAGTGTGAGCATTGAGCATTGGATTCGATGATGATCCGGTTTTTCCTAGATTTTCGTGTAGGGAAAAATCAGGGTGTCACACGGGGCGTGACAATTGTTATTAGAACCAAGGATGGCTCCCTCCCAATGGTGGGTAGCTCTTCCTAAGGTGACTCGATATTAGTCCCAGATTTCAAAGTTAATAACCTATATGACTCTCACCCCTCTGTCATATGAAACATTTTACAAACCCTTGAGAGCTAGTGTCCAGACTGGGTCAATATCATGTGTGTATTGGCGGGACGTGACATTTTGTATCAGAGTCGAGGACGACTCCATGCTGATGGGGGGTAGGACCCGCTAAGGTGACTCGGTACTAGTCTCACATCGAAAGGCCCGTTCAAATTTGAAAACCTATATGACTCATCACCCCTCTATGACATGACGTGTTTTAAAACCCTCGAGGGACAATTCCTAGACTGGGACAATATCATGAGTGTATTGATGGGGCTTGACAATTGGTATCGGAGCTGAGGATGACTCCCTTCCAAAGGGTGACCCCCTATGGTGACTCGGTTTTAGTGTCACAATGGAAAGGCCCGTCTAAGGTTCAAAATCTATACGACTCTTCACCCTTTTATCACATGACGTGTTTTAGAACCCTCGAGGGCTAGTGCCCAGACCGGGACAATGTCATTTGTGTATTGGCGGGGCGTGACACTTTCACTCTACAATCCTTCACGTTGCTTCTCACAATTCTCTCCAAGTGTTTATTGATATTTCCTTTCTCCAATCTCTTTGTGTTGGTATTGTTTCGATCCTTTGTACAATGCTTATTTTAGGTCTATAATGGGCATGCCTAAGAAATCTTGGACGACTTTCTTTAATTATATCTTTTATTAAGACCATATCCTAAAACATTCTCTTATATACTCATTCCTAATTTTAGCCATTCTTGTTAAATTGTCATCCACCTTAACATGCACATCTCAGTCACATGTCATTTGTCTTCTCATCATGTCTTCAGAACCCAACCTTTTACCTTCTATAATAATGTATGTCTACTACAGCCTTATATAAGTTTCCATCAATTAAAGTTTTTTACTCATTGATCAATGAATACACACTCTAGAAAAATAAACGAACCTAAAACTAATAAATATATGAAGGAACCAAGAAGAAAAGGAAGTAGGGAGGGGGTAAGACCACAAATGCTATGATTTAACTTCCTTGATCTAACGAAGTTACAATGCATTAGCTCTTAGAAAGAGCAGCATCCTAATATAAAAAAATAACTACACTATGTGGAACTATTCCCAAATACTAGACGCGCTATTTTAAAGTTGACATGTTAAGCACTGATACTCATCTAACACACATACAGTATATCATACATCCAACACACGCCGCTTGTCTGTCTCCATTTCACCCACTTTGTATTGATCCCACTTGAGATGTTCTCAAACCCCTTGTCTGATTCTATAGTGGAGCCTAAATATCGATATCTATGACATTGTGATGCTAAATGGTTTCCAATTTTGATCAATTCATTCTCCCCGCTCCCAGGTTCACTAAATTTTCACTCTTTCTATTCCGTCTTCCTGCTGCTACTAAATTGTATAGTAGAGCCTAAATACCATAATTTAGGATAGTGTGATATGAAATGATTTGCCATTTGGATCAAATCATCCTCCACCGTCTCGGGTTGATTAAATTTGCATTCCATGTATTTCATCTTAATTTTGCTAATTTTCAGCCCCTCGACTCCTAAACCTTCCGTCGTAGCTCCTAATCATCAACAAGTAACATACACCATAGAACCTCTTATATTCAGGTGATCAATTCATCCATAACCAAGGCAAACAAATATGAATTCAAAGCAGACCCTTGATGCAACCTAATTTCAATTGGGAACTTCTCATATCTCCATACACTCTTCTTACAGTAGATACCATGTTTTCATGTAGCTCTTAGATAGCCTCAACATTTCCCTTGGAATACAATCTCTCCCTAACATCCTTGAAATCATTTCACTTAGTCGCAGGCATTCTCTAAGTCGATAATAACCATATGTAATTTGTTATAATATGAATTCAAAGTAGATCCTTTATTCAATTGGGAACTCTTATCTCTCGACTCAGTTCTTACACTAGTCCACATACGGTCATATAGATAATATCAATATATTTACATGGAATACAATTTATCCTTAGCATCCTCAAATCATATGACTTACAACCTTGTCATAGGCTTTCTCCAAGTCAACAATAATCATATGTAAATTCTTGTTCATCTCTCGTAACTTTTCCATAAGTTGCCTCAACAAAATAGGACTTTAGCTATTGATTTCCTGTCCTAAATCCAAACCGACTTTTTTTTTTTTTTAATTCTTATCTTAGTTGTTGCCGCACTAATATTTCAGGGAGTTTGATAGTGCGTCTTCTACAATTAAGAGTTCCTGCTCAAGTGATATCAGAGAAGACCTCAACATCAAAATGACCATGGGATTCATATAGTAGACCCTTTCCAGGACTGGATTTCAGATATCTGAGAATCCGATCGATAACATCCACATGTCAATTCTGAGGAGCATGCATGAATGGATGACTACACTCACAGCATATGCTATGTTTGGACAGGTGATGGTGAGATAGATTAACTTGCCCACGAGACATTGATACAAACGAATGCCCTTGAGTGGCTTATCTTCGGGATTCATTCTATGGTTAAACATCCGCATGAGAGCTAGCAGGCTTACACCCCAGTGGCTTATCTTCGGGATTCATTCTATGGTTAAACATCCACATGAGAGCTGGCAGGCTTACACCCCAGCAAACCATTTTTCTTGAAAAGATCAAGAATGTACTTCCTATGTGAAATGACTATCCCTTTCTTTTATCGAGCAACTTCAATACCAAGGAAGTATTAAGAGGACCAAGATCCTTATTATCAAACACTTGGCTCAAGTAATACTTGAATCTCATAGTTTCTTCTTCATCATCCCCTATGGCAACAATATCATCCACATGTACTATGAGAACCGTGAGATGAGTTCCCCTTTTAAAAAGAGGGTGAGATCATAATGGTTTTTCCAATCCCGAATTTAATAATTGTGTTATGATTTTTTGAACCAGGCGGGAGGGATTGCTTCAATCCAGTGATAGTTTTTGTTTAAAAACAAGGTCTTTCTCCCCTGAAGAGAGAAACCAGGTGGTGGTGTGATGTGCACATCTTCCTTTAGGTATCCCTGTAGAAAGGCGTTCTTAATATCGAGTTAGTAGAGAGGCCATTTCTTCTATGCAGCCAATGATAGGAAGACTTCAATAGAGTTCAGCTTAGCCACTGGGCAAAGGTATCTTGCTAGTTCATTCCCATATGTTTGAGAAAACCCTTTCGCAAGCACCTTGGTTTATATTTTTCCACTGATCCATCTGGTCTACATTTTACTGTATAGACCCCTTGCAACCAACAACTTCCTTCCCTTCTGGAAGGGGAATTATTTCCCATGTATCATTCTTCTCCAACGCCTTCATTTCTTGTATCATTGACTCTTTCCGTTGCGGCTGAGATAGAACCTTCGTAACATTGGATGACCCAACAATCAAGTCTATAGAAGATAGACAAGCCAATAGGAAGGATATATGGTATGATAAGACACATTTACTAATGGGATGTAATGTAGAAGTAGGACACTCGTTACAAAGGGCAATAGGAAGATCTGAATCAGAAGTAGGAACAAGTTCACCACTTGGTGGAATGCTTTAGGGAATAAAGTTTTTTTCCATGATCTAGTGAGAGTGAGTTTATTCTTCTTCCATGTCACGCGATCAAAGGTTTTTCCTTTTCCTCCTTTCCTACCTTTTTTATTTATTTGAAACACTTGATTGCACTTCATCCTCATTCTGATGATTCTTCCCTTTCAACCTCGCCGTCATTAATTTCCTCCCCTTCAGGTAGTTAGGGCAGTGAAATAGTGCACTCTTCTGTAGCACTCGCTCCCTAAGGAGGCACTATGACTTAGTGGAAGAGTAGAATGGGTAGACTAGAAAACTGACGCAGGACAAAACCCTAGACTACGTGAATGATGATGAAATGATTATTTGCCGAAATTAAACTAAATTAATTAAGAAAAACCAATACGAATAAACACGAATACCTTAAGGTTCGTAGTTTTCCATTCGGCTGATCACATTCGATTCAGGTAGGGTCCGATCCGTTGCGCTAGATCTGTTAGCCTCGCGGAAGGAGGATCTTAGTGGTAGAACTCTAGCCGCTTCTAGATTAGGGCGCTCGCTCGTGGTTCAATGATGGAATCTCAGGTTCCTCAAGGGTTTAGAGATTGGGTCGATTTAAGGGTTTAAATTGGTTAGATGGCTGTGATGAGATTTAGGGTTATTGAATCGGGTCGATTCAATGGTTTAGATGAAAATTAGGGTTTATGGTTTCAGAGTATTTGAAATGGTGATACCTGGATTTAGAGCTTATGAGAATAAAATAAAAGCAGAGAATAGATAGACAAAGATAAAGATAAGAGATAAAATTGTGGGCATCACACCCTTGGCCTCACACCAAACTCATCTCGTGAAGAAGAATCACTCTTCAACAATGGCTCATCTCAAGCACACAAGCAATAACTTTCATTCATAATCAATAATCAACAACTAATTACAATGTTTATTTAGAGACCTTATATAGGAGACCTCATAAAGAAAATGAAACCCTAAAACAAATACTAAAAAAAGACAAGTATGCCCTTAAAACCTAAATTCCGTCAAAATTCGCACTGTAGCAGATCAATCGAGGCACTATAGCAGATCAATTGAGGTACTGTAGCACTGTAGCTCGATCAATTGAGTTACTGTAGCACTGTAGCTCGATTAATCGAATTACTGTAGTAACTTTCAGTTTTCTCCGATTTTGAACTGCTCCCACTGGCTACAATCAATTGATCTATTGAATGGTCTATCAATCGACTGGGCATTGCTCCAGCACACTAATTCTGCTCCTTTAAACATTTCTGAAGATGAAAAATTTGTTGTGGCCCAATTCCAATGCTCTCGATCTTGACGTCCCCGCAAAAAACTGTAACATTTATTGTAACAAAATGCTTGCTAGATGAGGGATCACAATCTGGTGATGTTGCTTCATCTCATACAACTACTACTTCTAGTACTCTACTAAATATGATGTTACTGCATTTTGGACTGAGATTGCTGATCTTTGGGAGTGTTTTCCGTCCCAGTCGACCTCTTCTCCGGTGCCTCCAGGTACTTCCTCTGCCTACCATGCGGCTGCCTCTTTTCCATCATCTACTGCTTGGATCATTGACTCTGGCATCTCTGACCACCTGGCAAGGGAGTTACATCCGCTGTCTTATTTAGCCCAGTGTAATTCTCATAGGCAGATACCTTTGTCTGATGGTTCCTACACTTCTATCACTAGTGAAGAAGTGTTCTCCTCACAACCAATCTTTCTTTACGTAAAGTCCTTTATGTTCCACAATGGGTACATGTTTGTTGTCAGCTCTCTCACCAAGTCCTTACGGTGCTTCACTTTCTTTCCCACTCATTGTGCATTTCAGGACTTGTTTACGAGGAAGACTTTTGGCAAGGGGCATGAGAGGGATGGACTATACTATTTCAGTGTGGATTGACCTGCTGCCTTTTCTTCTAGTTCTCAGATTCTACCTTTTTCTAGTCATAATGTTTCGAGTCCAGATCCTTTTTTATGGCGTGCTAGGCTTGGTCATGCTAGTGATTGGAACTTATATTTGTTATTTATGAAGCCAAAAAGTGATCATTTTAAATTTTCGTGCCAGACATGTGAGCTGTCTAAACATACTCGATCCAATTATCCTTCAGATGCATCATTTTAGTTCTTTGTTTGATGTTTTATACAGTGATGTGTGGGAACCATATCCAATTGCTTCTTTTGATGGCTTCAGAATTATGTTACTTATATTGATGATCATTTCAGATGCATTTGGGTGTATCTGCTTAAATCTAAGAATGTTGTTCTCTCCACCTTTATCAATTTCTGTACCATGATCCAAATACAGTTTGAACAACTATTAAAGTCCTACGAACTAATAAAGGTGGGGAATACACATCCTCAAATTTGTCATCTTACCTCTCGAAGATGGAGTATCGCACCTGTCCTTTTCCTACACAATAGAATGGTGTTGTAGAGCGTAAGAACAAACACCTAATGGATGTCACGATGTCCCTACTTTGTGAGATGCATGTTCCCAAGTCTTACTGGTCAATGACTCTTTTGAAAGCTTCTCCTCTAATCAATCGCTTGAATGGTCAAATTCCTTGACACCTTGTGTAACACGGATCTATCCTTGTTAAGGTTGAACCCAAAGTTTTTGGCTTTACTTGCTTTGTTCAAGACTTGGTTCCTTAGCGACATAAGCTTGATGACAAAGCTGCTTGTTGGGTTATTTTACTATGTCAAAAGAGTACAATGTTATGATCCCGTGGCTCGACGGTGCTTTACATCGATGGATGTTCCTTTCTAGGATATTCCCTATTGTTCATGTGTGTCGTTTGTGTTACCATCTTCTAACGACCCTTCTGTAGATAGGGCTATTCCTACTGTACTTGCTTGTCCTGTCTTTTGAGTTCTCTATAAGTTTCCCACCTTATCCAACAGTTCCGGTGCCACAACCAGTCTCCTGGAATCATCCTGCTTATACTCATTTCTATATTCGCTGTGAGCTGTCAAGACATCCTTCTTATCCTTCTATGCCATCAGGAGCCTCAAATTCAGGTCTTTCGGGTATACCTGGACCATCTTCTCCTCTTCATTCATCTCATATCTAGGATGATCTCTTTCTTCCCATCGCTCTATATATAAGGTAAGAGAAGTTTTGCCATTTGTCATCCTATCTCACATTATTTTCTTTCTAGAGATTCTCTCACGCTTATCATGCTGCTTTAGCTACTGCATCTGTAGTGCCATCATATTATGCTCATAGTAATAGTCTGGTTCAGGATACCCTTTGAAACTAAGTCCCATAAATCCTAGGAAAAATCCATAATAAATCAATTCTTCATTGAAGAATTATTTTTGTCAAGGGAGAAGATGATAGTCTTAATCTCCTAGTAAAAGGTCTTGTGATATCTACTCTTTTCTCACGGTATAAGCAAGGTAGTTGTCCTTGCACGTTAGTGTTCAAGTCCGATATGTACAACTTTTCAAAGAAGCCAACAATAGCCTTTTCCATCCCTTTACCCACCTCCCAAGCCACCACATCGACTTTAATACTTGTCCATAATTCCTTCTCCCTCTCACGTAGGCCATTCTATGGAAGAAATACATATTTTTATTCCCTTGTTATAGCCATGGAAACCCAGATTACTGTCTCCAAATGTTTCTTCTTATTCAAGGAGACCAATCGATATCCTTAAAGAGTCCGTCTTGATCTACTAGGTGGAAAAAAGGAGCAACCTCCTCTCTCTTGTCCAGTTCATTAATTTTTTCCTCCAAATCATTAATTCAATTTCTTAGGGCTCCAAAAACTTTCCTGCTTCACTTCCTAAGTTCACTCTTCAATAGCTTGCACTTCTTTAATGTCATCAAAATAAACAATTACAAAATTTCGAAGAGGAATGAAATGCATGCTCATGAGTGTACTTGTCGCATTGGAGAGGTGAAATGGCATAACGAATTAGTGTTTCACATGGCCTACCTAAGCGGTCACATGATCTTGGGACTGTTGTCCCTCATATAGGGGCAGTTTTCCAGCCTTCTTGATTTTCTCTCTTTTTCTCGCCTTCTCTTTTTTCGTCCTTCCATTTCATGGGTTCATCCTTTCTTTACGGGAATAGTAGGTATTTGATTTTATATATTTAGTACACTACACTAATACCAACTTCAGGTATTAGTGGCGTAAATATAAGGTTTGCTCTTGTAGAAATACGGTTTACGAATCAATCAGAAAATTCTATCCATGTATATTCTCTTTGATGCAGGCTTTGCTGTCATCAACGCTGCTGAAAATGGTGTGTCATTTCCATTGAAAAGAAGAGACATGTTACTAGACTATATATTGACTTTGATGGGTAGAGATGCTAATGATAGCTTTGCAGATTCTAGTCTAGAACTTCTCCGTACTCAGGTTAGCATTTTTCTGGGAGTACATACCCACCATAGCAATATTTATATTCCATTTACCTCATCTTTTTTGCATGTACTTCCTTATTTAAGTTTGTGGATGTTTATGCAGACCCTTGCTTTACATGCATGTACTACTTTGGTTTCTCTAGAGCCACGACTAATAACCGAGACAAGAAATCATATTTTGAAGGTATTTGGAAGAGTTATAGCTCATTGATACTTTGAAGCCTCTGTTTTTACTGTGGAATTTCAGTTTAACAGCTTTGGAAAAGGAGTAATGTATTGAAACCTTGACAGGCTACCTTAGGTTTTTTTGCGTTGCCAAATGATCCATCAGATGTTGTTGATCCCCTTATAAACAACCTCATAACTCTCTTATGTGCAATTCTTCTCACAAGGTATGGCTTATTGTTATTACATGATTTTTAAGGTATACTGAAAATGACATAAGAAAAACAACATCTCTTCGCTGCAATTCTTTTTACTATGAGTGAGTTATTATTATTTCATCAAGCTTGACTGAATTTACTTCTTGTATTTGCTATAGATTGTATCTTTGTTTTTAAGTCGCCATTAGTTGCCTTGAATGGTCAAATTTTATGTGGCTTTATTTCCGCTGATTCACTACAAAGAGAGTGACACTGTGTTTGTAAGTTTATAGTCAAGGTTCGTGGAACTTGGTGTTGCTAGCATCAGACTTATCTGTGAATGCCGTTGTTTGACGTGATTACTGATGCTTATATTTTCATATGATGGTCAATATTTTCTCTTTTCCTTGTGATTTCATCCTGTTAATACTTACTGAGATCACATCTAGAAATATCAATTATGACGATACAAACTTCTAAATTAACGCCTTTTACTGTTTTATATGTACATTCACCTGAGACTAAGACTTTTATGTTTCTATTTAACCCTTTATTTAAGCATTGTTGAGTAGAGGATTCCTGCATGAGGATTTAGTTTACTCCTGCAGAAATGAATTGGAAAATGTTGGATTGTGAAATTTGCTTTTTCCATGTCATTAAGTTCAGCTAAATCATTGGAACCTATGAGTTCATATGTCTCATTAGGCCGGTTTGCAGTGTATCGATCCATGTCAGTTCTGATGGTATGTTGTTGGAAATGATTGGAGGGGTGTAGAAGATATATGTACATGTGAAAGAAGCAAAGAAGCATGCATTTCATCTGGTCCCATTAGTTAATGGGATAAAGTTAATAGCTAGCTAGCGTAATCAGAGTCATCAGACTAAGATCACATTGAAAGTATGTTATCTGAATTGTGGAGTCTGATTTTTCAGTTTTACGAGAAATTTTCACTAAAACCCTTTTAATCATACAAGTATTTGGTCTATTTTGAACATATAATTTGGAGTCGTTCTTAAAGCTTTGTAGATTGAAGCATGAGAGAAAAATAAGCATGGATGTCAGTAATTTTATTGGGTTGCTTAATATGGAGGAGGTCGAGTTACTTTATTCTTCTCTAACAAGTCATTCAGGGACAAGCTACTAACGAACTTTACATGTATCAGTTATGAGTATATTTCTTCTGATAGTGTGAGATGATTCCATAATTGAGTTTGTGATGATTTTGGATCAAAATTTCGCAATAGTACTATGGACATCAACAAGGTTGTCAAAACCATATTGAATCGCATTCGAAGAAGGAAAGAAATAAGAGTGAAGAATCAAGTGAAACCATGAATGAAGAGATAGAGAGAGCATGAGATAGAGGAGAGAAAATCCTAGTGAGAGTGCATGAATGCCCAGCTTGGATTAAATCCTTTCATACTGACGATGATTAATTACGTTGGTGACCATTTTTGCATGTTGATTGTTAGATCTCACAGGTTGAGTTTCCACCACCTCTTTGATGAAGTGACAATTAACTTCAATGTGATTGGTCCTTTCATGATAGACCTGATTGTTAGCAATATGACATGCTACTTGATTATCCCCATCAAGTACAGTCGATTGCTTATAATTAATCACGAAGTAGGACGTTAAAACATCACCACCAAAACTTATTGGGGCATTCATATTCTGCAAGAGTGCATGTGCAACCTCTAGCAAATGTTTATTTCTCTTTTCAACAACTCCATGTTGTCAAGGACTATAAGTAGTCAAAGATTTATGCAAAATCCTAATTGTTCAAGGTAAGATTGAAACATATTGGACAAACTCTTTCCCATTACCAGATCTTAAAGTGCAGGCATGAAAGTTACAAAAAATAGAATAAACTTCAATTAGATCCTTCACGTATATAAACTTGTCATCCTAAGGAAATCATCAACAAAGGCAGCAAAATATTTAAAACTTAACAAACGTGGAACCTGAGCGGGACCTCAAACATGAAAATGAAGTAACAAAAAAAGGAACTAACTTCGTCTATTCCACGAGTTGTTTGTGGAATCCTAAGTCGTCAGATTTATGCAAAATTGTAATTGTTCAAGGTAAGATTGAACCATATTGGACTTAAACTCTTTCCCATTACCAGATCTTAAAAGTGCAGGATGTAAATTACAAAAAATAGAATAAACTTCAATTTGATCCTTCGCGTATATAAACATGTCATCCTAAGGAAATCATCAACAAAGGTAACAAAATATTTAAAACTTAACATACATGGCTCAAACATCAAAATGAAGTAACAAAAAATGGAACTAAACGTCGTTTATTCCACGAGGTGTATGTGGAATCCTATGTGCTTGTTAAGTTGACAAACTTCCCAATCTAAAGAAGACACTGATGGAACCAAACTCTTTAAGTTTTGTACAAATGCGTGACATAGATGACAATACCGTTGATGAGGAGGTTAGCCTTCGTCGTTGGATTTGGGCTGAATATTCCCGCTAGCTACTTATTAAGGCCTGACATGACCTCTTCTCATCTCTTTGCGACTCTTTAATCTGTTCATTCACATTTCCTTCAGGTAGGACCTCTTATTTCGATCAACGGCATCCTTATCTCACTTTCCTCTTCATACACGAGGGCAAACAAATAAGGGCTAAAGGCAAATTCTTCATGCAGCCTAGCTCTGACAGGGAACTCACTCATCTTTCCACATGTCGTTCTTACATTGCTTATCGGCCTCTCATGACCTCTCATACTTGTCTTGGATGACTTCAATATATAAGTTTGGGATGCATTTCTTCTCAAGTGCCACCAGATTATCCTTTTCGACACTTATCATAAGCCTTCTCTTAATCAATAAATACCTATGTAGGTTTCCCTTCTCTCTCTGAATTTCTGCATAAGTTGCCTCAATAGGAAAATAACTCTCATCATTGATCTTCCCTACATAAATACAAACTGGTTCTCTGATTCATTTGATTCTTGCCTTAGTTGTTGTTCTGCTCTTCTTTCCCGAAACTTCATAGTTTGGCTCATTAGTTTAGTTCCTCGATAGATGGCACGGTTTTGAATGTCTCATTTGTTTTTATAGAAAGGGATGAAATGCTCTTTCCCCATTCCTTAGACATTTTCTTTGTTTTTTTATCCTATTGAATAATTTAATCAACCAATTCAGTCAATTCTCTCCCAGCACAATCAAAACTTCTATAGGTATTCCATTTGGCCTTAATCTTCTTCTTTTCTTCATCTTTGTTAATGCTCCATTTACTTCAACCTTCGATATTTTGTTGATCATCCCTTAGTTTAGTTCATCTTCTTGCTCGAGATATCTAGTTTTCTTTTCTTAAAAAGTTTTTATAGATTTTTTTCTCCTTTCATTCCCAACCTAGTATATAAATTATCGTACACTTCATACTTAATTTTACTTGTGACTTTCTTAGCTTCTCATTTGGGAAGTTTATATCTTTCAAGATCATTTGTAGTTCTTGTTCTTTGTCGTTCGTTAAAACACTTCTTCTTGGTAATTTCCTTTTGAATGTTTGCATTCTAACACCATGTTTCTTTTTGTACATCTTTTCTTCCTTTAGATTCCTCGAGGACTTCCTTAGCAACTCGTTTAAGGCATAACACCATTTATTCAAACATTTTATTTGGATCTTCTTCACACTACCATACTTTTCGGTTGCTCATACTTTCTCTTTAAATTTTTTTAATTTTTCTCCTTTAAATGCCCATCGTTTTACTATTTAGGGGTCCTTTGTAAACTTTTTAGTCACTTAGCTCTTGATTAGAATGTCCAAAACTATCAATTTAAGTTGTGTCGTAAGGTTCTCTCCTGGATGACCTTGCAGTTTGCCCACTCTCTCCGCCTTACTATGAAATAATCTATTTAAGTTCTATTTGCTCCACTTTTAAAGGTTATAAGATGCATGTCTTTTCTTTTGAAAAAGGTATTCACTATTGTCAGTCAAAAGCTACTGCCAAATCAAGGATAGCTCTCCCATCTCATTCCTTTCACCAAGACTATATCCTCCATGTATCCTTTCATGTGTGTTTCTCATCGTCCCTATGTGTCCATTACTATGCTTTCCCTATTGGGCATGCCTTGTATTAGTTCATCCATCAAGTGCCAAAATTCTTGTTTCACGTTTTTACATAGTCCAACTTGGAGTGAATAGGCTCTAATCACATTTAACATTTTCTTATCTAGAATGATTTTTACCAGCGTAATCGATCATTCTGTCTCTTGACGTTCACAATCTTCTCATTTAGTTCTCTAATCACTATAATGCCTACCCTAGTGTGAGAGTTACTCTTTCCCGAGTTGTAAAGCTTGAACCCATTTCCAAAGTCCTTAGCCTTCTCTCCTTTTCACATTGTCTCTTGCAAGCACATTACGTTAATCTTCTTTCTCATGACATCTATAAGCTCAACACTCTTCCCAATCAATGTACCTACATTCCAAGAAACCATACGTAGCGTTTGTACCTTCTTTGCCCGCACACATCTATGTCGATGTGGCAGCCCTAGCCTACTATTCGCAACAATTTGACATCATTGCTGATTGTTGCTACAAGGAATGTCCCATCCACCCCTTTCCTATTTCTCACTACAATCGGGATCTGTAGTAGTGCATCGCTTACAAGGAACGTTGTAGCCAACCCTTGCCTATTTCTGACTACAGTTGGGTTTTGTTATACTGCGTCGCTTACAGGGGATGTCCTAGCTGCCCCTTGCCTATTTCACACCATAATCAGGATCGTTGTAGCGCGCCACTTAAAACAAGCGACGCCCTAGCCAACCCTTGCCCACTTCTCACTACAACGGGGGTTTGTAGCAGCGCGTCGCTAGTAGAAGAACGCTACAAAACGTGTGTTTGTAATAGGTCTCATCCTTAGAAGTAGGAAACGTGCACTACTCTCCATATTTCTTATTGGAAACATGATTCCGCATTTTGGATTTGGAAACGTGTAGGAACCGTGATTCCTAGAAGTGCGGAACCGCGGTTTTGATGTTTCTGATCGTATATGTTGAAAAATTACAAAAAAATATCAAAGAGGGTTTACAAATTTTAGAAAAACTTGGAGGGTGCAATGAAGAAACTTCGTTTTTCTGGACTGTTGATTCATAAAAGTGATAAACTTGTAGAGAAATAAAACAAAGATGTGGATAATAAGATTCATACCTTTCATTTAGGGATGTTTCAAATATTTAAGGGCTAAGATTTAATCTCCAGTTATCATCATCCAATTTCATCGTCTCCCCCTCCCTCCCCCGTATCTTCTTCTCTGAAGATTTCGTTGATAGATGATGAGATCTGATATGAAATATTATAAAGGAAAGAGGGTCTAGATTTTAAAACCCAATAGCTGGGGTTTTAAAACTGATACCCATTTCAAGCACCTTTTACACATGCCAAAGCTTTAAGTTAAAGGTTCTTATAAGTAATCCCATTCTCATATGGTATTGTATAAGTAATACTCCGTCCCATTTTGGTTTTTACAAGTATGCCCCTCTCAGTCTCATCAAATGAGGCAGTACTAACTTGAAGTATTAAAAATTATTGATAGAGTACAACACCTACTCCATGTAAAATAATAGAACGGATCACTTTTTTGACATGTGGCAGCATTTTTCATCCAGTGTGCTGCGTGATTTGAAAATCATGATCTAGATATCTACGGTGTCAATGATTGGGATGAAATTTATTTCCTTCGTGTGATTTAATGATTCATCTAAAACTTGTTTTAGAGATTCACATGAGAGCCATCCATTTTGAAGGCATTTGACATAATTGAATCACACCATGGAAATGCTCTTTTCTGTGCAATCTTCAGTCCACCAGATTATTGCATCAAGTCTTTCCAATCAAACAACACGATTGATGAAATCACACACACGTGTCCTCAATCATTAATGGAATGGGTTCATTAACATATAAGAGGTTAATATTTTATTAGCTGTTAACATATGCTAAAATATTCATTGCTAATATCGTCCGTCATTTTTTATCAGCTGATCATTGCATTTCGATATCAACCGTTAAAAAAAGTGAACATATTATAAAGAGCATGAGTAAATGTACCGAATATCAAGTCTTTCATTAAATTAGACAATTTTATTTTCATCCTCATGATCTCGTCTAATTAAATATGGCTCTCATTTTCTCTCTCTTTATATGTGTGTGTGTGTGTGTGTGTATTATGCAAATGCTTCCTAGGCGCTCCCGCTTCCTAGGTTTTAAAAATTGGAGCTTCAACGCTCCCGCTCCTGAATCTGCTTCCGCATCGTGCTACTAAGGTCTCATCATTGGGATTTGGCAGGGTTTTTTACTACTGGCTACTACCCTAATTACCTAACACTTGTCCTCCTTTCTCAACAAGGCTTGGGACCGACAACGATGGAGTTGATCAAAGGTTTCAGAGCAATGCAACGATTTGGAGATTTTACTGTTAGACATAACTAACAAAGAATCTAGGCATGTAAAACAAGTGATAAAAAAAGAGTGGAACTAGGAACAACACAACATTGTCCTTATACCTTAGAAAATGTACCATCCAGATCACAAAATTGGGGTTGTTTTGAACTAGCAAATTTTGTTTTTGAATGAAGAGTGTGCTAATTAACTTTGGTGATTAGAGTTTTAGAGGGTTAGGGTTATAATAGAAGAAAGAGTGGGAGAAATTAAGGTTGTTAGATAGGTCTCATACCCGCCCTTTTGCATTATATTGTATACCACTTAAAACATGATCCCATGTACATCACTAATATTTGTCTTTAAATGTGATTACTGCTAGAGACACCTAAATTTTACCAGTGACACACCGACACTTCCCTTCAAGTTGGGGTGACACAGTAGCAGTCTCCCTCAAGTTGGAGTATAGATATCAATCATGCTCAAATTGAGTACATGATCTTTAAATCTATCCTTTACAAGAGCCTTGGTAAGAACATCTACGATTGGTTTTTTAGGAGTTACCTTGCAGGATATAAAACTCATTGTACTCTACTTTTTCTCGAATAAAATGACAGTCAACTTCGACTTGTTTAGCCCTTTCTTGGTAAAAAGGATTCTTAGTCGTGTTATGCTGCTTCATTATCTCCAAAGAGATTCATGGGGAGCTTTACATGAATTCCCAAATCTGTAAGGATAAGAATGAGCCACATCCCTTCATGAGTTGAATTTGACACAAGATGTCGCTTTTTGCTCCTCCAAGCGACGAAATTGCCTCCAACAAAGGAACAATATCTCGTGGTAGGATATCATATCATTAAGAGACCCAGCCCAATCTGCATTTGTATATACCTCCACATCAAAGTGACAATTTACCAGATAATGGGCCTTCCCTAAGACTAGATTTCAAGTATCTAAGATGTTTGGTACAACATCTAAGGTGTAGTCCGTGGAGCATGCATATACACTGCATAACAAGTGTTTGGTCGATATTATAATGAGATATATTAACTTCCCAACCAACCATTGATACATTCGAATATCTTGAAGTGGCTCTCACTTTTCAGAATTCATCCTGTGATTTTGATCAATAGCTATACCCGAGGGCTTCCTCTCCAACATGCTAGTCAACTTTAGTAAATCAAGAGTGTACTTTCTCTGAGAAATTCAGATACCCTTCTATGATTTAGCAACTTCAATTCCAAGAAAGTATTTTTATGGAGCTAAGTCATTAATACTGGACATTCGACTATTTATTGTGTAAGTCGATCTATACGTCATCATCACTAGTGACAATGATGTCGTCTACATAAGCAATCCATGTAGTGAGTCGAAAACCCTTTTTCACAAATAAGGTTTGATCATAATCACTAATTTGATAGCTAAACTTCACAATAGCATTACTAAACTTTTTTTACCGTGTCCTCGGTGACTGCTTATATATTGCCTTTCTGAGCCGACGCTCTCCATTTCTTTTTCTCACAAATTCAGCCAGAAGGAAATGTCATGTAAACCTCTTTTTTAAGATCTCCATGGAGGAATGCATTTGTAACATCAAATGGATGAAGGTCTCAGCAGTAAGTGATAAGAGGACACTAATAGAATTTAACTTCATAACGAGGGCGAATGTGTCTTGATACAAGTAAAACTTCTACTAACTTGGCTTGATACCTCAGCTGAACTATCCAATTAATACTTCATAGTATAGACCCACTTACAACCAACAAACTTTTTCTTTCTGGTTATATGGTCACTTCCAAAGTGTCGTTCTACTTGAGGTCCTTCATCTCTCAAATCATAGCCTCCTTCCACTTTGGCTGAGATAAAACATCAATAACACTAGAAGGAACTGAAACAGAATTCAAGGCTGAGATAAATGATAAATTTGAAGCAAAAACCAACCATGTGATAAAAACTTATTAATAGGATGAGACGTGAAAGATCAAGTTCAGTTGTACAATGCAATAGTTATGTCCATGTCAGAAACCGGAGGTTCACTTGCTTGCGGACTAGCTTCAGGGGTTGAAATTGAGTCCATGATCTGCGAGAGAGTGGGCTTGATGTTCTTTCATGCCTCTTAAGTGAAGACTTGATGAAAATTTTCTTGTACACTTTTGTTTAATTTATTCTTTGGCACCTCTACTAGCATATTTTCTTTCACTTGCACTTCATCTTGCAGACATGAGTCTTCAATCTCAGGCGATGCCTCATGTATGGATATGGTAGGGGCACAATGCTCTCTTCCTTCCTACTCTCCCCTGAAGAGGCACTAGGTATGGCATGGAAGGAAAGAAAGGTGTCAACTCAAAAATGTAACATCCATAGACACAAGCGTTCTATCAGTCACAAGATTATAACACTTGTACCTTTTTGGAGATGGATGATACCTACTGAAACACACCGAACAATTTCAGGGTTCAACTTATCACAAGTATCAATGACTCAAGCAAAACAAAAACATAAAAATGTGTGAGGAACTAAAAAGAGTGGTGATGAGGGGCATAACACGAGAAGGGAGATTGGCCACGAAATATTGATGTTTCTACAGAGTTTGTGTGGTGTGTGTGGTCAGTATTAGGTTTATGTGGGTGTTAGTGGTGGAACTGTGATTCTGTTTTGTAAATGGTATATATATGGAGAGAGAGAGAGAGAGAGAGAGAGAGATGTTAGTGGTTTACATGTGATTGTGTTGAGTATGTGTGTGTGTGTGTGTGTGTGCGTGTGTGTATATATATATAGTAGTGCTAGTGGAACACAGAGAGGAGAAAGAGAATCACGTGTAAGGGACTGTATCAATATGTTGTACTACGTTATGTTTCATGTGTTCTCGATATGTTCATGTGTTGCACTACCTTATGTGTTCGTTTTATTGCGTCTCATGTTTAAAACGTAAGGAGACTGTACAATGAAGCTATCTTTTGGTTTTACATTACATATTCTTGTATTATTTTATCTCTCTGTCTCTCTTAAGAAAAAATGATTTTGTTTTCTTCTTTGGTTGACTACTAAATCTGGCCTAATCAGTGGAGAAGATGGCAGAAGTCGAGCAGAACAGCTATTGCATATTTTAAAGAAAGTTGATCCCTATGTTTCTTCTTCCTTTGAGCATCAAAGAAGAAGAGGTTGTGTTGCCGTGCACGAGATGCTACTCAAGTTTCGCACACTTTGTTCCAGTGGATATAGCCTTGGGTTCCATGGAAGTGGCATACGCAGCAAGCAATTTGAACAGATGGTGCAAAGAAATTCTTCGAATCTACCATGTAATTATACTTTGGAGATGATGGTTGGTCCATATTTTCAGCCAAAGTTAACATCAGATCATATTCTTTTGCTCTGCTTGCAGCCGCCTTTGTATTGCCAAGTCGGGAATCCTTAGGCCTGGGTGAAAGGGTTATAGTTTATCTTCCACGCTGTGCAGATACCAGTTCGGGAGTTAGAAAATTTTCATCTCAGGTCTGAAATTACTAGGTGGTGATTTATTGCTATAGTTTAAATTGCATTCTAGTTCATTGTCAAGTCATTTTTTGAATTATAATATCACTTTTAACAATTATATAGTAATCCGAGTCATGTTGAATTCTTGTAGATTCTTGATCTATTCTTCAGTGTATCTCTATCACTTCCAAAACTGGTGGGGTCCACTATTGATGTGGATATGGAGATGTCTTACAGTGCCTTGTGTTCCCTTGAAGATGTCATTGCTATTTTGAGAAGTGTGAGCACATCGAAAACCACAAATTATTTATTCAGTGCTCTTGATTTCTTGCATACAATGCTTAAAAGTTAAAACTGTATCGCTTGCTTAATGAGAAGTGAAATGTCTGTTTCATTTTCTTTATGCAGGATGCATCTATTGATCAGTCAGAGGTCTATAATAGGGTCGTTTCCTCTGTATGTGTATTATTAACGAAAGATGAGGTAACGATATATAAATATTGCATAATCATAACTGTTTGCATTTAGACGTGAAATTTTATGCTTCTGCAGCTCCATGGCGTTATTCTTGAATGATTTTTTTGCAGCTTGTGGTTGCCTTGCATGGATGCAATGTTGCTATATGTGATAAGATCAAGCAGTCGGCCGAAGGTGCTATTCAAGCTGTTGTTGAGTTCATCACAAGAAGAGGCAATGAGTTGAACGGAACTGATGTTACAAGGTTTTCTGCTGATAATTTGTTTTATCTGATATTTCTTTTGTAACAAAATTTCCAAAAGATTTTATTCCAATTATGTCTATGCCTACAGGATAACCCAATCTCTGCTTTATGCAACGACATCTGTAACTGAGAAACATTTGCGTCAGGAGGTTCTTGGTGCTGTATCTAAAGTTTAATATTTTCTTCTTACAATCTTAGTTTCTGTGGAATATAGTGATCGTTAATATTGGCTAATAGTGCAATGTTGTCTATATTTTTTGCTGAAATTGTAATTACTTGAGTGATGCTTTTCTTGGTACTTTGGTGAAAGATTTCCTTAAACCAGTCAAGATATCATGTCTGGCGGAGAGCACCAGTTCAAAAATCGTTTTCCATGAAGTGCTGGCTGCTGCTGCAAGGGACATGGTTACAAAGGATATATCCAGGATTCGGGGTGGATGGCCAATGCAGGATGCATTTTATGTGAGTCAATGTTTCATTGGAAAACATATGTATGAATATGGTTGACGTTTCACCATAAGTGATTTTATGGTATTTAGTTGGGTCCATTTGATGTTGCAGTTTCCTTAGCATGCTGCATTTCTATATTTACTGTAAACCGTTGTTTAAAACTTGATCGAGCTACTCCAAAGGCCTAGTTCATTTGACTCGATTGAGCTTTGAGTAAATTCAGTGTAAAGACTCAAAAAATCGAGTTGATCAATTAACTGGGTCAAATTTTGATTTGAATCAACCGAGTTAATTTGATTTACTCAAATTTTGAAGCTCTTTTTTAAATCACAAACTTATTGAATTGGGGGTTTTGTGGTTCAGTTGGGATTTGTTAAAAGGGAAAACCTGTCCTTTTAACAAATCCCACTTATAAACCTTTTGTCTGGCCTGCATGGGTTGTGAAAATTCTAGCTGCCGAATGCATCCAAAGAAGAAAAAGAGGAGGAAGAACACAAAAGAAAAGAAGAACAAAAGAAGAAGAGCAATGTTTTTATTTATTTTTAAGAGATGAATCATGAGAGTATCGCATACACTGAGTCACTGTGGTGTTCATTGTATTTTATAGTAAATCACCTGATTCATTGTATAATGATTTTTTTTTCTGTTAAGGGTTCACATGAGCCAATCCAATTTGTCCAAGTGGCTAAACATCCTATGAGATGCCGCACTACGTAACATACATAATTGTACAAAAGATAAACAACATGTAATGATGATCCACATAAATGCACAACGGAAATAAAAGCATGAATAACACATGAATCTCCACAACAATGCAATAAGAATAACCAAATAAAATCCATAAATTAAACTACGCATGAAATATAACTATCAAGAATCCATCAATCATAAAAAGTCTACTCAACTAATGAGTCCAAGTCCTCAACAATAATTCAAATATAAAGTCCAAAACTAACTAATCGAACTCCCGACAATAAACTGTAATCAAACTCTCTATTGCTCAAAACACTCGTCGTTAAGGTCTTGATTAATATCCATAATCAACTATCTCTAGACTCTGAATCCAAAACTCCACCTGGCGATCCCCTTGAAAAGAACTAGTATGGGTCAGTCGTAGGATCTCTAATACGAAGAAATCCATGTTAACCCCCTTCTAATCAGTTGATCCTGAGTTAGGCATCTTCCCTAAACAGCGAATCACTTGAATTTTTTATTTCCGGAGGAATCTTGACCTTCCAAAATTTGATTGAATTTGGCTTGTGCCCTTGGACAGGGTGAGAGCTCAAAAGATGGTTATAAAAATCTTGATCGTGAAAACTCCTTTGGTGTTCTCCCAGATTTTGCAATCTGTAAGAGCGGAATTAGGCTTTGCAGTGTGAAGGATCTGAAAGAGGTTGACAAATTCGTCGATCTCTTCATCTTTGATCATTCGTCTAGTACTGACATTTCAAACAGTGGTGTTATTCTTCTACTACGTTAGATCACCAATCATCCCATCTCTTTGGGATGCAATTCTATAAATATTGGGGAAAGCCTCCCTAAGAGTTTAGTCCCCAGACCATTTGTCCTTCCAAAAGGATATCCATTTTTTAAATTGCTAATGGTAATAAGGTTGTCAACGGGTCGGTCAGCCCAATACCCTACCCACCCAACCAGGTTTTTTATTAGGTCGAGCACATAAGCTTGACCCATTTGCTTCGGTCGGGCATGAAGCACCTGACCCGACCTTCGGGTTGGGTCTGGTCAACTCATTCTTCCATCACCTCAGCTGGAACTAATGCAGTTTTGGAGATTTGGGAGTACATATATGATTGCTTTGCACCAAGCTGAGCCACTTCTAGCATTGATGTTTAAGTTTCAACAATTGTTGTCCATGCCATAGTTTGCTGAGACAACTCTCCACCAAATTTTGTCCCTCTCTCTTTCATCCTCTAATCTCTATGGCCACTTTCCCATAAGGGCTTTATTAATCAGTCCCAATCATCTAATTCCCAGACCCGCCCCCCTCTCTCTCTCTCATCCTTGGCATTGCAGCAGGTGTTTCAATTAACCAAATGTAACTTCTTTCTTTGACCATCTCCTTCCCACTAGAAGTCTCTTGCAATTTAATCCAACTAGTGGATGAGTTTAACTAGAGCAATATACATCGACATAAAGGAAATGGGTACGATAGCAAAAATTGATTTGATGAGAGGTAGCATTCGTCCAGTGCTGAGCATTTTACTTTTCAAAGTCGCAAGCCTTTTTTGAACCTTAGTAACGATCGGATCCTAGTGATGAGCCCTAATCTTACCCACCCCCAGGGGGAGACCACGGTAGTTAGTTGGCATATTATGGTGCATACAGCCTAGGTCCTCCTCAAAACTGGATAGGAGATCATGCCCAATACCAACCCCAGGGGGAGACCATGGTAGTTAGTCGGCATATTATCGTGCATACAGCCTAGGTCCTCCTCAAAACTGGATAGGAGATCATGCCCAATACCAACCCCAGGCAGCCTTGATTTATGTAGATTAACCTTCTGTCCTGAAACGACTTCATAAACAGTAAGGATGGTTGTTATTGCTTGGATCTCTGACCTTTCCGCTCCACAAAATATTATAATATCATTTGCTTACTGACGGGGAATTTAGATCCGCATGTTTGCATCGTGATCGGGCCAATCGAAGCAAGCCAGCAAGGAAGAAATGGACACATAAATGGGCTTTCAAAAGGCCCGTTAAAGACCCGTGTGCACATTAATTTAGGTAATATTTTATCTAGGTTTAGTTTCCTTTCTTATTAGGATTCTTTTAATAAGTGACTTATTTTAGGATTAGTTTCCTTATTTGAATTATTTAGGGGTCAGGCACATATATGTGATATGTGACTGTTAATCCCGTCACTTTCTGCGCAACCATCGAAAAAGTGGTCATAAGTCTATCAATATGTGTCGGAATTGTGTGATTCTTGTCTTATTGGAAAGCTACTTCGATAAGCTTTCAAACAAGATCAATTTCACGTCAATCGGACATCGTTTGACCCTTCAAAAGTGATTGCGTAATAAAAAAAGGGATTAATGGTGAAATCAATTATGACCGTTAGATTAGAAAGTTTTAATGGTTGATTAGGAGTTTTATTTTAAGTAGTATTCCTAGGGTTTCTTTTCTTTATAAATACACATTGTAATCTCTTATGAGAATTAGTATTGATGATGAATGAAAATTATGAGTTTTGCTTTGTGCGAATTTTAGAGAACTTGAGATGAGTTTTCGATCGAAGGAGTGATTCTTTCAAAACCTGAGGAGTGTGCAATCGTTTCTCGTACGACTTAGTCTTGATGACGTCTGACCTTGGTATGAAGCCTTGGAAACCCGTTTGTGCGAAGCCGACAAGCCTCTCTAGAGCGAATCCGGAGATCTCCTATCTTCTTCTTCTTTTTATTTTATTTTAATCAAAGGTTTAAGACCCTAAACCCCTTCCACGCGGGATTCTGTTATTTTAGGGTTAGCTTGCGATTTCGTCCCGCGTCAGTTTTGGTATCAGAGCGGTTCGAATCCTCGGGAAATGGATCGGCGAATCATGAGTCAGGATCAAGTTCTTAAAGCCCTTTGTGATTTAAACGATTACATGGTTTCCATGAGAACGTTCGTGAAACGATGGAACATTCCTATCGTGCGTCAAAAGATGGCGATGGTGAAAAAACTTTGGCGCGAAGAGAAAGGTAGATCATCTCAGCAGCACGGTTCCATATTCCAACATAAGGCACTCCTTAATAGCGTTTATTGCAAGTTGCTAAGGTCGTGTCGGATCGTGGTTGAATGGCGTGAGAATATCAGTGCAATAATTATCAAAGATTTTATTCACAATCTGTCCGAAGACGTATTAGACATGATTCACGCTTTGAGATCGAAGGCGAGAGATTTCGTCCCCATAACTGTGTCGGTGAGAAAATCTCTACGAGTTGAAGTTCCTCTACCTGAACCCGTGGTTGTACTTGTATCGGTGAAAGATACCGAACCTATAGTAAATCAAAGTCCTTCCATGCCTATGGAAGAACCGATGGCGCCCGTTGTTCACGCAGATCCAGTTATCCTCCTTGATCTTGTGTCGGAACAATGGCCGGTTGAAGAGTCCATACCAATTGCTGAGACCGTGGCAAATCTTGAAACCGTCGAAGAGCCCAAGATCGTTGAAGTCCAAGCATCCACGATAAGCCCTATAGAACCCGCAATCATTGAAGCACATGCATCTGTGATCGTCCCTACCGAGTCCGAGACCATTCAAAAGTTCGAGGTCCTTGGGGAACAAGCATACTTGACAACGCTTATCGATGTCGGCCAAAGTTCGAGGTCGAACATTTTCAAAGTCGAGGAGATTGACGGGGAATTTAGATCCGCATGTTTGCATCGTGACCGGGCCAATCGAAGCAAGCCAGCAAGGAAGAAATGGACTCATAAATGGGCTTTCAAAAGGCCCGTTAAAGACCCGTGTGCACATTAATTTAGGTAATATTTTATCTAGGTTTAGTTTCCTTTCTTATTAGGATTCTTTTAATAAGTGGCTTATTTTAGGACTAGTTTCCTTATTTGAATTATTTAGGGGTCAGGCACATATATGTGATATGTGACTGTTAATCCCGTCACTTTCTGCGCAACCATCGAAAAAGTGGTCATAAGTCTATCAATATGTGTCGGAATTGTGTGATTCTTGTCTTATTGGAAAACTACTTCGATAAGCTTTCAAACAAGATCAATTTCACGTCAATCGGACATCGTTTGACCCTTCAAAAGTGATTGCGTAATAAAAAAAGGGATTAATGGTGAAATCAATTATGACCGTTAGATTAGAAAGTTTTAATGGTTGATTAGGAGTTTTATTTTAAGTAGTATTCCTAGGGTTTCTTTTATTTATAAATACACATTGTAATCTCTTATGAGAATTAGTATTGATGATGAATGAAAATTATGAGTTTTGCTTTGTGCGAATTCTAGAGAACTTGAGATGAGTTTTCGATCGAAGGAGTGATTCTTTCAAAACCTGAGGAGTGAGCAATCGTTTCTTGCGACTTGGTCTTGAAATGACGTGACCTTAGTGCGACCGTGCTGACCTTGGTACGAAGCCTTGGAAACCCATTGGTGCGAAGCCGACAAGCCTCTCTAGAGCGAATCCGGAGATCTCCTATCTTCTTCTTTTTATTTTATTTTAATCAAAGGTTTAAGATCCTTAACCCCTTCCACGCGGGATTCTTTTATTTTAGGGTTAGCTTGCGATTCCGTCCCGCGTCACTTACTACAGGTGAGTAACGACAAGGCTGCTAGGACCCTCCTTGAACCCATGGAAGGACCCCATCTCAGTGCCTTTCTGAGGCATGCTATGTAAGGCCTCCCCAATTAAATTAAACAACATCGGGGATAACCTTGTCGTATGCCTCTAGAGCTCCTGAAGTACCCATTAGGGGAGCCATTAATGATGATCGAGAATCTGGTAGTGGCATAGCATCCTTTTATCCAGTTCCTCCATTTCCCCTCCATGTCAATCTTGAAAAGTAAAACCACTGGTTCGGCTACTATGGGCAGAGTGAACCGCTTCATGAGCCGTGAACACCGTGTCTATCAAGAGCCTACTTGGGATGAAAGCGGCTTGAGTGCTAGAGATTATATCACCAATGGCATGCTTTAGGTGGTTGGCGGCCACCTTTACCAAAATTTTATGAGAACTGCCGAGAATGTTGGTGGGCCCAAAATCCCTAATTTCAACTGCCCCCCTCAACTTTAGGGACGAGCATGAGGAAAGTGGAATTCATACTCTTATCGATTTTGCCCATATGATAAATTTTATTCAAAAAAGCGATAAAGTTGTTTTCGATGATCTCCCAGAAGCACTGAAAAAACTCCATAGAGAAACCATCTGGGCCTGAGGCCTTGTTTTTCCCGGATTTGGAAACAACCTCCTCTACCAAGAAAGCTTTTTCCAGGTATGCCGTCTTGGTTGCCGAGATAGCATGAAAATGGATCCCATCAAGGGACGGGCACAACCTCCCCTTAGGTCTGTATAAATTTTCATAGAAGAGAACCACTTGTTCCAATATCGCTTGTATGCAATGTTACCTTGACACTTCTACTTTTGGGATTTTTGTCGTGTCGACACTTGATGGCACTTGGCACACGTGCCGACACTTGGTGGCACTTGGACACTCCTCAAACAACACAACTTCTAGACATGTATGAAAATACCACATAATAACATCAAAATGCTCATCGCTTTGACAACGATAAAATGAACTTCGTTAAAAAAGAGTAAAGTTTAATAACTACTAAATAAAATGTTTGGGACATTTTTATCATATAGTATACTTATGTTTAGGTTCATGACATATATTATGTAACTTTTCGTTACATATCTCAAATTTAAGATTTTCCTTGAATTTTTTTCTATGTATGCTTTATTTATGTAATTTATTTTTCTTAAGGCCATGCCGCTGTATTGGATCTTTAGAGATTGGCATGCCAAACATCTATTGGTACCTTGACACTTGGCACTCGTGCCACGTGTCTACATAACACTGCTTGCATGTCATCAAATCTATTCCCTTCAACATCCAACACATTGATTTATTCCTTTTCCTCCGGCCATTGGCAACATGATGGAAAAACTTGTTCCCATCTTCTTCTTTAAGCCAACGAACCTTAGACTTTTGTTTCCATGCGCGCTCTTCCTCCAAGTATTTCTGATTAAAGGCCATTTTCAGCTTCAATCTGATCTCTTTTTCCTCTTGCGTAAAAATCTGTCCTCTTCCAGATTATCAACATTGAGGTAATTTTGGAATCTTTCTTAGTATATAATTTAATGAAACTAATGATGGATTTCATTGACTACTATCACGTGTTTTGGAAAAAAAAGAAAATCTTTGAATTAAGGGTGTGCCAAATAAGTCGTCTAATAATTGGCTGATTCGGAAAGTCACCGATTAATCAACAATTTTTGTTATTTTTTTACCGAATCTTACTTAGAAAAAAATCATGCATATGCATTTACATGGTTACATGCATGGTAGTTAAGGCAGTGTGGCGAGGTCATGGCGAAGTGGCCCGCCATGCCATGGCGAAGTGGCCCGCCATGCCATGGCGAGGCCATTTACTTTTTTTTTTTCTTATAATTTTTTATTTTTATATATTAATATTAATATCTATTTTTTTGTCTTTATATTTTTATAGAGGACAAAAAAATTCAACTAATTAATAATGCATAAATAAAGAGCAATAAATAGAGAGAAAATTAATTATGATATAAAACATCAATAAAATTGCAACATGAGCAAGTATAAATAAAATATAAATTTCAAATATCAGCCAATATAAAAATATTAAGAGATATGAAATATTCACATATTGTAGTGTCGCCCCCTGCTCAATTCGTGATAGAGGTTACAAGAAATCTATAAAAAAAGTTTAGGGATTGTGGAGACGAAGAAATTGAGCTTGCGAAGGTGCAAATAAAAAAAATTAACCAACTGAGAGAGGGAAAAGGGGATGAGAGAGGTACTGCTCTGAGAGAGAGAGAGAGAGAGAGAGAGAGAGAGAGAAACGGTGTGAAAGGGGCTATGAGAGAAAGTGGCTGAGATTGCGAGAAGGGGGCCGCGAGTGAGAAAGGGGCCGAGAGATAGACGATAGAGATTAAAAAAAAGCATACCTGTAATTTTTTTGTTGGGACTACATGAGACATAGAAACACGAGGGAAAAAGTGATGCGAAAAGGAAGAGTTGTGTAAGAGAGTTAGAAGACGACCAAGAGGAGATTTGATCTCCAACCCCTAAATAACTCTTCTATATATATATATATATATATATATATATATATATATATATATATATATATATATATATAAGTGATAGCTTATAAAATATAAGTTATAACTATAACTTATAAATTAAGTATTATAACTTATAAGTTAATTTATAAGTATTATAACATAAGCTATTATATCAATTTTATAAATAGTGCCCATGGCGACACCATTTAGCTATGGCGTCGCCGTCACCGGGTCATTTTTTTCGCAATGTACCCATGTGCGGCACCGAGCGTCACACACTAAGTCAGCCTATCCCACTCTCATGTGTGGCCCTCGTCACCAGCACACATTGTATTTGGACCCTATTTCCAACGTGCTCTATAGAGTCCCACGTCGCTTCCTCATACCAACGTGCTCTAACGAGTCCCACGTGGTTTCCTCATGCTGACGTGCTCTACCGAGTCCTACGTTGCTTCTTCATACTGACGTGCTCTACAGAGTTCTGCATGGTTTCTTCATACCAACGTGCTCCATAGAGTCCCGCGTGGCTTCCTCATACCGACATGCTCCACAGAGTCCCACACGGCTACCTCATGCCGACGTGCTCCACAGAGTCCCACGTGGCTTCCTCATGCCAGCGCACTCTACAGAGTCCCGCGTGGCTTCCTCATACCGACGTGCTCCACAGAGTCCCACGTGGCTACCCCATGCCGACGTGCTCCACAGAGTCCCACGTGGCTACCGAGTGTCTCAAGCTTAGCCGATCCACATATGTCGCGACGCATAACACACCCAGGTGGCAATCACAAAGAATGCGATACGCAACGACACATAGATGGCTAGCCCCCCTTCGGGGTGGACCCGCACCGCGGAGTGGTTGGAAACCACCAACATGATGGCCCTAGTACACACGACGCAGCTAGAGCGACCGAGCGCCAAACATGGCCCGGATGCACGAACTCAAGCCCACGAGGCTATAGCACGTGCTGGGTGGGGAACTCTCTCTTAGACCAGCACCACTTGCTAAACCCAAGTCCCCTTATATCAGGGTTAAACCCCAACATAGGGGACGGGATGGGAGGGCCTCAAAGGTATTGGTTTGACATACCACCATGGCACACGTCCTCCGCCCATGACATACAGTGTCATCTTCACCCCAACACGCCCCAATGTCCTGCACATCTTCCCCCATGCAGCTGTGTCGTGACCGCATTGTGACCACGACACCAAGATGTCGCGTGCCCACATGGCACCACATCGCGTGCCTCACGGCACCACATCGAGTGCCCAAGGCACCAAGATGTCGCGTGACCACATGACACCACATCGCGTGCCCTGGCACCAGGATGTCGTGTGCCTCACAGCACCACATCGTGTGCCCCCGGCACCAGGATAGACAAGAGGCCCTACGGCTAGCCGCGCCACGCCGCATGGTGTTGCCATTTCACCATTCCCGTCATTTCTGTTCATATGACGAATTCTGTTGTCATTCATCATGGCGTCGCCTTGACTACCATGGTTACATGGATCAAGCATGGTTCCAAGTAGGGCCAAGCAGAAGCACGCGCCCCTCCTAAGTTACAGATTGGAAAGGATGTCAAAAATTTCTCTTTTGATATCCATTTTCAAATGCCACAATCTTGATTTTTCATTGATCTCAAAATCTCAAATATGGGAATTAAACATTCATTGGTCTATACTTAATGTCGAGTTGTCTTATTGCTCCACCGGCAGGGTCGCCACTACGAAGCCAATATTGCAGGAGTGACGCAACGGTGGAATCAGATTCAGCATTTTTCTGTGTTTCCCACGAAACAAAATATTGTGGCGTAGGGATTTGACTCTGGCTTATGGCTTCTCAAGCCGCTTTATAAATTTGGTCGAACATACTCCCGTTTCTTTTGCAGCTAAAATTATTATATATCTATAAGGAAATATTAAAAGAAAATTATTATATGTCTACAATTTATGACACTAGCTATCAAGACAAACAACACTGACATAGAATTACATTCCCAAGTCATTTTCAAAATTTAAGATTAAGAGTCCTTATTACCTAATTACCTAATTTGACCATTGGGAAATTCCAAAATATCAGTAGCACCCTTAGATTTCCTATACATGCAACATGACAAAAAATTACTCACACTTTTTGGGCATATATGTTATACACCCTACACATGCAAAATATTTCACGTTAAGCCAAAAACTCTAATAGACACAGGCTTACTTTGAGCCACCGAATTCACGTGGTACACCCTTTTTTTTGCGAAGCATAATTTCCTGCTTACTTTGTCCACAGTTTACACATGAATCTTTGGTGTAATGATCGGTCATCATTTTTTATTTTTTTTGCTAAGTGATAATTTTCAGGTCATGGATGATTTGGTGCAATCTGTTGAAGCTTATTATTTGATTGAATTTTCTTGTCTAAAACTTTTTACACCCATGTGGTTTGTGTCTTCATTGAATCCCTTTTGAACTTTTTTTTGGTAATAGGTGTTTTCCCAGCATGCAGTACTTTCAGTTTTGTTTCTAGATCATGTGGTGTCTGTGCTTAATCAGATCCCCATCCTTAAAAGTGATTCCGAGAAAGGCGAGAGAATTAGTCATTCTATCGAAACCCCTCTCGAGGATGACATGCTCAAAGCTGCTATTCTTGCACTCTCTGGTTTTTTTAGGTGAGAATCATCTAAACTGCAATTATGAAAATCACACTTTTTGTCTTTCTTTTAATCCATGAAAAATTTCATAAGAAAATGCTGTATTTTCTCTGGACTGCAGAGGTGGTGGTAAAACTGGGAAGAAAGCTGTTGAGAAAAGTTATGCTGATGTCCTATCTGCACTTACACTTCAGCTAGGAAGTTGTCATGGCCTAGCTAGATCTGGTCAGCAGGAACCTCTAAGGTAGATTATTCTGATGAATTTAGGACATTTTTTGTTGTTTAATTTAGGACATTCTTTGAGAGTTCTATTCGGTTCTTTATTCTGCAGGGCTCTGTTACATGCATTTCAATTATTCTGTGATTGTGTTGGGGATCTTGAAATGGGAAAGGTACCGTCATCCTAATTGTATGCTATGACAAAGGTTGGCCATTAAAACTTCTTGTTTAGTGTGCAAAAGAAAAGTTACTTGAGGTTTTAATTTGTAGATTTTGGCTAGAGATGGGGAACAAAATGAAAATGAGAAGTGGATCAATCTAATCGGAGACTTGGCAGGTTGCATCTCTATTAAGAGACCTAAAGAGGTAATATTTTACTTCAGTTAATATTTTTTTTTTTCCGGATACATGCTGAAACTCATTAAAAATGAAAGAAAAAAGCATATTCTGAAACACAAATTCCAAAGAACAGCTGTGATACATAGACAATGTCCTTGTGAGGAGTATTCTTAGTGAATACAACATTTTCCATATTCAAAGTAGGTATGGGTAGGTTGATCATTTTGTCCTCTGTGATCACGTATAACCCGAAAGTTTTTTTCTGGAATATATCAAAACATTCTATTCTAAACAAATACTTTCTATTCTCAGAAGGACAACAAGATCATTGTCATTCATCATTTTTTATTTCTCTCCCAAAAAGTTATTTATATTACACAAATCTGAAATTTCCATTTGGCCTATCACATGGCTTCTCCAAATCTTATGTTTGGGACTATCCTCTCAATGGCTAGATTTAGCCCCTTGAATAGTTTCAGGTGCTGTATCAAAATCATTTTGGGTCAGGGAGATAAGCAAGTGTACTCTAATCCTTGAGGCATTTGCTCGTGAGATGGTTAGTACTTATTGATGTTGATGGCAGGTCACCTTGCTATGCTAGAAGCATTGTGACGAAGGACGGTTCCCTAAACTACGTGAATGATATGATTGATTTTGCCGAAATTAAATTAGAATTAAATTAAATAATAAAATTCCCAAAATATAACGAATACCTCAGGTTTTCGTAGTATTCCATGGGACAATCACGTATGCTTCAGGTAGGGTTCAGTCCAGGCGCTAGATCCGTTAGGTTGCAGCGTAGATCAATCCTAGAGATAGAACTCTAGGTTTTCCCAGATTAGGGTGCTCACGACTATCACTGGTTTCCTCTGAGTATTTGGTGCGGAAGGTTTAATAACTCAGTTGGGATCTACGGTTGTTGAATCAGATCGATTCAAGGATTCAGGGAGAATTAGGGTTTAGGATTTCACAAGGATGATGGTCAATTTGGGGTTGTAGAATCACACAAGCAAAGATAAAAGATAGATAGATTGGCAGGCTTCACACCACTTGGCTTCGCACCAAACCCTTCTCGGGAAGAAGAATCACTCTTCGTAGAGGCTCATCTCAAGCACACACAAGCAAAAACTTTTCATTCATAATCAATAACTAGTTATATTGTTCAATTTAAGGACCTTATATAGGAGTCCTTTCAATAAAATAAAACCCTAAAACAATTAATAAATAAAAGGCAAATAAACCCTCAAAACAGAAGTTCGAAATTAAACTCCTAAATTGACTAAACAACCCGGCGCGATTTCGATCGATCGATTTGAAATTTCGATTGATCGAAAAAATCGATCGATCGAAATTTCATAATTCTATGAAACATCACCGTCGACTTTCGATCGATCGACTTGAAAGTTTCGATTGATCGAATAGTCTATTCGATCGGTCGAAATTTCACTCCATAACTCTATACTCTGTCGATGCCAGTCGATCGATTGATTTAGCAATTCGGTCGATCGAAATTTTTGATCAGTCGAAATTGCAATTCGATCATGGTCAGATTCTCCAATTTTCCGCACTTTCGCCTTTTCGCTTCTTTCGCTTTAGTTATGATGATTTCCATTCTGCTTTCTTCCGACGCTGTACATGCTAAAAGGTCCATATCCGGCGTTCAACGTTTGCGGTTCCCCAAATAATTCTCCCGACTTAAAAGGTTTCATCACCGGCGAGCGCGTTGTGATAGCGCTCAAGTATGTCAGGGTCCAAACCTCACACTTCGTCTTCAGCTAGCCATGAGTTCTCAGAGTCCGGCTTTCCCAACTACTTGACCAAGTACTTTTGAATTCCGCTCCCATGGGTGGATATCACCAAATCATCTAATATCCCTTCGATCTCATCTCTGCGCTGCTTGCGTGGGGAAGGGAAGGGTAGGGGTTGTAGGGTGGGGCTGGTATTCGGGCTCGAGGCTGCTTAGAAGGGATTGTGAGGGGGTGGGGCTGGGGCCAAAGATGGAATCAGGTCCTCCACATTGAATGTAGAGCTGACCCCTATATCCGGTGGAAGCTTGAGAACATATGCATTAGGTCTACTCCTTGCAACAATTCTAAAGGGCCCAGCGCCAAGGGCTTGAAGTTTCTTTGCGGCTCCCAATGGGAACCACTTAGGCCTAACCCGAACCATGACGTAATCTCCAACTTGAAATTCTTTGAAGCTCCTATGCGCATCCGCAAATATTTTGTACTATTCATTGCTTGCATTAATTATTTTTCTAATTTCGGCATGCAATTCATGTATATGTTGTGCAAATGAATCGGCTGACTCGGAGACTCGATGGGATGCAGACATGGGAATTAGATCAATGGGTGTTCTAGGCCTATGACCAAGGACGACTTCAAAAGGACTCATACCTAGGGATCTATTGACTGAATTATTGTATGCAAACTCGGCTAAAGGCAAAATAGAATCCCAAGTTCTAGGGTGATCACCAACAAGACAACGGAGAAGATTACTTAAGCTCCTATTGGTGGACTCCGTTTGGCCATCTGTTTGAGGATGATAGGCCGAAGAAAATTGGAGCATGGTTACCCATCATGTGCCATAAAGTTTTCCAGAAATAACTGGTAAATTTCACATCTCGATCCAACACAATCATCTGGGGTAAACCATGTAGACGCACAACCTCCCCGAAAAATAATTTGGCTATGTGAGCCGCATCGGAGGTTTTAAAACAGGGTATGAAGTGGGCCATCTTGGAAAAGCGGTCCACTACCACAAAAATGGAATCGTGCTTCCGTTGAGTCTTTGAAAGCCCAAGCACGAAATCCATAGAGACGTCTTGCCACGGGGTGTGCGACACGGGTAAAGGGGTGTGCAAGCCGGTATTTTGTTTGATATACTTCGCAACTTGGCATGTACGACACTGTTTCACGACCCTAGAGACATCTCTCACAAGGCTAGGCCAATATAACCTATCCTCAACAAGCGCACTGGTTTTATCGAGCCCAAAATGTCCGGCAATCCCTCCGGCATGTAACTCCCAAATGAGGAAATCACGTAATGAAGTACGAGGGTTGCACAAATGATTGCCTTTAAACAAATACCCATCCAACAGGGTATACTCGGAGTTAATGTTGTTCGAATTTTCAAGGAAAGTAGTGTATTCTGCCCCGAAATTTGGGCAATCAGGATTATCTTGCCTCAACTGCTCAAATCCGATGACCTTGGTGCTCATAGACTGCAAAGTCGCCACTCGACGACTAAGCGCATCAGCAACCTTGTTTTCGGCACCAGCTTTATGCTTCAAAACAAATGCGAACCCTTGGAGGTACTCAACCCACTTCGCGTGCCTCGGGTTCAACTTTTTCTGGGAAGCAAGGAAACGTAAGGCCTCGTGGTCAGAAATAACACAAATTCCTGCGGTCTCAGGTAATGTTTCCAATACCACAGCGATCGGACGACCGCATAAAACTCCTTGTCATAGGTGGAGTATTTCTGCTTTGCCTCATTGATTTCTCACTAAAATAGGCCACAGGGTGACCTTTTTGGCTTAGCACTCCGCCTATGCCTATACCTGATGCGTCACATGCTACTTCGAAGACTTTAGAAAAGTCCGGTAGGCGCATGACGGGTGCAGTAACCATTTTCTCTTTTATCCCGGCAAAGGCCCTCGTCGCTGCTTTGCTCCACAGGAACTCCCCTTTTCTCATGCAATCGGTAATGGGAGCCATGATGGTGCTAAAATTTCGGATGAAGCGATGATAAAACGTGGCCAAACTATGGAAGCTACGGACTTCATGAATATTCCGAGGTTCGGGCTACTCCACAATGGCCTTAACCTTTGTAGGGTCCGCAACCATCCCGTCTACTTAGACAATGAATCCCAAGAATATAACAGAGTGCTGCATGAAGGTGCACTTCTTGAGATTTGCGTAAAGTCTCTCTCCCCTCAAGGTTTCGCAAACCAACCTCAGGTGGATAATGTGTTGCTCCTTGTCTGAACTATAAATCATAATGTCATCAAAGTATACGACAAAGAACTTGCCAAGGAATGACCTCAACACTTGGGTCATGAGCCTCATAAATGTGCTCGGGGCATTGGAAAGCCCAAAAGGCATGACCATCCACTCATAAAGACCGTCTTTGGTCTTGAAGGCGGTTTTCCATTCATCGCCAGGGCGAATACGAACCTGATGGTAACCACTTTTAAGGTCTATCTTGGAAAAGATAGTCGCTCCAACCATCATGTCTAGCATGTCATCAAGCCGCGGTGTCGGAAATCGATATTTAACAGTGATCTTATTAATTTCTCGGCTATCCACACACATGCGCCATGTACCATCTTTCTTAGGCGTGACTAATGCTGGTACGGCACACGGGCTCAGACTCTCCTGTATGAACCCCTTTTGAAGGAGCTCACTGACTTGCAGAGTCAATTCGGCGTGCTCAATCGGATTCAACCTGTAGTGGGGCAGGTTCGGTAATGTCGATCCGGGAACTAAGTCAATTGCGTGTTGAATGTTACGCGTGGGAGGGAGCTCATTGGGTAAGTCTTCGGGGAAGACGTCCGCAAATTCTTTCAGGATGGGCTCTACCTCCTTGGGGTACTCACAGACTGACTCAGAAGTACTCTCAACAGTAACGACATACACGACACCCTCATCTTTCGATGCTCTTTCGAACTCTGAAGGGGTCACAATGTTGATGGCCTTGGATTGGCCTCCCTTCTCAACTTTATTGGCTAATGGTGCTTTGAGAGCCGAAGGGTTAAGAGTGATTTTCTTCCCTTTGTAATTGAACGTACAAACGTTAGATTGCCCAAAAATGGTCACGTTCAAATCATAGAGCCATGGCCTCCCTAAGATAATGTGGCCCACATCCATCGGCACCACATCGCACCATAAGGTGTTAGAGTATGAACCCAACTGTATGGGTATACGACACCTCTGAGATACGGGAATGGATGAGGAGTCAACCCATGCGACTTTGTAAGGTCTCGGGTGGGCTTCAGGTGCAAGCCCTAAGCGGGTGACGGTATGTTCTGACACCACATTAGTGCAGCTTTCGCCATCCACGATAACCCTACAACTCTTCGTCCCACATGTGGCAAAGGTATGGAAGATGTTCTCCCTTCGCCAATCCTCCTTTTCATCCTGTTGAGGTTGTGCGAAGGCACACCTCACAACTAGAGCACGACCCATGTCATCACCTTCCTCGTCACTAGGTGTAACATTCGGCTCAAAGACTTCTTCCTCATAAACTCCTTCACTTTCATCTCCTTCTCCGTCGATGAAGAGATTCCTTTGTGGGTCCCTTGTGAAGCATTGGGCAGCAAAGTGATCAAATCCTTGACATTTATAGCATTTGACATGAGATCCACTCTTCGAGGATTCTCCGGCTACACCCTTACCTTTGTCAAACCTCACATTGGTAGATGTGGGCTGCGTTGGTTTGGCAGACGGGTTTGCAGCACTAGATTTCACTTCGCCAGCTCGGAATTGATCGGGGTGAAAATCAGATCGCCTAGTCACCGTCATTTTTAAATATCATTCAAGGTCTTGAATGACTGTGTAACACTCGGCGAGAGTCTCAACAAGGTGGGAGACTAACTCTTTTTTGTCAAGTCAATCTCAGGCATAAATCGGATAGAGTGACTTGAGGGTCTTCGGATACCTTGGCTCTCATCATGAACTCTTCAAATTTACCAATGTAATCCGATACGGGCATACTACCTTGGCGCAGATTTTGCCATTGGTCAAGGAGACGATGGTAGTATGAAGAAACGTACTTCTCTGTAAGTCGCTCCTTCATGTCCTCCCAATAGGTAATGGGAGTACAACCCGCATTCATTTTGATGCGTTCAACGTTGACCCAAAAGAGTCGGGCTTGGCCTATGAGCTTCATCTTAGCAAGTCTAACACACCTTTCATCACTCATGCCAAACCACTCGAAGTGCTGGTCCATATCGGATAACCAATCGAGGAAGACTTGAGGGTCTAGTCTTCCATCAAAAGTCAGGAATTCAACTCGGACATTTTTTAGGAGTCTCCCTTCCAGGTTGTAGTCATCTCCATGATGATCTAACCTATGGTTCCGGTTCCGATTATGTTGGTAGCCGTTTCGTTCGAATCGAGGACTATTACGCTCACGGGGTGGTTTAAAGTACTCATCACCCTCGTCTAACCGATTAACTCGGTCTAACAACCTCTCATTGGATGTTTCGAGAGTCCTTTGGGCTGTCTCTAAGACAGTCATTCGATCATTGATCGATTTTAGATCAGCCCTCATACCGTTAAGAGCTTCGGCAATCCCACTCATGTCCATGGTGATACAGTTTACTAATTAACGGGTTCTAGAATGGAATGCAAGATGAACACTTTGGCCAAAACTGAAATAATATGTGATGAAAATTAAAGTGCAATGAATGCAATATCACACAATATGCCCTAACCTAGAAAACTAGGGCTCTGATACCAAAACTGACGCAGGACGGTTCCCTAAACTACGTGAATGATATGATTGATTTTGCCGGAATTAAATTAGCATTAAATTAAACAATAAAATTCACAAAATATAACGAATACCTCAGGTTTTCGTAGTATTCCATAGGAGAATCACGTATGCTTCAGGTAGGGTTCAGTCCAGGCGCTAGATCCATTAGGTTGCAGCGTAGATGGATCCTAGAGATAGAACTTTAGGTTTTCCCATATTAGGGTGCTCACGACTCAATGATGGGATCACTGGTTTCCTCTGAGTATTTGGTGTGGAAGGTTTAATAACTCAGTTGGGATCTACGGTTGTTGAATTGGATCGATTCAAGGATTCAGGGACAATTAGGGTTTAGGATTTCACAAGGATGATGGTCAATTTGGGATTGTAGAATCACACAAGCAAAGATAAAAGATAGATTGCCAGGCTTCACACCCTTGGCTTCGCACAAAACCCTTCTCGGGAAGAAGAATCACTCTTTATAGAGGCTCATCTCAAGCACACACAAGTAAAAACTTTTCATGCATAATCAATAACTAGCTACATTGTTCAATTTAAGGACTTTATATAGGAGTCCTTTCAATAAAGGAAAACCCTAAAACAATTAATAAATAAAAGACAAATAAACCCTCAAAATAGAAGTTCGAAATTAAACTCCTAAATTGACTAAACAACCCGGCGCGATTTCGATCGATCGATTTGAAATTTCGATTGATCGAAAAAATCGATCGATCAAAATTTCATAATTCTATGGAATATCACCGTCGACTTTCGATCGATCGACTTGAAAGTTTCGATCAATCGAAATTTTTGATCGATCGAATAGTCCATTCGATCGGTCGAAATTTCACTCCATAACTCTATACTCTGTTGATGTCAGTCGATCGATTGATTTAGCAATTCGATCGATCAAAATTTTCGATCGGTCGAAATTGCAATTCGATCGATCGAAATTGCTGTATTCCTCCAATTTTCTCCAAAATTTCGTCTTTCGCCTAGTTCTGATGATTTCCATTCCGCTTCTTCCGACATCGGTACACGCGAAAGGTCCATATCCGATGTCTACGATGTCGGCGTCCCCATCACATTGTGAATACTTGTTTAAAATAATAATTAATTAACAGCAACAAGGCCTCAAAGACATCATTTCTCAAAATTTTCTGGAGAACAAAATTTTAGAGCCATGAAGATTTATACCCCGACCTCTTCGCATTATGAAAAGTAACCTCAAGCCTCTGGCTAATCTCGAACAGAAAAAGAGACAACATATGGGCCCATTATCTTGTGATACTCTTATCTGTTGGTGCATCCATAGAACTTATGTTAAGTTATGTATAATTGGCTTCAAATCTGAGTGCACGCGTGGGTATTAGTTGGTGTGCTAGTATCTTCTTGTAAAGAGTATAAATATCAATGAAAATGGGTGTGAGAACTAACTTTCTCATAACCCTAAAATCTCTCTTTTGTTTCTTCTTCTTCTTCCCCTAACTCTTAGGCTGCAACGGGGCTGAGCCAAGTCCGAGCTTGGGTAAGCTCTAGCTTGGTTCTACTTTATATGAGCCGAGCTCCTCGGCTCTACGCTCTTCGAGCTAAAAAATTTTGAGCTCTAGCTCAGCTCTTCCTAGCCGAGCTTGAGGCTTGCTTCGAGCCAAGTAAATTTTATTATAAAGTTTTTCTACTAGTGTTTTTTTAAAACCTTATCACTTTCTTGTTTTGTACTTTTTAATGCTTCTAAACTTTTAGTCTTCTAATCTAAATTATGATTTATTTAAATGTTCATTCCATGTAAGATTTGAGGTGAAAGATTAAACACAATCTGTGCATAAAATATACTCCATGTAAGTTTGATCAGAAGCCCTAATCCCATATTAGGCTACGTAAGAATTTTAAATTGAGTGATTGATGTCCATGGCTGTAAGTAGAGAATAGAGACGATAATGACTAGTTGTGCGGCCCTGCAGTGTATCCAATATTTTGTAGGTGCTGGTTGGTTGGTCGATTGTGCTGCTACCGTGCTAGTGGTGGTTGCTCACTGAGATGTGTGAGATACAGCAATAACTTTAATCGGTGTAAAGAGAGAAACCTTTTAATGGAGAACGATTAGAGAAGCTTCAATGGAGAATTATAAGAGAGCTTTATTGGAGTCAAGACGATGACATGCAGAGAGAGAGAGCTGTAATGTACTTGTGTTCAACTGCAGAGAAAGCACTTTAATGGAGAACAAGCAAAGAGAGAGAGTGAGAGCTTTAATGGTTGCACAAAGAAAGAGCTTTAATGTAGAATGAGCACAGAGAGAGAGAGAGAGCTTCAATGGTTGCACAGAGAAAAAGCTTTAATGGAGAATAAGCTTAGAGAGAGAGAGAGAGAGAGAGAGTGTGTGTGTGTGTGTGTGTGAGAGAGATTTAATGGATGTATACTTGAGTTCAATTGCACAGTTGAGTTTCTCTTTTGTTTCGTTTTCTTTTTGCTAGAGCATCATTATACTTATCCAGAGGATCATTAGTGTCATATGTTTAATTACATATTTACTCGTTATAAGTAATCATTAGGTGAATTTAGTGTTTACTTACAAGGGTAAAAAAGTAAAACAATTATAAAAATTATATATTAAAATATTATACATAATTTCAATCAAGTTGAGTCGGACCAAACCGAGCTTTACAAGGCTTAGCTCTAGCTCGGCTCTACTTCAAGCGAGCTTTAGATAAAAATCTCGGCTCAGCACTCGAGCCGAGCTTAAGAGAGCAAAAGCTCTCATTTTTCAAGCTGTGTTGAGCTGTCGAGCTGGCTTGGCTCTGTTACGGCCCTACAAAACCTAGTTCTCTCTTACCCATAATCTCATCAATCATCACCAACTCAAGACAGAGATTTTAACTTGGTACTAGAGTAGGCACTTTAGAACTTGTATCTGTGGTTACGCATCTTCCATGTTGCTGATGTCCTGCATCACCAAGATCAAAGTTTGACCTCAGACGGGGCAAAAACCTATATGGTCTTGATCTATTGTTCAATCTGAGCAACTTCATAAAAAAGACATGACTATGTTTTGAAGAGCTTAAGATGATGTTTTGAAGGCAGTTTTTAAGGTCTGGTGGTTCACGGCTTTTTTGGTTAGTGACATGTGTGAGGTTTGGAAAGATGGAGGTCTGTACATCATTTGAATTGACATCGTCCCTAGAGTCTGTTGGTGATGCTGGTTTGATGAATCAAAAGAGTTTGAAGCGTTTATGTTGATTTTTTTTTAAATGATATCACAACCAGTTTTACGACTTTTTGTGTCCTTGAACTGTGTACCTTTTTTATTTTGCATCCTGTGTGAGGTTGGATCACAATTTCTCTCTTTGTTTTGCCTGTGATCTGGAGAAATATGGTGGAGATTTGAATGAGAATCGAAGCATTGAAGATTTGCATAGGGATATCATTATCCTCTTTTTCTGTGCATCTATTCCAGTGCTTGTATAGTACAATATGTATATGTCGGTTTCCTCTAGATCTGTTGTATGCAAACCAGTGTGGTAAGAAGTTGCAGTGTTTGGTGTGTTAAGGAGTATCCTTGGTGCAGGAAACGTTGTTGGTAGTGCAGTTGCAACAATATTAATCTGGGTGCTTGGTGCAGATTGGTTGTAATTAGATGTGTCAGACATTTGTTGGTGTGACTATTCTTTTGTGGCTGATCATCTTATTACTTGAGATATTTCCTGCAGTGTTGTACTGTCTAAAGGTTTTCTTTGAGCCTTTTTACTATTAGTGAATTTTTCAGCAGTACTGCTATTTGTAGTTGAGGTATCTCAACAAAGAAAGTCCAGTGAAGGTCTTGTGAGTTGTGCTTCGCCAGTATTGGCAACATACACCTTTTTTTGAAGCATTGTTGGATGCTCGTTTGTGTGATGTATAGCTTGTGTTGATAGATCTGCCAACTTCGTTTAAGAGATTTGTTTCTCAAGTGAGAGGATCTTTTTTGGCAAATTTTAGGTGTTCGACATCACTGGAAGAAATCAAGGGTTCAATACAAATATGGTGTTGTGCTCCCACTCGTGTAGCTAAGACATGTATTGTTTAATCGGTCATGCCTCTATTTCTCCTCAATCCTCCTGGATTAAAAATTCAGGAGCAATCGATCACATGCCTGATACGTCATCTCTATTCCATTCAGTACCTCCCTTGGCTGCACGATGTAGTGTCTGAGTAGCCAATGGATATCAAGTTCCTGTCATTTGTAAAGGGACTACTCTCGTTGGTCAGTTTCCCCCTACTCTCTACCGTACATACCTTACATATTCCAAAGATGTCAGTTAATCTTCTTTCTGTTAGTAATATCACTTAACACCTCAATTCCAGTGTAACGTTTTTTTTCCCCTCACATTATAACTTATAGGACTTGTTGACGAGAAAGTTACTTGGTTGTGGTCATGACTCATGAGGAGAGAGATTATACTTGCTTGAGGATCATCAGATCTGGAGATCTATAGGTGATGTAGCCACTTTGTCCACTAAGGATGTTAGGCTATGGCATATTTGTCTTGGGCATCTTCCCCTACAACGTTTGCTTCTATTCCCTAAAAAATTTCATTTTTATGATGGTTCCAACTTTCAATGTGAAGCATGTCAAATGCAATGTTGTTAAATGACATAAGCGATGCCCTGCGATGGCATAGCTCCATGTTATGCGATTCACATAAGCCATGGCATATTTTTTCTTGAAAAAAAAAACGAAAAAAGTATTTATTATATATCTAAGTCTATGGGCTCTATTCTCCCATTTCTTGTCTACTATACTACTACTACTTAGTTACTTACCTTTCTTCCTTTACCTAAAGCTACAAGGCTAACTATTTCATTCTATTTGTCTAAGTTAACCTACTTGACTTTCGTGATTAAATTAGGGTTAGGTCAGCTTGAAGGAGGAAAATGAGGAAGAAGATGAAGGAAGAGAGAGAGAGAGAGAGAGAGAGAGAGAGAGAAATTAGCCAAAAAGGACTGAATTAGGATGAGGATATCTTACTTTTCTTTTGTTTATAAGTGAAAGACGCAAGTACCCGTATAACACCCAATAATAAGATTAACACACCACTTTGACTAACACCTATATACAATATGTACACCCAATAGTACCCCTCAAGCTGGTGCATAGATATATATCATGCCCAACTTGATAACAACACTTTGAATTTGCATTGGGCCAAGAGCCTTAGTGAAGATGTCTGCCAGCTGATCAGAATAGGAAACTTTATTGTATTAATGAGTCCAATTTGAATCTTTTCTCTGTCGAAGTGAATGTCTACTTCAATGTGCTTCATTCTTTCTTGAAGCACATAATCAGCAACAATATTGATAGCTGCCCGATTATCACAGTGTTGAGGCATGGGAATAGATCCAAGTTCAATGAGAAGGGATTGAAGCTACAACGACTAACAAGTGTCATGCGCCATAGCTCAGTAGTAAGATTCATCACTGAATTTGAGACCACCTCTTGCTTCTTACTCTTCCCAGCACAAGATTGCCTCCGAGGAAAGAGCAATATCTAGAGGTAGAACGACGATTTGTAAAAGCCCCAACATAGTCAGCATTGTCCAGGAGACGCATTTATATAACGGAAAATACGATGCACAACATTAAGATGGGGAACCCGTGGAGAATGCATAAACTGAGCCACCATAGATATGCAAATGTGAGATTTGGACGAGTATTTGTAAGATAGATAAGGTGGCCAACAAGTCTCTGGTACTCAGTTGAATCCTAAAGAGGCTTCCCATTATCAACATGTAGGTGGTGTTTGGATCTATGGGGAATCTAGCAAGTCTACTGTCACGGGGTAACTTTTTTCGACGCCCGTGCGGCGCCTCGCTGCCGCTTCGGCGAGGCCAGCCTAACTCAGATACCAGTTTTTCACGAAGCATAACCTAACGCTGGTTATCACGCTCGTGCAACATCTCACTGCCACGCACAGTGAAACCAACTCATCCAACCACCACTCTGTTACCACCCGCCTAGAGGACGGGAACTCCCGCGTCATGGTTGCCTTCACTCGAGGCAAACCTTCTCAATGCATCTTGTCTACTCGCGACACGCCTGCCAGCACCTCAGTGCCATTTGGCTTGTCCAGCTTCACCCTGTGCAACGCAATAGTTCCTCACTTCTGACAGTGGCATGTATCTCTTCATGCCATTCAAGCCAACCATCGTGTGTGTGGCCCACGCGACCAGCACACTTGGAGTAGCATGCAGCTCTTCATGCTATCCAAACTAAGCATCGTGTGTGGCCCACGCGACCAACACATTTGGAGTAGCATGCTGCTCTTCATGTTATCCAAACCAGGCATCGTGTTTGGCCTGCACGACCAGCACACGTCCGCATCAAGCCCTCAGCTAGTGCGCACCACTGCGTCCCACGTAGCCCTTGAGTGCCCTCGTGAGGTCACCGACCCATGTGCACCGCAACGCTGGCACGGGGCCACATGGTAACCTCACCCCAGGTGACACATGGCATCGCCGCAACGATGTTCTAGGCCCACCCCTAACCTAGAAAGCCCATGCGCTCGTCCCGCAACACAGGGCCCAATGTGTGGGAGAATAGCTACACAACTCTCTTCCCCCTCAATATGGTCTAAACACCAACTTGAGCTAACCAGCAGAAGAACCTCAAACCCCTTGGTTTGACATACCACCATGGCACACGGCCTCCTACTCGTCGCACACACCTGCAAAGGTCGTGTCTTGCCATTAATCATGGCACATGAACCTTTGTCTGTGGCACCCAGTGCCACCCTCCAAGACCACATGTCTTGTGAGGTCACGCATCAGCGTCACTTGCAACCGTGTCGCATCCACGTCGCGTCCGCTTCCCGACCACGTCACGAGGCCCTCATGGCCTCATGCCCACATAGCACTGTGTCACGACTATGTCACGTCTGTGTCGCGACCATGTCGCAAGGCCCTCATGGCCTCATGTCGCATGCCTTCATGGCACCACATGGCGTACCCTCGTGGCACTGCATCACGTCTGAGTCGTGACTGTGTCTCATGCCCACTCGACACCATATTAGGTCCGTCATTGCACCCGGATGCCGCGTGCCCTCTTGGCACCGCATCACATGCCCTCTTAGCACCGCATAGCTTGCCTTATGACATCAGGGCGTCGCGTGCCCTCTTGGTGCCACGTCGCGTGCCCCTACGCGGAGCACCGCACTATGTGCCTTATGGCACCAGGACGTCGCATGCCCTCTTGGCACCACGTCGCGTGCCCCTACGTGGAGCACTGCACTATGTGCCTTATGGCACCAGGATGTCGCGTGCCCTCTTAGCACCACGTCGCATGCCCCCTACACGGAGCACCGCATTTCAAGCCCTTTACACGTCTAGTCACCATACTAGTTCGCAGCTTAGTTCGGGTCACCGTCGCATCACGCATAAGGGACACATACGCGTGCCTTTGCGCATCGCCGCTACGCTACTAGCTACTAGGTGCCGCCGCCACCGCAGCCATTCACCTAGTTCAAAGGCGATCGTGTCGTCTTACTGGCACCAAGACCTGCATCAGTTCCTCGACTTCCGTCTTCACTCCATGCAAGGTCCACACAAGTACCAAGCCCCGAGGTTTAATACCTCCTCGCTAGCTCATCTTGGTTTCATCTGTGCCTACGGATAAGGACTCCCCTAATCCTTTGCGTGGCTCCGCACCAACGCAATCCATCACTATGCCGCTTCACGTGGCTCCACACCCACGCAATCTATCACTATGCATAAGTGATCATAGTTCGCTCTACTACCTCGACACTGTGTGTCTTCACCCAAGAGTTCGCCTAACACGCTTTGCCTACGGCTCAACCTAGCTACAAGGCCCTCTCACCTTGCCTGCTAGTGGATTGATGTGCATCGTTATGCACCAGGGTCGTGACCACATCACATTCTCCCCAACTTAATGCGTTAAGGTCCTCGTCAACATCCGAACTCCTACGTCAGTTCCTCGACACACATTTTGGTCTTCATTGAAACACAACTTGAATCTGAATCGCAGTTAGTGCACTTCGCTGCTTTCATTCACAATTCTATGCTAGTGCTTCAACCATTTTCGGTGTCTTCACCCCACGTAGTGTTCTTAATAACCTGGTTCGGTCAATATTTCACCCAGGTATCTTTATATACCAGTTCCTCGTACAACCAGAAGCAAAACGATCGTTAGCAACCAAGTTTGCGCAACTCATTGCCCCTCGCAGCTCTCTAGGTTCCCAACAGTCCGTCTTCACCCAGGAGTTTGCCTTTCATCCGCATTGTAGTCTAACACCTCAACACTTCTGTGTCTTCGCCCAAGAGTTCGACCTGCATCTGATTTGTAGAACTCCACTACCTCGACGTATGTTTTCCAACCACGAGACTGCCACCCAAGCTGCCTCAACTTGAGCAAAGTTGCATCTCTAGTACCTCGACACCACGTGTCTTCACCCAAGAGACTGCCGATGAGCGACCACGCCCAACCCAACGAAGCACTATGCTTCACAATGCTGAAATCTGCAACATTGCTTATATCTTTCGATCGTAGCAACCGATGGAACCCAGCTTTGTCGAACCTTTAGACTTGATCACCACACAAGCCCTCAACAATCCTGCAGTGCTCTAGTACCTCAACACCTCTGTGTTTTCACCCACGAGCCTGCCATGAGCACCTTGCTCAAACAACGAAGCTCTATGCTTCTCACACTATAGTACCTCGACCTCTGTCTTCACCCAATAGCGTGACTCGAGTCACCTCTTGCAACTCGACTTACAGTCCTTCTCGTAGACCAAAGATTTCAATGATCACCTGGGACTCACTTCCTCTGAAGATACCCATTTGGCTATAGTATTTGCTTCCTCTGAAGCTATACTGGATCACTTGGGACTCGCTTCCTCTTAAGGTACCCATCTGGTTCATCCGTTGGCTTCCTCTGAAGCCATGCTAGATCTTCGTCCAGCCATCCGTCTCTCGCGGACATTGTGCTTTATCGTCACACAACAAAGCAACGAGCCTCTGACCCCTACACTGGTTCAGCCTAGCTCAATCCAGTTCTCGTGATATCTCGCTTAACTGTATCATCGATCCTGGCCCATCGCAACATATTGATCCTTACATTGCCGCATACCAGCGGTCTAGACCCTCATGTCATATACTAGCGACCGATTCCAAAAATCTCAGCTTCCTCAAGTGAGAATGGAGCATCCTACCTGCTCCTTGCCATCCATGGTAACGGTACTCTCAGCACCAACGTGATCCAACGTCTCCTATTGAATATTGGAGATCACTAGCGTTCATCCACCTCGGACCGACCTGCTACTTCAACGTGTGGCACTCACGGCCAACAAGTTGATGAATATGAATGGAGCATCCTACTTGCTTCTTGTCATTTATAGCAATGGTGCTCTCAGCACCAACGTGATCCAACGTCTCATGTTGGGGTCACTAGCGTTCATCTATCCTGGACCGACCCGCTACCTCAATGTATAGCCCTCATGGGCAACAACCATCACGAAGTGAGAATGGAGCATCCCCCTTGCTCCATGCCAACATGGCAACGGTGCTCTCAGCACCTGTGTGACACAATGTCTCATGTTGAAAGTCACCAGCGTCCATCCACCTCGGACCGACCCGCTAACTCAACGCGTGGCTCACATGGCCAACTAGCATTGAGTTCCTTTTTCGCGACATATAACCCAGCAGTACCATCCCTCTGCGTGCGACTCAATCGCATCTCTATCGCAGACGTGCAACTCAACTGCACACAAGTAACTCTGGTTGTTACAAAATCAGAGCGCACCTCATCACTCTGGCTTGCCAATGTAGTCCGAATCGAAACGATCTGGCTCTGATACCAAATGTCACGGGATAACTTTTTTCGACGTCAGTGCGGCGCCTCACTGCCGCTTTGGCGAGGCCGGCCTAACTCAGATACCAATTTTTCACGAAGCATAACCTAACACTGGTTATCACGCTCGTGCAACATCTCACTGCCGCGCACAGTGAGACCAACTCATCCAACCATCACTCTGATACCACCCGCCTAGAGGACGGGAACTCCCGCGTCATGGTTGCCTTCACTCGAGGCAAACCCTCTCAATGCATCGTGTCTACTCGCGACACGCATGCCAGCACCTCAGTGCCATTTGGCCTGTCCAGCTTCACCCTGTGCAATGCACTAGTTCCTCACTTTTGACAGTGGCATGTGTCTCTTCATGCCATTCAAGCCAACCATCGTGTGTGGCCCAGGCGACCAGCACACTTGGAGTAGCATGCAGCTCTTCATGCTATCCAAACTAAGCATCGTGTGTGGCCCACGCGACCAACACACTTGGAGTAGCATGCTGCTCTTCATACTATCCAAACCAGGCATCGTGTGTGGCATGCGCGACCAACACACATCCGTATCAGGCCCTCAACTAGTGCGCACCACTGCGTCCCACGTGGCCCTTGAGTGCCCTCGTGAGATCACCGACCCATGTGCACCGCGACGTTGGCAAGAGGCCACATGGTAACCTCACCCCACGTAGCACATGGCATCGCCGTAGTGCCGCATCGCTGCAGCGATGTTCTAGGCCCACCCCTAACCTAGTAAGCCCATGCGCTTGTCCTGCAATGCAGGGCCCTATGTGTGGGAGAATAGCTCCACAGCTCTCTTCTCCCCCAGTATGGTCTAAACACCAACTTGAGCTAACCAGCAGAAGAACCTCAAACCCCTTGGTTTGACATACAACCATGGCACACGGCCTCCTGCTCGTGGCACACACCTGCAAAGGTAGTGTCTTGCCATTAATCATGGCACATGAACCTCTGTCCATGGCACTCAGTGCCATCCTCCAAGGTCACACGTCTTGTGAGGTCACGCATCAGCGTTACTTGCGACCGTGTCGCGTCCACGTCGTGTCCGCGTCGCGAGGCCCTCATGGCCTCATGCCCACATAGCACTGTGTCGCGTCCATGTCGTGACCATGTCACAAGGCCCTCATGGCCTCATGTCGCGTGCCTTCATGGCACCACATGGCATACCCTCGTGGCACCGCATCACGTCTGAGTCGTGACTGTGTCTCGTGCCCACTCGGCACCATATCGGGTCCGTCATTGCACTCGGATCCTGCGTGCCCTCTTAGCACCGCATCGCTTGCCTTATGACATCAGGACGTCGCGTGCCCTTTTGACACCACGTCGTGTGCCCCTACACGGAACACCGTACTATGTGCCTTATGGCACCAAGACGTCGCGAGCCCTCTTGGCACCACGTCGCGTGCCCCTACGCGGAGTACCGCACTATGTGCCTTATGGCACCAAGACGTCGCGTGCCCTCTTAGCACCACATCGCTTGCCCCCTACGCGGAGCACCGCATTCCAAGCCCTTTACGCGTCTAGTCACCATACTAGATCACAGTTTAGTTCGGGTCACCGTCGCATCACGCATAAGGGACACATACACGCATCGCAGGGCCACGGCCTTTGCGCACACGGGCTACACAGCTAGCTACTAGGTCCGCCCGCTTACCTGCTAGCCATTCACCTAGTTCAAAGGCGATCGTGTCGTCTTACTGGCACCAAAACCTGCATCAGTTCCTCAACTTCCGTCTTCACTCCATGCAAGGTCCACACAAGTACCTAGCCCTGAGGTTTAATACCTCCTCGCTAGCTCATCTTGGTTTCATCCGTGCCTACGGATAAGGACTCCCCTGGTCCTTCGCGTGGCTCCACACCAACGCAATCCATCACTATGCCGCTTCGCGTGGCTCCGCACCCACGCAGTCTATCACTATGCATAAGTGATCATAGCTCGCTCTAGTACCTCGACACTGTGTCTCTTCACCCAAGAGTTCGCCTAACACGCTTTGCCTACGGCTCAGCCTAGCTACAAGGCCCTCTCACCTTGCCTGCTAGTGGATCAATGGGCATCGTTATGCACCAGGGTCGTGACCACGTCACACTACGCCCAAGCATACGTGTGTCTCGTAATAAGTCTACTACATATTTCCTCTATGAGAGAGATATAACGAACAATCTCAATCCTAAGGAAAACCGGGGATTACTCAAATCCTTCACTTAAAAAATATGACAACTTTGCCTTAGCATGGGTGGTAAATGTAGTGTCATCTCCAGTCACAATGATGTCATCAACATATACCAAGACAATGATCCACAAGGCACTAACTTTAGTACAAAGGAAACAAGTATGATTAGAGTGATATCTATTAAAGCCCTTATTAAGTACAATTGTGCTGAATCATTGAAACCAGGCTCTAGGAGACTTGTCAAGTCCATGATTAATTTCAGGGGGTGACAGACCTTCCCAAAACGCTCCCCCTGAAGACATTACCCAGGAAGTGGATCCATGTACACTTCTTCCTCCAATTTACCCTTATGAGAATGAACAATCTCAATCCTAAGGAAAAACGGGGATTACTCAGATCAGTCACTTAAGAAATATGACAACTTTTCCTTAACATGGGTGATAAATGCAGTGTCATCTCCAGTCACAATGATGTCATCAACATACACCAATACAATAATCCGTAGGGCACTAACTTTATTACGAAGGAAACAAGTATGATTAGAGTGATATCTTTTAAATCCCATATTAAGTACTTTTGTGTTGAATCATTGAAACCAGGCTCTAAGAGACTTCTTAAGTTCATGATTGATTTCAGGTGGGGACAGACCTTCCCAAAATGCCCCCTCTGAAGATGATACCCAGGAAGTGGGTCCATGTACACTACTTCCTCCAATTTACCATGGAGAACATCATTTTTTACATCGATTTAATAGAGATGCAATGATAATGGGAAGCCAGAGATACTTACACATAGAAGTAAGTTTGGCAACTAGAGCAAACATGGTTGTTAAGTTCAATCCTGGCATCTGAGTGAAACCTTTTGCACCGAGACTAGCCTTTTAACTTTCAATTGTTCCATCTTCACAATATTTTACTGCAAAGACCTTACGACATTCCATTATACACTTGCCATGAGGAAGGTCAACAAGTTTTCAAGTCATATTCTTCTCAAGAGCTCCATTTCTTCAGCCATAGAAGTCGACTAGGAACGATGTTTGAGAGCTTCTCCCACTTAGCAAGGAATAGAAATAGTGGATGCTTTGGCTAGAGCAGCATGATAGAATTGTGAGAGAGCCTACTATGAAACATACTGAGAAATGGTGAGTAGTGAACAACTCCTCTTACCCTTACGAATGCAACATGGAGAGAGGGATCCTTAATATTAGAGGGAGGAACAATAATAGGAGAATCCAATGAACCGAATAAAGTAGCTGGTGCAGGTATACCCGAGGGAATTGAGTCTGAGTTGACTAATGGCAGTGGGGCATGGGAAGGAGGCACTAATTTGGTCCAACGTTGAAAGGCACCTGCAAAGGAAAAAATGTCCACGCGTAGATGGATCCTAAGAAACTGGTGGAACCTACAGGAATACAAGGAATATGAAGCAGAAGGACGACAGAGGACTCTAAACTAGGCAGAGTAAATGATTTTTAAGAGAATAAAGAGTATCCTCAAAGAAGGTCACATCCAACAAAGTAAATAACCTACGAGTCTTGAATTCGTCGCACCCATACCATTTCAACACTCCAGAGTATCCCAAAGAGGCTTGCCAGGTTTAAGAATGTGCATTGAGTTAAATTTTAGGGTTAGAGGATTAGGGTTAGGTTTTGGTAGGATAGGAGGAAGAAGAAGAAAGATGGGAAAAATTAGGGGTGAGTTCTTATTCACAATGCACTTTTAATATTATTAATATTTATATCTCTTACTTACAAACTGTTCTTTACGCACATACTTACACTAATACACCCACACACTAACTTAACTAGTTACACCCCAAGGATTCTACGCGCACACTATTAAGTTTAGTACATCATCACCAACACTCCCCCTCAAGTTGGAACATAAATATCTATCATACCCAACTTGGAGGTATCTCAGTCAATCTACTTCCTCCAATGCCCTTTGTTAGGATATCTGAAAGTTGATTTTTTTATCAAACTTGAGGAATGTTAATCTCATTAGACTCGGCCTTCTCTTTGATGAAGTGACAATCCTCTTCGATGTTCTTGATTCTCTCAGGAAAGTACCAATAAGTCTTAAATCAGCTAAAATGTGCTTCAACCACAGCCCTTCTCCAGCCCCTTGAGACATTGTTCTATACTTCCCCTCTACAATGAAGTTTGAATCCACGCGTTGCTTCTTAGATCTCCATGTGACCAGGTTTCCTCCAAGGAAACTGCAATATCCTGTAGTAGATTTTCTATCATCAAGACTCCCGGCACAATCTGCGTCACTAAATATTTTCACATCAAGATGACCACTATATAGGAGCCCTTTTCATGGGCTTCCTTTTGAAGCATTGCAAGATCTGATGCTTCGTATCAAGATGAATATTTTGTGGTGAGTGCATATACCGACTCATGGTCAGATAAATAAATTCTCTCACAAGCCTTTGGTATACGCACAGATCCTTGAGGAGTGCACCCTCCTCTCCATTCACCCGATGATTTTGTTCTATGGAATTGATTGTCGGCTTGCAGTTCAACAAACATGCTTCATGCAATAAATTCAAAGCATATTTTCACTATGATGATGTAATCCCCTTCTTCAATCTTGTTACTTCAATCCCAATGCAATATTTTAGGGGCCCCAAGTCTCTTATCTAGAATGTTTGACTCGGATAGGAATTCAATCTAAAAATTTCATACTGTCTTCGCCAGTGATGATGATATCATCAACATACACTAGTACAATAGTAGTCCATATAGTGCGATCATAGTAGCTTCTCCTATATCAACACCTCATAATGGCATCACTGAAGTTTTGTTACCATGTGTAAGGAGATTGCTTTAGCCCATAGATAGACTTGTGTAGGTTGCCCACTTTCCCAATCTCCCTCTTTTGACAAAGTCAGGTGGGGAGTGCCATATGGACTCCCTCCTTCAAGTCACCATGAAGGAAAGCATTTTTCATGTTCAACTGGGACAAGGGCCAACCTTTGTAGGTTGTTAAGCTGGAGCAAACATTTCTTGGTATTCGACTACTTAAGTCTGCGTGAATCCTTCGGCTACTAATCTAGCCTTGTACCTCTCCACTGAACCCTGTACTTCACTCTGTACACCCACTTGCATCCCACAATTTTCTTACCCTCAGGGAAGTCCACATCATTCCATGTTTTGTTATGCTCCAAGGGCCTCATCTCATGGATCATAGGCTCGCTTCACACTGGCTGAGACAAAGCACTAAAAACAGAGGTTGGAATAGTAATTGAATCCAAGGAAGACACAAAAGAATAATGAGAAGCAGACATACCTTTATTAGAGACGATCTTTTGAATGGGATGTCTAGTACCTTTTCGTTGAGCAATGGGAAAGTCAAGATCTCTATTAGGATCGGTCTCTAGAGAAGGTTCATGGTCAGTGGCCTGAGATAGAGACTCTTCCTTTACTCTGGTGACTTGAGGTGTAGGCTCCTATTGAATTTGAGTTTTCTTGAAAATTTTCCTCACAAAGACATGTCCTTTTCCATAATTATCAAATTGGGGCTGCTTCTTTATAGTCCCTTCCTTTTCTTTCTCATGAGCTTCGACCACTTCTTCAAGATCTTCTTCCACATCCATGATGGGAAGCACATCAGGGATCTCTGTCCTTTTCCTTTCTCCCTTGAAGTTTAGTGAAAGAGGTATTAGAAAAAGGTGACATACATAGATACAAACCTCCTTCCGTGATAGGATCATACAACTTTACCCTTTCTGTGGTGGGGTAATCCAACAAAGAGACACCAGACAACTTTGCGATCTAATTTCTCAGGACTGATTCCAGGAATTTGAGCAAAGGCTAATAAACAACCAATGACTCTTAGAGGAACAAGAAAAAGAGGTTTTAAAGGCGTTAACGTGCTTTGATGAGACTTTCCCTGAAGAATAGGAGTAGCCATTCTATTACTGAGAAAGCAGACTGTGAGGACCATCTCACTCCACAAATTCCTTGGAACATTCCTTCCAATCGATAGGGGCTCGAGCAACTTCCAAGAGCCGGCGGTTCTTTCTTTCGGTTACCCCATTTTACTGACGGGTGTAGGGACACCATGTTTGCTACTCAATCACATCATTTTGGAGGTACAATTGGAAGGGATGAGAAGGATATTCCCTCCCCTCCCCCATTATCAGAACGAATGGACTTTGTGGTAAACAAGGAAAATAGAAGCAACTTCATCTTTGGTTTTCGTCAAGGTCTTGCATCATACAGGATGATACTCCCACTCAAAAGCTACGATCAAGAGAGTGTTTGTTACCATGGATGACACCTTTTTTTGAGTCCATCTCCTTTTATCCTCCTCCACAGTCCCATCTTCAGGGAAGAGTTTAAGGAAGAGAGCACTATGTCAGTGTACTCTTCATATCTTGTGTTGATGATGATGTTGTATATGATGATATTAATGAGACCTCAAGGGTGACAAAATACTGCATAAGAATAAGATGTAATTGACGAATTTGGAAAAGGCAAAACTGTCATCTGAGGTGTAACCTATAAGATGAAAAAGAAGATCTCTCCTCATTCTACAGACCAAGTGCCCTCACCTAAAGCAAGTCCGGATCAAGTGTCTTCTCATGGAGCAAGTCCACCAAGTGGTGATCTCTCTCCACAAAATGAATGGGACCTTCCTATTTCCCTACGGAAAGCCTCCAGGCGTGTATCTATTATCCCATTTGTAAGTTCATACTATATCAAAAAGAATTTGCATCGCACATATCTTTCATCTCTTCATTGGACCCCATTTTATACCTTCTACCGTCTCTAATGCCCTATCTTAGCCACAATGAAAGGAGGCTATGATATAAGAGATGAGAGCCCTAACGCATAATAGGACTTGGCATGTTGGGGAACTTCCCACATAGAAAAAGATACTCACTATGAAGTATTGGTCAGATGACTATATAAAGGTGCAAGACTAGATTGGTGGCAAAGGGGTTCACTCAAACACTTGACATTGATTACTATGATACATTTGAACCTGTTGCAAAGTCAAACACTTCAGAATTCTTCTATCCCTTGCGGCTTATAATGATTGGCCTCAATACCAAATGGATCTCAAGAATGAATTATTATATGGTGACATGAAGGAAGAAGTGCATATGGCTTTTCCCCTAGTTTCACTCTTCAAGGGGAGAAAGGCAAGGCTTGCAAGTTGAAGGCATTATGGGCTGAAACCGTCTACTTGGGGTTGGTTTAGAAAGTTCAGTGATGAAGTTCGCTTAGAGGAGTCGTTTTTATTACATATTCTTTATAAAAACGGGAGCTCACGTCATTGTGTTGGTTGTTTATGTTGATGCCATTATTGTTACGGGAGACGACATGAGAAAATTATGAAGTTGAAGCGGTATCTAAACGAAGTGTTTGATATCAAGGACTTAGGTCCACTGTGGAAAGGTCTAAGAAAAGGATATCATTTTCCCAACGAAAATACACTCCTGATATGATAACGGAGGATGTGATCTTAGGATGTAAAGCAATGGTTATATATATGGAGCAAAATCATCGGATTACTAGGGAAGGTGGTGAACTCCTCAGGGACATCGGAATGTACCAACATCTTCTAGGGAAGTTGATATACATGACTATGACATTGTCCAGACATTGCTTATGTAGTCAACATAGTTAGACAGCACATGCATTCACCTAAAAATATACATTTAGATGGCGTGTATTTGATTATAAGGTATTCGAAGACAAGCTCAAGGAGGGTTACTCTACAGTACAATTTGGATGTTGAGATATTCACTGAGAAATATTAGGTTAGATATCGAAGTGATAGGACGTGTACCATTGGATATTACACCTTTCTCGAGGGAAATCTAATCACATGGAAGAGTACGAAGCAACACATTGTCTCTAACTCTAGTGCAAAAGGTGAATACTAAGCTATGTCTCAAGGGGCACGCGAAGGCATGTGGTTTAGATTTATCCTGGCTGATGTAGGGGTTGATGTAAAGCTCCATGAAATGGCACTCCATATTGCAAACAATCTTGTGTATCGTGAAGGAACAAACATATTGAAATGGATTGTCACTTCATAAGGGAAATGATTTGGGTCAAATGAGTTTCGTACACCTCGAGTAAGCAAAGAAGACCAATTGGCGGACATACTCATTAAAGCAGTTGAAGGAGAATGGTTGTGTGATTGTACCTCCAAGTTGGGCGTGATAAATATCTATGCTCCAACTTAATGAGGAGTGTTGATGTTGCCATAGAATTATTAAGTTGGTATGTGTAATTGTCTTCATATGTGAGTGGGTATGTGAATATTTGATGGGGACATCCAAGCCAATGCACCTTACATCGTATAACGGAGGCGCAAGAAGAAACCGAAAGCATCAAAAGCGTCCCAATCTTTATGGATAGATGCATGAGTACACGAGTATACCAAGGTGAAGAAACTCATGCAAGCAAGCAAAAAGGGCGTGAGTGCATCAAGGATGTTACCCAGGCGAATCCCAAATCACCAAGCAACCCGAGAACAATTTGGCGGAGTATCAATGCCGCCCGAGCGACCAGTAAGGCTATGAGCGTAGTGCAACCTCTTCGCTCGGGCGAGTTTCAAGTCTCCCGAGCAATTTTCGTGAATTAGTTCTAGAATTACTTTTTGTTTTTAATTTTTCGAGTTTTCTAGGATTTTGTTTCCTTCTTTAGATTGGAGTCTTTAGCTTTAGGTTTTAACAACTATATATAGCCTTGTAAACCAAGGAACTAATGGATTATGGTTATTGAATGCTTTGAACCTTGTTTAAGTTTGAGAGAGTGATTCTTCTTCCCCTTGCGGGTTTGGTGAATTAATTCTTCAATCTATCTTCTTTGTTCTCTTGATCAAGTGAGTTAAGGTTAAATTCTGCATTTTTTTTTCTTACTCTTGAATTTGCGTTACAATTTCGCTTGTGTGATCTTCCCGAACCTACCCAAAGAACGTAATAAGTCCTAATTGTGAAGCTAATTCAATTTGAGCCGATTAATATCGTTCTTTGGTTTAGGATGGAATCGAAAGAGTTCGCTTGGATTCATTCAATGCCCTAGACTAGTGGAGATCTAGCCTTTCGTTTGGACCCTAGTCTTCTAGATCTTCAAGGAACGTGCTACGGATTTAAAACACTGATTTGATTCATTATAAAACTACCATCTTTAAATTCTTTTAGTTTTCGTTGTTAATTTTCCTAGAGCACGAGTACTGATCTTTATTCATGTCAATTAAAATTAATCTCAGCCGCATCATCTTAGATTAGTGTCTTGTCCTGCATCAATATTAGTTGGTGTATTAATATCGTCTAGTAAAGAGTATAACTACTAATGAAAAAGGTGCTAGAACTTTCTCATAATACTAAATTTTCGTCTTCTTCCCCTAACCCTAGATCTTTCTAACCTTAATCTCATCACTAACTCAACGCATAGATTTTAACTTCATCTTCCAAACACATTAAGTGATAATTTTCTTAATGCATTCTGTTGTATGATTTTTAATTTATCTGGATCAAGCATTGAAGCAAACTTTAATTGACATGTAATCATGTTATAGCTTTAAAAATCCTACATTCTTGCAATTCCTTTGGTTGACAATTTGATCGGACATAGGTATTGTCATTGTTATTATTGTTATTGTATCGATTTCATTGTCGCTCAGTTGTGATTTTTTATTTAATTGTCTAGGTTCAACCTATATGTGTAGTTTTGAGTAAAGCCTTGAATCAAAACCAAAGGTTTCAGAGGGAAGCTGCAGCTGCAGCACTATCAGAGTTTATCCGTTATAGGTACATTCTGATTATCTGTACTCATTTAATGTGTTAATATATTTCAAGCCAGTATTTTGACACTGCATATCATTTAGAGATTAATATCCAGGCCTCCCAAGGAGGAGGTTTGCTTGATTTAGGAATTTACTTTACTGTGACCAACTTCTGAATTATTTGGCAATTATGGAGCCAGAATTTCATTCAGATAGTGCACTGATTCTTGAGCAATATTGTGAGCAGACTATTATTTCAATTTATGATGTGGTCTCCAATATGAGTGTAAGTTGAATTGGGGCTCTCTTCTGCACCACTCTCCCTATGGATTCTGCATTTATTGAGTTTATGCCGAAGAGACTCAATTTCCCTCACTACCTTCCAATCAACAGGGTTTCCTTTAGTGTTGGTTACTGCACTCTCTCCCCTATTCAAGTGTCTGGAGGTACAAACTCTTAAGGGAGCATATCAATTTCTTTTTTAGACAAGCTCCAGTAGTTGTCACCACTGTAAGTCTGCAAACGTCGGGCTGCCCGTGAAAAAGTGAAGCCAGAACTGGACTTCTAGTCAATATGCAACTGCTGTTGCCACTTCTACCAGGAAAAACTTCATTTGATTCAAATTTTGTTTCATAATTCGATTAGGGGCTTGACCCTGACCAGAACTAGGTCGACTAGAGTATGAATTGGCTGAGTCCTGCTTCCATACAATACAGAACTAAGCTGAGTTGTACCCAAATTGATTTAAGTCAAATGTTTTAACTTTCATTCTGATTATAGTCTTGAGAGGTATAAAAATTGGTAGATTGTTAAGGGCTTTACTCTGGAGTACGACATTGATTATGAGATGACTTTTGCCCCTGTAAAATGATGTTTGTCCAAGTCACAGATTCTAAGATTAGTTTGGACATAGGATTTGAGCAGGGCCAGAACCAAGGTTGAATTGCCGATACCAAGTATGCTCACCCAAGTAGCAAAAATATTTTAGATGTTCTACGAATTAAAAGAGGGAATAATAAATAAAATTAAAAGAAAGAAAGAATTTAAGAAAAAAAATTAACCATTCAAAATTATAACACGCATATATGTGCATATATTTTAGGTGGTTCACTACAATTAAATGTGCAACCATCAATCAAACCTTTGAATGCTTGACTAATGGAGTACAGGTGTAGTCAACTTTGAAGTTATACTTTCCAATCAACTATTCAAATGGTTGATTTTGTTAGTGATGTGTGTTAGTAGTTTGTAGCTATGATGTATAGAGCCTCTATATTAGCTATGTAGTGTGTAACATAGAATAGTGGACGAATATGTAATATTTTTTTTTATTCAATAAAAAACTAGTAAGGAACATTTCCTCACTATGCTATCCAAATCCAACCCTAAATCTCTCTCTCTCTCTCTCTCTCTCTCTCTCTCTCTCTCTCTCTCTCTTCTTTTCTTCTTTCTTTCTCTCTTTTTATCTCCCCCACCCATGCAGGGACCAACCTGCGTGGGTCCTCCCTCTCTCTTCTTTTTCTTCTTTGTTTCTCTCTCTCTCTTCACCCACGCAGGGACCCACATGCATGGGTCCTCCCTCTCTCTCTTTTTCTTTTTTTCTTTCTCTAAGAGAGACCAATGCAGACCCTTTACGCGGGTATCTTCCCTCGTCTCGAGTCTTCTTTTCTGAATCCGCGTGATGCTTAGGACTTGAGCAACTCTTCTCTCACCATAGATTTCATTCGGAGATGCGGAGACTATCGGATGGTAACTTCCAGTATCGACCGCGGTAACTCTATAAATAGCACCTTCCCCCTCATTATTACAGATCCAAATCTGCTGATGTGAAAGCTCTGCCAAAATTCTCCCATTCAAAGATTCTCCGCATATCTTGAGGTATCTCCCTCTATATTCTCCTCTTTACTTTTTCCTTTTCTTCTCCCACGTAACACTTGGATTTGTTGGTCTTGACACTCATATCTAAGTCTTAGAATTCGGGTCACACTTAGGTTATATGGACCTTGACGTCCATGCCTAAGACCCTCCTATACTTAGGCGATACGTAGATTATGTGAGTCCTAATGACCCATGTCTAAGTCTTAAATTTTGCGGTTGCAAATTAGGTTATGTGGGTCATGACAGCCATGCCTAATCCCTTACATATTCGGGTTACGTTGAGGTTATCTGGGTCATGACACCCATACCTAATCCCTTATATATTTTGCAACAAAATTTAGAATTGGTACCTTGTATATTATGGGTTGCAACTACGAATTAGAAAGATAGATTCGGCCTTCCACACCCAGGACATTAGAAACTATCATTTATGAGATCGCGATCATCTCTCTGTGCGATCACAATAAAAAAATCATCGCTCCGGGCAATCCTGATCATCACCGATGGATTATTGCTTCGCGTGATTATGGTTGCTTCGTGATTGCAATCAATTTTAAAAATTATCACTCTGCATCATGGGTTAAAATTTCGCTCTACCGATACGTATCGTCCGAGCTCCAAAACGATACGTATCGGAAATTCAATGTACCGGACGATGCATTGAATGTATCGTCCGGGGCTTCCCATACAAACAGGACGATACAATACATTGAATGTATCATATCGTCCTAGTCCAATACCGATACGTATCGTCCGATACGTATCAGTATCGGACGATATTTTGATCCATGCTCTGCATGATTGCAATCAACCTCCCTGTCATTGGAGTTTTCCTCGCGGTTCAGGCCGTCAATCCCTTAAATTAAGGATTCGACGCTTAGACTCGAGATATGAAATTTCTTTGAAAGTTTGATCCGATCTGAATAGGTGCGATCGATCAGATACGATGACCATATTGGGTCAAGGCTCCCATCATTCAAAGGATTGGATTTAAGGTTTGAGTCATAACCAGTTACTCTGGAATAAGTCTAAGACTCATCTGAACCTAGGTTCGACTCAAAACGAACTTGTAAAGCGTTCAGGCCCAGTTCAAGGCCCATCATAAAAATGCAATCAGAATTTTATGGAATGCGGTGGTTTTAACTGAAGTTGAAACTTCCAAATAATGAAAATGCTAACAATTTCGATGATCAGTTCTCGAAAGAAGGTTATGGATCCAGTGTTCAAGTTCACAGTTGAAACTCAACATCAAGAGATCGTGTTAAGACTCGTCCATGAATCTAGCACCTATAATCCTTCATGGCTATCAATCAGACGGATCAGGCTTCTGGCGTAGAAGTTCATATATTCATCAACCTTTGATCCATATCAGGCGAATTTCAGACGAGCTGAGCATGCTGAGTGTTCATCTCTTACGCTTCTAATGTTGAAGACGTAGGCGATGGTGATGATGCTAATGAAGACAGAGTCTAGGAATTTTGGTTATTTTCAATGATTTATATATTTTGTTTTCTTTCATAGCTTTTAATAAGAGATAGTCAATTCTTTTTTGTGTAATTAACGGGTTATGTAATTAACGGGGCATCGAAACCAATACCCGGAAATGTCAAATCCACCATTATTAATAAAACCCTCTCATTATATGGACATACACAATCTCATTATATGGACAAAGTGTTAAAAGAGATAAAATGTATGACGATAAACTTGTTTGCTCACCATTCGATCCAAATATACATCTCTTTCCAATGAGGGATATGTTGTGAATCAAAATGAATGTGCTAGGATCATTGGTAGCTTAATGTATGCTATTTATTGCACTTGACCTGACATTTCCTACACAACTACAACACTTTGTAGGCCAGTAACCCTGGTAGTGAGCATTGGAATGCAATTCATAGAACTCTAAAATATTTTTAAAAGGCCATTAATTTTGGTTTGCATTAGAGTAGATATCCTGCAGTTCTGGAAGGATCCATTGATGCAGATTGTATTCTATTTTAGAAGATTTCACAGCTACAAGTGGCTATATCTTCCTCATTGGAGGACCAACTGTTTCTTGAAATCAAAGAAACAAACAATTAGTTCGGACTCCACAATGGAATCAGAATTAATTGTGTTAGCTTAGCAGGTGACGAAGCTAAATGGCGTAGAAATTATCTTTATGATATATCGCTGTGGATTAACCCGTTTGATGCAGACTCCATATCTGGGCCCGAGAATTGCGACTCGACTCGAAGCAAAAAATCAAGGAGAAAGTGGACCCACGAATGAGTTTTAAAAGGCCTCTTAAAGAATGATTGAAAACCCATGTGCACATGTGCGCCACACAAAAAGACCCTATTCTGGGGAAACGCGCACATGAGAGGAAAATGAAAAGAGAAGTTGAAAAGAAGACGATAAGGCATAGAAAAAAAGGATCTGTGCAATCTTGCGTGCGCGAAATCCAGCCTCTCGCCCGTGAGATCGATTAGAGTATGATATCATGATTACGATATTTTGCGCGCGTGAGCGTAGTTCTCACGTGCACGTGAACAGCTTGAGTTGCGTCAGCGAGTCAAATTTTGACTCAAATTTTCTATTTTATGAGTCCAATTTTAGGAATCTTTTATTATGTGATTTCCTTTAGGTTTAGTTACCTTTTTGGCTACGAGTATTTATGTCTGATAGGTTAGGATTTCTATAGTTTTTATAAAGCATTGTAAAGTTTTTTTTATTAATTAATATTGAGAATTTTTGCTTTGTGCATATTTTGAGATTACTCTTTCGAACCCTAAAGACTTGCAATGAGTTTCGTCTGGAGTAAGAGTGATTCTTGTCCTTCGATGTGAAGCTAATATTTTTCATGGTGAAATTCCTTAGATTTCTTTAGGCCTTGTTCAGGTGTTTCCTGGCTTTTCCCAGAAAAGCTATGAATCCTGATAACTCAGAATCCTGTTGATTCTTAGCAGACTCTGATTCCTGCCTTTTCCTACAATTGTTCTTAAGTTGCTTTGATTCCTGGCTTTTCTCAGAAAAGTTAATTTCTCATTTGTTCTTAAGTTTTTCTCCGAAAAGCTCATAATCGGATGAATGTGTGGTTGTGCTACCGTCATACAAATGTTAATCATCGGACTACTTGTCATACTCGTATTTGACTAAAAATTTTCGAGCGACCAATCCATGCGAGGTTGGACTTATGTGACGGATTTTCTTTTTTAATATAATGTCTCAACACTATTCTTATAACACCAAAAACGTTATATATATATATATATATATATATATATATATATATATATATATATATATATATATAATACAAATTAGAAACTCATGAAAGTGTCCGAGCCAATATCGTTAGTAGCAAATGATGAGGTTGATTAGCCCAAATACATTCAATCTCGGGTTAATCAAAAAGCCAAAAATAGAACTACGAAAAGTGACATATAACACCGAAGATGATTATGAGGTAGCGTCGTCGCCATCCTCATCCTCGGAAGAGTATGAGGCAAGGTTCAAAATTTTTGTCGAAACGTCAAAATTTCAGCCGAAATGTTTTGGTTTTGGTCCCCACTGAAACCGAAACAAAAACATTAAATTTCAGTTGTTTTCGGCACTGTAGCAAGATTTTGGCCGAAATTTCGGTTTCGGTCCCACCAAAGCCGAAACGAAATCCGGAATTTTGATCCTTTGTATGAGGCAGTCCGACCCATTGATAACCTTGGCAGCTCTAAACTATATAGTAACCAATTAGACGTTGGCCATCGTTTTTGGTCCCAATCTTCAACACAATAAATCTTGAGATCATGGGCCTGCCGTCAGACAGTCACATTTTTTATTCCATATGGCACACATCTCAAAAAATGAACATGAATCACTTTTTATGGCATGTTGTGATCATCTAATATTAGGATGTGTGCCTCATGGAATCAACATGTGACCATCTGATGGTAGGCCCATGATCTCAAGATCTATTGCGTGGAAGATTGGAGCAAAAAACGACTACTATCATATGGTTCAAAGCAATCAACATTATTTCCTTTGTTTAAGGGTTGTGACAATAACAAAAATGGGTATGGCTGCCCACAATAAAAAATGCTTTGATCAGATGGGCTAAACCAATTGGAGCACCAGTTCTGGTGGTTGGGGCCAATCACCTAATAATAGCTCATTAAGCAAAGCTCCAATCTTCTGGACCCTTCCATACAAAGCAAAACGAAATGTCCCGTGCCAAATCCAACGGCTGAGATACGACCTGAAGCTTCAAGAGAACATAAACCCTAAACTTCTATAAACCTAAAGAAAGCTTCCTTTTCACTATAAACCTAAAGAAAGCTTCTTTGTTTTTAAGGGGTTTTAGGTTTTGGCTCTTGATCTGTTGTATGTTTTGTTTTTTTTTTTAAATATTAGTCTTTCTTTGTCTTTTTGGTTTTTTGAACAACAAGAAGGAATTGAAAGATGTGGTAGCCAAGTTATTTTCACAACAAAAACAGCTTAAACAAGGAGGTTTGTTTTTTTTAAAAACAAAATAAAAATAAAATTAAAGTGCTTATCTTTTCTGCGTCAAAGCTATATTTAATTTTTATTTATTTATTGATCTATTGTTCTTGTGGGTGTTCTGAATGGGTGGTTGCAAAGGTGAGAGAATACTATGAAGAGCTGGAAGCTGAGAATTTTTCTTGTGGGTGCTCTGAAAGTTTGTAGACGGTGTAATGGTACAGAGTAAAAGATCCAATCCAGTGTATAGCCTTGGGAGAACTATACACAACACACTTAACTTTTTGAGCTTTCCTAAGCAAAAAGCTCATAAAACGAAACGTCAACTTCAGCAGAAAAAGGCCTCAAAACTCAGAAGCTACCCAAACTCTCGAACAGCAGAAAGAGCTTTTCTAAGTTTAACTTTTGCACTTTCTGAGTTTAAAACTCAGAATCAGAGCGATTCTCCACTCTCGAACGAGGCCTTATATTGTTCCTTATTCTTATTTATTTTTATTTTATTTTATCCCAGACATTGAAACCCTAATCCTATCATGTGGGATTTATGCTATTTTAGTGTTTTGTGTCATTTTTCCTCCATCAAGTTGATATCAGAGCCTTCTTCAACTCTCGGCATGTGGAGTGGCTCGATCATGAGTGAAGAAGAGATTTCCGCGCTCTTCTACATACTATGAGGTTAGATAGATAGATTATAGGTGTCACAAAATAGACTAGGTCAAAAGTTTTGTGAGGTGGAGAAAACATGGTACGAGAAGTTCAAAGGTAGAAAGAAAAGGGTTCTTGATCTTGCTCCTATAAACCCACAACCTTCGTCTCCCTTTATTCTGAATCTCAAGCCTATACCTGCAGTAACCTTAAACGAACCAATGTCAATCAATGTCCTCTGCGATACTATACTCGTTGTGAACCCTGGGGATCGCCTAACCGTTGTTAACCCCATAATCGTTGTAAAACCTATATTGGTTGAAAATCCCATACCCATCGTTGAAGATCCGCTACCCATTGTCACTCCTGATGATCTCAAACCCACAGTGACTCTATGTCAACCCGTGATATGTGCACCGTCGTACTCCGAAGAGATGCCCAAGAAAGATCCGATTGAAGTGCCCAAATCAAATCATATTAAAGTGTTCAAGCCAAACCTGGTTACATTACTTGAGCCAAGTTTGGTTTATTTTCCTAACCCATCCCCCATTGAGGTGATCAGAATAATATCATTGACATTCGAGCAGATAGATAGCTTCGGTGAAAGTTCACGGTCGAACTTTTTTAAAGAAAGGGGAATTGATGCGGTCTTCAAATTTGGGTGCTGGAATTGCGGCCCGACTCGAAGAAGGAAATTGAGGAGAAAGTGAACCCGCCAATGGGTTTTTAAAAGGCCTCTTAGAGAAGGGTTGAAGACCCATGGGCATGTGTGCGCCACAGGGAAGGAAAAGATAAGAAGCTGAAAACCAGACGACAAGGCACAAAAAAAAGGGTTCTGTGCAATCTCGCTCGCGCAAGATCCAACCTCCCACCCACGATATCGATCAGAGTGAGATATCGCGACTACGATATCTCGCATGCGCGAGATCGAGCGGAGTTGTGTCGGCGAGTCAAATTTTGACTCAATTTCTATTTAATGAGTCCAGTTAGGTTATGAATCTTTTATTATGTGATTTCCTTTAGATTTAGTTGCCTTTTTGGTTAGGAGTCTTTATGCTTGGTAGGTTATATTTAATAAGTTTATATAAAGCATTTTAAACCCTCGTTTTGAAATAAATGAATATTGAGAATGTCGCTTTGTGCATATTTTGAGAGAGATTCTTTCAAACCCTGAATACTTGCGATTAGTTTTCCAGTGTTACCTGACACATGGCACGGGTGCTAACTGTCAAGGTGCCAATAGATGTTTGGCACGCTAATGTCTAAAATTTCCAATACAGCGGCACGGCCTTAAGAAAAATAAAATAAAAATATATAACATATATAGAGAAAAATTGAAGGAAAATCTTAGAGAACCAATTTAGATATGTAATGAAAAGATTCATAGTATATGTCGTGAACCTAAATAAAATAATATTATAGTATAAAATCATTTTTAGCGACCCAAACCTAAATAAAAGTATATTATAGTATTAAAACGATGAGCATTTTAATAGTAATATTTGGTTTTTCATTTATGTCTAGAAGTTTTGTGTTGCTTGACGAGTGTCCAAGTGTCAGCACGGGTGCCAAGTGCCACCAAGTCTCGGCACGGCAAAAATTCCAAAAGTAGAAGTGCCAAGGTACCACTGGTTTTCGTCTAGAGCAAGAGTAATTCTTGTCCTTTGTTGTGAAGCTAATATTTTTTGTGGTGAAATTCCTCAAATTTCTTTATCTTCTTCCTTATTCTTTTATGTTTTTATTTTATTTTATCCTAGAGATCAAAACCCTATTCCTATCCTGTAAGTTATGCTATTTTAGGGTTAGCGTAATTCTTCCCGCATCACCGTTCTAGCTATAAAATTAAATTGTAATTGTAATGTCGTTATAAGTAGAGCGAATAATAAGCAAAATAATGGCAAATCTTGACAAATTCGTTGAAAGCATGGTAATATGAGAGAATTACTAGAGAAGGGAGGAATATCTATTAATGAGATAAGATCGCCAGAAAATTTGGTTGGCCATTCTACAAAGGGCCTTGCAAAGATAAAATATGGAGCGTATCGAAGGGGATGAGACTCAGGCCAATAGAAAAATGAATCACTAGTAATGGTCACCCTACCTGAGGGTTGGAGATCCAAAAAATCATGTTCAAAGGGAAAAACAAGTTACTAAGTGATTCAAGGAGATGCACTAATAAGTGAGAGAATATAATTCTCCAAGTCCCTTCCTATGGTATGGATAACACATGAGTTGTGAGGTTGAGGTTTCTCCTCTTAATGAGTTCTATAACTCTTTACTGAGTCGGTTGTTTAGTCACATAGACACCCTTGATAGACTCACCTATATGAGTGTGTAGTGTGGCCACTACCTATGAGAATTTGGCAAATCCTCTAGAGCACTCATTAAACCGGGATAAATGCACACGGTCGTAATGTGATGGTTGTAGACACTTGTAGACACCGTGAAATTCGGCGCGTCTGAAACATTCACCTTACTGTCACAAGAACTTAGTTGTGCAAGCCTTGGGTCACTAAGCTTCTAGTAAGTTACATGTTTAGAGTGTGTAAAGGTTCAAATCTATGAGACATCTTTACATATTCTGGAAGTTCAAGTTTGGTCACAAATTGTTTTCTTTATTTAAAAATAAGTGGTGGATTGTTAGTATATTTTGTAACACAGTTTGTGTTTTTGAAAGTTTTCCACTTTCTTTTTTTGTGCACTACTATTTTTTTAGTCCCACGTTGGAAAAAGATAAGAATTTGCTTGTGGTTATATATAGACCCCTATCCTTTGGTTTTTGAGAAATCATTAGAGGACGTCCCACGAACACGAGCAGAGCCAATTTGGGAGGGTTGATCCATGGATCAAAATCTCGGAAAATCGATACGTATCGTCCAGCCCCAGAACCAATACGTATCGGTTCCGAACGATACTTTCCGGTATTTTGCCAAAAAAAAAAAACAAACAAATAAACAAACCAACAAAACGATAATTTGAAATTATCGGACGATACATTGGATGATACGGACGATAATTTGACTGTTTTTTAAGGGGCCTGAGAAAAACCCTATTTATCGTATCGTCCAAGTCCAAAAGCGATACGTATTGGATGATATTTTGATCCATGGGTTGATCCATAAACCATTTAATCGGGAGTGTGTGCACGTGCGTGTCTGCGTGTATCATGCACGTGTGTGCCTGTGCGTATCGCGCACACATGGAGTGCAAATCCTAGATGAGCGCAAATGGATTGGTGTCTTGCATGACAATAAAAACTTTTGTCATTTTTACCAATTATTTTATTCCTATTTTCAAGGAGTTTTAATCTGTTACAAATTATTTCCGGTGAGAAATGAAATGGTGCACGTTGGGAAGTGCACATTAGTTTCACACAACTTTTTCCACGCTTCCTTTTTTAAAAGATTTGACAGTTCACACTGAGTCATCAGATCGTTGTCTATTTAATAGGTGTTTTCTGACAAGTCTAACTTACGAAAAACTACGACATGCTTCGTCTTCTTTTACTATTTTCTTCTTTCAGCTTGAGCAAACAACGGTGTAATAGTGTGCAATCAAAAGTTAATGCTTGACTCTAGATCAGATCTTTAAGCTGTTGTATCCTGCATGGTTTTAAAACGCGAAAACTCGACTCAGAAATCATCTGAGTAGAGTCAACGCGGAAATTCGGTCTGACTTGGGATATTTTAAAATATATATATATATATATATATATATATATATATATATATATATATATACTGTGCATAAAACTTGCACCAAAAATAAATGTGCAAAAAGAAAATCCGAGCCAAATGATCTGCAATTTTGCACAGAATATGTGAAAAAAAATGTAAAAGGGTGCTAAAAGTGAAAAAAAAAATGTGGCTTATAAGAGTGGAAAAAAAAAATACTTACAGATTTTAGGGCATTTTAGGGCATAAGAGGGCTGCGATTCAAATCGTGTGGCTTATAAAAGTGAAAAAGAAAATTACTTACAGATTTTAGGGGCACGAGAGGGTTGCGATTCAAATCGCGTGGCTTGTAAAAATGAAAGAAAATATATACTTACAGATTTTAGGGCACGAGAGGGCTTCGATTCTTCTTCTTCTTCTAGGATTTAGGGCACGAGAGGGGCTGACGGCTTCAATGCTTCTCTCTTTCTTCTTTCTTCTTCTTTCTTCTTTCTTTCTTCTTTCATTCTTCTTCCTTCTTCCTTCTTCCTGCTTCCTGCTTCCTGCTTCCTGCTTCTTGCTTCCTGTTCTGTCTTCATGATTTTAGGGCAATAGGGTTTCTGTCGAGAATCGAGATGGGTCTTTAAATATAAAGAGAGCGTTAAAATTATAAGTTTGCCCTTGTATTTACTAAAAAACCCCGCCAATCCAGCCACTAAAGTCGACTCGCCGAGTCCCCAAACTCGGTCGAGGTTCCGAGTCGGATCTACGAGTTGACCGAGTTCCTTGCATGTTCGATCCCATAGGCGAGTTGACTCAGAAACTGATCCAGCTGAGTCGACTCACCGAGTTTTTAAGCCATGGTATCCTGTAGGCGTTGTGTCAAGAACCCTGTGCACCGGTTGAGAGGGCTCCCGACCAGCTCTAATTCTCTCCTCCGGGGGGAGTTAAGAGGGTGCGAGAGTGAGCTAGTCTGCACGTTAACTCACAATCATCAATCTTTTTGCACTAAAATTTTATCACATATTATCTTCTTTATGGTAACATTAATCGGAAATTCATGTCATTCTCAATTTATTTATCTGCACCAACACTGCATCACCTCCTTAACTATATATAGAGTTAGGGTATTAAGCTACTACTCTTTGGTTAGGCGTATCAACTCATGTAGAATGACCATTTGTCTTTTTATCCCTTAATTAAAGTTACTTGTTCAACCCTATCTTTCTCCCAAGTGTCCATTACGTCCCTGAACAAGAATTACTATTTCACCCTTCACTTTTTAAAGAATGATTCTTATATCCCTTCCACTGCAACAACTACTTATTTGAAAATTTTGGGTTATTACAATTAGCATCGACTCCTTATCAGAGTTACTTACTCCTTGGACGAGGTATGAATGTGCCGAAGTCTTACTGGTATTTGGCCTTTCGTACTTCATGTTTATTAATTAATAAAACTCCTATTCTTGCTTTGGATGATGGATTCCTACAAGATGTTGCATCCTGAGGGAATTATGTTTTGATTGAGTCTCGCATGATGTTTTTGTTTTGTTCATAATCTTAGTCCTCATCATCACGAACTGGATGATAAAGCTGTTACATGCGTTTTTATGGTTATTCTGCCTACTCGAAAAGCGTATCAACGTTAGTTTAGATATATGGATGTTTCCTTCTTTGAAGATGTTTGTTTTTCTCATAATTGCATGCCTATGGCTATAGAGTCCTCCTCAGTACAACATCACAAGAAGGACTATCTTACTAACTATATGCAAGATTGACGCGGGGCGATAATCCTAAAATGTGGAATATGATTTTCTTATGCAATTTGGCCGAAATTAAATAAAATAATTCACGTTTAATCACAAAATTATCTTAAGATACCTTAGGGTTGCGGAATTTTGATGAATAGATCACACGAGATCCAGGTAGGGTCCAGTCCGATGCGCAAGTACTTTTAGATTTGAGGCGAGATCGGCCTAAAGATAGGACTCTAGCTTTTTCCAGGCTTGGGCGTTCGTCTTCGATCCGACGTAGATTCGCAGGCTCTAATTAGGGCTTTGGAAATAGGTGTGTGGTTTTGTAATGGGCTTATGGTTTGATTTATGACTTAGAAAAGGGTTTTGGGCTGTTTGATTTGGGATTCTGAAAGGGATTTATGGTTTTAGGGATCAAGAAATCAATAGGTTAAGATGTAGGAGAAACAAGCAGGGATCAATAAGGCAAAATATTCAAAGAAGACAGTGATAGATAATAGAGAAAATAACAATGGCTTTTAGGAATCACTCCCTTGGCCTCACACGAAACCCATCTCAGGCAAAGAATATTCAAGCAGAAAGCATTCAAAATATTCAATAACTAAATAAAAAGTCTTTACAAGCCTCAATATATAGGCCACCAATAATTAAACTCGAAATAAAGAGTTCTAATAGAAATAAAATACGAAAAAGAAAAGTTTTCGCAACAAAAAACTCGAAATTAAAAGTCCAGTCACGACGTCCACGGACGTCCGTAGTGCCCCATGGACGTCCGTGACCTACAGACAGATAAGGGGCAAAATCACGGACGTCCGTCAGTGTTTCACGGACGTCCGTCAGTGTTTCACGGACGTTCGTCACTGTTCATCGTGAACAGTAATTTTTTTTTTTTTTTTTTCTTGGCGTTTCCCGTCATTCTCCTCCACTCAAAATGTTTCATCACCGATGAAACACGCATGTTGTACTCGGACTCGAGCTCCCTCTCCTCTTCTTTCAACGCCGGTAGAAACGATGTGGTCCGAATCCAATGTCCATGTATGTGGCATCCCCGTCAATTCCCCTTGACCAAAAAGGTTTCATCACCGATGAAACACGCTCGTGGTAGATGTCTAGCAGGTCGGGGTTCAAGCGACGAACTTCATTCTCGTGGACCCAAGTGTTTTCGAACTCCGGTTTTGCCGACCCATTTAATCAAGTATTTCTGGAATCCTCCATCATGTGTAGAGACGGCATGATCGTTGATTATATCCTTTATCTCATCTATTCTCTGTCTGCTTGGGGAAGGAAGAGGTATAGGTTGCAAGGTTGGATTGGGGCTGGGGCTAGGAAGTGGCTGGAGTGGGTTTTCAGGAGGTGGGGTGAAGCCCAAATAAGGAACCAAGTCTTCCACATTGAACGTTGAACTAACCCCCGTGCCTGGAGGAAGCTCGAGCACGTATGCATTAGGACCACTCTTAGCCAAAATTCTAAAAGGTCCAGCGCCTCGGGATTGGAGCTTCTTTGCGGATCCCAATGGGAACCGCTCAGGCCTAACCCGGACCATCACATAATCACCCACGTGAAATTCTTTATAATGCCTGTGAGCATCTGCAGATAATTTATATTGATTGTTGCTTGAATTAATTTTCTATTTAATTTTGGCATGCAAGCTATGAATGTGTTGTGCAAATGCATCGGCAGACTCTGATACTCTATGGGATGCAGACATGGGGATCAAATCTAATGGGGTCCTAGGCCTCATGCCTATGGACCTATTGACAGAATTATTATATGCAAACTCAGTTTGTGGGTAAGATGGCATCCCAGGTCCTAACATGATCACCGACAAGACTACGAAGGAGATTCCCAAGGCTTCTATTGGTGCTTTTGGTTTGGCCATCCGTTTGAGGGTGGTAAGTTGTTGAGAATTGGAGCAATGTGCCCATCATGTGCCAAAGGGTCTTCCAAAAATAGCTAGTAAATTTAACATCCCTATCAGACACAATGGTTTTAGGCAACCCATGAAGACGCACTACCTCCGCGAAAAATAATTTAGCAATATGAGATGCATCGGAGGTTTTGGAACAAGGAATGAAGTGGGCCATTTTGGAAAATCGGTCCACTACGACAAAAATGGAATCGTGCTTCCTAGGGGTCTTAGGAAGTCCAAGCACGAAATCCATAGAGAGGTCTTGCCACGGTGTGTGTGGCACGGGTAAAGGAGTGTACAAGCCAGTATTTTGTTTGGTCTGTTTTGACACTTGGCAAGTACGATAATGTTTGACAACCCGAGCGACATCTCTCATCAGGCTAGGCCAAAAGAACCTATCCTCTACAAGCGCAACAGTTTTATTACGCCCGAAATGTCCGGCCATCCCTCCAGCATGTTACTCCCAAATGAGAAAGTCACGCAGTAAAGTGCGAGGGATGCAAAGGCGATTGCCTTTAAACAAGTACCCATCCTGAATAGTGTACATGGAGTGTGTGCTGGTCGGGTTACTAAGGAGAGCAGTGTACTCAACCCCAAAATCTGGGCACTCGGGGTACTCATCCTTTAACTTTTCGAACCCGATGACCTCGGTGCTCATTGTGCGCAAAGTCACCACTCGCCGACTAAGTGCATCAGCAGCCCTATTTTCAGCACCAGCCTTATGCTTTAACAGGAATGTGAACCCTTGAAGGTACTCAACCCACTTTGCGTGCCTTGGGTTCAACTTCTTCTGTGAAGCATGAAAGCGTAAGGCTTCATGGTCAGAGAACAGCACAAATTCCTGCGGTGTATGGTAATGCTTCTAATACCAAAGAGGTCGAACGACCGCATAGAACTCCTTGTCATAGGTGGAGTATTTTTGCTTCGCCTCGTTAAGTTTTTCACTAAAATAGGCCACAGGGTGACCCTCTTGGCTAAGCACTCCTCCTATGCCTACACCCGATGCGTCGCATGCGACTTCAAAGACTTTGGAAAAGTCCGACAATCGCATGACGGGTGCACTACTCATTCGTTGTTTGATCTCAACAAAGGCTTTTATCGCCGCTTTGCCCCATTTAAAGTCCCCTTTTTCATGCAATCTGTAATTGGGGCCATAATGGTACTAAAGCTTCTGATGAGCAGCGCTAAAAAGTAGCCAAACCATGGAAGCTACGGACATCGTGTATGTTCTTAGGCTCGGGCCACTCCACAATGGCTCTAACCTTTTCGGGGTCCGCGACCATTCCATCGGCCGAGATAACAAATCCCAAGAAAACAACAGAATGTTGCATGAAAGTGCATTTCTTGAGATTTGTAAACAATTTCTCGCCCCTGAGGGTCTCACAAACCAACCTAAGGTGGTTCAAGTGTTAATCCTTGTTATGACTATAGATCAAAATGTCATCGAAATAAACAACAAGGAATTTGCCTAGAAACGACCTCAACACTTGGGTCATGAGTCGCATGAAAGTACTCGGGGCATTAGAAAGCCCAAATGGCATGACCATCCACTCATAAAGACCATCCTTAGTCTTAAAGGCGGTTTTCCACTCATCACCTGGCTCTGATACCAAAACTGACGCGGGACGATAACCCTAAAATGCGGAATATGATTTTCTTGTGCAATTTGGCCGAAATTAAATAAAATAATTCACGTTTAATCGCAAAATTATCTTAAGATACCTTAGGGTTGCGGAATTTTGATGAATAGATCACACGAGATCCAGGTAGGGTCCAGTCTGATGCGCAAGGACTTTTAGATTTGAGGCGAGATCGGCCTAGAGATAGGACTCTAGCTTTTTCCAGGCTTGGGCGTTCGTCTTCAATCCGACGTAGTTTCGCAGGCTCTAACTAAGGCTTTGGAAATAGTTGTGTGGTTTTGTAATGGGCTTATGGTTTGATTTATAACTTATAAATTTGAGCTCTATTTGATTTGGGATTCTGAAAGGGATTTATGGTTTTAGGGATCAAGAAATCAATAGGTTAAGATATAGGAGAAACAAGAAGGGATCAATAAGGCAAAAGATTCAAAGAAGACAGTGATAGATAATAGAGAAAATAACAATGGCTTTTGGGAATCACTCCCTTGGCCTCACACCAAACCCATCTCAGGCAAAGAATATTCAAGCATAAAGCATTCAAAATATTCAATAACTAAATAAAAAGTCTTTACAAGCCTCAATATATAGGCCACCAATAATTAAACTCGAAATAAAGAGTTCTAATAGATATAAAACACGAAAAAGGAAAGTTTTCGCAACAAAAAACTCAAAATTAAAAGTCCCGTCACGACGTCCACGGACGTCCGTGACCTACGGACAGATAGGGGGCAAAATCACGGACGTCCGTCACTGTTCATCGTGAACAGTAAATTTTTTTATTTTTTATTTTTTCTTGACGTTCCTCGTCAAAGATGTGAACAACTTCTCAACATCTCGGCATCTATGCTGCATTTTTTGTGAATTTTGTTGGCAATGGCTAGTTTCCCTCGTAAGGGATGCCAGAGAAGACAATTGGAGAACATCTGGTAGATTAGCTTCAACAGCCAAAATACACTAAGATTAGCTTCAATCATGCACACAACATAAGATCAAACCATATCCGATAGATTTCACTTTGCCATAGTAACCTCTATGCTTTTTCTAAAGAACAAATGGACATTATTATTGCAATATGTTAGTTTCAGCATCTCAACTTCAGGGGGAAGTATCATAGGTATACTCATTTAGGACATTAGTATTAACTTATGAGAAAAACCATACGTAAGTCTATTCGTACCCCTTAGGGTTAGGGTTGACCGTGGACATGTTTGACTGGACCTGAACAGGGTTAGGGTTAGCCTTGGCTCATGTAATTTGGACCCGTATGATGCAGCACACTGAGAAGGAGAGGGGCAGGAATATCAGAGTAAAATAGGGGGATGAAATTGGAAAATACTAGAGTAAATAAAGCCCCATGTGTTGCGGAAGAATTATTGGGTAGGAGAACTAGGGGAATGAGAATTCCAGGTACCAACTAGTGTGTCACATGAGACCTTTAATATCGAGACACAAGTCTCGATAACTGGGCATCATGTGAGCACTTAAGTGATCACGAGGGATGCTGATTACCGATACCCATTCTCAGTAAATCTTAAATTACAGATTTATTTTTTATTTTGTTTCCAGGTTCTAAAAAATAGGGAATAAAGTAGTCTTATTATTTGTTTGCCTAGAGTCCAAGTTAGGAAAGAGATTTATTAGAGTAACTTTCGGAGTTTTAGATGATTTTTGAAAAGGATTTTTATGGTTTTGCGAGATACATATATTTGTTATTTTATTGTTGCAAAGGGAAAATTGAATATACATACAGAACAAGATTTTCTTTTCTGCTCTTCAGCTATCCTTCTCCAGGTTCTCATCTCAGTATTAGAAATTCCTTATTTTGTAAAAATTCTGACCTAAGAATTCTTGTCAGTTCTGCTGCCCAAATCTTCATTGCATATTACTGCTGGACAGAATTTTAGGTTGCTGTATTCGACACTCCAAAGTCTGAATACCTTTAGTACAATAACTGTTGGCATATTACTTTCTATAGTTGAAATTTCTGTTTAGTTGTAAAATTCTGTACAGGTTTCTACTGCTTAAATTGGAAAACTGTGCTTTTCCATAGTTTTGTGTTTATTATAAGGGGGTTTTCATCCCCTTTAGATCAGCTGCCTAGTTTTCTATTTCACCTCTCTTGGATTTTCATCTATGCGAGTTATTGTGGGTTACTGTCAACATAACCATAGGATTAGCGTTGACCTTGGCCATGGTTAATTGGACCCGAATAGGGTTTGGGTTAGCTTGGCTCATACACTTGGAACCTCCTTAGGGTTAGGGCTGACCTTGGTCATGTTTAATTAGACCCGAATAGGGTTAGGGTTGACCTTGGCTCATGTAATCGGGACCCCTTAGGATTAGGGTTGACCTTGGTCAACTTTGATTGGACCCTTTGGAATTTATTAGGAACACTGTGAATAGGCCCCAATATCGTTTGTACATTCTGTAATATATGAATGAAAGCAAACAGATCTAGCTTTTCTTTAAAGTTAATAATGGATGAAAAATTCCATATAAATTTAGTTGTGGAAAACGGATTGGGGTCTTTATTTTAACTTCCGGGAGTGTTTTTAAGTTTTGCTTGTTGTTTATTCTACTGATTCATTTCAAGATTGGAGTGATTTAAGTACTCTTGAAGCTCCATTTGGTCACATACCTGTTTTATTCTATTCGTCTACAATACATAAGCCTTGTTTTAAATATTAGTCTCCCTTCGTACTAACTAGTGATATACCAATTGTGCAGTGATGCAGTTGGATCCATATTGGAACAGATGGTTGAAGTATTGTGTTTGCATGTTGCAGATGAGTCACCTACAGTGAGGCGCCTTTGTTTGAGAGGACTAGTTCAGGTCTTAGCGTTTCTCAACATTCTTAACATCCATATCTTTCTTGATTGGAAGTACTTATTGTTGTATTTCAAACTAATCATTCTCTGGGATTGTCTACATTTGCTATTTTGAACTTTCCGTTTATTCAATTTTTTCATAAGATTTTTGTTTGTTACGGCAATAGGTTGGACAGCTTTTATGTGTTCTCTAAATCTCTCCATTTTAATGCTTCAAGTGCTTTTAGGGAATGTTTTGGGTTTGATATTGACGAGGAGCCACATGTCTCATAGCATAGGGAAAAATTATTAATACAAGGAGCTATGACATGTATGTATATTAAGTAATAATGGATATTACAAAAGGAAAGACAAATAGATGAAATATAGTGAAATAGGGAAGGGACCAAATGAATAATCGCCTTTTTTCACGACCAATGTTCAGTATTATTAGATTTTGTGGCCTTCAAAAGGCCCTTGGTTTTTTTTTTGTTATGTTCTAGCCATCTCCTTGATAAATAATATTTCTGAGACCCTTCTTTTCTGAGGTTTTCTCTTTCCCTTATGTCCCGCTTTACACTCTCGGAGTATTCCTTTTTATACTCTATCCAGAATAGGTAGTGCCAGTCCATGTCTCGCTTCAGGTGGTAGTGGCATAAGTATTGATTGGGATACATAATTGTACCTAGTACATTTCCTTGGGTTGCTGAATGAGCTATAGTTGTTAGCTTTCTAAAACTTTCATCACATGCAAAAATGGAGCCTGAACGACAAGGGGGCACAGCGAATCCCCTTACATAAAAGTTAGCATAAAATTTAATTTTGGGTGACATTTCTCTCTCAAACGAGCGCACTGGCTCTCTTTTCGCTAGTGGGAGACCAAATTTCAGTAGGCACTTCTCGCATTTCTGCACCTGTTCTATGGGCGCTATCTCACCATTTTGTTCATCATCATCACAGCCTTTATGCCATCTATTTGGGGTCGGCACGCTCACCATTTTGATGCTAGACTTTATTTCAACCTTAGGAATTTGTATCTAAGAGTTTGACTAGGAAGTCAAACTGTTGCTTTGATTTAGTGGAAAAGTTGCATTGCAATGTTGTGATGAGCGAAAAGTCGCCTTGTTTTGAGTAGTAGGGAGATGTCACTAGGATTCTTGCTAGATGTCCCTAGAGAAGTTTACAGCTCAAGTACTTAATGTGCAGTCTAAATTAATGAGTCAATTTTGATTTTCTATGGCTTAGAAAGCACATATTAATTTTTCTTGGGTTCCTATTGACATACATAACCTGTAGAAATTACTTTAGATTTATTGAAAATTAAATGAATTTTTAGAATTGTATTTTTCTCCAAAAGATAATTATGGTACTTTTCATTGTGCAGACATAATGGCAGATGTGTCAAAAAAATTGTAAAAATTATTTTTGATTTCTTTGTAGTCTTTTTCCTGATTCGTATTATTTTAATTGATTTTCAGCGAATTAAAAATATATTTTTGTAATAACAAATTATCCTATTTTTGGGGAGTGAAAATAACTTTTTTAAGATTATTATTATGTCCTGTAAATTATGGATGACCAGTCACCTGCACGATACAACGTTTTTGTGCATTGTAGCTTCCGGTCTCCAAAGTTTTGAGGGTTGGGCTGTGTTGTAACAAGTTGTTAGAGACGTTACTTGCGTGGCAAGTCTGCATCCTTAGTATGATGGCTAGTTTGGACTTTGGAGTAACATTACTTTCAGTCACATTGATGAGGTTGATGGATCCCCAGTCAAACTGGGATCATAAAGTGTATAGACTATACACTTAACTGTAGCATACTAAGGTTTTCTAATCTTGTTCAGGCTTGGAGTTCTCTATTTAAATACTTTCTAAAATTGTCAATATGTGATTCAAAAGGTGTATCCCTGTCAAAATGTGATCCATATGGTGTATAGACTATACATTTAACTATAGCCTGTTAAGGTTTCCTAATCCTATTTGGGCTTGGAGTACTCTATTTAAATACTTTCTAAAATCCCCAGTCCCTCATACTTTTAGATACATAGAGCGATCGGAAATATAGTGGTCAGGGATTGGGCTTAAGAAAGATGGAAATCAAGAGGAAATTCAAGCCTTCATTTTTGCGCCTGTTCCAGCTTTGCAAAATTTACTTTTTAAGCTCCTACTCAGCTAGATAACCCTTTTCCAGTCGTATCCTCAAACTTCTACCTCCGACCACTTTCTGGTGCATCTGAAATGAGCATAAGTCTCACTTATTTGAAGGAAGATGCAAATTGGAAATCACGGCCATCGACAACATCAAGAGGCTCCTCTCCTTGCTGCCTGAGACAATCTGATCACTAGGCTTAGCTGCTGTCCTTCTCCTTGCTGCCTCCTTTCCCTGGGTGATGGCTATGTCAACGCTCCTGGGTTTTGCCTCCTTGGGGAACCTTTTTTTTTCCTATTTCTGTTTTTGTTTCCTCTGCACATCTTCTTGCTGATGGCTATCCGGGTGTAATTTTATTCCATCAATGAAATTACCACTTCACTGATCAAAACAAAAAAGATCAAGGTTTATATTTAGAGGTAAAGACTAATTTTCTTTTATTATAACCACAACTTATGTAACTAAATTTTATTTGCTAGTGTTTATGAATTCAACAAGTTTTTGTTAATATATTCTCATCAATTGCAGTTTTATAAAACGCCTAAAGTCTTTTTCATGATCTAGGGTCCTCGAGCATCACGAATTCCGTATAATATATTTTCGTGACTTAGGTTTATCAATCCTTATTCAAAATAAGGCGTTGTGGATTTCCAAGCCCATGCTAATAGTTATTTATGCTCATCTTTTTGTTTTTGTTAACTCTCCATGACTACCTAGCCGTTGTTCGAGTTTTTTATTTTGCTGGACAGCAGAATTTTTTTCCAGTCAGCTTGCAAATCATAGCCCATGCCTAAAGGGAGAACTAAAACTATTAGGGAGAAATAAAACTATTAGCACATGAAGATACGCCATAACAAGCTCGTATCTTTTTTAGGCCTACCTGCGTATGCGTATTTATTTATAAAATATTCAGCAAGCATATATGAATGTATGTATATACATTTCGTTATATACACTTAGAGCATCTCCAACCACATTTGTTTTTATAGCCGTTGGAGATGAAAATGTGGCAAATTTGGCATAGCCACTTGCATATGTAACAATTTGGTATATGAGAGTCACAAGATGGACTCCAAATCTTTGACTTTATTATTGTTTCTATCTCACGCCAAACCACTCAAAAACAAAAGTAAAAAATAGTAAAATGAGAAAAAATTATTTTTGGTTTTATTAAAGTAAAAAATATAATTACATAATAATAAAAATAATAAATTAAAAATACATAGTTATGTAAACAACAAACAACATTAAAATAGAAATACCTAAACAATAAACACTATGAAAGTGGAAATATATTTAGGCATTGGGGAGAATACACTTTGGCGCATAGGATGACCTATGCGCCCAGTGGCCAGATCACATGCCACGTGCCATGATCAACCCAAAACAATACCTGTTTTGGGTTGATCAGCCATGAGACATGTGATTTAAAATTTTTTTTTTTTTTTTTTTACTTTTTTGCCCTCCGTTTGAGGGGTCAAAGATAAGGTAACGCCCCAATAATTTGGTGCATTGATTTTTGCCAACTTTGACCACATTTTTTATGGTGGAAAAGTCATAAAAACAATTTATTTATGTTTTGAATGGGATCTGATCAACCTTGCCTAAGTTGACGTGGCACCTGATCCTCGCGATGGATGCCACACGATCGCCACGTGATGTTGGGCACAGAGAAATCTCTTAGCTCGGGCGTATAGTCCCTGGCCTCATATATTTATCACCTAAACAAATAATAGAAGTAAAATAGAAATATATATCATAGAAAATTATATGCTACTATTACCCCCTTAAAAATTCCATTAAGTGTTCAACTAGATCAGCTTGGAGTTGTGAATGTGCTCCTCTATCGCGAATGTGTAAGTGATTTCGAATGAAATCCTTGAACTGTCTCGTTTGTTCATGTGACAATGCAAGTTCATTACTGTCATCCTCCTTACATCGTAATTAAGGGGAATAGTTGTATCGCTTTCATCTTCAATAATCATGTTGTGCATTATAATGCACGTCTTCATGATATGTTGAAGTGTTTGGTGATCCCAGTAACGTGCAGGGCCAGGTACAATTGCAAAACGCACTTGCAACATTCCAAACACTCGCTCAACATCCTTCTTTGCTGACTCTTGAGTTGTTGAACATGGAATTGTTTTGACAAATGTTACCCAAGAGGGATATATGCCTCGGCTAGAGAGTATCTCATTGTATAGTGATGGCTGATAGTTGAATAATTGGATGGAGGAGCTCGACCTTCGACAACGTCGTTAAATAATGGAGATCGATCCAACACATTGATATCCTTGTGCGATCCCGGTAGTCCAAAAAAAGTGTGTCATATCCAAAGATTATACGAAACCTCACAGCTTCAATGAAGGCTCGTGGTGGTCTCCATGAGCATACATACCTTTCCATGCAACTGGACAGTTCTTCCACTTCCAATGCATACAGTCGATGCTACCCAACATCCTAGGAAACCCCTGATCCTCACCTTCTTACAGCAATCCACAAATGTCTGTGTTGTTCGGTTTTCTCAAGTACGCATCTCCAAAAATGTCAATGATCGCTTTAACAAACTTTTTTAGTGCTTCGATTGCAGTACTTTCACCAGTCCTCACGTAGTCGTCCACAACATCCACCGCAAGACCATAAGCAAGCATCCTCATTGCAACAGTGATATTTTGAAGTGACGACAAACCAAGACGGCCAATACCATCTCTTTTTTGGACAAAGTATGGGTCATAAGCTTCCACTGTATTTACAATTCGAAGGAATAGAGATCGGTGCATACGGAACTTTCTTTGGAATTGAGTTGGAGTGTGCACAGGATTTTCAGCAAAGTAATCATTGTATAGTCTGCAATGGCCCTCAGTGCATCCTTTGTTTAGAACTACATGATCTGGAATAAACCCATGACTTCTTCTTGTCCTTATCTTTATGTTCTCCTGTTCCTCTTGTAGAGCTGCCATTCTCAAAATTTCCAATTCTGATTCGTCGTTGGACTCGGAATTAATGATCATGTTAGAAGAGGAAAATTTTTTAGACATGTTGAGGTGTTGCATAAAATAGGAAAGAAAATGTGAATCGTAGAAATTCAAAATGGGAGGGAGCTACATATACATGAAATCTTTAACGGTTAATAACGGCTAGTTTTTTCAGTTTTCATCTGCTAAAAACCACTATTTTTTACCAACAACTATAAACGACTACTTTTTTTATAATATTTGATATCACTACTTTTTTTCCCATAAGCATATCTAAACAATACGTGTAGCTTTTACTATTAAATACCACTACTACCTAATCCCCCTTGGAGAATTTCCCGTCTCTTCTTGGCATAATATAGTTTTTGTTCTTGAGACATTTATGATATATCCATATCCATAATTTTCCTTTGTATTTTCTTCAATTGCATCCTCTCTTTTTTCCACTCAATCTTCTCTCTATCTTGCTCCATCCTCTCTTTGAGAAGTGAAATCTTTCTTTCTTTTTTTCTTCCCGCATTTTTTGGATAAGATCCACAAGATTTATGGCTTCATGGCTAGTTGTTTGCTACATTTTTCTTTTCTCGGCCTTCCTCCGTGGTGTTCTCGCAGCGGGATCATGCGTACTAGTGTTGGAGTCATCTTCGTCAAGGTTTATGAGAGCTTGGATTAGAAGACAAGGAGTCGTTGGCAGAGGAAGAAGTTTTTTATATTTTGGAAGGTGCCTTGTTGATTGTACGTTCTTGTAATTGCATCCACTTCAATTGAAGCCTCAACCAAATCCAAGCATGGTCCAAGTTGAATTTTGATCCGTATAATTCCTCGTACATTTTCTTCACGTAAAATATCTGAAAATTAACATATCTCAATTAAATTTAAAGAAATACTATAAATTTTATATATAATTAATACCTAACTATAACTTTACCTTGTCTTGTTCATTTGTGTCACTTTGATTTCTAGAATTTATCAAGGCAAAACATCTACAAAATTTGTTGATAGTTGCTTGAATCTTTTGCCAAGGTTGTAACAATATTCTCAGTGAACGATCACTCTCAAAATAATTGTTGGCATGAAAGTATTATGTTACTCTGTCCTAAAAGTCGTTAGTTTTTACTCATTTCCATGCACGACATTCATGCTAATATTTGATCCACCCACGCAGGAGAAGTTGATCTTCATGTACACTAAAGTCGGAGTCTCTCCTGTTAATCTTTTTTGTGGAGCTTAGGATTGCATTACAAATATTTTTATCTTGAGTGGATGAGGATTTCATCTAATCAAGTAGGAAAAATGTAGAGAAAAAGAACAAATGAAGAGCCTAAAAAATGACAAAATGCTAGTTTGAATGAAGTGTGTTCCCAAAAAGAAGAGAACTTAAATAAATATAAAAAATTACCCAACGGTCATTTATTTAAAAAACGTGACAATAAAATAATATAAAAATTAAATAATGTCTCACTTTTTAAAACTTTAGCTATTCGGTTGGAGCGGAGAAGCGTAGCTGGAGTCATGGATCAAAATCTCAGTTTCGTTCACCACCCAAACCGTAATTTGGTCAAATTTCGGTCAAATTTTCGGTAAATTTCGGAAATTTGCTCCGAACTTTGTCTAACTTTTTTTTAACTCTTTCACATTATTAGAAGACGCATTTGAACTCTTAAGACTAAATCCGGCCAGATATCTGCAATATTTGACGAAATCTGGCATGATTCGACAAGATCCAGCTAAATCTAGGAAGATTCGGCGAGATACGACTAGATACGGCGAAACCCGACGATGTTCGGTAAGTTACGATAACTTTGAGAGAGAATCCGTCAAAGTCCGGCCCGAATTCGTCATAATCCGGCAACTTTTGGTGAAATCCGGCGAGATTCGGTAAGTTACAGTATGATACGACGAGATTTCGTCAAGATCCAACAATATCCGGCGAAATTTCGTCAAGCTATGGAAGGAGAGAGGAGAGGAGAAAAATAAAATATAAACCAAGTGTAAAGGAATGAAACTCGGGTAAATGTACGGGAACCAAAAAAATTCGAAGCAAAAGACCTTATTAAAAAAAAACCAAAATAAAAAGAAAAACTTAAAAGTGACATTCCAAAATTTCGAATTATCGGCCGATAATTTCAAAATTTCGGCCCTTAGCCGAATTTCTCCTTATTTTCATTTCGGGTAGGCCCAGAACCGAAACGTTTCAACCAAAATTTTGAAATTTCTAGCCAAAGTTTTGAAATTTCGGCCAAAGTTTTGATCCATGGTTGGACTACTTTTTCTATCTATTACATGCGCCTAGTCAAACATAGCGGCTGGCATTGTAGATGCTCTTCTATACCATATCAATTCTTTTTTTAGTTTACTTTTGTTTCACATGCAAAAAAAGGTTATTGTCAAGGGCTATTCAAACATAGCGGTTGCCGTTGGAGATACTCTTATATACCATATCAGTTCTTTTTTTAGTTTACTTTTGTTTCACATGCAAAAAAAGGTTATTGTCAAGGGCTCTTTCAGCCTAGAGGGACATTTTTTCATCTTGATACTGCCCCATTTCAACATCGACTGACTCCCCAAGAAAAAAGACCCTTGGGCCCTTGCCCGCACCTTCATGCTAGATGTTGTTCCACATTCTCCTTGTTGGGATATTTGAATGTGACGTGAATTTGGCTTAGGCCCATGTAACAGATAGAAAGAGCATCTCCAACGCCAGTCGCTATTTTTTACTAGGCGCATGTAACAGACAAAAAAAGCAGTCCAACTAAGCTCCTCCGCTCCAACCGAACCGCTAAACGTGACATGGATTTGGCATGGGTCTTTTGGTATGTCAAAAAAACGTCTCAAAAAGTGAGACGTTATTTAATTTTGATATAATCTTAAGTTTGATCGTTGGATAAGTTTTTTATATTTATATAATTTCTCTCCTTTTGGGGCTACCTTCACTTCTCTTCTTCTAGCAAACACATCCTTCTCATTCAACTAGCATCTCTCATTTCTTGGGCTCTTCATTTGTTCTTCTTCTCTTCATTTTTCTACTTTATGAGATGAAATCTTAACCACCCAAGATAAAATCTTTGGAATGCAAGAGTCCCAAGCTCCACAAAAAAAATTACCAAGAGAGGCGCCGGGTTTAGTGTACATGAAGATCAACTTCTCGTCAGTGTGTGGCTCAATATTAGCGTGGATGTCGTGCATGAAAATAGCAAAAAATTGCGACTTTTGGGGACCAAATGACGGAATACTTTCGTGCCAACAATCATTTTGAGAGTGATCGTTCACCTAGAATGTTGTCACAACGTTAGCAAATGATTCAAGTAAGTGTTAATAAATTTTATGGATGCTTTGCCTTGATAAATTCTAGAAATCAAAGTGGCACAAATGAACAAGACAAGGTAAAGTTATAGTTAGATGTTAATTATATATAAATTTAATAGTATTTCTTTATATTTAATTGAGATATATTAATTTTCAGATATTCTACACGAACAAAATATATGGGGAATTATACGGATCAAAATTCAACTTCGACCATGCTTGGATTTTGTTAAGGTCTCAACTGAAGCGTATCTTATACAAATTCAAGAGTTAAATGGGGGCTTCTGCCCGACACTCTTGTATGTGGCTCCGCCCCTATTTAGGTATTTCTATTTTAATGTTGTTTGTTATTTAGGTGATAAATATATTCGAAGTCACTTACACCTTCGCGATAGAGGAACACATTCACAACTCTTAGCTGAACACTGATGGAATTTTCAAAGGGGAACATAATTTTCAATGATATATATTCTATTTTACTTCTATTTGTTGTTTGGATGATAAATTTATTTCTACTTTCATATTGTTTAGGTATTTCTATTTTAATGTTGTTTGCTGTTTACATAACTATGTATTTTTAATTTAATATTTTCTATTATTATGTAATTATATTATTTATTTTAATATTTATGTAATAATATTGTTATTTTATTTTATGTAATTTATTTTTTATTTTAATAAAGATTTGACATATGTTGTTGAAGTTCACTTTGTAACTCTCATATGCTAAATTGCCACATATGCAAGTAGCTATGCCAAATTTGTCACATATGAATCTCCAACGGTTATAAATAACATATGTGGTTGGAGATGCTCTTATATACCATATCAGTTCTTTTTTAAGTTTACTTTGTTTCACACGCAAAAAAAGGTTATAGTCCAGGGCTCTTTCATCCTAGAGGAACATATTTGCATCCCGGGACTCAAATGACACCCCAGAGAAAAAAACGTTGGGCCCTTGCCCGCTCCTTCATGCTAGATGTCGTCCCATATTCTCCTTGTTTGAATCTCTGGAGGTCAAATTTCAGGAGCATGTTCGTTTTCTAAATATTTTTCGAGAAGTCTATCGGTTCAGGTTTTTCTTTACCTTCCTAGAACTTTCTCATATTTAATATGTCGATATTTGTGCTTTCAAAAAATCTGTTGCTGATAGACGTTTTCTATAGGTATACAATCAAATGATTTCTCAGTATGGAGCTTCTTTGGTCGTCTAGTGTGTGTGTGTGTGTGTGTGTGTTTCATATCCATCCATGAAATTTCTCAATCTTGGAAGGTAGATAGATAACTTTCCAGAGCCAATTCAAGGAAATTACTTTTTGGATCTTTCATTGATTTGCACTAATAAATTATTGAATTGGTACTAGGTGCTCTACCCATGGACCAAGAGCCGGACATGGGTAAATCTCCTATAAACTTTGGGGCTGCACATATATATTTTTGCTTTCACTGGTTTTCATGTTTACAACTATTTGCGTATTTCTAAGGTTTATCTTGTTGGGGACTTTGATGGAGGGAGATTAGCCCATTGACGAGAACGCCACATACATGGACATCAGATTTGGACCACATCAGTTTTACCGGCATCGGAAGAAGAGTAGAGAAAGCCCGGATACCGTAGCCTCAGAAGAGAAAAGGACACAAACTGCCAGAAGAATAGCGCCTGACAGCGTCTGTGGCATATTCTTGACATGCCGCGCATGTAGTGGCGTGACATTCTTGCGCTGACATGACAACCGGATGGGATTTTTATTATTTTTCTCTGTCTTTTATGTTTTATTAGTATTAGGATTCTTTTATTTTCGGAATTAATTATTGATAGCCTATATATAGAGGCTTGTAAACACTTTTTAGTTAGTTGATTGATTATTGAATGATAGCTTTGTTTTGTGAAGAGAGTCTTCTTCCCCGTGATGGGTTTGGTGTGATACCAAGGGAGTGATTCTCATATATCTTCCTATTTGTCTTTGTCTTCAATTTGCGTTGATCTATTATATTTGTTATCTCTCGATCTGTGTTTGTTTTTCTAAACCTTAGACTAATTGTTTCCTTGCGATCCCAAAACCTTAACCTTTGAATTCATAAACCACACAAAACCCTTAGCCTTCCTAAACCCATAAACCGAACTGAAACCCATAAGCCTTTTACAAACTGTAAATCCCTTTCACAACCCAATCTGGAATCCGTGAATCTACATCTGACTGAAGACGAGCGCCTAAGCCTGGAATAGCTAGAGTCCTATCTCTAGGCCAATCTCGCCTCAACCCTAAAAGTTCTTGCGCATTGGACTGAACCCTATCTGGATCTCGTGTGATCTACCCATCAAAATTCTGCAAACTCTAAAGGTATCAAAGATAATTTTGCGATTTAACTTGAGTTAATTTATTTAATTTCGGCAAAATCTGCATTAAATCATATTCACGCATTTTAGGGTTCTCATCCCGCATCAGTTTTGGTATCAAAGCCTAGGTTTTCTAGGTTAGGGCATCTTTGCTTGTCATATTTATTTTATTGCATTGTTTTCTTTTGTGAGTCCATATTGCATTCCATATTAGAACCCTAATAAATCTTGTGATCACCATTGCTTCGGATGAGGTTCTTAATACTCTTAGAGCTATGCGAGAAGAATTGGGTGCGATTAATGCACGTCTAAATACCATAGAACATCCCTAGGAGTTGGTAATGATAGATTACATGATCGAATCGACCAACTGAAAGAGATGGGTGGGCTGGAAAATCAACACCAAGAGCGTGAGTGTCCTCACTTTGAACGTAATGGTCACCAAGACAACCGGAACCGTAGGGATCATCGTAGAGATGACTATGACCCCAAAGTTCAACTCCTCAAGAATGTCCGAATTGAGATTTCGACTTTCGATGAAAGAATGGACCCTACCGTCTTCCTCGATTGGCTTTCCGACATGGACTAACACTTTGATTGGTATGCCATGAATGACGACCGTTACGTTAGACTCGCTAAGATGAAGTTGGTTGGTCAAGCTCGGCTTTTCTGACTCAATGTTGAGCGCACCAAGGTAAATGCGGGTTGTCCTCCCATTACCCGTTAGGACGACATGAAGGAACGACTTACTGAGAAGTATGTTCCTTTATCATACCACCAACACCTCCTCGACCAGTGGCAAAATTTACGTCAAGGTGGTATACCCATGACCGATTACATTGCCAAATTCGAAGAGTTCATGATGAGAGCAAAAGTATTGGAAGACCCTGAAATCACCCTCTCTAGATTTCGCATCGGATTGCGACTTGATTTGCAAAAAGAGTTGATTTCTCACCCCGTAAAAACTCTTGAAAGATGTTATGTCGTTGTGCAAGATCTTGAACGATACTTGAAAACTATGGTGGTGAAGAGGACCGAGTCACAATATAGCGGTCAACGATCTGGTGAGGGACAATTTAATCCTCCTCCCAAGCCTACACAACGCGCCCCTACCAATTCTAGGTTTGAAAAAGGAAAAGGTGTAGCCGGAGAATCCTCAAGGGGTAATTCTCAAGTAAAGTACTATAAATGTCATGGGATGGGACACTTTGCCGCCCAATGCTCTACGAAAGAACCCAAAGGACTCTCTTCATTGAGGGAGAGGAGGATGATGATGAGGTAGTGGTTGAAGAGGAAGTAATTGAACCGGTTAACACACCCAGTGAAAAGGGCGATGCTATTGGTCATGCTTTAGTTGTGAGGTGTGCCCTTGCACAGTCTCAACGGGATGAAAAGGATGACTGGCGATGGGAGAACATCTTCCACACATTTGCCAGATTTTGAGAAAAGAATTGCAGGGTCATCGTGGATAGCGGTAGTTGTACTAACGTAATATCAACTCATGCAGTACGCCACTTAGGGCTTACACCTGAAGCCCACCCAAGACCTTATAAGGTCGCATGGGTCAATTCTTCATCCATTCCCGGGTCAAAAAGGTGTTGTGTACCGATTCAGTTAGGTTCTTATTCGGACACCTTATGGTGTGATGTGGTGTCGATGGATGTGGGCCATATCATTTTGGGAAGGCCGTGGCTCTATGACATGGACGTGACTCTTTCTGGTTGATCAAACATATTCATGTTCATGCATAAGGGCAAAAAGATCACTTTACACCCTTTGCCTCCCAAAACACTATCGACCAACATCGTCGAAAAGAAGGGCGAATCTTCTAAAGCCATTAATATTGTGAGCCCTTCTGAGTTCGAAAAAGCATTGATAGATGAGTGTGGTGTACGTAGTTGTCACTGTAGAGAGTGCTCTCGAGTCAGTGAGCGAGTGTCCCAAGGAGGTTGAGCCGATTTTTAAAGAGTTTATGAATGTCCTCCCTGAAGACTTACCAAATGAACTCCCTCCTCTGCGTGATATCCAACACGCCATAGACTTGGTTCCCGGATCTACCTTACCGAACCTGCCCCACTATAGGTTAAATCCGGTTGAGCACACCGAATTAACTCGGCAAGTCAATGAGCTCCTTCAGAAGGGGTTCACCCAAGAGAGCATGAGCCCATGTGCCGTACCTGCCCTACTCACTCCTAAGAAAGATGGTACGTGGCGCATGTGTGTGGATAGTCGTGCGATCAATAAGATTAGGTTAAGTATCGGTTTCCCATACCAAGGCTCGATGGCTTGCTCGATATGATGGTTGGTGCCACTATCTTTTCAAAGATAGACCTTAAGAGTGGCTACTATCAAGTCCGCATCCGCCCCGATGATGAGTGGAAAACCGCCTTTTAAGACTAAGGATGGTCTTTATGAGTGGATAGTCATGCCTTTTGGGCTTTCTAATGCCCCGAGTACTTTCATGCGACTCATGACCCAAGTGTTGAGGTCGTTTCTAGGCAAATTCCTTGTTTATTTCGATGACATTCTGATTTATAGTCATGACAAGGTACAACACTTGACCCACCTTAGGCTGGTTTGTGAAACCCTCAAGGACGAAAGGTTGTTTGCAAAATCTCAAGAAATGTACGTTCATGCAACGTTCTATTGTTTTCTTGGGGTTTATTATCTCGGCCGATGGAATGGTCGCGGACCCCGAAAAGGTTAGAACTATTGTGGAGTGGCCCGAGCCTAAGAACATACACGATGTCTGTAGCTTCCATGGTTTTGCTACTTTTTATCGTCGCTTCATCAGAAGTTTTAGCACCATCATGACCCCAATCACTAATTGCATGTGTAAGTTTTTTTGTCACCATTATGACCCAAAAATCAGTGTTGCTCCTTTAGGAAAAAGTCTTGCCAAGTAATTAAGTTTGGCAAATTGATTTGTCAATTTTGGACCCACGGTCGTCCGTAGTACACTCACGGACGTCTGTGGTCACGGACGTCCGTGACCCGAAAACTTATAAATTCTCGATAGTTCGGACAGTTTTGGAACTGATCCGAAAATCTTCATTCTAAAATTTTTCTGGTCCAAATTTTGTCTTTGAAATTACTTACCATCTTTTTATTTCATTCTTAAATCTCATTGATGTTTGTGTGTCTTTACGATTTCGTGTTTGAGAGTGTAAGATTTGTGTGAGACAAGTGAACCTTCGCGAGAGACGTCGGTTGATGGAAATGTTCACTATGGATAGTGTGATGGTGAGAGGCTGTCATGTTTGGTGATTGGAGTGTTAGGACATATCATTCCAAAGAAGCACTGTAAGGTTTTTTTTTTTTATTCATAGTGAATTTTTTTTTCTTGGATCTGAGATAGATCCCGTGGTTTTTGCCTGTGATGGGTTTTCCACGTTAAAAATGTCTTGCGTACTTATTTTGATTGTGTGGTGATTGTGAGTAGATTTTAATTGATAAATTTAATAGATTATATTAAAAATCCCTTATTTCAATTGGTATCAGAGCCTGGTCACTTGGTAAATTTTAACAAATTAAGTGTTATGTCTAATTTGGGATATCACGATCTTCCTAGAGAAGGTGCGTCTACTGTTAGACCCCCTCTGTTTTATGGCTCTAATTATTCTATTGAGGACGGATGGTCGCCACCAACTACGACCTCTGTTGTCGATAATATACCACATACCACTATTAAACCTAGATCTTTATGGACGGATCAGGAATATGATAATCTTGGTTATAATTCCAAGGCCCTTAATGCTTTATTTGGAGCAGTTACTGCTTCTGAGTTTCGTCGAATAAATACTTGCACCATAGCCAAAGATGCATAGAAAATTCTTGAAACCACTTATGAAGGGACTCCTCAAGTAAAGATTTCCAAACTTCAAATGCTCACTTCTCAGTTTGAAAATCTTCGCATGGATGAGGATGAAAAATTTTCTGATTTCTATATTCGCTTAAATGATATTGTAAATGGCTCATTTAATTTAGGAGAACCTGTTTCTAATACTAAAATTGTGCGAAAAATTCTAAGGTCTCTACCTAAAAGGTTCAGATCAAAAGTCAATGCTATTGTTGAATCTAAAGATGTTGACAATCTAAACTTAGATGAACTCGTTGGGTCATTACAAACTTATGAATATGAAATTTAAGATAATCATGTCACTAAAAGTGTTGCATTTAAATCATCAAAGGTTGAGTCTGATTCTAGCAGTGATTCTGATCAATCAGATGAACTTGCTTTATTTGTTAAAAAATTTAAAAAATTTTATAAAAATAAGAAACAACCTTTTAAAAAATTTGAAAATTCTGAAAATTTTAAATCATTTGAGAAGAAACCTAAAAAGGATTCTCCTGACACTACTCAATGCTTTAAGTGTCATGGTTATGGGCATTACGCTAATAAATGTCCTAGTAAGAAAAATGATAAAGGAAAATCCAAAGCCTTGACTGCTTCACATGAGATTGATATATCAAATGAGTCATCTTCTGATGAATCTGAATCTAGTTCTTATGGGTTTAGAGCTTTTGTTGCTTCTATTGTGGAATCTAATAATTCTCAAACACCTTCCCATACTGAAACTGACTCTATTGATTCAATCTCATCTGCTAATGAAATTGATGGTGATGTATTGGATATGACAAATGCCTACAGTGAACTTTATCAAGAATCAATACATCTAACTAAAGAAAAAATTAAATTGATCAAAGAAGTGACTGAGTTAAAAAACATTGTAAGAAATCTTCAAGAGAATGTAAATTGTTTCACTTCAAAATTTATAGAACAAGAAAATAAAGTAAATTCCCTTATTGAAATAAATGAAAATTTAAAAAGGGAACTTGGTTCTATTTCTGAAAAATATTCAAACATTTACAAGACTAATGAAAAAATGGAAAAATTACTCAGTTCTGATCAAAGAACAACAGACAAATCAGGTATTGGATATCATCATGTAGTAAATAAAAATCTAAAACCTGAGGTAACTCATGCTCCACAATTTGTTAAAGAAATAACCCATGCTCCAAAATTTGTTAAAGAAATCAAATCACTTTCTACGAATTCTAAACAAAAGGGCAATAAATTCAGATCTTCCAATATTAGATTTTTTAATAGGAGAGTGTCAATCTGCTATACTTGTGGATGGGAAGGGCATACTTATGTGTATTGCCCATTTGCCTTTGAATCATGGGTTAAAATGCCGGAAAACCGGTACGTATCGTCCGGTCAAAAAACCGGTACGTACCGGACGATACGTACCGGAACAGTAAAAAACCGGACGATACATTGAATGTATCGTCCGGTATTACACATATAAAAGGGCGATACGGTACTTTTAATGTACCGTATCGTCCACCTCCGATACCGATACGTATCGTCCGATACGTATCGGTATCGGACGATATTTTGATCCATGCTTTGAATACTCTCAATACTATGTTCCTAACTACCAAACTTTTAAGAAAAATAAAGTCATTTCATTGAATAGTTCAAATAAATATAACAACAAACATGTGATTCAAAACAAATCAAATCTTAAATACAAACGTGTTTGGATTCGGAAATCTGATTTGACTGCTCAGGTTGCTCATATTTCACTAAAAGCAAGTGAATCGTCTAAGTGGTTCCTTGATAGTGGCTGTTCTAAGCATATGACTGGTGAGAAATCATTCTTCTCTCATCTTAGTCCATGCTCGGAAGGAAATGTGACTTTCGGTAATGCAAGTTCTTGTAAATTTACTGGAAAAGGAACAATTAATACACCTGGATGCCCTAAACTAAAAGAAGTCCTTTATGTTGAAGGACTTAAGGCTAATCTCATTAGTATTAGCCATTTATGTGATGATGGGATAAATATTAATTTTTCAAAAAATTTGTGCACTGTTGTTGATTATAATGGCAAAATTGTTCTTGAAGGGATTAGATCTACTGATAACTGTTACACTTTTAGTGATCCTCTCAAAAATAGTTGTCTTATCACTAAAACAAATGAGATCAATATTTGGCATCAGAGGCTTGGCCACATGAATAAAAATGATCTTTACAAATTAGCCTCTGATCAACTTGTTAAAGGTTTACCTAAATTAAGTAAACCAGATGGATCTATTTGTAGTGCATGTCAAATGGGTAAACAGACCTGTGTTCCGCACAAGAAAGTAAATGTTCCTACTTCTTCTAGGATTCTTGAATTAATACATTTTGATCTTGTAGGTCCCATGAGAACAAGTAGTTTAGGAGGTAAGAAATATGTACTTGTTGTGGTTGATGATTTTTCTAGATATACTTGGGTTGCATTTCTTAGAGAAAACTCTCAAGCTTTTGATGAATTTATTATCATCTCTAAGAGAACTTAAATTGAAAAAAATCTTTCTATAGTTCGAATTCGTAGTGATCATGGTAAAGAATTTGAAAATTCATCTTTTGCTAAATATTGTGCATCAAATGGAATAAAGCATGAATTTTCTGCTCCTCACACACCTCAACAAAATGGTGTGGTTGAGAGGAAAAATAGGGTTCTTCAAGAGATGGCTAGGGTTATGTTAAATACTAATAATGTGGCTAGAAATCTGTGGGCTGAGGCTGTTAGTACTGCATGTTATATTCCATATGAAATATGGAATGCTAAAAAACCTCAAGTTAGTTATTTTCGAGTTTTTGGTAGTGGTTGTCACATTTTAAGAGATCGTGAATCTCTTAGTAAATTTGATGCTAAAACTGACAATGGTATTTTTCTTGGTTACTCATTGAACAGCAGAGCTTATAGGGTTTTTAATTTAAGAACTCTTACTGTTATTGAATCAGTTAATGTGGTTGTAGAAGATCAAAAATCATATTCTTCTTCTGTTTTAAATAGAGATATTGATGATGAAGTTCTTATTGTTCCTATTAATCATGAAAAAATTAGACTTAATAACACTAATTTATCTTCTGACAATGAAAATTCTACACACACTACATCTAATATCACTGAAGATATGAGTGTAGATATTTCACATAACAATATCTCTGAAAATGAGTCTCGACATAGGCCTTCCTATGCTCGTGACATGAGAAGTCACCCACCAACTGCTATCAATGGTGATTTTTCCACTAAACTATTGACTAGGAGAAAATTTAAAAATCTGTCAAACCTTCTTTGTCATGTTTGTTACACATCAAATCTTGAACCAAAAAATATTAAAGACGCTCTTCTTGATGAGCATTGGGTTACTGCGATGCAAGAAGAGCTCACTCAATTTAAAAGGAATGATGTGTGGGAACTTGTTTCTAGACCTTCAAACATTAGGATCATTGGTACGAAATGGATTTTTAAAAATAAAACTAATGAAGAAGGTAAAATCATTAGAAACAAAGCAAGATTGGTGGCTCAAGGGTACACACAGGTTGAAGGTATTGACTTTCATGAAACTTTTGCACTTGTGGCTAGACTTGAGTCCATTCGCATTATCTTAGCAATGGCATGTCATTTAAAGTTTAAATTATATCAAATGGATGTAAAGAGTGCCTTTTTAAATGGTTTTTTGACTGAGGAAGTATATGTGGAACAACCCAAAGGATTTGAAGATCCACATCATCCTCATGATGTTTTTAGACTTAAAAAGGCATTATACGGCTTGAAACAAGCACCTCGTGCTTGGTATGATAGACTCACCAAATACCTAATCACTAATGGTTTTAAACGTGGTAGTGTGGATAAAACGTTATTTTTGAAAGAAGAATCATCTAATTTAACTGTTGCTCAAATTTTGTTGATGACATTATCTTTGGATCCACATTAGACTTAAATACTCATAAATTTCAAACTCTAATGAGCAATGAATTTGAAATGAGTTTATTCTATGAGTTAAATTGCTTCTTAGGTCTCCAAATAAAACAATGTTCCACTGGCATTTTCATATCCCAATCTAAATATGCAAAAGAACTTGTTAAGAAATTTGGTTTGGAATCAAGTAAACCAGCCCGCACTCCTATGAGTACATCAGTGAAATTGACAAAAGATGTAAATGGTAAAACTATAGGAGAAACACTTTATAGAAGCATGATCGGTAGTCTTCTCTATCTTACTGCTAGTAGACCGGATATTGCTTATAGTGTGGGTATGTGCGCTAGATTTCAGGTAGCCCCTAAGGAGTCTCACCTAACTATTCTTAAACGTGTCATCCGTTATGTTAACGGTACATTAGAGTTAGGTCTCTGGTATCCCTTCGATACCACATCTCATATCATTGGTTTTTCCGACTCTGATTGGGCCGGTAATTCTAATGATCGTAAAAGCACTAGTGGTGGTTGTTTTTATATCGGAAATTGTCTTGTGTCTTGGCTCAGCAAGAAACAAGCTTCGGTTTCTTTATCCACTGCTGAAGCAGAATATATTTCTGCTGGAAATGGGTGTACTCAACTTTTATGGATGAAGCAAATGTTGTCTGACTATGGGATTACTCAAGGTGTAATGACCTTGTTTTGTGATAACACCAGTGCTATTTGTATTTCTGAAAATCCTGTACAACATTCTAGGACTAAACACATTGATATTTGACACCACTTCATACGTGATTTGGTGGAAGATAAAATTATTCTCCTGGAGCACATAGACACACAATTACAATTAGCAGATATTTTTACAAAACTATTGGATTTTGTTCGATTTGAATTTCTTCGAAAATCCATTGGTTTATGCTTCATCGATTAATCATTAATTCATCACTTGTATATGTTTTTTTTAATTTGCACATATTTTTTTTATAATTCTGTATGATACATTCTAAAGTTTCAAACGTGAACATGTGATAAAATTCCATGAGAATGCATTTGTATTATTTTGAGTTACACTTAATTGGCTTTTATTCTGTATCATCAAGGTATTTTTTATTATCGTTAGTATATAAAGGAATTTTTTTTATAAATAGTCATTGCAACAAGCTTATGTCCTGGGTATAATGTTGAATTTTGGCTTATATGTTCAAATGATGTTCTTATTCTTCTGATCTCTCTTACATTTTGCCTTTTCAACTCAAGTTAATAAGCTCGATGGAGTATTCTATACTTAATGCCCTAAGTCAACTGAATTGGGAGTCATTTGCCTAACCCTCGTTAAATGAGTTAAATAGAAAGCAAGTAAGTTTCAGATCGAATATTCAAATTATTTTTCACTCTACCTTGTTGCCTAATTGATTCGAGCAAGTAAAACCGTTGGGATCTCTTAAAATCTATTGCCCTAAACTAACTAGTTGGGAGTCAATGTTCTAAAGCTCATTAAAAGGGTCTTTTAGAAAGCTTAAAAAGTGTGAGTGACATTGTATTATCAAGAAATTTTTTAAAAATTTGGAAAGCTTAAAAGGAGTTTCAATATACTTTTGAACTATAAATTTGGACTATATGTTTGTGTTGCAATTGACTTTGATTCTTAAAATCTTCCTTTGTTAACTATCATATTTCGTAAAGTGATACCTATGATGTGTATTGAAAATAGTGAATTTTGATCTACTCTAATCTTTTCGTATGCATTTTAGGATGTTTTAACTCTTTCACATGAAATTTTATTAAGTATAATATAAAAAAAATTTAAAATTTTTTTTCTCTCTTTTCGAATTGTTTTTCTCTTCTTCTTTAAAAAAAAAATTTCTAAGTGTCACGGACGTCTGTAAATTCATTGTCACACTGCCAAATTCTTTCCGGACGTCCACGATTCATTACGGACGTCCGTGTTTCTATAGCCTCACTGGCTCTATTTCAAGGACGTCCGTCAATCACTACTCTAGACGTCGAGAAAAGCTTTTTCAAAATATCTGAGCAGTCATGTCATGATTAATTCAACTGCCATCTGTCATATCACTCACGGACGTCCATGCATGCCACTACGGACGTCCGTGGTTCAAATTCCAATGTCTTCTTCAGACGGTTAATCTTTATTTACACGGATCTCTAAATTCGACGGACGTCCATTCTCTTCTCACGGACGTCCGTCCAAATTTTTTTAAAAAACGAATTTTTTGAACCGTCTACTTCATTTTCTTCTGAAATTTTTTTAAATCCTTTACTTCCTATTTCGACCTTAGATTCAAAATGTCTCTAAATAGGAAAAACTCTAAGAAATCTAAAGGTTCTTCCTCTTCTTCATCCCATGAACTTCAACGTTTTCCTTCTAAAAGCCATGAAGAACGCTTTCAACGTCTATTTGCTACTCGAAACCTCATAGTCGAACTGGTTGTTCTTGACAAGTTTCTTAAAGAGCATGATCTGTTTGAGATATTTGCGTCTCGGGGTTGGTTATTACTTCTATCTCTGTCTGGCTCCGCCTACACCGATGTGGTTCGGTGTTTTTATTCTAATCTTCTAAACGCCAAAATCGTTGAAAGCCGGATGGAATGTTACGCCGTGACGTACGTTTTTGGTAAGCAAATAACTTTCTCTCCTTTGCTTATCTCTGAAATTTTGGGTATACCCTTGAATGATAATGGGTATAGCTATCCTGTGGATGAAAGCCAAATTTAGTCACTCTTTCATCCTTCTACTGTATATGACTTTGTGTGTTCTAATCCAAATCAACTTACTGGAACAGCAAAGCATTATACTGCTTTAAAACCAAATTTTCAGTGGCTCCGTCACGTCCTTTTTGCCACTCTCACTCCGAGAGCGGGAAATAAGGATCAAGTTCGTTGGGATATTATCTATCTCATGTTTCTCTTAGAAAAACATTGTCCTTTGTGTGTATCTACAATTATCTTTGAAATTATCGTTCGTCGAATGAAGGGCGATACCTCGAAAATGTCTTCCTTTTCCCATAATCATCAGTAAAATTGTTGAGTCTCAAATGACTCTTCCGCCTAATTTGGCTACTACTCGGGCCATGGCACCACTGGGTAGGCTAAAGAAAATTGGGAAAAGGATAAGACTCTATTTGGATGATGTTGAATTTGTTGATGAAAGTTAAAACGATGATGAGGCAGAAGAGATCTCTCCTCAAGAAGACATTGGTCAAGCTGCTCCTCCTCCACCAGTTCCTCCGTATCACGGTCAAGAGGGTCATTATTATGACCAACATTTTGATAGGATGCATACTGAGATGCAACATATGAATTCTGACATTCAAAACTTATCTAATCGGATTGAAACTGGTTTCAATATCTGTGGGGAGCAAATTTCTTCGCTGCAAATGACTATGCTTGACGGTTTTGAAACAATCATGAATCGCTTAAACAGTGTCTTCCCGCCTCCAGGAGCACACTTTCCGCCTCCTGAATGATGTTATTTTGTTGTATTTATTCTCATCTTTTGTTGTCATGTTGTAATTCTGACGATGATATTTTTTTTGTTTTGTTTGTGGTTACTTGTTTGTGGGTACATTTTGTTAGGTGTTGTTCTGAAGAAACTTGGTTCATTTTCTTTCACAACATGTATTAATCTTTTCAATTTTAATATGATGTGAAAAGTTTTTTTCATTTGTGCTAAACTTCAGAATTTATATTTGAATGTAGTTTCACTGGTTAAATGCACCCTTTGTCACATTATGACAAAAAGGGGTACATTTTATATTACACTTGTGCTATTAATGTGTTCTATGGTTAATTCAACAGGTGAAGAGCTACAAATCAAATATCAATTTCTAATATAGTGTTGAGGTTACACTTTTACTTGGCAAATAGTTAGGGGGAGCAAATAGAGTTGTAATTTCAGCATTTGCATTCTAGATTGATGTATAGGACTTAGATGAGAAATGAATGTATTGTAATTTTTATTTTTTGGATCTTTGCAAACTGATTTTTGTCATGATTGTGACAAAGGGGGAGATTGTAAGTTTTTTTGTCACCATCATGACCCAAAAATCAGTGTTGCTCCTTTAGAAAAAGTCTTGCCAAGTAATTAAGTTTGACAAATTGATTTGTCAATTTTGGACCCACGGTCGTCCGTAGTACAGTCACGGACGTCCGTGGTCACCGACGACCGTGAGTGATTCACGGACGTCCATGACCCGAAAACATATAAATTCTCGGTAGTTCAGACAGTTTTGGAACTGATCCGAAAATCTTCATTCTAAAATTTTTCTGGTCCAAATTTTGTCTTTGAGATTACTTACCATCTTTTGATTTCATTCTTAAATCTCATTGATGTTTGTGTGTCTTTACGATTTCGTGTTTGAGAGTGTAAGACTTGTGTGAGACAAGTGAACCTTCGCGAGAGACGTTGGTTGATGGAAATGTTCACTATGGATAGTGTGATGGTGAGAGGCTGTCATGTTTGGTGATTGGAGTGTTAGGGCACATCATTCCAAAGAAGCACTGTACGGTTTTTTTTTTTATTCATAGTGAATTTTTTTTTCTTGGATCTGAGATAGATCCCGTGGTTTTTGCCTGTGATGGGTTTTCCACGTTAAAAATGTCTTGCGTACTTATTTTGATTGTGTGGTGATTGTGAGTAGATTTTAATTTATAAATTTAATAGATTATATTAAAAATCCCTTATTTCAGCATGAAAAAGAGGGACTTTAAATTGGGCAAAGCAGCAACAAAGGCTTTTGTTGAGATCAAATAACGAATGAGTAGTGCACCCGTCATGCTATTGCCGGATTTTTCTAAAGTCTTTGAAGTCGCATGCGACGCATCAGGTGCAGGCATAGGAGTGCTTAGCCAAGAGGGGCACCCCGTGGCCTATTTTAGTGAAAAACTTAATAAGACAAAGCAAAAATACTCCACCTATGAGAAGGAGTTCTACGCGGTCGTTCGATCTCTTTGGTATTGAAAACATTACCTTAGACCGCAGGAATTTGTGTTGTTCTCTGACCATGAAGCCTTACGCTTTCTTGCTTCATAGAAGAAGTTGAACCCAAGGCACCCGAAGTGGGTCGAGTACCTTCAAGGGTTCACATTCGTGTTAAAGCATAAGGTCGATGCTGAAAATAAGGTCGCTGATGCACTTAGTCAGCGAGTGGTGACTTTGCACACAATGAGCACCGAGGTCGTCGGGTTTGAAAAGTTAAAGGATGAGTACCCCGAGTGCCTAGATTTTGGGGTTGAGTACACTACTCTCCTTAGTAACCCGACCGGCACACACTTCGTGTACACCATCCAGGATGGGTACTTGTTCAAAGGCAATGGCCTTTGCATCCTTCGCACTTCATTGTGTGACTTTCTCATTTGGGAGTTACATGCTGGAGGGATAGCCGGACATTTGGTAATAAAGCATTCTTTCGTGAGGATAGGTTCTTTTGGCCTAGCCTAATGAGAGGGGTCGCCCAGGTCATTAAGCATTGTCGTACTTGCCAAGTGTTAAAACAGACCAAACAAAATACCGGCTTGTACACCCCGTTACCCGTGCCACACACCATGGGCAAGACCTCTCTATAGATTTCATGCTTGGACTTCCTAAGACTCCTAGGAAGCACGATTCTATCTATGTCGTAGTGGACCGATTTTCCAAAATGGCCCACTTCATTCCTTGTTCCAAAACCTCTGATGCATCTCACATTGCTAAATTATTTTTCACGGAGATAGTGCGTCTTCATGGGTTGCCCAAAACCATTGTGTCTGATAGGGATGTTAAATTTACTAGCTATTTTTGGAAGACCCTTTGGCACATGATAGGCACATTGCTCCAATTCTCAATAGCTTGCCACCCTCAAACGGATGGCCAAACCGAAAGCACCAATAGGAGCATTGGGAATCTCCTTCATAGTCTTGTCGGTGATCATGTTAGGACCTGGGATACCATCTTACCCACAGCTGAGTTTGCATATAATAATTCTGTCAATAGGTCCATAGGCATAAGTTCTTTTGAGGTAGTACATGGTCATAGGCCTAGGACCCCATTAGACTTGATCCCCATGTTTGCATCCCATAGAGTGTCAGAGTCCGCCGATGCATTTGCACAACACATTCATAGCTTGCATGCCGAAATTAAACAAAAAATTAATTCAAGCAACAGTCAATATAAATTATCTGCAGATGCTCACAGGCATTTTAAAGAATTTCACGTGGGTGATTATGTGATGGTTCGGGTTAGGCCTGAGCGGTTCCCATTGGGATCCGCAAAGAAGCTCCAATCCCGAGGCGCTGAACCTTTTAGAATTTTGGCCAAGAGTGGTCCTAATGCATTCGTGCTCGAGCTTCCTCCAAGTACGGGGGTTAGTTCAACGTTCAACCTGGAGGACTTGGTTCCTTATTTGGGTTTCACCCCACCTCCTGAAAATCCACTCCAGCCACCTCCTAGTCCCAGTCCCAACCCAACCTTGCAGCCTATACCTCTGCCTTCCCCAAGCAGACAGAGAACAAATGAAATAGATGATATAATCAATGATCATGCCATCTCTACACATTACGGGGGATTCCAGAAGTACTTGGTTAAATGGGTCGGCAAACTGGAGTCCGAAAACACTTGCATCCACGAGAATGAGGTCCGCCGATTGAACCCCGATTTGATTGACATCTACCACGAGCACGTTTCATCGGTGATGAAACCTATTTGGTCTGAGGGAATTGACGGGGACGTCACATACATGGACATCGGATTTGGACCACATCAGTTTTACCGGCGTCAGAAGAAGCGTAGAGAAAGCCCGGATACCGTAGCTTCAGAGGAGAAAAGGACACTGTCGGAGAAACAGCAGTAGCCATAACAGCACCGTGGCTAATTCATGACGCGCCATTCGACTTGGATGAGATGTTTTTTTATTTTTGCGAAAACTGCCTTTTATGTTTTATTAGTATTAGGATTCTTTTATTTTCGGAATTAATTATTGATGACCTATATATAGAGGCTTGTAAACACTTTTTAGTTATTTGATTGATTATTGAATGAGAGCTTTGCTTTGTAAAGAGAGAGTCTTCTTCCCCGTGATGGGTTTGGTGTGAGACCAAGGGAGTGATTCCCATATATCTTCCTATTTGTCTTTGTCTTCAATTTGCGTTGATCTATTATATTTGCTATCTCTCAATCTGTGTTTGCTTTTCTAAACCTTAGACTAATTGTTTCCTTGCGATCCCAAAACCTTAACCTTTGAATCCATAAACCACACAAAACCCTTAGCCTTCTTCCTAAACCCATAAACCGAACTAAAACCCATAAGCCTTTTACAAACCATAAATCCCTTTCACAACCTAATCTGGAATCCGTGAATCTACATCGGACTGAAAACGAGCGCCTAAGCTTGGAAAAGCTAGAGTCTTATCTCTAGGCCGATCTCGCCTCAACCCTAAAAGTACCTGCGCATTGGACTGGACCCTATCTGGATCTCGTGTGATCTACCCATCAATATTCTGCAAACTCTAAAGGTATCAAAGATAATTTTGCGATTTAACTTGAATTAATTTATTTAATTTCGATAAAATCTGCATTAAATCATATTCACGCATTTTAGGGTTCCCGTCCCGTGTCACCCATGCACTGCCCTAGGTGCACAAACCAGCCAATTAGTACCAACTCTAAATTGTGTATCCCCCAATTTGACCAATTTGGTGTAGGAAGATGGTGTGGGGGTGGGGACCAAATCGTAAGGGCTCGTTTGTATCTCTAGATTCAAAAGTCACTTTTTCCACTAAAAAATTGTCTTTGTGCCATGTTTGGATACTTAATAGGACCAAAGTTAAATTTGTGAGGAGTAAATGACAAGGTAGTTAAGACGGTGTGGCGAGGTCATGACGAAGAGGCTCGCAATGCCATGGTGAGGCCATTTATTATTTTTTAATATTTTTTAAATTTTTATTTATTAATCATTAATGTGTGTGTATATAATATATATTAATTTTCTGATCTCAAGATTAGTTGTGGGGAAGATTGGAACGAAAAACGATCTTTGTCAGTTTGATTCGAAGTGTCAATGCCCAGTTGTTCCTAATGGGGAATATTCAGCATATGGTTGGGGGTTAGTAGCAGACCCCCAAAACCAAAACAGATAAAAGAAAATTTGATGACAAACAGTAAAAAAATTCTTGTATTAAAGTTCATAAAAAAAATACATAGAAAAATAGTAAAAAAAAATCATACATGCGCGTGAGCCTGTGAAGAACTTGAATGTTGAAGGTCGTTGATTGATTGTGAAGGTGCTTATTGAATTTAAAAAATGAGGGAAATGAGAGAGGATACCGATAAAAAAAAGAAAGACGAGAGAGACGAGAGAGATTAAAAGAATATACAAACCAATGTTGAGAGAGAGAGGCTAGAGGGTTTCACTTATCAAACATAAGTTATAAGTTATAAATATAATTTATAACTTAGAAGTGTTATAATGTATAAGTTCTAACTTATAAGGTTATAAGTTATAATTTATGGTTATAAGCTATAAAAAAATGAACCGCTATGGCGGCGCCATTGCGCCATTCCGCCATGGTGTCGCTATATATGCATTCTCGCGATATAGGTTTATATGTTGATTTGCCTTGTCATTCGCCATTCGTCGTTCGCCATGGCCTCGCCTTGATAACCATGCTAAATAATCTCTATTTTAGCTCCAAGTAGAGACATTTTAATTCCACTAATAAAGGAGACAATTAAAAAAAGAGGTCGAACCTTGCTGCGATGGCAAGTGCTGACTGCCCAAAGCGATAGGTTGCGGGTTCTTGTCTTGGAATTAGCCTCTCCAAAATGGGGTGAGGCTGCCTATCATCTACCTCTCCCAAACCCGCTGAAAGCGGGAGCCTCATGCATTGTGTACGTCCTTTTTTAGGAGACAATTAAAAACATAACAAACAAGCTAGATGGGACAGTTTGGGTTCTCTGCTCGTAGGCACAATACCTGTGTTTGACATTTTCCTTATTTATATAGCACAGCTGAGACGTAGTTTAGTGTGTATTGATTGCACCATTTTTGTTGCTTTTCCTTGGTTTCTTGTTGGGTATTAGCTTCCTAGACCTGCTTATGAAATACATCTAGTACACAAACTGTTGGTTTGTTTTGATGCTTAGCCGCCACATCATTCACTTGGTGTTGGATTGGGTACCTTGCACTGGTACCATTTGTAGTACTTCTACAGTTTTAAGGATTTTCATTATGCACCTTTTTGTTGTGCTTGTTTGCTTGTGTGATGTCTTTTTCTTCAGATCTGATTATCTCAAAGGATAAGGTATCAATTGTATGAAGAAGAAAAAAAGGTGAGAAATAGCATATTTGATGGTGGAGTTGTTGTACTATTCTTGGGTGGTGACTCGTGTATACTAGGTATTTGGGGTCAAGTTGGTCATTGTTATCATAGATTCTCCTACTTGAAGGGGAGTGTTGGAGATATTATATTTTTTATGTATATGTTTGTTTAGTTTAGTGTAGGTTTGTATGTCTAGTTGAGTGAGGGTGTGGGATTAGTCCCACATTGACTGAACATGAATTTTGTATTTAAGTTGCCCTTTAGATATACGGGCCATCTCATGTACCTCAACCTATCAAATGAAAACAATGTAGTCCTTAAAGCTCGTGTGCTCTCATCTTCTCTCTCCCCCTTCTTCACCATCTCTCTATCTCCCAATAAACCCTAAATGGGTATTTCTCTTTAGTTATTTCTATTTATATTTATTAGGTTCTAGTATTCTAGTCTTGAAGCTCTTGTTCTCTCTTCTTCTCCCTCGCTCTTCTTCTGGATTGGACCTGTAGCCCAATAGAAGGTTAGTCAAAATTAGCAGCTTAGATTAGGGTTAGGTTTGGTGAGGAGGAAGAAGGAGAAGAAGAGAGAAGATTGGGAGAAATTAGGGTTGAATCAATGTGACCCAAATCCCAATGTAAGTTATTATTTATATCATCTTAGCATGTTCACGAATTACATGGTCCCAGAGTTAGGTGAATTGTACAACTTAAAATTCACCTAACTACACACACACCCAATGGAAAATATCATCTCCAACACTCCCCCTCAAGTTGGAGTATAGATGTCGATCATACCCAACTTGAAGGAGATGTCAGTCTCTTACCACCAACACCTTTAGTCAAGATGTCGGCAAGTTGATCCTCAATTCTAACTTGAGGAATACTGATTTCTTTGGACTCGACCTTCTCGCGAATATAGTGACAGTCCACTTCAATGTGTTTTGTTCTTTCATGAAAGACAGGATTCTCTGCAATATGATGGGCGGCCTCATTGTCACCATATAAAGTAATTGGAGAGGATAGAGCGACTCTCAAATCTGACAAAATGAATTTAAGCCACATGCCTTCTCTCGCACCCTGGGACATGGCGCTGTACTCCCCCTCAGCACTAGAGTTAGATACTACATGTTGCTTCTTAGATTTTCATGTGACCAAATTACCTCCCAAGAAGGTGCAATATCCGGTAGTTGAACTCCTATCATCCAAAGACCCGGTCCAATCGGCATCAGTAAATATTTCTACATCCAAATGACCAGAACTTTCTTTCAGATACCTCAGGATCTTGTGAACAACCTCCAAATGTATTGTCCTTGGTGAGTGCATATATTGACTCACCACGCTTACTGCATAAGCAAGTCTGGACGAGTCATGGTTAGATAAATCAGTTTGCCAACTAATCTCTGATAGATACGTGAATCCTTGAGCAGATCACCTTCTTCACCATTTAATCGGTGATTTTGTTCAATAGGGGTCACAGCAGGCCTACACCCCAAAAACCCCGTATCATGAAGGAGGTCTATGGTATACTTTCGCTGGGATAACGAGATGCCCTTCTTAGATCTCGCCACTTCAATGCCAAGGAAATATTTTAAACTTCCCAAGTCTTTAATTTTAAACACTCTGCTCAAATACTCCTTCAGCTTCAGAATCTCATAACCATCATCACCAGTAATGATGATATCATCAACATAGACTAATATGACCGTCATCTTGATCCCCCTTTTTACAAATAGAGTATGATCATAGTGACTTCTTCGATACCCAGTTCTCATAATAGCATCACTAAATTTTTGAAACCAAGCCCTTGGGGATTGCTTTAATTCATAGATAGATTTCTTCAATCTACACACTTTTCCCTTCTCTCCTTTTACGAACCTAAGAGGAAGGTCCATATAGACTTCTTCCTTGAGATCACTGTGAAGAAATACATTCTTCACGTCAAGCTGAGATAATGGCCAGTCTTTGTGGGCAGCCAAAGATAACAATACCCTGATTGTGTTGGACTTGGCTATAGGTGCAAAGGTGTCCTGATAATCAACTCCTTGTGTTTGAGTGTACCCCTTTGCTATAAGCCTTGCTTTGTATCTTTCGAAAGTACCATCAGGTCTATACTTAACTGTATACACCCATTTGCAACCAACAACTCTCTTTCCTTCTTGGAGTTCAACAATTTCCCATGTTTGATTTTGTTCCAGAGCATTCATCTCCTGAATCATAGCATCCTTCCATTTTGGCTACAACAAGGCATCATAAACAGTAGAGGGAAGGGTGATAGAATCAAGAGAACAAATAAAACTATAATGGGATGATGAGAGATTGTGATATGACATATACTTACTGATGGGATGACGAGTACACGATCTAGGAAGTTTTCTACGAACAATGGGTAGATGAAGATCATAAACAAGAGGACCCTCTCTGGGTAAGGGATCCTAGTTGGTATTCTGAGAAGGTGACTCATCCACATTCTCATGCATAGTGGCTTCAGCGATACTTTTGTTGTTCCTTCGCACATACATCTTTCCTTTTCCATATTTATCAAAGATAAGTTGTTCGCTTTTCTGTGGTTCAACAATTTCATCATCCACTTCACAATTTTCACAATCTCCCATAGGTAAAGCTCTAAACAGCTCAGAGTGCTCTTCATTGTTACGTTGTTTCTCCCCCTGAAGAGGACTCGGAGGACGGGAAAAAGGAGTGCCCTCAAAGAATGTGACATCTATAGTGACTATCACACGAGTGAGAGGGTCAAAGAACTTGTATCCTTTCTGAGAAGAGGGATACCCAATAAAAATACACTTGGTAGCTTTAGGAGCAAGTTTACTTCGTTGAATCTTGGGGATGAGTAAAACATAAGGAACCAAAGATACGTGGTGGCACTTTGAACAGAGATCGATGAGGAAACGCTAGTATGAGGGGAGAATGTCCATCCAGAATAGGTGTAGGTATTCGATTGATGACTTAGGCAGCAGTAAGAACAGCTTCACCCCAGAGATATTTAGGAACCTTCATATCAAACAATAGAGATTGAGCAACCTCGAGAAGATGCCTATTTTTCCTCTCAGCAATCCCATTCTGTTGGGGGGTATAAGGACAAGTAGTTTGCCACACAATTCCATGAGAGTTAAGGTAAGATTAAAGAATGTGAGAGGAATATTCCCCATCATTATCCGACCGAAGGACCTTAACATGCCCATGAAATTGTGTGCTAATTAGTCTGTGAAATAGAAGAAAAATAGAGGCAATTTCATCTTTGGTGCGCATAAGAAAGAGCATAGTAAGTCTAGTATAGTCATCAATAAAGCTAACAAAATAACGATAGCCATGCAAAGCAGTAACAGGGGAAGACCCCCACACATCAGAGTGAATAACTTCAAAAGGAATAGCACATTTACTACCACTCAAGGGATAAGACTTGCGAACATGTTTAAAGAACTAACATGTCTCACAATTAAACAAACTACTATCAAATCCATGAAATTTGTCCGGAAATAAAAGTTTCAAACAACTAATATGAGGATGGCCACAGCAGGAGTGCCACAATCTAGCTTCATCAACAGAAACCACCATAGCTGCAGGAGGAGATGCACTACGCAAATCTTGAAAGAGGTAAAGTTCCTTCTCTTCAGTACCATGACCAAGGATCTTCCCCGATTTCAGGTCTTGAAAAACACAATGTGATGGAAAGAATGTCACACTACAATGTAAGAAATTGGTAATTTTACTGGCAGATAATAGATTCATAGGCATGTTGGGAACTAAAAGAGTAGAGTCAAGGGACAAGGTGTCTAATGGAACAAGGGATCTATCAGCAATGCGAATATGAATAGAATCAGAAATACTAGACACGGATGAAAATAAATCTGTCATACTAGACATGTGATCCGTAGCCCCAGAATCGATGATCCATGGGGACTGAGAGGTTGAGGTCACATGGGCAGACCCATAGATACCTAACTCAGCTATGTGGGAGGAAGATGTCTGTCCCTATGTTACCGTCATGCGCTGAAGGCGGCCCTGGAGATCTTGAAGCTCTCTCTGTAAGCTCTGGAAATCAGATGGAGGTGGAGCTGAAGGAGGGATGCTCTGACCAACAACTTAACTAGAAGTGTCCTCAGTGGAAGACTGAAATGCGCGACCTGGAAAAAAATTTGGTTTCCCATGCAATTCCCAACATCTTTCTCTGGTATGACCCTTCTTGCCATAATGAGAACACAACAATTTCTCTCTTTCTTCACGAGAGAGGCCCCCACACCTCCACGACCACTATTTCTACCACCAAACTTGCCTCCACCACGACTAAAGGAAGTGAAGGATGGTAGGACTGATCTTTCAGATATATCACCACCAGGAATCTACATAAACTGTTGTCTGCTCTCTTCATGCTGAAGGAGGGCATACACAGTACCAAGTGGAGGACACTCCTCTCTGCCTAGAATGTTAGATTTAGCATTCTCATATTCAGGTCTAACCCCTTTTAGGAAGTCGAACACTCTCCTCCTTCCAGTATTTTTACTAACCTTGCTGGCACACGAGCTGCACAGTTCTTCTTCTTGATATTGGGCTAGTTCATCCCACAAACTTCTCATTTTAGTGTAATAGTCGTCAATAGTCTTATCACCTTGCTTCAGAGTGTTAATTTTGTCACTAACTTGAAACATTTTCGCGAGGTTTTGTTTTTGCGAGAACACATCCCTCACAATTTCCCATAATTGTTTTACATCACTGGCATACATAAAGGATTCACTAATGTCTGGTCGCATGGAGTGTAGCAGCCATGTCATGACAGTTAGATTGTCACTTTCCCAGTCAATATACTTAGGGTCATCTTCTTTGGGTTTTTGGATAGTCCCATAAATGTAACCCAACTTTTTCCTCATCCCTAAGTACATAGCAGCAGACCGTGACCACAAAAATAATTTGCTCCATTCAATTTCTTGGTAGTAATTTGTAAGTTATAAGAGACATCTCCCCCGCCAACGATCTCGGATTTATTCTCGTCCATGATTAAGAGAAACCGAGATAAAAAAAATATATATTAAAAAAGGGAAGACCCACAGCTTCTAAACAGGATTTCTAGGTTTCTTGCACCTACAACATTTTCCAGTAGGGTTTCTGGGTTTCTTACAACATACTCCAGATTCCGGCAAGGGCATTCATCAAAAAACAACAACAAAACTGATTCACAAAAAAATTGTCGAGTGTCACTATTCTCTGGCACAATATCATCACCACCAATTCACAAAAAACTTCAAAAAAACAACAGCAACTGATTTTTAATCCATCAAAAAAAACTTCCTACCAGTTTCAATGGTTTGCTTGAGAAATCCGAGTGAGAGCCACTAGTTAACCAGCCTTGAAAAATGTTGTAACAAATCTGAGTTTCAGAACTCGTCTGTAACAGATCTGAGTTTCAAATCTCGTTGGAGAAGACGATACTGGAAGTCTATCTTCCGGTGATCAGATGGCTCGGCAATAGAAGACAACCTTGCTGAGGCTAAAAAACCGATCAGAACCATGTTAGGTTCACTCACTTTCGAGCAAGTCAAAGTTGGAATGTTGACGTCAGCATGACATCAGTGCTGATGTCAGCGATTGTAAGGTGATTTCAGCACCAGCAACCCAGCGGCAATGTCAAACCTCGATTGTTGTGCTTTGATACCAAGTCAAAATTAAGGAGGTTAGATTAGGGTTAGGTTTGGTGAGGAGGAAGAAGATAGAAGAAGAGAGAAGAAGATTGGGAGAAATTAGGGTTGAGTCAATGTGACCCAAATCCCAATGTAAGTTACTATTTATATCATCTTAGCATGTTCATGGATTACATGATCCCAGAGTTAGGTGAATTGTACAACTTAAAATTCACCTAACTACACACACACCCAAAGCTACTTACTACACACCCATACAATGGAAAATATCATCTCCAACATGGTTAACAATATTGCAACCTCTTGGTCCCAAGATCAAACCCAGCTAACCTAAAAACTAACCCAAAATTAGTTATTTCTATTTTATATTTGGTAGTTTCTAGTATTCTACATTTTTTTGGAACATGCGACCTTATATTCAATGATTTTGGTAGATTGATTCTTATTCCACTTTTCATATGAATTGCTAAGATCAAATGCAGTTTACGAAGATGAATTTATTCATATTGTACATCCTTTCATGTATTTTTCCCCGTTAATTTGGTCTATCCATTTCTTATTCTTGGTTTCATGACTTCTCTTTCTTGTTCTTGGACTTTTTTGCAGATACCAGCCCTTCATATGCTCCAGTATACAAGTCAGGTTCTTGGGGTAATAGTAGCTTTACTGGAGGATCCTGATGAATCAGTTCAGTTAACTGCAGTTCAATGCTTACTTACAGTGAGTATCCTATGGGGTGACCTACTTAATAATTTGACGAAGATAAAACTGAAGTAAATTTGTTCGTTGTTATCTCTAAATTCTACTTGTGATAGGTTCTTCACTCATCACCTAAAGATGCTATGGATCCCCTTCTACTAAACCTTTCTGTACGGCTGCGGAATCTCCAAGTGCGATTCTTCACTCCTTGTATTTTCTCATAATTAGATCCTCTGTATTCGTTCTCAGTTGTGTCATTGCTTAAGCTTGTTTTGTTTTCACAATTGATAGATAATGCATTTATAACCATAACATTGAGAAAGGAACAGAAGTAGATATGCAGTTCTGTAGTACGTATCACTTGTAGCTATTTTTTTCTTGTTTTCCTGTGTGCTCTATGTAGGATCAATGCACATAGCCTGTACTGCTAGGTAGTGCTGAAGCCCAGATAGATATCTGCAATTCATTGTAGGGAATAAAGACCACATACTCTGCCACAAATTTGAATGCTAAAGACACCTGATGGAAGTCAAATTGGCAGTATAGGGCTAATGTCAGAACCACAACTCCAGCCTGTGTAGCATAGTTGATAGGTTTATGAAGTTTACCTCACCAGAGGTCTCTTGAAACCATACCGATCCTTCTATAATTGAATATTAAGAACTATGATATATGGAAGTTTCATCAAACTTATTTTATTTAGTTCATTTAATTATTTTTTTTTAATTTTTTAGTAAAAGATTTGAGGCTTTTTTTTTTTAATTATAATTACTGTAATTTGACATTTTAACTCGACATATAGTTAAATCTATGATCTATGGAAGTCTCTTGAAAAGAAATGATTACTTATCCAATAACATAATCATATATCAACATTAGGTTACTAATTTATATTGATATTGTATCTGAATTTTAATATTTTTTTCTTAAATTTTTTCTTACTACTCTTTTTCACATTTCTAATTATTAAATAGTATTTAAGCAAAATTGGGAGGTATCTAGATGATTCCCATTGTTTTGGTGATACGTTGGTCTTGGGACACTATGATATCGAGAACGATACCATTTATGTGCAGAAGCACATATTGGAACCTTGTAGACCGCTTAGCAACCCCATTTCCACTACACTTTTTCATGTTCTTCGTGTCACATTGACACAACCTTTCTGGTCTTTGATTATTGCAAGGATTCTTCGTATTTCATCGACCCTCTCAACTGTTCTTTGATTATTGCATAGATGCATGTGTTTTTCCAAGTGTCTTTTTCTTCCACTCCTTTTCCATCTTTCTTCTGATTCTGCCATATCCTCTTCATTGTCAGGGGGCTGCTGCTCCTACGACTTACAAGGAAAGGTTATTACCTCTATGATCGCCTCACTCGGTAGAACCAGTCAGAAATCTAGCATCACCCAGGATACAGAGATCTGATCATACTTTGGTTCCCCTTAATTGTCAATATGAATTTTGTTCTAGGGGCTGTCATTTGGTTATCGCTCCAGACCATATTCTTATTTTGGTACACAATGGTGTTAGAATGTACATACTAGGAATGGTTACTCCTACCAACATCATCTCAATCAGTGGAACTAGTTAGAAATCTAGCACCGTCCAAGTTAAGAAGATCCGATCATACTTTGGTTTCTCCTCTTCATCGTCAAATGAATCTCCTTCTTGACATATAGTTTTGATCCTGTCCTTAGAAACTCGTTCATCATCAGCAGTCTATGATCCAATCAATTTGGGTCGGCTTCATGAGTCCTATTTCTCCACTCATTTCTAATTGGCACTATGCTCTCAGTAACCTTGCAATCGTTTGTCCCTTCCCACTGCTTCTCTCCTGGTCTTCACTAGCCTTCCTTTTCTCCTACTTCCCTGTTCTTGTAGCGTCTCAACCTTTCGTTTAGAGTTTGTTTCTGGCCTTCGATGGACATGTCCAAACCATCTCAAGCGACATTCTATAATTTTTTCCTTTATATGTCCCTCTCAAATTTCCTCTCATGCACTTGTTTCAAATTTCATCTTTTTTTAATTTCTCCACACATCCATCTTCATATTATCATAATACACATCGCAATCACATGTACTCTATCTTCTTATCGCTTTTTGAATAAGAGATAAGTATATAATAGTTTTTCTCTATAGGTAAGCATGGGATTTGAACCCCTGGCCTCAATGCTACATGCATGAGGACATCACCACTGGGGCTAAGATCCCATCCCTAGGTATATAATAGTTATATCGTATACGTGGTGTGTAAATATTCTTATTGTGTTGGGTGGTTTTGCCTTTTGTGGTTAATAAAAATCCAGCAGGGTTCCTAAACCCTAACTGCGACTCTTTGCCTTAACTCCTCTCTCTCTCTCTCTCTCTCTCTCTCTCTCTCTCTCCCTTCTTCCTTCTTCCATCTAACCCTAAGCCTTGTATTCATCCACCTCCAATCAAACCATAATTACTTGGCATTAAATTTATTTTGAGTCTTGTCACCTTGGCTGAACCCATCTCGCCATATCATTGTTGTTACATCATGCTGAGATCATTGAGGACAACTTTTTTACCTTAGAATGGGATGAAACAACAATCAGTTGAATCAGTTTTCCTTTCTCTTTATCCTTTCTTCTTGCAACTCTTGGATTTGAGCACTTTTTCTTGGAGTTTTGAAGGGTTTTTTAGGACTTATTTTTTTAGTGACTATTTCACGTTCTTTGGTGCTTCTCATCTCTGTGTTAATTGTTGTTGGGAGCTGTCAGTTTTTACTATTTGATGGTGTAGATTCTTTGCCTTGTTGATGCCTTCTCCCACTTATATTTGAGTATTTCTTAGTCGTGGATGATTTTTTAATGTGGACGAAACGCTAAAACCCTAAATGATGCAAATTGGGATTAACCTTAGATTCCATTGAATAATGAAAATAATCTAAATCACCCAACACATAATATCAATTTAATGAAATCAATAAAACAATTAGATTAATCCATTTTAGCATTCGCATGCATGATGATTTCTCGATCTAGAAAAACGGCTCTGATGAGGAAACTCGAGTTTCGTTCTAGTTTAGAACACCAAGTGATAATCACAATATCGTCTCTTGATTCCTCGGGGATCTTAAATAAAATAAGACTTGAAGAAATAGTTCAATAAAAAGGAAAATCAAGATATCAAGAAATAGGGTTTTGAGATTTTGATTTTTTTCAACGGAAATAAAGGAAGATATTACCTTATAATAAATAAAGAAAAGATGGGATAAGAGGATAGAGGTCTAAGGCTTCACACCAAAGGATTTCCGAGGCTTTGCGCCACGGCTGTACGTCGGCTTCACATCAAGTCGCACAAGAAATGCGTGAGCACTCCTCAGGTTTCAAAAGATTCGCTCATTCGATCGAAAATTCTTCACAAGTTCTCTAGGATTTGCACAAAAGTAACTCTCCAATTTTCATTAATCAATTCAATAATTCCTAATAATATTTTTACAAGTCTTTATATAGGCTAAGGAAACCCTAATACGAAATTAGAAGACTCCTAAAATAATAAAAGACTAAAAAGACAAGTTTTCGTAAAAAAATAGAAATTCCCGAGAATACGTCAATCGGCGGACCCGTCTCACGGGCATCCGTCAATGGGTCACGGACGTCCGTCCGTCGCCTAAACCAGTGAGTGCTCCTATCCACGGATGTCCGTCAATGTGCTGACGACGCTCTTCTTTCTTTCTAGTTTTCTCTTTGCGCTTTCCTCTACTTTGTTTTGTGTGACGTCCCCATCATTCTTCCCACCTCAACTTCATTGTGGGTGTTATTTCCCAGTGTTTAACTAAAATCCCAGGCCTAGTATTCTGTTTTGCTCATTATGGATGTTATTTCCCACAGGATTGGGTGATGCTAATCCGTCTCATGGTATTACAAGTGTCAAACTGACTAGCACTAACTTTATCCTTAGACCCGATCTAAAATTGTACTTGGGATGTCGTGAAAGTTTCATCATATACTTGGGATGAGTACAGTACCTCAACCATCCGATCTTACACATGCCCAATGGGAAATCTGTAATTATACAGTTCTTGGATGGCTCTTTAATTCAATGGAAGAACCCATTTACACCGTGTTTATGTTTCATGATACGCCACACAGTTGTGGTATGGTTTGACATAAATGTAATCTAATACAAAAAAATGATACATACATTTATCAGTTGTTTCGTGAAGTATCCCGAACTGAGCAAGGAAATCAATCTGTTTCTCATTATTATGTCTATCTTCAGCAATAGTGGGATGAGCTCAATCAGTATCAGTCACATTCTAAGTATCCTGGGGGGGTCATTAAGCTTGTTGCACATCTCCTGGAGCGTCAGCTAATATATTGCTTTCTAATGGAACTGCGACCAGAGTTTGAGCAGTTACAAGTGCACATTTTTCTATTGATCCTCTTCCACCCCTTCAAACTGTATAGGCAACTATTAACGATGATGAGTGTGCTGAGATATTATGACTACTTATCCCCCCTCATCCACTCCTATTGAGCATACTGCTTTAGCTACTGAGCTTCAAAGTAGAGGGAGTGGTCGAGGCCATGGTCGTGATCATGGATGTGGAGAAGGTCATGGTGTCCACAGATATATATTCCTTTTTCCATAAGCAAGAGCATTATCGTTCCAAGTGCTTCCACTACATGATATCCACCTCACTCCAGACACCTCCTTTTGCACATGTTGACTCCACCACTGAGGTTGTATCTGCTCCGACACTGCTGCTGCTTCCTTGAGCTCTCCCGTCGATACAACTTATGATCTTGCTACTTTTTGAGTTGAGGTTGGCAATCTTCGAAGGAGACTTTCATTACCTAGTCGACCTCTTCTCCTGTGCCATCAAGTACTTCATCCGTCTACCGTGTAGTCATATCTTCTGCATCTTTTGCCTAGGTTATTTACTCAGGCGCATCAGACCATATGGCTGGTGAGTCTCAGCTTTTCTCTTCCATTGTTCTCCACCCATCTGATAAGCATTTATGTTTAGCTGATGGGGGTCTCTCACTTAAGTTTAATGAAGGGAGTGTCCCACTATCAGCTAGCCTTTCTCTTTCCAATGCATTGGATGTACTTCATTTGAATGCTAATTCGTTATCATTGAATTACAAAGTCTTTAAAATGTTTTGTAACCTTCTTTCCTACCCACTGTAATTTGACATGGAGCATGGGATGTTTCTCCCATCCACTAGGTCTGCCAACTATGATATCATTATATTCAGGTTGACGTCTCATTTGATATTTTCTTTGAATTTATAAATCAACGGATGCTATGGAATACTGCAGGTTATTATTCTCCCATTTTATGTCTCAGTAGATTTCCAGTGTTTGTCACCAGTTACTCATACACACAAAATGAAAACCTGGAGGGTTGAGTTCTTGTTCAACAATTGGAAACAAAAGTTTAATAGATTGTTTATTTTGTCTTTGTACTCTGAAAGCTCTAATAATTCTTTCTGAAAGTTATATTAGATTTAAATTAGTGTCATAAACAAGGAATGGTTATTATCGTCAAGCTGCTATATTTAATCATTTTTTTATCAACAGATCTGTCTGAACACAAAGATGCGTGCTAGTGCCTTCACAACATTTGGAGCACTAAGCAACTACGCATTGGGTGCACAACATGAGGCGTTTCTTGAGCAGGTGTGTACCTTCTAAGGTTTTAAACTATGGTTACCATAATCTTCTCATTATTTGATAGAACTCATTGTAATAGGCATGCTGTTGTAATTTCCATTTATTTTAATATTAGAATATGAGAATTTTTTCTGGACTAAATTCTGTTAGAAGTGCAACATCGTTGTTTATATTGACTTCTTAAATATGAATTCATATTATAAAATTGGCATATAATGTAACGTGAACACATTAGAAAATTAGCATGCTGGTGATTGTGATGTTCTCTGAGGTTCACTTGGATCAATTATTGTGAAATTGATCCAAGTGAAGTGTAGAAATTCTTGTGAATATCTTGATTATTTATTTGTATGGGTCATTCTATCCCTCCTTCCCGTGTGATTTTTTTATTGTTGCCACATATTTGGCTGCCACCAATGTGCATGGTTCAAATCAACATGTGCACACTGCCCACATGTAGAGATAGCCCAAGTAAGCCCAAGTTTTATAATTGATACTTGGGCTTTACACTTGCTTAATTACAAACAGAGTTCGTACTGTGCTCCGCCAACGCTGCAGAGACATGTACACAGATTTGATCGGTGTACATCAACCATAATCATCTAGATGTAAGGTCTACATTTTAGTCAGACCCAGTCAAAGAATCACATAGATCAAACAACCCTAATCTTTGATCATTGCACTCGTCTATGGTAAATGTGGACAATTTGCTCGTATTAAGCTAAATCATTCATTCAGAGGCTTTTCTAGGTCTTGACCAGACAGTTAAGACTGCTTGTTCGATGTGACTCTTTAGCTAAGGCCATGGTGGTTTTTGTGAATGATTTGGATTTTACACTAGTTCAACTTGTATATTATGATGGATGACTCGAGTCTGAGTCCCATTCTTGGTGCTTAGTCCCAACCAACCTAATAACTAATAAGAACTCAATACAAAACCCACTTGTTGGGAATGATGAAATAATGGGAATTAGTTATGCAGGATATCTATTGAAGAGGGAATAAAATGTTTGAAAAGGGGCATCACTTGAAGCTTCTTTATCTAGGTTAAAAATTAGAAATGTGCAAAATTCAGAATTGTGCAAAATAATGGCGCAAAAGTGAAGTTTTCTGCATTTATTTCATGGCACCCATATAAAGGGCCTCTTGAATTTCCCTATACAATCATAAGCTAATAATGGTAATTGCTTCATTTATCAGGTACATGCTACCCTTCCACGATTGATTCTCCATGTTCATGATGAGGAATCCAGCGTTCGTCAAGCTTGTCGGGTATAATGATCATCATCCCTATATGATTTTGCAGCTCAATATCATCCAATGGCCTAAAGAAAAGGATATCACCCTTATATCCCTCTTTTAGCATACTGTTCTCTCCATGAGTTAATACTGAAAACACCTTTTTTCTGTTCTTTCTTCTCTCAATAGAATGCCCTTAGACAAATTACACCCTTACTGGAAGTTGATGGAATGGCTGCCCTCTTCAACACACACTGTTTCAATTCTGATCACCGGTACATAGTTGATTCTTAATTGCATAGATGTTTGAGTTTGTATGGATATACGTCTGTCTCATTACAGCATATAACATTGGAGGGATTTTTTTATTTATCAGACGTGACTATGAGGACTTTGTGAGGGACCTTGCAAGGCAACTGTGCCAGAACTTCGCCGCTAGAGCTGATAGTTATATGTCATCAGTGATCCAGGTTAGTATATTAGGGATTTGGGTGCTTGTTATTAGTTATTGATATGATCAAACCCCTATTAAAGTCATACAAAGGCCATTTTATTGGTTGAGAAGTGAACCTCTTCCACTTCCATGAGGTAATGCCGTAATGCAAAGCCTGCCTATCCCAACCAAATAGGCAGCCTCCGATAATGATAATGCACACAGGTCAGTCATGCACTTCTACGCAAGTCAAAATATGACTGACAGTTTGAGGCTTCTAAATCTCTGGTACCCTAAGGTTTGACCACTTACTGATGCTCTATGGGCACATACACTGCCTGTGGTGTGTGGACCATGCACCTAATACGAGCTCTAATTCTATACTAGTGGACTCGATATTGCCAATGACTCAACCTCGGTTTCGTGATATGTATCGGTCCCCCGATACTGAGACGCTACGTATCAGGTATCGCTGATAAGGTCATCGTATTGTGATACGATAGAAAAAGATGTGGTATATACAGTTGTATCGTTCAGTACATACCAATCTATCTCATATTGGTGGGCTCTGATAGCAAGATGTACTGTCCGATATGTCTCGGTATCATCCGATATTTTGAACCTTGATTGTCATTCCCTCAAAAATAATAGCCACAGACTGAATAGTGAATTAATCACATGCATTTGATGCAGGCTTTTGATGCTCCGTGGCCACATATCCAGGCAAATGCCATTTACTTCTCGAGCTGCTTATTGTCACTTTTAGATGACCAGCACTACTTGGCCCCTTATCCTACACAGGTCTCAGATAAATTGATAGCAATATGCATTAATAAAATGGCATGATGTTTTCCTTAAATTCGTCAATGTGTATTACTAGCCAAAATACTCACAGCACTTCTCGTCCTCAGGTATTTGGAATGCTGGTAAGTAAAATGAGTCATTCGCCAGATGCAGTTGTTCGAGCAACATGCTCAACAGCTCTAGCATTGTTACTGAAAGGCGCCAAATCACTCACCTGGACAGCATTACAACTCGACTGAGTGGACTCAGTGTGGCATGTACAAGAGCTGATTCTATGAAGGTAAATTTTCGCCCATGAAAGAGGTTAAAATATAATGGAGCAGCCAACCCCGATCCATGAGAGTTGTTATTCCCAACTCTGGTGTCTCTAAACTTTGGTTCACATAAATAGACGATATGATGGCCAGATAGTAAATCAAGCGCTGCCTCTGCTCCCGGAAAGCTCCACGTGAATCCATTTCTACGCCTGCTTTAGCCTCTGCTCCTGGAAAGCTCCTCGTGGATCCATTTCTACTCCCTACTCCTGCTTTAACTGTATCTTGTACTGTTGTGTGTATTACCATACCAGGGACCTATATATATATATATATATATATATATATATATATATATATATATATATTGCTCTATGTTATTGAGTTTGTAATCTTTGAAATTATATTGAAGTATTATTGTCATGTGACATTTAACTGTAACCCTGAGAAGAAAGTTACCAAAAAAGCTGCTCATGTCAGAATGTTGGTGATTCTCCAGTAAATATATGTTTTTCCACTTGTCTCAATTTATTTCCTCAAATTGGAGATGTTGAAATGGCTTGCTCTCTCTCTCTCTCTCTCTCTCTCTCTCTCTCTCTCTCTCTCTCTCAGAGAGACGTACACACACAAGCACATAAGCATACACCACTTTTTTGTAATCAGCTTTTCTCGAAGTAAGCCAGAGTGATTTTGCTCTGAACGCAGTCCGAACACAGAAGAATGATGAGCATTGATCGAATCAGAGATGAGTGGATTTACCTGAGAAGGCGGCATCTTTTTCAAAGGAATACCATCACTTGAGATTTTGAAAATGCCGCCAGCATACTTGTCAGCGGTGTAGCACCATGTGGGCACATTTTTGGCATCCACTTCATCCAAGTGGGCAGACATCATGTGAACATAACTTGCCTTAAAAAATATACAATCCAAGCACTTCAACATAGACCCTACATTTATGGGATAATGGCTCTTGACCCGACACCAAATGGTGTTTAAATGATCTTACACCCTTAAAATTACTCTTTTTATCTCACACCAGTAAAGTGTGATTTATCATTATGTTATGTGGTACACTTTTGTGACCAATCTAATTTGTTTAAGTGGCAATCCATTATTAGAACATATCTCAACCCAAAGAAATAAGGCTATAAGTGGATGTGAACCATCCGATTGAAGAACTTCAATATCAGCTATTAAAACTAAAAGCAACTCTTGATATTATAGTTAACATATCGGATGGTTTAAATCTCCCAAAAAAAAAAATTTGGGCATGTTGTACTTAAGTCTGATCTATCACTTTGACCGTTCGAATCACCCATAACCTAAACCATTGATGGTATAAGATTATTTTCAAATGACGGTCAGGAGCGTCATGTCATATGTATTTATATACACATGCTTGTCTCGAACTTGTGACCTCGAAGTTGCATTATTGTCCACCTTCTATTGTGCTACAGGCCCAATATGGACCCTACGTTAGACCTGAACAGCAGTCTAAATTAAAGAGTCCGGATTGAATGGTTAGAATCCTTTGGTAGGCACCAATTTTAGGCTAACATCAGTTCACATGATGAGCTGCAACTTTGGACTATTTGGATTGGCCAACGATGTGAAACCAGTACACTTGTGAGTTCCATCCACTGATGTGCTTGATGCCCTACCAACCCTCTCAAAAGAGATTCGACTTTGATCACCGAATATTTGAGTTCACCCACGCTGAAACACATTGACTACGTTGAATCAGACGATGGAGATTGTTTATCCTCCCAATCTTTCACACAAAGGATCTTGAGATCATGGGTGTACTATCAAACGATCAGTGTTTTACTTCACAAAACACATCTCATAAAAGTGACCTAAACAGCACGCAAAAGCTCAAAATTGATTTTAAGGTCACTTTCTTGGGTGTGTACCACGTGAAATAAGAAAATAACCATCTAATAGTATGCCAATGATCTCAAGATCCATCGTGTGAAAGATTAGAATGATAAAATAGTTTCCATCTTCTGATTCAATGCAGTCAATGTGTTTCAGCCGGGGTAAACTCAAAAATTTGGTGGGTGGATTCAAAAGTACTCTATAGCATAACTTCTCAAAAAGACACCGACTTTGGTCACCTACACCAGTATAGCTATCGACCTTTCTTTTTGTTCTTTCACCCAGATATTTTCTGTTGTACACTAACATGGGACAAAAATATGCCTACAGCAATTACATTCCAATATGCTACACGCTTCTTTTCGACGGACCATAAATATAATGACCTTCATTATATATATATATATATATATATATATATATAATAGAAGACCGAAACCAAGCCAAAGGGTCCTAATTTAATTAGAAGTAGAACTCTGTTTTCAGGACTTGCGGCCATATATATGAGATATGAATTAGGGGCATAATCAGAAGAGCTAGGGGCATTTTAGGTATGAAAAATTGACAGAAACTATTTTTACTTGTATATAGTAGTGGGATATAAATATATATGGACTCAAATCTCACTTTTAGATACATATATCATACAAACAGTAGATACTCCCGGCAGCACAGCTGAGAGAATCAACAAGCTCAAACAGTCGGCCTGCAATGTATGGTGAAGTATTTTGAATTCCAACCTCTCCCTCCTGACTTGTTAATTGATGTCTGAGTGCACATAATCAACAAAGACGAAGTTCTTCTGGAGCTCATACAACACATACGCCAAACCAGCACTTACAACTGCAGTGCCAGCCACAAGAAGCCGCAACTGAATCTCCGAAGGAATGCCTGCACTTGCACACAAGATGACAGTTGCAGCAATCAACGCTTTCTGTAGCGTCTGAAAAGCTGTGTAAGCACCTTTACACGATGAGCATTTCAACGTATGTTGCTCGTATCTGTCTAACATCTGCAAGACAGAAATTTATTCAAAAAACAATCAAATTTAAAATATAAAAAATAAAATAAAAAAGTCAGCAAGTCTCAGTATCCTCATGATACCCAAACCATGCATAAACCTAAGAATCCTCAAGAAAGTCTGTTAGAATCAACCAGTCAAAGCATGAATTGAAAAAGGAAGTTTATGCACCTGATGTTTGGTCAAGGTTGTGGAAGGAAAAGGTTGGTGACTGGTGGAACCGAACCAGTCAGGTTGGCCATTGCCGTATCGTCTCAGCCAATTCCGAAATGCCAAAACGAAGCGATCTGCTTGCGTAGGTGTGAATGTGATTTTTGTGTACTGCTGATTGACATCAGAAGATCCTTCCATGGATTTCGAAAGGAATGTTTTCTCTTGACCTTGGAGGACGATCATGTCGCCATCATAAACTTTGTTTGAAGTCCAGTGCTCATGCCATCTGGGAACTAGCTGGAAAAAAATAAAAGTACATAAATAAATAAATAAATAAAATCGCTTATTAGATAGATCAGCAGCAAGGAAATATGATGCCCATTCTCTAATTTCATTAGTCCAAAGTAATAACAAAAGTCTAAGAAATTTCTGGATTATCTCAAATCTTTTATATAAAAATATAAATGTTCTAAATTAAATTATCTCTCTGATATTATGCTCGAGGTTATAATGTCTTCTCCAAATCCTTTTTTTTATTGGTAATGCCAATGTATTGAAAAACAGCAAGATGTTGGAAGGAACAATACACAGTAACAGCGACCAAAAGATGAAAACAGGAAGAACACCCGAAAAAAGAAAAAACAAACGAGAGCGGAACCACGGCTAAAACAGACCACAGATCCAAACCCACAAGACAGACAGCCATTCACCCCCCTAACCCGGCTCCCACTGCATACTCTCTTCCCTTGGAACATCGCCTCCTCTAGACACCCATAGGCACATGAGATCCTTAATCGATTTGAGGATCATCCCCACTGGTCGACACTTTCGATCAAAAATCTGAGCATTCCGCTCCAGCCATATACTCCACAGCACGGAATAAAAACTGGTCTTCCAGAACTCCCCCCCAGCTGGCCCTCGAAAGAGACGAAGGACCAGGCAAGAAACTGATGGCATGGGAAACGAGGAGCAAGCCAGCTCATACCGAAGGATTTAAGTAGGACTCCCCACATCCTGCGTGCCACCCAACAGTGAATGTAAAGGTGCGCCGCCGACTCTTCTTCCTGGAGTCACATCACACAAAGGTTCGGCAGAATTTTTCCCCTCCGACATAGCTGATCTGTCGTAAGGATTTTCCCTAATAACAGTCCACGCAAAAAATCTAACCTTGGGGGGAATGATCTCTTTTCACACTCTTGCCCCTTGAAATTTAATTAGAGGTCGATTCGTAGTCATCCGAAAGAAGGACCTGACATTGAAGATCCCGTCTTTCGTAGGAGACCAAACCCGTGAGTCCAGCCTGTGTGAGTTCCTCCTCATACCATACAGCAAGGAAAGCAGCCGTGTGAAAGAGGAAATCTCCTCTTCACAAAGACTTTGGCGAGTAAACACCTCCCACAACGCCCCCCCCCCCCCCCCTCCCCCGCCCCCCCCTCCCTCTCTCTTCCGCCTCCGAGCCCACCCAAATACCGGAAATAACCTGAAGCTGATTTGCACGCGAAGTTAGGCCAGCCAGCGCTTCGCCCACGATATTAAAGAGGAAGGGGGAAAGGGGGTCACCTTGACGAGTCCCATGAGAGCTTTGAAAGTATCCCGCAGGGGACACATTAATCAAAACCGAGAACCATACTGACGAATAACAAGCTCGCATCCACCCCCTCCACCTAGACCCGAATCAAAGTCTGTCGAGCATGTAGTCCAATCACTTCCAATCGACCCGGTCATAGGCCTTCTCCATATCCACCTTCCAAATGGCAGCCGGGTATTGCGCAAAATGGGCAGAGTGCACCACTTCTTGGGCCACCGCCACAAGGTCCACCATCTATCTCCCTTGAATAAATGCCCCTTGGTTCACTTAAATGACCTTGCCCATTAATGGCTTGATCCGGTTAGCAAGCACCTTCGAGATTATCTTATAGATGCAATTAAGTAAGCAGATCCGACGAAAATCCACCAGGTTCTCGGCTCCATCTTTTTTCGGGATGAGGGTACTAAAGGTTGAATTTATAGCTCGCCCGATAAAGCTATATGCGTGGAACTCATTAAGAACCTCCATAATGTCTGCTTTAAGAAGATTCCAGAAGTGGCGATAAAACTCCAAAGTGAAGTCGCCGGGCCCAGGAGCCTTATTTTTTCCTCCGTGCTTGTTGGCCCGCCACACCTCCTCTTCTCTGAAAGGACCTTCGATCTCAGCCTTCTCACCTTCCGAAATGGACTGGAACATCAATCCGTCAAGTTCGGACGAGCATAACCCTCATCAGAGTAAAGTTTTTTATAGAATCTGACAACTTGTAATATGATATGATCCATATCAGAGGACGTCTCGCCCTCTACCGATATCCAACTCAAGAAGTTGATTTTGCTCCTAGCGTTGGCAACCGCATGAAAGAATTTGGTATTTTGATCCCCCGCTTTAAGCCAGTGAACCTTAGATTTTTGTCTCCAGCACACTTCCTAAGCAAAACACTTTTCGTGGAATGTTGTTCTTTTCAACACTCTCTCTGCTTTCGATATCCGTCAGATTCCTCAATTCCTCAATATCATCCAGATCTTTTAAACAACTGAGCAGCGCCTCTTTTTCTATATGAACCAGCCCATACACCTCACGGTTCCAAGATTTAATTCGATCCTTAAGCCATTTCAGTTTTGAAATAAATTTGAAAGCCGTCGTCCCCACCGGTGAAATTTCATTCCACCACACAGCCACTGCAGCCCCGAAACCATCATCAAGAAGCCACATATTTTCAAAGCGAAATGGGGACGGCCCCTTACCCCGCGATTCACACTCTAAAAGAATCGGTCGATGGTCCAAAACTGCTCTAGCAAGACCATGAACATTGGCTGCCAGGAACATGTCAAGTCATTCTAAGGAGCAAAGAAATTTGTCGAGACTACTCAAAGACGGGACCTCTTGCAAGTTGGACCAAGTGAAATTCTCACCCGAGAGCGGCAGGTCTATCAGCTCCTAGTCTGAAATAAATGAATTGAAATCGTACATAATGGCCGTATCCATAGGTCCACCTTGTTTCTCATGGGGCCACCTGATTGCGTTAAAGTCTCCCCCCAAACAAATCAGGAAGTCCCATCTAGCTGCGATGGCAGCCAACTCAAACCAGAAATCCCTCCGCCCCGGTTTCCACCATCCGAGGGTCCATAGATGCCTGAAAACGTCCATGTTGTCCCTGTATCCCTGTTCCAGGGCACGACAGAGGCGGAGAATTGTCCCACTTCTTCGTCTAATTTCTCAAAAAGTAATTGATTACATGCTACCAGTATACCTCCCGACGCTCCAACAGAGTCGAGTCCAACCCACCCCCAACGGTTTCCCCCCAGAACTAATGCCAACTTTGATGGTGTCACAACATCCCCATTTCGTCTCTTGAAGCGTAATTACCGCCGGATTTGACATACAATGACCTTCGCATCAGCCCTCTTAGAGACAGCGATGATACCCCTTACATTCCACGAGAACATCTGCATTGGATACCGACGACGGCTCGCCCCACAAAAGATCGAGGGCGCTACACACCCCCGGACACCCTCCCGTCCGACATTCCCCACTGTAATTTGGCAAGTTCCCGAGATTTGGAGCGTCTTCTCTTCTTGGTCGATGAACTCCGGTTAATCAAAATGGAGCTAAAGACCTCCCAGAGAGTCTCGTCTGATCCTTTAAAGGACATACCTAATTCCCTGCCCACGCGAATTAATTGGTCAATTTCATCAGGCCCGTTAGATCTCCAACAAAAACTACGCCCACTGTAGTAGCAGAGTGCTTCATCAAGCTCCCCTATTGGGCTTGAAAGGAACCTGGACCCATTTACCTGACACCTCTCGCCTTACCGAACGGATCGGGAGGATCTCTGCAGTAGGAGTAGAAGAGGATATGGAGTCTGAGGCAGCAATTGAAGAAGACGTCAAGGTCTCCAAGGAATCGCAGAGGATGGACTTACAAGCAGACGAATTCTTTAGCTTGGGGATGGCGTTCCCCACCTCACTACTGGGAAAGACAGTCGGGTCCAACGAGAAAGCATCAGACTTGGGTCCCCAAGCAATGTTTGTCCCCCCGCAATCCAGCGTGCCCTAGACCCCCTTGTCCATCAGGTCTTGAGCCCACAGATGGAGGCCCGACACCCACGGGTCCGTTATCTGCCGAAAGGTTGTCCTGGTGAGACCCGGCCCGGAATTCTCAACCAAAGTCGGAAAAATCGCACCACACTCAGCCCATATGAGATGTTGACCATCACGCCCCTCACCTCCATGTGTCACCTTCACCACATTTCCCTCCACTAATTCTCCAAAAAGCATCGGTTTCTTTGCATGTACCAAAAAGTTGTCTTCCCAACTCCCCAGGCGAGCATCAAAAGGAACCAAAGCACCTCCATGTGTTTCTATCCCATTTGCCAACTCAGAAATATCTTTGAAACCGCCTAGTGGAACCAGCAGTAAAGTAGCCATTGTTTTTTACTTGTCCACAACTCGAACCCCTCACCCTTCCATCGAGCCTACGCCACGTGTGACGTCCCAGCCACATGTTGCCTCCCATCGCATGCTCCCAATGAGGAACCCCTTACTCTATAAAGGACGAATTTCGGTCCCTCGTGGCACACGAAATTCAAATTCTAGTCCTTTGTGGTCGTCCTGCGCGAAACACCCATTGTGGTCGTCGAAAATTTTAGTGGTGCTTGATCTGTACCAAGAGTCTCAACGCCAAGTACGTCTTCTGCTGTACTCATCTTGCTGGCGTTGTCAACCCTAATTTTCACTCTTCCCCGTGAGCTTCAGTGGCGGCCTGAATTCCCCCTCTTCCAAATCACTCCACAAATATGCATGGCTCCCCGACGACGACCCGACGCTCCTCATCGCAGAAGACCTCCCATGCTGCGATATCAACTAGGGCACATCCCCCTACATGGCTATATTCCCCGCCTGAATGTCGATATTTACCCCGTACCCAGCTGGTTCGACGAGACGCGCGAGTTCTTTGCCAAGACCACCGAATATGTTTTCCTCACCTCCGATGGACCCCAATGGTTCCTTCTCCAGATGCCCTGGGAGGAGAGCCCTTCACTCAACTCCACTTCTATGAAGATCTGAACGTATTGTTCGCCAACATTCACGACGCAGCTTCTAAGGATGTTGTCAATGTTGACGACGGTGACCAGGATTCTGGCGAAACTCGTATCCCACAAATCGGCGGTGCTCATCTCGACAGAAACGAACGACCCACAGACCAAGCCGATCGCATTGAAGACCGCGGAGGTCCAAGAGTGTAGCGGTAGTCCACAAATCCGCAGCCAAATTCCTCGGTCAATCAAAGAAGGGGATACCACTCCATCTGAAACCTCCCACTTCCGGCAGACCAACGTCACCCCTTCAATATCAAACTTTTTGTAAGAGCAGAAGCTCTCGGCCAGAGAAATTGTAGTTCTGTGTAACCGGAGAAATGAATGGCCAAGAACCTAGGGCCCAGCTCCTGTGTACCCATTTGTAAATCTGAATGGCTTGTAATGCATTCATGGGACAAAGTAAAATTGCCCAAAATGAAGGTAGATTAGTGATCAAAGACCTTAACTCGTGATCCATGCATTCCACAATAGGTGGCCCACCACCAGCCTTATTCCCCACATTATCGTCCCTTCTCGGGTGGCAACCATCTAGAGAAATCGTCTCGGATCTCGAGGTGGCTAAACTGTCATTTTCCTTAATCACTTGGGCAAAGGATGTGCCATGGCGGACCCACCTATCCCTCAAAATGTGGTAGACCCCGCCCCAAGATGTCGGTCCCAAAACTCCTCTTAATCTCTTACCCGCAATGGGCCAACCATTACGGAGGTTCTTGTTCTGGGAGTCATTGAGGACCACCCGATTCTTAGTCCTTCCTTGAGCTAGGGAAGAACTATTCTCTACACGAACCCCCTCCTTTCGCCTCATCAGACATCCAATGCGATGGCAGCGGATTCGTCTAGCGAAGTTAACATTTTGACACTCTAGGCATATCCAATCCCCCACTCGTAGAACCACCGGCGACACTTTGTTGGCCGCCATTCATCTTCTCGAAATCTAAGAGAGGAAATTTCCGTCCAAACTCCAAATAACAACTTTGCCCAAACCCTTAATAGGGATGTCAGGGTCATTAGAGAGCTGAGATCTGGGATGAGCTAGGCGAAGGCTAAATCTGTGCGGCTTGGTCTAGTGGGTTTCCCAGTTCCATGGGGGTTCCTCCCCCTAAGTCTTAGGTTTTTGTGGGGTTGGGGTTCTTTTGGTTTCTTGCTGCTTTGTTTTCTCTTCCTTTATTCTGCTTGGGCTTGCTGCCTTGTGGCTCAGTCTCTCCCTGTTGCCTTTATCGACAAAAAAATAAAATAAAAACATCTTCCTCGATATATTTAGGATTAATGGCCTATCACCGCTCCATTATAAGGAGCCATGACAGCATCAGTTTTTAGGCCGCACGGCACATGTGATAAATAATTCCAACATAATATTTCAAATTAATACATGGTGACACAATGTGGCATAGTGGATTTATAATGAAGAGAACAGCTACTTTATGGCTTCCATAAAAATTATAATGTAGTAAAACGTGGGTGAATACTCTAAATTTGTAGCACTTGTAGTTTAACCATAAAAAGCTAACCTGCCACCAGGCAGATCCCGGCATTGTGAATCGGAAAAAGTTTCGAGCACTACAAACAATTGAACGAGTCTTCCCAGGAGCCATTGGTATATTAAAGGAACAAATCCATATTTTCCATTTTTGTTCACCAAAAATTGGGAGTTTCGTGTCTATCTCAATCCTGAAAATAACATACATTTGCAAAGAAGATTGTATAAAAAGGATTGTAGTGGAATTTGTAACAAAAAATATCGTTAAGGGTTTAAGTATCACCAAGTGTACTAAATTCATGACACATCATAACAATCAAATATACTTACAGAAAGAAGACCCAAAAAAAAAAAAAAAAACAGAAGATGAATTATATTTTTATTTTTTTTATAAGACCAATTATTCCATCCAATACTTATTGCATAAGTAACAAAAAAGACCAATTATTTGTAATATACACACTACATTAAACAGGTTAGAACTGTCAATGCATAAAACATCCCTTAAGACACCAACTTCTTCCAAGTTGACCACAGTTTCATTGCCTCCCTCCGAATAAAAGAGAGGAAAAAAGTTAAATTAATCAAAACCCCTATAGACGATTTGGCCGAGAAGCACCTATAAAAAAATAAAACAATAAAAAAATGCCACTATATGAAAACCATCATTTGTAGCCATACTCCAATCCCATATCATATCTAGATAAAAGCCCAAACTTCTTCCAAAATCACACGCAGGCAGTCAACGCAAATGCCTCTCACTCCAGCGGCACATTTGCCTCCATAATTGTGCACCAAAGTGAGGAATTTAAAAGAAGAGTTAGAAGAGAACTTACCACCATTTTCCCCAACAGATATCCTCCTATCAACACCTTATAAAAAATGGCCTACTCACCCAATAACCTCGTTAATGCAAGGAACTTAAGTGATATCATTTATAACTGGCACACAGTTGTGATCCCCCTTAGAAGGTCATCATCATGTTCGGGAAAGATTGTAAGGACCCGATTTGAAATCAGGTCAGATATTTAATTTTATTTATTTATTTAATGCATTTAGAATTTTGTATATTGTGTAATAGGGGTATTCAAGTTTGTTGAGTTGTACCAGGGCAATAAGTCAGTGGCTCAGTATGAAACAAAGTTTATAAAGTTGGAAAATTTCATCACGCAACCTATGGAGGCTGCAAGAGCGAAGAAATTTGCTCGAGGATTAAGGCCATCAATACGAGAGAAGTTATCGGCATTAAAACTCCGGATGTTGTTGAGAGGGCCTTGTTTGTTGAAGACGACGATGCAGATATACAACGAATCCGAGAGCAGAAAGGGAAGTCTAAGTTAGCATTTGTGAATCGACAGAAGGGTGAACAACAGTGGAGAGAAGAAAAGAAGTTGCGTTTTGAGGCTCGTCGCCAGATGGTATCTCCTACACAATCAACATCAATTTGTGGCAAGTATGAAAAACCTCATGGTATTCAACCCTGCCGGCGTGAGACTGGGCATGTTTTCGATGCAGTCAGTTTGGGCATCAAATTACGCAGTGTCCATGTCCTCCTAGGCCACAGCAACAGCGTAGAGGAGGGGATAAAGATCAGAAGCCTAAGGTATCGGGACGGGTGTTTGCCATCACAAAACAAGATACAAAGGCTTCAAAGTCCGTGGTGAAAGGTACTTTAACTATTTATCAACATATGGCAAAAAATTTAATTGATCCTGGATCCACTCATTCATTCTTATCTTCAAGTTTTGCATGTCACCTAGAAGTTGAACCCGCTGAATTAGAATATGCCTTGCACGTTGCCACACCTTTGGGTATTCATTGATCACCTATACAGTGTATAAGTCTTGTGTTGTATGCATTAGCGATCACCATTTATTAGCAGATTTGGTCTTAATATAAATGACAGATTTTGATGTGCTCTCTGCTTATCATGCTACTGTTGACTGTTTTGAGAAGATTGTTACTTTTCATATTCCTAGTCTGCATAAATTTCATTATCGAAGGATAGAAAATTCTGCTAGACCTAGTTTGATTTCTTTTATAAAGCTAATCGTCTATTACGAAAATGGTGTCAAGGCTATTTAGCTTACATTGTTGATACGTAGAAGGATAAGTTAAGGGTTGAAGATATTCCGATAATTAGAGAGTTTGCTAATGTGTTTCCGGATGAGTTGCTTGGTTTACCTCTGCAGCAAGAAACTGATTTCTTCATCAATTTTGTCTCAGGGACTGTTCCAATTTCAAAGGCCCCCGTATAGAATGGCACTTGTTGAGCTCAAGGAGCTTAAGGTGCAATTGGAAGAATTGTTAGAGAAAGGTTTCATTAGGCCGAGTGTATCCCCATGGGGTGCTCTAGTGTTATTTGTGATAAAGAAAGATGGGTCTCTGAGACTGTGTATAGATTATAGGCAGTTGAATCAGGCTACAATTAAGAATAAGTATCATCTTCCTACAATTGATGACTAGTTTGACCAACTACAAAATGCATATGTACTTCCAAAAATTGATCTGAGATCTGGGTATCATCAGTTGAGAATTCGAAATGAAGATATTCCTATTATTGCTTTTCATACCCGTTACGGTCACTACGAGTTCGTAGTAATGCCGTTTGGGTTGACCAATGCACCCACCGCGTTCATGGACCTTATGAATCGAATTTTTAAACCATTTTTTGACCAATTTATTGTTGTTTTCATAGATGATATCCTTATTTATTCTCCGTCTCATGCCGATCATGAACAGCATCTGAGATTAGCCTTACAAATGTTATGGGAAAATAAATTATTTGGTAAATTGAATAAGTGAGTTGTGGCTTGAAAAAGTTACTTTCTTTGGCCATGTGATATCAAAAGAGGGTGTAGTTGTTAATCCCTCTAAAGTAGAAGCTGTAAGGAATTGGGATAGACCAAATTCAGTAACAAAGATCATAAGTTTTATGGGATTGGCAGGTTACTACTATAGAAGATTTGTTGAGGGCCTTTCTAGCATTGCAGCTCCTTTAACTCAATTGACTCGGAAAAATATGAAATTTGTTTAGAGCGGTCGATGTAAAGTAAGTTTTCAGGAGTTGAAGAATAGATTGACTTATGCTCCAGTGTTAACCATTCCTTCTGGGAGCGAGGGAACTGCAGTGATGCATCTCAAATTGGATTAGGGTGTGTGCTGATGCAGCTTCGTAATGTTGTCGTTTATGCTTCTAGACAACTCAAAATTCATGAATAGAATTATCCAACGCATGATCTAGAACTGGTTGCGATAGTGTTTGCCTTAAAATTTTGGAGGCATTATTTGTATGGAGTGTAATTTGAAGTTTATATTGATCATCAAAGTCTGAAATATTTATTTGATCAGAAAGAGTTGAACATGCGACAGTGGAGATGGATTGAATTTCTGAAAGATTGATTTTTCCATCATCTATCACTCTGAAAAAGCTAATATTGTAGCAGATGCTTTAAGTCAAAAAATTTACTCGATTAATGATTTCTAAATGGGGAATGTTAAATAAATTGACAGATTAGGACTCTAGAATTCAATTAAGTCTAGAATTCTTTTTGCAAATTTGACTATTCGACCCACCATTCTTCAATAAATTAAAGAGGTTCAACATGAGGATCCAAGACTGATGGCTATAATAGAATGTGGTTGCAGGATTTAAGGTAGGTTTTAAAATTTATGAGGATGGCAATCTGAGAATCAATGGTAGATTGTGTACCTGACATTCCTGAATTGAAGAAGCAGATATTGGACGAAGCCCATCGATCTAGATACAAAGTTCATCCTAATATAACCAAAATGTATCAAAATTTAAAGAGAAACTTTTGGTGGAACAATCTGAGAAGAGAAATTGCCCAGTATATTTCAAAATGTTTGATCTGTCAACAAATTAAGACAGCACCAGAAACCTGCAGGCAAATTACAACCCTCGGGATACTCCTCGGGAGCTGGGAGACAACTGGCGAACACTCCTCGGGATACCCACCTTCCTGGCCTGCTCCTAGGTGTTTTGTCGAGCCTGGGGTTGTCGACGATCTTCGGGATCTCTCACTGGGGACACGTGTCCCCCACGACAGAGCTGGGAAACAGCTGGCTGGGGCCTCTTGGTGGATCTTGGATGGCTCGACTTCTAGTGGGTGGCCTGTCAGATTGCGATTGGGACCCGATCCGACCCATGACTTGTTCCTTTCGGGTTCTTCTAAGTTGAATTTATGGACTCAAGACCCGCTTCAGTCCTTATGTCCCAAGGACGTTAGTTTGAGGGGAGACCCGAATGCTTTACTCTTCTCTAACCTACAGCTGCTCGTCAATCCTACGGTTTCGAAGGGTTCTGCTATTGGTGGTGGCTCAAGGGGTGGGAAGGAAGCCGAAAGTGATAGCGTTGCCACTAAGGTGGACCGCCTGATCGAAGTGGGAGAATCTTTAGGGATGTCGTTCAAAGGATCCGAGGAATCACTTAGGGAGGTTTTCCGGTCTATACTCATGAGTAGGAATAAGGGCAACAAGAGGCGGCGCCGAGAAATCCCTAGGGAACTCGCACGATTACAATGGGGTATGTCGGATGGGAAGGGGGGAGGGAGTCTATAGTATTCCTCTTTCTTTTTGGATGGGCGGGCTTCTTTTAGATTTCCGATAAAGATTATGTCCTGGAATGTGTGCGCCATTTGTGATGGATGCAAACAAGTTCGAGTTAAACATGTCATTTCTCTTCTCAAGCTTGTGATTGTCACTCTACATGAAACAAAATGGGGAAGGTGTGACGATCAGAAGGTTGCCTCTGTGCTTCGGGGGAATAGGTGGGAGTGGGTTGGGGTTGATTCCATGGGGGCCTCGGGTGGTATCCTCGTTGCTTGAGACTCTACAATCCTTGAGCGATTGGACGAAAAATTGGGACACTTCTTTGCTTCGATTGTGTTTCGTAATAGGAATACTAGGAAGGTGTGATCTTTTTCCGGCATTTATGGTCCGACGATTCCTAGCCTTCGGGAAGACTTCTGGTTCGAATTGGCGGCCATCTCAGCCAGATGGGAGTATCCTCACTGCTTGGGGGACTTCAATGCTATTAGATGGGAGTATGAGAAAACTGGAGGGCTGCCTGATAGGGGGGCGATGAGGGAGTTTAACGTGTTCATTTCGGATTGGGAGCTTATTGACTTGCCTCTCATGGGTGCGAATTTTACCTGGTCTAATCTTCAGGACGATCCCTCTCTTAGTCGTCTCGACCGGTTTCTTTGCACTACGGAATGGATGGCTATATTCCCGGCTACAAGGGTGGAAGCCCATGCGAGGGTGGTGTCGAATCACCGGCCAATTCTGTTAACTTGCGAGAATAGGGGGAAGGGGCCGGCACCTTTTCGCTTCGAGAACATGTGGTTGTTAGACGAAAACTTCAAGATTTTGGTTGCTGAGCAGGTGCCGACTGGGACTCCTTATTTCGGTTTACCTCCAAACTGCAACATCTAAAGGCTCGTATAAAAGGTTGGAATAAGGAGGTGTACGATAAGGTGCAGGTTGCGAAAGAACTTCTTTCCCAGCTTCATGAGATAGATAATCTAGAGGAGATGAGGGCCTTGACTGAGGGGGAAAAAAGGGAACAGACGCTTAAGAAGCAGGAGCTTGATGATAAATGTCAAGCTGAAGAGGTGCTTTGGAGGCAAAAGTCTAAGGTCCGATGGCTCAAGGAAGGGGACCAAAACACTAGATATTTTCACGCGGTGGCAAATGCTAGGAGCAAGGTCAATTACATGAGCAGAATTGTGATAGATGGGGTTGTGTATTCTGATGTGGAACAGGCTAAACTTAAAATGGTGAAGTATTACTCCTACCTTTATCCGGATGATGGTATAGTCCAGCCAGAGTTGGATGGGCTTCCTTTCAAGTCCATTTCGGAGCTGGAATGTGATGAGATGGAGAAACTGTTTAGTGAGGATGAAGTCTGGAGGGTTATTAAGTTTAGAGGGAAAAATAACTCTCCGGGCCCGAATGGCTTCTCATTTGGAATTCTCTAGGGCTTTTTGGTCGTTCTTTAAAATAACGAGATGATGGACATCTTGATGAGTTCCCTACATTGGTCGATGTCTGAATTCTACCGTCATAACATTGATTCTGAAGATTAATGGTGTTGAGAACTTATCGGATTACAAGCCCATCAGTCTACTCAATTGCTTATATAAAATTATCTCTAAAGTGTTTGCCAATAGACTAGAACTGATTATGGGGAAGATTATTTCTGATAATCAAGGTGTGTTTGTCCAGGGAAGGCAGCTGATTGATCTAGTTGCGGTTGCTCACGAGGTGATTCACTTTGCCCATCTTTCGCGCCAACCTACTGCTTTATGGAAGGTGGATATGGAGAAAACTTATGATCGTGTTAACTGGGGCTGCCTAGACTATATGCTCGGCAGATTCGTGTTTGGGACGACCTGGAGGGGATGGATGCGGGCCTGTTTCTCTTCGGTCTGGTTCTCAATTCTTATAAATGGTACACCGGCTGGTTATTTTAAAAGCACTAGGTCTTCGACAGGGAGATCCGCTCTCCCCTTTCCTTTTTAACATGGTGGGTGAAGCTTTAACGGGTCTTATCGCGCGTGCTCGACAGATTCAGCGTATCTCGGGAGTTTTGATTGGTCCCCAAGGTCGGGCTATCTCACACCTTCAATATGCGGATGACACGATCCTTTTTTGTCTTGCCGAGGTTGAGAAATTTTCGAATCTAGTTGATATCCTGGCTGTTTATGAGGTTGTTTCTGGGCAGCGAGTTAACCTTCATAAATCGGCGATAGCAGGGATTGGTACGCGGGCCCATCAGCTGGAAGAACTATCGGCTACTGTCAACTGTCCTATTGAGGCGCTCCTTATTAAGTATTTGGGGATGCCTCTGGGCATTAAAAAACTATCGGTGTGTGCGTGGGATCCGGTGGTTCAGCAGTTTGAAAGACGGTTGTCTTCATGGAAAGGCAAATTGTTAAGTAGTGGGGATCGTCTGCTGCTGGTTAAAGTTGTGTTGTCTAGCATCTCTATCTTCTTCATGTCTGCATTTCATTGTCCGGTCGTGGTTGTCCATCGCCTTGAACAAATCCAACGTAATTTTCTTTGGGAAGGCTCGGGTCTCGAGAAACGACTCCATCTGGTGAATTGGGAAACCTGCCAACTCCCTTTGTCTTGCGGTGGCCTGGGTATTCGGAACTTGAAGGACTCCAACACTGCTCTCCTGGACAAGTGGTTCTGGCGCGCTGGTCTAGAAAGAGAAAGAGGTAGTCTATGGCGAGTCGTGTTGGCTGAAAAGTATGGGGTCTCAAGGGGGAATTGGGGTATCAACACTACCATACACAGAGGGTTTTCGGCCTGGTGGAAGGATGTTTGCGGCACATGGCCTTTGTACAGTAATTGGGTCAGGTACAAGTGGGGTTGTGGCTCTCAGATCAGTTTTTGGGAGGATAGTTGGGCTGATGGTGTCAGCCTTAAAACTCTCTTTCCGGATATCTATTCTGTATCCACTAATCATGTGGTATGATCAGTGACTTTGTATCCGAAACTAGTGGGGGTAGGATTTGGGAGGTCTCCACCCGAGGGTCTCTTAGGTGCGAAGAGATTGTCTCCTCTACCAGCGTGATGTCTCTGATTTATGCTATCCAACCTAATGTACATCGTCAAGGCCAGCGGATTTGGGCGGGCAGCAAGGATGGCAGGTTCAGCGTCAAGTCCTACTTTTGTATGCTCACACGCCGCCCCCTTATCAAATTCGAAGGGGCGTTTCTGTGGAAGATGGGGATCCCTCCTAAGGTTCGATTTTTTGCTTGGCTATTGGTCAAGGGGAAAGTCCCTACGGTTGATCAACTCATCTGGCGGGGAATGGAGTTGGACAATTTATGTGTTATGTGTGACCAAGATGAAGAGTCGGTTGTGCACCTGTTCCTCCACTGTCAGCTGGCCTATAAGGTTTGGGGTGCGATTCTTGGGTTCTTTGGCCTCAGCTGGGTTACTCCTCAAACTTTTGACCAACATCTCTTGATCTGGTTTTCGTTCTGCTTGGAGGCTCAGGTTCGGGTCTATTGGAGGGTGGCGTTTTTCGCGGTATGTTGGCACTTATGGCTTGCAAGGAACGAGAGAACCTTCACTACCAAATCGTGTCTAGTGGGTATGATCATCAAGGATGTTAGGGACTATATATTGGGGTGGGCTTCCTGCTGTGGGGTCCCTAATGGAGAGCTATCTACGCCCTGGGATAGAGCTGCTGTTTTTATCCCCGTCTTTGTGGGTTGTGGAGGGGTTGGATCTCTTTGTATGCTTGCTGTTTTTTTGTGCGTTTTCTTTTTTTTTTTCTTCGTATTTTTTATCGGTGTATGCGTTTCAGCGCCTTGCTGGTTTCTAATATACCTTTCCATTACCGATCAAAAAAAAAAATTACAACCCTTAAATATTCCTCAGTGGAAGTGGGATGATATTACAATGGGTTTTGTTATGGGACTTCCTCAAACCAAGAATAATCATGATATTATTTGCGTTGTAGTTGATCAATTAATGAAGTCTACCTATTTGTTAGCCATCGATTGTATCTGATAGAGACTCGCATTACACATTGGCCCAGTTGACCAACTTGACCCAGTTGATCGATTAAGAATGACTCGTTGACCAAATTGGCCCAATTGTTTGTCAATGAGATTGTGAGGTTACATGGGACCACAAAATCGATTGTATCTAATAGAGACTCGCGTTACACATTAGAGTACAGGAACAGTCTGATGAAAGCTTTGGGAACGATTTTAAAATTTAGTACAACTTATCATCCAGAAATTGATGCGCAGTCGGAAAGAGTAATTCAAATCCTAGAAGACATGTTACGGGCTTGTGTGATAGAGTTTAAGGGAAGTTGGGATCAATTCTTGCCTTTGATTGATAGCTACCGTGCCACTATTCAGATGGCACCGTATGAAGCTTTGTATGATAGACATTGTCATTCACCTCTTTGTTGGGACGAAAATAGTGAAAGAAAGCTGTTAGGCCCAAAATTAGTGCATGAAATAACAGAGAAAATTAAACTCATTAGAGATCGACTTCAGACAGCTCAGAGCAGACAAAAAAGTAACACAGATGCCAAGAGGGGAGATTTAAAGTTTGAGAAGGGTCTCTTTCTCTTTGTAAGGAAGAAAAAAGGACGGGTTGGTTGGGGAGGAAAAAAATGGGAACGAGTGCATTGATTCTCAGAGCGGGAGATTGGATTTGCACCCATTGTCGTAACGTCAACTTCCGACGTCGGTCTGTTTTCCATGGACATAGGTGTGATGCCACCAGAGCCGAGGGAGTGACGGTCAAATCCGCGGATGATCGTATTCCCTGGTCAGGAAGGAAACATCAAACGGTCATTAATAGGGCTCAAATGCAAGACCTTCAACATGGTTCGTCAATTGCCGGAAAAAAGTTCAACCAAGCATATGCGAGGATTCTTAATCCGGCAAGCCGGCATATTGGGCTATCATATGCGCAAATTGTGGGGAAAGAAGTAAGAGATGCAGAGGAGCCCGGCGAATCTTCTACCGCAGTAGAACGGAATGGCTCAATCTAGCTGGAAAGGGGAAATAGAACTGACCCACTCCGCTTTCACTCCTCTCAGAATCTCTCGCTAGCTAGGAATATACGTCACTACTGGGTGGTGCTTTACACAAACAAAGACACATTAGCACTATTTCATTTATACAGATAGGTTCAAAATATATGGGATTCCATTAATCAAAATATCTTCTGAGATTTCAATCGGAGGAGGCTGACAAAGATATTCGCGTCAAAAAATATTTTCACATCGACGACATCCCGGTTGAGTGTGGGCCTTGGGATCCATAGGTAGGAGACCTACAACTACATCGGTGGAGGGGTGGGGTCTGGATTCGAGTTTTCGAGCTCCCGCTCCATGCCTGGTCCACCGAAGTATTCAAGGGGATCGGAGATTGGTGTGGGGGGTTCATGCTGGTTGACCGAGGTACGGACGATCTCTAGAACACTGGCGCAGCTCGGATTCTCGTCGTCGTCGAGAGACCGGATTACATCCCCAGAAGCTGCAAGGTTTGGGTCGGAGATCAAAAATTCTAGATCTTCGTAGAAGTGGCACTGATGGAGCGGGTGCTCATCCCTCAGCAAGTGGGCGATGAATCCGAGGGGTCCTAGAACTCCGACGTAGACGTATTCAGTCGTACCGCAAAAAAATTCCAGCCGGAGATCGAACCAGTCAAGGACTGGGTGGAAAGGTCCGGTCGTTCGGAATCGCGAGGCCCGGAGGGCTGCTCGGCCACGTACTTGCCGCATCGAAGGGGGGAACAACGGTGGTTGCCCTCGTCGGTGGGGTGCAGCAGTACTCCGGGAACCAGCAGGTTGGTTCATATTCAAGCTGCAGAACGTGAGGAGGGAGAAATCGCTCAAGTTAGCGATTGGTTGCAGGCTGAGGTCAGGGCAAGCGAGGGTGTCGATGATGGGAGACAACCACGAACACCGGCGATACACTAGATTCAAGCGCTACCTTCCCACTTTGATCTTACACCGTCAAGGAACTCTACGGTTGAGGTTCCCTCGTACGCCAAGGATGCCTACTGTCAGCCAACAACTGTTGTGTTCGGTGTGCAGACCTCGTTACCTGCACAAAAGGATGACGAGGAAGATCGCCGATGGGATCCGATGGAGATTGAGGAGCTCCTTTGCTCTAAAAGGGAGAGGGGGCAAAGGAACAAGAAGAAGCTTTTGGTCTTCTTCCGCAAGAAACATAAAAGTAGAAGGCTTCGGATTTCGTGCCTTGCTGGGATACAGACACGTGTCCCCTCAGCAGCTTTTCTCCACCGGATGATGGTTTTAAAAAACCAATCAATGGTTTCGTTGTTGGTCGTCGATCTTTGCCCCTACATGGTGCCACGTGGAATCCTAGCCGACGTGGATTGCCTAGCAGATGTTACTCCTCGACCTTCCCAAGTCCTAAAGGTACCTCGATTAAATATAAGTGCTGGAATTATCTTAAAGATGACACGTGGATTCCACTACACCGATGGGCAACAGTTGACTACTAGATATGCCCTTTGGGGCTTATGCGGGCAACAATTGATGGACTATTGCCTAGAACGGGGCAAGGACCCATCAAGACTCTGACCTTGACTTCATTGGATCCGCTGCAATCTTCTTTGAGGTCGCAGGCCTACGACCCAGCAGGCAATAGACGATGGGATTGCATGGAGGTTACTGGGGACCCGAGTCAGCACAGCATATATTTTCTAGACTCGGCTACTACTACAAGCGTAGCAGATAGCCTTGTGTTGTTATCTCCAACACATGACCCCTTCATCTCCCTTTCGTCGGCGAGCTGCGAAAGAATGGATGATCCTCTGGTTGGCAATAGCAGTGAATGTCCTGGAATTGAGAATGATGTCGACCGTCTGATCAGCAGGGGAGGTGACCTTGGGATGACATTCAAAGGACCCCAAGAGACACTCATAGAGGTATTCCAGAACATCCTCAAGAATCGGCACAACAACAACAAGAAAAAATGCAGCAGCGCATCCCAAGAGCTGGCCCGACTATAGTGGGGAATGTCGGTTGGAAAGGCGGATGGGGGTGTCTAGCTATCCTCTACCTTTGGCGGGCAGTCTTTGCGATGTTCATATATGAAGATGTTATCTTAACATGTAAGAGGTATCTCTGACAAGTCTAAGTGAGCCGAAGTCGAAAGGGTCATCAAGTCCATCAACCTAGTGATTATTAACCTTCAGGAAACCAAATGGGGGAGTTGCGAAAAATTCAAAGTCGCATCTGTGATCAGTGGAAACCGATGGGAATGTATAAGAGTAGATTCCGAGGGGGCCTCAGGCGGTATTCTTGTAGCCTGGAATTCGATGTTGTTTGAAAAAGTAGACGAAGAGGTGGGCTTATACTCAGCTTCGGAGGTGCTTCGAAACAGAGACACAGGCAAAGTGTGGACATTCTCTGGGATTTATGGTCCGACAATTGATAGTCAACGAGGAGAGTTCTTGTTCGAATTGGCGGCGATCTCGGCTCGATGGAATTTTCATCTATGCTTAGGGGGCGACTTTAGTGCCATAAGATGGGGCAACGAAAAGATGGGGGGTCGTCGATCATGGCTGTCATGAGGGATTTCAACACCTTCATTTCAGATTGGGAGCTGATGGACATTCCCCTCACCGGAGCGAGATTCACATGGTCCAATCTTCAGGACGTGCCCTCATTAAGTCGGCTGGATCGATTTCTTTGTACTTCTGAATGGATGGACCTATTTCCGGCGGCCAGACTTGAAGGACTAGCAAGGGCTGTATCGGACGATCGGCCTCTTCTATTGACGTGTAAATCTCGGGGGAGGGGACCAACCCCATTCAGATTTGAGAACATGTAGCTGATGGACGAGCAATTTAGAGCAGTGGTTTCGTCTTGGTGGAGTGAGCCTGCACCTGAGGGGACGACAATGTTTCAGTTCATCTCCAAGCTCCACCGGCTTAAGGGGCATATTAAGGCTTGGAATAGAGAGGTATACGGCCCTGTTCACATTGCGAAAGAAGCCTTACTCCTGCGATTGAAAGATCTCGACAACATAGAAGAACAAAGGGCACTTTCGGATGACGAACGAATCGAGAGGATACAAAAAAAAGCAGGAATTTAATGACAAACGTAGGGCTGAAGAGGCATGCTGGAGACAGAAATCTAAGGTTCAGTAGCTAAGAGAGGGAGATCAAAATACAAAAAAAATCACGCAGTAGCCAATGCGCGAAACAAGACCAAATACATGAGTAATATTGCAGCTGACGGAATATCATATTACGACCAGAAACTGATTCGACTTAATGTCGTCAACTATTACTCCAAACTATATTCTGATGACGATCTTATTTGGCTAGAGCTGAATGGGCTGGTGTTTAACTCTATCTCGGAGGACGAATGCAATGAGGTGGAGAAACCAACCAGCAAAGACGAGGTGTGGCGAGCCATCAGATTCAACGGGAAAAACAAATCGTCGAGGCCTGATGGATTCACCATGGAATTTTACCGTTGTTTTTGGCCGATACTTAAGCCGGAGCTGATGGAGATTTTCCATGAGTTCCATGCCAACGGATTCATCAGACGAAGCCTCAATTTTGCATTTATCACACTCGTCCCCAAAAGGAGTGGGGCGGAGGATATTTCAGAATTCTGGCCCATTTGTCTCATCAATTGTCTGTACAGAATCATATCCAAAGTATTAGCCAACAAAATCAAGCCGCTCATGAGCAAGATTATCTTGAGTAATCAAGGAGCGTTTGTTAAAGGCAGACAAATGGTGGACCTAATTGTGGTGGCTCAAGAGGTGATTCATTCAACCCATCACTCCTGTCAACCTGTTGCTCTCTGGAAGGTGGATATGGAGAAGGCGTATGATCGTATCAGCTGGGATTGTCTAGACTATATGCTTAGCAAATTGGGGTTTGGGTGTACCTGGAAGAGATAGATGCGGGCTTGCTATTCTTCGGCCTGGTTTTCGGTGCTGGTAAATGGTACGCCTACTGGTTATTTCAAAAGCTCTAGAGGTCTCCACCAGGGAGAACCGCTATCGCCATTCTTATTTAGCATGGTAGGGGAAGCGCTGGCAGGTCTCATAGGGCGTGCGAAACAAATGCAGCTCATATCCGGGATTATGGTGGGTCCTCGGGGTCGTAGTATCTCGCATCTTCAATACGCCGATGATACCATACTATTTGGGCACGTAGATGTTGAGGAGTTCAGTCATCTCACAGATATCCTCTCGGTATACGAGGCGATTTATGGGCAACGAATTAACTTTCACAAATCAGCCATCACAAGAATTGGGGTTAGGGACCAGCAAATGGAAGAATTTGCAGCTACCGTTGATTGTGGGATTGAGAAGCTTCCCATCAAGTACTTGGGTCTTCCTCTGGGCTTAAAAAAACCAGCTGCGAGGGCATGGGAGTCGGTAGTTCAAAGATTTGAACAGTGACTATCTTCGTGGAAAGGCAAACTTCTCAGTAGTGGAGGTCGGTTTCTCCTGGTCAAATCTGTCCTCTCCAGTCTGCCCATATTCTTTATGTCAATGTTTGTTTGTCCGAAGGGAGTGATATACCGACTAGAACAAATCCAAAGAAATTTCCTTTGGGAAGGTTCCGATCTCTATAAACGTTATCATATTGTGAACTGGGAGACCTGCCAACTCCCGACGGCTTGCGGAGGGCTTGGTATTCGGAGTCTGAGGCATACAAATGTGGCACTACTGGGGAAATGGTTCTAGCGGGCTGGTTCGGCGAGCAAAAGTTACGGTATTTGGCAGACAGTGCTAGCTGAAAAGTATGGGCAATCAGCTGGAAACTGGGGCATTAACATCACGGCCCATAGAGGCACATTAGCTTGTTGGAAAAGCATCTGTGAAACTTGAAATTCGTACGCTAGATGGATACGCTTCAATCGGGGAAGTGGCTCCCGGATCAGATTTTGGGAGGATGCCTAGGTGGAGGGAGGAAAGCTCAGGTCGATATTTCAAGACATCTACAATATTTCCACAAACAAGGAGGGAATGATCAATGATCTAACTTCAGATTCAGACGGGGGAAGAGCATGGGATGTCACCACGTGGACATTTCTAAGAAACGAGGAGATAACGTCATTCTCTAACCTGCTGTCCACTATCTATGGTACGCAGCCAAACTCAACGTCAAAACCAGCAGGTATGGGTCCCAGGTAAAGCTGGTAATTTCACTGTCAAGTCGTATTATAGACTGCTCATTAGCCGACCCTTAATCAAATTTCAAGGAGCGAAGTTGTGGAGAACGGATATTCCTCCAAAAGTTAAATTCTTCACTTGGACTTTGCTCAAAGAAAAAATCCTTACGATTGATCAACTTATCAGGCGGGGAAAGGAGATAGACAACCATTGTGGCATGAAGCCGATTGATCAACTTATCAGGCGGGGAAAGGAGATAGACAACCATTGTGGCATGTGCCTCCAAGAGGAAGAGATTGTTGCTCACCTCTTCCTCCACTGCAAGATGGCACACAGTGTCTGGAGTGCGATTCTTACTTCCTTTGGCATGTCTTGGGTGGTCCCGTCCTCTTCCTACCAGCAGTTTCTGGCTTGGTCGTCGGTTGACATTAAGGGGTCGAGTCGGGAATACTGGAAAGGGACTTTTTTTTCTCTGTTGAAACATATGGCTTGAGAGAAATAGGCGAACGTTCGATAATAATCGCCAGCCGGTAGGGATAGTGATCAAGGATGTCAGGGACTTTATGTGTTTTTGGGTTGATAGGAAAATTGTTACTGCTTCAAGAGAGAATGCCCCCTGGGAGCCGAGATAGAGAATGCCCTCTGGGTGCTGGGATTGGATTCAAGCGTTCGGTGCCTAGTGGTTGTTTTCTCTTTTATTTGCCTTGTATCGTTTTGTTTTGATTTCCTTTTGATCGTGTGTTTGTAATTGTTCTTCTCAGCACCTTGCTGCCTTTTAATATATTGTCTTTACCGATAAAAAAAAAAAAAAAAAGTTTGCGAAGGGTGATCATGTAGTTTTGAAGATATCTCCAGCTAAAGGTGTGATGCGATTTGGGAAGAAAAGGTAAACTGAGCCCAAGGTTTATTGGTCCTTTTGAGGTTTTGAATCGAATTGGGAAAGTTGCCTATAGACTAGCATTGTCTTCGCTTATATCAGTCATCCACAACGTATTCCATGTTTCCATGTTACGAAGATATGTTCAAGATCCTGCTCATATATTGGAGTACGACCCGATACCAATTCGCGAGGGCTTGTCATGTATTGAACAGCCTATCCGAATTGTATATAGGAAAGAGCAAGTGCTTCGGAATAAGAAGATTTCACTTGCCAAGATTCAATGGCAAAATCATTCTGAAAGGGAAGCAACTTGGGAGTGAGAAGAAGTTAGAGAGAAGTATCATCAGTTGTTTGATAGTTGATCTAGTATATTTCGATAACAAAATTTTATAAAAAGGGGGGGATGTAAGGACCTGATTTGAAACCAAGTCAGATATTTAATTTTATTTATTTATTTAATGCATTTAGAATTTCATATATTGTGTAATTGGGGTATTTAAGTCTTTTCATTTATTGAGGATGGGTTACTTTTGGCATTGGGATGATTGCTAGGGATATATAGGGAATTCAATAAATAAGAGGGAAGTTGGGTATTGATGAGATTTTAAGGGGTATACTAGTAATTCAATAATTAGAAAGGGTGAGAGTTGGGTCTCGTGGAGTTTGTAAAAGCAACAAAAAAAAGAGAAGAAAGAAATAGAGAAAGAGCCCGAGAGAGAGAGAGAGAGAGAGAGATGAAAGCTTGAGAGAGAGCTAGAGAGAGAGAGAGAGTTGGTGAAGAAGAGGATTTGAGAAAGAACCCTAAATTTGGAATTCTGAGGCAAGTTCCCTATTCTAATATATCTTGATTCAATCTGATTTTTTTTAAGCTAATTATTGCAATGTGTAATTATTTTGTGGGTTCTCTCAAAATTATTGAGAAATTTGATTTTTGGTTAGTTAGGAACTCAATCCATGTTTGAATTAATTTGGAGTTCTTTTCTAATCTAATACATTAATGAATTAGGATTTTCTTTTGTTAACTGGTATATGATTTAATTGACAAGAATTTAGGGTTTTTCCCCAAAAACCATATGTTAGAATATGAATTTTTTGATACAAAATTATATGGGTATGTTATTCAGCCCTGTAAATTCAGATTTTCAATTATAGGATATATTTTTTATTTTCGTCACGTTTGCTTGAAATAATCCGAAGATCATATATTAAAACCTCTGCCCTGCAATCTAAATTCTACATATATATTTTGTTGCGAAGGATAAAAATTTCGGGTTGAATTTTGGTTTTGGGCATGACCGAAACCGAAATTTTGAATTTCGGCCGAAATCCACCCCCCGCCCCTAATACATTAATAACCAATAATTTGGATGCCCGAAACCGAAACATTTCGGCCGAAATTTTGATCCATGGTTGAACCTGAATATTTGCAAAAGCATCGTATTTAATATTATTACTCGATTGACCTAAATATCAATCTTTGAGTTTGACTTAAAAATGGAATTCTGATTTTTAATGGGTTATTTGTATCTTTTCCAAGAGCGAATTCTTTTGGGAATATAAATCCTTGTTTTCTAATATTTATACATTTGGTCTGAATACCATAATTTCTGAAAGGCAATGAGATGGTGCCTATAAGTCCTGATGAGACAATTCTAACACCCTGGCCAGGTCGTGAATCTGTTATCTGCTATTTGCTCTGTCATCTGATCTTAACTAAAAGATTAGTTGAGGAAAGCACTTGGTATTCGTGCTATTAGCTATAAAATCTTCCCTAACAGAGATAAATATGTTTTGGTAGATTAAGTGAGAGATTTATTACTTATCTGTCTGATTAATGACATGGGCAATGAGTTTTGTTGTAGTACTGTTTTATGTGTCACTTTAATACCAATCTGGCTTCATCTAAAAAGCCTGATTGTAAGTTACCTTGATAAAAAAAATTACAAATTTTATTGTTAGTGATTTAGTCGATATTTATTAGAAAGGGTTACTTATGGAGCATGTGGATTAACTCTTACGGTGGTTTAACCACCTTGTAGGTTAAGGGAAGATATTGGAGGAAGAGTTGTAGACGGAGTTCTCGGCAAGTGTAATCTGGTGAAAGTTCAGTGATTGGTATAGGTATCTGTTATATATAATTTGTTATTAGTGAGTGACTGCTTATAGTAATGTCGGAATAATTTTGTAAATATAGTTGTCTAAACCTGTTGTACAGAGGAGTTGTATTAAAAGGTTTCATACGTTGTGCTGACCAGTTATATGTATTCAAAGAAAAAATTTCTTCTGAAAATGTGATTTTTCTTCATGTCTGTATTATGTCCCTCGTTCAACAACATTTTTATTTCTAGTTTCTCCTAACCTGTCTGGGTCACTACTCGAGATCTAGGTGTGTGGATTTTGGGTCGTGACAAAGATGGACCGCATTCTTCAACTTTTAAATATATACAAATGCTATCATACACATAGAGAATGGAAGATGGTGGCTAACTAGTTCGGTAACAAAGGTGCCCCAGTTAATAACTTGATCATGAGGTTTTCTTCATGGAACTTTTTTGTGGCTTTCTAGAAATGCTTTTCTCCAAGCATGTTGCATTGGACCATAGGGCATTGCATTTTGATCATTTCGTTCTCTTTCTTTGTACTTTGTTCTTGTCAGGAGTTGTTTTCTTTTATTAATAAAATAGACAGTTTTCACTTGTTCCAAAATTATAAAGAACGCAACGGCCTCATCATCTTTACCACAAAATTTCGCACACCACATGGGCTGACACAATATTTCTGAAAGATTCGCTCACAATTTTTAATTTACAGCCAATACCCAGTTTATGGCCAGTATCTTAACATTATAAGGGACAAATTACGTTGAAGATTTTTCAAGGTTGTTCTTTAACAAAAATGTAACTGCTATATTTTTCTGATTCTTAAATATTAACATCGTACTTATTTATTACTGACTTGGGACTTTTTATTATTTTGGCGTACACACACACACACACACATATATATATATATACAGAAATTATGAACTCAATATTTACAACAATAATCTACCCAAGTCATTCCTCAATCTTGGTAAGCCCTCGAAGTCCTCTGTGTGAAAATGCTGTGCAAAATACCAATCTCTAGGATGAAGTAACTGAACAATGAATCAAAGAAGTCTATCGATAAGGAAAAACAAACAAAAACATAAGTTCGTAAACTAACATGTTCACATAAATAAGATATGTTGAATGAAAGGTGGTTCCGATCACAGTCCATAGTCATTAGTTAATTTGAGTCACTACCCCACCTCTTGGCTAATACGCCATGGGATTCAGACTGTCCAATCTATTAGCTACTTCTTGTATGGGTCAGATTTCAAGAGGTGACTCTGGCCACCGACATCAATCGGTAACGCCCTCTCTATCATACTATCCGATATTACCAATCCAATTCATCCAAATGACAGGACTTCACATTAACTGAATTCAGCCCAAAAAATATGCCCATTAGAGGATTTGTACCGTCCAATTCGAAAACTTCAATATGGCCTCTATGTTAGATATGAACAGTCCATATAAAAGTGCATGAATTAAATGGTTTGAATCCTATGATGGAATAAACTTTTTAGGCTAGCATCAGTATAAACGATAATACCATTTGGACAACTTGGATTGGTCAAAGATGTGTGCCAGATGGCATAAAAGTATGCTGTGAGGGTTTTCATCTATTGATGTAGGTGACACCTCATTAATCCATTCAAAAATTACAGCAACTAGATGTTTCCAACCAGTTGAAAATGCTCATTTTAACAAGGTTGTTGGTAACTTTACAGACCATCCACCGATCAAAAAAAAAAAAAAAAACTTCACAGACCATCCATCCATTGGTGATTCATCCGATGGTTAGGAGCTCTCAATCATTTTAATATTTGGGCTACTCCCCCTCCTAAATGTGGTCAGACAATTGAGTGGGTATGAGTACCAAAAGGTGGGGAAAAGACCAACTTTGTATGAAATTTATTAATCGCAAGGGATTGTGTCTTGACCTTATTCCTTTGTGAATTCATGAACAATCAATCAATATAAACTGTAAGAGAAATTAAATTTAATAGAGCAGAAGATCCAGGACTCCATTGATGTTGAGTTACTGATGTTCATTGGAAATTGAAGAAGAATGGTACTATGAAGAGGAAATAGGAAGGAGAAAGGAGAAAAGTGTGAAGATGAAGAGAAAGAAAAGAAAATGGTTTAACGAATGGGTCTTTTAAGGGCCTTTAAAAGACCCAAAGTGGAGCTGATAGAAGTCATTCCAGTAAATGAGCCTTTAAAAGACCCAAAGTGAAACTGTCACAAATGATTTAAATGGGCTTGTCAGCAGACCCAACAATATGATGGAAGATCGCTGGAAGCAGAGCACCTATTCGCCCTGAAACCAGCTATTAAAAGACTCAAAAGGGCTGCAATACAGGCCCAAACAGGCTTGCAAAAAGAGGTTCACAATGTGATTGTGTAAGGCCTGGATATCAAGAAGTTGGAGGACTGAAAGGATTCTTTCATTTTATTGATTTAATGCTTCTTAAAATTGGAAGTTTAATTCAATAAGGAAATTTGGCTATGGGGGTCATGTGAAATAGAGAGGGAGAAGAGAGAGGTCAAGTGATGCCTAAAACATCACGACATAACTGGCGAGATATCGAGTTTTTTTTTCAAATGGACGCAGATTGTTGTGAGATTGTCAGGGGTTAAAAGTTAAACTTGTTTTTCTTAGGTTCCTACTAACTAGAAGTCCTATTTAATTAGAAAATTAATTAACTAATGCTAAAACAGGAAGGATAGAGAAAATAGTGGAGAGTGAAGAGAGGTGGATAGAGGGGGTGGTATCGAGAGTCACAGAGTTGACTAAAACGATGGGGTTGACTTTCCTTTTGTGTACTATTAGTTGGAAAGCAAATTACATGGGACTCTTACATAGATTGAAAGTTGAAGCAAAGTGGCATGCAATACACAAAGGATTACAATGGAAATCTGAGAAATTGCAAATGGCTGGGGCTGCTCCTATAAAATCTGTGACATCTATAAATTATGGAAAACCAAGATTGCAAAGGCCTACGACAAAGACTTTCACCAGAATGTTGGCTGGAACAAAAGTGTGACCTTCGTTTGAGTTCTTTTATTAATTAACTATTTGTTTAGTAAGTTAACTTGGGATAGGACCTTTATTTTTTGTAAACTTAGGATTCCCTTACATTATATAAACTGCTGTAGAAACGAATTTTAATTTATCTGATTGATCTTTTATTTTTGGGAGAAAATTGAGTATTTGGTTGGGCTCATGAAACTCTAAACATTGGTTGATCTTTTCTCTCTAATTGTTGATTCTTTGTTGGGATTAGAGGCAAGTCTTTATTAAATTTCAAAAATTTTCCTTTCTTTGTGATCTACTTCTATCTCCCTGCATAAGTTATGAAGCTCTAATCTGAAACAGCTTAAATGGTTTATTTCCTCTTGAAGATGCAAAAGCCATACTTATCAAGAAAACAGTTTCAACCCCTACAAAAATACCCACATTTCCTGCTTTCTGATTCTCACATTTTTTTTCTAGCATTAATCTTAACTACAGTAACTGATGATGAGGAAGCATTTCTTGCATCAGTTTCTCCATCATTCCCCCCATTGTTTCTTAGTCTTGTAATTGAGGGGAAAACATTGTTGCACATAATTCTTTCCATAAAGTTCTGTTTTCTTTTTCAATTTGAGGCATGTGAGATACCATACCTTAAAGCACAGCTGAATGGAAAATGATGAACCTACTGATCTTGCTAGAACTACAAGATGACTCGGCCACCTAAGTTCTGTAAATTGCTTGGGAGAGATGCCACCCTAAGGATGAAACTGCATGGCATGCTTGCATATTAGAAGGAAACTACAAGCTACCTTCTTTTTCTATGGTTAATAAAAACCACAAGCTAGCTTCCCTTGAGCTGGCTTTGATGAACTGTATTCCATATGCAAGAGCGTCTTTTGGCAACATGAGAGATGCTAGCATCAGGAAGCTTACATACAGCATGCATATAGAGAGATCTATATACGCAGCTTACAAAAATTTTGTTTGGAGAGGTGCAGATTCAATATTGTGGAGGTTTGCAAATGTTACAGGGAATATTAGAACAGATATCAGAAGCATGCACATATGTCCCACTATAAATACCTATAAATTTTTTATGCATCTAAGCTATGAAATAATCTAATTTTCTCTCAACAATGACCTCTAGGCCAAGTGAGATCAAAATATAAGGAAATATCAGTTAGTGCATGAACCATGAACTAAAAACAACAAACATGTTGTGATTATCTAGCACTATGCAACTAAAAGCAGGTTGCTTGGTGAAAAATTGTGTTTAGAAGCCTTCACATTATAATATGTTACATAAAACACTAATCTTAAACAGCAAAATATCAGTTATATAATGGTGATTAAGATAAGATTTGTCAACTCTAAAACAAACTGCATGAACTAATTAAGACTAAACTCACTTATTCATATAATAACAAGGTGCAATGAATTCAGCAAAAATCTGAGGGTTTCCAACATTTGATCCAGCAAAGCCCCAAACACCACTGGACTCCAACTTAAATGGCAAAGGCTTGGCTCTATCCCTTCTTCCAGTGACCTGTAGAGTAAAGAAAAACTGAAAATGTTTAATTTTGTCCAGAACGTATATCACTATATCAAAATTTGACTCTTTAACTGCAAATGTTTATTTCTATTGGCAAAATACAACTTCTCACAAAGAAAAACTACAAAGTAGAAAAAATGGTGACCTAGAATAGTGGTGGCTAATGCAATGTGATTTTCCAGAAATGGTCAGACTCATTGGTTAATGTGCTAGCTTAGATTGGGGCCACATGGCATGACACTTAGCACTTACATTGTTATGTCACACTGCATAAATGATAAATGCTATTGCTCAAGCTATTTTGACAGTGGGTATTATCATCCAATGTCAGGGCAGTGAAGCATCATCTAGATGTATGCCTGGACACTCTAAACTTATAAGGCTTATGTTTTGATATTTTATTTTATTTTTTTGATAGGTAAGCTGGGCTCTAACCTGCGACCTTGAGGTTGCAATATTGTCTACCTTCCATTGTGCTATAGGCCCAAGCCCAATATGTTCCTATTTATCTTACGATAAAAAATTGATAAAAGTTTTTTCATTGGAATATGAAAAAAGTTCTAAGCAGAAGGTTTGTAAATAAAATACCTTGTGATGTGCAAAATCAATATGGGAAGGATCTGACACATTCTCCATAAGAGTATCATAGCCATAGAAAAGATCACGTTGTATGGTGACCGTTGAAAATCCAGGATCATCAAAATCATTGGGCAACCTAATCAAACATATAGTGTACATATTTAAGTGCAAAAATCAATTTGTAAGGATGTTTTAGCATAAAATTCCAAGTTTGCATTTAACATAAACATGGTTATTATAAATTTGAAAATGAGATCATAAGAATGATTAGGTGCTGCTCCAATGAGCAGAGAGCTGTCTTTCCTGGATCTATTTCTGGCACATATATATGTATCTTCAATCTATTCGATAATAAATCTTTTCCAATATTGATAAAGGACAGCTGTCTTGGTGTATCTCAAATGATCTATTGAGCTTGAACTTTTCCAAAATTTTCAAAATGTTATAAATCCCCAATTCTCACAACAAACTTCCATCCACCGAATAATTGGTACTAGTGAAAATCTGCGGGTTAGGGATTTTTAAGGACCCCCAGATCAATTATTCTCAGAGTCACCGATCGAAAAAAACTATATCCTCGGAGAGTCGCCAGAAAAGAAACAACAAACACCAAAAGTTTTCTCGCTAAAAGATCCACAGATAATATTACAACAATCGACTATACAGGCGTCTTAGGTATTTTCTGTTTATTTTCCCTTGGTGATGCCAGAAACAGTTGTTAAGGGTTTTTTTATCAGTCTCGATGAAAGATTGCCAAAGGAAGCAATTTCCAGTCTAAAACACTGTTTCACACTGAAATTTTTGAAAGAGTTCGAACACATCTCATTCTCGACACATTTTTGAACCATTCAATATACACCAACTCATCAGGACAGCTTCCTGTCTAGGTGGGATAACACCCAATATTGCCTCCCATAATAATACCGTTCCTACAGCAATCGAACCATCATTGGCAACCACCAATCTTAAAATAACGGATAGAGACTCGTGTGTGAAAACAACTACGAAAACATTTAAGAAAACAAACAATGTCCTAGAAACTCCATCACAGTTCAAAGAACTCAAAAGAAGACCAACAAACGCCTTAGATTACAAAAATGATGCTGCAACAAAGTAAAAAATGGATTACCACAATTTCTTTTCAAACTAAAATGTACATGTCATTTAGTATTATAACAGTTAATTTTTTGAGTCCTACTGAAAACAAAGACAATCGCCATGGTTTAAATATCGGTCATTTCCGATACATATTGGCCTAAATGTATCGACTTAGGCCCCACCCGGTACTACACCCCCAATTCGATATAGCCAAATATCTGTCAAGCTATCGGGTCATATCAGCCGATATGAAGTAATATAAAACCAAAAATGCCCTTTGGGTAAAAAAAATATTATTCTAAATATTTTAGATATTTGAAAAATAAAAATAAAAAAGGTACTTTAATGCCTTCCGAGTAACCAATACGTATCCAATCGGCTTGGGACCCGGCTATATATATATATATATATATATATATATATATATATATATATATATATATATATATATATATATATATATCACACAATTGTTTGCCATAAATATCTTATGATCTCCCAGCTTTGGATGTTTCCTCCTTGTTGCAGCACCATTTATGTAAACTAATTCAATTGTGCCTCCAAACACAGCCTAAATAAATAGTAACAATATCGTACAGCATGCAGTATTTTATAACTAACAATCCTACAAACAGAGGAGGAAGAACATCGATTACATTGGAGGCTTTGAAGCCAAAGCTTTCTCCCAACCATTCTCATCAGGCCAAACGAAAATCAAACCCTGAGAAACTAGTGTCGGAAATCGAGCGGCACAAGCTCTGGGCGATCGAACCGCGCGAGCCTCTGGTCCATCCAAAGACGCCTGTGGTATTCGTACGCACGATCCCGTGCCATCAAAGGACCATCCGTGGTAAGAACACTGCAAGAACCCGTCCTCATCGATTCTCCCTTCCTGCCGAAACCAAAAATTATAAATAAATAAATAAAATTTGAAATTTGTAAGGGATCGAAACGGAGAAAAAGGAATCGAATTGATTACGGAGAGGGGAGCGAGACGGTGAGGGCAGCGATCGTCGAAAGCGACCCATTCTCCAGTGGAGGGATCTTTCCAGAGGACGATGTCTCGATTGAGGAGCTGGAAAGGGGTAGGGATGCGAGGGTCTAGGTCTTCGATTAGAGAAACAGGGTACCAGTGATCTCTCCATGAGAATTTTGACTTCTCGTCGTCGTTTTCTTCTCCTTCTTGTTTTTTGAGGTGTTCTTCTTCTTCAATTTTTGTTGTTGTTGTGGGAGAAAGGGGAGCAGTGACGAAGAGAGAGAGATTTCTGGTGGGGTGTTTGGGTTTTGGTGCGAGTGATTTGATAAAAGGGAATTTAGGGATTTGAGGAAGAAAGGGCGAGAGAGGGGTTGGGAGAGAAGGGAAACGATTGGGTGATGATGGTGTAGAGAGTAATAATAGTTCCATTTATTAATTCGATTTGATTGGGTGTGATTTGAGTGGCGAGTGGCGAGTGGCGAGTGGCTGCAACGAGAATCAGAGAAAGAGAGAAGAACTTATGTAGTAGGCGTGTTTTTTTCAGTTTTTTAATTTTAAAAAACACAACGTGTTGTTGAAGTTACATGGGAGGAATTCGACAATACGTTTTCGTTGGTGCCAAGCAATTTGCGAGAACCTCGTGAGCTGATCATCATGCATTCTTTTACGCAAACTCCTACTCACTCTTCTCGCCGACTCACTCTTCTCGCCTGCCCATATTCAAAACAAAAGGTCGGGTTTGGTAATAAGTCGGCAATAGGGAAATTCAAAAATATTCGATAAAAAAATGAGAACTGAAAAAATATATAAAAATTAAAACGGGTACCTCCATTTGCGCCAAGGGCATCACTGAGGGCGCCAACGTGTAAATCTCATTAACCCATTAACTGCTTAAAATTACTTTGATCTTTCACAAAATGTATTTTGAGACTATGAGCTACATAGATAGTGAGTTTTTATTCCATATAGCATAGATCTCCAAAAGGAGGCCTTAAAATCAGTTTTGAGTGTAATGTATGCCATGTGATTTTAGGACTATTTTATTTAAAATACAATGTCTCGCGTAATCAAAAACTTACCATGATGCTTTCTTAGCCTCTATTGAGACGTTGGTGCTCATAGTTAATGCTCTTGGCTCGATTAGAGGTGCCCAACTAGAAAAGGGGAACTAAAACTTTCACACGTGATTTATATCATGATACATGATTAAAATGAACAACTTTGTTGAAATATGTGTCACAAGGATTGTGGTCTTTGATTTTTTTTTTAAAATACCTTCATTGTCGGTGAGAGAGTCTAGAAAAGTCGAGAGCTTTTGTACCAATTATAATTCTAGATATAGAAATCTCTACGCAACTAATATGATTGCTGAGTGGATTAGAGACGGCCACGTGTACTGCATACAAAATTGATGATATGTGCCAAGTTTGACATGTGAAGCACCACCACCTATGATTTGGTGGTAAACTGGTCATCAATTCTATACTTCAAGGCATGGAAAACAAGTTCGGATTCGGCCGGTGATATTCAAGAAAGATTCTGAAAAAGATTGGGAAAAATTAGGGGATTATAAAGATAATTATTAAATATAACAATTAACAAATATATATATATATATAGTAACTTATTCAACTATTTTTTAGGGGTACCATTATACTCACCTCAAAAGATTACTTTCTCACCCCCACCTCCTCTAATCAGCATGCATTGACACCACCTTTGAATTGGATGATGGAAATTTTTTTCCGTCCCCATCTTTGGCACAATGGATCTATAGATCATGGGGTATCATCAGACGATCAATTTTTTATTATACACGGCACGCATCTCAAAAAGTGACCCTAAAATCATGTTTGAGTATTATGTATGTCACATGCTTTTAGGATCACATTCTTTACATGTGTACTACATGTAACAAAAAATTGAGCATTTGAAGGTACGCACATAATCTATAGATCCACTCTACGAAAGATGGGGATGAAAAATAATCTCCATTATTTGATTCAAAGGTGATTAATGCGTACCGGCTAGATGAGGTGGGGTGAGAAAGCAATCTTTTGGTGAGAGTATGATTGTACCTTTTTTTCTTCTAGGAAATAGTGTAATTTCATTCAACCATAAGAAGATAGAAGATCTTCAAATTGTTGGGGAATTACTTCCATCCAGATACAATCATGAGATGAATTTAAACCAAATTTTGCCAGTGCATCAGCCACATGATTAGCTTAAGGGAATGGTCAGGGCCTACCAAGCAGAACTGGAGTTCCAATCTTACCCCATCCGCTGCCCTTCGAAGCATGACGTGCAATCAAGATTCTTTTATTTCTAAGGGCAGCGGATGAGGCAGGACTTGGAAATCCGATTCTACCTAATAGGACTTGACCATTGCCCGATTAGCTTATCTAAATCAGAGAAAAAATTGAAAAAGTAAAGCCCTTCGTGGGCTCATATATCTCGCTAGCGATAATCCCGCCAATCATAGATAAAGCCTCATTTGTATCGTTGACACCGTTAATGATGTTCTTGGAACCAGCTTCAAAAATAATAGATCTTACTCCTGTGCAAGGATCCAAATTTGGGCCGAAATGACAGTCATGCCCGAAATCGAAATTTTGATCCTTGCTCAAAGCCAGATTAACCCCCAGTAAAAAGGCTGTGGCTTCACAATGTTCAGCGCTTGAGATATGAGATACTCTTGTTGCCCTTGCCACAATCACCTCACCATTCGAGTCTCTGATTATAGCCCCAATCCCTGCTTTTCTATCTACTTTGTGCCAAGCTCCATCAGTGTTCTATTTGAACAATCCCCAAGTTGGTTGGTTTGTGCCAACTAGCGCTCCTTCCACCCTCCCCTTCCGGTTCACTCTGCCGTTGGTTTGCTTGGATATGATCATTTAGCAAGTTCTCAGCTCCTCTGACCAGAGAAAGTAATTCCCCCGTTTTCTCTCGGTTACACAATCTATTTCTTTTGTTCCAGATTACCCAAGCATAAACAAAGAACAAATTTAAAGGCCGCTCCCCAAAATTATCAATGCATTCTTTCACGCAATCTTTAAAGAACACTCTGGTTGACAAAGAGAGGTACCTTGTACCCGCTCTCCGTGCAAATACTCTTATTTTATGGGAAATTTTACAATTCCAGATGGAGCTCCAGATTGGGTCAATTAGTTGTTGGCTTGAACTGGTTCTAACGCCCATCTTTGTATCATTTGCCAAGGCCACTGGATACGCACTTTTTACAGTAAACTTCTCATGCTTCGTGTCGGCCCATACCATCTTATCTTCCACATTTTCGCTTGCTAACGGGATTTTAAGAATAGCGTCAACATCTTCAGCAACAAAATAGGATTTAATTGCCTCTTCTTTCCAGCATCTCAGATGTGTGTCAATAAGGTCAGCCACGTTTTCTCCCACAGTCGGATTTCTTGGGGATATAATATTGAAACAGTCCCTCCTTGCTACCCATTTATCTTCCCAAATATTAATCTTAGACCCGTTTCCAATGCGTCACATTAATCCTTTAATGAGGACTCCTCTCGCTGCAACTATACTTTGCCACGGATAGAATGCGTTGCGTCCAATCGAAGTCTTTACGAATTTGGTTTAGGTTTGAGAATTCTTGCTATAAAAGAGTTCAGATTCGGGACTAGCCGCCAGCCTTGTTTAGCAAGAAATGCTAGGTTGAAATGAGTTACACTTTTGAACACGATACCTCTTTCACATTTTGCTCTACAAATTTTCTCCCAAGATAGCCAGTGTATCCCTTCTCCAAATTCTGTTTCCCCAACCAGAATCTACTAATCATACTAGAGATTTCTTGTATGAAAGTATTGTAAGAAGTTCCTATTTTGGTGGCCATCACTATGGTCAAACCCGTTGACCGGTGAATGGTATAAGATCAACCTTAAGATGTACAATTGTTATTTCTGGTGAGTTTGAAGAGAATAGGCAACTGATTGTTGAGTCTTTCAGTTAAGGTATGATTGTGATTTCTAATCACACTACAATTAGCAATTTCAGTCCTTAATGGGATAGGACTCTTTGGCTATAAATATAAGGGGTGCCTGGTCCCAACGATAGCTCGACAGAATTCAATCATCCCTATTGGCGAGAGCATTCCCATTGTGTTAGGAGACATTGAACGCGAGAACATCGTTGAAGATCGGCAACCAACCATCGATGGCTAACGTTCAAGGTGCGCATATTTATAGGTTATAAATTTATTGTTTTTGATTGATCGTGCGCCTAGATCTTTAGGCTTAATTTTGGATGGTCGGATCGTCAGATCCATTTAGACTCCATCAATTGGTATCAGAGCCATGGCTGGTGTTTGATCGATCAAAGCATTAGAATATGAGTTTAATCTTGTGTACCTTGTTTTTGGCTGCCGGAATATTTGAGTGTCCACACGAATCCGCTTTCTTTTTTTTTTTTAGATATATGTTTTTCGGCGTCGGATTATCAAGGCTGTTTTGGGATTCTGTTTTTCAAGACGTTCTATGTCGTTTTGGAAGATAGCCCAACTGTATTTTATTAGTTACGTGGTTTGGAAATCTCTTATTAATTGTATTTGAAGAGACCACGTCTCTGTTAGCCATGGGAAAAAGAAAGAGACCTAGTGGGTCTTATTCTTTAAATGACAGCCATGTTTTCTCCTTTTATTGTGGTTGCAATTAAAATCCCCAAAAGGTCTATTTCAAATCAAGGTGAATGAAAAATAAAAGATAATAATTTTCTTTTGATTTGTGTCTTTCGGTGGTGCAACGTCTTATAGTGGTTGCCAATAAAAGGTTTCCAAGGTCTATGGTTGGTAGCTCCTTTGGAGAAGACGACTACACTAGTCGTAGGACGCTGGTTCTTCTTTCCTTTTTCTAAAGTAGTGGGTGCATTAATTGTTTTCATAGCATGTGAAATGGGAGCACAAAAGTTGGTGCTTCCCATATAAAGCCTTAAGAACCCAACTCCTGATTTGTGGCCCTTGGCCCGACCTGCCTGGCCCTGGCCTTGGCCCGCCTGGCCTCCTTGGCTCACCCGACCCGCCTTGTAATAGCCCAAAAAATCACGTTAAACTATGACGTCGGGATCCGTGCCCGATCGGTCGCAGGTTTGACCAATTAGGAGTTCGATAGTTAGTGTAGAGTGTGATGAGTGAATGTGATGTGATGGGTTGTGTAGCCATGTGGTGTGTGTTGAAAATCTAAAGTCACATACACCTACTGAGGTGCATGTGCTCAACACACAAGCTAGGGGGGAGATAAAAGGGTTTAATAGCCCTAAAATCAAGAGTTTGGTGGTTGAGAGAGAAGTAAAGAAGAGAGAGAGAGAAGAGTAAAGAGAGTGACTTATACAAGGAGTAAATGCTAGTTGAGGAAGGGGGATTCGAGCAAGAAACGTCGGATTCGACGCGAGGGATCCGCTAGAAGCAAAGCTGGAACCCTAGCCTTCCAACCGCTCGATTTGAAATCAAATTGAGATTTATTCAAGGTAAATTTTTGTGAATAGAATGCATAGATCGTAGAGGCTAAATTGTAGTTGAAAATGGTTTAAATCATAGGATGATGGTTTAGAAAAATAGAGGAAAAAAAAGTATGGAAAAGATTGGGAAGAACAACTCGAAATGGGTTGAATCTGACAATTTCGATTAATCGAAATTGGGTTTCGATTAATCGAAATTGGCCAGGAAGTTGAAAAGTCAGAGGACCCCGACTTCGATTAATCGAATTGGAGTTCGATTAATCGACTGGGAACCTCCAGTGGACCCAAGGGGGGCTGGAGGAAATGATTTGGGAAAATCGACTAATCAAAATGGGATTTCGATTAATCGATTTCAATTTTCGATTAATCGATTTTAAGAACTCGATTACTCGAATTGAGAATCGACTTGGCTGAGCAGAGAATTTCGATTAATCGAATTAGGATTCGATTAATCGAATAAAAATCTCGATTAATCGATTTGAGAATCGATTAATCGATATTGACTTTCGATTAATCGATTTTGGAAATCGATTAATCGAATCAGGTTCGATTAATCGATTTTGGAGTTCGATTAATCGACTGAGATAAATTATGTTGGCTTTTGAGTTTGACTCTAAGTTTCATGGAGGGTCTTGGACCTCCTTTATTGCATCTTTAGTGATGTGTTTCACCTGTTATGTGGTACCATAGGTGGTACGTGTGAACTAGTGCACAAGGAGCCACGTGGGACCTTGGTGCAATGATCAAATGAAGACTTGAGGTAGGGAACACCTTGAACATGTACTTTATTTTACAAGAGCATGTATGTAGTGATATAGAATTCAATTCAAATATTTTATTGTTTAAGAATTGTGAAAAGTGTGTGTGCGTGTGACATCCATAAGAGTAATTATAATGAGCCATCCCCAGGGGATGAAGAAGTAAAGAGATGAGAGCATCAGGTGTGATGCAAGTGAATGGATACATCCCAGGGATGTATCCAAGATTGAATCATGATTGATAGGGCCTAACTGATATATGATAGCACACTTACACGGTGAATAACTATATGTAAGGCACCGATATTTTTGTTATTTGAGGTTTGATAGGGTACCCCACCGACGTGGCGGGATATCCACGACTGACACGAGGATAGATATCCGTGACGATACGCGGCAAAACCGTAGGCCAAGTGAGGCTTATTCAGACACAGTAAAGCACAGTGGGGTGTTGAATTGAGATAAGTGAAACCCCGCCACCAATCCCCAGGGGAAAGGGGCTTGGGTACTATATTTGTATTCCCAGGGAATACGTTAAAAGTGTCTATATAGATGACGATGAAGGGTATCTCATCGGGGCTCGATGCTATATTGCTCGGGGATTACTTAAGTTGAAAGTTTAAGTTTTGCTTTAGGCCTTTTCAGCATCATTCATGAGTAAATGAAAACATAAGAAATCAACAGTAATGAAATGCTTTTTAACTGTTTTCATCAATGACTGCATAGACACATCATGCATTTCATATCATGGAATATATGTGAGTAATAATTTATATGTTCAACTGTGTTTGTTCCCTATTGAGCTAGGATGTAGCTCACCCTATAGACTACACGTCGCAGGTCCACTACTAGTAGCTGCCGAGGCTTCAGGAGACGCTGACCCCGGTGAGTCGGACCTTACGGCCGGCGAAGAGTTAGAGCCACCTCCTGAGAACTTCTTCTAGAGGACTCCGTTGTGCCACTTTGAGGGCTTTTTAAGAGAGTTTTGTACGGCTTGGTATGTCAAGCTTTGAATTTGTTTAAACCATGTATATAAGGAGTTGGGATTATTCTTTTGGGACGAACCATCCGTGATGATTGCTATCATCGATGGTTCGGATCGGTTCTCCATTCATGCAGAGGCATGAGGGTAGAACTATCTTTTTGGGAGTTGCTTAGTATAGATTTAAATTCCGAAATTTCATTTATTATTCTATTGCATGCTTGATATACCAGTGTTCCGTGCTTAGCTAAGGGGAACGGTCAAGACGATCGTGCTGATGGCACGGGTTTCGGGGTGTCGAAATCCGGGCTGTCACACGCCTGGCCCGTCTGGCCTGACCCATCAGGGCCTTCTGGCCCGTCTGACCCGACCCGCCAGTCCCCCCTGAGCCTATTTGGCCCACGAGACCTGTCTGGCCCTTTGGACCATGGCCCGACCTGCATAGCCTTGGCCCGACCCGCTGTGCCCCTGGCCCACTCGGCTTTTGGCCCATGACCCGATCTATAGGGCCCTAGGCCCACTCGAACTTTTGGCCCATGGCCCGACCTGCAGCCTGACCACAGGGCCCACTGGCTGAGGCCCACTCGGCCACTAAGGCCCATGGCCCGGCCCAATTATGATTTTTTGAATTTCTTATTCTTTTCGGGCCTTTTCTGGGCTATTTACAGGTCCGATTTTCGGACATTATATATGCATTTTGACTATCTCGGATATTCTGAATCCATTTTTGAGATCTATTTTTAACAATGAGCTCTCTATTATGATATTTTCATGACCTGATGTTATTTTTTCTATTTTTTAATTGTGTAATCAATTTTTATTCAAGTATCATTCATTAGAAATGAGTAGTGGAGGTTGTGCTCCACCACCATGGCTGGTACTTACACATTATAATGTTCGTTTATTGTCTATTTTGACACCTCCTCATAACACGGTTTGTGATCTTCTAAAATATTATCAAACCTAATTTGAAAGCATGGCTTGGAAAGATTCTTCTGCCCAACGGTGATGGCCTTTCTTAGTGTCGTGGTTTTCATAGTGAGGTTTAATTTTGTCCAAGACCGTGTTACAAATCCAGTGAAAGTGTGTAGTGAACGTTGGCGTTACAACATAAGGGATTCTTCTGCCCAACAGTGATGAATCACTTAATGTTATATGATGGCTGTGTTTCACTATTCATTATTTTGTGTGTGTGGATACTGCTCGCGTGTTGTGACTCGACCCAACGGAGGGTCATAACAACGCAATTAGTACCACAATCATTAATATAGATTGAGAAAGAGACTCGTGTGTTATGGCTCGACCCAACGGAGGGTTATAATGACACAAATCGTTTCTCAATAAACCCACATTGGTTTTAATTTTTATATTCATTGACATATTTTAACTTTCGCGTCACATACTATAATTATAACCTTGTGGAATTGATAGTTACTTTGATTGTATGTGGACATAATAAAGCCCTTAATTATTGTGCAGCATTGAACCCATCTATCATAACCAGTATGATTGGTGAAATTAAACTTTTGAGTGGATCAAATTATAAGAAATGGAATGAACAAGTTGTAATTGTTCTAGGCTGTATGGATCTTGACTATGCTATACGATCTGATAAACCCAAGGTGCTCACCGCTGATGCCTCGGCTGAGGATCTGGCAGTGAACCATACGGATTTAGAAAAATGGGATAGATCAAATCGTATGAGCCTCATGATCATAAAGAGTTCCATTGCTGATGCGATTCGGGGAGGTATTCCGGACTCACACACTGCAAAGGAATACATGCAAGCCATTAAGGAACAATTTCAAGGGACTTCTAAAGCCCTTGCCAGTAGTCTAATTGTTAAAATGGGAATCATGAAATATGATGGTCATAGCGGCATCCGGGAGCACATTATGAAAATGAGTGGCATGGCAACTCAATTGAAAGAACTGGACATGGGTTTTTTCTGAGGGTTATCTTGTTCACTTCATTATGACTTCCCTTCCTGTACAATTTGGCCCATTCAAGATCAATTATAACACGCAGAAAAAGAAGTGAAAGATGAACGAGCTAATTGCTCACTGTGTCCAAGAAGAAGAACGACTTCGGGCTGAAAAACTTGAAAGTGCCCATTACGCCGCTCTTGGCCCATCGAAACGAAATTTCAAGAGAAAACCGAGACAATATAAAGGAAAGAACGTGAAAGCTCCTCCACCGAAAACCAAACAAGGAGAAGCTAGCACATCTACTTCTGGCATCAAGTGTCACTTCTGTAAGAAGAAGGGACACATTAAGAAGAATTATCAGAAATACAGAGATTGGCTAGTTAAGAAAGGTAATGACCTAGCTTTTGTGTGTTTTGAATCACTTTATGTTGATGCTCCACGCAATACTTGGTGGATAGATTCTGGTGTAACTATTCACATAAGTAATTCAATGCAGGGATTTCGATCCAGCAGGAAGCTAAGTAAAGGCGAACGTACCATCAAACTCGGGAATGGAGTAGAAGCAGACGTGGAGGCAGTTGGGACTCTCCGTCTCATTTTAGATAGTGGTTTCATTTTGGATTTAGTTGATACTATTTATGTTCCCAGTATCACTAGAAACCTTATCTCAATTTCTAAATTGGATTCATTAGGTTTTGAATTTAAATTTGGACATAATATATTTACTCTATTATTTAATTTCGATACTGTGGGTGGTGGCTCATTAGTGGGCAATCTTTATCAGTTGAACTTAGATTCATCTTACGCCCAATCTTTAGTTTCTATGCATGTGAATGATAAAATAAGTAAGAAACGAAAACGAGCACTCGATAACTCTTCCATTATATGGCATAAACGTTTAGGCCATATATCTAAGGATAGAATGGAGAGGTTAATTAAAGATGATATAATCGATGCGCTCGATTTTTCTGATTTCAATACTTGTGTTGATTGCGTTAAAGAGAAACTCACAAAGACTAATAAGAAAGGGGCTCTCAGAAGCACGAGTTTGCTGGAAATAGTCCACACTGATATTTGTGGACCGTTTCCAACTCCCGCTATTAGTGGTCAAAAGTATTTTATTACCTTCACTAATGATTATTCTCGTTTTGGTTATATATTTCTCATTCACGAGAAATCTGAGGCCCTGGATATGTTTAAAATCTATAAAGCCGAAGTTGAGTTACAACTCAATTCGAAGATTAAAATTGTGAGATCTGATAGAGGCGGAGAGTACTATGGTAGATACTCTGAAACAGGTCGCAATCCAGGACCCTTCGCCCTGTATCTACAAGAGCATGACATTGTCGCTCAATACACCATGCCGGGAACACGAACAGTAATGTAGCCGAACGATTTAAATTGCATCTTATGGATATGGTGAGAAGCATGTTATGCAACTCTCGTTGCCTACGTTCTGTGGGGAGAAGCCTTGAAAAGAGTACATATCCAAAATCGAGTTCCTAGTAAGGCAGTTCCCAAGACTCCTTATGAGCTATGGGTAGGAAGAAACCCGACTTTAGGATATTTACACATTTGGGGCTGTTTCGCTGAAGCAAAGGTGTACAACCCACAATTAGGAAAATTGGACCCTAAAACTATAAGTTGTCATTTCATTGGTTACCCTGATAGATCAAAAGGCTACAGATTTTATTGCCCCACTCATAGTACCCGGATTGTTGAGACTAGACATGCAAAATTCTTTGAGGATCGTGAGATCAGTGGGAGTATAGAGCTTAGGAAAATCACTTTTAAGGAGAATCGGGTTATAATTCCTATCCCTTTTATCCAAGAAAAAGTGGCACCAACACCAGTTATTCAAGCCAGTGTTGATGCACCTGTGGCTATACCTATTGACACACCCCACATTGAGGAGGCTCTTGCTCCCATGGCGACTGCCAATGATCTACCATTGCGTAGATCAGAGAGAGCAAAGAAGCCTGCCATTTCTGATGACTATATAGTTTACCTAAATGAGAGTGAATTTGATTTTGGAAAGGAATCAGATCTTGTTTCCTTTAGCCAAGCCATGAAGAGCGACAAATCCACTCAATGGCTCGAAGCCATGAAAGATGAGTTGGAATCAATGAAACATAACTCGGTCTGGGATCTTTGTGAGTTACCTAATGAAATCAAGCCTGTAGGCTGTAAATGGGTATTTAAAACCAAGCAAGACTCGAAAGGTAATATAGAAAGATACAAGGCCCGATTAGTCGCTAAAGGTTTCACTCAAAAAGAGGGAATAGACTATAAAGAGACATTTTCTCCTGTCTCTAGAAAGGAATCCTTTCGGATAGTCATGGCATTAGTAGCTCATTTTGACTTAGAATTGCATCAAATGGATGTTAAAACTGCTTTTCTGAATGGCGACTTGCTTGAAGATGTCTTTATGACACAACCTGAAGATTTTCAGGTTGAGGGGGAGCGTCATTTAGTTTGTAGACTCAAAAGGTCTCTATATGGTTTAAAGCAGGCATCTCGACAATGGTACTTAAAATTTCACGAAGTCATTTCAAATTTTGGTTTTAAAGAAAATACTGTGGATCAATGCATATATCTTAAAATCAGTGGGAGTAAGTTTATCATCCTTGTTTTATACGTTGATGATATCTTACTTGCGAGTAGCAATTTGGGCATGTTATATGAGACAAAGAATTTTTTATCAAAGAGTTTTGATATGAAAGATCTTGGTGAAGCTTCCTACGTAATAGGAATTGAGATTCATCGAGATAGAGCCCGTGGTATATTGGGATTGTCTCAAAGAGCTTATATTGATAAAATTCTTAAAAGGTTTAACATGCACAATTGTTCTGCTACTGTTGCCCCTGTCATTAAGGGTGATAAATTTAGTCTACTTCAGAGTCCCAGGATCGATCTGAAGAGAAAACAGATGGAGACAATTCCCTATGCATCGGCAGTTGGGAGTCTCATGTATGCACAAGTCTGTACTCGTCCAGATATAGCGTATATAGTTGGCATGCTTGGCAGGTACCAATGTAATCCTGGTTTGGATCATTGGAAAGCAGCTAAGAAGGTTTTTCGCTATTTACAAGGGACTAAAGGACACATGCTCACATACAAAAGGTCGAATAACCTTGAAGTTATTGGTTATTCAGATGCTGACTATGCTGGGTGTCAAGACACTCGTAGGTCCACATCGGGTTATATTTTTATGCTTGCAGGTGGACCTATATCTTGGAAGAGCGTTAAACAAACGCTGACTACTTCGTCCACTATGGAAGCAGAATTCGTTGCATGTTTTGAGGCAACATGTGAGGCGATATGGTTGAGGAATTTTATCTCAGGGCTTCGAGTTGTTGATACTATTTCAAAGCCACTGAGAATCTTTTGTGACAATTCCGCTGCGATTGCTATCTCCAATAACAACAAGATTAGTGGGGGTTCCAAATATATTGATATCAAATATCTTGTTGTCAGGGAGAAAGTTCAGAATCAAATTGTATCTGTTGAAAAGATAAGTACGACACTCATGTTGGCTGACCCTCTCACAAAAGGTTTACCTCCCAAGCTCCTTTTGGAGCATGTTGCGCGCATGGGGTTAACAGATAATTTTGATAGCCTTTGAGAGTGGATATATGCGAGTGAATACATTTGTTTAATTGATTCAGAAATAAAACTTATTTATTTGCTTTTCCATTTTTATGCAAATACCTCCTTGGAACATATGGTGTCAGTAGATGACAATAATGTAGGACCAATATTAGATTGAGTTTACATATAATCACCATTCAGTTTGTAAATTTGCAATCTATGTGAAATCATACTAGTTGGAATCCATGTCGGTGATGACTTCCAATACAGTGACTAATGAGCAGTCATATATCGATGATATGATATATTGACTACATTGATTCTGTGTTAAAATTCTCACTGGACCGGACTGATAATAAAGATTTTGATTGAGATTGATTGTGACTTACCATTCAAAGAAAGTTAGCTAACATTGGGTAATCGGAATTTATTGACATAGTTTGGCCAAGTGGGAGACTGTAAGAAGTTCCTATTTTGGTGGCCATCACTATGGTCAAACCCGTTGACCGGTGAATGGTATAAGATCAACCTTAAGATGTACAATTGCTATTTCTGGTGAGTTTGAAGAGAATAGGCAACTGATTGTTGAGTCTTTCAGTTAAGGTATGATTGTGATTTCTAATCACACTACAATTAGCAATTTCAGTCCTTAATGGGATAGGACTCTTTGGCTATAAATATAAGGGGTGCCTGGTCCCAACGATAGCTCGACAGAATTCAATCCTCCCTATTGGCGAGAGCATTCTCATTGTGCTAGGAGACATTGAACGCGAGAACATCGTTGAAGATCGGCAACCAACCATCGATGGCTAACGCTCAAGGTGCGCATATTTATAGGTTATAAATTTATTGTTTTTGATTGATCGTGCGCCTAGATCTTTAGGCTTAATTTTGGATGGTCGGATCGTCAGATCCATTTAGACTCCATCAAGTATTAGGAAATTTGAAACAACTCATCGCAGAGTTTGGGATCGCTTGTGCCACTGTCTTGATAAGAATTTCTTTCCCTACCTTGGATAAGAGCTTTTCTTCCCACCCTTGAAGTTTATGCCAAATGCGGTCCTTGATATGTTGGAAAACGTTCTTTTGCGATTTTCCAATAACAGTTGGGAGGTCCAAATCTTTTTCAATTTTTTTCCTTCTTTGATCCTTAGTCTTTGAAACACGCTCTTCCTTTGTTCTGGGGTCACATTCTACCTAAATGTGATCGTTAATTTGTCCTTATTTATCTTTTCACCAGACCGCTTCGTAGAGCTCAAGTAGACGGTTGATCTCTAGGCACTCCTCCTCTGTAGATTTCATGTATAGCAAGCTGTCATCCGCAAACAATACATGTGAAATTTTCAGTGATCTCCTGCAGACAATAACACCAGCCAATTGTCTTCTTTTTATTGAGTCCGTAATAAGGACAGTAAAAGCTTCAGCACATTGAATAAACAAGGGGATAGAGGGTCCCCTTGCCTAATACCTCTTGAGGGTGTTACATTTCCATTTTGTTGCATTTACAACAAAAGAAAAACAAACTGAGGTTACACAACCCATTTTAAGACTAACCCATTTTTTCCGAAAAGCCCAACTTGAAGAGAGTGTTTTGAAGAAAAAAGATCCTTCTACCTATCATATGCTTTTGTCATATCCAATGTTAGAGAACAGAATCCCGACTTACCCCTCCTTTTATTTTTTTAGAAAATGTGGAACCTCGAAAGCAGTAAGAGTGTTGTCCGTAATCAATCTACCGAGTACAAACGCGCTTTGTGATTCCGAAACAATATCTGGTAGAATTGATTTTAAACGGTTCAACAAAACTTTTGCAATTAATTTATAGGAGGCATTACATAAGCTGATAGGGCAAAATTCATTCATACAAAAAGGGTTTTTTACTTTGGGGATGAGAACAACAACATTAGTACGATTTAGGGAGGATATATCAGTATTATTATTAAGGTACGGCAAAACTAACTTTGTGACATCCTGACCTACAATACTCCAAAAAATTTTGATAAAAAATAGGAGGCATACCGTCCGATCTGACTCGAGCTTTTTGCAGGTTCATTTGAGAAATGGCCTTTTGTATTTCAAAAACACTTATTGAAATAGTTTTGCATAATAATTTTGCACTATCACCTCTATTTCCTCTGGCATGGTAGTCCAATTACCCAAATTGTCTTTGATGCTTTTAATACAATTTCTCTTTCTCCGATGTGAGGCTATTGTGTGAAAGAACGCGGTGTTTCTGTCCCCATTTTTCAGCCATTAGTCCTTTGATCTCTGTCTCCTTTGGATTTCTTCAAATAGCCACATGTATTAACAATTTATAATCATAATACAAATACTAAATTTGATCAACGCATTTTACTGATAAAAATCGGAGAAAATTTAAAGAATTGATGAATCAAGTGATTATTTAGCAAAAAGTTCAGCAAATCACCTATTTAAAGGATTTTTTTTTAAATGTGGTTAATTCGGAGAAACTTTTTATAGAGCTTCAAAGTACAACATACCATGGTTCAAAATTTCGGCCGATAATTCAAATTACCAGCCGAATTACATCAGTTTCAGTTGGTGACGAAATGATATTTCAAATTATCGGTTGGGTCGGGCTAAAATATTAGAAATTCAAATTAATGGCTGATAATTTCAAGACCATTTTTAGAATCTTTTGAAAACAAAAACAAAAAATTGGCACTAAAATTTCAGCCCGGCCCTGAAAATTTTGATCAAATTTTCTATTTCAGTCAAGCCCGAATCTGATACTGAAACCAATATTTTGATCCTTGGAACATGCAACCCAATTCAACCTAAGAATTCGGTTGGTGAACGGAACTATTTTTTCTTTCATGTCATAGTCAACAGAGCCTTCAAACGGTTTGTTAATAAGGTTTAAAGAGGGATACATATTGGGTATATTGGTTGGGGCCCTATGTTGATATATCGGATATGTTTCAATTATAACAAATTAACAACTGAGACTATTTCTCAAAAAATAAAAAAATAAAAAACTGATACTAAAGTACCTTTTTTTATTTTTAAAATATATGATTTAAATTAATTATAAAAAATGTCCAAAGAATAATATTAGTATTATGTCCGATTAGTGTGGAAATTCAGTAAACCGAAACTGATTTTTCGGTTTCTATATCGGTTTGGCCAAACCCAATTCCGAATTGAAACTTATCGGTTTTGTTATGGTAAACTGATAAGCAAAAAATCAAAACCGATCTCGAACTGAATCGATCCAGTATCGGTTCCAGTCGGTTCAATTCACTTTTTTCTATTTTTTATTTTTTAAGGGATTTTCAGTTTTTATTGCTTTTTTCCAAAACCCGATATTGAGCCAAGCCAAAATCGGTTTTAATTTTGGATCGGTTCAGTTCAGTATTGGGTCGACTTTTATCAATTCGATTATGCTGATTTTCAGTTTTTTTTTTCCACCCCTATGTCCGGTCATATGAGATCCATATATATATATATATATCCATTCATATTGGCTTATATGAATGGATATAATATAATCAGCCGGTATAAGCAGATAAACCCACTACAAAGCAGATAAACCTACTACAAAACATAAGACTATTAGCGGCAGCCAAAACTGCAGCTATTAATAAAAAAACCTTATTGTTTCAGTACCGATAGGACTAGTTATGACCTGAATCATGGGAGGGTCATTCGATGGCTTTAGATGTTGTGAAATACCGAGCCCTGTGTGTATGCTTCACACAATACCCCAACCCACACACAAAGTATAGAAGCTTTACAAGTTTAGGTGGACCCGATTACCAGCTTGCAATATAGCACCTTTTAGGAAACTAAAATCAGTCTTTTAATGGCCCTCAACCCACGAGATCAATTTGCGTTTGTGGCAGCAGGCTTGCTAGTTTCCCTCTAAGTTTAGAAGGAAATTTGGGTCTTTAGAATCTTGCCTTCTCGGCAAAGCTTGCTCAACTTAAACTTCCACCTTCTCTCTTTAAATCCTAAAATCTCTAACCTTCTTCCTCCTTCATCTATCTCTTCCTCTCGTTTTCTTCTCCCGACAAGAACGCAACCGACGCCACCATCGCTGTCATATTGTCTTCTTCCTCTCGCATTTAACTAAGAAACTGTCGACCCACCTCTGAAATCTCATCGTCGAATTAAAGCATAGGCTGCCGCATCGCCCGCATCGCCGAATTGACACGTAAGTTGCCACATTGCCGAATCGACACGTAAGTTGGCGCATCGCCGAATCAATCGGAGTCATCTCGAAAAATCACGAACATGCTCCAATAGGTAGGTGCTCCTCGATCGATCTTAAAATATTCAGCCCTCTTTTGAAAATAAAAGAAAAAAATGTATTTTATTTCTTTGCCCATTAATGGTTGTTTAACTTTAAAGAAGAAGATGAAAAATAAAAATAAATAAATAAATATTTATTTACAATATATAGGTACTCTCTCTCTCTCTCTCTCTCTCTATATATATATATATATGCGAACATGTATATAGAGTATATAGGATTACACGAAATAAAACTCCTCCCATCTTATCTACACGTCTTTACAGAGACGTTTCAAAACAAAGCACAGAGTTTCAAAATAATACAGAGACGTTTCAAAACAAAGCACAGAGTTTCAAAACAAAACACAGAGAGAAGATAATCATATTCTTATACATTTAAGAATTTGTTATTCTGCATATATATGGAACTCTGTTAATCTGTTACTAAGCCGAATTTGTGGACTGAGTCGTGCACTCTGTCTTGTCTTGAAAGAGGAACTCCCAATTACAAATCCACATACATACCTATTCCACTTTCCAATAAAGACTCTATGAATCTAATAGCATATGGGGCTTTGACCATAGTAGCTACTTACTAATAACTCCCACTAACGCAGGGAAGTAATCCAATCTCGAAAACGAAACCATAGTCGTTCACAAGACACTTGTTAGACGGTTTATAAAGCACCGTGCTTTTTCGAAAGATTCATTCATACATAGATTAAGAGAGAGAGAGAGAGAGAGAGAATTACATTGATTGTTCTTTTTCTCCATTTAGTCTCTGTAACAGAGAACAAGACCCAATCTTCTTCTCCACTAGTTCATTTGCCAAATAACATGGTATAAACATTTATATATATATATATATATATATATATATATATAATACATTTATACATACTGTCTATATAATGTTTTATAAATTGTTATATACATTGATTTATATGTATATATTTGTTTTTATACCATTTTAAAATGTGTTTTATATATGGTTTATATTATGCTTCTTCGATTTTGCTCCCACGACCCAGCAACAAAGAACCCACTCAGAATTTTAGAGAGGACAGAGAGCCAGACTCAGCCTCTTCTCCTCCACTGGTTCACTGGTTAATATATATATATATATATATATATATATAGACATACTGATAGATGTAAAAATTTTCAAAAAGTAGTTATTGATGCTTACATATGAGTATGTGTGTGGGCTTAGTAATGATTCTAAATCCATCCTTAAATTCATGTACATGCTTCTACGTCCCTACCGTTGAATTCACAATTAGTAACTAAAATTATACATAATATATATATATATATATCTCTTAGAGACAGGGGGGAGAAGTCTAGAGAGAGAGAGAGGATCCATGATTTTCTCATATAGAATTTAGAGTGACAAACAGAGAGAGGCCCAACCTCTGACGGAAATATTTAGAGAGAGAATAGAGTGACCCATGATTGTAGCAGAAATCTAGAGAGAGAGACATAATTTTAGCATAAATTTAGAGAGAGAAACAGAGAAAGACCCAACCTCTGACAGAAATATTTAGAGTGAGAATAGAGTGACCCATGATTTTAGCGGAAATCGAGAGAGAGAGAGAGATGTGATTTTAGCATAAATTTAGAGAGAGAAACAAAGAGAGGCCCAACCTCTAACGCATAGAAATTTAGAGAGAGGCTAGAGAAAAGCTCTCAGGTGATCTCTCTTTGGTTATATATATATATATATGATTTCTCCGTCCGGCATAAATTGAATACCGAGGATCGGCCCAACCAAGCGTTGTCATTGTCGGTGATAACTCACTGGTACCGACCACCGTAGTCGGAGGCATTGGCATACATGTACGGAACCGATGTGGTGCACCAATGGTTGGTTCAACCACCCCTTAGCACCACAGATTCGAACAAATTAGATTCAAGTCAGACCTTGTGGGCCCAGCTCAAGAAATGGAGCCGAGATGGACTGTCTCTACAAATTGAAATTCTCAAGGCATCTAACGATTCAGACCCTGAGAATCAATGCACAAATCAAGATATGGAAACACCATCTAAAAGCTATAGACTATGAAAGGATTGACCCTTAGATCTGAAGCCTTAGAAGCCAAAATAAATTGGGCCCAATAACCTAACACCTCAAAATCATCTTTCTTAAGTACCTGATGGGTCTGATCCGTCCAATCAGATCGCCGCATGATAGGTACCCTAAGTGTGCATGTAACTCCTAGATCTTGAAAAATGTTGACTGTAAGATCTAGTATGCTAGAAGTCGGATTAGGCCCGGGACAAGAGACTTAACTTTAGGTAAAATTATATTGTCCGACCATCTAATGGTTTAGATTGAATGATGGATGGGTAGAAGTTCATCTGTGATTGCAACCCTAGGTGCCACATGGAATAACACCATTGGTTACCTTTGACCCTTAACTTTTGAGAATTCAAAGCCCAACTGGCCCATAGGGCCAACTTTAAAAACGGTCACGTTAATGACACGATATAATCTAACGGATCAGAAAAGTGTCACCAAAATTTGGAGGAATGTTTCAAGGCCCGAAAGTTTAGAAAAATTAGGCAAAGGGTATGAACCATTGTACAACTAGGTTAAAGGGCTTGTTTGACTGCCTCGTTGACCCAGATTTGAGTCAAACTAAAAAAAAAAATCTCAATGCAGAAACTACACAAATCTTTGAAAACTTTAAAAACAAAAGACCCGACCGTTCTCTAAGTAATCTAACGGCCATAAAAGTTTCTCCAAAATTAGATATAAATATTTGTTCTATCCAAACTTTGATTATTATATTCACAAGTATGTAAGGCGTATAAAATAGTTTCTTTTAGTCAGGTAAGTCCTTCTATAATATGACATACATCGCATAGAAAATCACGATTGGGCGTACACATGATTAAAAAGGAATAAGCTATGTCACACGATTCTTAAGCCTTCGTCATGGTGGATTTCCTTTCACGATCACGTGAAACTTGAAATATAGGCATTCATGTACAGATGCAACACCTCTATGGAGTGTGGGCTGGCACATGAAGTACATCCAGATTACTACGGAACCCGTCCCTCGAAAAGCATGATTTTATGAATCTTAGCGCATCGTGATTCACTATAAATTAAGTTATAAGTAAATGGTAAGGAACGATATGTAAGATAAGGTAAGATATGAATATGAATAAATTACGTTGTGAAGGCCAGTAAAATATAAAATAAGTTTCTACATGTGTCATGTCTTGCGTGCCACCGCAAGATCTAACGTTTGCACCAAGACGGGTATGAAGGACAATACGCTATGACAGTGTCTCGAACGTAAGGGGACACTGATTTAAATGCATGCAATCTCATCGAGCTGGTTGGTGATATACTATATGATACAGAGGTTAGGTGGTTATCTAAACGTGGACCTCGCGTGGTAGGCTCGAGTAGCGGCCCTGACACAGGTCGTATACGTAAATTAAGTAAGAAGCAAAGTACGTTGTGTAGACATATGGAGCTATGTTAAGTTTTAAGATATGTCACGTAGAATAAGTCGACATAATAGATACAAAGAGACAATAGGAATTGGTGCATCATATTCATTTCATTTTATGCTATATCTTTTCATTTTATACTACGTCTTTCAGTTTCGATATGATAGGCTACAAGATCTTAGTATTATTGTAATCATTTATAGCTGCTTGATTTATTTCAAAATGCACCGTAACTCAAATGATTGCACACACGGTCACTTGAGTATATTATGGTGGATCGATTGTGCAACCCGCTGAGTTTACGTGACTGAATAAACTCAGCCCCCTCCCAAAACTAATAATTGCAAGTGAGAAAACTGACTATTCCATCACTGAGGATTGAGATGTTGATGTACCTGATGCGGCTCATGAGGATAAGGGCGTTGACTACCATCTGGACGAGAGAGTAGATCCGACGGACTACTTTAAGCATTGAGAGATTCTTTAGTTCTAGTGTGTGTCGCTTTCAGGAGAGACTTGTTATTAGTTACTTTGACTTATCAGTATTTTTTACGAGTTTACGTTTGAGACCATTTTACCCTACGTAAAACCTTAGTTTATTTCTCTATCCTAGATGCATGGTTAGGATTAACCACTATTTTAATGTCATCTATATTTTATGTTGTTAGTTTATGAGTCGTTTATCTTTGAATGTTATCTTTAATACCAAGATCCACATGGTAAACCTAATTAAGAATTAAATGTATGTCCGCTTATCGCCTTAACAAGCATGCGGTGTCATAACAAAGAATTCTAGGCCCTCGAGATCGGGTAAGGATTCTGGGTCCTGACAATAGTAGCATGTAATGATCCGAATTTTCTTCTTTTATTTTAATGGGGTTAGATGTATTTTACACCGTGCACAGTATTAGTGCTCCACACCGGAACCTACCTTATTTAAAAAAAAAAATCTATTTAAGTTTATGATATACAAACCACTTTACACTTTGATTATTTTAAGAAAATCCTAGCCGTCTCTTTTCATTTCTTCTCCTTAAGAAACTCCAGCCGTCACAACTTCTTCTCCACCCATCCTTTTTAAAAAAATCTTTAACTTTTTCCTCAAATCTTTTGTACGTTCTTCCACAAAGAACATTGTGATTTATTTCCGCTATAAAGATCAAGGAAGAAGGAGAAGAAGCAATCTTAGACGATCTACGCATTGGACGCCAATCTCTTCGCCTTAATCATCATAGATCTACCGTTCACGCTTCAAGAGGTGGGTACCAGACAATCCTTTTTGTACTTATCAGATCTTGTCGCATAGGATACGTTCGATCCCGTATCAACGAGCTAATAAAATGAACCTTAGATTTAACTTTAGGTAATATTGCCTTAAGAATGAATAGATGGCTAACTCAATTTGTGATTTGATTTTAATTAATCTTTTGTTCTTATTTTCATGTTTTATATTTTATTCTTGGAATCCTAAATTGTGCAAAAATTCCAACAGCCGATCAAACAATTTACACTTCCGATCGATCGATTCAAAATCATGACAGAAACCCTCTGTTATATTATAAAATCGATCAATCGATTTCTATATTCGATTGATCGATTTTGGGCAGATTTCTATGTTCGATCCATCAATTCTGTGTAAAATTGACTAACAACCAAACTGCGCTACCTCGTCATAATTGATTCTGACACTTGAATGTCGATCAGTCGATCCATATGCTCGATCGATCGACCCGTCCATCGAACACTGTGTTGGTTGTGTTGGGTTGTATGTCTAATTATTACTTTTTAATAAGTGTCATTTTAAAATTTAAAGTATCCTTTCGATATATTTTATACTATATTAAAAAGGAAAGTGGGTATGGATTAGCAATAAAAAACCGACATGCATTATACAGTTTATATTATCATAATAATATATTACTATATAAAACAAAAGGCGCTCAAGTACCCCATTACCATACTAATATAATTGGTGTCATTGTATACTTATATAGCATTATTAAATTAGGCAATTTCTACTCGGTAGCGAATTTGCTCATTATATTTTCCTTTTATCGATCAATCAACACTTAATACTGATCGATCGATTCTGAGTCGCGACCTTTATATATTTATATATATATTTTTTTATCGATCGATTGATCCTTTTGTTCGATGACCCACTGATTGAACTTGGTTTCTATCTTTTAATTGAATGAAGTCTGCTACCTCAACCTCAATCGATCTTAAAAACATATATTATATTATATTAAAGTAAAGGCTTATATTATATAATATTATATTAAAGTGAAAGCTTATATTATATAATATTATATTAAAGTGTGAGTTCTAAACTCTTTTATTAAACTCATACCATGAGTTTAATAATGTAATATAAAACTTTTATTATATAATACTCTTATGTAAGCCACCATACTCAAGTGTTATCTTATTTTTTATTTCATTTAATATACAGGTTCTTATCTCGAAGTCGCTTATCTCTTTTAATTCGGTCAATCGACTCTTATAATCGATCGATTGATTCCTGACATAATCGAATCATTTGTTTACTTTAAATGTCGCTTTAAACTCGATCGATCGAGCCTCATTCCGATTGATCGATTTGGACCCGAATTGAATATTTTCAATAATATATTTCCAACTGATCGATCGATTATTGTCCGAATAAACGACTCCACTTTCCTTCTTATTTTACTTTACTCATGACCAAAACTTTAATAATCGATCGATTCCAAAATTGACTAATCGATTCTCATTCGAACAGATGACTCCACTTACCTTCTTATTTCACTTTACTCCTGATCAAAACTTTAATACACCTTTGAATCGATGGTCGTGATTCACTTAACCTTTAAAATAATAATAATTTTTTATTTGAGCATTTAATAATAATACTATATATATATATATATATCACTTTCATCGCTTCAACGTAACCACTTCGATAATACGAAGTTTTAGAAATTCGTTGTCTCGTAAAAATCGAATTTTGACCTTCTCATTTTCGAAATCATACTTTAACTACCCTATTCTATACTTATATTAGCGTGTTATATATATATATATATAAGCATAACAAAAATCTGGTTGTAAATCCCGCGATGTGTATGATTATTCTATAACTTCATCATAATCATTTTATACGAATTATAGACATGTTAGGTCATATGTACATGAGTATATGAGATCATGTTTATGTTTAGGCGTGGTGATTTGTCGAGATGGTATCGAAGCAAAGATTATATAGCATTCACATGCCCTATAACTCATGGTGGTATAGGACATCAAGACCAGTAAGGTGAGTGCGAATTCAATATAGCCTTGTACACAGTGGCATATACTGTGACCCTATCACCCTGAGTTTTAATATAAGAGGTTAAGATATGAAGATATGATACGAGATTCGGGCCTTAAGCCTTAATTGTAATGAAATCTCTTCATGGTCACATGAATTTAAGAATGTAGGCGTTCATATACGGATGCAACCCCTCTATGGTGATTTGGAATCTCACCGGTACCGAGATCCTTTTACCGTTACATGAAGTACATCCAGGTTACTACGAACCCCTTTCCTTGGGAAAGCGTGATTTTGTGAAGTTATCCTATTATAGCTCGTCCTAGAGATAAGTGATAAGAGTATGATAAGATATAAGTCTGTAAGATAAGTTATGATACAAATACGATAATAAGAAATTATTGTGTAGGCCAACATAAAATTAAGAACTTAAGTCTGTATGTGTTGTTCCTTGCATAACCACTGTAAGGGCAACAATGTCTTACAATTAAGATGGGTCTCTGAGAGACGTTATGAGTATGTTATGAGTTATGTTTAGCCATTTATGTCTCTCCATTAGGCTAGGTGAGGAGTATGAGTAGGATAGAGAGGGCATTATGATAGCATTATGATATGGTGGTATAATACTATAGTGACCCTCACATGGTAGCTCGAGCAACGACTTTGACATAAGTCATATAAGATTTATGAGTATGTTAGTTATGTTAATACGATATACAGACGTATGTATGAGAATGATAAGATATGTTATGTTAGGAGATATGGTGAGGTACAGTGAGATATGAGTGTCTAGATCATAGTCCTACATTTATGTTATAATATGAGTTTTATATTATACACATGTTTTGATTTAATTCTCTTTCAGTTGCTTTGAGATACTATGTTTATCACTCACGTGAAGCACACACAATGCACCTGAATAACATAGGGTGAATTGGTGGCATATCCACTGAGTTTATGTGATTGAGTAAAGTCATCCAACGAAAATTTAACAGTTACAGGTAATTATATTGACAGGGTGGACATCTGATCCGATTGGTACTGATTTTATTGATCCTGTGGACACTGAGTACCAGGAGGCTTAGAAGGGCGACATAACTGGTTACCAGGAGGACTTCGGTGTTGGTTTGGCCCGAGTGTCGGCTATTGACTGTGGTGGACTCGGTATTGAGTTCATTTGATATTAGTATTGTGGATTCTATAGTTTATTGTATTGGAATTTCTCCGACTTTCATTGTCGTTCATTTGTGGATCGCTTTTAGTCATATTTGTGAATGTCTATTTATTTTACCTTTATTTGTTAGCTTTCACGGATTTTATAGAACCTTAATTACCACAAAACTTTGATTATGTATATGTTCGCTTAACGTATATAGGATGCGTATGGGTCATAAATCGAAATTTTAGGCCCTCAGGATGGGATAGAATTTCGGATTTTATTATAGCGACAATTTTTTTTTTAATAACGACAATTTTGGTTGCCGCTAAAACACCTTATTTTTATAGTGACCATATAAAGTCAGGACTTCATATTGTATTGGATCATACAAAACATGATACATAATAGCCGATATGTCAGATATGACCAATATTTAGAGCATATCTATAAATGAATCAATGAAAAGGTCGTGAATTTTTTTATTAAATCTCAATTAACACATCTTTTGTTAGCCACTCGAAGGGATTTTTACTGATTAATTTAATGTACGATGTGCAAGTGTTATATGTAGTCAAGGACTTAGTCAAGTGCTCTCACAAGCCGTCAAGTGTTACAAGAGGGTGGATGCTTCGTTATCAAAATAAAAATCTCAATTAATTCATGATTGTTCCAATAACTTTTGTAATTAAAGTAAGGGAACTTTAGAAAAATATCCTTTCTTTTCAAACGTTCCAGCCTATTATACCAAAATGAAACGTTTTAGGAAAAAGAATTTTCATGATTTTTTAAAGCTCAGAGATCCATGTGATGTAAAATACTCAATTGTGAGATTACAACTTTACCCTTCTTCTCCCCAAAACCTTTAAACTTATTTTCTTCTTCGACAAAACTGTCGGAGTTCTTTTCTGGTGAGTTTTTCTCGCCGGAACTCAGCTTTGTAAGGCCCATAACCAACGTGCGAAACCCGAATGGATCACGAATGGTCACGATCTTGTCTTCCATCAAGAACACCATTGAGTACGTGCCTTCCAACTACTCGCACGCATCCACAACCTGCGACAGGAAGGTCCAGCGAGAAAAGCTCATGTGATTAAGGATCTAAAACCAATAGCAGCCAATGCGATCAGTGACGACAGTTACACTATTCGTGTAATCACTTATGGTTGGCCGGAATGGGTACTTAAATTTCTCAGATTTCACGATAGTCGTTTTCGCTGCGACAGTGCCGATTGCCCAGCAAATATAAATTTTAAAAAATAAAATAGATAAAGCTTCAAACCTTCAACCTGGCTACGAGAGAGAGAATCTGCTACCCAAACATATAAATAACAAAAAACATAAATATAAAATTCTTAATCAAATTTAATAGAACTAGATTAGAGATTTTAGGGCCTCTATTTTGCTTGATGAGTTTATGCAATCAAAGAGTCGTGGTCACCCGTGATCTGTTCGGATTCCGCCCGTTGATTATGGGCCACACAAAGTCGAGTTCCAACGAAAAAAACTCACCGGAAAAGAACTCCGACAATTTTATCGAAGAAGAAGAGAAGAAGAAAACAAGTTTGAAGGTTTTGGAGAGAAGAGGGATAAAATTGTAATCTCGCAATTAGATATTTTACATCACAAGATTCTCTAAGCTTTAACAAATCGTGAAAACCATTTTTCTTAAAACGTTTCGTTTTGGTATAATAGGCTGAAACGCTTGAAAAGGAGGGATGTTTTGCTAATTTCCCCTTAAAATAAGGGTGGCATTATTTGCACCCATTTTTTTGCGAAGAATATACACATTTTTACCATAAAAAATTGACGACTGCCTTGAATCAAACGATGGAGATTGTTTTTTGTCTCAATCTTTCACAGAATAGATCTTGAGATCGTGGCTAACCTATCACACGCTCACATACTGATTAAATGTGGCACACATGCCCAAAAGTGATCTTGTGATCATGAGTGTACATGAGAAAGGGTTCTCAAGTGGCACTTCTGAAGATGTGTGCCACGTGGAATCAAGATCTTACCATCCGGTATGTGTTCCATGATCTCAAAATCTATTGTTTGGAAGATTGGGATAAAAAACGATCTCCATCAACTGATTCAAGGCAATCAAATATTTTTTATGATCACATTGTGTGTATTCTTCACAAAAAAAAGGATGCAAATAACACTACCCTTAAAATAATTTCATAAAATTTTTATTCTTATTTTTCCCAATTTTTCTATTAGGAGACCCCATATTTCTTTTGGAATAAATGAGAAATGACTTGTGTACCACTGGGGGTGCTACGGTGCATCCACCAAATATAAGTTACTTCATCAAAAGCATAGACGTCGTGGAATGCCTAAGTTTTTTTAATACCTTTATTTGCAGCCAGAGATTCTTTCCTCGCGGTATGGGATTAGGTGTGAGAATGTCATTGACCTTCATTGACGGCTTAGAATCAGATGATGGAGATCAATTTTCATCCCAATATTCCACACAAAAGATCTTGAGATCATGGGCCCACCATTATAGGATCAAAGCAAGGAACTTTAGAATCATATGCTCATATTTACGTTCACTTTTTGGAATGTGTATCATGTGAAGTAAAAATCTTACCATCTTTACCTTTACTTTTGAATTATCAATTGAATTTTAGTTCGTAGTTATTAATTACCATCTCATCAACCGCTTAAATCATAAAACTGGTAGAATACTGTTAGATCTTCATAGACTTCTAGAATTGCTTGTCTCTTTTAGATATTTCAAAATTAGTCCTCGTGGGAACGATCTCGTACTCCGCACCCACTAAAATATCACATTAAAAATATCACATCATAGAACATAATTCGTGAGTCAACTAAGTTGTCCATCCACCGGGGAAGATATGACTAAAATCATTAGTATCTACCACCCTTTCTGACGTGTAGTCTAACCCTTGAGTACATTGTTGTGACCATGCATATATATTAGTGGGTCACCATACAATTCAACTAGAGTATTATTTAAATCAATAGTTGCTTTCCTGGCCGACATGTTCGTTATTATATCGTCGTTATCGCCTAATCGGACGATATCATATATAGGTCCATCCTCCTCAAACTTATATAGCTGAAAAAAATGATTACTCATAAAATCAGTCTCGCCAAGAGGAACTTGTTCAGCTTCGACTCGGAAGGATAACAGTTCTTTAATGATGAATACCTTTATGATATCCACCCCAACTTTATAAAACGTAAATAAGGTGACCAAACATCAGAGTCCAAAATGTCGGCAAACACATGGGTATTCACTATCTTCATATGAAACTTAATGAAAATTGTTTCATCTGCCCTCGTAAAACTGATCGCAGACATTCGCCTTATGAATTGTTCAGAATAAATACCCGTCGAAATATTAATAACCCTCCACCGACTATCTTCATACAAGTCATCATCGCTTACAAGAATGTCATCTTGGTGACAGAGAAAATGAATGTCCACATCCGACATCGCATATTTAAGAATGAGAAGGAATGGGTTATAAGACTGATGGCACAAGAGAGACGACGACTGTTAACACATATCAATCGTTTATACAATCGATATTGACTGATTATATAATCGATATTGATTGTATAATTAGTCGATATCGATTGATTAAAGAATCGATATCGACTGTTTATAAATTCGTTATCGATTGTTTAGACAATTGATATTGATTGTTTAAAAAATTGTCTACTAAAATAAAATTATTACTTATATTACACCATTAAAAGACCATAATAAATTGAAAATAAGGACTAATAAAATAAAATTATTTTTTATATTGCACTATTAAGAGAGTCAAACAAATTGAAAATAAAGTTTATACTAGATAATTTGAACATACTTTATTTCGTAATGGCAAATCGTAAGGAATCTTTTTTTTCCAATAGTAAAATATAGGGCTTTCTTTTCTTAAGTCTCTGTTTTTTTCTTCCAAATAATAAATCGAATTAAAGAAAAAGACGTCGTCACTTTTACCTCCTCCGACTTTTCATTATATATTAGAGATAAAAATAAAAATAAAAAAAATGATGCTTTTATGGATTAAAGAAAGGCGGATATTGGCTTTTTACTCTCGAGGCGGCTAGGCTTGTACCTTGCCGGTTGGAGTAAAGGTGAAAATAGAGTCGTCGATGGAAAAGGTGTATCTTACGTTGGCAATTAGGTAAATTTCCCCAATTTAAATAATTTCAGCCCTCTAGTCATTGCGCAGCCTCTTCTAGCTTTAGTCATATCTGCCAGAATGCGTGCCGTCTATGCTGCCTCATCATCTCATAGAGTACCTGTAGTTCAAACTACCTTAAAATATTTATATATTTTAGCCCTCAAATTATTGCACCGCCTCTTCCTTAAAATATTTATACAATTTAGCCCTCAAATTATTGCACCGCCTCTACTTACTTTAGTCGATGCTGTACCATCATTCACAGGTACTTCTAAACGCGCCGACGCATTTTCTGAAAGCGCCAACATTCAGACCCATTGAATAATGTTGATTGCTTCTTATACTATAATGGAAATCATTTTTCTCACAAATCTTTCACACAAGAGATTTTGAAATTATATTTCATATATCAGACGATCAATTTTTATTTAACATGTAACAAATTATAAAAAATATAGTCCTAAAATCATGTTTGAGCGCAACATATATCATAGGATGCAAAATCTATTTTTTTGAAATCTGTGACATGTGAAATCACAAAATAAACTGTCCGATATGTGCCTCATATCAGAAAATAAATCTGTAACATGTATCATCTGATACGAAGAGATCAATGATTGTCAATGAGTCTAAAATATTCGCAATTTCATTAAAGTGATTGGTGCGAGTAGAGGTGCAGCTGTCAATAAGTTAAAACGTCAATTTGCTGACACCTGGTGACAACTTGATACAAATGATAGCTGTTGTCAAAACATAAAATATAAACAATAAGAAACACAAAGACAAAAGAAAGAGAACTAATCACACCATCGGCCGATTAGTCTAAATAATCGTACCGATATTTAAACGTTATCGTTCTGGCCTCTACCGAAATGGAGATATATCGGCTGATATTTTGAATCATGCTTCCCGTTCTTGATAACAGTACAAATAGGTTGTATTATAACATTTTGCGAGATCTCGTATCCCAACTTTGAGAATTGGCCAAATCCCTCATCAATTATGAAAATGGGTTAAATCTCTTATCCAACCGTTTTATCCTAATCCTAGTTAGATACTGAAATACCAATAGTATCTTTTCCTTTTAACGATATTTTTTTTCCTTTTTTCCTCTTTCCTTTAACAATTAATGGCTTATTTTCTTCGCATAAATAATTTAAAAAACGACACATATACTTACGAAACGTTGAAGAATGTTTAATCACCAAGGATCAAAATTTCAGTAAAATTTCGACTGAAATTTTGGTCTAAATTATCCTTTTGGTAAGGACTGAGATCAATAATTTGATCATTTCTGCCGAAATTTTGATCTTTATTAACTAAAGTGAAAATCATTTAACGAGCAGTCAAAATGCAGTCAAAGTGATCAACTCACAGCGGTTGGTAAACACCTAATTAATGCCACTCTTATTGGATGGGGAGTATCTTCCTCACTCAATTTCTCTGATGTAATCTCTTTTTTAATAAAAAAAATTCGTTGTCAAAACAAAAAAATTACTGATGTTAGTGCCATCCATTTTCTCACAAGATATTGAAAAAACAAGCTGATTTTTTACACTACTTTAAGTTGCGCATCGTATCATTAAGAACTTATTTTTTTTAACGATATCATAGGACATAGACAACCTAAAGATATAAAAATATATAAATCTCATCCAACAAATGCCTTGTGTATGATGCATCCTCAGATTTTAATGATGCACCGATTGAGTGGTAGCTCGGATGGTATCATCCATCTTTCGTGAGGCTTGAGGTCATGAGTTCTACACTTAACTTTTGTTTCCTCCCTTATATTAATAAGGTGAGGGTTGTTAAGTAAGATTTATTTTCCTCTGTGTCAATAGATTGTTTATGTTGTATGACATCATTAAAAAAAAAAATTATGATGGCTTAAAATAATGACAAAAATCAGCTTATTTTTTATACCTTTTAGAATTATAATATATTTATTAACCTTAGATGGCCTTTGACTACTCTAAATTGAATGATGGAAATTGGTTTTCTTCTAGATCGTGTCTACAAAAGATATTTAGAACATAGGACACCAATCAAATGGTCCACATATTGACTTCATATGACAGATTCTAAGAAGTGACCAAGTATCTCAAATAATCTAGCACTGGTTTCCCCCTTAAAGAAAATCTTAGGTCGGCAACTGCTAGATGAGCAAATCTCATAGATTGATGAGTAAGGCATATGCATTCAACTACTTGTACTCAAGGTTTTAATTCCGGTATGTATCACAAAAATTGGGCACCCAACTGGCCGATACTCAGTCATTGGCCAAGTTGGACCTTGAAAAAAATACAAAAATCCCAAGTACTTTTTGAAAGTACTATCAACTAATCAAATCTTTTACAAATTATCATTTACCATTTACCAAAATAGGTAGAGGCATAGAGTTATACAAAGTTTAGAAAATATTAAAAAATGCCAGTTGGGTGTCTTTGACGTTCAACATGGCTGATGTTTACCAACTTATCATATTTTATAGAATACCAACTTCCAACCAAGCTGTCAAATCGGGTATCGGTCTCGGGTAATAGTTTACCCAAGGTTGATACGAATCAGCCGATGTATCGGCCAATTATAAAAAATAAAAATAAGTCTCTGTCGAAACCGAGATGTATCAGCCGATGCCGAGTTAGATACCGATACATATTGGTTTGGCCGAAAACCAATATGTATCGCCGATACGTATCGGTATTGACCGATTTTTGATGCCATACTTCCGGCCATAGTGACCAAATTCGCTGATTTTTTGAAAAAGTCGTGAATATATCACAAATTTTTAAACAAAAGAATAAAATTCAAATTATTCACAAATTTCTGAATAAAATTCGAGTTCTCTAAATATCTGCAAATTTCCCGATTTTTTTCCCAATTTCGGTCAAAATAAATATATTTTTTTATTTGTTTTATTTTTATAATTTCTAACTAACATATCTTAGAATTTTTCATTTTGACTTTTCTAGAATTTGATCGCATTTTTCCTGAGTTTGACAATTTTTGCTATAAATTTCTAAATCGGAAACCCTAACTTGGCACCATGCTTAACCAATCAACGTTTGACATTGGGCAATAGGAAAACTAGCTGGAAGCATGATATCAAAAATCAGCGGATATCGATACATATCAATTTTTTGGCAAACCAATACGTACCTGATTCCTGTTTTCGGCAAACCGACGTGTACCTGATTCTTGAGTTCGGTTTGGACACATTGGCCGTAAGAACATCCGTCTTAAAAGGGGAAAAGGTCGCTTTCTGTAGAGTTTGGGAGAGGTAGATGATAAGGACCCTTACCCCCATTTGAAAAGGTTGATCATCATATTCAAACCCGTGGCATATTATTCAAGTGGATAGTACTTACCACACACTAAAGTCCGACCTCTATAGATAGAAGGCATATATTGACCACGTATCAATCATAATATGAATGATATTTCATTTATATCGATATTGATGCCTGGTTATACAGACCCAGCGGGGTCCACACAGATAGAAGGCATATATTGACCACGCATCAATCATAATATGAATGTTATTTCATTTATATCGATATTGATGCCTGGTTATATAGACCCAGCGGGGTCCACACAGATAGAAGGCATATATTGGCCCGTATCAATCAATATAATTGACATTTCATTTATATTAATCGATATTGGAGCCTGGTCATATAGACCTCGCATATAGACCCAGCGGGGTCCACATCCGATACATGTCGAATCAACTAATTTAAAAAGCCTTGATTCTACGATAAGAGCATTACTTGCACTCTTAAAGTTGCCCATTACACCAACTTTAAAGAAAACTTTAAATTTTAGGAACATGTGACATGTGAAAATACGCTCTAGAGTGTCTGATTTGAAGTTTATGATTTATAGATTTTCAGTGTATAAAATTAAATCAAAACACTATATTTATCATATGATCTATAGTAGTCAATTATTGAATAAATAATAGCCTTTGACTATATTTAATCATATGATTTGAAGATTATATTTAATATCTTTAAATCATGGCCTTCAAATCAAATAATTCAAATAGTATTTTCGATACAAATGAGATTGCCAAACTTACAAAGTTTTTCTTTTAAAATTGATAATGGGTGAACTTTTTGAGTGCAAGTAATGGCTCACTTCTACCAATTGGATTTGTAGAAATTATGTGCCACATGGCATTAAAGTGGGAAGTTTGGTGTTTTTTTGTCCAACTTAATGGTGAAAAGAGTCAACCGTTTTCAAATGCAGAATGACAAAAACGGAAGTACCAAAAAAGACCCGGCACCTTCAACCCCTTGCTTACGACTGGGCAGGCGTCACAAAAACTGGAAGCACCTTCACTTGTCTTCTGCATTCCCGCACAATATAAACAAAAAACGCCTACCCTCTTAAGCCTTCAACTTATCCACCCTCCCTCCACAAGCCCAACCATACTCTACTCTCATGGGTTCAGAAGATGATTCTCAGCTTCACTTCATTTTGGTTCCAATGATGGCCCAAGGTCACATGATTCCCATGATGGACATGGCTAGATTGATCGCCGAACGCAGTGTCCTCGTTACCATAATTACAACACCACTTAACGCCTCTCGATTCAACACGGTCATCCATCGCGCTGTTGAATCTGGCCTCCCGATCCGCCTCGCTGAATTCCGGTTCCCATGCCAGGAAATGGGGCTACCCGAAGGTTGCGAGAACTTGGATATTCTCCCTTCGATGGAAATGGCAAAGACGTTCTTGGATTCATTGCATCTGTTACAACAGCCACTGGAAGATATTCTAGGCCAACTACGGCCCCTCCCAAGCTGTATAATTTCCGACATGTGTTTCCCATGGACATCTGAAATCGCTCGCAAATTTCAAATACCGCGATTCCTTTTCCATGGCATGAATTGCTTCTCACTCTTGTGCGTGCATAATTTGCGCCGCTACAAAGTTCACGAAACTGTCACTTCTGATTCGGAGCCCTTCTTGGTGCCGGAGTTACCTCATCGAATTGAGATAACGAAAATGCAGTTACCAAGAAGTGTGGATTCATCTATAGCTGTGGATGACTTCCACAAACGGGTTAGAGAGGCCGAGCTTACATCTTATGGCGTGGTGGTGAATAGTTTCGAAGAGTTAGAGCCTGAATATGTTGAAAACTACCGTAAGGCGATCGGAAAGAAGGTGTGGGCGATTGGGCCTGTTTCACTTTGCAACAAGGGGGCCTTAGATAAGGTAGAGAGGGGCAATAAGGCTTCTATTGATGGGGATAAAATTTTGCATTGGCTCGATTCGAAGAAGCCAAATTCCGTTGTTTATGCTTGTTTTGGTAGCCTGTCTCGTCTCTTGCCTCGGCAAATGATTGAGATCGGCTTGGGTTTAGAGGCTTCGAAACGTCCATTCATATGGGTGATAAAATGCTGCAACAATTTGTCTGAATTAGAGAAATGGTTATCAGAGGAGAAATTTGAGGAAAGGATCAAAGGGAGGGGACTCTTAATCAGAGGGTGGGCGCCTCAAATACTGATCTTATCGCACCCGGCGATCGGAGGGTTCCTGACGCACTGCGGATGGAATTCCACGTTGGAAGGGCTAAGTGCTGGTGTGCCGATGATCACATGGCCAATCTTTGCAGAGCAGTTTTTGAATGAGAAGTTTGTAGTACATGCTCTAGGGATCGGAGTCAGGGTGGGTGCAGAGATTCGCATAAGGTGGGGAGAGGAGGAGAAGGTTGGGGTGTTGGTGAAGAGAGAAGATGTTGAGGAAGCTGTGGGGAGATTGATGGATGAAGGGGATGAAGGAAAAGAGAGGAGAAGGAAAGGGAGAGAGATTGGGAAGATGACAAAGAAAGCTATGGAAGAGGGTGGTTCTTCTTACTTGAACATCACACTTCTAATTCAAGATGTCATGCAACAGGCTCGTGAGAGGTCAGCCCAAATGAAGAGAGTGGAAGGAAGTGTGGCTTAGGGTGTGCTTTCATGTTGTACAGTCAAACAAGTGCAAGAAACAAATTAATGGAAGCAATCAACAACTTTTACACGCGCAAATCTTGTTTGTAAAGAACGAATCTGTGGTTGCAAATAACAGTACCTCCTTTTTGTTCTTTTTCATTTTCCTGGTTTTGGCAAAACCCACCCATGCACCTAGGACTGCACCAGGACAGTGCATAGGTCAACTTCCCTCTGTCCAAATGGCTAATGCTTGAGAAGTGCACAAATAGAATACTAATAAGTGAAAAGTACACATTTTTTACCATTCACGCAATTTTTCGCTCCAAAATATGAGTGCAACTGACAAAATTGATGGAGGGAGATTAACCTATACACCACCATGGGTAAACTGGCTAGGCACCTAACAGCAAGTCAGTGTACATATAGCTGAGATCCATCTAGACCCTCCTCTTCAATTGCTCACGGCTTTGGGTTCGAAGATTGGACCTGACGAGTACTTGCGATCCACGCTAAATCAGCTAAACTCCATTTAAAATTAATAGTTTGTTAGTTCTATACAAGGATCAAAATATCGGTAAACCAATACGTATCCTGAAGGTCAGGATGATACGTATCAGGTATCGGCCGATACATTGAATATATCTATTTGATGCATTGAAATTTTTTTTTTCGATTGTCTACACAATCAATGACGATTGTCTACAAAATCGTCATCGATTGTTTAGACAATCGAAAAAAATATATATATACATATTATCGAACGATATATTGAAATTATTATCCGACAATTTCAATGTATCGTCCGATACGGGCGATACATTGCTCGTATCGGACGATAAGTGCATTATTTTTAAGGGGGTACGATACAATGCCTTTGTATCGTACCGCCCAAGTTTAAAATCGATACGTATCGATGTCGGACGATTTTTTGACCCATAATTTTATATAATGTCCATTAAATATAGACGGCATTTGACTTCTTGAAATGGAATGATGGAAATGGTTTTTGTACTTGATCATTTCTATCAAAAATCTTTAGAACATGGTGCACCTATCAAATGGTTCAAATGTTGATTCCACATGACACATTTTAAAAACGTAAGTACCAAATCACCTGGAACTCGTGCCACTAAACCTCAGACCAATCCCAATAAACAAGCTTAGAGGGTGAAATTAGTATTTTACCCTTGTGCCTATGTCATGGGTTTAACGTCTGGGATATAACCCTACTCTAATACTAACTCACTTTTACAATAGAGCGTATTGTTTGGTTATGCCCTTGAAAAAATATCGGCTACTACTCTAATAAGTATGACGAGAATCATAGGCGCCGGTTCTGCCTATGAACTTGGCCAAAAGGGCAGCAGCTGTCAAGGCGGTACGGGAAGCCTCTATCTTGACTAATCCCACTAGTTTAAAGAGTGGTGAGACTCAGCATGACCCTACTGAAGGGATTTTGGAAATCGGCTCCTAATAAGAAGTGTTGAAAAAAATTATTAGAAATATGTAAACAAAAATAATAGAGATGAAATCAAGAGTAGAATTTAGAGGCACGTTAAGATAAACACTTTTTCTAAACGTTATTTACCTCCTTCTGATTAGAATCGCAATAGTAAAAGAGGAGAATAGCAAACATGTTCCCGGGATACAACCAAGCCCAGCCCTCTGTAATTTCTTTTGTATTTGCACTCACAAAAGAGAATCCCAAACACTATGTAATATGCCCAAAAGAAAGAGAAAGTCTTATTTTTTTATATGTTTTCTTACGGTGATCTTATCTCTATTTATAGAGAAAATCTCGAACTATTATGTTTTTTCACTTAAAAATAAATGATAAGATACATTTTCACAAAAAAATATAATCGTTAAAAATTCTTTCCACAAAACTATCCGTTAAAATATCTTTTCGTAGAAAAAGATACTAACCGTTAAGACACATTTTTCGGAGAGAAAAAATCTTTAAGGATTGTTACACTTATTTTTTACCACAAGAAAAGTGAATCTTAAAATAAATCACGAGATAAATTTATTTAAAACTCATTACCAAAAGAAAAAGTGTATATTGAAATAAATCAAGAAAGAACGTTTTATAAAACTCTTTAAAATATACAATAATCTCCTACTATTTTAAAAAGTTTTTTAAAAAATAATTTAGTTAGGCATATAAAAATTATAATACATAAATGAAAGTATCTTAAAGATTTGAAATTTCACTTAGTGTAAGTATATCAAACTTTATCAAGCTGCTTAGTGACTTATAGTCTTGAACTAAGGACCTTATTCAACAAATCGAATATTCTACACACATTATAATTTATAAAACTTAGTATTCTTAAAAAAGCCATCACATTTATGGCCATGTGCTTTACCCCAGTTTCTTGAGTGCTCTAGGAGAGTTTATTACTCTATAAGAAGCGGCCTGTCTTTCACACTCAAATAGGTAAATCTATCAAGAGTGGCTCATATATACAACTCCAACTTAAATAAGGCTATAGATTCGTTAAGAGAATCAATCTCATCCGCTCACATGATTAGCACTAGTTTGGTACACATAAGAGAATGAGTTATTTTTGAACATATAGTTCGTTCTAGTGCCAATAGAATCACTCATTCAATTTATTTTTCCCATTGAACCTAAGTGATGGTTCACAAAATTTAGGTTGGGTTTTCATTGAAGGTGACTCTTATTTTATAGATCTCAACCCCATTCCATTAGATGTTTTATGTAAGTATTCTCTTGTAAGGTCTTTCGTAAGAGGGTCGGCCAAATTCTCTTTCGACCTTAAAGAATCTAAAGTCACTGCTCCACCCTTGAGTAAACTTTTGACATAGTTATGTCTCAAACTTATATGCCTATTTTTACCATTATATGTCTTATGATTCGCTCGTTTAAGAGTCGCTTCATTATCACAGTATATGGTAATTGCAGTGACAGGTTTATCCCTTATAGGTACGTCTACCAATAGGTTTTAAAGTAATTCTGTTTCTTTACATGCTGCAACAAGTGCAATAAATTCAGCTTCCATAGTGGTATGAGTTATGCAAGTTTGCTTTTTAGATCCCCAAGAAATAGCTCCACTTGTCATAGTGAAAATCCAACCAGTTGTAGACTTTAATTATTCACTATCTGTGTTCCAACTAGCATCACTATATCCTTCTAGAACAACAGGATAGTCAAGATACTACAAGGGATAATTAATAGTTCCTCTAAGATATTTGAGTGCTCGATGTATAGCATCTCAATGTTCTTGAGCATGGTTATTAGTATATCTACTGAGTTTACCCACAACATAGGCAATATCTGAACGAGTACAATGCATTGCATACATTAGACTACTAATTACCTTAAGGAACTTCTCAATATAATGAGATTGTGTTAAAAGTATACCCTTATCATTTCTTATTAATTTGATTCTTAAAATTATATCGGCTTCTCCCATATCTTTCATCTTAAAATTGAAAGATAAAGACAAATACCAAATATGTCGATACCAAATATAAGCATATCGTCAACATAAAGACAGATAATAACACCAAAGGTTTTATTAAATTTACTATATACACATTTATTTGCTTCATTGACCGTATAACCATTTGATAATATCACTTTATCAAATTTATTATGTCATAATTTAGGAGCTTGTTTTAAATCATATAATGATCGGACCAACTTGCACACTTTATGCTCTTGACCTTTAATGACAAACCCTTCGGGTTGTTCCATATATATCTCTTCAGTGAGATCACCATTCAAAAAAGCAATTTTACATCCATTTGATAAATGATTAGATGGTGAACTGAAGCTAACACCAACAAGAGTCTAATAGTGGATATTCGAGCAACACATGCATAAGTATCAAAATAATCAATTCATTTTTTTTATCGAAAGCCTTTAGCCACTAATCTGGCTTTGAACTTATCTATGGATCCATCAACTCTCAATTTCTTTCTAAATATCCACTTACACCCTATTGGTTTTGAACCAGGGGGTAAGTCGACTAACACCCAAGTGTTATTAGATAAAATTGAGTTCATTTCATCATCGATGACTTCTTTCCAAAAAAATGAATCAATTAATGATAATGCTCCCTTAAGGGTTGTAGGGTCACCCTCAACATTAAAAATATAATATTCCCTTTTAATATTATTTCTATTTCCCTCTACGAGAAAAACATAAAAGTCAGGTCCAAAAGTTGTATGATGCCTTGCTCTTTTACTCATTTTAGGTTCTATATATCTAGAAGTATGATTATTACTCACAACAATATCGTGGTTGGAAGCAATAACACTAATGCTAAAAGTAACAATATTATTGTTAGAAGAACTAGAGATACTCAAATCATGATTAGATTTATGGCAATCGAAATAGAGTATATTTTCAAACAATTCAGCATCTCTAGATTCAATAATGACATTATTTTCTAAATCTCAAAACCTATATGATTTGCTATGTTGTACATAACCAATAAATATGTATTTAACAAATTTAGCCTCTAACTTAGATCTCTTAATGTCGAGAATTCTCACATATGCAAGACACCCCCAAACTTTAAAGTATCATAAGTGACGTTTATGATTGAACCAAAGTTTATATGGGGTTATATTCTAATTTTGAAAGGTACTCTATTCAATATATAACAAGATGTAAGTAATGCTTCACTCCACATATTCTTTGGTAAATCAGAATTTAACAACATAGCATTAATCATATCTACAAGAATACGATTCTTCCTTTTTGTAACTCTATTTTGCTGAGGTGTATAAGGGGCGATAACTTGATGGATAATATCATGAGATTCACAAAACTTATCAAAGTCATGTGATAAATATTCTCCACCCCTATCGCTCTGTAAGACCTTAATTGAAGTTTTCAATTGATTCTCAATTTCTGCTTTGTAAATCTTAAATTTGTCAAGTGCTTCATCCTTTGATCTTAATAAGTAGATATATGTAAACTTAAAAAAATCATCAATGTAGGTAATGAAATATTTCTTACCCCCATGAATTTCAGTATTTTTTAAGTTACATATATCGAAATTGATGAGGCCCAATTTTTCATAATTCCTTTCCACACTTGAAAAAGGTTTCCGAATAATCTTCATCTGTGCACAAATTTTACATTTATCCAAGACAGAAGTATCACATTTAGGAATTAAATCTAAAGTTATCATACTCTTCATAGAACTAGAATTTAGATATCCTAATCAATCATGCTACAAACTAAAAGAATCAACGATATAAGCAGAACTAGAATTTTCATTCACAATGTTAAGTTTGATCATCCCATTACAAGATAAACCCTTGCCCAAAAACATCTCATTCTTTAATAAGATTAACTTATCAGACTCATAAACCATCTTGATGTCACTTTTATTGAAGATGTCACCTGATATAAGATTTTTTCGCATATCAAGTACGTAATGAACCTTAGTAAGAGTGACTTTTTGTCCTGAAGTGAACTTGAGATCCACTGTGCCAATTCCAAAAACCTTTGCTATGACATGAGTACCAAGTTGCGTTGCACCATCATTCATAGGTGTGTATGTTTTTAACATATCGCGGTCATTGGAGATGTGAATTGTAGCACCGGTATCTAGCCACCATCCTTCATCTTTCGTCACAGAATTGGCTTCACTGATCATGATCTTCTCTTCAGTGAGATTCACTTGAGATGATTTTTCTTGCTTCTTGCGAAAGCGACAATCTCTAGTAAAATGATCAGATTTATCACAAACATAACAAACTTCATATTTCTTTTTGGATTTGTCTTGGTCATTTTGATCGGCATTAGGTTTCCTTTTGAACTAGATTTTATTCTTATTTGACTTCAAATTCTTATTTAATTTGGAATCATTTGATTTAATGTTTCCAATCAAATTTACTTTGGGATCAACTCTTTTATCATCTTTTGAATATCAAAGTCTTGATTCTTCTTCAATTCGTAGATGACATAAAAGTTGAGTCATAGACAAAGATTTATTCTCTTGTCGATGATTCATCTTCTTTTTATAGTCATTCCAAGAAAACAGTAATTTAGAAATAATAGCGCCAACTTGAAATTCTCAGGAAGTTTAATCCCAACAGAATTAAGATGATTAATGATAAGTTGCAAGTCGTACACTTGCGCAAGAATAGACTTATCATTTTATATCTTAAAATCAAATAAATTGTCAACAAAGAAAATACGATTTTCAGATTCTTCTACTCTTTATTTCTCATCAAATGCATACCAGATGTCTTTTACTGTGGGCACGCTAACGTAGATGTCGTAGATAGAATCTGTTAGCGCGTTCAATATATGACCCTTGCATATGTAATCATCATCTCTACGTTTCTTACGCGCAGTAATGACTTTCGAAGTGTCGTCTGATTTTACAGGCGGTAAGTCAGTAAGATCCTTGTCTAAAATATATGCAACATTCAAGGTGGTGAGGAAGAACAAAATATTCTGCTGCTAACGGGTAAAGTTCGTTCCATCAAATCGTTCCAATCGCACGAAATCTTGATTCATCACTTTGATTGAATCCATAGATGCTTCCACGTCGCAAATTAACATTTAGAATTGTTTGAAAAAAAATTTAGATCAAGGGTGGAATTTAGAGGCATGTCAAGATGAACGCTTTCTCTAAACGTTATTTGCCTCCTTTCGGTTAGAATCGTGATAGCAAAAGAGGAGAATAGCAAACACGTTCCCGAGATACAATCAAGCCCAACCCACTGTAATTCCTTTTTTGTTTACACTCACAAAAAAGAATCCTTAACACTACGTAATATGCCTAAAAGAAAGAATAGAAAGTCTTATTTTCTAGAGATTTCATCTCTGTGTCTTTTCATAGAGTTGTGTCTTTTCACATCACAGTAAAAAGATGAAATCAATTCACTTGTGTATTTTCAGAGAATTGTGTCTTTTCACTTAAAGATAAGTGCTAAGATATCTTTTCACAAAAAAAGACCGTTTAAAATCCTTTCCACAAAGCTATCCGTTACAACATCTTTTTCGTAGAAAAAGATACTAGCCATTAACACATTTTTTGGAGAGAAAAAATCTTTAAGGATTGTTACGCTTATTTTTTACCACAAGAAAAGTGGATTTTAAAATAAATCAAGAGAAAATTTTATTTAAAACTCTTTATAAAAAAAAAATGTGTATCTTGAAATAAATCAAGAAATAACGTTTTATAAAACTCTTTAAAATATACAACAAGAAGAACTTGGCCTCTAGCGCTCGGAAGAGTCCAATTGATAAAGCTAGACTTGCTGCCATGGCAAGATTGCGTATGGAAGGGCAGGTGGACAGAAGAGTCCAATTGATTTGGGAGAGAGATTTCTTAAATGCAATTTGTCGTAATAAAATTCGGGAGGGTTATTTCTTAAATACAATTTGTCTCAATATATAGCAGAAATATATCAACTATATCGGCGATATCAGCCGCATAGTCATCGATATAAATGATAATATTTTCATTTATATTGATAGATATCAATGCCACGGTCATATCAACCCGGCGTTCGGGGGTTCCTGACCCACTGCGGTTGGAATTCAACGTTGGAAGGGCTAAGTGCACGTGTGCCGATGATCACATGGCCAATCTTTGAAGAGCAATTTTTAAGGAGAAATTTGTAGTACATGTTCTAGGGATTGGACTCAGGGTGGGTGCAGAGATTCGCGTAAAGTGGGGAGAGGAGGAGAAGGTTGGGTTGCTGGTGAAGAGAGGAGATGTTGAGGAAGCTGTGGGAAGATTGATGGATGAAGGGAATGAAGGAAAAGAGAGAAGGAAAGGGAAAGGGTTGGGGAGGTGGCAAAGAAGGCTATGGAAGAGGGTGGTTCTTCTTAGTTGAACATCACACTCGTAATTCAAGATATCATGCAACAGGCTAGTGAGAGGTCAGACCAAATGAGGAGAGTGGATCTTAGGGTGTGAGTTCATATTGGACAATCAAATAAGTGCAGGAACATATTAATGAAAACAGAATCAATAAGTGCAAGAATAAATTAATGAAAACATAATCTGAACGAACTTGTCGATCTGCAGTAAATTTGATCTCTAAGCTTTGCCTCGTTATCACTTTTAAAAACAAAATTGAATGGGTATCGGCCAATGTTCTTCTCTATAAAATGCTTGTCATTCCCTACCCTTTTATCTGGATCAAATTTCCGATCAATCGACATCAACTGTTCTAAAAAAAAAGTTGAGCATTCAATGCCTAACACTTCATTACCTCTTTTTTTAAATCCTCAATCCCTATAAATAAAGATCTAACAAAAAACTCAAATCTGCATATTAATAAAAAATAAAAATAAAACCATTTATTAGAACCACAAAAAATCCCCAATTTTTCTTCCAAAAAATACACACACCATTGTCAAGAGAAGATGCACGAAGGTAACTCTGTGTTTAAACAAGGGCACTTTAGAAAAACAACCTTGAAAAACAAACGTTTTAGCAAAACAACCCCGAACTTAAATGTTTTTCTAATTATCCAATCAATGAATCTTTCTCCTCAGTCCACTCTTCTTCTAAGCATTTTAAGTACTCTTCTATTTTTTATAATGCAAATAGAATCAGGCGATTCCTTGCACCCACTTTTTAAGTGATTGCACCGACGGTAAAGAAAGACTTCGAATTTGAGGGACATATGACATGTGAAAACGCAATCTAGGCCGTTTGATTTCAAGTTCATGATCTATAAATCCTTAGTGGATAAGATTGGAGCAAAACAGGATATTTATCATTTGATCTATGTTATCAATCGTTGAATCAAATAATAGCCTTTGACTATATTTAATCAGATGACAAAGATTAAGTTTTGTGCCAATCTTATCCACTGAGGATCTATAGATCATGAACTTTAAATCAGACGGCTCAAATTATATTTTCACATGTCACATGTCCCTAAAATATATTATTTTTTTTAAACTTGGTGCAATCACTTAAAATGCGAGTGCCAGTAATGGCTCTCTTTTTAAAACCTTGACTAAGAAACATCCATTTTTTAGAAGGAAACTACTAAAAAGAAAGGGTGTGGGGCACAAATATCTAACAATGTCATAAAACTCTTCTATTCCCTTTTTCCAACACCTTAAACTTTAAGATGGGTATAAAAAATGGCGCTACTTTTCTCCGCAAAATCTCTCCTATTCTGGTCTTTCCACTGTCCAGATTAGGGGAGAAGGCAGGATTCCCCAAAGAAGAGCCCAACAAGGGGTCAAGTGTGCCACCGAGCATGGGTCAAAATACTGTCCGATACAGATACGTATCGGTTTTGGACGTAGGCGATACGATACAATGCCTATGTATCGTATACCCCTTAAAAGTAGGTTATTATCGTCCGATACTGACAATTTATCACCCGTTTCGGACGATAAATTGAAATTATCGGACGATAATTTCAATATATCGTCCGATAATTTTATTATTTGCTTCAAAAAAAAAATTTAGGGTCTAAAACCCATGGAAGAAGAAAAAAAAGAGAAGAAGAAGCGGTAAAAGGCTCACCTGAATGACAAGTGGTAAAGGTCTTCGTTTTCCCCCTTTCTTTCTTCTTTATTTTTCCTTCTTTTTTTTTCTGTCTTATATTTTGACTTTAAACGACATTTATATGAAATAGAGAATGGAACCGACTCTCTTACCAGTCACATACACACCAGAATAGTGTTTAAATGATCTTAGACATAAAGGTTTACGATGTAAGTGATCTGAACTGTCAAATTTATTTTTTGGGAATATTTAAACCATCTAAACTATAGACTATAATATCAACCATTGGTTTTAATTTTAAGGGCTGATTATTAAAGTTCATCAATCTCATTGATGTTTCACATTCATTGCCCAACCTTTAATCTATGATCGATTAGACAGTGTTTAAATGATCTCATACCATTCAAATATTACTTTTTATTTCACACCAATTAAGTGTGATTTATCATTATGTGACACACATCTATAATTTGTCAAATGGTGTTTAAATGATCTTACGCCATTAAAAACTCACTTTTTATTTTACACCATTAAAGTGTGATTTATCATTATGATTACTTCAAATCAGATGATGGAGATCTTGTTTCACCCCAATCTTTCACACAATTGATCTTGAGATCATATCACGAGACGATTAGTTTTTTATTCAAATGTCATATATCCTCCAAAAATGGCCCTAAAATCACGTTTGAGCGTGATGTGCGTCATTGGATTCAAGGAAAATTTTCTGGGGATTTGTGGCATGTGAAATAAAAAATTGACCGTGATAAGTGCGACATGATCTCAAGATCCACTGTGTGAAAGATCAGGGTGAAACACGATCTCCATCATTTGTTCTAGGTTACACATATGAGTAGTTTTAGAAATTGCGTGAGCGATAATAGAAGTACCCATATATATAGAGGTACCCAATATTTCACACAGTAGATCTTGGGATCATAGCCCAATTGGCAGACGGTCAGATCTTGATTCCACATGGCATACATCATCCCCCAAAGTGACCCTGATTATGGACGTATCATGAGTAGGATTCTCGAGTCACTTTTGAGATTTATTCAATGTGAAATCAAAATCTGATCGCCTATATATTTTGCATAAGTTCAAAATTCATTGTGTGATAGATTGAGACAAAACATTATCTCCATCATTGGATTCAATCCAATAAACAACTCTTAAGGTGTAAATCCCAAGTTTTCTTTAAAATTCATAAATATGCATCAAATAAGTCTTAAATAAATTTTTAAAAAATTCAAAAAAATAAAAATCATTAAATTTAATTTTTCTAATTTTTAGAGTATTTTTACCCATGGAATCTAACGGTCTGTAATCCAACAATAAACTTAAAAGAGTGTAAAAAAAATGGCTGGCAGCAATCTTCCATCTTCCGTGTTCACACAAAAGATGCACCCATATGCAAAATGATATCCTTTATGTTCGAAGATAATCTACCATCACCGCCTTGTCAATCGCCCCCAATCAGACGCAGTATGCAATTCTAGCAGGGACAATCGAGGATCAAAATATCGGTTTCGGACGTGACCAAAATTGAAAGGTTGACCGAAATTTTGAGAGCGAGGCTAAAATTTTGGTGCCCATTTTTTATTTTTTATTTTAAACTCAAATTATAGGCCGATAATTTGCTACCTCGATATTTTGGCCTATTTTTTGAGGATTTCATTTCAGGCATGACCAAAACCGATGCAATTTCGGCTGAACTTTTGATCCATGGAGACAACAACTCTCCAGATTCAAAGTCCATTCAACCATAGTAACTAGTAACCAAATTCTCCAACTTTTTGAAAAAGTCAGTGAATAATTCATGATTTTTTGAGATAAAAAAATAATAATACATGTCAACCGGAGCCATTACTAGCACTCTTGGAAGTTGCCCATTGAACCAAATTTAAAGAAAACTTAGAATTTCAGGAAAATGTGACATGTGAAAACACAATCTAGGCCGTCTCATTTGAAGTTTATGATCTATAGATCTCCAGTGTATAAGATTAAAGAAAAACGCTATACTTACCATATGATCTATAGCGGTCAAATATTAAATCAGATAATAGCCTTTGACTACATTTAACCATATGATATAAAGATTATATTTCATGCTATTCTTTTGCAATTAATATCTTTAAATCATGGCCTTCAAATCAAATGACTTAGATAGTATTTTAATACAGCCAAACTTATAAGTCTTTCTTTTAAAATTGATGAACGGCGAACTTTCCGAGTGCAAGTGATGGCTAACTTCTACAAATTGGATTTGTAAAAATTTGGTGCCACATGGCATTAAAGTGGGAAGTTTGGTGTTTTTTTGTCCAACTTAATGGTGAGCAAGAGTCAACCATTTTCTGATGCATAGTGACAAAATGGAAGTACCAAAAAGACCCGGCACCTTCAACTTGCTTACGACTGGGCAAAAAGACCCCTTGCTTACGACTGGGCTGGCGTCACAAAAACTGGAAGCACCTTCACTTGTCTTTTGCATTCCCCCACAATATAAATAAAAAACGCCTACCCTCTTAAGCCTTCAACTTATCCACCCTCCCTCCACAAGCCCAGCCATACTCTGCTCTCATGGGTTCAGAAGATGATTCTCAGCTTCACTTCATTTTGGTTCCAATGATGGCCCAAGGTCACATGATTCCCATGATGGACATGGCCAGATTGATCGCCGAACGCCGTGTCCTCGTTACCATAATTACAACACCACTTAACGCCTCTCGATTCAACACGGTCATCCATCGCGCTGTTGAATCTGGCCTCCCGATCCGCCTCGTCGAATTCCGGTTCCCATACCAGGAAATGGGGCTACCTGAAGGTTGCGAGAACGTGGATATTCTCCCTTCGATGGAAATGACAAAGACGTTCTTGGATTCATTACATCTGTTGCAACAGCCACTGGAAGATATTCTAGGCCAACTATGGCCCCTCCCAAGCTGTATAATTTCCGACATGTGTTTCCCATGGACATCTGAGATCGCTCACAAATTTCGAATACCGCGACTCCTTTTCCATGGCATGAATTGCTTCTCACTCTTGTGCATGCATAATTTGCGCCGCTACAAAGTTCACGAAACTGTCACTTCTGATTCGGAGCCCTTCTTGGTGCCGGAGTTACCTCATCGAATTGAGATAACGAAAATGCAGTTACCAGGAAGTGTGGATTCATCTTTAGCTACGGATGACTTCCACAAACGGGTTAGAGAGGCCGAGCTTACATCTTATGGCGTGGTGGTGAATAGTTTCGAAGAGTTAGAGCCCAAATACGTTGAAAACTACCATAAGGCGATCGGAAAGAAGGCGTGGGCGATTGGGCCTGTTTCCCTCTGCAACAAGGGGGCCTTAGATAAGGTAGAGAGGGGCAATAAGGCTTCGATTGATGAGGATAAAATTTTGCATTGGCTCGATTCGAAGAAGCCAAATTCTGTTGTTTATGCTTGTTTTGGTAGCCTGTCTCGTCTCTTGCCTCGGCAAATGATTGAGATCGGCTTGGGTTTAGAGGCTTCGAATCGTCCATTCATATGGGTGATTAAAGGCTGCAACAATTTGTCGGAATTAGAGAAATGGTTATCAGAGGAGAAACTTGAGGAGAGGATCAAAGGGAGGGGACTCTTAATCAGAGGATGGGCGCCTCAAATACTGATCTTATCGCACCCGGCGATCGGAGGGTTCCTGACGCACTGCGGTTGGAATTCAATGCTGGAAGGGCTAAGTGCTGGTGTGCCGATGATCACATGGCCGATCTTTGCAGAGCAGTTTTTGAATGAGAAGTTTTTAGTACATGTTCTAGGGATCGGAGTCAGGGTGGGTGCAGAGATACGCGTAAAGTGGGGAGAGGAGGAGAAGGTTGGGGTGTTGGTGAAGAGAGATGATGTTGAGGAAGCTGTGGGGAGATTGATGGATGAAGGGGATGAAGGAAAAGAGAGGAGAAGGAAAGGGAGAGAGATTGGGAAGATGGCAAAGAAAGCTATGGAAGAGGGTGGTTCTTCTTACTTGAACATCACACTTCTAATTCAAGATATCATGCAACAGGCTCGTGAGAGGTCAGCCCAAACGAAGAGAGTGGAAGGAAGTGTGGCTTAGGGTGTGCTTTCATATTGTACAATCAAACAAGTGCAAGAAACAAATTAATGGAAGCAATCAACAACTTTTACATGCGCAAATCTTGTTTGTAAAGACGAATCTGTGGTTGCAAATAACAGTACCTCTTTTTTTTTTTCAGGTTTTGGCAAAACCCACCCATGTACCAAGGACAGTGCATAGGTCAGCTTCCCTCTGTCAAAATGGCTAATGCTTGAGAAGTGGACATAGAATACTAATAAGTGAAAAATACACATTTTTTACCTTTCACGCAATTTTTCGCTCAAAAATATGGGTACAACTGACAAGATTGATGGAGGGAGGTTGACCTGTGCACCACCCTTGGTACACAGGCTAGGCACCTAATACCAAGTCAGGGTACACATAGCTGAGATCCATCTAGACCATCCTCAATTGATTGGACCTGATGAGTACCTACGATCCTCGCTAAATGCAGTCAAACGCCATCTAAAATTAATTGTTTGTTAGATCTATATAATGTCCATTAATTATAGACGGCCTTTGACTACTTTGAATGGAATGAATCATTTCTATCAAAAATCTTTAGACCATGATGCACCTATCAAATGGTTCAAATGTTGATTCCACCTGACATACTTTAAAAAGTACCAAATCACCTAGAACTTGTGCCGCTAAACCTCGCAAATCCCAGAAAATTGGCTTGGAGGGTGAAATTAGTATTTTACCCTTGTGCCTGTGTCTGGGGTTTAACGTCTGGGATATAGCACTACTCTAATACTAACTCACTTTTACAATAGAGCATATTGTTTGGTTACCCCCTGCAAAAAATCGGCAACTATAATAAGTATGACGAGAATCATAGGCGCCGGTTCTGCCTATGAACTTGGCCAAAAGGGCTGCGGCTGCCAAGGCAGCACGGGAAGCCTCTATCTTGACTAACTCTGAGCTTCCCACTAGTTTAAAAAGTAGTGAGACTCAGCATGACCCTACTGAAGGGATTTTGGAAATCGGTTCCCATTAAGAAGAACTTGGCCTGTAGCGCTCAGAAGAGCCCAATTGATAAAGTGAGGCTTGCTGCCATGGCAAGATTGCGTATGGGAAGACAGGAGTGGACTGGCAAGGCAAGGCTGGGAAGTCACTGGCAGCTTTTCAGCCTACGCTAGCTTATTGCCTTTATGATATTCTACCACTTCTACTCAAAGTTTTAATACCGGTATATACCAACAATATCGGACACCCAGCTGGCAGATACAAAAGGGCAGATACCAATATGTATCAGCCAATTTGGGCTTTTAAAAGAAGGGGGGAAGAGAGATCCCAAGATTTCTTTTGTTTTTAAAGGGTTATCAACTTTTTTGTTTTTTTAAAAAATATCATACAACTTAGACAGCCAAGATGTAGCGTTTCTACAAACTGCACGCTGAGGAGTTGTTTCGACACAGCACACTAGGAGAAGACCCGTACAAAGGGACCTTCAACTTCAACTTCCTACTTACAAGTGGGCATGCGTCACAAAAACTGGAAGCACCTTCACGAAGTCTTTTGCATTCCCCCACAATAGTAAAAGAAAACCCTAGCCCCTCAATTCTTCAACTTATCTACCTCCCTCCACAAGCCCAGCCACATACTCTACTCTCATGGGTTCAGAAGCAGACTCCCAGCTTCACTTCATTTTGGTCCCAATGATGGCGCAAGGCCACATGATTCCCATGATCAATGGCGGAACCAAGATTCTCATTTAAGTGGGGCGCAAGATGAATTAGATATATATTTTTTACAATAAATATAGACTTAAACTAATTTATATCATAAAATATAATTTTTATTAAATTTATACACAAATCAGTCCCTCATATCCTCATTGTAACGCAGTCTATTTCTATTATATGCTATATGACATATCTATATTTCAAATCTCAACTTACCTCAAAATATCAAATTTGTCTCTTAAGGGTTTAGGTTTAGGGATTTACGATTTAGGGAATTAGGACTTTAGGCATGCAAGATTGAAAAAGGGCTTTAGAAATTAGGGGATTTTAACTAAAGGGACCAACTCTCATGACCATCATTTAAGCACCAAAATGGTGTTTTAAATGATCTTACCCCATTGATGGTTTAAGATGTAGATGATTCGAATCATCAAAGTGCTAGCTCGTAGATTGAAGTGCAACTAGCCCAAAAATTGTGTTTTATGGAGATTTAAACCATCTAATTGTGGAGCCATTATCTCTAACTAAATTATCCACATAGCTTACAAAATAATTCACATATCCTAAATATAAATTAAAACTTTTTTACTCAATAAAATAGAATTACATAAATTTAATTTAGACAAGACACCTCCCTTCTAGCAGGATCCGACTCAAATCCTATTACGTGATCTGACGAATCCGATTTCAATAAAATCTATATAATAAAATTTAAAATACAATTAATATTTTGGATGTTTAAACATCATATTTGGATTTAGCCAACAATTTATAAATAATTTATTTGACCAATTAGAAACTAGACTCGGATTTATAATCTCTTTGGGGCCTTTCATCGAACAACTCCAATGCGTGATATGCATCCAATAAAAGTTTGAGTTTCTGCAATCTCAGAACTTGAAGAAAACAAGTTCGGGTTTCTACAATCTCAAATCTTGAAGGAAAAAAAAAAACTCTAATAAAAGTACAACCCTAATAAATAAATAAATAACTCCAAGTCGGGTGTGGACCGTACGGTGTGGGGTCATCTGCAGGAATCTGATCACCAATTTAAAACACACAGCATCTCCTACCACAACTTATGTGGTAGAGATTTGTATCCAGTGCCCAACTGCCCATCTATCATAACTAGGGCCTGTGGACCAGAGAGAGAGATAAAAGAAGAATAAAAATAGGAGACTAAGAAGAAGAGAGGGCTGAGGCAGTAAGGCCTGGGAAGGAGATCTTATCGACTACTATGAGAGTAGGCAGCGGCGGCAAGAGAGGGCTTCAGCGTCGCCAGCATCGGATTCAAGTGGGGCGAGCCGCGAGAGCCGAGAGGACAAAGAATGGAGGACGCCCGTTTACAAAATGAGTTTAGGGACGGCAACGGGCAGTACATATATCTCTAACTTAACGGGGTTATTTAATTTATTATTATTTTTTTTTATTTTTTTGGGAGTTAAGAGTGTGGGCGCTCGCCCGCACTAGGCAATACATAGTTCCGCCCTTGCCCATGATGGATATGGCTAGATTGATCGCCGACCGTGGTGTCCTCGTTACCATAATCACAACACCACTTAACGCCTCTCGATTCAACAAAGTCATCGATCGCGCTGTTGAATTTGGCCTCTCGATCCGCCTCGTCAAACTCTGCTTCCCATGCCGGGAAGTTGGCCTACCCGAAGGTTACGAGAACGTGGACACTCTCCCTTCGATGGAAATGGTGAAGACGTTTCTGAATTCCTTGCATTTGTTACAACAGCCACTGGAAGATATCCTAGGCCAACTACAGCCCCTCCCGAGCTGTATAATTTCCGACGTCTGTTTCCCATGGACATGTGAAATCGCTCAAAAGTTTAGAATGCTGCGGCTCCTTTTCCATGGCATGAATTGCTTCTCGCTCTTGTACTCGCATAATTTACGCCACTACAAAGTTCACGAAAGCGTCACTTCCGATTCGGAGCGCTTCTTGGTGCCAGAGTTACCTCATCTAATTGAAGTAACAAAAGCTCAGTTACCTAGAAGTGTTGAAATATCTTCAAATCTGGATGACTTCCACAAACGGGCTAGAGAGGCCGAGCTAACGTCTTACGGCGTGGTGGTGAATAGTTTTGAAGAGTTAGAGCCTAAATACGTTGAAAACTACCGTAAGGCGATCGGAAAGAAGGTGTGGACGATTGGGCCTTATTGCCCCTCTCTACCGTAAGGCGATCAGAAAGAAGGTGTGGCCTGTTTCACTTTGCAACAAGGGGGTCTTAGATAAGGTAGAGAGGGGCAATAAGGCTTCCATTGATGAGGATAAAATATTGTGTTGGCTAGATTCGAGGAAGCCAAATTCTGTTGTTTATGCTTGTTTCGGTAGCCTGTCTCGTCTCTCGCATCGGCAAATGATGGAGATGTGCTTGGGTTTAGAGGCTTCGAAACGTCCATTCATATGGGTGATCAAAGGCTACAACAATTTGTCAGAATTAGAGAAACAGTTATCAGATGAGAAGTTTGAGGAGAGGATAGGAGGGAGGGGGATCTTAATCAGAGGGTGGGCGCCTCAAATACTAATCTTATCGCACTCGGCGATCGGAGGGCTCCTGACCCACTGCGGTTGGAATTCAGCGTTGGAAGGATGACGTGGGACAAACGCTAAAACCCTAATATGCGAATTTTGGATTAATTTTAGAATGAATTGAATAGCGGAAATATTCAAAATCAAGCAACACATAAAATTAATTCAATGAAATTAATAAAACAATTAGATTAATCTATTTTAGCATCGCATGCGTAAAATTTTCCCAATTTAGAAAAACGGCTCCGATGAGGGAACTCGAGATTCGTTCTAGTTTAGAGTATCAATCGACAATCGCAACATCGTCTCTTGACTCCTCGGAGATTTTAATCGAAATAAAGCTTAGAATAATTTAGCAAAGGAAAATAATTTTTGAGATTTTGATTTTATCAACGGAATTAAAGAAGGATAATACCTGACAATAACTAGAGAAAAGATAAAATAAAAGGATAGATTCCAAGGCTTCACACCAAGGGTTTTCCGAAGTTTCACACCACGGCTGTACGTCGGTTTCGCACCAAGTCGCATGAGAAACGATTGCTCACTCCTCAAGATTTGAAGGATTCACTCCCTTGATTGAAAACTCTTCACAAGCTCTCTAGAGTTTGCACAAAAGCAACCTTCTTTCATTCAATAATCAAAAACTAACTAAAAGTCTTTACAAGCCTCTATATATAGGCCACCAAAAATAAAATTCACAATAAAATAGTCCTAATACTAATAAAACACAAAAAGAAAGTTTCACATAAAATCCCGTCGTTGTAACTCGCTCGAGCGAAGATTATAACCGATCGAGCGAGTTTAAGTGATCGCTCGAGCGAGGGCTCGCTGCGGCACTATTCTCATCGCGGTTTGTATCCATTTCTCCTCTGAGGCTACGGTGCTCGAGCTTCCTCTACGCTTCTTCTGATGCCGAAAATCTATTGTTGCCCCAAATCCAAGGCTCCTAAACTTGGCGTTCCCGGTCAAAGGGCTAAGTGCAGGTGTGCCAATGATCACATGGCCGATCTTTGCAGAGAAGTTTTTGAATGAGAAGTTTGTAGTACATGTTCTAGGGATCGGAGTTATAGTGGGTGCAGAGATTCGCGTAAAGTGGGGAGAGGAGGAGAAGGTTGGGTTGTTGGTGAAGAGAGAAGATGTTGAGGAAACTGTGGGAAGATTGATGGATGAAGAGAATGAAGGAAAAGAGAGGAGAAAGAAAGGGAAAGAGATTGGGGAGATGGCAAAGAAGGCTATGGAAGAGGGTGGTTCTTCTTACTTGAACATCACACTTGTAATTCAAGATATCATGCAACAGGCTAGTGAGAGGTCAGACCAAACGAAGAGAGTGGATCTTAGGGTGTGAGTTCATATTGGACAATCAAATAAGTGCAGGAACATATTAATGAAAACAGAATCAATAAGTGCAAGAACAAATTAGTGAAAACATAATCTGAACGAACTTGTCGGTCTGCAGTAAATTTGATCTCTAAGCTTTGCCTCGTATCACTTTTAAAAACAAAATTGAATGGGTATCGGCCAATGTTCTTCTCTATAAAATGTTTGTCATTTCCTACCCTTTTATCTGGATCAAATTTCCGATCAATCGACATCAACTGTTCTAAAAGAAGTTGAGCATTCAATGCCTAACACTTCATTACCTCTTTTTTTAAATCCTCAATCCCTATAAATAAAGATCTAACAAAAAACTCAAATTTGCATATCAATAAAAAATAAAAATAAAACCATTTATTAGAACCACAAAAAATCCCCAATTTTTCTTCCAAAAAATACACACACCATCGTCAAGGAGAGAAGATGCACGAAGGTAACTCCGTGTTTAAATAATCAATCAATCTTTCTCCTCAGTCCACTCTTCTTCTAAGCATTTTAAATACTCTTCTATTTTTCCAATGCAAATAGAATCAGGCCGTTTTTAAAACCTTGACTTAGAAACATCCAGTTTTTAGAAGGAAATTACTAAAAAGATAGGGTGTGGGGCACAAATATCTAACAATCTCCGAAAACTCTTCTCTTCCCTTTTTCCAACACCTTAAAAAATGCTGCTACTTTTCTCCGCAAAATCTTTCCTATTCCAGTATTTCCACTGTCCAGATTATGGCAGAAGGCAGGATTCCCGAAAGAAGAGCTGGGCAAGGGGTCAAGTGTGCCACCGAGCATGGCATACTTCGAAACACCCCAAACAGATCCAATCAACTGTCTCTAATCCAAGAATAAACTTAAGAGTGTAAAAAAAGATGGCTCGCAGCAATCTTCCATCTTCCGTGTTCACACAAAGGATGCACCCATATGCAAGATGATATCCTTTATGTTGAAGATAATCTACCATCACCGCCTTGTCAATCGCCACCAATCAGACGAAGTATGCAATTCTAGCACGGACAACCAAGGATCAAAATATCGGTTTCGGGCATGACCGAAACTGAAAATTTGACCGAAATTTCGGCTGAAATTTTGAGGGCCAGGCCAAAATTTTGGTTCCCATTTTTTATTTTTTTTTTAAAGCCCATATTATCAAGGTAGCAAAATATCGGCCGATAATTTGCTACCTCGATATTTTTGCCGATTTTTTGAGGATTTCGTCTCGGGCATGACCAAAACTGATGCGATTTCGGCCAAAATGTTGATCCATGGGGACAACAATTCTCCAGATTCAAGTCCATTCAACTGCAGTAACTAGTAACCAAATTCTCCAACTTTTTGAAAAAGTCGTGAATAATTCACGATTGCTTGAAAAAAATTAATAATAATATTACAATTATTCTCGACTTTTCAAAAAATTGCAAATTCTAAAAATTATTTGTGAATTTCACCTATTCTTTGCAAAATTTCCAATATTTTTCAAAATTTTGCCCAATTTTTTTTATTTTTTCAGCTCTTTTAAAAAAATTATAGTTTCTAATTAATATATTTTTATAATTTTTATTTTTTTCAAATTTTGACCTTTTTCCCGAATTTATCCGGATTTTCTCTAACATGATTTATTCCCAAACCCCGACTTGATCACTATGCATTCAAGAAAGGCTAAAGGCTCTATAAAAACTCCACCAAAAAAGAACCACCATATATGGAAGAGACTCCAGATTAGACTGTCTTCATTTTTTTTCGACCGGGAATGCAGAAATTTCATTAATGATGAAAAGAAGAGTGAGATAAAGCCAAAACGAGTAGCACAACAGGGGCAGAAAAGAAAACACTAGAAATCTAATAATCTATATAGAAGAGCCTACTTACCTGACCATCTGATCTCAAATTACCTTAAGCTGCTAATATTAAACTATTGTAATACTTTGAAACCTCATCCTTACTCCACACCTTCAGATTCTCCATAGAATTGGCCCATTCAAGCATGTAATCTGTAGCATTGTTAATAATACCAAAAAATTCCGTATTCAGCCTTCGAATATCCATGCATTTCTTTCAAGCCATATTGACCAACAGATGGCTCCTGGCAGCAACGACATTAGTCCATTGAATCTTTTACTGCAGCACAAGAAATCCAAAATATTGTTTACTGAAACTGGCATATACCCCACTTAGTGAATAAGCGTGTGAAAAAATCCGTACTCGGGAAATGAACGGTAATGAATGAACAGGTGGTCCACAGATTCAAGTGATTTCTCACACATTATACAATTGATTTGGAATGAGTATTACCTCTTTTAATGAGATTCTCCACCGTCAGAACTTTGCCCCAACCCAGACACTTAGATGGCATCTTTAACTTCCAAAAAATGCCCCAACTCCTTGTATCCCTAGAAGAACGTAACATAGGACCAGGGCCAAGGAATTCCCATAAATCTGAGCAAGATTCAACCTCGGCGCCCCTCAGAAGTCAGCGGAACAAGATATTTCAATCCCGACCCCCTGATTGATAGAAATGCAATCAGCTAAGGATCCATCTTTGACCGGAGAAAGCAGAAATAAGCCTTGATAGGCCTCGGCTAGGGGGATATTCCCGATCCACACATCAGTCAAAAATTTAGTGTTGTGCCCATTACCTGGTTCGACACAAATTCCGGGCTCGACAAACCGGCTGTTGTACCATTCACCTCTCTGCCAGCATGACACTTTCTAGAGTCCCTTGTCAGATGCATCCAAATCATTTCTTCGAAGCTTATGTTTGTGTATTCCTAGCTGAACCCATAACATCTCAGGTTTTATCCCCAATCTCCACGCCCATTTTCCCAATAACGCTAAATTTGTGGCTCTGATATCCTGAATACCAAGGCCTCCTCCTGACTCTTTCGGTAAATAGGTGATTTTTTTTGCATCCGTTGACCCACACCACAAGAAATTTTCCATTAAACTTTCAATCTTGAATTACCGACATGGGAAATTGAAACATGGAAAATAAATATAGAGGCACGTTGATAAAGCAGCTTTGATAAATACAACGCGACCTCCACTAGATAACAAATTAGCCTTCCAAATCGCTAGGTTTTGTTCCATCGTTTCTAATACAAGATCCCACAATTCCCTAGGAGGTTTATTAACCTTCAAAGGCGGCCCCAAATAAATACTTGGCAATTCTCCCCACCCATGGCCAAAATAGTTTGCCGGGATAACAATTTTAGCTGCAGGTACATGAATCCCCAAGAGCTTCGTCTTTGCTGTGTTAATACAGAACCCCGATGCCAATTCGAAACAGCTAAGTATAAAGTTCAAATTGAAAAAATCAGAGGAAGAACAATCCTAGAAAATTACCAGATTGTTTGCAAATTGTAGATGAGATATCGCACCCATCTCTTGGGGCACCTTAAAACCATGTATTAATCCTGAGTCAGATGCATTAGATAACATTCTACTAAGGGCTTCAGCAGCAAGTTAAAGAGGGCAGGTGATAGTGGATCACCCTGGCGCACCCCACACGATGATTTGAAGAAAACGATACCCGAACCTGAGAAATGGGCCGAACTGAAGCACACTCTTAGTCCCATTCGGTTAAGCATATATTCAATCAGTTCCCATCTAATACGATCATAGGCCTCCTCAAAAGCTATTTTACATACAACTCTTGGGATCTTATTTCGTTGACGAGAATGTATCCACTCGTGAGCGAATTTTTTATTTTGATGTCTAAAAAATGTTATTTAGAACAATATAAAAAATTAAAAATAAATTTATTTTGGATGTCTCATTTACAATAGACTATTTGGATACTGGTATACAAATAAGTAACAGATCAAGTCTAGAACGAAAAATAGGGCAATCAAGAATCAGAGAACCTTGCACCAAATTTTTTCATTTTCACAAGAAAATTATAGTAGGTTAATGCCTACGAATAAGAATAAATTATGCTCAACAAGAAGGGGAAAAAAAAAAAAGATATATTTCTTGGCATTATTGAGTGCATAGATTCCAGCAGAGAAATGTTATATATATTGCGCCTGGGTAAGCAATGCAAACTGATTAAAAGCAAACTATATCTTTGGATTAGTGCCACAGTCTGGTCCAACATCACGCGATCCAGTGTTAATATAAGGCCCTCGAAAAGTTGCCTGAGGTGGCAGTGGCTTTGAGGAGTCTATTACAGGCTTCCTTGTCGACGTCCTACATAAATAAACCGGATTCAGAAGAGAGACTAAAGAAATCCTTCTAACAACAGCAGAACTGATGAAAGTACTTACGCCATGAAGAAAGGGAACGCCAAGCCAGCAGCTGCAAAGACTACTAAGCCTGTGGCAATAGCAGCATTACGAAGCCGAGGCATCTAGATTATAAATACTGGCAAAAATCACAGAAATCATATTGTCAAATTTAACAAATTTTCAATATTATACATTAAATAAGAATAAGATGTAATACAATATAAAAAGTTCAAATCAAGGACTAATTTCTCTTACCTCGGGATCTGCTGAACCCCATTTCTCATGGAATCCCACAGCTAAGAGTTCCAGTTTCCCTTTTTTCCAAAAAGAACCCAGACTCTAAGGAGAGTTGTTCTCTTCTTTCAAATATAATTAACAAACTTTATGTGAATAAAAAAGTACAACCCTAGTGAGAAAATCAGAGTTTGGGTACAAAATCAACAGGGGTAACGTTCAGCAAAAGTTGGCAAAGTCAGTGAAAAAAGGTAAACCGGGAAAATTTAAAATATATAATGGCCATTTCTTGGTGCAATGGTAAAAGGCTTCGGCTGTCAAGTATGAAGACGAGGGTGGGGTTCGAATCTGGAGAGCAACCACTTTGTGTGTAAAAAAGGTTTTTATTTCTTTCTCTTTGATCACATTTAACTGCCAAAACCCTTGGTGTATATAAGGAAATATATATATATATATTAAAAAACAAAGAATTTGAATTCAAATAATATATCAATACAAAATCAAAGTTTAATTATATGAAGAATTGAACAGATTAATTTTTTCGAAATTGAACAAATAAAATTCAGAAGAAAAATTGAAAAGAAATATAATTCAAAACATAATCTTAAATAAAACTGAGCTCCATTAGATTTAAATTTTTTCTTTGAACAGATAATTGCTTTAAAGAAACAAGATTCAGGGCATAATCTTTACAACTAAACCTAAAAATAAATTTATTTTAAAAAAATGAAAACCTAATCTATATCGAATAAAGTAAAGCGCCAGAGCGTTGATGTGGCAACACCACGGGTTTTTATACCGTTTCTATTAAAAAATGAATTAAAAAAAATATCAGACAAAAGATACTCGCATCCGAATAAAAGAACACGACCCTCCCTCTCAAAAGATGCAACCCAAGTGGATAAACGACTCGAGGACGAGGTTTCTCTCTAAGAGTTGGTATTAAGTGTATGTCACCTAAACAAAACATCGGGGGGTGGGACATTCTCCCTCCTTCAAACCCAACTCATTATAGTTATTTTCTAAGAACAAAGTATTGAGATATCATAATTATATCTGCTACTTTCCATACTCATATATCTCTGCAACTCTCACAGCATATTTGATGGATGCAGATTGATTCATATACCACCTTTTGGTAAGTTGGATAAGTACCTTATACAAACTATATTCTCCGGAGATAGATGGTGTTATGTGCATGTCTCCAGCATAAAAGTCAATGCAATGGCACTGAATCCATGTTTCCAAAATGCTTGATAGAATTGTCTGTAACTCAAAGCTAAATAGTTCTTTAAATATTAAGTCTGTTTTGCCGTGCACCATTTCAATAGATGTACTATAATTTCGAACTGGGTATATTCACATGTTTACATCCGTGATTTATATTTGCTGAACACATGCTAATTAGTTTGGATATTAAATGATACTATGGTTCATATTTGATAGGTTCATTACTAGAAGTCACACTTGTTATCTACATGAAAATTTGCTAGAAAACACAAGCATAGATACTATGGTTCTCCCTTTTTTTTAGCTTAATTATTTTATTTCTCATGGTGATGATGATATTTTGTTTGATGATAATAACAAGAAAATACGGCTATAATATCCTATCTCTGTAATGAATAAAGTGCTAAGTGCAACAATTATAATCACTTAATCAGTGATTTTAAAACCGGACTGGACCGGCTGGTCCGACTGGAACTGGGAACCTAGCCGTTTCGGTCCAATAAAAAATCGAAAGTTTCGGTTTTTTGGGGTTTTACCGGTGAACCGTCCGATTTTTTGGTGAACCACCCAGTTCCTCTGGTTCACAAGAAACCGGTCGGGTTTATTAACTTAATTTTTTTCCTATTTTGAAATTTAAACATTTTTTTCTCTTTTTAGAATTAAAATAACTTAAAATATCTAACTTATACACTTTACCTAAATAGCATAGAAAAAAAAAAGTATAAACTTTAATTTAATTAGAAACCTTTTAAAAAATTATTTCAACAAAAGGCAAGAATCCTATGTTAATGAGGATTCTTTTTTTTTAAATATAAAATTAATATTTCTAACTATTTTTAAAATTAAATAAAAATAAGCTAAAAACATAAAACACTTAAATAACTAGCATTATTTGAATAAAAAATCTAGCAAAAAGAACGGAAAACCCATGAGAAATCCTCTTGGTGATTAAGAGTTAACGAGTTCGTAAATGCCATTTTTATATAACTTTTTTTATCATGAAATTAAATTAGTATTTAATGAATATCAATAGTAAAATTTTTAATTTATTAATATTTTTAATATTTTAAAAAAATTAAAAATATTAATTTTAGTATAATATATATAATTGTTGAACCGATTTGTTCCAACCCGGTCTGACCCAATCGGACCGAACCGGTGCCTTCGCCGGTTCGGCGTCCGGTACAGTGTTTAAAACATTGATTATAATCACTTGCATATCAGAGGTGTCAAGCTTCTTTTGGCTTGCACATGACAAGATACATATTAGTGAGAAAGGTTTTCCCATTTCTTCCAGTAGAATATGTCATGTGTCAATAAATATGAAAGAATGGTTCAGCTAAAGGCTCGCTTCAGTCATAATTGATACTGAATTTTTAGGATTACAGTGGCCATCTAGGATCGACTGGACTATCGTGCTTGAACCCCTTGCATGGACCCCAAATACACATAGCAAACCATAAGGCTCTCTAAGTCTTTCATACTTTTAATTAAGATGTCTTTATTTAATATATATTTTCATCTAATTTTATTTTTTGTAATTCTTTGTTACACATTGAGTTACATCAGTTTTAAAACTCAATTAATTTACAGATTGAGCGATAGCTCAATTGATATCCTCCCCCCTTTGTGGGGGATGAGGAAGTGAGTTCTACACTCCTTGTTTGCTTCCTCCCTTTGCATTAATAAGGGTGAGTGATTTGTTGTGTGGGATTTATTCCTCAAGGTTATCCTCCCAGTGTGTTGTGCCACAGATGGATCCTATCTGCGTGCAGGTTGCACAGTCACTACATCTGGGATGTTCTATGCCATATGCATTATCAAAAAAAAACTTAATTAATTTTATATTTGTTCAATTTTACTTGGCACATATATAAAACCAGCTTGATCGATAAGAATTGTGGCAATTGGGAATTGAACCTAAAGTCCAACTAGAGGCAGAGAGCAAATCGATAAGCCAATTCATACCAATAAAAACAAATATATGCCTCCATTACATGCCATGTGATATGTTGTACGATGTTTGATAGTGATCAACTACATCATTACACTATTAAATATAAAAAAGAATGCATGTTTTAATATGTGATGGCTATAATTTGTACAACACCGGATACTTTGTTTCTCTAGAAGGCTCCATAGTGGCCTGTGTTGTAATTACCCATTATTCCCAGAGTGGCCTCTGTTGTAACAACCTGATAGGTCTAGAATCATCGGGAATCGATCTGATTCTATCTATGTTCGTTCCGTTTGAAGAAAGGAAGGATCCCAATCATGGATCAAAATATCGTCCGATACCGATACGTATCGGTATCGGACGTGAACGATACGGTACATTAAATGTTCGTATCGTTCATTTGTATGGCTGATACCGGACGATACATTCAATGTATTGTCCAATACATTACTGTTCCGGTACGTATCATCTGATATGTGCCGGTTTTCCAGCATTTTGATCCATGATCCCAATGAATCGATCTTAGGGGTGAAATGCCACTCGAACCTAGAGCTAGCTGGTTCTTCCCGAAATGCGTTGAGGTGGAGCCGTTGACTGGACTTTTTTAGTCAAAACTCATGTCATGATTTTAACCATAGTCATAAAAGTCTCCCACTTTTTCAAAAGAACGGAAAAAGTCGGTGATTTGCAATCATTCCGAATTTATCGCCGATTAATCGGCCACGTCGCAGCTTGGCCAATTAATTGGCAATGTTTGTGATGTCATCCAATTTTATTTTATTTTTTTACTTATACGTAAGGGGGGGGAAACCTTTAGGTTTTATACTATTTTGTTCAGTTTGTTCATAAAAAAAATCTTTAGGTTTTCCCTATTTTGTTTACTAAAATCATTATTTTCAACTTCAAATATACTATGAAATACTTTTTATTTTTTTGAATTTTTTATTTTTTCCGATTTTTTTTACTTTGACCGACTTTGACTGATTTTTCCTGACTTAGACCCTTACCGATTTATTGCCGACTCCCGACTTTGTGACTGCGATTTTAACTTCGGAAATTGACTAGTACTGGGTATACAAAAACAAAGGAAAGTCCAATAGGAGCAATACTTCAAATGGTGATCCATAAAAAAGTACCTATACTGAGATCAACTAGAACAAAGCGATGGTAATGGAGGGGACGTTTCGTTTTTGTAGGTTGGTCCGGTATATTGCTCTTTCCTTGTGCTTATTACGCTTTAGGAGGTTCGCTCATTCATTACATTCTACTTAATGAAAGGTCCTAGCCTAAAGGCAAGTGGAGTTTCTAATTTTCTTCATTCGAATTTATGCAAAGGGAGCCAGTTTCGTCCTCCATGGGAGGACGCTCAAGCATCCTCCAAGATGTCGAGGTCCACATTGTACCCAAAACATTGTTTGGGTGTCACGTGGAGTACGGGGAGATGGATTAGATCAATTTTGGAAGAAAAAAAAGGGTATCTTTGTTCACGCCTACGCGTTTACAGAAAGCGCCCATGTCAGACCCCTTAAAACCCATTGATTGGGTCAGATCAGATAATGGAGATCATTTTTCACCCCGATCTTCCACTCAAAGGATCTTGAGATCATGTAGCACCTATCAGACGGTATGTCACATATCCCCAAAATATGGCCCTAAATTCACGTTTGAGCGTGATGTCCATATGATGCAAGGGCCATATTTTGGGGACTGTGATGCATGGAAGTAAAAACTGACCATATGATAGGTGTGACATGATCTCAAGATACTTTTTGTGGAAGATATGGGTGAAACACAATCTCTATCATCTGATTCAACCCAATCGATGGGTTTTACGGGGTTTATGACGTGGGCGTGAATAGAGTACCCAAAAAAAAATTTTAATTTTTTTTTTCTAAGGCTTCCGTCCAAGTTTGATCGATTTCAAGGCTCAAAACAGACATGTTGGAGATGAGTTTTCGAAAAAAAAAATTACATATTATCTAAGCAATGCACCTGCGCTCTATCTATGCATCATCAATTTGGTGTCCCACTGCAAATTGGAGGTTTTCCCTAATTAAGGAGGGAAACCTATTCCTTATGCGAATCTACAATGGATTTTTCTACATGGTATCAGAGCGGTTCTACAAATCAACAAAGGCTTGATTTAAGTGATAACTAGTAAGAACCCCGTGCAATGCACAAGATTAAAAATTGGGATCAAAGATTTTAAATCACATGGTTATTAAATTGCACTACACTTTGAAAATTATGCACCATAAAAACATAACTGAAGTACATAACTGAAGGTCCATGATAAGACATCTCAACATAACATTATGAAAGCATATTACTTAAAATAAAGCCATCACAAATGAATACTAAGAGAGGAAATCTATCTAAAACAGCTCCAAAAGAGATCTCAGAGTTCGAAGAAACCATCAAAAACAAGAGATGAGCTTCCAATTGAAATAAATTAATAAAATGGAGGAGTTACCTACGATCCGAAAATTTTCTTTGATCGCTCGCTAAACGAACCCTAACGACGAACGAGAATACTGAGAGTGAGAGCTTTAATTGGCGTATCACTCGTTTCAAATTATGAGTGGGCTGGTACTACGTACCCAACAAGCAATAGAGAGCCACAGAGGTGTTTTTTCTCCTTTTTTGTTTGTGTTTTTTTTCTTTTTTTTTGGGGTGATGATTTTGAAAGCCAGAAAGAAAGGTATTGGAACTTTGGAACTTGATTCTAATTTGTGGGTGATTTCCATCTTGGACGGTGAGAGATGTGTGACTACAGTAGAACAGACGCTTTACTTCACATTCAAATTGGATCTTGGCTGCCCGAATCGACCCGATTCCACGAGATGGTGCACCACTCATTTAAACCTCACGATTAACCCTAACGCTATCCCATCCCAAGGTGCTGATAAATGATTACTAAGAGCATATTCAGCAAGGAGAGCTAAATTTAAATAGCTAAACTCCAATTTAGCTACTGGTAAAGTATTTTAGTTATTATTATAGTAAAAATCACTCCAGCAGACGCTCTATTTTAGCTACTCTATTCTTTAAAATATTATTTTTTATTTTTATTTTATTATATTTTACTACCAAACTAATTTTTAAAAATTCAAATTCTTTAACGGCTATACTTTTATAACGGTTATACTTTTGAACGCAAGGTGTCAAATTGATATCGGTTTCGAGTATCGATATGTTGGATGCTGATACGAATCGGCCGATACCGATTCGTATCGGCCAATTATTTTAAAAAAAAAAAGTTACCGATATGTGTCGGGTTCTAATTTTTTGGAAACCGAATCGAAAACCATTTGGTTTGGTTCTAATTTTTTTTTTTTTTGAAATCGAAATCGATTTGGTTTGGTTCGGTTCGATTCAAGCCACCTCAACCGAACCAAATTGGGGTTCGGTTCGGTTTGTGTTGGGTTTCGGTTCGGTTCAATTTCTATTTTTTTCTGAAATCGAAACCGATTTAGTTCAGTTCGGTTTAGTGTAGGTAAACTACCTATTTTTTATATTTTTTTAGGGTTTTTTTTCAATTTTTTCGAGGATTTTTTTGCTTCAAGCCACCCAAACCGAACCGAATTGGGGTTCGGTTCGGTTCGGTTTGTGTCGGGTTTCGGTGTGATTCGGTCCGGTTCAGGACCCTCGGGTTTCGGTGCGGTTTGGTCGGATTCAAGACCCTCTTGGGTTTTGATTTATTTTCATTTTATTATTTTACTATTAGACTAGATGAGAGAGAAAGAGGAGAGAGAGTATTACAAAATATTATTTTAATGGATAGCTGCTGCTACAGTAATAGCTAAATTTAGCTATTACTGTAGCAACAGCTATATATAGCGGGTGTGATGGTGCTCCTGTTGGAGCTTACTTTTTACCCTTTGAAACGCCATTTTAATTTTGGTTGGTGGGATAGCTCTCCTGTTGGAGATGCTCTAAGTCATAGAACTGCTTATCGGTAAAATTGGATGATATCAAATACATTTGTACCGGCTGACTTTAAGAGCCGGAGATAAGCTTACTCGAACCGCTAACATCGCGTGAAAAAATGGGGAAGCATTTAAGAAAAGGGAGCCATTATTTGCACACATATTTTAAGTGATTACACCGATTTAAAAAAAAGATTTGGTATTTTAGGGACATGTGACATGTAAAAATGTAATATGGGTCGTTTGATTTGAAGTTCATGATCAATAGATCTTTGATACGGAAAATTGGAGCAAAACATGATACTTGTCGTATGATCTATTGTAGTCAACTGTTGAATTATATAATAGCCTTTGACTCCATTCAATCAAATGATGAAAATTATATTTTATTCTAATCTTTTGCACTTGATATCTTTAAATCATAGCCTTCAAATCAAACGGCTTAGATGATTTTTATAATAGTAGAGGTCGCCAAACTTGCAAGCCTTTCTTTTAAATTCGGTGCAATCCGGTGCAATCACTTAAAAAGTGTGTGCAAGTAATGACGCCCTTAAGAAAAAGTAATTAAAATATTAAAATTTTGTTTAAAACATAATTTATTTTTTTGACAAAAAATGACAAAATTTTCAAAAAAAATATATATATATAAGACACGTTTTAAACTAGTTTCCAACCTTGTATGAAAAAAAAGTATTTTGAACAATATTTTTTTCCAAAAAAAAAAATGCTGATTTAGGTAACTTCACGCGACCCGATCAATTCCACGAGATGGTGCACCCCCACTCGATCGGTTGGGTTAGCACTTTCAAGCCAAAAAGCGACTCTCTCGCTTTCTGGATTCGACAAGAAATTATTTTCGGGTTTCGTAACACTGCTTCTTCCCCCATCTTTGGTGGGAAGTTGTTTTAAGTGATAAATTTGCTCTCCATCTGCTTTCTACTATAGCAAATTTTGTTTGCTCTATCGGAGAATCAGGTGGAAAGTTATGTCTACTTGTATAGGAACTAACCCGAACGCAGCGTTAAACTCTCAGCTCCTTTTATATTATGCTAGTGAGTGGCACGTGCTATTAACATGTAGAGAGGGAGAGAGATATTTTCTAGGGATGAGTGTTGATAAAAAAAAAGGTATTGATAATGACTCCGAGGCATGTAGTTCACTACGTTGTTTTAAGAAAATAGACGCTCCCACTTCGTCAGATAAACCAAGCTGTAATAGGATTTCCAGCAAATCTACCTTCAGGATACAATATAGTCTGATCTTGCCAAAAAACGTATTTTCTTTTTTAGATTTCATTTTCTAAGAAAAAAAAACCTATCAAACAAATTTTTTGATACATAAAAAAATTCTTTGAAAAAAAATAAAAACATAATAAAAGAAGAAAAATAGATGTTATTATAGTCTTTGTTGTGTGTTTTTAACCAAGATCTTATCTCTATTATGCTTTCCAACTAGGGTTGCAACCGAGCCGGGCCAAGCCCAAGCTCGGGTCAGCTCTAGCTTAGCTCTACCTTATACGAGCCGAGCTGCTCTTCAAGCTCAAAAATTTCAAGCTCTAACTCGACTCTTCAAGCTCAAGCCGAGCTTAAAGCCAAATATGTGCTATTATAAAAAATGAACTCAAAATAAAAATTGTGTACCTTTTTAGTAGATATCCTTTCAAATGACACTTATCATTTGAATTGTATTTTCTTGTTGGTCAATTTGATGGTCAAACGATGGGTTTGAAATTTTTCTCAAACTCATGTAGCATGATGAATATCAATGAAATTAGATCAATTGAGTGAAGTCATTTGAGTGCATAACTTTTGAGATATGCTTGATAAATATTGTATTCCCTTAATAAAAATATATAAGTCAAGATGAAAAATGTAGTAGATAAAAATGCTAATTATTTTTTAAAAATATAAAATGATAAAAATAGCTTCACTAGTTTGATCTGATTCACTAGACATCTCAGTTTGCTCTCAAACGGAGGTGATGTTGAGAACCGTGAGTAAGAGTATCAGTGAGTACTATATAATATATAAAGTGAAAATTAGGGCAAGTGAGGGCCAAAAGTTTCTATTTTATCCTTCAAAGTAATCGTTAAATAAACTTAAACGGGTATTTTGAAGGGTAAAATAGACCTCTCAAAGTTAATTATATATATATATATATATATATATATATATATATATATATATATATATATATATAAACTGAGCCATAGAGCCGAGCCGGCCTTAGCCCGAGCTCAACTCTGTTCATTCAAGCTACAAACGGCCTAGCTTGGACTTTAAAGAGAAAAGCTCTTATTTTTCGGGCTGAGTCGAGCCATGTTGTCGAGTTGGCTCGACTCTGTTGCAGCCCTATTTTCAACTAACTTTAAAAAGATAAATCAAAATTTAAAAAGACAATTTAGAGAGAAAATATTTACAAGTTTGCCTTTGAATTATTTTCAATACATATAATAATAAGGGAGCCGGTTAGGTCCTCCAATGGAGGACGGTCACCGTCCTCTAAGATACGCATAGAGCTTCACGTGGCATCCAAAATACTATTTGAGTGCCACGTGGAGCACAAGAGGACAGTATAGATTAATATTAAAAAAAAAAATTGAAATTTTTTTTTTAAACCCACAAGTCAAAGTTTGATGAGTTTTATTGGTTCACATTTCGCGGTTAAAAGAATACACGGTGGAGATGAGTTTTTAAAATTATTTCGATGCTCCACGTGGCATCGAAATAATATGTTGGCTGTCACGTGGAGCTTGGAGGACGGTGACCGTCCTCCAATGAAGGACGGAGGCCTTTTCCTAATAATAATTATAAACTTAATTTTAAAACAATAAAATATATATTAATATACTAATATATAAATCAATGAGAGATCAAACGAGTAAAAAAAGGAATCCATTTCATATATTTTTTTCTAGAGGTATCTAATGGTTTTAATAAACTTCGAAAATATGCTCACTCATTCTTGAGACGATATGTTTTTGTCCGTTGGGACATTTCCAGCCTTCTCACTTTAAAACAGTAAGGATACAAAGATATTCGGCTTACCGTACCTGGCCCAACGTAATCTTTGAATAGACTCGATCTGAAGGCAAGGCTGGCCCTGACATTTTGGGGCCCAAGACAAATTTTTAAAATAGAGTCATATTTTATATTATTTTATAATATATATAAAATTTATCATAATTTTTTTTTTATAAATAAAATAATACTTATATTCTATTTACTCTAAAATAATAGAATTATAAAGGAGAATTCCTACTTGCCTTGAAGTAAAATAGGATATAGAGAGCAAAATAACTTTAAATATGGATTATGAGAGGTTGAAGCTTCAACCAACAAAGCAAATGCTTTTGTTATACTTTTCAATGAAAATTTTTATAACAAGGGCATCCTCTGAATATTCTCCGGTAAAAAATAAAAAAATCACAACTTAGTAGAGTCTCGTCTCGTCCTCCTTGTTGGACTCTCAACACCACTTTTTATGCTCTACATATAATCTCAACTTGAAAAAGCATGAAATTTTAAAATCACAGGATCAAAGCTGGCATCAATTGGCTCCATTATTGAAACGGATTGCTTCTGGAGTCTTCTTGGTATTGGAAACTATTTTCCCAACAGTTATATTTTGGTTAAAAGGCATCGGGATGAGATAAAACTATTCGCAAAATGTGTTAAACTGAAACTTAATATTATTTCTGTCCACAAAGGAAATTTAAAATATTGAGCACCTATCTTTCAAGAGATTATATAATAGAGTAAATGAATAAAATACCTTGCATTTTCACTTTTTTAATGGGATACTTCCAATTAAATTTTAGACTACATTTAAATCATGAGATAATTAGAGAAACATGCCTCAAAAACAAACATTTTAGCAAAAAAGACCCGACTTCAAACGTTTTAGAAAAATTGCGCTTTTGTGGATTTTGGAACTTCAAAAAACCGTGAAAGCAATGTTTTTCATAAAATCATAAAAAACAGTGCTTTCACAATTTTCTGAAGTTTCAAAATCCGTGAAAGCACGATTTTTCTAAAACGTTTGAAGTCGGGTCTTTTTTGCTAAAATGTTTGTTTTTGAGGCATTGTTTTCTAAAGTGCCCTTAAATCATATATTGAACAAAGAAAGAAAGAGTTACATGGTTGCAAATCTTCGAGTGCTGGAGTTGGATTCAAGATTGTCACTTGTTCCTATTCGTGTAAATATGCAATTAACAACCCTTAGAGATAAGAAGGGAGCAAGAACATAGCAGCCAATTTGAGCAAGGATGACTAAAAGACATACTTGTTGAAGAAATAGGGCGATTTGGATTCTGGAGTGCCATAACTGGCGCTGGAGAGTGGACTGTGGAGAGAGAGAGAGGCGCTGGAAATATATATATATAAACCTAGTTTTCAAAAGAAAACTTTGATTTGGGGCCCTGAAAATCGGGGGCCCAAGGCAGCCGCTTGGCTAGCCTTGGTCCAGGGCCGGCCATCTCTGAAGGTCGGGTCAAATGCTTCAGGCTCAGTCAACCCAACTCAATGGGTCAACTTTTAGCTTACCGTGATGAAATCATGCAAATGGATCGGGTATTGAGTTGATTATAATCTAAACCATTGTCTTTGTTAAATTTTAGTCCGTCATCGACCATTTATACCCTTGTCTCTCCTCTTATAAGATTATGAGTCACTCCATTCATTGTCAATTGATTTTAAGATAGGATGCCCAATTTCATCAGTCTTACTTTTATCCATTGTTTAGTGCCTGATGGGCTGATATACAAGCAGGTACACAGCAACTGGCCCCATTAGTCTAGTGACATTTAACTCCATAGAAATTTCTATAAAGACTAATGTATCTGCCGACTACTATGTCTACTCTTTGGGTGTCATCTTGTACTATATATATATATATTGAGTAACAATTGAAACTTTTCAATGACTAATCTGCCAATTGTTTGGAGGTGGTGATTTTCCCATGGTGTGGTTGGGGAAATGGTCCTGCCAGGGGTCACCGTGATGGAAGAGGTGGTGAGGGTGTGGTGGAGGTAGGGAGGTGGTGGTCGTGATCTGTGATGGAGGGGGCTGTAGAGACAGTGGTTGTGGTGGTCCTCCTAAATTCTGATATGCTAACATCGTTTCCTATTCTATGACTAAATTATCTCCCCCTAAATTCTGATATGCTTTTTAAATGATCAAATTCAATTAAAGAGAGAAACATTTATTTGAAATGTAATCCATGAGTCTGAAATTCAATAGACGAATATATTCACTAACTTGAATAAAAACTATTTTAATTTGGGTACAGTTTCTTGCAAGCTACCATTGGGTCTTCCCAGCTCATGCAATTGACTGGAAGCAGATGGAAATCTTTTTAAGTCCCAATTTTTCACAAATATTTTGAGATCATGACCCACTTATTAATAGACCAATATTTCACAGCATGACAGGTCTAATAGACTCCTTGTAGGTAGTGACTAACATAATACGATGATGTCTAAGGACAGCCATATCAATACATATGGCAGACAGATTTTGTGCAGACAAAATACAAGTGGCTGACATGTCTAACACAATTGGCTGCAAGTACTAAGAGGCCCAAGCAATGCAAGTCAGGGAAGCCAATCACATGACACCACATCAGCTGCTTGCACTTTACAAGTACAAAACCTGACTGCAATTTGCCACGGGGAATATGACCGAGTACGCCCAATGTGATGACGAACAATAATTTAGCTTTTGCCAAAGGTTCAAAAAATCGAATTTCAGAAAATTTCCGCCGAAATCTTCCCCCAGTACTTTAAGAACCCAAAATTTATAGTTTTCCTTTCAGTTTGGTGGAACAATTCGGCCAAAATTTGAAAATTTTGAACCATGGCTATTGCACACAAACTTCACCACGGCAAAAGGCTATTGTCATGCATACTAATGGTCAAAGGTTAAACTTCTATACATGCACTAGTGGCTACCAATGGTGATACATAATAGAGATACCATTGGAATCGGTAGACTCATAACCCTTTATCAACAGCAATAAACCATCTTAAAAAAATCAAATTTCAAACCTCATAATCCCACTCTCCCACCAGTTTTCAAGTTCAAAATTCAAATTTCAAAACAAAGACATCGTTTACCACTCCACCAATTATATGTAACTAAAATAATACTCATTAACTCAAATCGCCTTCCAATGAGGCGTTAGCCCATTTGGTACCATCCTGTGGGCATGGGTTGGGTTCTATTAATTAACCCTCAACACCGTAGTTCCAACTGTGATGTGTGAATGCGTGACTACTCCTCGATTCTCGAGGCCGTCTCAAAATCGCCTAAAGTCACTTCAATAAACGATATTTCGGGCGATTCAATCCCATGAAACCATTAATGGCTTAAAATCAGACCCATCTAACCCGTTCCGTAACTGTATCGCCCGAAACGAAAAGCAAAACATGTCCGAAACGCCCATGAAGATACAAACACAAAGTGGTAGAAAGAAAATCCATAGGCAAATCAATACAAAAAGAGGAGGGCCTACAAAAAATAAAAACCCCTAAATAATTTGCAAACAGAAATCAACACACAAAAATTCCAATTAGATCAAAGTCTCAAGATCCTAATGAAATCTTAATGAAACAAGAACCCCAATCCAACGTTTTTTTCTAACAAAGAAGTAGATTCAGCCAAAGAAACAACAGTAATACCCATCATCAACGAGAAATTAAACCAGATTCTGGGTTCAGTAAAAGAAAAGCCAAAATGAAAAGAAACTGATCATTTGGCGAGCATCGGCTGCTGGGTTTGATTCTCCTGTTGTTGCTGATAATTGAGAGGCCTCCTGAAGAGCATGATGTGCGGCTCCGGCCTATGAATCGCGTAGTGAACCCAACCTCGACTCTGTTGAACCCCAATTGCACGCCACTCGTTCTATATATCAACATTTGGGGGGCGGAAATTATTCAAAATTAATAAATTCTGAAAAAAAAGGGAGGAATTTTCTTGATGAAACCCTAATTAAATCAATTTACCTCAGAGAGAAGCCGGTTCTTGGGAAGCAGTTTCGCTACCTCAGGGGGAAGAACAACGTGCCTGGAGAACCAGGAAAGGGATTTAAAAGGGGCAAATTTTAGAAAAATAAATTGAGATTTAGATTTTTATTTTTCTGATTTTCTAAAGATCAGATCTTGGATGAGGTGTTATGAACCTGTATTCGAAGGTATCGTCGAAGTACTTCTCAGAATACTGAATCTGACCCATTTTCCCTTCCTTTGTTCCTTGGAATCTGCAAGGAAAGAGTGAAAAAAAATCAGTAGAATTTCCTTGATTCTGCGAAATCCGACAATCTGATTAGACATAAAACCCTAGATCGAAACCCTAAGTCGGAGACGAAACCCTAAATCGGAAACCCTAAAAAAGATGAGAGAAGAAGCGCACCTGCGCAGTGGAAACGAGAGAGAGATCTTTTGCCGTTGAGAAAAAGGACGGATATGAAGATTTTTTTAAAGGGAGCGTTTTCGTGATTTGATGGTGTAGGTGGAGCGGGATTTAACCTCCCTTTTTTTTAAAGAGAAATGATAGTGTGTTTATCGGAAGCACTAGACCTAGAGGAAGACAATTTATGAGCAATCTGGACCTTCCACACCATCAACAAGTTAAGCAACAATAGAGGGTACGTTTGATTGAAAACGTTTTTCCCAGACGCGCCATTATGCCTCGCGACAACCGCATACGAGGGGTTGCGCATCCGCTAAGCCAAAAAAGTATCCTAAACGCGTTTTCTCGTGCCAATTAAAAGACCTTACATTCAACCTATCATTTAGCGCAAAGAAAACGTGTTTGGGATCGCGATCAAACGTGCCCTAGGTTTGTAGGTAATGATGATGAGCAGTTAATGATTTCTCTTTTACACCTATTTCAAACTTCAAAAACATAATAATAAAATTGATATAGAGAATTAATCCACATCATCACAAATAATAATTTCAAACGGGAGCCCTTTAAGGGCTCCGTCTGGCTTAGCTCTTTTGGGGTAAAGAGTAGCGCTTTCAATTTCTTTGACTGGAAAATTACTGCTCCTTATCCTATTTGTACTAGCGAGAAATTGTTTTAAGTGAAAAAATTATTCTATGTCTGCTCTATTTGAAAATAGATTCTTTTAAGTGAAAAAATTATTCTATGCCTGCTTTATCTAAAAATAGATTTTATCAGCTCTGACAAATATTAAGCAAAGAGTTGTTTATGCTCTTATAAGAGCTAATCCAAATAAATAGAGACATGTGAATTGTGATATATGAAAATGTAATATGGACCATCTGATTTAAAGTTCATGATCAATAAATCTCTGATACATAAAATTGGAGCAAAACATGTTACTTGTCATATAATCTATACTTTTGAATTATATATATTTGACTCCACTTAATCAAATGATGAAAATTATGTTTTCTTTTAATCTTTTACAATTAATATCTTTAAATCATAACCTTCAAATCAAATGGCTTAGATATTTTCACATAATAGAAGTCACCAAATTTGCAAGTCTTTTTTTTAAATTCGGTGCAATCCGATGCAATCACTTGAAAAGCGTGTGCAAGTAATGGTTCCCATTCAAAATTCTCACACAGCGGTCAGTGGTCACCGCCGGATTGAGATGGTGTCTTTACCCTTCGATTCTATGGCGTGTAAGAACATATCAGCATATCGGCTTGGTCTCAGGCCGACATGTGTAAGATATATCGGATATCGGCTGGGTCCGAAGCCATATCCAATACCTATCAGCCGATATGTATCGGGTTAGGGCCCATCCAATCCGATATAAACCCCGATTTATGGCGTCAAATGTCTGAACAAACTCAATCAATATCAAGTCATATGAGCAGATTAGCATCTGATCCTTTAGGAAATCTTTTTAATATATTTATTTATTTATTCAGTTTTTTAAGTTTTCTAATTTATAAAACTTATATGAATATGAATGGGATGATATGTATCGAATATGAATAAAAAAAATACTAAAATTTATCTTTTTGCAATCTTTTTTACTTCTTTATATGCTTTAATATGTAAAAATAAATGAAAAGTGCCTAACCAACGGATATGAATTCGATACGAAACCGGCTTAGGACCTCCAATATGCCAATATATATCGGATTCTAAATCCCTGGTTACGAGAGCATGATTTTAAATCTCGAAAATCGGATTGGGTTGATATGCAAGACGTCTCACCGAGTCACCTTTTGGAGCTACACATCATACAAAAATAGCATTCAAATGTTCTTAAATCATTAAAATATGCATTTGATTTTACACCATTAAAATATACAACACTAATATACATTTGATCTTCCACCATTAAAATATACTTCCCTAATATATATTTTTTTTGTTTGATACCATTAGATTGGAAGCAGCATAAGATTGTTTCAAAATAGCGAACCTCAGTGAGTCAAATAGTGCCACATATATAAAAGTTCGTATTAAATTTTATAATTTCAAATGCAACATCCAAAATAGATTAATCTTTAAAAAGAGAAGTTTCTCTTTAATATCTTGTGGCGAGATTTGATTATTGTGTTATTTAGACCTATAATTATACACTTGTCGGATTAGATAATCCGTAGGCAAAAGTCAAACATTAATTTAAATAATTCAGATTTCAAATCTCAAAAAATATAGCATGGAGATAAAGTTTTAAATATTTTATTGGTTTAAGGATGATCTAATCATCACAATTTTGCTCCATTTAAAACATTGGTGTACGGTAATCACCTATCAAAATAATTTGAAATTTCTTTGTTTGAAGAATTAAATTTGAACAAAACCCCGTAATCACTTATCAAAATAATTTGAAATTTCTTTGTTAGAAGAATTAAATTTGAACAAAACCCCAATTCTAGTATATTTTAGTCATATATATATATTTTAACTTTTAAGGAGTAAGCTATGATTGAACCGCCAACATCAATGTTGCAATACACTAAATCATTAGGGGAAATTTACCTCATCGATCCTATCAGGTACACCTTTTACGTCAGAGACCTTATATTTTCACTTTTACCTAAACCGACCAACTTTTAGCTAAGCTATTTTTCAGCTAACACAAAAAGTCCGAAATACCCCTTCTTACACTTATTTTTGTTCTATATGATTTAAAATTTTAAATATTTGTACTTTTCTATATTTATGCGGTGTGAAACAGGATTTATGTCGTCTCTGATTTGAAGGCTACAATATAAAATCTATAGCACCAAAGATAGACACGAAAAAAATGCGATATCGCCTCTTTAAAAAAAAAAATATATATATTTTAAATAATCGATGGCGACTCTTAAAATAGTCTATGGCGATTCTTAAAATAATGGATGGCGACTCTTAACTCAATCGATACCGATTATTTTAAGAGTCGTCATCAACTGTTTAGATAGTTGGTACCGACTGCGAAAACAGTCGCCATCGACTGTAAAAAGTTAATAAAATAAAATAAAAAATTCTGTGTAGACAATTGAACTTTTTTTTAATAGTCAATGGCGATTTCAAAAGCAATCAATGATTTTCAAGGGGTCTAGGATGTGAGCGGTTTCAGAGCATGCGTGGGCGCATAGAGAGGTACCCTTAAAAGAAAGCCTTAGTATTTTAAGGACCTGTGCCATGGGGAAATACCATATCTAGGCCATTTGATTCAAAGGCTATGATCTAAAAAATTTGTATGACACATGATCTCTCTCTGATGATTCAATGCAGTCACAGCTTTAATTCAAATTGTGTAGCAAGTAATGGCTCCCGTGATATCAGAATGTAAAGATCAATACCGCTTTCTTTCAAACACCATCTATGTCGTCTGATTTGAAGGCTACAATGTAAAGATCAAATGTGCCAATGATTGGCACAAAATATGCTCTCTAACATCTGTTTTTTTACAGTTGACTATCAAATTTAATTATTGGCTCAACTAATGAGTCATCACCGATCAAATAATCAATCGCCATCGATCGACTAAACAATCGCCATCGATTGGATACGCAATCGTCATCGATTGCAAAATCAACTGGTTGACAAAGACACACTTTACCATTGCTCTACACGCTATGTTTGTGCTCTTTTAATAAGCCTTTTTCTATATATGTTTAATAAATGTCGATTGCGTATCCAATCGATGACGATTACGTATCCAATCGATGGTGATTGTTTATCCAATTGATGATGATTGCTTATACAATCGATGTCGATTGTTGTTTAGTCGAGCGATGACGATTGATTATTTGATCAGTGATGATTCATTAGTTGAGCCAATGATTAAATTTGATAGTCAACTGTGAAAAAATATATGTTAGAGAACATGTTTTGTGTCAATCTTTAGCACATTTGATCTTTACATTGTAGCCTTCAAATCAGACAGCATAGATGGTGTTTGAGAGAAAGCGGTATTGATCTTTCCATTGTGATACCGCGGGAGCCATTACTTGCTACACAGTTTGACACCCATCGACTGATTTGTATCCGATGGTCCTGATCATTTTTTATTTCAATCTTTCACATAATGGATCTTGAGATCATAGGTAAAGCGATAAGTTTTTGATTTCGTGTGGTAAACATCCTAAAAAGTGACCTTATTTCAATTTAATGAGTCCCACATGATGTTAAGATCACTTTTTTAGAATGGATAACATGTAAAATCAAACACTAACGATAGATGGTAAGAACAAGATCTCAAGATGCATCATATGAAAGATTGGGATGAAAAATGATCTACATCGTCGGATTCAAAGCAATCAACGGAATTCAATGTGGGTGAATTTAAAGATTCAGTAGGTGGAGTTAATGGTACTCCATAAAAAAAGTGCAAATTTTTAAAATTTTAAACTATGTAGAACCATAAAAAGTGGAAGAAGGGGTATTTAAGACTTTTTGTGGAGCTGGTCAGTTTGGGTAAAGGTGAAAATATAGGGTTTCTGACGTAAAAGGTGTATCTGACAGGGTCGACCAAGTAAATTTCCCAAACATTAGGGTACCTCTGATTGTGACCGCGAATTCTCTGAAAGCACCCACCCACATCTTAGACCCCTTTAAAATCATTTATTGTGTCCATTAAATGATGGAGTTCGTATTTCGCCTCGATCTTTCACAAAATTAATCTTGAGATTATGGCGCACCTATTAGACAATCTATTTTTTATTTCATGTGTCACATATTCCAAAAAATGGCCCTTGAATTATATGACATACATCATGCTCAAATGTGAATTTAGGGCCACTTTTTGGGGGTTTATGACACATGGAATAAAAAATTGACATTGAACCTTGCAGTGAAACATGATCTGCATCACCTGATACAAAAGAATCATTAATTTTTTGGGGGTTTAGAACGTGGGTGTTTTCAGAGAATGTGTGGACACAAACAGGGGTACTCAAAACATTATAAGAATAAAATTTAATATCTTGGCAACTCAGTCGATTGCCACATGGCATCAAGTGGATTTTCCATGTGGACCTTTGATGTTAGATGAAGCTTGGGTGAAATTAAGTGGAAGAACGAATCGATTGATGTTAAAATATCAGCAGATGGGTTGTAATTAGGATTGAAATGCCACACGATCCCACATCATCGATCTTGAAAAGTGAGACTGAAAAAATGAGGCACTCATCATACTCAAACCTAATTTTAGAGTCACTTTGTGAGATTTATACTATATGGAACAAAAATTAACTCTCCAAAATAAAAAATAGGCTCATGATCTAAAGATTCCTTGTGTGAAAGATTCTAATGAAAAACAATCATTATGTTTTTAGCAAATGCGACCTCAGTAATACATTAGCACAAATAGAGCTACCCCTATTGCAAACGACCAAAATCGGGTTCGGGAATAAATTGGCTCTGAAAATTTCACAAAACATTTGCAAATTTTTGGGGAAAAAATGAAAGGAAAAATTAAAAAAATTTATTAACTAAAAGTTTCAAAAAGTTAAGAAATAATCAAGAAAAAATTTAAAAAAAATCAAATTAATGTAAATTTAAGATTTTTATGATAACTGGCAGATATTTCAAATTTTATTCATAATATTTTTAACAAATATGTGAAGTAATAATGACTATTTCAAAAAGTTGGCATTTTTCGTACTTAGCATATAAAGATTAATCTACGAGTACTTTTAAATCCACCAATCGAATCTTTGAGTTCACCCACGCTGAAACATATTGAGTGCGTTGAATTAGATGACAGGAATCATTTATCCGCCCAATCTCTCATGGGATGGATCTTGAGATCATGGCGTACCATCAGACGGTCGGTGTTTTATTTCACATGGCACACATCTCAGAAAAGTAACTTTACAGGATGGATTTTGAGATCATGGCATACAATCAGACGGTCAGTATTTTATTTCACGTGGCACACATCTCAGAAAAGTGACCTTACCATCACCAGCACGCTCAAAATTGATTTTAAGGTCAATTTTTTGAGTGTGTATCACATGAAATAAAAACCAACCAACTGATAATATGCCCATGATCTAAAGATCCATTCTGTGAGAGGTTGAGACGATAAACAATCTTTATTTTCTGATTTAATTCAATCAATGTGTTTCAATGAGGAGCCACTTCACGATTTGGTAGATGGATTTAAAGGTACTCTTAATCTAAATGATTGCAGCAAAAGTATTGAGACTGCCAGTGCCTATAGAATGCCCATTTTCACTTAAAGCTTACCTTGATTTGATTACGAGACTCTCGTACTGATATCTCATATGCCCTCGTCGTTACATATAATGACGAATACCAACATAACATGTTTTATCATCAAAGCATATATGTTGGGTTCCTAACATTCAAACGTGCCAAAACGTGTAGCGACTCCTCTTTAGTAAGTAGTGACAACAAGAAGTGTAACTTAGTGGGGGTGAAGGCATCTCTTAGGTATTGGTCCAAGAGTAAGTTAGGATTCCCTAAGATTGTGTTTGGGTTAGCTTTTATAAGAGCAAAAGTAGCTCTTTATCTCTCTCTGTTGAAATTGATAAAATTTACTCCGATGGAGAACAGGCAAAGAATAATTTTATCACTTAAAACAGCTCTCTGTCAAAACAAATAAAGCGAGGAACTATGTTACCAAATATAAAAGCAATTCTCCGCCGAAACCAAAACGCAAAAGAGCTGTTCTTTGCCTTAAAAGAGCTAACCCAAACGCGACCAAAGATATCTAAAAAAGAACAATCTATCCAATTAGATAAACTTTTCATTATAAAGTGCCCCAATTAGTGGTGATGAATATCACTACAAAAAATAAGATTATTAGCGGCTGTTTTTTTAATAAAAAACAATCGCTATTAGTCTTGTCGCTACAAAAAACTGCCGTTACAAAAATAGTAGCGATAATTTTTTGTAGCGACAGGATTAATAATCTTATTTTTTGTAATGTATATTAAGGCCGGTGTCATCTTAACATAGATGAGGCAGCTGAACTATAGTTGTGACGTTTTTTTTCATAGAAATCAAGGTTAATTTGACACGTTTTAAAAAAAAATTATTTTATTTTCATTTCTTTTTTATGCCTAAGCTTGGCTTGAAGTTGTAACATCGAGGTTACAATATTGTCAAACTTCTAATGTGAATTTTCACTTCTTAATTTTTTATTCTTTTCTTTGATTTCTTTTTTTGAGCTTTTTTTATTTTTTGTCCAATTTAGTTCAGGTATCTCTGTTCGCGCTCACGCCATCTTCTCTGTTCGCGCTCATGTCATCTGAAAGCGCCCACGTCTTAGACCTCTTGAAAATCATTTGTTTTTCCGTATCAGACGATAAAGATCGTGTTTCAGCTCGATATGCCAGAGAATAGATATTGAGATCACGACGCACCTATCAGACGAACAATTTTTTATTCCATGTCTCACTGATCCCCAAAAAATGATCCTAATTTCACACTTGGGCGTGATGTGTGTCGTATGATTCAAGGGTAATTTTTTTGGGATCTGTGACGAAGGTGTCAAACTCGGTATTGGTAGCACGTAACGGTCCGTTGAGGACCGATACGAATTGGCCAATACCGAGTTGTATGGGTGTCTTTTTAATATACTAGTAAAAGTGCACGTGCGTTGCACATGTTAATATAAATGTGAAAATACTATCGAATTCCTCTTATTTAAATGTCATATTCTAAAAATCTTCGATCTCTATCATATGACTTAACACAATAAATGACCATCATCTCATCTATATTTGATTGCTTTGAATTATGTAATAGAGATTTTATTTTATACCAATCTTTTGCATTAAACATATTTAGAACATAACCTTCAAATCCGATGGCTAAGATGAAGTTTTCACTTGACATAAGTCCTTCAAATACCAAGTCTTTCCTTTAAAGGATAACTCTAATTATACCAATCAGATTTTCAAGTGCACTATATTCGAAAAATCATTAACTGATGTGAATCAGATGATAGAGATCAATTTTCTTTTCAATCTTTCACATAATGGAGCTTGAAATCAATGGTGTACCATTAGACAGTCAATTTATGATTTCTATTGCATACATCCCAAAAAAATGATCGAAAATTATGGGGAATGTATCATACTCAAACGTGATTTTCAATCACTTTTTAAGATGTTTTATGTGTACCACATGCAATAAAAAATTAACTGTTAGTACACTCATTATCTCAAGATCTATGATTTGGACGAAAACGACCGTTATTGTCTAATTCAAAACAATCAATGGTATTCGACTATGATGTCATTCAAAATTAATTTCCAATTCGATCTTCTATATGATGATCCTGAGGTAAATGGTGCACCATCAGACAATCAATTTTTAAACTGCGTGACACACATCCCAAAACAGTAACTGAAAATCATGTGACAGACATTATGCTCAAACATGATTTTCGATCACGTTTTGAAATGTGCAACACCTGAAATAAAAAGTTGATTGTTAGTACTCCCATGATCTCATACATTATGGGGAAGATTGTGCGACAAACGATCTCTATCTTCTGATTCACAATAGTTAATGGTTATCGGTCATAGTACCATTAAAAATTCGATCATTGTAAATAGAACGGTTCAATTTTCGTTTTAATCTTTCATTCCAAAAAATAACTGGAAACCATGTGGCACACGAAAATATGATCATGGGCATACGATCAAAAGGGCAAAGAGTTATATAGCTTACTAATTTTTGGAACATGTACAAGAATTTGGTTCATGCAATTGGCAGACCACCTCATGTCATTTGGTATTCAATCGATTTATTGGTTATATAGTTAAAAACTTAGAATCATTAACTATAAATTTCATAAAAATGCATGTGCATTATACATGGTGCCAAAATAAAAATTTTAACTGAAAAATGTGACAAAAGATGTATAATAATTACTTGCACCATGTATCAGTATATGGTGTCAAAATGGTGTCCCATATATAAAATCTCTAACCTTAATTTTATATGCATGCCACAATTTTAAAGCCACATAATTAACATGATCATCATATAAATCATATTTATGTTAAAATAATATTAAACAATAAAAATAAACATATAATTTAGAACTTAAAAGTAAGGTTGCCAATGGGTCGTGTTAAAGCTTTGGCTGTCCGATTGGTAAATGGCATATGCTGACCTGACCTGGCCTGATGGTGCACCTTGATTTGATCTAATACTCGAAGGGTCAAGGGTATACGCCTAACCGGACCTGACACCTATTCCGACCTTAACCTGAAGAGTCAAGTGTATATGTTCAACCCGACCAAACACCTGATTTGACCTGATTGAAAATACTCTATATTATTATTATTATTATTACTACTATTATTAATTATTATATAAAATCTTGTAACTCGAGCTTAGTCGACCAAACCCGACCTGACACCTATCCCGACCTTACTCTGAAGGGTTGAATGTATATGCCCAACCCGACCTAACACATGACTTGACCTGATTGAAAGCACTCTATTTTATTATTATTAATTATTATATAAAATCTTGTAACTCGAGCTTAGTCGATCAAATTTTTCTTTAACCCGATCCAACCATACCTATAGATTGTGTCTGACACTTCATGCCTGACTTAGCCGAATAACCCAAGTTTAGTACCTAACCCAATAAAAAAGTCAATCTGTTGAGAGCCCTACGTAGAAGTATCATATGTTTGTCTAAGTCATTAGACGATCATTTTTTTATTTTATAAGGTGCAGATCACAAAATATGACCCTAAATTTACATGACATACATCATGCTCAAATTTAATTTTTTAACTATTTTTATGTGATCTATGCCACATAATTCAAAGCAAGTCAAATATTTTATGGCAAAATTGTTAATTCTCTTAATTTTGTGGATTTCTTTGAAGTTGTTAAAAATAAGGAAGGAAAGCTAACTTTTATAGCAAAATTGTTAATTCTCTTAACTTTATGGGTTTCTTTGAAGGTGCTAAAAATAAGGAAAGAAAGATAACTTATTTAGATACTATTATTTACCTATTCCCATTGGAAAAGAGATTCTATTTGGATATCATTATTTGAAATTATTAAAATTGTGACATCGTCAATATCCTCTAGTAGGTATGAAATAATCGCTTCGAAATAGAAGATGGAGATCATTTTTTATTCCCATCTTTTACCTAAATGATCTTGGTATCATGAGAGTATTATTAGACCGTCGGTTTTTTAAAGAATGGTATTAAAATCATGTTTGAGAGTGGTGTATGCAATTTGATTTTAAAGTCACTTTTTTGGTTGTGTCAAGTGAAATAAAAATTTTACCGCATGATGATACAAACAGGATATCAAGATCAACTATATAGAAGATTGAGACGAAAATAATCTTCATCATGATTCAAAGCGATCAATATATTCAGACTGAAAGAGGTGAGATGAAGTTACAATTTTTTGGATGGTAAATAATAATACCCATTTTAATTTTATTGTCACGGCTTAGGAGTGTATATAGGGGCAAGTGTGGAAACAAAGATTGAGAAAAACTATTTTAGCTTTCCTATAATAGTAAGGATAGGAATACATAAAGAAGAAGATGATGGTAGATAGAATAGCTTATGGGTATTTTGTTACTAAAAATATGAAAAAACTAAAATTGATAGAAATTATTTGTACTTTTATATAGTAGTAAGGATATATATAAGAAAATAGAGGTTTCGGCCGATATCCGATATATATTGGCTGATACAGGCCCGTATCAACTGATACCGACATCTGAGTTGATACTTGATAAGTATCGGCGCCGATACTCATCTATTTATCGAAAAATGATATGCATCGCCGATACGTATCGGCTGATATTTGATACAATGTCTGTGACACATGGAATAAAAAACTGACCGTATGATATATGCGCTAAGATCTCGTGTGTGAAATATCAGGTTGAAAGTTGAAAACATGACCGTCATCACCGGATCATACGTAATTAATGATTTTCGAGGGGTTTAGAATGTCTGCACTTTCAGAGTTCGCATGGGCGCGGCGCAAACAGAGATACCCATTTTGTTGTTAAGGACTTATTCCCAAAACTAATTGCATTCCAAAACGGGTTCGGCCCTCATATAGTCATATATACTAGAGAGGGGTAAATGCCTTCTGGACAGAAATCTCATAACCCTATGGGATCATTTACTGCTCGATTATAAGCTATTTAATATCCAACGTTCAAACTTTAGCTAAAGAATCATAGAGACAAAGCAATGTTCTCAATTTGGACGAACCGATTTTGGCCAGTCTTCAATGTAAAGAGAATCGCAATTTTAAGCAATGGGAACAAGGGAAAGATAGCACAATGAAAGAGGTTTTCGAACGGTTCACAACTTGATTATGCTCAGTCATACGTTCGAAACAACTCTTCTTATACGATAAACGACTCTTCTTCTGCAATAAATGAGTGCTACTGCTACGGAACGGTAACTTCACCAAGATCCGATACTTATCCACCGTTAAATATATGATCAATATTGGAAAATTTTCAATACAAGCTATAGGTGGGATGGGTGCTACTGCTACGAAAGGATAATTTCACCAAGATCCATGCTTATCCACCGACCACAGTTAAATAAATGATCAATATTGGGAAATTTTCAATACAAGCTGTAGGTGGGTGCTATCTTATTTTTGATCCATGATTTGAAGGATAAAACAATCATAAAAATTAAAAAATAAAAAATAAAAATTTACAAATCTCTTGCCCTATGAAAGTAGTATCCAAAATGGTTTTTTTTTTTTTTTAATTACATGCCATATGGCATGCAATCTAGTCTTTACAGGTAGCACTCGGGTATCATCCCTTTTCCTACACACACACACACACACACACACATATATATATATATATATATATATATATATATATTAGAAATTTTAAAGTTTTTCTTGATCTATTGGAAAAGCACATAATAATAATAAAATTTACGAAACATGAATAACTAAAATGGTACCTTTATTCACGCCCACACAATCTCTGAAAGCGCCCATGTTTTGAAAGTGCCCACACATAGAACGGTCATTATGAGGACACCACTTAATGAAATGCAATTTTTCAGGGGATCAGAAAAACGTGCACCCACCTAACCTTCTTCATCTTTTCCAACAACCTTTTTCTCCAATCACCGTCTTCCCCGGCCATTACTCGTCGATATCATGGAATCACCATTTTTCTTTTTCTTTTTCTTCTTCCTCTAGCAACTCGCTCGTTTTTCTTTTCCTTCTTCTTCTTCTTCTTCTTTTTCGACAACTCTTCTTCTTATTTGGCAACTCACAACATCACCGAACTATCAACTACAATAAAAAAATAAAAAACCTATAAAACAAAGAACTTAAACCTAAGAAACCCTAAAAATTTCAAAAACCTAAGAAAACTAATACTGAACAAACTTGTGATAGTAAGTACCCACTGCCAGTTGTAAAAAGTTTGCAATGAACACCCACTTCCAACCTTTTACATCTAACAGTGGCTTCACACTGTCAAATTATTACATCTGATGGTAGGCGCCCATTGTCATAAGTTCAAGGTGTTTTTTTTTTAAGTTTTAATTTTTTGTTAGGGTTTCTTAGGGAGAAGGAGATGAAGAAGGTTTTAAATTTGTTTTAAGATATTCGTTATAGATGAGGAAGAAGGAAAAAAAGAAAAAGATGCTTTGATCATACCAGTGTTGTTGTCACGCCAAAGTTGATATAGAAGTTGAAGAAAAAGAGGATTTTTCGGTGATGCCAACATCCTTGTTGCAAAAGTTGGAGTTGAAGACGAAGAAAGATGTAAAAAAAAGAGAGTGATTCAATCTTGCTAGCAACACCAGAGCAGCAACTACCGAAGTTGATGTAGAAGAGAAAGAAGAAAAAAAGTGAAAAAATGAAAAGAAAAATTATAGGATTTATATACATGGGCGTCCACAAAGTAAAAATAGGCAGATGCCCACGAAAAAAAAAAAAAAAAAAAATTTCTTGTTTACACACGAGAACATGGGCGCTTTCAAAGAAGTGGTGGGGAAGAATAGAGGAACCCTAACTAAAATTTGGAGTTTATATTAGGTACAAGGCCATGTAACAAGTGGCAGTACATGGACCAATCTCAGTTCATGCCCATACACAAACTCCTTGGATTAAAGGAAGATTATCTTATTTAGGGAGCAACTACTTGCTTAATGAAATTGGGGCTTTGCACATGAAAATGTGATGTGAAGATCTTCCCTTGCAAAGGCTCGATTTCTGTGTGAAAAAGATCAATTTCCGTGTGCAAGTAGTTGCTCCCTTCTATAAATGAGGGTCTTCCTTGAACACCCACCCAGTGGTTCATTTGCACTGCCCTGTCGCACATCGTCTAGCTATCAGATAACAGCACATGAGACCTAAAATTTAGAGTACCGAAAAGGAAGAACCTTTCTTCAAAATGGAACCCAACAATGGGATAATTTACAAAAAATTACAAGGAAAAAACAAATATTATAAACACTTACTTTGTGGCTACATACAAAACATTTTCTTCTTCGAAGTGTAAACCAAGATGATACCTGATCTCGGAGTTGCAATATTGTCAACCTTCCATTGAGCAACAGACTTAACCCACTCTCCATATAAAAGAATCATATTACCCCGAACTAACTTATGTATATTCCTCTGTGCCTGTGTGTGTAAAACCAAAATGGGCGCCTTATAATGCATTGAAAAAAGATCTATATCAGCTGCCCTTTTCTGATGTACTAATTTTACAATGACACCCCCAAAAAAGGCTTGTGTTGAGTCCATTAAGAAGTGTATCAGCTCTTGGGAACTGACTTCTGTAGCATAGATGTCCCTTCAAATACCATCATCTTTGCATCCTTCGCATACTTGGAAAGCTGCAATAACCAAGCCTTGTGTTAGAACTTGCATTCAGAACACGCGAGAGAGAGAGAGAGAGAGAGAGAGAGAGAGAGAGAGAGGAATGAACACCTCATCTGGGGTTATCTTTCTGAAACCAAATTTCTTTGTCCAAATGGATTCAGCTTCATCGGCTGCGGGGAGAACAAGATTCCTCACACCCATGGAACCCAGCAGTGCTTCAATGCACAAGAACAATGATTGAAAGTATCCCTATATAATAACATACACATTCATACAGATTAAAATAATATAATCCAGCAGGAATATCCATGACCAGAGAATTACAAAACTTTTGTAGCTTCATTGAAAATTGTACAAGATAAAGATACCAGGCAAGTTGATTTCTGCACAATCTAATCCTGCCCAGTGCCCAGACATATTTTGTAATATATGGTCACCAGCACTAGTGTTCATATCTGACACAAGTGAGTCAAAATTATCCAGCAGGAATATCCATGACCAGAGAATTACAAAACTTTTGTAGCTTCATTGAAAATTGTACAAGATAAAGATACTAGGCAAGCAGATTTCTGCACAATCTAATGCTGCCCAGTGCCCAGACATATTTTGTAATATATGGTCACCAGCACTAGTGTTGATATCTGACACAAGTGAGTCAAAATTATCCAGCAGGAATATCCATGACCAGAGAATTATAAAACTTTTGTAGCTTCATTGAAAATTGTACAAGATAAAGATACTAGGCAAGCCGATTTCTGCATAATCTAATGCTGCCCAGACATATTTTGTAATATATGGTCACCAGCACTAGTGTTCATATCTGACACAAGTGAGTCAAAATTATTCAGCAAAACATATCTTACAGACTTGTCCATATGAAAGTAAAAAATAATATAAATCAAGGTATCTAATTCAGTATCGGTATTGGTCTGATCTTTGGACCAATATGTATCGGCCGATAATGATACGGTATTGCTGATACCGATACAAATTTAAATAGTAAAAAAAAGGCCATATCGGTTAATACTGATACCAGTATCGGTATCGAGTGAAACTGATACTTATTGCCGCTACATATCGGAATCGGCCGAGTTTTATACCGTGATATAAATACAAAGACAAGAAAATCAAGGAATTCGAAAATTTGTATCAGAACTTATGGACTCGCTATCCCATTATTAGTTGACTCATGAACTCGCTATCCCATTATTTATTTCACTTATATAATTGTTTGCTTCATTGCAATTATTAGCCATTTTAATACAGTACCCCATTTCCCCAATCATCCACTCCAATCTAAAAGAAAGTAAATTTGTGCTCATTGGGTGTCCTGTTCGGGCAAGTCTAGTTGGTCCAGCAACCAAGCCGGTTAAGCCACCAACTTGGTCTCTTCAATTATTGAATTTTTTTTCTTTGTTTTTTTAAAAAAACTCTCAATGCCAAAATTAATTTGGGGCCACCATGGCAGGAACTAAAAACAACTAGAAACCCTTGAACTAAATCACAGAACCCTTAAACTAAACCAGAAGCATTTTTAACATATTATTTAAAACAACAAAATATATTAGGACACAGCATCTACGACAAGTTTTTATATTACTTCGGCAATCTGGCACCAGCAAGTTAAAAACAGAAGCTCCGGTACACATAACAATACAAAGAAGTAAAAATAAAGTTGTAAAACAATTGATTTAGGAAGCTCATTACAAAATCAAAATAAGAAAGAAAATTTCTTTTGAGAGCCTCAATAGAGGTCGAATAATCGGCTATAGAAAAAGGTCGGCAGGGCTGAAGAAGACAGTACAAATTCAGAAAACATGAAAATATGTTTCAAATAATCAGCCTCACCTGTCCTTGGTTTTCACTGTTTGTTGCAACTAATGGAAGTTCTGCAACTTCCTGTCCAAAAATTCGAAAAATTGCAGCTGATACTACAGTTGAACTGCATATTTTGTAAAACAGTATAGATTAAAGCCTGTGATTACATAACCATACAGAAGAAACTAATGCCAAGTGACGTTTAAGGTAAATAATTCTTACTTTACAGTGAGTACTGCGCAATACATCCCCCCAAATTCTCGGTCTCCTATGTTTCTTCTGCAGACAGTTGACATAAACTCGAGTTTAAATTACTTTTAACAATTAACTACGAAAGAAGATTCTAAGCATAAAATACAAGCAACGAATTAATGAGGATAAATGAGACCGATATAAATCTTTTCTCACCCATAAACCATGGAAGGAATAAGGTCGCGTTCTGTTGTCGAATCGACTATAGGATCAAAGCAATTCTGAAGAACAAATACATAAAAGTAAGTTTATTTTTCTTTCTATGTCAGCACTAAGAATTCATTAATGGAAAAATGAAACATAAACAGTCAATAGGTAAGATAACATCATAACTAGCAATTAAGGGACAAGAATGCCTGAAAGCAAGTGGTACTAGCAAAATTAGTAATTCAATCTATTCCAAAAGGTGCTTCCAAGCAGCGCTCTAGTTCATAGAATGAAAGGGCAAACATTACTCTAGAAAACCATGAGAGGATTAAAATCAAGATGCTGTATACTTTTTTCCAATAAAATGGTGTATACTTGTGTGTACAGCAGTTGTTATGCACATAAATATTACAACATCAACAACCGTTTAAAATAGTTTGACCAGTGGAGTCCAATTGTGCTTGAGTTTAATTCAAATGGCCTTCAGCAGTACTCCCTCAGTCAACCATTTCAAAGGGTATTTGATAGTTTAAGAGTTATGTGTATGGCAGCAGCTGTGCACGTAAGCCACTGTTGTCATATGTGATCGCATATGCCATCTGGGAAGAGTGTATTCACCGTTGTCATATGCGATCGCAGCAGTGCTCCCCAGTCAACCATTTCAAAGGGTATTTGATGGTATAAGATTTATGTGTAAAGCCGCAGTTGTGCACGTAAGTCACTGTTGTCATATGTGATCGCATATGCCATGTGGGAAGAGTGTATTCACTTTTGTCATATGCGATCTTGGAAGCACCTGTGGCATATGCCATGATGGCATATGCGACCCTGACATGTATGCGATTACATACACCTCCAACGGTCATATTTATGACCATTGGAACATTTTTTATTATTTTTTGGCTTTTAGGGCTCCCCAAAGCCTATAAATGAGGGGTTCCTCTTCCTAATCCATACCACATCCATCCAAGGGATGATTTGTGTCTTTTTGGTCTCTTTTTTTTAATTTTTTAGTGCTCACTTTCTCTCTTTTTCTCTCTCAAAGCTTTGTTGACAGATGATGGCGGCAATGCAAGTGACGACGGTAGTGGAGGTGGAGATGTACCATTGTGGGTTAGAGACCAATATGTAGAATTTTTGGCTAACACACATAGGAAGTAGGAACAAATATTTAGGTACTTTTACATAGATAATAATTTTTCTCCTTACTCTTTTCCTTCTTTTTTGTATGTTCCTATATTTATTTTTATAATTTTTCGCTTAAAATCAATGAAATTTATACTTTTATAGTCATTCTACAAAATTAATACAAATATATTAGATTTCAATATTGGCAATTTTGGGGATTTTATGGGAATTTTTGACAAAAAAAAATATTGTGCCATGGCACAATTGCATATGCGATTGGACCATGGCATCGCATATGCCATGATGGCATATGCGATATAGTAAGTATGCCATCACATACAATTGTATGCCATGGCATACCATCGCATACAGTGTATGCCATGACATACTTCTCCAATATTTTTTTGTTTGCTTTTTAGGCATCTCCAAGCCCTATAAATAGGAGGTTTCTCCTCCTAATGCATACGAAAACTCTCAAAGGTATGTTTTGGGTCTCTTTCATTCTCTTTCGTACGGTCCACTTTATTTTTGTACCATTTTGACTTATTTTTTAATGAAATTTATATTTTTCCTTCCACCTTATGAGATATATTCTAATAATTCTACAATATAGAGCGCAAAATTAACAAAAATATAGTGATTTTTTACATTGATAATTTTGGGGATTTATTTCGTATTTTTTTGAATTTTTGAAGAAAAAAATAAAAATAAATTGTGCCACAATCGTATATGCGAATGGGTCATGCCATCGCATAGGGTCGCATATGCCATCTAACAACACTGACGTAAGTGCATGCATCATGCTTCAGAGAGATTGTGGTATAAAAAAATAACACCAATCAAGGTGAGGTCCTTGCCTTGACTAGCATGGATGGTTGAACACCTATGAAACCACCTCACTCCATCCACTAGTGGAAATTATTCGCTCCAAATTTCATTTATTTGAGTAGCAAAACTGTCCATGCCAGAGGAAGGGAACAAGAATATAGGTCAGGACTGTATTCCCCCTTCCCCTGGCCGTCATATGAAAGCCCACAATGAAACTAATACCCCAACCCCCTAGAATCCCAAATCAATTTGTTCTGAACAGAATCAAAATAATTTTTTACTAAATAAAGAGCTTTGGTTTTTGATGGCTTGGATGTTTCTCTTTCATGAAAAACAAGGTCAGAGACTTGTATTGAAGCAGTGAAAAGTGGAAGAACACTAGCTTCATACCACAATTTTTTTTTAAGAGGTAAGCTGGGATTGAACCTGCACCCACAAGAATGCATCATCGTGCACCTTCCAGTTGATCTACAGGCCCAACTCAATTCGATTGACAAGAATATGATCATGGTATTTTGATTCAGCATAGAAGACTTACATGGAAGATAGCCACAGCTTTTGAAAGCAACAATCTACTGTCACAAGTAGCGATTTTGCCGCTAAGTACCCTCCATTTAACATCCAGATCAAAATCATTAGTCGACTCTTTCTTCTTATACTTGCTCTTTATAGCATCTGAAAGTGAGTTCGGGATTTTCTCTGATTCGTGATGAAGTAATTTCTGCAAAGCAGCGTGAATTCTATTGCAATCTGCACAACAGAACCACTTCCCTGTTGGCAATTCCTGTAGTGTAGGTAGTATCAGAATTTTGAAATCCAGAAATTTTCAATTTTGTGGGCAGATTGGACAGCATAATTGTAAGAATGACACAAAAGCACAAGTAAATGGAAAGTGAAATAAAAAAAATAATGCATAGAACCTGTAAATCTCCCATTTTATGATCCTTCAAACAGCCGACATGATATTCCTTCTCGCACTGAATAAAAGATACCAGTTAAGAAAGAACCTAATGCAATAATGATGTATAACTGATATCGACAGTTGTATGTACAAAACATTGAAATTCATACGTGAACAAGTGGTCGGAAATTGGGCAATAAATTAATTATTAAAGAAAGAACAGAGAGCTTACCAGGTCGCAGAGTAGAACAGTGCGCGGACCAAAGCCTGATCTGCTAAAATCATGTTTTCTGAAAACGATAAGATGACACAAATATAAGCCTTACAAGCAAGTGTAGGATATAGAAAACCGCACGCTTTCTGGATCTATGGTCCAAAACAAAGCTATATACAGATGAATTTTTTATATAAGAACAAACATGCATCCTTACAGTTACAGAAGATCAACACAATAAATATAAGATAAATTATATAAAGGGGAAAACAGTATATTTAGTAAACTAAAATCATATGACAGCACTCTTGTAATCCCCATGTACAATGTAAACTCAATAGAATCTAAACATATGAGGATTACCTACACAGCTGGAAATATCACTGCCGTTGTCATTATTACTGGTATTATACTACTTTATTTTTGTTACTTCATTCACATCATCATTGGGCACATGGAATGTTGGAGAACAACTGCATTCGAGCTGCCCAAAGATATGGTGCCTGGTATGCTGCTGTCCAATTTTCACTCAGACATTTCATCAAGTAAAGGCATTTTGAGGTTCCAGTGGTCCCTGTCATGCCACCATAATGTCATGGAGATATTGGTTTTGAGCACAATGCATTCCAGGCTTTCCAGCTGCCCAAAGATATGTGCCTGGGATGCTGCTGTCCAAACTCCCCTCAAGTTGGCACCCAATTGTTACCGCCCGACATTTCACTAAATAAATGCATTTTGAAGATCCAGCATGCCCTGTTATCCGATCTGGAAAATGTCCAAGTATCATAATTTACCAATATGCCATGTAGACTGGGGCTTTTGAGCAAGTGGGGTGTGGAAGTGACACAAATTGTCAGTAGAAGTCAGACATTGCTCTTCAAAGTTTTCATTTATTAAAACGCTAGAGACAACATGAAGCATTTTAGCAATGTGGAGGAATGGTGGTTATTCACTTGATTCCCAATTGGTACTTTCCCAGTGAACCCTACAAGGAGCATCTTTGAGTATAAGGATTAACAAAATAAATGTAGTTCTAATAAGAGGAGAGTGGCCCACCTGCATAAAACACAACCCCCAGACTCAATCTCTTGTGTTTTGACGATACGAATACATCTGTTGGTTATCTGTTCAATAGGATCAACTCCTGAAACCCTCCCCGCTGCCAATGCATCGGCATTCCGTTCTGCTAGTTTTTCCTTGTCAAACAAATTTTGGCAATATGGACAGTACCAATCACCAGTGGGGACGGATGGCAGATCAATACATTCTGCAATAGACATGGAAAACATATAAAAAAAATTACAACAAACATACACACAAGTCTATCAGTGGAAGTGAAGAGAATATCGTACTATTATCTTAGGTTTATAATTGTTTTTTATCATTAATTATTTAGCATAGACTATTAGATTATGATTCTATAGTATTTCTTTTGGGATCTGTTATGTACGAAAAGAAAAACAAAGGTGAGTAGAACTGTTGTTTTTTACCTCCTACAGAATTCCAGATGAGAAAAAATTTACCCTTCTATAATTATTCTTTAGTTTTCTTAGGTATTTCTCTTGGTTTTGGTATTTCACTGATCATAAACAACCAGAACAAGCTGCAGTTTTGACATGTCATTTAAGCATGCACTCAATTTGGGGAATATTCATACTAAAGAATAAATTAATTAATAAAACAGAGCTAATTCCAAAAGTAGAAGGATCACATGTCTCCAAGTAAAAGCACAAGCTTACAAATTTTTAACCTCCTTCAATTTTTTACAGAACTTGCATAAGTCATAAACATAGGACAAACTGACAATCTTGACTTGCTTTCTTCTAGTTTCTGCTCCACTCATGGATTAGAATTTCAATTTTCCGACACATTTTGTTCATAGCCGAAACATATGCAATATATTGTTTCAGGCGAGACAAACCTGCATCGGCTGAAGCCTTTCTGAAAATCACCTATATGGCTTGCATCACCAAACGAGTATCCTTGTGAAAGTTACCAATAACAATGAAAAAAATAAAAATAAACACTTTGTTTCGCACAAAATTTAAACCTATAAATCAACTTTATAAGTAACATTTTCTTAGATATAATATATATATATATATATATGTGAAATTTCTTTTGAACAACCAAAGCACAATAGATCATTCAATGTAAACAGACAAGTAACAATATTCTGAGGATACAAAAATTCACCTGTGTGAAAGGCCCGAGGGCAACCATCACAAAGCAGAAGATCTCCACCATCAGCACAGATCGTGCAAAGATCGTCATTGTCACTGACAGAAAATTTCTGGCCTTTTGACAGTGACACGGATAATTCATGAAGTGACACGCCATTGGACGTGTAAATGTGTAGGTAACTGGAATAACACGTAAAAAATGGACTCATTCAAGATGTTTGAACTTTGAACATTTAACAAGGAGGTGCCAAACATTTTAAACAACTTACGGCTTGCGTCGTGAAGCCCAACCAGCATGAGCTTCAAACTGTGAGGGACTGACCTGATTCATTAAACGCTAAGAATTCAATATCTGCTGGTAAAATATTCAAGAATTCAACAGAATTGAAGAAAGTAATCAGTGCACCTCACTGTTGCAGCAACGACAGAATATCCCATTCCCTTTCTTATACCCTTCGAGCAATCTCTGTCGAATGAAGGATAATTGATTAGCTAGATCCAGATCTAATAAAATTATTAACAAATCAACTTGACCATCCATCTTCATTGCACCTTTCCACATGCATAGTATGCTACTTCAGTTCCATCAGGTAAAACATCTTCCATAAAGACCAACTTATGCAACCGCAGATCCCTTAAAAAAGAATCAAAAGCAAATAAGATTTAGTTCCTAGCTAAATAAAATTTGTAAGCACCAATAAATTCAACCTAACGATAAAATACCAACTTTCTTGTTATTTTTCCATGACCACTACTCTTTTGTCGAGAAAGGGACTTTGAATTGCTGCCAGGGGACTCATTTAGCTTTGACAACCTGAAGCAGCCCATATGCATGAGTATACATAAAAGAGTAAATGCATGTCAGAAGATAGAATTTAAATGTCATATGCACTGAATAACTAGATTGACTGAACTGTAAAATAGAGATAGATGTAGCTTAATTTGTGATAACACATACTTACAAGTAGAAAAAGGACTAACTGTAGCAAAACTAAACTACCTAGAAATGCTCAAGAGCATCATAAATTAGATTTATTTTATTTCATTGTTAGCATCATTTAGCTTGAAGATGTTGAAGGTGTATCTTACTGCCTAGAAATGCAAAAGAGCATCATAAAATAGAACAATTTTGTCACTATTTAAAATTAGTCTCATGTTTAACCTTATTGTTTATATTATTATTATTGTTGGCATCATGTAGCTTGAACCTGTTGCAGAAAATCTGCTCTTTGGTAGCAAATGGCCTATGCATAATAGCAGATACTAGTAAAAAAATTTATTAGGAAAGAGTAGCTACTAGAATTAAGAACCACACCTTTGGATTGTGGCTTCGAACATGTCCAATGGAGCATTCATGCATGCATTCAATATGTCGCGGATGGTATTCCCATTTTCTAAGTAAATGTGTCCCGGTGCATATTTAGTTGGATACCCAGCGTGCTGCTGGAAATGGAAAACTGTAACAACCTACACTCACAACAGAATCAAACATGGTGTTTATTTACTTATTCTAGGTAGAAACAGATATGTATTGCCATCAAAGTAACAAACAATACTTACTTTGCGTCCTTTGCAAGAAGAACAAGAACACAATATCCCACTATCTTTTATCACTCCTCGAAGCCCTTCTTGCTAAGATAAAAGTTCAACATAACAATTTTTAATCAAAATGAAAATTTTAGGTAACAATATTCAAGAAACGAGGAAAAAAACAATATAGATAATTCCAAACGGATTAGAATATTGACATTGAAGCACGGGCAAGCAACCCCAGAACATATGCATGTACCATTTGATACACGCATATTGGATGCAAATCAAAGATAACGTGAGAATTTCTTTTGTGAAAAAAATATATAACTACCAGTAAAATCTGGGGCTGATGAGATTTAATCATTTCTTATACATCCAAGGCTAAATGTTACCTGGACTTTCACTTAAGGTGCAAAGCCTGACAAATGTAGGAGTCGTGACCTTGGATCAGGCCGAGATGACTCGGTTTCGGCCACCAATGAGAAGAAAATTTGGTAATTTCGGGCTGAAAATTTGAAATTAACGCCTAAAAAACCAAATTATCAGCCGATAATTTGAAATTATCGGCTGCTGTGGGAGTTTGAATTTTTTTTTTTGGCATTTAAAAGCCAAATCTGACTTTTTGCTATTTTTCTTTTCTTCCTCTCTGATGCGGGAACTTACTAAATGCAATGCTAGGGCTGAGATTAGGATTAAAATTAATTTAATCAATTAAAAAATAACAATTTATCATAACAAATTACCACGAAAATTCTAGAAATTCAATTAGGTGATTTAATTTCGGCCCAAAATAGCATTACTTTCGTGTACGTTCCCTATCGCGGATCTAGAAGACTAGGGTTCTTATGAACGGCTAGATCTCCGATAGTTTTAGGGCGTTGAACGAACTCGCAAGCGGGTTCTCTCGATACCAAACGAAAATAAAAGGCTAATAAAATTAATGATGAACAAAATATTGATTTAGGGCTTTTATGAGATCAATAAAATAATTAGGATTACGCTACTTACGCAAACCGTAGATCTAAAGAAGATAGAGATGAAAGAAGAGTTGGCCTCGCACCAAACCGCAAGCGGGAATCGAAAAATCGCTCTCCGTTTTGAGAGAATCACACCCTCACGAAAGTTTAGAACTCTCAATTTGCATAAGCAATTTTCATTAACCAAAAACTAATAATAAAAGTGTTTACAAGCCTTTAAATAGGCTAACCAATGCATAAAATTAAAAATCCTAGTATAACTCTAATTCCTAATTCAAATAAAAGAAATATCCTAATTCTTCTAAAACAATAAAGTCCTAAACAATAAGGAAACTAATTCTATTTCTAATAAAAAAAACAACTCTTACTTTCTAAAATAAAATAATAAAAGAAACTAATCTTAATTCAATTAGGATTCTTGAAATTCGTCACTTTATGTGCAGCCTCCGAAAACTGACCATAACTTCTTCAATACTTGTCGGAATTGCTCAAATTTTGGCTCATTGGAAAGCTACTTTGATAAGCTTTAAAATATGATCAATTTCGTATCAATCCGACTTCGTTTGACACTTCAAAATAGGCCAAACATAAAAGTCACGGGATTAAAAGTTAAAGACCCTAATAAATTTTGAATTTTTTTCTTTTTGATCAAACGAGTCTTTTTTTTAAAAAAACTCATTTGTGGGTCCACTTTCTCTTTTGATATCTCCTCTTTATCCGATTACAATTCAAACAAGCGAATCTAAAATACACATCAATCTCTCTCTCTCTCTCCCTCTTCCGGATTTAGGTATACTTTCACTAGAACCTCGCCGGATTTCGATGAAATCGCTCCAAAATTTACCGTAAGTTGTCGAATCTTCTCTAGGTTCACTGTATCAACTCGGTTTTCGCCGGTTTCTTGCCGGATTTTGACGAAGTCGCTCCAAAATTTACTGTAAGTTGTTGAATCATCTCAAGTTTTGCCATATCAACTCAGTTTTCGTTGAATCTTGCCGGAGTTTGCCAAATCTACCCGAAACCTCGCCAGAGTTTAACGAAATCGCTCCAAAATTTACCGTAAGTTCTCGAATCTTCTCCGATTTCGTCGTGTCAACTCGATTTTCGTCAAATCTTGCTGGAGTTCGCTAAATCTAGTCAGTTTCTCGCCGGAACCTCGCCGGATTTTGCCAAAATCGCTCCAAAATTTACCACAAGTTGTATATTCTCGGGTTTCGCCGAATCTTGCCGGAGTTCGCTGGATCTAACCAGTTTCTCGTCGGAATTTGACGAAATTTTTCCCAAATTTATCGAAAATTACCGAATCTTGTCAAGTTTCGCTGTATCCACTCGATTCTCGCCGAATCTTGTTAGAGTTCGCTAGATCTAGCCAGTTTCTTGCCGAATTTTGATGGAATTTCACCCTAATTTACCGTAAGTTACCGAATCCTTATTATATTTTTTTATTTCTTTAAAATCCAAATAACTGAATTTTTTGTAATATTGGAGTAATTATTAGTTAAATATGGCTTTATATATATATATATATATATATATATATATATATATATATATTATTGGATATGTTTGCTATGGGATGTGTTTTTTATGTGATAGTTATATCCGACATAATCATTATTCTTCATGGGATATATTTAGCTTCTTTTGTATCGGATATATTTACGCATGGGAATGGGATATGTCATTTATGAGAAAAATATATTCGATTAATTATAATTTTTAATGGGAGATATTTAAATTATTTTTTAATGGGAATAATGTTTTTTTCTACAGATTCAAGAATTTGAGATATAGAAATGGTTCGCGATCTCGATCCTGCATGAGAGTATGGCACTCCTTTGGGGCTTAAGATGCTAAATTCAAAATGTCACTTCTGTCATAAAGAGTTAAAGGGTAGCGGTGTCACCAGACTTAAGGAATACTTAGCTAGCAAGTAGGATGACGTGCAGCCATGCACTAGCGTGCCCAAGGAAATTAGGGAGAAAGTAAAAAAAATAAATGCAGACTACAAAAGGGAAGAGAGTAGAGACCAAGAAAAGGAATCAAGAATTTAAGAAAACCATATTGCAGCATCACCGTGGTTCAATTCCATTTGATTTGGATGATGATGATGAAGGTGATGAAGAGAGTTAGCTTAGGAGGGTAATGAGGCAACGTTTGAATGAAAGGAGAATACATGAGGATGAAGAGAATGCAATTCGGAGATTCCGATGTAATTTGCATGGACAATCTACGGCAGCAGCTGGGGGAGGGTCAGGTCATACCCAAACCCATGGAGACAAGTTTATGTAGGTCATCCACTTTACAAGAGGGTGGTCCTGGTTCTGGTAGTGTTAGACGTCCAGTGGGACCTATAAATCCCTTGTTATACAGACCAAAGAGCTCTAAACAGTCAAAGTTGAGCACAGCATTGTTGAAGACCTGGGGTAAAAAAACTAGATAAAGCAATAACAAAATGTATTGTGTACAATCATATTCCAACTCAAGTGGTCAAATAATTGCACTTTAAGACAATGTTGGACACTAATACCAAAGCAAGGCCTGGCGTAAAAATCCCAACTACTTATGAGATAATTGGCATGTATTTAGACGAAGAAGTGGTCGAGATGAGAGAGTATGTGAAGAGTTTCGAGAAAGTGTGCAATGGCTGGACGGGTGTTACTAAGAAGATCCTAATCAACTTCTTAGTGTACAATGACCATGGGACAATTTTTATAAAGTTTGTTGATGCTTCAAATGTGGCAAAGGATGCCAACCAACTACCTGCTTGGATTAATGGATGAGGTTGTTCTGTCGGTTGGACCGCAAAGAGTTGTACAAATCATTACCAATAACGCAACAAACTATAAGGCAGTTGGCTACAAACTGATGATTAAATACAAACACAACTACTGGACCCCGTGCGCAACCCATTGTATTGACTTGATTCTCACCAACCTCGAGAAGATGGAAAGTGTGCATGCAATTATACAAAACTGTAAGATGACAACCAATTTCATCTATCAAACTGCAAACCTAGTTAATTTGATGAGAACATTCACGGACCAAAGGGACATTATGAGACCTGCAATCACTCGGATTGCTACCCACTTCGTTGTCCTTCAAAGCTTATACAAGTACAGGACAGGCTTGAAGAGTCTGGTTGCATCTCAACAATGGGCAAGTTACGAAGGCAGCCTTCCAAAGGCAAAACGACCATAGGCCAACAAAGTGGTTGATATTGTTTTCATCTTCGTATTTTGAGGCAGTGTCGAGTAGGTTGTGAATGTCATTGAGCCGCTAGTGTACATACTGAGATTGGTAGATGGGGATGACAAACCCACTATGGGGTACGCCTATGAGGCCATAGACAAAGCAAAGTTTATCCCACGAGTTACAAGAAATTATGGAAGGTGGTTGATAAAAGGTGGAACGAACAGTTCCACCAAAATCTACATGCAATAGGTAATTTATTATTTTAATTAATTGAGAATCATACTTTGGTTAGATTTATCTATATTGTTCTAATTAATTGAGTTTTCAACAGGACATTTCTTGAACCTCGTCTATCAATACACTCGAAATCTTAATATAGATGATGAAATCTATACCAGTTTGTTAAGCGTTATTCAAAAGATGGAGTCACACATCATCGTTCAAGGGAAGCTAATAAGAGAGGAAACAAATAATTAATTTTCTCGTAAGATTATTAAGATTACTGTTACTTCTATTTGTAAACATTGGTCCTTGTTTAGCAAAGTTGTGCAGATTGAATTCTTTCAAAATAAAATTTGCTCTTTTGGAACTCCCCTAGCATTATCTAAGATCTATAACAAGAAATAAGGTAAATTGGATTTTATTTTACTTATGAGAGTTTATAGTCCATTAAATTTGATGTATCTACATTATTTAATGCAACCGAATGGTAGATAAACTTCGGTGATGCGTTGAAGGCCTCCAATTTAAGGAGGATAGCAATTCGAGTGCTAAGTCAAATTACATCCTCCTCTAATTGCGAGCGAAGTTAGAGCACCTTCTCTTTTATCTATACAAAAACAAAGAATAAACTAACCATGGAGAGATCGGAACATTTAGTCTACATCCATTACAATATGAGGTTGAGGGTCAAAAACATCAAAAGAGCGAGCCCTGGTAAGAATATCTAATAAAACCAAGTTTACTTTCAAAGTGATCTATGAATTTAAATCATAAGTTTAATAAAACGTATTAATTAATTTTGCGTTCTTATATAGAGGAGGAATATTTTAATCCGACCAAATTGGATTACATTTTCTCGGAAGATGATCATTTGAGAGAGTGGACAATTTTAGATAGTGATGACATGGAATGGTTAGATCAAGCTGAAAGTGTTGCCGAAGACCAACCCTCAATATCTCGTAGAAAGCGAAGGCTTCGTCGCCTTGGATCACCTCCTATAGGCGACGATGAGGGAGGTGGTAGTAGTGATGACGATGGGGGAGGTGGTAGTGGACATGACGATGGAGGATGCGGTGGTGATGATGATGATGGTACTGGGGGTGGTGACGATGGCGGTGGAGAGGGCACACAGTGGAGGGGTGAAACTTTCAGTGGTGATGGAGGTACTTTATACGAGCAGTCTTCAAGTGGAGTTGGACAGTGGACTTATGATAACATGACTATGTACGACACTCCCACATTTAGACGTGAAGTGTTGGAAGGAAGAGGAGCATCAGAGTCCTACCAAACTCCACAAGATCAAGACACCATTAACTCTACAATTAGTAGCTTTGGTGGGTTTAGGTTTCAACCTACCGATCAATCTTACATCAACCCACAATATCCTCAGCCAAACGACCCAGGAACTGAGAGTTTCGTTTCACAAATATTTGGTGGATCATATGCATACTACCATCCCTAACATGACCAACCACAACAAGCATCTTAGCATGGGGAATATGGCTATGAATATGAACAATATTGTAGGCCACGATAACAAAATGATGCTCGGGATGCTGATGAAGAACCAGTCAGAAACTCTATGTGGCTTTGAGTAGGTGGTTGCTCGAGTTCAGGTAATGAAGTCTTTTTTGTCTACTTTATGTTCCAAATTTTATGATAATACATATATGTAACTTTAAACGGATGAAAATTAGCCTCATTAGTGTAAATATGTGTTCTAATAATGTGAAAGAGTTTAAAATTTTGACCAATTTACAGTTCGGGTCGTGAATGAAAACAAAACCGAGATTTTGATCCATGGTCTTAACACCTCAATATATTGGAACACCTTCTATGCTGATCAATATATTTACCATTCTAACAAATGTTGGATGGTACTAGATTTGTTTTGAAATGCCAATTTCTTTTTTCCTGACAAGTTATGCCAGATTTTTTCTGATAGAAAAAGAGTGGCACTTGCTAAAAAGAAATGAAATATGGTAAAGGCTTGGTGGACCATAGATTTGTTTTGAACCATGTATCAAAACTCAATCGATACTGATACGTAACGGCGACACGTATTGGTTACGCCATGAACCGATACGTATTGGAATCAGTATCGGGGTCGATACGGATTATTATCAGTTGATACTGTCTCGGTATCAGCCAATACTGTCTTGGTATTGGCGGAACTAACTGATACAATTTTATTTTATTTTAATTCAAGCAAACAAACCAGCGACATCGTCTGGGTATTGGTCTATTCGTATCAGTCCACGATGGACCAATACCCGACAGCGATACCGAGTTTGATAGCTTGTTTTGAACCTTAAGCTCCTAAAGGCTGGCATCAAAGAATGGAATTGGGAGGGCTTCGGCAATGCTCCTGAGTGAGTGTGATGACAATATTCACAAGTCAAAGATATCGAGTTTAAAAGGGAATTAGCTCGTGAAGATAAGGATAGAAAGATCGAACTGGGATAAGATTTTAACAAGAAAGTAAAAGGAATTTTTTTGGCATCAAATGTCCATGTAGATAAAGAAAGGACAAGAAATATGAAATTTTTCACATAATGACTAGCATGAGAAGGCAAAAAAAGGCATTAAAGTGTCTAGTTATGGAATGTGATATCTCAAACAAGAACATTACTCTTAATATTGAAGAAGTAAGATTAAGGATGGAGAGGATATTTGGGAGCTTTGGTAACAAGGTTTAAATTAAATGATGGTTTAATCATAAATGTCTGAAAAAGGAGATCTCCTGAAGCAGAAATCGCATCTTAGATGGTTGAAAGAAGGCAGACAAATAGTATTCAACATTTAGGACGTGGATGGGAGAAAAGTGGAAGGGGGAAAGAAATTAAGACGGGAATCATATAATTGTACCAAAATTTGTATAAGGATGATGGATGGGTTAGGCCAACTCTAGATGACTTAATCGTTAACTCCATCTCGGTGGAGGAAAGGATGTTTGATGAGTTTGAAGTTAAGGCAGCTATCTTTGAGGTGAGTTCTAGCAAAGCCCATTTTCCAGATGGTTTGACTACGGAATTCTTCAAGTCTTTGTGGGAATTGTTGAAATTTGGGATTTTGGATGTTTTCCGCGTGTTTTAGATGCACTTTGAAGGAGATAAAATGATTGGGGGCTTCAAACCCATCAGCCCTTTGGGGAGTTTGTATAACGTTCTCGCAAAGGTTCGAGCTAATATGCTGAAACCACTTTTTGGTAAGTTGATATCTCCACCCCAGAGAATGTCAGTTTAGAGAAGGCAGATGTCGAATATTAGCAATGATGCTCACAAAGCTATCAATTCCAAGCATAGAGGAAATGTGTTGGGATTATTTGCAAGGTTGACATAGAGAAGGCATATGTCAAAATAAATTGGAACTATCTAGATTATATGTTCGAAAGGTTGGGCTTTCGGCCTAAATGGAGAGCTTGGATGAGGGCATGTATTCGACATTCATTAATGATAAATGGCAAGCCTAGAGGCATCTCAAGAGTCTGCAGGCCTTGGAAAAGAGGATCCCCCATCCCTTCTTTATTTAATATTGTTGTGAAAGTGCTTAAAAAATTCCTATATAAGAGGGCTTCCCTTGGTTTTTCTCCAAATTCAAAGTGGCTAGGAATTACCCTACGATTACTCATCTCCAATATGCAAAAGGTACTACAATTCTGTGTAGGTTAGATGAGGAAGTTTGGAGCGTAAAGGCCATTCTTCGATGATATGTACCCAGCTTGGTGCATGAAATTAATTAGCTTAAAGTCGCGCTATTGGGAGTGAAGTTCCAAGGGGCTGAGTTGGTTGCACCTGTCGAGCATATTGGGTGTAAGTGAGATTCTTTACCTACCACATACCTGGGGCTGCCACCATGTGTTGGTACAGAAAATAGGGAAATGTGGAAGCAGGCGGTGATGAAAATAGGATAGCTACTTAGAAAGAGAAATTGCTTTTAGCTCGGGGCAGGCTTATGCTTATCAATGACACATTATCGGAAGTCTTTATATTTCCATGTTTAGGTGCCCGGCAACAGTGATTGATAAACTTGAACAAATTGAAAGGAACATTTTATGAGAAGGTAAAAGAGATGAAAAAAAATTTCATTTGATAAACTGGGAGGCCTATCAGTTTTCGAAGGAAGAAGAGAGGTGGGTGTAGGCATAAGGAGTTTGAGAGAAATGAAAATTACTTTGTTGAGAAAGTGGTGGTGGCCAACTGGCCTTAATTCAGAGGTGTTTTGGGTTCAGATTTTGGCTTCAAAGTATGGTAAAATAGAATAGGCAAGAAGGTGAATGAATGCGGAGGTAGAAAGGCTTCAGCATCATTGAAGGGCGGTTGTTTAGCTAAGAAGAAGTTCAATAAAAGAATCTAGCTTGAATGGGGGAAAAGGAGAGAATTCAATTTTGGCATGATGTTAGATTGAGAATCAACCATTATGTATATTGTTCAATGCTTTCTACCCTTTGGGTGCAGAAAAAGAGATAATTTTGCAAATGCAATCAGGTGTATGCCTTTCTCGACTAGGCATGCTTTTAAAGGTTTGTGCCTAGGTGCGCGTAGTTTAAATATACACCTTTATAAGTTAGAAGTTATAAAGTTTTAAGTAATATATAATGTTTAAGCTATAAGTAACTTGTAACCTATTTAGATATAACTATGCTTGTATAGCTTCTTATTTACGTAACTTGCATTATGCCAACCTTTTAATTGTAAGTTAAAACTTAGCGAGTTAAATTGTTTTTTAGTGCAATATATTGTGTGATTGTTTATGATGTTTATTTCTTTTCTTGTATTATATTTGTTGAGTGTTAGTTCTTCCATATTACTTTTTACTTGTTAATTCATTAGCTTGTAGTTGTTATTATCAATTGTTAGTTGTTACTTTTAGTTTATTAGTTGTTATTTATATAGTTTAATAGTCTAGTTTGTTAAACTGTATTTTTTAGTGCACACAATATTTAATTGTTTATGAAGCTTCTTTTTTTTTTGTATTTTGTAGGTGTTGATTGTTATTATTCTTTATATATATATATATGTGTGTGTGAGTGTGTGTGTGTGTGTGTGTGTGTGTGTGTGCATATTACATTCAGATTGTAAACATATTTAGAAGTTTAAATGTGAAATTATTAATAAAAAAATATATAATACAATGGTAAAACCATTATATTAATGTGTATATATTGAAATGCATAATAAGATATGTATATTAAAATAAAACTGCACTTAGAAAAAAGCCATGAAACTTAATGCCTAGGGGACCCTCAGGGCCTCAGATGGGCCTTGCGCCTTTTACTACACTAAATAAATTGCGTTTCACACTTGTCGGCTGTTTTGGAAAGTTTTCCTCAAACTGTATCGTTGAAGATAAGCAGATCTGATCCCTTCAAAAGAAAGAAGGTTCTTCAGTTAAGTTAATACAGTTTTCTTTGTAAGTGTCCTTTGCTCAGCCACACTTGGACTAGATCTGGAGGAGGAATGCTCCTCCTCGAATCATGTTTTTCTGCTGGTCTTTGGCATGAGGTTGGATACATGTCATTAATAAGCTTATAAAAAAGGGAATCAGTATAAGGAATAAGTGTATCCAAGTGTAGCTACTATGAGGAAAACAATAATAGACTCATTGCAGGGATGCTAAAAAAATTGAGAGGTTTTGTTTGGTTTCTTTGGGTTAGTCGGGTTTTCTTCTGCACCTGTGCCAGGATGTTTGCCAGTTGGAGATGGCTGATCTTCAGGGGTATGAAAAAGCTTTTTGGGAGAGTGCACATATCGAGTGATTTGGGAATGGCACTTTGGATGGAAAAGAGTGAGAGGATTTTCAGGAGTAATAGAAGGCCTCTGTGGATGATTGCCAAGTTTGTCAAGGATAGTATTGTGAAATGGGGTGTGGCTAAGGAAGTTTTGTGGCCAATTGCCTGTATTTTCAGTGACTTGTTTCTCTCCTTGTTCTGGGAGAAGGTCTCATTGGCGTCCTTGGTGTCCTTTGGTTTTTGTTTTGGGATTGCTATGTAGTTGGATCCTGTCAGTTTGTACGTTCTCGGTGTCTAAGTTCCTAGCTTAGCCCGGTAGGTATCTCTTTCCATTTTATGTAAATATATAGTTTATCACCTATCCACAACAAAAAAAACAAGAAGGTTAAGAATTTCAGTGTCATAGCTGATATCAATCAGCTCTGATACGAAGATGAAACATACCAGCACCATCCTATACAGACTCCTATCATCTTGGGAACAAATCCCTATATTGCTTTTTTCGTCAAGCCCAATACTGAGATGTACTAGACAAAACATCTCGGTATTGTTCAAAATTTTAATTATATTTTGTAAGTAGCATCTTTGTAGTTATGATCACAATGTGAAAAGGCGTTTGAACATCAAACCAAGATCCATTCCTATTATACCAAAGTCGGTTTGAATGATTGGGACTATCACACAAATTAGTTTAGTAAGTAGCATCCAAAAAATTGTCATCAAAGTCATTTCTCAGAGAATGATTTGATGATCCTTTAATTGATGGTAGGGAAATTTTGAATGGTGGCACAAATTGCCCGTGAGTATCTTAATACAAGGAATAAATTTCGAAACTAAGGACTAAAATCATGCCAATACTTTGACCTATCATCTTGGGTCTCGGGTATTGAGCGATACATATACTGCAAAGTATTAAGTGTCGAGCAATACTCGAGATGATACACATGTCTCTGGTGGCTCCAATACCAATACAGATTGCCCGATACACCTTGATATCATCCAAGATGCTAGAAATTCATAGATTATTTGTTAGATCAATGTGAAGAAGGTAAATGGTTAAGGATTAGGAGTGTTTGGAACTTGTTACCTAATTTACTAAAGCCTATACGGCTATACGGCACTACAAATGGATTCACAATTAAGTTTGGTCCAGTTTAGATCAGCCAATTTGACCCTGTTTGGCCTTTCTTTTGCTTCATTTTTTTGTGAAAAGATGACGATTTTGATGAGAGGGTTTGAACCTAGACCATATGTTTTGCAATTACAGGCCTAAAACATCACGGAGTACTTATTTGTTTAAAAAGCAGATTTATAATTTTTATTTTCAGCTGTTATTTGAATATCATCCTACACCTAGAAAACCAGATTCTCTGGGCAATGAAGAGTAGAGAACCACATTACTCACACTGAGCAAACCAACAAACAGGGCAAAATATCTTTTGCCCGCTTCTCAAATTATCATATTTTCAATGTCACATCTTTGTTGACAATCCTCAGATTGAGCTTTATTTTGAAAGATGTTGTTGTTAACGGGAAAATGATGAATGCAAGTGAGTCAGAAGTGTTTAAACAAATAATACGAAGCTTGCATTTCCAATTTTTTTAGGAGCTTTTAAGTGCATGAAAGGATGCCCTCCCACCTACATTCCTCGACCTACCACTATGAACTACTGAATTGTCAAAGTCTTTATAAGTTGTGGAGTGAGCAGAAATAAGTATTTTGAAAGAGAAAGCTTCTAGTTTTAGAAGTTGCAAACCCTTATTAAAGTAGTCTCCCTCAAACTGTTCAGTTTATTTTATTTCTAAGATTACTTACATTGTGCATACTTGTAGAATGATAGCAGAAACAAGAAGGTAGTTCATTAAGTAAATTGAAAGAAAGTATATCCTTTCGTAACTTTTTTTTTGTTTTTTTAACAAGGACAAAAAAAAAACTCAAACTAGGGAGGAAATGATTGAATGAAATGAATTAGGAAAACTCCAGTAAAACTGCTTTAGTGGGTGGGGATCAAAGTTGATTCATTAAGGTGTGAATTGTGATTGGAAACAAAGTTATTTCTTGAAGCTGTCAATACATGTAAATATGGTGTTTTGGGAGGACTGGGAAGTTAGTTTAATGCATACACAAGAAGGTCAAGCCTTAATTTCACATAGCAAGAGCATGGAAGCAATAGTCTCAAAAAATTTAGGAAGCAATAGTGGCTAAAAATCATCCGTAAAAATTAATGTCAAATTATGTTCTGCAGATATGGAAGGTACATAAATTATGAAAGACTAGTAAGGCATGGTCACTATAGGAAAGGAATTAAGTTTAGAGTAGGACCAGATGGAATATTTAAAGAAGTATGGATTGCATTGGGAGAGAATGGACGGAATTGGTTGACTAACTTATTCAATAAGATACTAAAGACAAAGAAAATGTCTAAAGAATGGAGGAAGAGAATTATGATCCCTTTTTATAAGAACAAATGAGACGTCTAGAACTATGTCAACTAACGAGATATTAGACTAATAGTTAGACTATGAAACTTTGGAGAGGATAGAGAACTAGTTTAGATCAATAACTAAGTTGTTTTCCTATTGAGATTACTTATGGAGAAGTTCAAAGAGAGAAGGAAAAACTTGCATATATGCTTTATTAATTTTGAAAAGCTTATGATAGAGTGATGAAACAGATAAATTGTGGATGAGGAAGAAATGCATTCAGAACTTATATATTGAGATTATCCAAAACATGTACAAGAGTAGAGGGTCGTAACTAGTGTAAGAACAACGTTAGAGAGACGAGTGAGTTCTTTGTCGGAGTTGCACATCATCAAGGATATGCCTTGAGCCTCTATTTGTTTTCCTCTAATCATGGATACAATAGCCATTGACATGCAAGAATAGATTTCATTATGCATGTTATTTGCAAATGACATAGTATTAATTGCCCAAACGAAAAAAGACATAAATGATAAGTATTGACTATGGACTAAATTGGTTGACTACGTTATTCAATAAGATACTAAAAACAAAGAAAATGTCTGGGGAATGGAGGAAGCACCTTGTGTTCCCTTTTTAAAAGAACAAATGAGACATGCAAAACTATGTCAATTATCAAAGCATTAGAGTAATTAGCCAGACTATGAAACTTTGGAGCGAATAGTAGAACAATGACTAAGGCAAGAATCAAATGTATCAGAGTACCTGTTTGGATTTATGCTGCAAAGATCAGCAATTGAAGCTATATTCCTATTAAGATAACTCATGGAGAAGTTTAGAGAGAGAAGGAAAAACCTGCATATGGTCTTTATTGATTTTGAGAAGGCTTATAATAAAGTGATGAGACATATAATATGATGGACGCTCAAGAGGAAATGCATCTCAAAATTTTACATTGAGATTATCCAAGACATGTATAAGAGGGTGGTAACCAGTGTAAGAATGATGCATGGAGAGATGAGTGAGTTCTCTATTCGAGTCGAGTAACATCAAGGATCTGCCTTGAGTCCTTATTTCTTTTCCCTTGATCATAGATAAGTTAACCATTGACATTCATGAAAAGATTCCATATTTCCATGGTGCATGTTATTTGCAAATGGCGTAATATTAATAACCCAAACAAGGAAAGAATAAATGATAGGCAAAAGAATATGGAGAAAAAGCCTTGTACTCAAAAGGTTTTGAAAATAGCGCAAGGAGGTCGAGGACTATGTCAATGACCTGGTAGTCAAGTTCAGGACAAAGCAGGAACATCTGCAAATTTAGAAAAAGTTTCCTACATCGTAAAGAAGTGTATGTTCAAATGAACCCTCTCAAATGTGCTTTTGGGGTCACATCAAGGAACTTTTGGGGTTCCATTGTTCAAAAAAGGGGCATTAAGATCGACCTGAGACCTATAACACCTAGGCCAGTAAGAGGGAGAAAGTTATTTATCTGTCAGTTGAGAACTAATAGAAAAGGCTATTAAGGCAGTTCTAAGGTTCGCTCAATAATCGTTACAATAACGAAATCAAGTAAACTCTTAATCCAATTGTTAGTCAAAAAGAAACCCTCATTCGTGGTAAATAGTGTGTCCTCCAATTGACGGAGAAATTAGTTAAAATAGAAAATGCTTTAGTGCTTCATTGTCAGAGAATTTGCTATTTAGGATTTACTTTACAATCATATGGTTGATTTGAAAAGGACGTCTCTAATAGGATTATTGCATGTTGGACGAAATGGAGGTGACCAAGTAAAGTATGGTGCGAATGTAGAGTTTCACTTAAATCAGAGGGTTGTTTTTATAATACAAAGGTTAAACTTGTCATATTATTTGGTGTGGAATGTTAGGTTATGAAAAGAGATGAGAAAAATAGAGTACTTGTGGGCGAGATGCATATGTTGAGATGGATGTCGTAACAAGAAAGGATAAAATGTAAAAGTACATAAAAGAAAATGTGAGAATGACATCTATAAACAGAAAATATACACAATGTCACTTGAGGTGGTTTGTGCATGTTCACTTGAGGCCAGAAGCAGGACAGGTACGAAAGATTGAAACACTTCAGCACAGGCAAGTAGGAGAAAAGGAAGACCATTAAAGACCTAGAGGGAAGCAATGAGAAGGGACATGAAGGATTGCGAAGTTACAGAGAGCTTAGTGTTGATTGAAAGTGGGTTGAGAGAATAGGACTCACAAAGCAAGCCTCAAATAGATGGGATAAGACTATGATGATTATGATGACTATCAATCACAAAGTAATATAATAAAAATAATAAAACATTTGAGAAAAAGAATAATTAAGATTGAAGTTGGGAACTAGATCAAAAAAGAAAGAAATTTTGAAATTGGGGAAACTATAAAATAACAATACAAATAAATGGGCACGGTTCAGTTATAAAAGAATATATATATATATATATATATATATATATATATATATATATATATATATATATGGGAGCCGGTTAGGTCCTCCAATGGAGGACGGTGACCGTCCTCCAAGATACACATAGAGCTCTACGTGGCACCCAAAACATTGTTTGGGTGCCACGTGGAGCACAAGTGGATGGTTTAGATCAATATTAAAAAAAGAAATTTTGAAAAAAAAACTTTTTAAACCCATAAGTCAAAGTTTGACATGTTTCATTGGTCCATATTTCAAAGTACAAAAAACACACGGTGGAGATGAGTTTCAATTATTTTATTTTTTCAAAGATGATCTAAGCAATGCACACGAGCTCCACGTGGCATCGAAACAAATATTTTGGGTGTCACGTGGAGTTCCACGTGGAAGCCTGGAGGACGGTGACGGTCCTCCATGGGAGGATGGACACCTTTTCCTATATATATATATATATATATATATATATATATATATATATATATATATATATAACCTTCACACACCATGGAGATGGCATAGGTCGATATTTACCTTTCCATTAAATATAAATATGAATTAGGGCAATGTAAAACCACAACTACCTAATATTTACACCATGGAGATAAAGTATTTTGAAATTTACCTTTTTATTGCGGCCAAGAAGGTACTTGACAGGCAATCCCTCAAGCAGACCAGTTGCAAGAAGCTCCCTAATATTGGATGGAAATTTCGTCAATACAATCTTCTTCGACATCTTCAATTCTAGCTTCTCTTTTGCACCGTCCGATCTCAACGGGCTAGTTTCATCAGCGGATTTCATCTCGTCTTCGACAGATCCACCAGTCGACAACGCCGTGGTCGTCGTAGAGGCATCAGACGGCTCAGGATTACCTATAGTTACAGATTCGATCAATTTTTTTCCCGTTTGTGAGGTGTTGGATATTTTATTGCTTGAATCTGACGAAATTTCATTAGAACAAGGGGCAATTTGGGAAGCTTTTCTCGTCCGAGTTCGACCGAGAGAACCGAACAACTCGGATTGAACTCGCAAGGCGAAAGCGAACTCACGCTTCAGACCAGACCGCACGCCCGATCGAATGACGAACTCCTCCGATTTAGATGGCTTCTCGTTCTCCATCTTGCACGAATCAAGACAGAAGATCTGCTACGAAATAGACGAATGAGAATAAACCCTAAATCTTCCGGAAATGGGGAGAAATCGAGAAAATTAGGGTTTGGTGGTTCGATATCAGAGAGGAAGAAGAAGGCGAAAGGTGTAGGGTTTGCTTATCTCTAAACAGAGGATGCAAACGTGTGGAGGAATAAATAAAGAACGAGGCAAAGAGACTCAATTGACGAAAGTACCCCTGATTGGCAAAGCTGAATTTGTGATGGGTGTGGGCGATTGTAAGTGAAAATAGTTAGGGTTATTATTGTCTTTTACTTCGGGACATTTGAAGTTTAGAATGCGAGTAATGGCGAACAGCGAAATTTTGAACGCGGGCTAGTATTCCCGCCCCCCAGGGCGCCTTTTCTTTTGTACCAGCTGACGTGGAAATTTTGGACGTTGCATTTTATAGAACCTGAGGGGCGATTACGATTGTGTCAAAAGCTGACTTTTATGGACTTTAGAGGACCCTGACGTCACAGTTGTCAGCTTTGACCAGAAGCACTTCAAAAGTTGGATGAGTTGAGGAGTGAGAGACTCGATCCACCATGTTTTAAGCTTGCCAAGAACATTTTAGCTAGCTGCTGATTTCTTTTAAAAGCTGGTTGTCATGGATTTTGGGGGACCCGAAAATCGTGAAAGTCATCTTTTAACATATTGTTTGATAGAGAAGGCAATTTATAAATTTTCATTTAAGCCTGGTTAAGGTGTTTCCTCATTTTTCCCAAAAGTTGTAGTGTGGGTGAGGCAAGCACAAAGGTTTGATGGAGGTCACATTGTTTTAAAGGTTATTCAAGTTATGGAGCATGTTTTAGCCATTGAAAGGGGTCAAAAGCTGGAGGACAGATTTTAGAGGGCTATGGCATCTGTGGAAGTCAATTTTAAAATGTAATCAGTGGTGTAAAAGCAAACGACTCATAAGCTTTATACAAGTAGGATTTGAATGTTTAAGAGCATCTCCAATGGGGTATCCTAAAAGTTGCATGGAGAGCCCAACAACTACTATTGTGATACTCACTTGTCTTTTATACTTCTTAAGTGTCATTAATATATATATATATGGAAAAGGTCTTCGTCCTCCAAGCTTCTACGTGGAGCTCTACGTGGCAGCCAACATACTGTTTCGATGCCACGTGGAGTTCGGGTGCATTGCTTAGATCATCTTTGTAAAAAAAAAAAATTGAAAATCCATCTCCACCGTGTGTTTTTTGAACCGTGAAATGTGGATCAATGAAACCCGTCAAACTTTGACTTGTGGGTTTAAAATTTTTTTTTCAATTTTTTTCTTTTTAATATTGATCTATATTGTCCACTTGTGCTCCACATGGCACCCAAACAGTATTTTGGATGCCACGTGGAGCTCTATGAGAATCTTGAAGGACGGTGACCATCCTCCATTGGAGGACCTAACCGACTCCCTATATATATATATATATATTAATGCACCTTTTATTACAAAAAAATGTCATCAGCTAGTTTTGGGTGTGTTATTGGCACACCCATTTTTCTCAATGAAAACACCCATTTTGCTAGAACACTCATTTTAATTTAATTTAAATTTCAAAAAATTTTAATACATAAGCATTTAATTTTTATTTATTTATATTATTTTATTTAAAGTAGATTTTAAAATATAATAAAATAATAAAAAGGTACGTGATCCCAAAAGTGTTTTGGAAATGGAACATCAACTTGGTATTCTCTATATCAGATATAAAGTGAAGTTGTTTTTTTTTTTTTAAATATTAATTTAGTTTTTTTAATGTACCTTTTATTCCAAACATGTCAACAGCTAGTTTTGGGTGTGTTATTGGCACTCCCATTTTGCTCAATGAGAACAATCATTTAATTTAATTTAAAAAAATTTACATAAGTATTTATTTTTTATTTATTTATATTATTTTATTTAAAGTAGACTTTAAAATATAATAAAATAATAAAAAGGATACCTGATTGGAGTGCACGTATCTCAAATTTTCATCCAAAAAAATGGGATAGATGATTGGAGATGCTCTAAGGGATCCTCTTCGTTTAGGCTTTGTTTGTAATTTGGATTGCTCATGGGTCAACGTTAATTTCTTTGATATATATATTATTTTTACGATTATTTGGTCGAGACAGCCTCGAGAATTGAGCAGCAGGCACGCATACATATATGACAATTGCAAAGCAGCGTGAGGGAGCACCAACTACAGTGGTGAGGGTTAACTAATAAAACTCAACCCACACCTAGTAAACACAAGGGTGGAAAACAGCATTGAGGACGAGTATCGAACCCACGACTTGCTCCCTCACAATGGAGGGAGCGTACCAACTGGGCTAATGCCTCTTTGGTTGCTCGATATTGTGCTCAAATATTGTGGTTTCTTCCTTTTTTAAAAAAAAAAAATTAATGAATTTAAAAGTGAAAAAAAGGCTGGGAAAATGCATTCGACGGCATGGATCGGGTGTCTTGTCAACTTGCCCAAGGTTGATCAAGTCCACTTCAAAAAATAAATTACTAAGGTATCTATCCACCATTCAAATGGGTTAATGATGTAACATTTCAATGCATTAGGTTCATGTGGCAGATGGGAAACTTTGATTTGTGTTTTGAAGGGGAAAAAAGTTTGGAAATATTGGCTAGCCGGTCCCTTAGAAGAAGTTTATAGCTGGTTACCACACGGTACAAGATCTAGTGTTCGAATACACGAACACATGTGGCGCGTGATCTAGGGTTCAAATGCACAGGTCATATCATGCATTGCAATTGATATTCTCATTTATCTTTTAAAAAGTCGATACCAATATTAACTCATTGGAGGGAGCCTCCATCTTCTCTCAGGCTGCATTTGGGTTTGCTCTTTATAAGAGTAGAGACAACTTTTTACCCGTTATTCATCGGAGCATATATAATCAATTATGGCCTGGCCGACGGCAAATTTATCACTTAAAACAGCTCTCCGACAAAAGCAATGGAGTGAGGAATTGTTTTACCGAACATAAAGAAGGCGACAAAATGTGTTCATTGACTGATGAATCAAAAACAAGAAGCTCATCAAATTGGTAGCATACCACCTAGGATCGAGTTGTGTAGCACCAACTCGCCAGCGTATCGCATTTGCCTAGGGACGGAGCCACGTCGTGGTGTGGGGGGTGTACTGATATAGCCTCCTAATTAACTTTTGAAAATGTACAGAGTGTACTGATCAGCCGACTCGAGCAGGTAACTGTCAATTTACTGTCAATGTTTGACCATGATGTGATCTGCTGGTCACCCACTCAAGTCATGCATGACTCAAATCAGGTGGCCATTACCCATATATAAAATATATGCCCTCAAATTGATAATATACAATCCCCCAAATCTATCGTGAATAACTATTAAAATCTGTTGACCATTGGTAGCCCCCACCAGAACGCTTCGTCCTTGCCTTTGCTCTTGTAAACGTGGATGCTTATAACTCTAGCCCACAAGCAACCTGGAGCGGTGTTTTAAAAAGCGGACCGCTGCGGTGGTTCAACCGGAACCACAATGGTTTTCAGTCAGGTGGGTCGAAAACTGGTGGACGGTTTTTTGGCCTGAAAACGGTAAACCTGCCCTGAAAATCATATAATGTAAATAATTAAATATTGTTTTTTTCACAATTTTTCTCCCTCCCTGTCAAGTCGTTGACCGGTTCAAATCAGAGTCGAACTGCCCGAACCATGAACCGTAGCATCGTAGCCTCTACAGTTATGAGAGCAGTTCGAATTTAAAAATACTGACCTGGAATGATGGCCGGAACATATCATAAGCTACCAAACGCATCTTTGGCAGTACTGAGTTCTCGCTACTCATTCACCAAAGTACAAAATATTGTTTGCCAACCATCAATCCTTGGCAAAGGATAAGGATTCTTTAATGTGACCTTGTTAAGCATGGTTCAAATTTTCGGCCAATAACTCCAAACCCATCAGTTTCGGTCCAGACCGAAATAAAACCGAGAACCGAAGTTATCGGTTCATAATGTATGGAAATGAATATTTCGGCCAAAATTTCGGTTCAAAATTTGGGTTTCGGTCCAGCTCGAAACCGAAACAGTTAAGACGCAGTCATCCGCTCATGCACGGCAAGCCTTTCTTCGGCACCAAGACCACTGACGAGGCACAAGAGAATGTACTGGGCCTTACATAACCTTTTTGGAGCAACTCTTTCAAGCCTCAACAGCCACATAATCTCCACGTTAGCCGTTGGGTAAGTGTGCTCCAAGATGCTACAGGTTTCTAATCCAAATCGGCTATGCTCAAACCGTCTGATCATCCTTTTCTTTTTGCTAACTATGGGAAAGATTTAAATATGTAAAAATCAGTACAGCCAATCCTAGCATGTGACATCCATAGGCTGAACTTGATTTCATGATAAATAACTATTGAAGTTCAATCCCACATTGGGTATTCATAGCCTTGTCTCTCATCTTTAGATCCTAGGCCCCTCCCCTCATAGCCAAATTTATCATGGCATTAGAACACACATTTCTCCATTCTATGTCACCCAATTTAATTTTTCACGTGATTTGGCTCGGTCCCGCCAAAAACAATGAGAGAGAGAGAGAGAAAATAAAAATAAAAATAAAAATCACAGTCCTCAAGATCACGAACACTAGCGATATCACTTTTTGGAGATGTGTATCATGTGAAATAAAAAACTAACTGTATCATAGTATGTCCATAATCTCAAGAACCATCATGTGAAAGATTGAGGCGAAAAACAATCTCCCTCGTCTGATTCAAAGCAATCAATAGTTTTGAGAATGGGTAAACTCAAAGATTCAATGGGTAAATTCAAAGGTAGTTTGATGGAATAGGAGGTATGCTCTATTCTTCTATAATTTATTTTTTTTTTTCTGAGGATATCATAAGACATAGACAACCTGCTTGTGCAAACTTCCACCTAGAAGATTCATTTTTAGTATAGCACACTAGGAGGGCAGTAGAGAGCATGGAGATTAGAACTCGCTACCTATTACTTTCACAAGGGAAAATCTATCACTCAAATGTCATGGGGCTCGAAGTAACATACATATGGGGAGCAAACTCGTGGCATCAACCACGCCGCTAACCTCTATTCCACAAGGCTAACCTCTGTTACACAAATCAAGTATTTAGTGTCTTTTCAATATGCAACAGATCTAAAAAAGCGATCGGTCTAGTCACAAAGGTTGGTGAATGGGTCATTTATTTTGTACACGTGACTATGGAGTGAAATCTCGGATTTCCGAGTGGACTTTCGGACAACATCGAGACCAAGACATCTTGGCTAGACTTATCGGCGATTTGGCATGAAACAAAAATAGCCCTTTTAATTATCTTACACCATCAAAATAGTTGTTTGATATTAAACATTAAAGAATATTTCACTGTTTTATTACCACGTAACAAATACATGTGATCTATCTACACAATCCAAGTGGCTATGTATGGTTGAAACAAATCTTACTTACAGAACCACACCTTCAAATGGATTGATTGCACACAGTCGGATCAATAATTTTCAATATTTGCCGTTAATAATTATAAATAATAGCAGACATTAGAATGCACAAATGTGGACACACTGTGATATCATGACGTAGACATGAAATGATACAATAAAATAGTGTCATGTTTCCAAAAACAAAACAGGGGCGGGGACCTAAGCCTAGAACCGGATAATATCGTGGCGTGTGGGTTTGAGTCATGACATAATGATTAGTACACTTTCAATAGTATACTAGTCTTCCATCCTATCTAAATGAAAATATGAACATAAACACACTTCAATTTCATCTCGCTGATCCCCAAGACACGAGACGTCCCGCCTGATACGTCTCATTTCTGACGAGATTTCAAACCATGCACGTCACACTATCTTTTTTATTATATCACAGATTTAGTCCTATGATTGCCAAAAAAATCAGACTTGTGAAACAAATAAGAGGCTATAAGCAGTAGAAAATGGTTGGTTAAAGTAGAAAATGAAGGGCTATATTTACGATATCGCAGATTATATGAAAATATTTGTGTATCTCCCAAGGTTAGCAGAAGGGGGAAGTGATCTATGCCCCGCGATTGGTTTCGCAACTCGTTGGAAAAGAATCCTGCGGCTGAACAGCTTCAAATATTGTAACATTCCAACCTTCACGAGATTTTATGTCAAAGAGGCTTGTGTGCGCTGTTTATAAAACTGAGTGGGATTCTAACAGGAGCCACCATGGCACTGCTTTCCCATAGCTGGAAGAATAACTTGAGGACAAGGCAAGACACAGAAAAGGAAACATGTACACAACGATGTTAGGGAAAGGATTACTTAAACCCCAAGCCATGCAAATTCCACCAAAAAGCACAGAAAGTTACAAGCGAGCTTTTCTATTATTTTCCTTTTTCTTTTTTTTGATAAGAGTACGTATTTTAAACTTTCATCCATAGTAAGGAGGTAATTTCCCTTATATATATACTAGTTAAATGCACGTCCGAACACTTAAGTTTGAGATCATGATAATTGATGGAGTAGGTGAATTAAATTTTTTCCCTGCTTTTTAGCTTTGAATGGATATAGCTGCCAACAACATGTCTAAGGAAGCTTCCAAGTAGTCAATTATAATTAGATTGCTTCATATTCATTTTCTTTGATAAAAGTTTTGGAAAGATATGACATTTATTTTGTGTAGAATATTCTTCTTGAAAAGCAACATTTGGATGAATCATAAGTTCCATCTGAATCTTATACTATACATTGCTGAATTGTGCAACATTCAGTTAAATCATATAAGATTAAGCTAATGTAAGATTCTGAATCGCTCACTGTAAGATTCAATCTGAATTGTATGACTCAGACAACAGTAAAAATGGATAACTGAGAACAAGCAAGATGGTCAACGCATTAGAACCAAAGGTGTATAAAGGAGCTTGTTTCAACTGCTCTAGTTATAGGATTTGTGGCTTCTCTAAGAAATTACCCTTCTACTCAAAGTAAGGGATGAGTAAATGGGGAAGAAGCAGAGTCTCTTACACTTGCAAATGGATAAATAGCATAACATGGAGCCCAGAAGACAAAAAGTAAAGCAAATTTACCTACAATGAAACCAAATTATCACTTTAGGAGAAACTAAAGTTAGGATAACACAAACCAACCCTGGCTTCAGGTTGCTTTTCGGGGCTCGGTTTGTTTTGTGTATATATGGTTCGGTTCTTTTGGGTAGCTTCTCGCTATCCTTGTGGTCTTTGTCCTGAACTTCTCGCTTTTGTTGTTTAATGAATTCCTTTGTTGTCGATCAATATATATATATATATATATATATATATATATATATATATATATATATATATGAGAATAACACAAACCATGCTTTTACGTTCAAACAATACTTTTACTGGATGATGAAGCACTGACACAAGCAGAGCTCAATATCCTACACTAAAGTATGAATGACAAACCAATTTCTGCCACATCATTTTAACAAACCCACTGAATGCTACATCTAATAATTGAATGGGCCACTTTGGGTGCAAAAAAAATTTACCCAACTCAAAAAAGTGCCACACAAACACAGAAAAAAAAAAATTATATATAAAAGATGAAAAAAATTCAGCTTCTAAATGATGGAAATTACAAAAAGAAACAAAAAAAAGAAATAAATTCTAGTTAAAAGGTACAAAGAGAAACCCATAAGAGTTGACCCATTACTTAGTTGCCTGCTCACTTCCTGTTTCTGCAATATCAACCTTCTAGAAGCATCAACAACCCATGATTTGAATTTTTTCTCTGTTATTGTGCTTTATTCCCTGCACTTTTGTAAAGTGTCTATTTGCAATTATCTTCCAAATATACTTTTGCATTGAAAACCATCAGATAAGAGATTTAGATTTCCAGTGTTTTGCCTTCTCGAACCTGTTCTTGCAGAAATGGTAATCCTCAATTGTCTGATCAATCTCAGCTTGTGTGTTCATCGCAAACAGCCCGTACTGAACAATGGGCTCATTCAGAGGCTCCCCACCGAGTAGAACGAATCTGAGTGGTTTGGGGGACTTGTTCCACACACTTACCCCGTCACCCGGGCTTAAGACTAAGGTGTGGTGAGCTGATGCCGGTGAAGAGTTCACATTGCTGAAAATGCCCCCCCTTCGATAACATACACAAAGGAATTCCAAGATTCCGGGATGCTCTGATACAATTGGGCCCCTGGTTTCAGTGTGAAATCCAGAAACATCATGGGTGTTAGGGTATAGATCGGAGATTGGATGCCCATTGCTTCTGCTGTAATTCGGACATCGACACCATCTTTTTCAACCTGGTTGATGTCATCCCATTCCAACTCTTGATACCGCGGCTCAACCCTGCATTTTTTACGAGAGAAAATATCGGTTTTTGGGTATTTAAACAAATATATTATTAAATACATATATGTAGTGATGTGTTCTTACATTTTGTCTTTGGAAGAAAGGTTGATCCAGAGCTGCAGACCCTTTTGTGTTCCTTCTCCTGCAGGCATTTTTGAGTGAATTAGCCAGCCCTCTACCAGCAGTCATCCACTGCATCAAAATGAGAAAAAAGCATAAAAAATGTTAAATTCAATAATTTTGTCATCTTATCAAGAGATTGGATCTTATTTCAAATACCCATACTTGCAGACTACATTCGGAGCTAAATGGGCTGCTCTTTGGCTCCAAAGAACAATCCAAAACACAGCCTAAGTCTTCCTATTCTAATCAGTCTTTGACATGCATAAAAATGTGCAATTTAACAAATCACAATAAGGAATAAGTACAAGTTATTATAGAAAAAAAAGAAAAAAAAAAAAAGAAGTCCAATGCAAATTTAGGATCTAAGGAAAAATATATGCTTTAAGATGTATCCAAAAAAAGAAGATTTAAGATATGTTAGGTTGTTTTCCCAAACGGAGTTGCCAAACAGTGAGCACTCTGAACCTTCCCTGTAATCTCACCCAGCTAATATAAATTAAAAAAACTATTGATTAGAACCATAATGTTCTAAATTTGTATTGCATGTCTAGTGATCAGTCGTTAATCTTCTAAGGATGTGTTTGGGATTGCTCTTTTGAGGCAAAGAGCAGCTCCCTACTCTGGCTGAGAGTACTTTCGTATAGGATTATGTTTCGTTATATGTGCTCTTATCTCTTTCAGAGAGAGAAAGAGCTGAACTTGGGTCTCTTTAAAAGATCAATTTAAATCTGCTCTTTTAAGTGGGCTGGTCTTCGGCTTCAAAGAGCAGTCCAAAACACAGCCTAAATCTTCCTATGTTAATCAATCTTTGACATGCATAAAAATGTGCAATTTAACAAGACACAATAAGGAATAAGTAGGAGTTTTTATAGGGAAAAAAAACATTCCAATGCAAATTTAGGATATGAGGAAAAATATATGCTTTAAGATGTATCCAAAAAGAGAAAAAGAGATAATTTGTTTATATTAAGATATAATAAGTTGTTTTCCCAAATGAAGTTGCCAAATAGTGAGCACTCTGAACCTCCATTGTAATCTCAGCCAGCTAATATAAATTAGAAAAATTATTATCCACTTCGGTGTTATATAAAAAAATATGGCCGTTTTTTTGTTTTTCTTGTTTTCTTTTTTCTTTTTTGATGGGTAAGCTAGGCAATTTTTTTTTTTTGTTACTATGGCTGCAACCCTTCGGGACTGTTCTGAACATAGGGGTGGAAGTTTTGAACTGAAGCTCAAAACCGACCCAAAATTCCGAGTTGCCGAACCGGACTAAATCGGACGAAAACGACTCAAACTCGAAAAATCAATATGGATTCTATTTCGATTCTCGGTGGGCTGAATCCGAAACCGGTTGGGTTCAGAAAGCCAAGTCAAAATCGGGAAAAAAAAAAAGAGGAAAAATTAGAATTCAAAAAATGAAACAAAAACAATGAAACAGAAAATTGAATAAAAAATTAAATTTAGTACAGAGATAAATTATTGATGGTTATAAAGTAACAACAAATATCCCTAAACAGAAACAAATCTCCAACCGATCGGATGCATATATTTCTAAATTAGTAACTCTTTAATGCATATCGGAGAATATGAATTTAAACAAATAATATCAAGATCATTGAAAAGGAAGAGAATAAATAAATAATTTAAAATAACATGGTAAATATTTAATATCATGTAATAACAACTATTCCTAAACACAGACAAATCTTCAACCAATCCAATCGACATATTGCTAAATTAGTAACTCTGTTAACTTCAAGAATAAGTAGACAAATCTCCGACCAATCTAATGGAAAATATTGCAATAAAAAAATTTAAAAAAGAAAAAAAGAAAGGGAAATATATATATAGGAGGTAAATCATATGTGCAAAATAAAGAATAGGAAACACCTCAAGTTGCAGAAATCGAGCGAATCAGATGAACATGTTAAAATCTGAAAAAGAGAAAAATACATATGTGCAAAATATAGAGAGGAGAAGGAAACACCTCATGTTGCCGAAATCGAGAGACGTCTGGGATCAATCTTCAAGGAATCAACGTCCCAGGTCTGCAGCTCCTTCTCTGCAACTGGTTTATCAAATGAAGATGCTAAAATCTCCTCTTTAAAAAAAAGAGAAAAATACAAAATTTATTACATAATAATAATATGGGCACTTTTGAAAAACGACCTTATTTTTCAAACGTTTTAGAGTATTACACAAAAACCCAATTTTTTAGCAAATAGGGTTTGCACGGTTTTTAGGACTTTAAATGGGTGTGAGATACAATTTTCTTCTTACATATAAATTAATGGCTGACTGGTGAATTTACTTATTTACCCATTCTAGCAGCAAAAAAACCCTCGTTCCTTTAGGGCTGCTTGACTGCTTTTGATTCATAAAAATTAAATTCAAACTAATAATAATCAGCTAATTACTGCTGCTTAGCTGCTTTTGATTCCTAAAAAAATAATTTCAAACTAAAGATAACCAATTACTTAAAGCTGCTTGGATGCTATTGATTTATAAGAAATAATTTCAAACTATAAAAAATCAGCTAATTCGAAAGATTCTCATTAAGATTTTGGTATCGATGGGTAAAATCGCAGAGTTAATGGGGTCAATTTGGGTTTAGATGCACAGAGAGATTCGGTTCGATGGGTAAAATAGCTGAGTTGATGGTTTCGATTTGGGTTTAGATGCGCAGAGAGATTGGGTTCGATGGGTAAAATAGCCGAGTTAATGGTTTCAATTTGGGTTTGGATAGGTAAAATCACAGAGAGAGCTTCATAGTCGAGCTTCGTAGCCGAGCTTCGATGGGGAAAAGAACAAAGATGTTTTCGCAGTCGAGCTTGGACGACGCTTGGGCAGAGTTAATGGTTTCGATTTTGGGTTTGGATGGGTAGAATTAAGAGAGATAAGGGTGTATTGGCTTACCGATGCAGAGAAACTGGAGACGTCGAAAGCTAGAGGTGAGGGAGATAGCTTCCAATGGGTAGATAGGTAATTCACTAGTGGGCCATTACTTTACATGTGGGAAGGAAGTTGTATCTCACTCCCATTTAAAGTCTTAAAAATCGTGAAAACCCTATTTGCTAAAACGTTGGGTTTTGGTATATTACCCTAAAACGTTTGAAAAATATGGTTGTTTTTCTAATTATCCCTAATAGGTATCAGGGAATCTTCTTTTTCTTCTTCGGATGAATACACGGAGGCCCTGGATCAACGTAAGTCCACTCAGGGTTAACATAATAGCATGTTGTTAAAATTTTGGGGCAGATACTAGTAAAAATCATGAACCCAAACGTCAGAAAATTGTGCGACGGCCCATTCTAGAATGGAAACGTGAAAATGGTCAATAGTCACAACTTTGTCGTGAGGACCGTGCTTTTTAGGCAAATTCTTTTGTTTAAGGCCCGAAAATAATAATTTTGCTACTTTAAAAAATAATCTCTTTTGCAATTTCTGAAGATTTACAACTCAGAATCGATTTGTTTCGATTCTAACAAGAATATTTTTTTGTCTATAGGCTTATCTCGTTTTGCTATTTTTAGTAAATAGCAAAGGTAAAGTTTCTTTGAGGGGGAGGGGGTTATTATAAACCAGCTGTGGGTAGAAATCATAATCGTCTCTCCATAGCCGCCCTTCTTTCCCAACTCAGGCAAGATTTGTAGGACGAAGACGAAATGGCGGTGAGCTGAAATCGTTAGCCAATGAAGAATTTTCTTCAACTCTACACAAATGAAGACGGAGTCAATAAAGCTCATTTGGTAAATTTTCTAGTCTTAATTGCGTTGGACAAATAATGAATGAAGAAGAGAAGGAAATCTGTTTTGTTAATCATCCTTTAAACACAAAATGGTGTTTAAATGATCATAAATCATTGATTGATTTATGATCTTCGAAATCAAAATCGTCAAAGTAATATATTATCAATTAAAGGACAATGAATCTTAATATCATATTTGGTAGGAGTTTCGAACCATCCGATCCATTGAATCTAGTATCAACGGTTGTTAGTACCAAGTACCACACCACTTTATGTTGTAAGGGCCACATCTAAATGGAGGAGAGCCCCTTGACTACTTGCAATCAGATGGTAGAGATTAAATTTCTTTGGAATCTTCAATAGAATAGATCTTAAGATCATGAGCCTATTATCAGACGGTTAGATTTCGTCAGCTTATTTTACCTGTTTGTAAGTGAGGTGGTAGAAACATATAGTAGTATGGTAGTAACAACAACATTAAAGAACTACTAAAGTTAAACATTGTTTTTACCTTAAATGGAGGAAAGCCCGTTGACTGCTTCTAATCAGATGGTAGAGATTGAATTTCTTTTTAATCTTCTATATAATAGATCTGAAGATCATGAGCCCACTGTTCGACGGTGAGATTTCGTCAAGTTATTTTACCTTTTTTTAAGTGAGGTGGTTGAAATATCTAGCACTATAATAGTGTGGTAATAAGAAGACCATTAGAAAATTACAAATTTTTCTTACCTCCCATAAAGGGTAATACATGTCACTTTTGTTCCGTTAATCGAAGGATGGTAATAATGAGAAGAAAAGATAAGACGAATGTCGCTTATCACTGTACACAATACTCATTCCCTACTTTTAAGATCAACATATATTTCGGAAACATAGAATAACATATTTACATAATATATATACAAAGTTGTTATTAAATATAGACACTGGATAATCACTCACAAAATAATCGCATTTCCTGAATATCAAAGGGAAAAAGATGGGTATATAATTCTAATGAAATTATATATTAGGACAAAAGGAATTCAGAAAAGTCTTTTCAAAACATTCAATTTACAAAGAATTACATTTACAAATTATGATTGTTATTGTCATTTAGAAAGTTGGCCAGACAAAATTGTTAACCACCCATTTGGCTTATATATATATAAAGCAATTGTCAGGCCCTATTAAATAGAACAAGATTTTCAGTCTTATCCCATTTGTTGCCCTTGGAAAGAGGAAAATTTTGACTACACGTCATGCTATAAAAAGCAAAAACCAAGAAAATCAAGATTCCTCTATTTCCAAGGGCAGTAGATGGGGTAGGACTGGACATCCGATTCTACCTAGTAGGACCTGATCATTGCCCATATATATATATATATATATATATAGGGAGCCGTTTAGGTCCTCCAAGATATACGTGGAGCTCCACGTGGCATTCAAGATGTAGTTTGGGTGTCACGTGGAGTACGGGTACAATGTTTAGGTCAATTTAAAAAAGAAACAAAATCGAAAAATAATTTTAAAGCACAAATCAAACTGTACTAGTTTCAACGGTCCAAAATTTGTTGCTAAAGAACTACATGGCAAAAATAAGTTTTCAAATTATTATTTCTTCAAAGATGATCTTAGCAATGCACTTGTGCTCTATGTGGCATCAAAAAAGTGTTATGAGTGTCATATAGAGCTTCATGTAGGATCTTAGAAGACGTTCACCATCCTCTATTGGAGGACGAAACCCTTTTCCATATATATATATATATATATATGCATGGCTTCACCGTACTCCAACATTCACATGAAAGTCCATGTAGCAGTTAAAGTATATTTTCGGTATCACGTGGAGCAAGGTAGTGTTGTTTAGATCATTTAAAAAATATATAAATTTAAAACATCGATCAAAAAATCTAAGTCCTTGAATCATAGTGAAAAATTGCCTTTTAATTTTAACTCAATTTGAGTTCCTTTTTTATTATTATTTAATCTATACAGGCTGCTGAAGCTTTATGTGACATTAAAACAATTTTTAGGTGGCCACATATATCTTTATGTGGATGTTGGGGTACTCCGTCCGAAATACCTTCACATTTTCATATATATATATATATATATATATATATATATATATATATATGTGGTTTGTGGTTCCTTAAAGAGTTAAAGGATTAGTGTGGTGTCATCCGTGGCATCACATTATCAAACTCATGTAAAGCAATTTAAGCCATCAATCACGCATAAAGTTGAGCTTGACAAATGTCAGGCCCATTAAAAGTTGTGAAAGTCATCTTTTGACACGGTTGTGGTTAAAAATATATGATGGAATCTAAATGGATCTGACGATCCGACCATCCAAAATTAAGCCTAAAGATTTAGGCGCATGATCAATCAAAAACAATAAATTTATAACCTATAAATACGCGCACCTTGAGCGTTAGCCATCGATGGTTGGTTGCCGATCTTCAACGATGTTCTCGCGTTCAATGTCTCCTAGCACAATGGGGATGCTCTGCCAATAGGGAGGATTGAATTACGTCGAGCTATCGTTGGGACCAGGCACCCCTTATATTTATAGCCAAAGAGTCCTATCCCATTAAGGACTGAAATTGCTAATTGTAGTGTGATTAGAAATCACAATCATACTTTAACTGAAAGACTCCATAAGCAGTTGCCTATTCTCTTCAAACTCACCAGAATAGCACTTGTACATATTAAGGTTGATCTTATACCATTCACTGGTCAACGGGTTTGACCATAGTGATGGCCACAGAAATAGAAACGTCTTACAATATATTCATATAAAAAATATTAAGGAGCCAACACTTGCATTGCAAATATAAGTTCTTGCACCATTTTAATGAATACCCAAGCAGTATGTGATTGCACTCCACTTAAACCCCAAAATAAAAACCATTATTTTACATGAGCACTATGTGATTACACCCCACTTAAAAAAAAAGGGATCCTATCAAATGCAGAAAATATACCGCACATTTGAGAAATCACAGATAAAACGTTTGAAATCTTAAAAATTTGAGAGAATTTTTCTTTTTTATCTGAATCGATTATATACCCTTCACGTAATAGATTCATAAGCTTTATATTTTTGATCGTCAATTGTTTGCTTTATGTCGAGCACAATCTAAGCAAACCCTTTCTTCTGGACTATTTTCTCTTTTCTCCGCTTATCTCTCTTTTCCGACACTTTCAAGAGATAAAACAACTCAAAACAAGGGAAAAAGAAATGACTCATAACTTGCACTAATTTTTAAAATAATTTTAAAAGTACTTACACCACCCTTTTTTAATTCTTATTTTTCATTTTAAATGATGCAATGGCTTATATTGGGGTGCAAGTATTGGCTCCCTAACTTTATTATGTTAACTAGGAGCCTCTTAAATATAGCAACCAAGTTCGGATTCAGCACGCATCTGGTGGGGTGCCAATTTCTTTTAATTCAGATAAATTTAGGAAAGAATCAAGAAAATTTCAGGAATATATATATATTAACAAATATAAAAGTTTATATTAATTTATTTAACTTTAAAACTTAAAAATGATGTCTTTAAATAAGAATTAAGAAAATAATTACATTATATAGTCTACATGTATTAACAGTATATAATCATAAAAAAATATCAAGTATGATTAAGAAATGTATTATAATGATAAAAAATAAAAAAAATTAGATAATTGACAAATTAAATGAATATTTAGCAAAATATCCCTAAAAAAATAAGGTGTTTCAGCGGCAGTAAAAACCTGTCACTAGTAACAAAAAAATTGCCACTATTAGTTCTATCGTTACTGAAACAATAATTTTTTTGTTAATAGCGGCAGTTTTTGGCTGCTGCTAATAGCATTATTTTTTTGTAACTTGTTTGACAGATTACATATTTTAAAAAAAATTCCAAAATTTTAATTAATTAAAAAAATTTTGTAATAGCTCTCACATAGGTTGTACTGATGACAGAGAACACAACTGAGCATGCCGCAAGTGCTAAGTTTATATCCTTCCCAACGCTACCTAATTCGCTCAAACCCAAGAATAATTGTGAAACGAAGTGATTAATAGGTCAGTTCAAGCTGATTAGCGAATTGGTTTCCAATCTGGTTCGAGCGAACTTGTCTTGTGTTTTATTTAAGTTTTTTCTAAAATATCAAAATGTGGATTAAAGGATTTGAGCTAAAGGTTTAACAGGATATAAAATATTTATTTATTTTAAAATCAATTTCACTAAAAAGATTTAATATTTATTTTGATAAATGTTTTTTATTTAAAATCCAAAAAGAACAATGCTTTCTTTGGTAGGCAATTTGGTTTTTTGCTTTTGTGGCATGCATGTTATTATTGATGTGGTTTTGATCTCTTTTAGCTTTTGTTGTTGGTGATAGATGATGATACTGTTCTTTATAACTATCGGGCATTGCTACGGCCACACCACTTTTTTCTCCGAGCAATTGTATATAGATAGACTTTGTATTTTGGAGACCTGTGCTATGTGAAAATATCATCTAAGCCATCTGGTTTGAAGGCGATGTGTTAAAAATCTTTAACACAAAAAATTAGCACGAAGCATGATCTCTATCTTATAATTTAATGCAGTCAAAGGTCATTTTCCGATTCAACAATTGACTGCATGGAATCAGATGATAAATATCGTGTTTCATGTAGATTTTTTGCATGAAAGATCTTTAGATCACGACCTTCAAATCAGACGATTAAGATGATGTTTTCACATCATACAGATCCCCAAAATGCGAAGTTTTTTCATTAAGTGTTGGGCATAAAGAAAAAAAAGTGTGCACATAGCAGGACCCGAATTACTTGAAAGTAAGGTCTTATTTACTTAAGCATGCATCAGTTGCACACACACGTTCATAAAAATAAAATAAAATAAAAAGTTGTCATACCCACAAATATTCTTATGCCATCAATTGTATACGCGCAAGATGAAAAATCACATGAATGGCTAAACTTTCATGGATTTGGGGCCTCAACGGCTCAACAAATTGCAATGCATGTGAGCTGAAATAGGCGCCTAGCCTAAGTTTAGACTATCATATTAATGAGTATTATTATTTGCAACTACACATCTTCATGTAAAATGGTTGTAGATAATGGTATCCTTTAGTGATTTTACGGATACCCGTTTTAAAAATAAGGACGAAACACATGAAAATTTTAATATTTTCGTCCCTTTCATTTCAATTCTCCCTTGCTTTATAACAGTAAAGTCTAAAGATTTATTTTCTAAGAGAAAGAAGCAATTATTCTACTTACCAAAAAAAAATTGACTACTCGGACTCCCAAATTGTAATAAGAAGAAATGACACATTTTAATGAGTACCTTTAAATTCACCCACAAAATTTCCGAGTTCATCTACTCTTAAACACATTGACAATGTTTAATTAGACGATCGAGATCTTTTATCCTCCCAATATTTCACATGATGGACTTGAGATCATGGGTGTACTATCAAATAATTTGTGCTTTATTTTAAGTGACCTTAACATCGCGTGCACTTTCAAAATTGATTTTAAGGTCACTTTTTTGGTGTGTACCACATAAAATAAAAAATCGACCGTCTGATGATACACCCATAATTTCAGGATCCATCGTGTGAAAGATTGGGACGATAAACATTCTCCTTCATCTGATTCAATGAAGTCAATGTATTTCAGCGTGAGTGAACTCCAAGATTTAATGGGTGAAGTTAAAGGTACTCTTTTAATATTTGTGTACCTAAAATGCCCTTATTAAAAAAATAGACAAAAAATGCTATAATTTCTCATAAAATTGTGAAATTAAGCTGCAAACTAAAACATGATATGAGATATCCACATGCCATCAAAGGGCAATAGTCAGGGTTGAATCTGATTTCCTCTTCAATCAGCTCTACAGCTATTAGATATGAGGGACTCTTGACTATATGTCATCCCATAAAATTGAAAAGGGAGTCATTACTTGCACTCGGAAATTTTGCCTTTACAACGAGTTTAAAATAAAGACTTACAAGCTTGGCCACCTCCGTTATATGAAAATACCATCTAAACCCTTTGATTTGGAGCCCGTCATTCAAAGATATCAAGTGCAAAAGATTACGAAATATAATCTTCATCATGTGATGAAATATAGTCAAAGGATATTATTTGATTCACCGGTTGACAACAATAGATCATATGATAAATATCATGCTTTGCTCCAATGTTATCCAATAAGGATCTATAGATCATGAACTTTAAATCAGATAGCCCAGATTATGTTTCCACATATCAATATCTCTAAAAGACAAAATCTTTCTTTAACTTTGGAGCAAGAGCTAAATTTCCTAGTGCAAGTAATGACTCCCAATTGGAAATCATGGAACTCAAGATTCTCTCATATATGGTTGAACGAGAAATCAGGTTCAACCAGTTGACCTAACCATTGCCCTGCATCAAAAGTGCGAGAAGGCTGTTATTAGCGGATGGGGACAATGGCAAACTGGCTGAGAGGTGGCACATCTGTGCCATTCAACTCTGATACCTCATACATTAAACTGAAGTAGGCCGAAAAATCAACAATTTCTATCTTTTCCGTTGATGAATTGGTGTAAGATTATTCAAACACCCTTTAATTGCATCCCTTCTATTAAAGTTATAGTTGTTATCAAGCAGTAGTAGCGTTTTGAAGAAGGATTCAAACGCAGGAAAGCATTCCATTGGAGACTAAAAGAGAAAGAAAGAGAGAAAAAGTAAGATATGGAGCCCCCTCCCATATTCACCACACTACACAAGCAATCTACCAGATTCCTCTCTATCCCTAATCCATATCATTCCTTCCTTCCCTACAAAATCTCTCCTATACAACAAAGATTGCAGAGCAACCATCGACACTATGGCCGGTCCTGTACCGCCAGCCACCACACCGACACAGCCAAGACGACGGCACGTGTTGCGCTGCATTGCCATCACTGCCCTAGTATTGATCGTAGCCATTGGTGCCGCGGTGATCACTATCTGGCTTGTGATCAAGCCGGCCCCACTCTCGTACACCGTCGAAGATGCCTCGGTCCACGGTATGGACTTGAAGGACCGTAGCCTTAATGCCACATTCAAATTGAGTCTAAGGGCCAACAATCCTAACAAAAAGGTCTCGGTGTACTACGACTACATAGACGTCGCGGTGTGGTACGAGGACCAACCGATCGCTTTTGGCAATGCGGACCCTTTCTTCCAGCCTCTGCGCAATGCCACTAGGATTGAGGCAAATGCCACAGCACGATCGATGCAGCTTTCGGGGTCCGTGGCTCGGGATCTCCAGCATGAGAGATCTTCGAGGAAGGTTGAGCTAGAGGTTCGAGTGAAGGCCAGGATAAGGTTCAAGCTTGGGACTGTGAAGTCCAAAGGGTACAAACTAAGGGTCTATTGTTCTCCTGTGGTGGTGCATCTGACATCCTCAAAGTCCTTTGATCGGACGTATTGTGATGTAGATATCTAAGTTTGTATTTTTTGTGTTCCATTGATTTGCTCATCAACTTGTGTTAGGTAACAGGGTCATCCAGTCTACCGGTGGTCGTCGTACATGGACCCATTCTCCTTTAGAAGCCTGTGTACTGCTAGCGGTGCACGGCTTTTATACCTTACACAAGCTCTTTGTTTATTCGGGTGTGAAGGATACATGTTTTATTTATTTATTATTTTTTAGTTATTATTATTGATTTCATAGGGATTCCCGAGATTTGCGATGTTTTTATCTCCAATAATGTGGTGTTGATATTGTTCTCAATGATTTGGATGAGGAATTATGGAGAGTAACTAAAAAGTGATTCTTAACCTTTTAATCCAAAATTCTACGGTGAATTTATTTATTTATTATTTTTCAATCTTCAATCATTCAAAATGTGGTCATCGCCTTGATGGCCCAAACTGAAGGGTACATAGATCAATTGCGACAAGGAGAGTGTCCGCGTAGGCGCGTACAACGGATGCAGGTGGCAAGGGGCACGCAGGTGGGGAAAACCTCTCTTATAAATGGACCCTTCAGGTTAGCTAGAGATCTGAAGTTCGGGTCACTTCACTATAACAGAGAAGTTCTTTAGTGACGAAAAATTTTGTTGCTAAAAGATTGCTAACGGACCCTTATGCTCAATCTGACTCAACCATAATAGAAAATATTTATGATTAAGAGAAATTAATCATAAATATATAGACCAAATTGACCGAACCGAACCGCCGGGTTTGGTATAATTTGGACAGGTACCGGTTTGGGTTTGATTTGGAAAAAAGGAAAATCAAAAAGTTTAGTTTGATTTCAATTCCAAGCCGAAACTGATCGAACCAAACTGAATATAGTTTGTAAGTATATATATATATATATATATATATATATATATATATATATATATATATATATATATAGGCAGGGGTTTTGATTAATTTTAAAGGGTATTTAAGTAAAATATATATTTTTATATAAAACTTTACCCTTGTCTTTAGCATATTCCTAAATCCTAAAGCGATAAAGTATAACTTATAGGAAAACCAGTTGAGAAGTTGAGAAAATTTTGATGTGCAAGTAGATCTTATAGGAAAACTGAAATTGACCGAATCGAATCAGGTTGGTTTGGTTTAAGAGTTGGACGGGTTGGTTTAGTTTGAAAATCTAGAAACCGATTAAAACCAATTTGATTTGTGATTTTAGTCAAAAACCGACCAAGCCGAACCAAATACACCCCTAAAAGAGATACACCCCTTATCGTATAATTAATGTGTATCTTATAATTAAGGCAAGAATAAAATTAATTGGGATTTTATAAATAGTTTAGTAAATATTTTAAATTGTTAAAGATCTATTAAGATCTTAATTGATTACATTCACCTCTATTTAAAGAGGTTTCTCTTCTTAATAAAAATATAGAATAATCATTACAAAGATGTAGCTTTCTAGATTTCTTCATCAACTATTATATGCCAAAAATCTGGTTGGGCGGGACGAGCAGACCCCGTTGACAGCCCGTGCATTCACATGGTAACTAGCCACGCATGATAAATTAGAGCATGGGATGCTAATCCAAGAAGTAAACGATATTAAGTGATAAATATGAGCATCCAAGGGCATGGTTCAAAATTCTGACCGATAATATAAATTATTGGCCGAATCGTTTCGGTTTCGGTCCCCACCGAAACGATAACTTGAATCGAAATTTCGATCCAAATATATATGGAGGGAAAATTATCGGCTGAAAATTCGGTTCAAATTTTTAGTTTTGGTCATGCCCGAAAACAAAACTACTATTTTGATCCTTGGTGGAGGGACCCAGGAAATTACAAGGGGAGAGACTAAACTTGAACATTAAGAATTTTTATGTTTAAGAAAAAGGGCTTTATACTAAATGGCGCCCTGCGCCTTATTTTATCACCAAATAAACAAATACCCTATTTTTACCCTTTATAGCGCTTATGCATCCCTTGAGCACCCCGCCCGCCCTTGAAACCCACGCACGACCTTTATAATTTTACAATTTTACCCTTTTCATTGAACCCTCTCCGCCTTCTCACTCTAAACTGAACGGTGGCTTTTTTTTATGAGAGAGAAAATTAGAACGGTGGCTTTTTACAAAACCCTTTTCTCAATTCACGATCGTTGGTGCCGAAGAAGATACTCTGAAACTCACCAAAAAAGGCTTAATTGTAGAGAGAGAAAGAGACTAGGCAAAGGCACCCTCTCTCTCTTCTTTCTCTCTCTCACTAAAAAATTAAACCCCTAGATCACCGGATCGCCGGAGAAAACACTCTGAAATGCAGACGAAAAAAAGGGGTTTAATTATAGAGAGAGAAAGAGACTAAGCAAAGGTAAACTTCTCTCTTCTTTCTCTCTCTCTCTCTCACTAACTCAAAAAATGAAATCCTCTTTTTAGTTTTTGCCGGCATGAACCCAAGTTCACGATCGCCGGCGCCGAAGGAGATACTCTGAAACTTACGAAAAAAAAGGCTTAATTGTAGAGAGAGAAAGAGACTAGGCAAAGGCACCCTCTCTCTCTTCTTTCTCTCTCTCACTAAAAAATAAACCCTCTATTTGGTGTTGGCCGGCAACTCAGGTTCACGATCGCCGGATCGCTGGAGGAGACGTTGAATAACTATTCAAGGGCTATTCAGTAAAAAAATTTTGCACCGTGCATCGACGCTGGCCGTTTAAAAGCTGCAAGGGCGTTTTTTAGTAATAAAAAAAAAAATCAGGGAAACGATGAGAAAAATTGTGGAGGGGCATTTTTTGGTACTTTTCTCTAAGAAAAACCCTGTGTTGATTAGGATCTCGATTAGGTATAAGTGTTGAAGAATATGGAATGACATTAATTCTCTCCTACAGAGTATATTTCAGTTGTCATGATTCATGAACACCATGATTCAAAATTTCGGCCGAAATGTTTCGGTTTTAGTGGGGATTGAAACCGAAACAAAAACTTAAAATTTCAGAATTTCGGTTTCAGTCCCCACCGAAACTGAAACAAAATTCAATTTTTTTATCCTTGATGAACACTACTTCGTACTTGTGCTCATGCTGTCACACCAAAGGCTAAAGGAGTTTAAGATAGCCCATAATTTTATTTAAAAAAAAAACAGATATAACTATTTGCCAGATAAAATATTTTTTTAATCTAATTTGTTGATTTGGACTATGATGATATGGAAATCCGATCCCAAGTAGCTGAGACAGGTGATGATGATGATGAAGAGTTTGTAGCCGATAGTATAAATGCATTGGTCGGCATTTTAAATGCATGAGAACCATTCGTTTGAATCTTAGATCACGTGCCACGTGGCACATGATGCCGATTTATATTCATCCTTTAAGGGTTAATCTAGCTCCTTAAAGTTTATAAATTAAAAAAAAAAAAAAAAAAATTCTCAGATCATTTTGCCTTCAAATCCAACGTCAAAGTTTTCCATCCATCACTTGAACATGATGAATTGAAATTTTACACCTTTGATCAACTCTTGAACAATCGACAAAACCTTTTTAAAATGGTTTTTGATGTACTTGATAATTGATATAGCTTAAGTAAGTTGTCATGACACTCGATCCTCAGGTTGGATGCGTGGAGTCCAACTGGTTCAAATGCATGGTTGAACCATGCATCCCAAAGCATATCCCCCGGTGAATATATCTTGTTCCCCTGTTAGACTAAGAAGTTAGTAAGTTATCATTGCATTTGTGCTTGATTTTCAAAGAAATTCAAAAATGTTATGTTATTAGGAAGCGGTTGGAGTGCCAGGTAACTTAGGCTGCGTATGGCATAGCTCTTTGTTAGCCCCTGCCACATCAGAGTTTACCTGCTTTCGTTGGTTCCCATGCTCTTTTCTAACTCCCTACAAAGGAGAATTTATCTGCTCTAGCAGCAACTTCCATGCTCTCTAACAACTCCTTATCAGAGCAAATAAAATCTACTCCGACAAGGAGTAACTAGAGAGGAGGGTGGAATTATTGAACAGGTAAATCTTGTATAAAATTTATGCAAGGAGTTATCAAGGAGAAGGGGTACCTGCTAAAGCAAGTAGTAAGATGCTAACAAAGAGAATGAGAACCTGCAAAAGCAGGTGAACTCTGCTATGACAAGGGCTAGCAGAGAGCTATGCCATACGCAACCTTTAAACCCCGGTCACTTTTTTGGGATGTGTCACTAGGAATCATCATATGTTTGACGATCTAAAATTCTAAATATCTTTGGTGCAAAAGATTGGGACGAAACATGCAAATGTCTTCTTAAATTAATAATGACTCCATTAACTTCAATGGTCTTTGTCCACTTTGAATTACAAGATGGAGATTTTCTCAACCAAATCTTTGCATCATAGATCTTGAATCGTGGGCGTTGAGTTGAATCACACGGAACACATTGTGGTTCCACATTGCACACATCCTAAAAATCAAGATTTTCCAAACTTTTTGTTTTTGCCATGTTTTTTGGAAGTTTTCCCTAGTCATACTCTCTCATATTCTGATTTTCCTCCTTTATCTCATATTTTCCATTTTTCTCCTTTATTTTTTGGCCATTCTTAGATCAGCATTCTTAGATCAGCTGCCTTAGCTAGGTTAACTTGCCTATTCCCAATCTAGATGGGAACGGTTCACTGATTGGGTACTGCAAGTCAGCATTATTTTTCATCAAAATGTGTCATTTGATGGCCTCATATAAAGTTGATGGGCTGAAGATTGCATTCAGAATCTCCATCATCTCATTCAAAGATAACAAACGCCTTTAGAATCTAATAGTGAGTTACAGAAATCTCTAAACTTGTTTTAGCTGATCATTTGAAGGCACATAACACTTTAAATCATACGATGGTTATTTTTGGGTTGGGAAAATTAGAAAAAGAACCTTAGAAATAAAACGTTTTAGGCTATTATTTTATTTATTTATTTATTTACTTTTATTTTTTTTGATAACCTAGGTATTCGGGCCTCTTAGAGCACCCGCCTAATCCCAAGGGCACATGCACACCCCAAATTCAGCGCATGTCGGGTCAGCATAGGATATAAATCCCTAGGGTGGCCTCAAGGGGGGGAGGGGATTCGAACTCAGGTCTCCTGCTTTTGGAAGCAGGTACCTGGCCAACTCACCTAACCCATTGAGGTTCGTTTAGGCTATTATACAGGTACCAAACATTTTAGAGGAAAAGGTTTATGGTTTATTTTTTACTTCTAATTTATGTGAGATTGGCAAATTAGTCGCACGTGCGACTAAGGTTATCAATAGAAGTTTACTAAACTACCCTTCTATAAAGGGTAGTTTAGAACCTAGAAGGGCTTTCGTTTCCAACAGATTCTTGCACAGCTTCTTCTCTTAGCCCAGCTTCTTCTCCATTTACGTTTTACATTATTCAGCAGCAGGGATTGTTTCAAGGGTTCCTGCGCAGCGTGTTCTCAATCCAGCACTGGTGTGATCGCTTCAAGGGTTGTTTTTCTCAAAAGGGTTCTTTTTTTGCACTGTTCTTCTTCTCGAAAGGGTTAGTTTTCTGCACCATTCCAGTTGTGCAACTTCTTCTCCCAGGTATACTTCCCTAAAAATGATTCAAACTCTAGTTATCAAATCTGAGGCTTCGAATATGAATCCTATTATCTAATCTAAGCTTTATATCAGCAACATGGATCGTTTCAAGGGTTTTTCCTGCACAACGTGTTATTTTTCTCGAAAGGGTTCTTTTTATGCGTCGTTCTTCTTCTCGAAAGGGTTAGTTTTTTGCGCTGTCCCAGCTGCGCAACATCTTCTCCAAGGTATACTTCCCTAAAAATGGTTCAAACTCTAGTTATCAAATCTGAAGCTTCGGATCTGAATCCTATTCTCTGATCTAAGCTTTATATATGAGAGAATTTAGTCTCATAAACACTAGAATGTTGGATTTAGTTTGAGCTTGATTTTGTTAATCGCCTTGTTGAAACTGTTAATAATTACCAGTAATCCTGCTCTGTTACATACGAAATTTGTTGTAGTTATTCTGTTTAGAAGCATTGGATATGAATCTTGTTCGACTGTTTAAGGTTTTTTTATGATCTTAACCTTCTTTAGGTTAAGTTTCACAATATGACTAATAAGTGTAACACTTCAATAGTTGCTACAGCTTTGGATATCTCCTTAAATCTTATAAAAGGGATCACTGTGCTCTGTCTAACTGAAATCACTTGAAGGAATAAAGGGGCTAGAAGTTGGTGGATTGAAGTAATTTTCTGAAAATTGGAAATGCAATGTGTAACATACCTAAAAGTTTGTCATTTCCTTGTGGAACATAAGAAGTTCTCTCCTCGGTTTGAACTATCCTGCAAAGGTAGAAATATGATCTGTAAAGGCTGATTTTATGATTTTACTACAAAAAATCAAGTTATTTGAAATTAAAATGCCACAAATTGTCTTTGTGGAAGGTTGGGAAAAATTTACAGTTCAGTACCTTTCATGCAGCTTCATTAAAAGAATGAATCCATCTTGCTGCTTCTTCCAAACCTTTTATGATCTTAACCTTCTTTTTCAACAAGATCAATAGTAAATTCTTATCGTTTGGAGAATTTATTGATGGATTGGCTAGTAATTGAATGTATTCGAGCTAAGTTTTAACTAATCACCTTTTTATGTTTTGTTCGTTTATTTGAATTTACTAATAGTAATACGTTTCTTACATTCGTAAACTGTAATTTTCAATTTTCAAAGCTTGGGATATGTACATTTGTCGCATGTCTCCAATTTTCAAAGATAAAGAAATCTTTGAAGCGAGAAGAAACAACAAGAGAGCTCCGAATAGAAGGGTCTCTATATAAATATAGGAGAAATACAGTTATTAATAGATGAAAATAAGATATTTATGAAAGAAATTAGAAATCAGATATCATGAACAGAGTAGTAAGCCATTAAATTATTCGATGGAGATCGTTCCGAAGGCAGGCTTTCTCCAATACCGTATTTAAAACTTTGCGTTATCTTGATAGTCTCTATTTTAGTCATATCTTTCTCAAATCTTGTCAAACTTTATTAGAAACTTTCACAATTTTATTAGTGTTCATTTATCTTTCTTTATTATGGCTCCCTTTTTACCTAAAAATCTTCGCAAAAGGGATAATCAACTCAAAATTTCCTTTAGAATATTCTAATTTTATTAATTATATTTTAAGTCCAACAATTACTTCTGAATAAGATCAGATGCTGGTCTCTGGTAGAAATGCTTCTGCCTTAAGAGTCACACATCTTATAATTTTATTTGTTGTTATTGTGAAGATATGGCTCAATGAAGTTAATTGTACATAATCATTGTTTGTGTGTCAGCATCTTTTTATCTAGTTGGGGGTATAGGGGAATTTGAGTCTTTAAACGTCTATATTTATGCTAAGTGTAGGTATATATTGTTTTCAATATCAGTCATATATCCTCATTCTCTCTTTAACAATTTTGTTTATTTAACTCGTATGATCTCTTAGTTTCTCTTGCAAATGCTTTGATTTTGCAAGTAAACTTACAGTTGTTGTCCTTTATGATTGTCATTCTTACGGGATTGAATTGAATATGATGTATTTAAGTAGGTTTTTTATATTTGTAAGCTATATCATATTATCACCAATTTTCATCCTCCGCCCTTTTGAATTTGGAGATGGAGAAAATGGTATGGTCTTCGTCAATAATGTTTGAATTACTATCTTTGGTGTAACAATATTAAACTATGGCATTGCATGTTAATAATTCTTCACTGCTTTTCAGGATCTCCTGAGATGCAATATAAAAAAGATGAGTTACTTCCTCGGTGACTTATCTACTCAAGAGAGGGAAGGCATCAAATGCACAACATTCTCACCTCTCCTTGCATTGTTGAGAGTACCTATTTGTTCTAATTTAATTTTTTGGATTATCGAAAATATGAAAATTGAGAGTGGTGTCTTAGTAGTCAGGGATAAAAGAACAAAATTTGAAGAATTTGAGATTGAATTAGTTATAGGACTAAAACTTGTGGGTTAGAGTGGTGGTGATCAACCAAACTCAAATACAGATGATCCCGAGATAAAGACGTTCATTAAGAAACACTTTGCGAAAGTATCTGATATTAGTAGAGATGAAATCTTGGCAGCACTTTTTAAGTTAGATTCGACGACAGAGTCAAAAGATTTTATACGATTGTCGCTCTTGTACTTTATTGCGTGCTTTTTACTTTCCAACCGTGATAAGAAAGTTGATATTGTTTATGTTGAAATGATTTGGGACATTCAGAAATTCAATAAATTTGCATGAGAGAAGTTAGTTTATGGCTTCTTAATGGAGTCTTTGAATAAATATGCTTTGAACTATAAGTCGATGAAGACCCACATTGTTATCGAAGGGTGTGCATTTGCACTTTAGGAAACTTCCTCGTGACTAGTATTTCCTCCAATTCAAATGGTTTAAATTCAATATTGTAAAAGGAGCATAATACTGTTTGCGACATCATCGCAAATTTGAGCTTATGAGCATTTCCCAAACTTAGTTTCGCCGCAAGCTACAATGGTTGTCCCAAGATACTTGCGCTATCCAAAGATTCAAAGGCAAAATCGCCCTTTTTACGAGACAATTTTTTTAAATCCCAAGGTATGAGACGTAGTTCTCATCCACGTCACATGGGAGAGAAGATTACAATAAGGGATCGAGTGTGGGCCAAAAGTCAAGTAGTAAATGTAATTCTTGCGAGGCTCTAAGAAAACGCGTTAAAGTGATAGTGTGCGAAGTTGCAAATCTTAAAGTAAGAGCATTGCTTTTTCTAGTTAAATTTATTTTTAATATATTTTACCTAGAATAAATTTTCAACTTCTCTAATTTTATTTAACGATTTGTACTTAATAAGGACAAGAAAGAAGGGTATCCCATACCTAAGAACATATCACCGAAGAGTAAATCAACGAAAATGGGAGAAGAAAGAGTGCATTCCCCTAAGAAGTCTTGTTACAAAGGCCAAAACTGTACGACGAAAAATGGATGAATGGAAGCTCATGAAGAGGGAAAACATCCGATTATTCATTTAGATGAGCTTTTAAGAGAGAAGGTTTTGGAAGAAGCTGTCAAAGAGAGCCAAAAGTTGGCAATATTGAAATCTAATTAATAAGTAAATCTCCATCCGACTTTTTAACAATTTATTTTTATTTTACATAGGTGACAAATATCACTTGTGTGGCACAAAAAAATAAATATCCTTCGACGTCCTTGAGGTTGCCCTACACGACTGATTTTAGGGTAAAGAAAAAAAACTAAAAAGGAGACCCAGCCATACGAAGGGAAGAATATTATGGAAACCGATAAGTTAATTTGTAATATTATTTTAACGTATTATAAGAGTATAATAAAATATCACCAATTTCTTACTTGTTTAACGGTTTAAATAGGTGCATGTAGAAGACGTAATACAACAGATGATGACGAGATATTATTTATCAGCTAAAAAATTATATGTTAAAATGCGTCTGATTTGGTAATACTCACAGTTATGAATTTTTTGTCTAGGATTGTAGGTTTAAGATTTTAGGTGAAAATATTCATAGGCTAATGAGTTTCTTGAAGTGTCCTAACCCTTCGTCAAAAAAACATCAAAAGTACAGTAATTGAAAACCCGTTGACATAGTAATAGCAAACCCTTCACCCTTTATTCACATTCATAGTTTTACTTGCTTAAAGACTTCATATGAGGTAGGAATACGGAATTGGTTTAGGCCTAATGCTTGTGTTTATTGATTAGGCTTGTCTTAGATGAAGACAACAAATTGGAGGACTCGCATTGGGAAGATCCAGACAATAGGTATGCAAATTCTTTTATTTATTTCACATTTAAATTTATCACATACATTTTTGTAATTAAAATATCCTTATTTTTTCGGGGTTATATATCGAAGAAAAAAGATAAATGTAGATGAAGTACGTAATTTCTTCCTTGATCAATTATAGTCGCTGAAATCGCCAAATTGGGTAGATGGAGCGATAATGTACTCTAAAATTTGATTCGTGACCTTAAATTTTTATCACTCGATTAAATAATTTTGATATCATCTTAATCTATGTGGGCACAGACGATGACAATATATTTTTATTTGTTAATAAAACGAGAGGACCAGAATGCAGATGTGTTTCATAGATGTCATTTCTTCCCTGTGCATTATCTGGCAAGTGTAAAACCGAGATTCATTATTTATACTTGGTAATATGAGTCATGATTCCAATGTATTTATAATATATTTTATTATTGTTACATGTTAGGAATTGTTAATGAAATTATCGAACGCCTACAATAAGTGGAGAGAAAATACAAAATACAAAAAGTACGACGTTCCTAATGGTCCCCTACCTAAGCATTTTAATATTTCAAATGGTGACCTGAAAACATGGGTTGACCCTGTACGACCTCAAAAAAAGCTTAGTAACTGTCAAAAGATAGATTTGCTTCAAATTCTTATGTAGAGGTGCTACGAATAGACCATTATTGATAATTGTGCAAGGTCCCCAATCCTGTAATTATTAAATATGAGCTTGTCACAGGTTTTTCTACCAATATTCAAGGGGGCCATTGGGCTTTGTTTGTCTTATATATTCAAGAAAACAGAGTGGAGATATTGGACTCATTTTACAACGATCTCATGACGAGGTACCACAACGAGATTTTGTTACTGATATGTTTCCAAAGCCCTCAAATTTATGAATCAGAAATTTTGTTATTGGTATGTTCCAAAAGTCCTCAAAATTTTGAGGTAGTAGATATTTTGCAATACATTTGTTCGTCAAATCACTCATATTTGAACTATAACTTTCATTACTTTACAAAGGAATTTTCTCCCTCGACTACTCGCGCGATTAGGGGTCGACAATTATCATATCGCCAATTGCCTAATACAACAATGTGGAGATATTCCGAAACAAGTTAATGGTTTCGATTGTGGTGTATTTGTGATGAAATATGTTGATCATTCCTCTCGCGGTCTACCATATAACTTCACTAAGGTACATCCTATGAAAAATTAGATTTGCACTTTGTTTGTACACACTTCCGCAATAGTATTAATAATTCCATGTGTCTTTAGGATGACATGGATTAATCTAGGAGGACGATAGCGTTAGAAATCCTACATAAGAAGGCCTTATCATAAGTACTTTAAAGATTAACAATTATTATTACTTACTAGTTACTTTTGTTGGAGGGGCATTGACACCATTTTTCCATTCAATTTTTGTTTTTCCTTCAGTTAGGGGTCTTGCTCTTTTGTTCTTTTTTTTTTCTGTTTCTTTTTCATCGAGCTTCTCGCTCCAGTATGATCTCAATTGTATTTTATTTGTTAATGAAATATGATTTTGCTGATTAAAAAAGAGAATGGTTCCTCACTGGATTGGCTTGGCCAGACCAATTACTCGTGGAGTGATGCAGGCCTATCTTGTATGATGTTTATATGATATCCATGTCGTAGTATCACTGTTCTTATCTAGAGTCTATAATAATCGTGAACTAATTAGTGGTGGTTCTTAAATAGGCCTTATCCATTAACAAGTCGCTATTTAAAGCTAAATCAGATGCAGAAAATGGAAAAACTTCAAGCAGAGAATAGAAAATTTTAGTCATCGACGCCATTCTTAAAGCCTGTGGTAGAATTGATTACGCTGAGGTAAGGTCCTCGAACTCTTCCTTTCCACTTATTTTATTTACTTGCTGATCTACATTGTATATAATAATTAGGTTTCTACTCATTTTTAATATATATAGCAATATATATATATATATTGCTTTTGGTTTACAGAACTTTGATTATTAAGATGAATGTAAACCGAAAATGGCTCTTCAGTAAGTGGATTGTTAGCCGAGCAGATATGTATGAGAGAAAAATAGTCAAAGTATGATTTTGACCTTTTTGGTGGGTGATATTGACTTGCTCACTAATTGAGCATTTATCCTAACACATAGCTCATAGTAAATTTGCATGAAATTTATAATAAATAAATAAAAATTGACTGAAGATTTCGTGGCAACCCTTATACGTTCATAGTAAAAATTATTGACTATTGGTTTAGGAAATTTTTGTTTCCCACACAAGTATTCTTTACAGTGTATATATATATATATATATATATAGAGAGAGAGAGAGAGAGAGAGAAAATCTGTCATAGTATTGGAGAACCCAAAATAATTGAAGAGAGGAACTTAAATGCCCCTATCTTGGGCGCGGATTGTGAATGAGGAAAGTTTGGAAATAGTGGAAGAGATTGAAAGCCCTGTTGTGTTCTGCATTGCTGCTTGATTCAGAAAAGTCAGGACCATCTAAGTATTCTGTTTCCCAAGATACCAAGGACCAAAATTCTCAAAATTTCAGTCAAGCTATTTGTGCTGTCATTTAACTTCCACTACTTTTTTATTTTTTGTTCAATTATTTTGTTATGAAGGTTCTCTGACTTAGGACCCTCTTGCATTATCCCTCCATTTTTTAAAAATCTTGCAATTCAAAATAAGAATGATGAAATATACAAGAAAAACTCTGTTGAGCTAATTGACCAAGTATTTCAGAAACAAATTGGTTGAGACAATTTAAGATCTGATGATGAATCAATCCTGATTTAGAATTGATTTATTGTAGGCCTAAAGATAAATCCATGTTGTCCCCTTTACTTCAATTAGTTTCCTACATTTCAGGTAGTCGATGCTCATTGAACAACTTTGTCACTCTACTTGACTATACCCGCCTGGGCTAGCTGTGGTGAGTGGATCACCCTCGCCTTCAACTCTCACCTAGGCAAGCTTGGTGAAGGCTTTTGACAACATTGGCAATGACTATGAATTTGACTGTGAAAGGCCTTATCTGAAAATTGTGAATGACTTTTTGGCATATAATTATACAAACGACTTATATTGTCATTTTTTTAAACCATTAAAAGAAGCTAATGTTTCTAGAACAAATATATTGTGAGACAAAGTTCCTCATACCGAATCATCATCAGATCATTCAAGACCTATTTGCCGACAAGTGATATTGATGGAAGTAAATTAGTCCTTGTTAGTGGTCTATTTGATCCAAGCTAGTTTCATCAAATATTTTCAAAATGTTAAATCCCTCCTTTTCTTCCTGTGGTATGTAGAGCTTGCGGTTGGTGGCAGCAAAGTTCATGCCGGTTGCAATTATTATTCGATGCGAAGTGAGTTGGAGGTGTACTTGAAGGATTGGTGGAGGTGGCCTTTCAATCAACTACAAATCCAGTGTTTAGTGCATACAAATGAGAGATGCAACATGCAAGGTGGTAGATGGTCACTGATGTAAATTGAAAGAGGTTAGTCCCTGGAAAAATATTCATGCATTGAATGTTATGTTTATGGAAACTTATGAATAAAGAAATATTTGGAAAATTTTGGTTTTTAGCTCCTGTTTCTTTTCACCAGAACGTTGAGGCCTCAACTTTTTTTTGTAGTTTTTTCCACATGATACCTCTAGTCAGTGTAGAGGAGCTTTCAAAATGTAATATGAAGCTAAACATCTAAATATGCTTTATTTTATAATCATGAAATTATATTGAATGGGTTTCCTTTATGAATTCCACAGTGAGCCTCAATCTTTCTGAACATGTGACATATATTTTTAATGAGAGTAGTGGAAAAAATGAGGTTTCGCGGGCCGCTGAACTGACGCAGGAAAATTTCATCCTCTAGCCTTGATTGAAATGGGAGAGAATTTGAATAGTAACTTTGAATTTCAAGCAACAGGAGTGATAACTAATAAGTCTAGGTGACAAACCTCCCCATACCAGCAATGACACTCAAACTGATGGCTTCAGGCTTTGGATTTATGGTCTTATTTCACTAGAGAGGGACCTCAACCCATCATAGCTACTATAGCCAGAGTTTATTGGTGCAAATCTAGGGTGATTTACTCCCCTACAAATATCATTCTCATTGTTAGTACTATTTCTATGTCAATTCCCTACAATTTTGAGTATAGGCCGCCCAATAGTTATTATAATGAATGAATAAGTAGAATGACTGTGTTTATCGTGGTTTTTACATCACCTGTCAACTAGATGATTCGTATCATAGCTACTATAGCCGGAGTTTATTGGTGCAAATCTAGGGCGGTTTACCCCCCTACAAACATTATTCTCATTGTTAGCAAGGATAAAAAATTCGGACCAATGACCGAAATTTTGGTCTAAAATTTCAGTTTCGGTCATGCCCGAAACCGAAATTTAACTTGAAATTTTGATCCTTGATTGTTAGTACCATTAACATATCAATTTCCTACAATTTTGAGTATAGGCCCTATCAAAGATAGTACAGACACAATCAACAAAAATAGAATCATACCTATTACCGGTACTGAAGTACTCCTTCATTTTATAATCTACTTTTGATGAACTTCTACCTTCGTAATTTACACCGCGACCGAATCAGAGGTCGATTAGAGGTTTATTTATATATATGATAATATATTCATATTCCTTTCCGAAACTAGTAAGCATCTCCTGAAGATCTCTTTCGTTCACTAAGTCGATAACTAGTGATGACTTAGCTACACTGTAATATGAATATTTTAGGGTTATAAGGGACTTATCGCCCTTCCAATTGCTCATGACACACGTCTCTTGTAAGAATTCCCGAAACGAGATGTCCCTTCTTATAATTTTTTTTTTGTTTTCCCTCGTGATAGTTCGCCGCATCTTGATCAATAGTGAGTGTCCCGTCATAACGAAAAATGACCGATACCATATCAGTTTCCATCCTTTATATTGTACCTATATATTACATGTCACAAATAAAGAAGCTCATATACCAAATATAACAATAAGTAGGGTTACTCATAAGCTATGCCCTAACAGAAGTTGACTTTTTTTAGTGTCGTGCAATTTACCAAACATTTTTTCTTTTCATCCAACGAATATCATTTTACGTCCAAATCATCGACACAATAGTTCTTGAGATTATGCTCTTCTGATCGTTCTGACGTGCACCACAATAAGTACGATTCTTTTTGGATATGTGCCATGTGGAATCAATGTCTCATCGTCTCATTGTAATACTTGATCTCATGATCAATTGTGTCGAACATTGGGACAAAAAATGATCTCCAGCGAATAATTTAATGGCCTACTACTCTGTTCATGATATCTGATTTCTAAACCCTTTCATAAATATCTTATTCTCATCTATTAATAACTGAGTTTCTCCTATATTTATATAGAGACCCTTCTGTTCGGAGCTCTCTTATTGTTTCTTCTCACTTCAAAGATTTTTTTATCTTTGAAAATTGGAGACACACGACAGATATACATATCCTAAGCTTTGAAAATTGAAAACTACAGTTTACGAATGTAAGAAACGTATTACTGTTAGTAAATTCAAACAAATGAACAGTGACTAGCAGAACATAAAAAGGTGATTAGTTAAAACTTAGCTCGAATACATTCAATTACTAGCCAATCCAACAATAAATTCTCCAAACGATAAGAATTTACTATTGATCTTGTTGAAGAAGAAGGTTAAGATCATAAAAGGTTCAGAAGAAGCAACAAGATGGATTCTTTCTTTTAATGAAGCTGCATCAAAGGTACTGAACTGTAAATTTTTCCCAACCTTCCACAAAGACAATTTGTGGCATTTTAATTTCAAATAACTTGATTTTTTGTAGTAATATAAAAAAATCAGCCTTTCCAGATCATATTTCCACCTTTGCAGGATAGTCTAAATCGAGGAGAGAACTTCTTATGTTTCACAAGGAAATGACAAACTGTTAGGTATGCTACACACATTGCATTTCCAATTTTTAGAAAATTACTTCAACTCAACAACTTCTGGCCCTTTTATTCCTTCAAGTGATTTCAGTTGGACAGAGTACGGTGGTCCCTTTTATAAGATTTAAGGAGATATCTAGAGCTGTAACAACTATTGAAGTGTGATCTGTGCTGAAATATGATCATATTTCGCACCCTAATACCAACATTTGGCTATCTGATGAAGGCTATTTGACGACTATTGTGCAGTTTTAGTGATTTTAGGTATTTTCGTCCGTTGGATCTTTTAGAAGTATAAAAGAGTATAATTAAGGACAATATGGGAGCATTGAACCATAGAGCCAATGGAAGCACCGAAATCCGTTGTGACGACCCAACTTTCCCATATCCGAAATACTAGGAAGGCCAACTCGCCAACCTATCGATAAATCAATAAATCGGGCAGAACTCATGCAAAATCAGAGTAAATCAGAGTACAACAGAAGTAAGCTCCATTTCTAAACAAAAAGTAATGCAAAAATAACGGTTCTAAATCCCATGTGAAAGCACGTGGAGAAAAGAGCCGAAACGAACCACCAGTGATGGCCGGCTATCACTGAAACATGATTCACAAAAAATAGGTATCATAATTACGCGGCTCAAGACATAATTTTAAATAGGCCGGACGTACCAAGCCCAAGTATATAAAATCTCAAAAACACGTCAAGTCAAGGCAGAATCCTAAACAAGAAAGAACTCCTCTGGAGGAATCTCAGGCTCATCCTCTGGAATGTAGTCAGAGTCATCAATCTCAGGATCCTCAGACACAAATTTAGTACCTGTGATGTATAGTTAGAGTGAGCTAACAGCTAAGCTCAGTACAAAAAAGAACAAAGGTCAATTGCATCATATCTTAACAAACGTGGTTTCAAAACATCGTTGGAATAGACGATTTTCAAAGTAAATGTTCAAAACAGAAAAGATAATGAAATTTCAAATGTAGTGATCAGATGTAGTTTTTTTTTTTTTTTTCTATGCAAAGTTTCTAGTAGATTCTTAAATTAGGTACAGAAAGATCAACCTTTCAGTTTAATTCAAATTCTCATTCAGTCTTAACTTATGCATGCAAATTTATCTTATTAAATGACTTAAAGCTCTAACTTAAATAACTCTCGTATATATAGCACGTGGTAGCCAGATGTTTGTCGATGGATAACCCCAACTATCGTCGTTCAATGAACAATTTATAGTAATTGCAACAAGCCTTTGAGTTATAAGAGTAACTTGTGTCAGACAGATCACAGAACAGATACACGGATATCCTGCCGTGCCGGTCACGGATATCCCGCAGCATCGGTGGGATTCATCATATGAACCTTAAATCATATGCATATTCTAATGCATATTTTAGATGCATATTTCTAATACATAATTCAGAAGCAGATTTCAGGATTTAGGATTCAGAGTTTGGGATTTCAGATGTAGAGTTGAGAATTTAGACTTCAGAGTTTAAATTTCATATTCAAGACAGTTTCATATGTTCAGAGTTTCTTAATTCAGATTCAGAGCTTATTTCAGATGCAAGTTTCAGATTTCATATGCAAGGTTTCAAGATCATGTTCGAAATCAAAAATCATATTTTCAGATCATTGTAAAATAGTCATGCGAATTAAAATAGAATGTAATTGATGATGAGATTCTCTTACCTCAAATCTCGGAGCCGTTCAAAGCAATCCAATGGTCCAAAGCCACGGCTCCCCGTTCCTAATTTACATCACACATATGATGATGTGTTAAGGCCTTAATTCTAATTACTAATCATTTTGATGTATTTAAGTGTTCTCTCAAAATTGAGGCATAAATGGGTAAGTTCGTGCTGACTCGAAACTTGATCTAACTTTCCGCTTAATTTTGACCCTCAAAATCTTTAATTTATGAGTTTGTTAGTTCACAAAAATTGTAGATCTCATTGTCCTCTTTCGAACGCCATAAGAATCATATCAATCGGAGTTCGGAGTAAAAAATTATGGTCAAAATACCAAAGATATGTCGGTACATTCAGTCCAATTTGATTGATCGATTTCCCAATTTGATCGATCGAATTTCATCGGGCTTCAACATCCAAAAACATACCTTCTAGTCTATAGGTGTATTATATATTTCGATCTATCATTTTTTAAATTTGATCGATCGAATAACAGTTTGAACGATCATGTCCTAATTTGATCGATCGAATATGACAGTTTGATCGATTATTTTCCAATTTGATTGATCAAATAACAATTTGATTGATCGAATTCCAATTTGATGGTTCGAATTTTGACGAGTTCAGAACCTGTCGACATCTTCCTTAGGTCTATTTTTTCCCAAATCTCATCAATAAACTCAATCTTTTCACACAACCATTTAGGCCTATATATAATTAATTTAACGGTTTCTTTATATCACAAAAGGTAAATTGATCATACCTTTCACCAATCTATTCTGGGGCTTACGAGAAGTATTGCCGAATGAGGGTTTCAGAGCGAAATCGTCGGATTTCCATGGCGATTTCACAGCGATTGATCACCACGTATTCAAGATGAAGTCGTTTACGATCACAGATCGATTCTAATCTCTTCGAAGCAAGGAAGACGATCGCGAGATGATCAGTTCACACTCGTTTCAAATTCAAGGGTTTCCAACGGTTGGAATTTTGCTAGGAAATGAAACCCTTGCGGTGATCGCTTCAAGAAGAGTGCATAGACGGCGGCGTGATCGTGATCGTGTGGTCAAAATCTCACAAGATGCTTGGGAAGGTGACGAATCTCCAATGGTGTTCGGTTCTCTCTCTCTCTCTCTCTCTTCAAATTTTAAAATGGCTAAAACTTAGCCACTAAGCAACCCTTCTCTCCTCTTATAATCGGATGAAACCAAACTAAATATCAAGGATATTTAGTTGCAAATTCTATCCTTTTATCTCTAATACTGCTGGGGAAGAGTTCCAGAAGAAATTACTAAGGAGGGATCAAATGCGTCAGAACAGGATTGGCCAGGGGCAGTCTAGTGCTTCTGAGCAGGTCAATAAGAAGCCGAGATTCTCGAGACCGCCGTTGTATCCTACTCAGTCGGCTTACTCGAGGCCTGCTACTTATTTTGGGCTGACCTCCTATCAGAGACTGTCTGGGACATTATCTATGCGACCTTTCCGTCCTTCAGGCACGGTCGTGAGTGGACCATCTGTGGCACAGGGATCTTCCCATGCTGCGCCTTCTACTCCTGCCTCATTGTGTACCAAGTGTGGAAATCCACACAAGACGGATCAATCATTTTTTAAATTTCATCGAACGAAAAATAGTTTAATCGATCATTTCCTAATTTGATCGATCGAATATGGCAGTTTGATCGGTCATTTCCTAATTTGATAGATCAAATAACAGTTTGATCGATCGAATTCCAATTTGATGGTTCGAATTTTGACAGGTTTAGAACCCCTCGGCTTCTTCCCTGGCCTATTTTTCCCCAAATCTCATCAATAAACTCCAATCTTTTCATACAACCATTTAAACCTATATATAATTAATTTAAGAATATAATCTACAATTTCTTTAGATCACAAAAATTAAATCGCTCGTACCCGATTAGTTTTAAAATGTACCCTTGCAAGCACACAAGATCGGTTGTAGCACTGTGACAGCCCGAATTTTGGTACCTCGAAACCCGTGCCATCAGCACGATTTTCCAGACCGTGCCTCATGGCTATGTACGGAACATTGGTATAACAAGAAATATCGAGACAAAATGGATCAATAATTATACGATGCGGAAGTAAAATACTATTCTAAGTGTAACTCAAAAGACAGTTCTGCTTTTATACCAACGCAAGAATAGAGAACCGATCCGAACCATCGGTGATGAACAAATCACCCAGATGGTTCGCCAAAAGAATTATATCAATTTAATATAGGTCTCAGTTACTCGCATCACACTGATGCCTTTATCACTTTCTCATCCCCTGGGGATATCTCATTCTCATTTACTTTCTTGGTGTCACACACACCCTTTTTATAAAAATTTACACAGTTAAAATATTTTCAATTTGATTTCTATATCACTATATACATGCTCTTGCAATTAAAGTGCATGTTCAAGGTGTTCCCTACCTCAAGTCTTTGAAAGTCTAAGTATCAAGGTCCCACACGGCTCCTAATGCTTGCTCTCACATGTACCACCTATGGTACATCATAACACATGCAACATATCACTAAAGTTGCAATAGAGAAGGTCCTAGACCCCAAGGTCCAATTAAGAAGTCAAGTGAAACTGCCAAAATCGATTAATCAAACCCTAAATCGATTAATCGATTCCCAAAATCGATTAATCAAAATCCTAAATCGATTAATCGACATCCCTAAAATGGTTAAATCGATTCTCAAATCGAGTAGTCGAAAATCCAAAATCGATTAGTCGATCCCAAATCGATTAATCGAAATCCAAAATCGATTAATCGATTTTCCAAATCGATTAGTCGATTTTCCCAGTCTTATTTCTCCAGCCACTGGAGGTACCCAATCGATTAGTCGATTTTCAAATCGATTAATCAAATTTCAAAATTGATTAATCAATTTTCAGATTGATTAATCGAAATCGGGCATCCTTGCTTTTTCAACTTCTAGGCCAAAATCGATTAATCGATTTGGCCAGAACTCAGCCCCTTTTCGGGCTGTTCTTCCAAATCTTTTTCTTATCAATTCTTTCCCTTTTCTATGCCCTTAATCTATCTTTATAACTACATTTGACTAATTCTAACCATCAAGACTTATGCATTTAAATCTAACAAGGACTCACCTCAAATCAATCTCTACAAGGATGGATTGGTTGGTTAAGTAGCTAGGGTTCCAGCTTTTGCTCCCACGAATCTAATCACGTTGAATCCGGCATTTATTGTTCAATCTTCCCTTCAATTCAGCCACATCAATTCCTTTTCATTAACTCACCTTGGCTCTCTCTCTCTATCTCACTTCTTAACTCTCTTTTACCAACCAAACAATAGAAAACTAGGTTATTAAACCTTTATATCCTCTCTCAAGTCTCAGTGTTAAGCACATACACCAGAGATAGGTGTACATGACCTTAAACTCACACCATACACTACACTTAGGTTAAATTTATATCACATTAATTCATCACTTCATGAGTCTACTGTTTGACCATCACTTGGTCAAACTTACGACCAGTCGGGCACGGATCCCGGGGTCATTATTTAACGCTCAAAATTTTGAGATATTACAAGCACGGTGAAATCAAGGGTGTCGAATCCACAGGGAAGCGTGAAATTTAATTAATTCTTAAAGAGAAAAAGACACTTAAGGAAGTACCAAGAGAGAGAGTTCGATTTGCCAAACAATTACCACACTATTCTGATAAATAAAAGCAATCTATGTAAGAACAAATTCTGATAAATAAAAGGACAACTTGAGGAATGATTAAGGAATTTGCTATCTCAGATATATAACTTTTCTACCATTAAACTCACAATTTCATAACACATCAATCACACTATCATTTATCTAAAAGAAAAATGAATCGTAAGAAAACGCGATTATTGATCCGGCATACCTTATCTAAAAACTATAACTCAGCCTATTATTGCGGTATAAATCATATAAAAAGTATAGCGTATTTCAACATTCTAAATCATGACAATGAGCAAATAATCACTCTAGCCTAGATCGGCCTGCAGGTACAGATCTAGATGGAATGACCCGTTTATGGTCGTTGATAACCTAAGTCAACGACCATAATTGGTCATTCAACAAATATTCAATTAGACACACTTTTAAGAGAATGATTCCATGATGAAACTACGAAATTGTGGAGTTAATAATATAAACGTTACTTATCTGGGGATCGCATCCTCCTTGAACAAATGTTTTAACCGCTCATCCTTGGTGTGCAATCTCGTTGTAAACTCGAAGCCATTCTTTTGAACATGTACTTTTTATTTATTATAAAAATCTCTTTACAATGCTTTGGTTCCTAGGTACAAACTAAACTCCAAAAATTATAAGAAAAATAATTATAAAAATCTAAATACAATCTACCGAGAGAAGAAGAAAACTAAAGAAAAAGAGGGAACAGAACAAGAGCCAAAAAGCCAACCCCTAACTCAAAGTCGTAGCTTTGTTTTTATACGAGCTGACAAGATAATTTCCATAATAGTCTCAATCGATTGAGTCTAAATTGACTAAATTCGAATTTGAAGTGGAGGGAAAAAGCTGTTTTTCTTGTCAATCAATTGAGAATTTGTTCTCAATTGATTGACACATGGGTGTAAGATCTTTATTCTTCTAATGGATACTAGGCCAATCACTTATTTTTACGGATTTTGATGCTTCTGCTGACCTCTTGGTCAACTATTCTTATGTAACCTTTAATTATTTCTTTTATGCTCTTTGAAGATCCAATGGTCAGAAACACCTGCAATCACTAAAGCGATATAACAACCATTAGATGTTTTCATCGGATAGCTAAATGTAAGAATTAAAGTGTGAAATATAATCACATTTTGGCACCGATCAGTACCTTTCACCGATCGATTCCGAGGTTTACGAGAAGTATTGTCGAAAGATTTCAGAGCAAAAACGTCGGATTTCGAAACTGTCGGATTTCCACGGCGATTTCACATCGATTAATCACCATGTATTCAAGATGAAGTCGTTTACGATCACAGATCGATTCTAACCTCTTTGAAGCAAGGAAGACGATCGCGAGATGATCGGTTCACACTCATTTCAAATTCAAGGGTTACCAACGGTTGGGATTTTGCTAGGAAATGAAACCCTTGCGGCGATCGGCGTTAAACGCTTCACGAAGAGTGCATAGACTACGGCATGATCGAGATCGTGTGGTTGAAATCTCACAAGATGCTTGGGAAGGTGACGAATCTCCAATGGTGTTCGATTCTCTCTCTCTCTCTCTCTTCAAATTTTGAAATGGCTAAACCTTAGCCACTAAGCAACCCTTCTCTCCTCTTATAACTGGATGAAACCCAACTAAATATCAAGGATATTTTGTTGCAAATTCTATCCTCTTATCTCTAATACTTGACTTCGGTGTTAAGCGGCTCACGGTGAGTTGGTATACAGCTTATCCACAAAAGGCTTAAATCAACTTTTAAACCTTAATCATTTCGCACAATTTTCATCCCAACATTATTTAATGATTTATTAATAAAAATCTATGACGACATTGGTCACTGTGCCGTACATGCACATCGAGGTCAGTCAAATTCTAGTTCAGAATATCGAAGATATTACATTCGTGGAAGAACTGATTGATCCAGCTATTGCTAAGAGAATTAAAAATGTCATAGGTCTTACTCAATCGATTGAATTCTGAAAATCAATTGATTGAGGTGGAGGCAGTTGTTTTGCCGCCCAAAATCTGAATTTAAAATCAATCGATTGAATTTCATAAATCAATCGATTGAGTTGAATGACAACTATTTCCCTCTCAATTTCGAATTTAAATTTAAATTGATTGATTTCCTAAAATCAATTGATTTATTTCAAATTCAAATGATTCCGTCAAAAATTCAAATTTTGAATTCAATCGATTGACCTATATATGGAAACTCTTCCATCTAAGCCCTATATAAATGAAGCAGTGTTAAGGGTTTGGGTGTGCTCTTTTGGGGTCCCTTCAGGGCTTATTTTTTTAAGATTTTCTCCTTAATTTTTCAGTTTGTAGTTTTAGCTTTTGATAATTAGTTTGTAAGTAGGAACCAGAGCTTTGTAAGGTTCCGGATCTTTTTCTAAAAGATCCTAGCATTTGATAAATTAAAGAATGTGTTTGAGGGTTTTGAATTTGTGTCTTGCGTGTGGATCGGAGATGAACGACTAAAATCGTTCATTTAAGGAGGAAGCGACCCCTAAATAAGTAGTTAATTTATTTTCATTTCAATAATTTCTTTTTATAAATATTGAATTGTATGACTTTAAGTATGTGCTATTGTTTATCATCGAATGCTCATTTATAGTCGTCGATCTTGGTTTTCGGCGACAATAAAAGAGTTATTCCACCTAGATCTGATCTTGTAGACTGATTTAAGATATCATACGATTGATTATTAATGTTATGATTTCGAATGTGAGATACGCTAAGCCTTTCGCATGATTCATGCCGTGGTTAGATGAGTCATAGTGTTTGGATAAGGTATGCCGGATCAATAATCACATTTTTTTTTGAATCGTTTTGCTTATAGTAAAATGAGAGTTAATATTTATATTTATTGTCATAATTATTAAATCGTATGGCTTTCAGTTTCAACATATTGTTTTATCGTCGAATACTCGTTTATAATCGTTGACCATGTGATTAACGACAATAAAAGAGTTATTCCACCTATATCTGATCTTGTAGACTGATCTAGGATGCCGTATGATTAATTCTTACTGCTGTGATTTCAAATGTGAGATACGCTATGCCTTTCGCATGATTCATGTCGTGCTTGGATGAGTCATAGTGTTTGGATAGGGTATGTCGGATCAATAATCACACTCTTTACGATTCATTTATCTTGTAGTTAAATAAGGGCAAATAATTTGACATTGAAATGTGTGATTGATTGTTGGTAGAAAAATTATAAATCTAGGGTTAGCAGACTCTTTGATCATCTTTTCATTGTTGTTTGATTAATCATTATTTTTCTTGCATAAGCTTTGTTTAAATTTTATTAGTCGCATTTTGTGTAGTTGATAGCTTTTCATCTCTTACAAAATCTCACCTTTCGTACTTTCTTAGGTTTAACTTACGCTTTTAGAAATTAATGAAATTTTGTGCTTCCCTGTGAATTCGACACCCTTGATTTCACCGTGTTTCAATAGATCTTGTGTAAGGGTACACTTTAAAAACTGATCAAAGTGTTACACTTATTAGTCATACTGTGAAACTTAATCTGAAGAAGGTTAAGATCATAAGAAAACCTTAAATAGTCGAACAAAATTCATATCCAAAGCTTCTAAACAGAATAACTACAACAAATTTCGTATGTAACAGAGCAGTATTACTGGTACCTATTAACAGTTTCAACAAGGAGATTAACAAAACCAAGCTCAAACTAAATCCAACATTCTAGTGCTTATAAGACTAAATTCTCTCATATATAAAGCTTAGATCAGAGAAAATGATTCAGATATGAAGCTTCAGATTTGATAACTAGAGTTTGAACCATTTTTAGGAAAGTATACCTTGGAGAAGAAGTTGTGTAGTTGGAACAACGTAGAAAACTAACCCTTTCGAGAAGAAGAACAACGCAGAAAAAGAACCCTTTTGAGAAAAATAACCCTTGAAATGAACGCACCAGTCCTGGAACGAGAACACCTGTGAAGGAAAAACCCTTGAAACGATCCATGTTGCTGATATAAAACTTAGATCAGAGAATAGGATTCAGATCTGAAGCTTCAGATTTGATAACTAGAGTTTGAATCATTTTTAGGGAAATATACCTTGGAGAAGAAGCTGCACAGCTGGAACGGTGCAGAAAATTAACCCTTTCGAGAAGAAGAACGACGCAGAAAAAGAACCCTTTAGAGAAAAATAACCCTTAAGCGATCGCACCAGTGCCGGAACAAGAACACACTGTGCAGGAAAAACCCTTGAAACGATCCCTGCTGCCGAATAATGTAAAACCTAGATGGAGAAGAAGTTGGGCTAAGAGAAGAAGCTGCGCAGGAATCCGTTGGAAACAAAAGCCCTTCTAGCTTCTAAACTACCTTTTATAGAATGGTAGTTTAGTAAACTTCTATTAATAACCTTAGTCGTACGTGCGACTAATTTGCCAATCTCACATAAATTAGAAGTAAAAAATAAAACAAAAACATTTTCCTCTAAACCGTTTGGTACCTATATAATATCCTAAAATGTTTCATTTCTAAGGTTCTTTTTCTAAAGTGCCCTTATTTTTTTGATGCCATCTTTGATCAACTCAATTTTTACATCGAATCCTTCCCATCAAGTGGCACACTGGATGAAAAATATTGCCACATGTATCTAATCAATGGCTTGTTCCAATGTAGATTGGGAGTAAGCCAATTACCTTTAGGGGTGCAAGTTCCGTGTATCGAACTGAACCGATACCCATTTTTTCAGTTTTCGGTTAGGCTCAGCTTGAGTCAAAGTGAATCGGTTTCGGTTCGATCGGTAATTTTTTTAAATAGAAATATTTCAATTTTTTCTATTCAGTTTCAGTACTTTTACTTCTTTTTTTAGTATATTTTTAATATTTTATCTTGGGGGTTTTCGTTTTCTCTTAGGGTTTTTCGTGATACCTCCTCGGTTTTTTGTTTTTCCACTATATATCGAAACTGAACTAGAATGAAATCTGTTCGGTTTGGGTTGGTCTCAGTTGGTTTTCCGACCAGTTTAGTTCTCTGGATTTTGGTTCGGTTTCGAGATTCGGGTCAAAGCTTGCATCCCTAATTACCTTATATTAGGTCTTTGCTATAAACCTCCTACTTCCCTTCTTTCATTCATAGTCACAAAAATCGCTGCGAAGGATTAGCGAATTTAAGGTCCCCGAATTATTCACAATTTTTTCGAAAGTTCGCCTGATCACAAAAAATTCGCGAATAATTCGCGAATGATTCCCGAATTTTTCAAAAAAAATATGTGACTTACTATTTTTTTTTTTTTAAAATTATATTTATTTTATAATTTTTCTCACCAATTTTTCCTCTGAATATTTCCCGGAACTTCTTTGCATAGTGACATATTTCGTTTTCGGTAACATTTCGGTAGGGTATCATTTCAATTCGTTTCGTATAAATTTAGAGAAAATTTTCGGGAAAATTTCGGGGAGTACAAAAAATATTAAATATAAATTATATTTAAACTTCATAAAAATTTTATTTATTATTTAAAAGATGAGAAAAATTAAAAAGATTTATTAATTTTGGTGAAATTTCGTTAATTTCGCCAAAATTAATGAAATTTGAGTGATTTTGGAGAAATTATTGAAATTTCGCCGCAAGTTTTGCCTGACCCCTATTTCGGTAAATTTCTAAGAAATTTTGGAGAAATTTGTCACTATACTTGCCGGATTTGTCAGATTTTTCAGAATTTTAACCTCATCGAACTATTGCGGAACCCCGATTTCATGGATGCAAGTCAAGCCAACAAGAGCACAATCTCTATATCAAAGATAGAGTGGAATCCTATTGTAAGTTGTAACCACCATGTTTGCTTCTCAATACTCGAGGAATTTAGAGATGGGTACCTACGTCCACCCCAACAGGTTTACTGGAAGTCCCTACGTTCGAAACCCACTGATATCAGTGCACTTCTTAAAATCAGACGACGAAGATCATTTTTCAACCCCCTCTTGGACACAATGGATCTTGAGACTATGACGTTATCATCAAACCGTCATATTTTATTCCATATACCACAGACCCTAAAAATATGGCCTCAAAATTACGTGTGAACGTGATGTGTGCCATGTGAGTTTAGGACCACGTTTTGGGAATTTGTTCCTTGTGAAATCGAAAACCCACCATCTAATGGTACGCTCATGATCTCAAGATCCATTATATAAAAGATTAGAGTGAAAAATGATCTCAATTATTGGATTCCATGCAGTAAACGGATCTCAATTAGTGAGTTTCGAATGTAGGCGCTTTCGGTAATGCAGTAGGCACCCTTTAAATATAGGAAAACCTCTGTGTTGAGCCCATGCATTCATGAAAGCACCCACGCCTAAGACCTCTTGAAAACCATTGATTGATTTGGATCAAATGATGGAGATTGTGTTTCACCCTGATCTTCCACACAATAGATTTGGATATCATGGGGCACCTATCAGATGATCAGTATCCATGTGTCACAGATTCACAGATCCCCAAAAAATGGCCATTGAATCACATGGCACACATCACGCTCATATGTAAAATTAGGGCCATTTTTTGGGGAGTTGTGACACATGAAATAAAATACTTACAAGATCTACTGGGGGGAAGATCGGGGTGACACACGATCTACATCATCTGATCCAAAGTAGTCAATTGTTTTCAATGAGTCTGCGACGTGAGCGCTTTCAAAGAATGCGTGGTCGCAATCAGATATACCCTTAATGTCACGACCCGAAATTCTACCCCATCCCGAGGGCCTAGAATTTCGAGTTATGACCCGCACATATCTCGGATATGCTAAGCGGACATACACCTAATCAGAGTTCTCGCGCAATAATGGTTCCACGAAATCCGTGAAAGCCAACACATAAAGGTGGAAATAAAAGCAGCCATAAATAATGAATAAATGCGATAGAATCAACAAATCTACCAATAAAACATAATTCAAAGTTGTTTTATGATAATAATAGGGATCCAATCTACTACCAAGTCTGCAGCGATCAATATCCAGCACTCGGATCGAAATCAGCACCGTAGCCCTCCTGGTACTCAACACTCGCGGGATCAATGAAATCAGCGTCAGCCGGATCTGGATGACCGACGTCTACTCCACTAGCGTAATCACCTGCAACTGTTAGATTATCGTGGGATGAGTTTACTCGATCCGTAAACTTCGATGGATACACCACCAATCCACCCCATACTACTCAGGTGCATTGTGGGTGTATCTTGTGAGTGATAAATATAATATGTCAAAGCAGATAGCAAAAGAATGACAAAATCACATGCATATTATAAAGCTCATATCATAAATGCAAGACTATGATCTAGACACTCATATCCTAACGTACCTTACCATATCTCATAACATATCCTACCATGTCTTATTATTATTCTCGCACATACGTCTGTACATCGCATGAGCGTAACTAACATACTCGTGAAATCCTAAACGACCTGTGCCAGAGTCGTTGCTCGAGCTACCATGGGAGGGTCAACATAGTATCATACCACCATATCATAACGCCCTCGGGTCATACTCACTCCACCATCCAGCCAATGGGGAGACATAATGGCCAAACTCACTCATAACACACTCCTACTCATAATCTCTCCCAGAGATCCGTCTTGGCTGAAAGACGTTGTTGCCCTTACGGTGGCTACGCAAGGAACGGCACGTACAGAGACTTAAGTTCTTTATCTTTGTCGGCCTACACTGATGCCCTTATTATCGTACTCAGATCATAGCTTATCTTATCTCATACTCATATCTTATCATACTCTTATACTTAATCCTAGGACAGACTATAGTGGGGCAACTTTCCTAATTCACGCTTCCCAAGGAAAAGGTTTCGTAGTAGCATGGATGTACTTCGTGTGACAGCCCATACTATCATAGGCGTTGCATCCGTACATGGACGCCAATATTAGAGTTTCACGTGATCATAGAAGAAACTTCACCACGTGCAAAGCCTATGGTGAACCTCATAACTTAACTCATAACTCATACTATCATTTGAACTCGGGGTGATCGTATATATGCCACCATACGAGGTTACGAATTCACACTCACCCGACTGTCATGGGTCCCATTCCACCATGAGTTGTAAGGCATGTGAATACGGTGTATTTCTGCTTGATACCATCTCGTGAATCACTGCCCAAGCATAGGCATGATCTCATACACTCTCGTACTCATGATCTAACATATCCTAACTCGTATAAATTGATTAAATTATAAATACAAAAGTATCACACATACAGAATGGTTTACACTTAGATTTTGGTTATATTTATGTTTATATTTATTTACATATCACACCAATATAATTATAGAATATGGTTATAAGTATGATTTTGATAATCGTAAAGGTCAGAGTTCGGTTTCATAAAGACATCGAAGTTCTAACACTTTATGTTATCGAAGTGGTCGCGTTGAAGCGATAAAAGCGAAACTTTTATATATTATTATTTATCATTATTAAATGCCCAAATTAAATATTATTATTTTTAAAGTTAAGTACATCACGACCATCGATCGCAAAGTGCAAGTGCACTAAATTTTTTTGGTCGTGCAAAAATGAAATTTTGGTGTGTATCGAATCGTCTATTGGATGAGAATCGATCGATTGAAAAAATGAAAATCGATAGATCAGATTTAATAAGGTGTAAGTTGTCGTTTGGCTCATGATTGATTGATCGATTTTAATAGGTCAATCCATCGATAAAAAGGAAACTAATTGGGCTCTGACATGGGATACTACTACTCATATATCTTATAAGATAATTTTATAATATTAAAATAAGGTAGTAACCAAGTACATTTATTTTATATGATAATAAAATATAAGTATATAATATTTATTAATTTTATATTACTATCTAAAATCACTTTCTCTTTAAATATATCATAATATATTATAAAAGATATTTTAATTAATTTAATACCATCTTATGAAATGAAATCAGATGGGCTGATCTAAATCAGATGGGCCAAAGTCCAACATCGAATGGGTCAAAGTCCAACATCAGATGGGTCACGATCCACATCAGATGGGTCACGGTCCAACATCAGATGGGTCACGATCCACGTCAGATGGGTCAAGATCCAACATTAGATGGGTCAAAGTCCGACATCAGATGGGTGACGGACCAACACTAGATGGGTCGCAGTCCAACATCAGATGGGTCACGGTCCAACATCAGATGGGTCACGATCCACGTCAGATGGGTCACGGTCCAACATCAGATGGGTCACGATCCACGTCAGATGGGTCAAGATCCAACATCAAATGGGTCAAGGTCCGACATCAGATGGGTCATGGACCAACACCAGATCGGTCGCAGTCCAACATCAGATGGGTCACGGTCCAACATAAGATGGGTCACAGTCCAACATCAGATGGGTCACGGTCCAACATAAGATGGGTCACAGACCTCCAACATCAGAATCTCACGTGGCAACCTAAGTATGAAGTTGTCTAACGCTTAAGTTGCTTATTTAGTGCTAACTCATCCTCTCTATCGACCATATATATATATTACCTCCCATGGGAGAAAATTCAAACTCCATCGTTGGGCATTATAAGGTGATCCCATGGTAGGCTCTCTAGTTTTAGAGTCAATACTCAATTGAGACCTCATGATATTAATAATAATATTACTTATTAAATTTGATCACGCCTACATGATTTATATCGTTTGAAAATTATAGCCTTGGGAAATAATTATATATGTATATATTCTTTTTTATTTTGATAAGTAACCGCAAGATTTATTGTTGCTTGCTAATATAAATGTAGTCACTTCTTGATTTTTATTGTATAGAGTCTTATGTTAAAATAATCTATGTAATATCTCTTTCCTTAAAACAAAGTCTTAGATACTACATGGGACCTTTTGTAAACGCTGGACTTGGAAATATGTTTAAAATAAGTCATGGGTCTATATATATATACAAATGCTTAGTTTCTAGAAAATATAAAATATTATAAAAATTTTAAGGAAATTATAGGTTTAAATCATGGTTGCGTAGATTTTTAGTTTGAACTCAGATTCACGATTTTATAATGTCCATAAAATGTCTTTTACTAGAGGGATGATGGAATAGAGTATTAATCATTTGTGTTATTTTTAATTATTAAAATAATAAAGTATAAAAAAATAATAACATTAACAATTAGGAAAATAATTATGACTAAATTACAAGCAATCACATCTAGGGCAAAATCAATAAAATTAGATTATAAGCAATCACATTTAGGGTAAAATAAATAGGACTAGATTATAAGCAATCACAACTAGGGCAAAATCAATAAGATTAGATTATAAGCAATCACATTTAGGGCAAAATAAATAGGATTAGATTATAAGCAATCACATCTAGGGCAAAATCAATAAGATTAGATTATAAGCAATCATATTTATGCTAACCACTTTACTTATTTTAAAATAATATTATAAATAATGAAATAAAGTTTATTTTATTTAGTCCGTCGATACGCGATCGAACGTATCCTACGCGACGGGATCTGAGAAGAATGAGATGGATGGATGGGTACCCACCTCTTGAAGCGTGACCGACAGATCGACGACGATTAGGGCGATAGAGATCGGCGTCCAAATGATGATCCGTCCATGATTACGCCGCCTTCTTCCACCACGATTTGACGGCAGAAAAATACTACGGTGTTCTTTGTGGAAGAATACACAAGAAATTTAAAAGAGATTTTGGTGTTTTTAAAGAAGGGTGGCCAAAGAAGAAGATGGGTTTAGGGTTTAAACTCACATAGTAAGATTTGATCCTTAGACCTCTTGTTTATAAGCAAAGTCTTTCAACCACTAGGCCACCACACAACTTGTGTCAAATAAGGATAATTTTAAATATAAAACCTTTTTTGAAAAGCTAAAATGTGTACTTTTTCAACTAGGATAGGTTCCGGTATGGAGCACTAACACCACGCTCTGTGCAAAACAAATCTAACACCACAAATTCAGTTTTAAATTTTTAGGGTCGTTACACTTAAAGATAAGATGAAAATAAAATGAAATCCATGTCTTACACACGATAAATTAATTTTTGCACATAGTTTAAAATAAAGACTTGGTATTTTGGAGACATGTGCCCTCTGAAAATAACATCTAAGATGTCTGACTTAAAGGCCGTGATCTAATGATTTTTGGCGAAACATTGGCACAAAAATATATCTCTATCATACGACTCAACAAAGTCAGCTGTTAAATTAAATAGTGGCGCGGCCTTCACCTTCAACTCAGGCATCCTACATAGTGTTTTCACATGGCACAAGTCTCTAAAATACCAAGCCTTTCTTTTAAGGGACCGACTCTCCTTACGGTCGTTTAAACACAAAATAGTGATTAAACGATCTTACACCATTTATTGGTTTATGATATTGAAAATTCAAACCGTTAAAGTGATATATCATCAAATGAAGGGCTATATGTCCAAAAATCACACTTTTGGGAGATTGGAACCATCTGATCTGTGCACTATAATACCAACGGTTGTGTTCTGGCTTTTGATGGCTGATATTAAATTTTGCCGATTGGATGGTTTATATCCATTTAGAAGCGTGATTCTTTGGCTGCGATGTGGTCTATCGATGGATTGCCACTTGAAAATTTTAGATTGATCATAAATGTGATTCAAGGCTTTGTTTGATTACTGTAACATGCTTGGAAGACGCGTATCAATACTACTTCTTGATGCTACGCGTTTTGAATTTTTTTACCGAAATGGCATTCATTTGTATTTGTGCTCTTGATCTTCAAAAAGCCCTGCAAAATTGATTTTTTAAGGTTTTTAGAATCAATTTAACTGCAATTTCACATTAGATTTTCTCAGCCATTCTAAAATCCCCCCAAAATAGCTCAATTTTTTAAGGTCTTAAAATGCCATTAATTTAAGTTCATGGTTTGAGATTTGGATTTGGGATTTCAAATTCAAGTATTTCAAATTCGGACATTTTAAATTCAGAATTTGAAATGTTTGGATTTCCAAATTTTTTGTTTGGATGTTTAAGCATTGTCTTAAGATTTGGCCCAAAGAATTGTAAATGCTTCATTATTATATTCCTTTTATAAAAAGAATTTATATTTCATTGGTGTCTTTCATATATTCTATGTAAGTAGGGATGCAAAGTCGGTGTACTGAACCGAATCCGATTTTTTCGGTTTTCGATTGCGTACACCACAAATCGAAACCAAACTGAAATATATCGGTTTCGGTACACCAAATTCCTCCAACATATAAATTATTCCCGAATCGAAACCGAATTTTTCGGTGTTCAGTTCGGTTCAATTTGCTTTGGGTTTGGGTTTAGGAAAAAAAAAAAAGTAAAAGAAAAATTAAAATGGGTGCAACTCGGAAATTGTTGGTTGCACCCACATTTGAAATTTTTTTTTCTCTTGAACCCAAACCGAAGCGAACCGAACACCAAAAAATCGGTTTCGGTACACCAAATTCCTCCAACACATAAGCTGTTCTTGAACCGAAACCAAAATTTTCAGTGTTCGGTTCACTTCGATTTGTTTCGGTTTGGGTTCAAAAAAAAATTTCGAAAATGGATGCACTGTACAAAGGTGGGCTGCAATGGCCAAAAAATCCCCATCGCAATCTAACGGCGATTGCAACGACTAGTTTTCTAGCCGTTGCAGTAACTACTTAAGCTTGGGTTGGGTCAGTTTGGGTCGGGTCTGGTACCGGTTCAATCTGGTCTATTTACCACCGATTCGCTTCAGTTTAATTCGGGTTGCCTTATGCCCAACCCAATCAGATCGATTAAGCTTAAAAATACTTGGCTCGGGCGGATCGAATATCAGATCGGACCGTACCTATGATAGCACTAAGTAACAATTTTTTATTCACTAAACATAACCAATTATATGCTGGTATAAAATTTAGATTTTCAAATAACGCCTAGGAGATGTTATTTATAAATCTACTTTTTAATAATATAGATATGTATTCCTAAATTGGGGAGGATTTACCGATTCCAAATTCACGTTCTCAAATGCAGCCTAAAAATAGTCAATCTGTAATGATCAACCTAATCCTATATTTATCAACTTTTCTTTCACCGAGTTCTTAATCTTTGGGAAAGGAGTAATTAAAAATAGTCGCTATTTTGGCTATAATAAGCAAAAGAGAACCTTTATTTAAAACCCAAGATTCTGCCTTCCCAAGATTTTCACATGTTTAAATCTCGAGATTATGGGCCATGATCTGGAGATCCATGGCGTGGAAGATTGGGGCAAAATACAATCTCTCTCTTCCATTTCAAAGCAGTCAACAATTTAAACAATTGAAATATGAGTTGAGAGGAAAAATCTTGGACTGAATAGTTATGAGTTATTAGTGTGCTTATTTAAGAGCAATCAAGGTATTAAATATCGACCAATACCAATACGTATCGGCGATACATATCGATTTTTTGTCTAACCGATACATATCAGGTATCTGTATTGGTATTAATATCCGTATCGGCCGATATGTATTATTTTTTTAGATAGATGGATACGTATCGGCCAATTCATATCGGTCCTCTATGGACCAATACTTGTACCCGAATTGACACGTTGATAGCAATTGGCATGCGACGAAAAAATAATGACTGTTACAAATGTTTTATATAATAAAAATTAGACGCTAGTTAATTTATATGGAATTTAGACCATTGATCCATATTGCATAAACGAAAATACACTACCGATATAATTTAAAACTTAAGCAATACCTAAGTGGAGCTATTACAAGCTTCCCCTTGCAAACAACTTGAAAACACGTTTTAGGACAATATGCATTTGGCCTTTTGTGTTGTCAGGTACCTTTGATGGCCTTTTGAAATACATTTCACAATTATAATTGTGACGTTGACTGTGAGCAGTCATTTGATGGAGCAAAGAGAGGACGTGTTTCGAAGCCTTTTGTCTTATGAATATCAACTTTGCTTAGGAAGCTAAATCCTTGTATCACATTGTTATTATATGTCGTGGTGTGTAACAATAAGTACTAGTCAAGGATCAAAATTTCGGCCAAAATGACCAAAAATTTCGGTCCAAATTTTTTTTTTTCTGTCAAAATTTCAGTTTCGGTTAAGCCCGAAACCGAAATTTTTCATGATATTTTGATCCTTGGTACCAATTATACCGATGAAACACATCGCCCATCAAACATGTCCAATGAGTTGTTGCACGTAATACTAATATAAGCCAAACGCGTATTGAGCTTGAAACCTGTTTCAGTGAAACGTGCATCTGCCCCTAGTACCAACTCACCTGGCACTCAAGCCCTCTTTATCTTCTACTAATTCATCTATTGTACGACCGGAGAGGAAAAGTCTCCCATCGGGCTCTACTTACTTTAAATTAGACATTGGTATACAATAGACAATATTTGATAGACAATTTTTCAAATAGCTTATGTGGCACGATGTGACTAACTACACACATAGCGAATTGCACACACATAGGTGAGGCCGAGCACTGCAGCCGTCGGTATGCACCACATAAGTTGTCTGCAAGATTGTCTCTTAAATGCTGCCACTATTTATAATTTTCCTTTTAAATTAGAATTACGTGACCATTTGGTGCACTAAGGTCAATGCAAGGGGCTGATTACCTTTCACAAATCTCGAGAAATTTATGGACATGTTTTTTGAGTGATGTAACTTATTTTATATATATATGGGAAATTTACTGATGACTCGAGTCTTTTTAAAAGTCGAGTGTAAAGGTAATAGCGTCTTCTCCTCAATCAAACTATTCAGTCACATTATTTGGATCGACATACACCTTTTTGTAGGAGGCATGTGATTAGAATAAGGAAGAAGATGATACACATATATAATTTAAAATTTTAAATATTTACATTTTTCTATGTTTACGCGGTGTGAAACGGGATTTATTCCGATCCAAACTATTCTGAGCTGCTATTTGGATCGACCCAAATACACCGTCTGATTTGAAGGCGACAATATAAAATCGATAATTCCAAAGATATATATGAGAAAAATGCGATATCGACTCTGTACACAGTCGATATCGATTATGTACATAGTCGGTACCGATCATTTTAAGAGTTGTCATCGACTCAGACAGAATCTCATCGACTCAGACAGTAAATCATCGACTGCATGACAGAGTCGCCATCGACTCTATACAGAGTCGCCATCGATTATATAAAAAATAAAAAAATAATAATAAAAAATAAAAATTATGTAATCGATGACGATTCTGTACAGAGTCGTCATCGACTCGGTACAGAGTCGTCATCGATTACATAAAAATAAAAAATAAATAAATAAATAAATAAATTTAAAAAAATTTTAATTTTTTAATTTTTTTTTTAATTTTTTTTTTTTTTTATGTAATCGATGACGACTCAGTACAGAGTAGTCATCGACTCGGTACAGAATTGTCATCGATTACATAAAAAAAAAAAAAAAAAAATTAATTAATTAATTATTTTTTTTATTTTTTTTTATGTAATCGATAACGACTCAGTACAGAGTTGTCATCGACTCGGTACAGAATCGTCATCGATTACATAATTTTTTTTTTAATATAATCGATGGCGACTCTGTATAGAGTCAATGACGACTTTGTACAGAATCGATGACGACTCTTAAAATGATCGGTACCGACTGTGTACAGAGTCGATATCGCCTTTTTCTCATATCTATCTTTAGAATTATCGATTTTATATTGTAGTCTTCAAATCGACATATAGATCTCGTTTCACATCGCGTAAATATAGAAAAATGTAAATATTTAAAATTTTAAATTATATAGGTGTATCCTCTTCTTCCTCATTCTAATCTGCTACAGTCTCTAATGAAAAAGGTGTATCTGGGTCGATCCAAATAGCAGATCGGAATGATTTGGATTGAGGAGAAGACGCAGTCACCTTCGCCACCTCTGACTTTTAAAAACTGTACCAGATTAAAATGAGGAAGAAGATGATATTTTTGTGCGTTAAAGAAAGGGGGTAATTTGGACTTTTTGCTATCCTTAGGGTCGCTTAGGCTTGGAGCTGATTGGTTTGGGTAAAGGTGAAACTACAGGGCCTCTGACTAGAGAGAGAGAGAGAGAGAGAGAGATATATATAATAGAAAGTTCATATATAGATTTTTAAGTTTAAGGAAAATAAATAAATTATTGGCAAAATTCCAAATATAAGTTTGAGAAGAAATCATAAATTTCAAAATTTAAGGCAAAACAATAAATTTGTCTTTCTTATCAAAGTCGTCTTGTCATAAAAGTTTAAGGAAAATAATCATTTTCCCCCGTATTTTCTTCAAAAGGAGTTAGCCGGGAAGAAGGGTCATTCAAGGAGTCAAAATGGGTTTCGGCATTGGGTATCTATCCATGGAGGACCGATATGAATAGGCTAATATTAATACAGTTTAGCCCATTAAAAAAAAAAAAAAGGAATATAAAGATATTAGACAATATCCGATATGAGCCCAGCCCCTATCGGCTGATACCGATAACGAGTTAGATACTTGATATGTATCGGTTAGACGAAAAACCGATATTTGATACTATGGTCACTCTCATTTCCTATGTATCACTCTAGACAGAGGTGGAATCAAAATTCTCTTCTTAGAAGGGCAAGTTAAGTTATGGTTTTTTGAGAAAATAAGTTAATTTTCTGTACTTGTGTTAGGTATATATGCATCACAAGCACCATGCGACTTGATATCCGAGTCACTTTTTGAGATATGTGTCACATGAAATTAACATGCAAATCATTTGATATATGTACCATGATCTAAAATCTTGGATAAAAGATTTGGACAAAAAACAATTTCCATCATTTAATTCAAAATTCATCATCTAACATTAATGGCTGCCATGTAGATCTAACATACCACAATTTTTTATGGCATTTTATTACATTGAATCAGATGATGGAGATCGCTTTCCTTCTAATATTTTACAAAATAAAAGTTTAGATATGAGTGTCAAAGGAAAATTATAAACGGAGGACAGATTTGTTGAGGACGAAGTGTAGGCAGTTGATATGGTGCGACAAGATTGGTTGCACCAACCTGCATTAATTGAGCTTCATCGCACTTGCAGCCAATTGTGTTGTGTCACATCAGTCGCCTGCATTTTATCTGTATGAAATATGTCCTCCATATAATATTGTCTATGGAACACACGATAGTTCTACATCACACAAATCCCAAAATGTGACTATAGACCTACAGTACTAAGAGCTTTGGTGGTCAAAGTCACATATGCACTAAGAGTTTCGGAGATCACACTGTCTGCAACAGAGATCTCACCGTCTGCTTGCTCCTACGATAACAAAACTCCTGATCATGATCATGATCATCAATGAACCGTTATTGAGAAGTGGAGCAACTGTCACAGAAAAATGGTATGGGCCCCCAATTTGACATAGCAAAGATTTCGTCCTTATTACAAGTAAGGTGAAATGTTGCTGCACCTAATTTTTTTAGGTGCATGCATATAAGATTTTTTTTATATAGTAAGCCAAATGTCATGCACATAAGAGTACGGAAAATAGGAAAAGTTTTTCCTCTTTAACCAAGATTCCTATCTCGTCCTCTGCAATGGACAAGTTTGTTACTCTCAATCTTATTTCCTTCTTCAAAGTAGTTAAATCGATGTATGTATATATATATATATATATATATATATATATATATATATATATATATATATATATTGGTCATTTGGCCGAGACAATCTTAGAAACTGAAGAGCAAGCGCGCATACACATGTGATAATTTCGAAGACAGCGTGAAAGACGAGATTCAAACTCAGGACTTACTCCTTCACATTGGAGAAAGCGTACCAACTTGACTAATGCCTCTTTAGCCACTACTACTACTTGCAAGGTGCTTTCAAGTCACCATGCAATGACTAATCATGTTTTCAGTCATATATATTCCTTCCTTATCCACTAATCTTATTGTCGTTCTTCTTTACAACTCTACAAATTCTCGAACATGAAACTCGTGGTGGACATTTAACACCACATGCACTCCCGGCTCCGTCCCAACAACACGGCCTCACGAAACATCACTCCCTAAGTGGATTTGCACTTTCCACTATCACCATAGAGGACATCATGGCCAAGTTCCATCAAGAAATGAAATAAGTTATCGACTAGCTACAGTTTTAAACAAATGATCCGAAACCATTCTCTCCGTCGGGTTCTAAAAAAGGTAGCAACATATTCCCCTCGCCGCAAGCAAACGCTAGCAAAGCCAACACAAGTATCCCAATGACTAGTTTGTGTGGACCCTTCGACACAATACTCAAAAGCGAATCCAGCTAACTCAAACCAATAAGTGTCACTAAGCGAGTCTTCTTTCTACCCATAATAAATCAATCAGTTCTCGATGTGATAGAAAAGAAGCCATTCATTAAGGCAGGAGCCTTCCCAATCGTAATTAAAGACGTTAACCTCATCGCTAATTCACAAAACCCTACCCCTTTCAATCTATAGCCATCCGCATAATGCAAGAGAAGTTCATCGCTTTTTTCTTTTAGGATGCCATACAAGTTAGAGATCCCAGATGTAGTGCCTGTGCACACTTGCATGCAAAGAGGATTTATTTCCACACGGAGAGAAGGTGTAGGGATAAGAACCCACGACCTATTGCTTATACCGGTTGAGCTATCGCTCAACCAGTACTAAAGCTTAATTAAGATATTAATCTCACTGTTAATTAAGTTATTAAAGCCCTAATTCTATGAAGTGTGAAACCCTAGTGGGTGGCCTAGAGACACCACTGTTGACCCATGACCCATGATGGTGCATGAGATGCTCACCCATGTAACTCCAATGATGAAATGTGTAATGAGAAGAATTATTTATGGCTCCTAGGAAATGGAGTTTTGCTAATTATGATGGAGGATGTTATGAGGCAAGGAGACAATGGCCGTGCTATCTGAATGAATTGAATGACAGATAACCTAACATATCCCTTGTCTTCTAACGTAGTGCCCTTGTCCGGCCCTATGCAAACAAACGCTTCCAAGCCAAAGAATTTTGTATTGAGCCACATCAATTCCTCACACCTCATATATAAAAACCCCTTTATGGGGTTATTCTTTACGGTTTGCCATATCTATATAAATTAAAATTTAGTATACTCTATACATATTGTCTCGATGTCATTCATTATAGTTTTTATATCTAAAGTAATAAAAGAGTTTTTATTTTCCCCATTTTTCTGAAGTCATCGCAGAGATGTCGAACAAGCTCATAAGAGAGTAAAATTTCCTAAGGTTGCTTTATTTGAACCTACTGAATCAACTCGAGAACTATCGACTGCTTCGAATCATATAATGGAGATCAATAATGGAGATCATTTTTATCCCAATCTTCCACACAATGAATCATCATACCATAGGCATACTATTATTCAGTCAAATTTTGATTCCATGTGGCACACTTCCTAAAAAGTGAAAGCCAAATTAAGCCAACATGGCCCGTATATTTGATCAATCCAAATAGTTTAACTAGCAGCCCACGATTAACACATCTCACGAAACTAATCCAAATAGTTTAACTAGTGATTAATTAGTACTATCTCACCAAAATAATCTTTTGTTTGCAAACAAATTTGAAACTACCAATCATATTAAAGTACTTAGATCGGAAGGTTCAACTCTCCCAAATTAATGAGATTTTAGGCTCATAGCAACTCCCAATAAAAATTTCTATGTTGACGACTTTATTTGAGCCAAAATTGCCACAAGCCTGCTAATTAGGGATCTCAATAGGTTGGACTAGGGCCGGGTTGGGGTTAGGGCCCGACCCTAATATACTCGGGCTGGGATCTCAAAATTTTCAGCCTAGCCCTAATTTGGGCTACGATGTATTCAGCCCAAGCCCGAATCCTACCGGGCCGGGTCGGGCTTGGGCATTTTTTCAAGTTTTTTTCTAATAAAATTTGGTTTGGCTATTTTTTAGGGGTTGTTTTTTGGGACTATATTTTTTCTAATAAAATTTGGTTGGATTTGGACTATTTTTTTTAAATAAAAGTTTGAAGAAGATTAAAAATTTAATTAAATAATTATACTAACATTATTGAAGCTCAGGTACATGTTTTTATTCAAATATTTCACTTTAGTTTGTTGCACAATGGTTATACCGGACAACGATTAATCTCAAGACATTTAAATAAATTATATTTAATTAAAAAATATATTTTTTTATTATAAAAAAATAAGTATATATATATATATATATATATATATATATATATATATATACACGGGCCAGGTGTTGGGACAGTCAACCCAAGCGTAGCCCCGATTAATGCAGGTTGCAACATGTTTAACCTGGTCAGAATACTGGATCGGGTTTGCCTGATAAAAAGTATTACTTTTCTTGGGCTAGGTGCAAGCCAAAATCCGGCTTCACCCGGCCCATTGAGAGCCAGGTCAAGCCACTAATGATGCTGCCAAGGCTCAATCTTGTAAGTTGCCGATCATATTCCACTTATCCTTTTGGGCAAATATATTTTGGGTCGCTCAATTTACAACCACCAAAACGCTAATAGAACCCACCTGCTCCTACCAATTATCATATGAGGAAATTAGAAAAAAAGGGATGGATTTCAAAAGGTTTTAAAGCATTATTCAAATTTTCGGCCGAAATGTTTCGATTTCGGTCCCCATTGAAACCAAAACGATAACTTAAAATTTCGGTTCATAAAGTACTGTCTTGAAAATTTTGGCCGAAATTCAAAATTTTGATCAAACTTTCGGTCCAAGACCGAAATTGAAACGAAATCCAAAATTTGGAACCTTTATTTTACTCATAAAAAAGGTTTTAGAAAATTAGGATTTCACGAAAATATGGGTTTTCGTGTGAGATTGGTGGTCAACAAAATGTGTAATGTCAAAATTACCCTTCCATATAAACTCCAATCTGTAGGGTTGGCAATCGACATTCCCTCTTTCCCTCAGCCAAACGAGCATCCTCGATCCCTTCGATGAAAACTCGTCGATGTTGGAGAAGATGAACCAAAAACTCTTTTCTCCAAGCACCCATCCTCCCTTAAAATCGAACTTCACGGATAAGATGAACCAAAAACTCATTGGCGCTCGAAAAGATGAACCAAAACCTCACCGGCGCAGAAAAAGATAAACAAAAAATCGGCGAAAACTCAGTGGCGCCGGAGAAGATGAACCAAAAAATCCTCCCTCCGAGCGCCCATCGTCCCTTAAAATTGAAGCTCATGGATATGTTGAACCAAAAATTTATCGGCGTCAGAGAAGATGAACCAAAACTCCCTTCAAGCGCCCATTGTCCCTTAAAATCGAAAGCTCACAGATAAGATGAATCAAAACCTCATCGGCGCCGGAGAAGATGAACAAAAAATTAATGAAAATTGAGCGATGCCAGAAAAGAATGACCAAAAACTCATCGATGCTACAGAATAGTGACCAAAAACTCATTGGCATCCGAAAAGAGAACTAAGCGGCGATAAAAAAGTAAGAGGGTACTTTAGTCCTTGCTGCCGAAAAGACCATTCACACGTGAGATGTTTTTTCATCTCACATTTTCTCAAAACTCTGATTTTCGTGAAATCCTAATTACTTAAAACCTTTACACTTCCTATAATGCTCTAAAGCCTTTTGAAATCTATCCCTATTTTCTAAAGTCCTCATATTAACTATATGTGGGTGCTTTTAGAGTTTTGTAGTGCAAATAGAGGTACTCATGTACTTTTCGCATGATCTTATTGTTCATAACGATACTCCAAGTTCGGAAGCAACCTTTCCCCCACCAGTCAAATCAAATCATCCACAGGTGATATCTGGTGGGTGCGTTTAGAGTTTGGGTAGCTATGTTTGCGCCCACGTGCTCTATGATGGAGCTCGTATTTCACACCACTCTTTCTTACAATGGATCTTGAAGTCATGTCCCACCTATCAAACGGTTAATTTTTTATTCCACATGTCAAAGATCCCCAAAAAATGGATCTTGAATCCTATGGCACACGTAATTTTAGGGTCAGATTTTGGAAATATGTGACGTGTGGAATAAAAACCTTACCGTCTGATAGGTGAGACAAGATCTGAAGATCTTCTGTGTCGAATATCGGGGTGAAACACGATCTCTATCATCTGATCTCACCCAATCAAATGATTTTTAAGGGGTGTCCAACGTAGGTGCTTTTAGAGAACGCGTGGCGCGTTTAGAGCTACCTTAGAATTTTGGTTGGTGCAAATATAGGTACCCTTGTACTTTTCCGCAAACTTATTGTTGATACACCAATACCAGCTCTATCGAAAAACACTAGAAACTTTCTCTTTTTTAATAACTTTGCACTTAGTTCTAAAATAATATTATAACTTATCTAACACTACAGATTGTGAGATCCCATGATATTGATGGATATATTTTCCCACAAAGAGACAATCCGCGCATGAATGGCAGTAATAGCCTCTCCTTACACCGTCGCTTTAGATCTCTCTCGATCGGATCAAACATCTGAAATCTATATACAAAATGAAACAAGCTTAAGTATATTGAAGCTAACATGCATGCAAATCTATCACCGTCCATCACGTTTTCTAACAGTTGACTAGTGGAATACCTACTTTGTCAACTATCCAACTGGTTGCTGTTGGTGATTGATGTATGTGCAATAAATGATGCTGACGAGTTGAAGTCTACAATATTTTGTACCATTGTAGGTGGCCTGGGACCCAAATATTTTACGTATTGGATGGTTATGGTTATTTTTTTGACGGTATCGATTGAAGGGTATATTTGCCAGGTGTTTTGTAGATTATGATTGAAGTACAGTCTCCAGTCGTGCCAAGAATCACCTTATAAAAGCTTGTATTAAACGGCGGAAAGGTCGCTTTTCTTGGGTTCCGCGATTAAGGAGATAGCGCCTTATGTCGCCTTCCTTTGGCGACACATGGCAGCTAGGGAAAAGTACACGTTTCACGTGATAAATTATTTGGCTGACAAGTGTTCAGGAAGACTGGAAGTGGAGAAGATAACTCTAACTTCTCGCTTATTCTCTCTCTCTCTTCATAATCAGGAGACATATATCGTGTGTCGGCAACTTTTTCCATTTGAGTTTGGAGTTTTGACTTGGTATAGGACGCTTTCATTGAATGTTGTGAGATGGAGATAGAACTATGGTTGGAGATATGCTACTGTAGGAACTGGGTGCCTAAATGTAGCGTTAGTCTTACCATCTTCGTGATCGTTGGATCTGAAGGATCTTTCAGATTGACTGTAAGTCAAGTCATCAAGCTTATATGTCTCTTGGGCACTGAATCCCATCAGAAGCCGACTCTCACATTTTTTTAGGGTTTTGAAATCATGGCCTTAGATCCTAGTAGAAGTAGACTTACACACCTTTTAGGGTACTAGTAAACATTCACTTGCTTGTATTGCTTTATAAAATCATAAAAATTATAATAAATTTATAAAATTAAAAAGGTCTATGAATTCTAATATGTTGATAAACTTATGCATTCAAATCGTAGATCATGTCACGTGACACCTGATTCTAAGATAATTCATTTTTTGGGATGGTGTGCAATGTTGCATGTCATCTATTAAATTTTTTAAAATTTTTATGATCTAAATTTCAATATTATAGTGCATTTAATTTTTTATCGTTTGACCGTATTTTGGATAGTAAATGTCTACTCCTTTTCAATAATTTTTATTCATTGAATTCCATGGATGTAACATAAAATAGTATGTCAGTAACACCAACCAAAATATTATTAAACTGATTTTATTTCATTAGTTGACTCAAAATTTTAATCAGGTTGAGCACATGAACTTGACCCTCAGATCGAGTTCGACCCCTTTAGATCAAGTTTGAACATAAATCTTTTGAAGATTAGGTTGACAATAATGAGTTCTACTATTGGTGCATGAACCACAAACCTATGTGCAATTGGGCACTTTAAATCCATGCACATTTTAAGATCCGTAATTGCCAATCACACGTGTCGGTACGACAAATCTTGCCCGATATTTAAAAATTAAAATGTTAAACCTCCATACTTTCGATGAGTATGCTATCATATCTCACTAAATTTAAGTCAATCTAACGCCGTCCCATGATATGATTTCATCAGTCAATGGAAATTTGGGACCAAATTTTTTAATTTTTTTGGAAGGGTAATTGGGGACCCAATTGAGGGAATGAAACATAAACTTTTATCTAAATCTTTCCATCTTTTTTATACTTCCTTCCTTTTCCTTTTCTTGCTAATTCTATTCCCTAGATTAACCCTTGCTTGGAAGAAAAGTTAACTCACCTGAGCTGAATTATGGGGTTATTTCGTCCGTAAATTAATATAAAAGACCAAGCACGCAAATCTTGTGCTTCCACCGAGGTCAGGGTCCCCAGAAACCAATAAAAGTCTGCATTTGATAGGACTCAGGAGCTACTAACGGGTTGTTGGTCTCACTTACTCCGGATCAGGCGGTACTCTTACTCCTACGCGACTGGTGTGGGAGTTGGCTCGGCGTTTTCAATGATGTAAAACATGAGAATAATAAAATTATAAAAAATTATGGAGAGATCCTATGTATATACTTTATATAAATATAGGAGACATGATAAATTATTTATTTATTATTATTAGTATTTGATAATAATGGTTATTTGACCTCTTAAGCACTCGACTAAGTCTCCGAATATGTGCAATAAGGGATGGGATTCGAACTCAAAAACCTCCGCTTCTTGAAGCATGGTCATAGCCACTACGCCAACCCTCTGTTAGTTGAGACACGATAAAACTAGATTGACGTTCTCGGGCAGCGGAAAAGTGCTGCGGCTTAACACGTGGTCGATTGGTAGGAAGAATGCAGGACCACTAGATGTCGGTACTGTATGCACGCATAAGGGTGCGTTTGGGTTAGCCCTTAAACAATCAGAAGCAGCCCTTTATATGTTCTCTATCAAAGTATGTTTTATCTGTTCTACTAAAGAGTAGGCATAAAGCAATTTTATCACTAAAAATAATTTTTTGACGGAGCAAATGGGGGCATAGAGCTGTGTTACCAACCGTATAAACAATCTCCCATTGCAGCCAAAGAGCGAAAGAGCCGATTTTAGCCCAAAAAAATAACCCAAATGCAACCTAAGGTTCCTCTGGTGTACGGCCCGCTATATGGGGCTGTGCACCTGGTACCAGCCTTACTATCAAAATTTACCTCTAGTCTCATAATCCCCAAAAACGAACGAGTTGGTTATAAAAACTGATATCTAATCCACATATGATACCTGTGTATTTGATACTTCAAAATTTAAATCATTTTAAGCTACTAAGCTAATATTGAAATTATTATTTAAGGTAAGATCAAAATCTCGGATTTTGTTTCAATTTCGGTGGGGATTGAAATCAAAATTTTCAACTTAGTATAAAAAATAATTGAAAATATATGTTATCGTTTCGGTTTCAGTAGGGCTTGAAACCAAAACATTTCAACTGAAATCTAAAGATTTTTGCCAAAATTTTGAACTACGATTTAAGCTATTCCACATAGAAGCAAGTTTGTCACAGACATATGCCGTCTAATTTATTGGAACAAAAAACAATCTCCATTATAAGATTCAAATCAGGCAATAATTTTCATTCGTAAGAATATTGTGTGGTACATATTGTTAAACGGTGAGAATAGCCTTATCCACACTGAAAATGCAAGTGTTTTAGAAAAAAAGTTTGACTTTGGTCAATTGAATCAGTAAAGCCCTCACTAGCAAATTTTTAGGCAGCACGGTGCCACATGGCACATGATAAAGAACGAAAATTCAGCAATGGATTCATACAGTCATACCACAAGCACTTTAATATTAAACTACCTGCGCTAAATATGAATTAATGATATTTGCTAAAGTATCCGGATAGAAGGTTTTGTATCCTCCTTTTTTGGGCACCCTTGTATGCATAAGTTTATATAACATTTTATCACTTGGATACATATATATATATATATATATATATATATATATATATATATATATATATATATATATGGAAAAGGTTTCATCCTCTATTAGATATATATATATATATATATATATATATATATATATATATATATATATATGGAAAAGGTTTCATCCTCTATTAGAGGGCGGAGAGCATCTTTTATGATCTTATATGGAGCTTCATGTAGTACTCATAACATTATTTTGATGTCATATGGAAACAAATGTATTGTTTATATCATCTTTGAAAATAGAATTTTGAAAAATCATTTTTACCATATATTTTTTTAGCAATAAATTTTGGATTGTCGAAATTAGTTTAAGATTAATTTATGCTTTCAAAAAAATGTTATTTTTTAAATTGATTTAAATAATGCACATGTACTCCATGTGGCACCAAAAATATATTTTGAATGCCACGTGGAGCTTTACCTGTATTTTGGAGGATGGTCACACTATAAAAAATAAGATTATTAGCAGCAGCAAAAAACTATCGCTATTATCAAAAAAATTGCCTCTAATAATCTTAATAGCCTTTAATAGTTTTTTGGTTGCAAATTTTTACTGCAAAAAACTGCCGCTAATAGTCTTATTTTTTGTAGTGTCACCGTCCTTCATAAAAGACCTATAATCGGCTCCTATAATATATATATAATAGTTATATATTTATAATAAGTTTTAATTAAAAGACATTTTACTAAAATGCTTTGAGATGCAAAGGATTGAAGTTTAATCTTTAGGACATTTTAGTAAAATGTCACCAAAGCTACTAAACCCATGGATCAAAATTTCGTCCGATACCAATACGTATCGGTACAACAATATGGTACATTAAATGTATTGTATCGTTCTCAGCCATTCAAATGCCGGACGATACATTCAATGTATCTCCAATACGGTCCGATACCGATACGCATCGGTTTTGGTCCGAACAATATGTACCGGTTTAGCGAAATTTTGACCCATGACTAAGCGTACTATTAAAAACTCATATTTTTCACCAAAGCTATTAAGTTTACTGTAAAATGTCACCAAAGTTACCCAGTCAATTGTAAAAGACATACATTTTGGTTAAAAAAATTAGCTAATTTGATTTTAATTAACATAAAGCCTGCATCCACCCCAAACCCCTCCCGACCTGCTAAGGCTGGGCTTGGTTTGAGTACTTTTAGGCTTGAGTTAGGGCTGCACTTAAAATAAACCCCTAATCCGACCAATTGAGATCCTTGATTTTGAGAAATTTATGTACAGATAGCTCGATTAATTCTTAGGCATTACTGAGGAAGCCTAGGCACAGAACCCATTGACATTTTTCAGTCATGGAAATTGGTTTTGGTTTTCATCCCAATTTTCAGTGCAAAGGATACTATCAAGTATTTTTTAAGGTTATATCTAAAAGTCTTTGGTATAAAAAATTGACACAAAATAAGAACTCTATCATATGATTTAATAAAATCAATTATTTATTCCGATGAGAGGCTTTGACTTATTAAATTATAGGATAGACATCATTTTTCGTGCCTATCTTATGTACCAATGATCTTGACAAATGGCCTTAAAATGAGATGGCTGCTGTTTCCATGTGACACAAGCCCAACAAAATTTCAAGTCTTTCTTCTAAGTAAGGTGCAAGATCAGAATTTGTCTTTACCTATGAGAAAATAGTCAAAATATAAACAATTCGGCTGAATTTTACCCACAAACTAGGATTGCAGAGGGAGCACTCATGTACAGTCTACATATGGACTCCTTACAAACGATGGGGATATCGGTGGCCATATGCAATCTTTACCTGCTTTGCATTTAAATATTAGCTTAATCAAAGCCACTAAAAGCAAGGATAAAAAATCAGTCAATAACGATATGTATCATTTTCTGCCAAACTGATATATATCGGTAGCGGCCGATATGCCTCGGTCAAAATTATTTATTTATTTTTTAATTTTTTTAATAGGCCGATACTTATCGGTCGAGTCATATCGGTCTCCGGCAAACCAATACCCGATACCAATACCTATTTTGATACCTTGACTAAAAGATTAATTATATATAATATAATTTAATAAAATAGAGTAAAAGTAAAAGAGTAAAAGTAACATATGAAATTTCTATGATAAATTCAATATTTGTCGTCAACATTATTAATTTAATATTGAGCGTTTTTGAGGAAATTCATGAATTGCCCACCATAAATAATATTTTCCTCTGATATTAAAAACAAATAAAATAACTGAGTAAAAAATATAAAATAATATACAATAAGGTAAAGAACAGTTTAATTTTATTTTTTATCTTCCATTGTAAAACAAATTTTCTATTATAAAGGGGTACCTTCATTTTCAATCCAATATTTTTGCTTCTCACCTTGCCTTTCACGGGTCTAAACTGTTGATTGATTTGAATAAGACAGATGGAGTTCGCTGTCATTAATTTTGGATGACATAATAGATTTTGAGATTATGGGCCTACCATCACATGGTCAAATTTTGAGTTCAAGTGGTACATATCTCAAAAAGTGATACAAGAACCATATTTGATGTGTGCCTATGATGATGTTCATTTTTTGGTATGTTTGTCAATGAAATTAAAATCTGACAATATGATAGTAAGCCCATTTGAGATTATGGGCCTTCCATGAGATGATCAAATTTTGAGTTCAAGTGGTCTAGATCTCAAAAAGTGATCCAAAAACCATATTTAATGTGCGCCTATGATGTTCATTTTTTGGGATGTTTGTTACATGGAGTCTGACCATTTGATAGTAGGCTTACAATCTCAAGATCCTCTATGTCATAGATTAGGATGCAAAGCAATCACTCTTATTGATTCAAAGCAATCAACGATTTGGAAACGTGAAACAATTGGGAAGGAAGAATTTTGGGCTGTAAATAAAAGTACCCATTATAGTAGGCATGAGCCAAGATCAGAATTTCAGCCGAGATGATTGAAACTTTGGCTGAAATTATTGATTTCGGTCTCCACCAAAATTATAATTTGGATCAAAATTTTAGTCCTAATTTATATGGGATCCAAAATTTCAGCCAAAATTTTGGTTCAAATTTTCAGTTTCGGTGTAGGCCAAAACCAAAGTTTTACTCGAAATTTTGATCCTTGTCATGGACTATATAAAGCTTGAAGACTCGGAAGCAACCACTTTGCCCGTAAAAAGTTTTCCGTCCAGCCTCCAAATCCCAACAACACCTAAGTACCCGACCAGTACTGAGTAATGGCTTTATTTTAATCAAATCAAATAAAAAATGTTGATATTATGGCCCCTCCATTTGACCACACATCCATGGACCACTTTAGTTCCACTGTTCCACATATATAATTTAGATATAACTGTTTCATAATATACACTTACTTTAATTGTTGAATCCATTTTTATATAGCGAAGTGTTACTGTCACACCCATTTTATTAGTGGCACACCCTTTAAACAATGGAAACTATTGACTGCTTTGAAGCTGATGACGGAGATCCTTGTTGGTCCCAATCTTCCACAAAAGAGATCTTGAGATCATGGGTGCACCATCAAAGGGTAACATGTTGATTTCACATGGCAAGTATCCCAACCGACTGTTTGATGGTAAGCTAATGATCTCAGGATCTTTTATGGATAAGAATGAGAAAAAAATAATCTCTAATGTCTGATTCGAAGCTGTCAATATTTTTTCCTTTGTTTCCATAAAAAAGATTTTGAGAGCATGAGCACACCAACAAAGGATAACATGTTGATTCAATATGGCAAACATTCCAACTGATCGTCTGATGGTAGGATCATGATTTCAAAATCTATTGTGAGTAAGATTGAGAAAAAAAAACCCAATCTCTAATGTCTGATTTGAAGAAGTCTAACAGTTTCCGCTTTATTTAGGTGGCACGGAAGTAACAAAAATGGGTGTGAAAGTAACACTGCTCTTTATACATCCTAATAAAACAAAAGAAAAATTCTGGTGGGAGCCTTCTAGATGGAAGTAAGTTGTATAAATTGCCAATAGAGCAAAGGATCGAATAACTTGTAAAGCACATGTATCTAAACCATCCGCGTGCTCAAATGTGGTGACAGAAACTGAAGCTTCAAAGGAAACAAAATTTATAATTATTAATCAAGAAAATGAAGCTGAGACATTCCTTTCTTTGCGACCCTTGGGTTTTATTTATGAAGCGCCATTTATATAAGTTATATATATATATATTCATTCAGCACCAGATCTACTTACAAGTACCATAAATGAAAAGTCATATAAAGCTATTAAAGGTCATTTTCGTAATTCAACTACTAGTAACCACGCGGCGTTATGCTGTGGTCTCTAAGTTTCATATATGATGACGTGGATAGTAGAAAGAAAAATAAAACAATCCATTTTTGATGAACACATATAAAGTGTTAATCACTAATGCATATGAATTTATATTAGTTCATTACAAACACCTTAAAGAGCATCTAAAGCACTGTAAAGTCTTTAGTTTTTCTTAGAGATATTTAACATATGAAATTTAAGCTATTTTCCCGTTTTGTAATGCGAAAAAATAGATAATAAAATATTCTTATGTTAGGGACAAACACCTAATTTGTTCTCTCCTTCTCCCCGCCCGCACACCCTTCTCTCTCTCCTCGTTTTGTTTCCGCGGTGGCGCGGTGCCCTGTTTGCCTTTCTTCTATTATTAATTTATTATTATTATTATTAACAGAAAAATAAAAGAAAGTCAAAAATATAAAAAAAACCTTTCGATTCATGTCTGTGTTTATATTCTCGACTCCCCCGTCCGTCTCCTCCCTCTTACAAAAACTAGGGTTTCTTTCTTCTCTATTTTCCTTTTTTCCTTTTCTTTCGCCTCTCCGATTTAGGGGTTTCGTATCTGTTTCATCTTTAAGAATCAAAGAGACCTAGGGTTTCAATTCTCGTTACCATGTATCGTATCGGCGTCTTTGTGGCGCGTCTTCGCTTTCTTCTAAGGTGGTGATTTGAGCAGCGAGTAATGGCGGATTTCCAACAATTCCAGCAAAAGCAAGAGACCTCCGATGCCCACGACGAGTTCCGGCGAGGCTTAGAGGAGTTCATGAGGGGGCATTTAAGCGATTGCATGCCCCTCGCATCATGTAGTTCCTCTCGTGATCAAGAAGATGATGACGATGAGTCCGATCAGCTGGTTCGCCGTAGGCGCCGTTCTGATCTCGACGGTGACGATCTCGCAGAATCGTCTGCGGCGCGGAGGCGCCACTCCCGTATTCTGAGCCGCTGGGCGGCTCGTCAGGCGCAGGAAATGATCACCACGATCGAACGGCGGAACCGCGAGTCTGAGCTAATGGCGCTTGCTGGGCTTCACACTGTATCAATGCTCGATTCTTCGTTTCTGCGTGAGACGCGGTCCCCAATCTCGGCCGTCGAGAGGCCGAACACGCAGGCCTCTTCGCTTCTCCAGATGTGGCGCGAGCTCGAGGACGAGCACACAATTGATCGGCGAGAGAGGGTTCGGGTCCGTGAGCGGTTGCGGCAGCAGCAACAGGGGGCCGTTGGATCGAATCCCAATCTCTCCGTCGCCAATGCGTCAGAAACCCAATCTCGATTGGGTGACCAACACCATGGCAGCTCAGAGGACGCGAGCGAGAGCGAAAATGAGTTCGGCTCCTGGGTCCAAGGACAATTAGGTCCGGGGAACGATCGTGCGGACCAGATTTCATCATCTAGGGAGCAATCTCCGGATCTCGGGGACGGCGAGAGGGAGAGAGTTCGGCAGATCGTACGGGGTTGGATGACGGATAGTGTGATGAGCGACCATGGGTCTCATGTTTCACAACAACGGAATAATAATAACAGTCCGAGGGCGGAGTGGCTCGGCGAAACGGAACGGGAGAGAGTGAGGCTCGTGAGGGAGTGGGTGCAGATGACGACACAGCAAAGAGATGCCCATCGGGCTGTTAGAAGGGAGGAGGAACGGGACACGGTGGGATCTGGTAGACGTGATGATTCGGTTGCCGATAACGAAGAAGGGCCGCCCGAACATGTGCGGAGGGACATGTTGAGGTTGCGCGGTAGACAGGCTCTACTCGATTTGCTTGTGAGGATTGAGAGAGAGAGGCAGCGAGAGCTTCAGAATTTGGTGGAGCATCGGGCTGTTTCGGATTTCGCTCATCGCAATCGCATCCAGGTCAGTGCTGTTTCTAAATGTGTGGTTTCTTTGATTTTGTTCTTTGTGTTATTGTCATATTTGTATATGTTTGCTCGAGAAGAAAAACCCTAGTATTAGATATTTAGTGGCCAACTTGTCAGGTAAAGTTTAATTCCTCTTGGTCTGCTTTTGGTCGACCATGTTTTGATTGTTCACCTCTGCCATTTCAAAGAATTATCAAGATAATTTATAGATGTTTATGTTATTGCAAATTTGCAACATAGTTCAAAATATTGGTTTCCTGATACTTATCGGTCCCCCAAATACCGGAAATGATTCACATTGGCTATCACCGATACATTATAGTATTGGAAATACAATGGGGCGTATTGGTATGTGTTGTTTGATACATACCAATTTATCTTTTATCAGTGTGCTCTAGTACTAATACATCTCGGAATCTCCCCATATTTTGAACCATGCATTGGTGTAATATGTTAGACGTGGTAGATGAAGGGCTACCTGCACTTCCTTCAGTATTCCCTTGCTATCTTTCAAATTTGTTGTTGATTATTTTTGCTATCCTCTAAGATGATGTAGTCAAATTTATGGTGGCGTGTTTTTTTTTTTTGCATTGGTTTATGATGAAAGGCTAAAAAAGTGTTAGATTCGGTTCCCATGATTAGTTATTTGTATGCTTAGGTTAATTTGAATTCAGAGATCTTAACAGGGATCCCTTTTTTGTTCAATGACAAATAATCTTCTTCAGATTTAACTTCTTGTACTCATATAATGGTATGAGATAAAAACACTTTTAGTTGCTTATATATACTTACCCAATTTCTGGTTGATGTGTTTGAGACACTTTTTTAAATAAAGTGGTAATATAGAAGAGTGCGCTTCTCTGTATATACGTCTGAAATATCACGATAATTGTCTCCGACTTCAGATTTTGGATTCCTTTTTTTCCCATTCGTTTAGGGCTGAAAATCTCCAGTACTCTATGATCCTTCATCTTGTTTCTCAATAGCCTCCAAGTGTTTAGCGGTCTTCATCTTCTCCTCCTTTCTTGTGCTTCAATCGTTCAATTTTCTGTACAAGTTTTGTTCAAGTCTTCGATGGACATGCCCAAACCATCTTAAGCAATATTTAATACCTTCATTTTTATTGTGGTTACCCTTGACCTTCTCTTATTTTATTATTATTATTTTTTTGTTTTCTTTTTTCTTTTTCTTTGTAAGCAACTTCCTCTTTTTTATTCCTTAATTTATCCTTGCTTGTTACTCAATGCATTCACCTTAGCGTGCACGTCTTAGCGACATGAATTTTGTCTTCTTGTTGCTCCTTAGACCAACACTCCTCACCATAAAGAAACACAGTTCTTACCCTTGTTTTGGAAATCGTCCTTTCAATCAAAGTGATATTGAATTGATCACACTACACACTACTTCACCAACTCCACATTGGTCGTGTTTGAGATAGATGTGCTCCTTATAGTTACCAAGTCGAGAGTCTGGAATTATTCAACAAGGCTAAAACTTGATGATTCGGGGAAAATGACAAAACCTGATGAAATAATCAAGATTCAAACATTATTTAGTGAGAACAACGAAATTGAAGTTTTGGGAAAAAATAAAAATTTGGAGAAAAATATTAGAAAATTGTGGAACTTTGATTTTTTTTGTTTTAGTTATTTAAATAAATTCCATCATTATCATCATTATCAAAACCTTACACCATCTATTTGGTGCCAGCTTTGCTATTCCTATTTCTCGCCTTGTTTTTATCAATGCTAAACTCTTTTTGACTTCGCAATCCTTCATGTTCCTTCTTAGTGCTTCCCTCTAGGGCTTTCTCTTTTCCTACGTCATTTTGCTTGTAGCATCTCAACCCTTTGTACAAGGTTCGCTTATGGCCTCCAATGAACATGACCAAACCATTTCAGGAGACATTCCATGATTTTTTCTGTTATAGGTGTCACTCTCAAGTTTCCTCTTATGTAGAATTTTTTTCCATTCTTGTTACTCTACTGTGCGCGTTACACACACACACACATATCAACATATGCATCTCCTATTGCTCACTACAACCAGGATCCATTGTAGCGCATCGTTTAAAACAGGGACGCCCTACCCAACCTTGTATATTTCTCGCTAGTAGAGGATGCCACAAAACATGCTTTTGTAATAGAGATTTGATGAATTTTTCTATAGCTGCCTGTCAACCTAACACTATTTCTCCTCCTTACTCATCTGGGTTTGGTACCGGTAAGGACAAAGTTTATTAAAATAAATCCCGACTTATATTTAATTGAATTTTAACATGAAAATCAAAATAAAAGATTTAACTAGAGGAATCATCCAATGGGGCTCATTTATTCTCAAACCTTAATTGTTTTGTTAATTAAGTTAAAAACTTTGTACAAAGGCATTTTTTTCCACTTATTTATCTAAAATAAAAAGAAAATTTATGACTTGTGTCTAAATATTTTTATGAGTTTGTATTTATTTTCCCTCAATGCTTCCTGGACTGAGGGATGTTCCTTGTATGTTCTGTTAATAGTTAATTGTCTAGATATTGTTCTTAAGTGAAAGAAAATAATATTATGGCACTTTATATATATATATATATATATATATATATATATATAAAATAGTAATAATAACAATAATAATGAAAAAGGTTCTGTGGTCCTGGGATCACATTACACCATTGTCCCAACTCCATTTCACGCTTCACATGGTATCCAAACATGGTTTTAAACTTTGGTTGCCACATGGAGCAAGGAGATATTGTATAGATCAATTATAATTTTTTTTTCGAAATCTGATCTCCACTGTGTGATTTATACCATTTAAAAGTTGGACTATTCAAGGTTATCAATTTTTTACTTTTTGTCACAGAGATGAGCTTTATATATATATATATATATATATATATATATATATATATATATATATATATATATATTATGTTTTGGTGCCACATGGAACCCAAAATTATGTTTTGATGCCACGTGGAGCGTGAAATGGAGTTGGGACCTCGGTGTAAGGTGGTCTCAGGGACCACAAAATAGGGAACCCCTCTCTCTCTCCCTCCCCCCTCTCTCTCTCTCTCTATATATATATATATATATATATATATATATATATATATATATATATATATATAGGCATATATATAGGCATTATTACCCTTCAAGGTATCTTGTTAAATATTTGGCTTCTAACTCTAATTGTAACCCTGCATTTTCATTTTATCAAGCTTTTATAATTACTATTGCATGTTATTTTTCATTCAGTAATACCCTATTCTGCCTCCCTGCCTATGAAACATGGGGAAGTTATGCTTGCATATCTGTTACATCTGGCAATCTGATATGACATCATTTTGCAGTCATTACTCAGAGGTAGGTTCTTACGAAATGAAAGACCTACTGAGGAAGAGAGACCTCCGTCAATGGCAGCAAGAGAATTAGGTCAATTAAGGCAACGGCATACCGTATCTGGTCTAAGGTATATGTCTTTTTACGCTGTATCGTTTATTGAGTGTGTGCTTTGCTTTTTAATATTTTCCGTCTGTAGGTTGGATCAATTTGGCCTTGCAGTGTTTGCATGTCATTCAGTATGTAGTATCTTAAAAGTAGTATGTTCAATTTACTATTTCAGTCATGGCCATGTCCCTTGTACTGTTTTGATCATAGTTGCCTCTTCTGTCCTAGAGCAGTTTTGGTGGAGAGCTTGGAATGGGCATTGACATATGCATTGTGGATGACTAAGGAACACATCGTTTGGCTGATTATTACTTTCCTTCTACTAGAGTAGTATGCCTGATAATTTTCTTGAAGAAAACCAAACACACGAACGATTTACTTTGAGTGATCATTATATTATAGATTTTTTTTATATCTTTTCCTATTACTGTCTCTGATGCAGTAAAAGAAATATTAGTTTCAATATTTTACTTTTTAAAGGTTTTTTTTTTTAATTTTATGACTGATGAGCTAAGGCGCCAAGTGCCTGTTGAAGTCTGGAGGATACCCACTTTGGTGGAAAAAGCCAGAGACTTGTGCAAGGCAGATTGTTTCTTTTATACATATCTATTGAGAGCAAGGTAACAAACTTATCGGTATCGGGTATTGGTCCTTGGAGGACTGATACGGATTGGCCGATACAAGGTAGTTAAGGCGTTATAGCCATGGATCAAAATTTCGTCCGATACCGATACGTATCCGTATCGGAGCTGAACGATACGGTACATTCAATGTACCGTATCGTCCAATTGTATGGCGGATACCGAACGATACATTCATGGCGAAGATTTTGACCCATGGTTGTAGCAAGGTCATGGCGAAGAGGCTCGCCATGTCATGGTGAGGCCATTTATAATTTTTTTTAAAAAATATTAATAATTTTATTTTATTTATTAATAATTAATATTATTTTTATTTTTATTTTTATTTTTTTACTATTTTTTAATACATATATTTTTTCTAGAGGAAGAAAAAAAATTAACTAATTAATCAGGCATAGACAAATATCAATAAATAGAAAGCAAATATATATTATAAGGCAGCTGTGGCAAAAGAAAACATATATATATATATATATATATATATATATATATATATATATATATATACCACCTGTGGCTAATGTAAAGTGGAAAAAATAAAAAAAATCAGATTTTAAGGCACTTGTGGCTTAAAACCTGGTTTTATAAGGCAGTTGTGGCAAAAAACAATATATATATACAGTTGTGGCAAAAAACAATATATATATATATTATAAGGCAGTTAATTTTAGGGCATCTGTGGGTAATAAAGTAGGGTTAAAAAAACCCACAAATTTTAGGGCAAAAAAAAAAAAAACAGATTTTAGGGCTTACCGGCAAGGATCAAAATTTCGGGTAAAATTTCGGCCGAAAACCAAAATTTTGGCTGAAATTTCGGCCGATAATTTGGGTCCCATACAAATTTGGACCAAAATTTGGTCCAAATTATCGTTTCGGTGGGGACCGAAGCCGATAATTTGGACCGAAATTTTGGTCATTTCAGCCGAAATTTTGATCCTTGCTTACCGGTCTTCGTCTTTCTTCTTCTTCTTCTGTCTTCTTTCTTTCTTTCTTTTTTTTTTTTTTTTTTTTTTTTCTTCTTTCTTCCTTCAGCTATCTCGTCCTTCAGAAATAAAATATCGAGGGTTTGTAGTATATAAAGGGGTAAAATGACCCATTTTACAAGTATGCGTCTCAAGTATTATAATATAATAACTTATAAAGTTATTATAAAGTTATAATTAAAAATATTATAACTTATAAAGTTATCTCTAAAATTTTTATTTATATATATATATATATATATATATATATATATATATATATATATATATATATATAATCTCTCACCATTAGCTCATATATGGCGAGCCACGGTGCCATAGTGCCATGACGCCGCCTTGACAACACTGCGGCCGATACTTATCGGCCTATTTTTTTTTTTTTTTTTTGAAAAAACAAAAAATATAGGTATCGGCCGATACCGGATACGAATCCGCTGCTACGAGCCTATGTCGGCCGATACCGATGCCAAGTTAGATACTCGATACATATCGGTATCGGCCGATATTTTATACCTTGATTGAGAGCCCAATTTGATCTTCAATTTTTTAGTGAATGATGGGAGCAAGGAAAACATTGGTGGAAAGTAATAAACGAAAGAGGTTAGGTCTGTAGCTCAACTGGAAGGCTGACAATATTGCAGCCTTGAGGTAGCAGGTTCAATGCCAGCTTACGCATAAAAAAATAAAATATATCGTAAATTTGTTTAGCTTCTGTTCAGTTTTTTCGTGGTAGGTTCATGGTGGTTGTTTGCAGAGTGGTTTCTGTCTTCTACTATTGCTTTCTTAAGGCACTTGATGAAGGGACCTTGCGCGTTGCATTTTCTTTCCCTGTTTTAGTGTTTGTTACTTACGAAAGCAAATATCTTGAAGGAAACCAAAGTTGGGGATAACTCTGTTTTCTTCCCAACATAATAATTCTATTTGGCAATTTTTATGCAACAATCATTTTTTCTTCTAAAAAATCCATTTTTTAGTTATTGTGGAGCACTGGCTAATTTCTAATCTCATAAATTTCTTATGGCCATTTTTGTTTGGAAAGCAATTGTAAGTATATTTCGTCCAAAGGATTATTTAGTCTTCTTTTAGGGCACATTCATTTCGCAGTAATATGTGAATATTATGTGTAATCGCCTCATTTTACCGCAAAAAGTGCAATTTCGTGTGTTCTTTTTTATGTAATTTCTTGTGTTTTGTACCCACAATATTACTTGCAATATTTTTGACTTACGAGGCCATTGCTTGTAATGTTATTTATTGCAGGTAAAATTTGCAATGGTCACCTTATATTCGGACTTAAAGGTGTACCAACTAAAATTAAATGGGTACCTTTGTTTACAACTAATGAAATTGCAACCTCAACCCATCACGACATCCATTGCTTGCCTTGGAATCAGATGATGGAGGTTATTTCTCTGACCAGTCTTCCACACAATGAATCTTTAGATCATAGACGTACCATCAGACGGACATTTTTTATTCCACGTGGCACACATCCCAAAAAGTGACCCTAAAATCATGTTTGAGCATGATATGTGCGACATGATTTTAGGGTCACTTTTTAGGATGTGTGCCACGTGGAATAAAAAACGTGGCCGTTTGATGGTATGCCCATGATCTAAAGATTCATTGTGTGAAAGGTTGGAAAAAAAAATCAATCTCCATCGTCTGATTCAGAGGTGGTCAATTATGCCGGCTGGAGTTGGGGTGAAGCCACAATTTTATGAGTGTGCAATATTACACAAGCCGTTCACTTCATTGTTAAATAAATAGATGCCCATCAAGTTGATTTTACACCCTCTTTTTAAGATGAAGTGAACAACCATTTTACACCAACTATGTATTTCTTTACAAGTTAAAAAAGTGTACTTTAATACAGGTAAAGTGGATATTATAGAAGGGATTACCTTGAAATGAACGTGCCCTTACTGTAAGTAATTTGGAATGCCCAACAGGCCAACACAAATGATTTTATGTGGCATTCATTTTATGCAATAATTCATAAGTGATGAATTCACATTTTAGTTATTGTTTGGCCAAAATTTTGATCTTCTAAGTTCATTCTGTCCATTTTTATTGGATAGCAATTAAAATATTTTGGTTGGATAGAGGAAAAATCAGGAAAAAAGCCAGCATTTGAGGAAATGTACCCACCAAGACACTATCATAGTTCTATTCCTATGCATTACACCATTACCGTTCTTCTACAGTATTGGTTGATTTCTCCATTTGTTTTCACATGGAGTCCTTGGAAACATCTCCTCCTATGGGAGTATTATTAATAGTAAAGCCATAGTTACCGAGAAAGTAGGGCCTTGCAAATTGCAAACATCTATGTTTCTTGGCCTCGTCTGAGTACTCGGTATGGTAGCTAATTGTATAATGAGACAAATTCTCATATATTTGCAATGTTGGTTTCTCAATGCAATGAATAGTATATGAAAGGCATAGTATTCTACACCTGGGCTGAAAGCACAATCCATTTGATAACATATGGAGGATCTCTCTCACTACAAAGAAATGGTTAATAGCAAGACCAAAAATCTTATGGCTCACTCACATGCTTTCTCCTGATGCTATTCTGGCACCAATTGTACCAGATGGACTTGCAAAACGTATACTAATAGATTCACTGTCTTCACATGTAGCATCTCCTAAATTGCGGCACCCATGACCCCCTTTGCTCTTTCCTTGAAATTATTCTTCCACACTCTGTCAGGCAATAAATGTTATCAGGAATATGCCACCTATGGTTTGAAAGCTTCAAAACTCGACTCGAAAGTCAGCTGGGTCGAGTTATCGAAGACTCGGATAAACTCGATTCACTCCGACTTGGTAATTTAGTAAATATTTAAAAAATACTTACGTTTATAAAATGAAAAATATTTTACAAGAAAAAGATGGAAAGATATATTGGTAAAATGGGTAGTAGTTTAATACTTTTTAAATGATAGGGTTTCTAAAACCTTTTCCCATGAAAATATTTTATACATAAGGGTAGTTTATGTGGGTTGCATCACTTAGCAAAATCTCGACTCGTACTCAACTCGAGATCTTGGCGAGTCAAGTAACTCAGCTGAGTTACTCATTGACTTGGCGAGGTTTAGAACTATAATGCCACCTATGATCTTGCCTGCCCTGCTCTGAGGCTTTTCCCTAGCTCCTCTTTCCTAACCCCCTCTTGCTCCTTAACTTAGTAATTGTATTTGTTGCGGTCATTGCTGTATCCAAATGTGTGTATTGTAAGTTTACATAAATATAGTCATTAAATAAGTTGATTCCTATACTCAATGATATAGTCACGTTTAAATTTATTAATATACTAGTAAAGATCCTTCCAAAGCATCTTGCTTCATGTAGTTTTTTTTTTTATGCCGCCGCTTCTCTCCTGCTGCACCTGCTTCTAAATCTGAAATCGCTCCTGGACTTGCATCATGGAAGGGCAGGAAGAAACAACTACGCACGGGGAAACAGAAGTGGTAGTTAGAAGTCTAATTATAAGAGAGATAATGGGAATGATGAAGCTTAAAGAGAGACAAGTGTGATAGGAAACTTGCTTCCCGGTATGATCAGTAAGCATGTTTACTATTTATAGGGAACTGTTCATTGTGTTTCACATTTGGTCTTTTGTGTAATTGCTAGCAAACTTTTGTGGTCCGTGTAGGTTACATTTATATGGGCTGGCTTTACTCCTGTGGTTTGAAATGACTTCTTTAAATGCACTGATGTTTATATTGGTTGCTAATTGTTTATGTTGGGAAATAATCTGAACTTTGTCTCCTACTGAAATATGATTGCAAGATGATAATTGCATTTATATATAAAATTGTTCTCCTATGATGGCGTGGATATTGCTTTCCTTTTCATTTCACAATAGAGTTTGACAGTGATTTATTGAGCTCATAAAAACAAACCACTTTCTGGAACCAGGGAGGGATTTCGCTACAGATTAGAGAACATTGTCCGTGGTCAAGTAAGCAGCCATAGTGATACATCTGCTAATCATAATACCGCCAGTTCTAGAAATGATCAATCCCAATCAAACACTTCACTACCATTATCAAATGAAAACCATGAACGAGATCAACTTAGGAGTCAGGAAAGTGATATTCATCCTTTGTCGGAGCATACTGGAAACCTGGAAGGCAGCTCACCTGTTGATAGTATAAATTGGCAAGAATCTGCTACTCAAGGAGGGGATTGGCATGAACAAGTGGTAGAAGATGGGGGAAGCGATTGGCAGCAGTCTGCTGAAGTTGTATTTAATGAATGGCAAGATGTCAGTACTGGGGAAGAGCTGGACGAAAACTGGCAGGAGAATACAGACAGGGATTGGCCTCAGGAAACTCCAGAAAATGAAGTTGGAGAAGCTAGTCATATGCAAGAAACACACAGGGAGTGGCAGGAGGATGACTCTCAAGAGGTTGTTGGGAACTGGCAAGACGGACCTTCCGATCCTTTGAGAACTCGACGGGATATTCCCATCAGAAGGGTCAATAGATTCCACCCACCTGAGGATGACAATGTGTACAGTATGGAACTCCGGGAGCTCCTTAGCAGGTTGATCCTTGTGTTTGGGGTGTCATTTCTGTTTGTTAAGCAATATTAGTTCTTCATTATAGTTAGTGCCTCTGGTTTATTGAGTCTTAGGCATTGAACCAAAATTTTCTTTGTTGCAGGAGAAGTGTCTCTAATCTTCTTAGAAGTGGGTTCCGCGAGAGCTTGGACCAGTTGATTCAGTCATATGTTCAAAGGCAAGGTCGTTCTCCCATTGGCTGGGATCTGCAAAGAACTTTGCCTACACCTGCCTCGCCAGAGGCAGATCAGGAACAGCAGACAGAGGATCAGAATGATGATCAGCCGGACACTGTTGTCAGACCTTCTCTTGTGTTGCCATCCCCACCAGTGCCCCCACCACAGCCGCTTTGGCATCAGGAGCTGCATCATACTAGTTGGCCTCGACACAGCATGCACCGTTCAGAAATTGTGCGTCATCTTTCTTCTAAAACATGGACTTCTTCTAAAATATTGATTATTCACTTTCTGTATGATTTGCATATAAAGTGAAGTGTGAAATACCTTAAATGATTTGGGGCATTAGTATCGTACTCTATTTAAAATTTTTTGCATGGTACTTATAGTTGCAACATCTCCTGGAATTATCCTTTCAAGGCTCGACCATTAGATTGTTTAGCCTTGAGCTCCATGAAAGTCCTTTATTCATGCAACTATGTCAAGCTTGTAGGTATTCTGGTTTTAAGGATTGCTTAGCCAATGTGATACTTCCTTCTTTGTTTTATCGATAACATGTATTTTTGTGTAGTTTGCAAATAATTCATACATATGCAAGGGCTTGATATATAAGGTTCAGTTCCTCAACGTATTATTTCAAAATTTTGTTCTGTTTATAGTTTTCGAATATTAAGTTTCTAGAAAATAAATCTACATGTAAATTTATTTTATTGTATTTTACTTAGGATTCCCTTGCAGGAGGGCAGGCTGTTTTTCTGTTGGGAGCTAGGAAATCACTACTATAACCTCGATAAAAAGTACACATTTATATCATCATGATCATTAGTTCTTCATTCTGATCAGAGTTGAAGCTGCTATAATTTATAATGCTAGTTATGTTAGTATGTATCAAGGTTTAGGATCTTGGTTTCGGAGGCTCAGAGCCTATGTCGTTTGATCTGATACTGATACACACCGTCTTGGTATCGTCTGATACGAACTTATAACAACGCACACTGAAAGTGGGACCCAACCCATATGACTGCATCATCTCTCCATGCAAACCAACATAACTTTGTATTGCGAGGCACTCATACCGAGATGTATCAGACAATATATTATGCTACCATCCGAAATTTTAATTCATGTTATGGATTCATTAAGGTTTTTAGTTATTTTGGATTGAATATGGTAGCTGTTTCTGTTCAGGAATGGGAAATTATTAATGATTTGAGGGCTGAGATGGCTAGGCTTCAGCAAGGGATGAGTCACATGCAGAGAATGTTGGAGGCTTGCATGGATATGCAACTGGAGTTGCAGCGCTCAGTTAGACAGGAACTTTCTGCAGCTTTAAATCGTTCTGCTGGCGGACAAGGTCAGTGTACATTTTCTTAGTCTTTTATTCTGTACACATGATCAAAGCCTAGTTTTCACCCTCATTGTACTTATTTCAAAAATCTTATGTTTGAAGGATGATCAAAGACAAGGCAAGTATTTTTCTTAATTCTGCGTCCATATTTAAAATTTTACTCAACTCATCCTATTGTTGTTTTTTGCTGTTATAAATCTTGAGCCTCTACTGCTGCATCCTTCATTTAATATATTTTACAAATTGTATTTGTTTGTGTGTGTGTGTGTCTGCATGCGCCTTGAACGATCGAAAAGGATACATCAAGGCAATTATACCGAGACACTATTTTGGATGGAGTACCTCTGCCAACACATTGCTTACTAGTACTTCAAGGACATTGCATCTGCTCTGTACTCAATTTAAGAAAGATACAGTTGGCAACCTGTGATTAACACCTATCAAGTAATAGCCGTGTTAATAGGCTTGAAGAGACATGCTTTTCAATCTATTTGTATACATGTTCAAATTTTAGGCAGTGATAAGTGATGCGGACATCAGAAATGGGTTTATTATAAAAAGTGTGGACATCGGAAATGGCTTTATTATACCCTCTTAATTGATCTCCAGTAATTTTGTAATAGTAGGTTCTTGTTACCTATTCATTTTGTGAATAGCAATAAAATTGTGTGTGTGTGTGTGTGTGTATGTGTGTGTGTGTGCGTGTGTGTGTGTGTGTGCGCCTACCAAAAAGAAGACCTTATACAGTCCAAACATAGTGATACAGTCCAAAGGAAAGTGTGATTCACGTACTGAAACATAGTGATAAGTTGGCAGAAAGGAAGCTAAAATACCCGTTAGTAAGGTTAAGTTTGAAGCTTATTAGCTTTATGACAATTTGTATGCTGGGTTTAGAACAAAGGAGAGGGGAAACAAAGATATCTACAAGCTAGTCAAGGCAAGTAAAAGAAAAACAGAGACCTTGACCTTGTTAGGTGCATTAAGGATCAAGAATAAAGCGTCTCAGCGAAAGAAGATAAAATAAATAGTATATGGAAAAGATATTTCAAAACATGTTAAATGTGAAGAAATTAGAGCAAGAAGAGGAAGGAAATCGAGGGATTAATAGAGTATCTGAAGGAAAGTAGAATCATTCTTAGCAAGATGAAGGAAAGGAAAGTATATAGGACAAGATGTCATCATTACCTTGTCTCATATGATCTATTTCAATTCAGCTTTGCGAGTCTTGCTTTTCAACTCATTTTTGTTTAGGCTAAACTCTCATTTACTTCACAATCCTTCACATCCTTTCTTGTTGCTTCTCTCCAAGTCTTAATGATCTTCCTCTTCTAGTCTTTTGTGCTTCTATCGCTTCATAATTTTTCATAGACAAGCCCAAACAATGTTAAGCAACATTCTATAATTTTCACTTTTATTGTCACCAGTCACCACTCGTAAGCTTCCTCCTATATGCTCGTCCTAATTTTATTCTTTCTTGTTACTCCATACGCCTAACTCAACATATACATTCAGTCACTTGAATTTGTTCTTCTTGTCACTTCTTCATAGTCTAACACCCTGCGCCATAAATTTATGCAGGTCTTATTTCCGTGTTTCATAAAAATGTCTCTTCAGTCGAGTGACACTAGTTGATCACACAAATACCATGTCTGTCTCCACTTCCCCCGTCATTTATTATCGTGTTTGAGAGATGTCTTCCTCAAACTCACCAAGTCACCAGTGAGTTGTATAGTAGGGCCAAATATCAAAATTTATGACATTGTAGCATTAATCGTGTTCTATTTTTGACCAAATCATCTTTCAGGTTCTCTTGTTTGCAAAAAAATTAGCAAACCCCAAATTGATTGAGTGTTATTACATGATTGAATGTTTAATGTCGATCTTTTAGTAACATTAGTAAACCTTGATTGTAAGAATCATGAATAATAATCGATCTTATAAACTGAGTAAGTCTGCCCATGAGCATCCTCTTCGAAGATGCGAGTAGTTTAGTACTTCCTCAAAATTACTATGCTTCTGCATAATTAAATTTTTTAGTGCCCATCGGCCCCGAAAATACCATCTTATGACTACAATTCTTGCCTCCAACTATGCCTCAAATATTCATCAAGATCCAGGTTGCCGATGGAACTACCGCAGGAATTTAGTTTCATACGTCCTTTAGGTGTGACAATCCCCTCTCTTTAAAAACTGCTCTCCAAGGTCCTGTGAAATCTGAGTAGATAACACTCAAGTTTCTTTTGCAACAATAAATACACCAATTCGAAATGAAGATCTTATCCTCTCAATGATAGTGTCTACTTCATCTATCACCTCACCAAGTGGTTATTCCGTTTTGCCCAAATTCCCCAACAATGCTCCAATAGAAGCATTTTCCACATTAATTTATCTCTTACCACATGGAATCAAATTCCAATATCCAAATCACCTGCCAGGTCTACCCAGAAATATTTCCTCGTCTAACTACACTGACAAAATAAATGATGTACCAGAGTAATGATTCTCGCCCTTCTTTTCATGTAGTGGACATTATTGAAACATGTTTTTGACTATTCAATGGGTCTAATGTTGGAATCTTACCTCAAAATCCTCCACTCTTGGAGGAACTTTAGCTCTTTATTACTTTGAACAGGGACAATATCAATTTGCCTGCAGGCAAAGCGTGAACAGAGAGTTGGTTAAAAACTTCCTACACTTTCCAGTGCCCGTACTCTTTTATTTCTTCTTCCCTAGGGCTCCTATATGTATATAAAGGGATCTGTTTCTGGAATTAAAAAAAAAATGTAAAGAGCATAAACTCCAAATGTTATTTTTTTATTTATTGATTGGTAAGCTGCCTTGAACCTGCGACCTTGAGGTTGCAATACTGTCAACCATCCATTGTGCTACAGGCCCAGGCCCAGTCCATCTTGACCTAAACCATTTACAATGTCAAGTTGCTTTGGATGCTCCCAGTGGAACCCTGTGTGAATTCAACCCATTGTCCCATGTGCAAAGACCCATACTTCATTTTCGCAATGTCTTAATCACACTACCACCCTAATCCTCCATGACCACTGCTCCAGTAATGAAGCATTTCTTCCCCAAAGTCTCCAATTCACTGGCACCATTTGTTTTTTATTTGTGAGCATGTTTCTATCTAATAAGATGAAGTTTTCAACCGGCACTCCTTCCTGTTAGGATTAGAGATAATCCACATTATTGAACACAGAATCTTGAAGAGAATATATTTCACTAAATTATTGATTCGTAATGGAAAAACAATAATCTGCAGGAATTCTGCTTCATTTACCTCTGCCTGATGCCAATCACCATACTCTTGCTCAAATCGATATTAATTCCTGAATTCGCCTCAAAACATCTACCGAGTAGTATTGGGGGCAAACTGTTAGTGGGATATCCCCACATGGACCTTGTCCCACCCTTTGTTGTCAAAACTGTGGCTTGGCCACAGTTTTCCCGCCTAAGCCCCGTTTAGGGAGGGTGGCCTCGTAGGCAGAGGCTGCTTACGCTATACTCGGCTCGAGTGTCATAAGGAGACATGCTAGCCTTCTAGAGGGCATTTAGGTGGGCCTACTAAGGACAATCTTAAGGGTATCAAGTGAGATGATATAACACTCAACCAAGATTTATAAATTGCATATTTTTTTATTTTATTTTCTACAATAATCATAGCCATAAGTTGCGATTCCCCCGACCTCAAATTACATGTGCATCACCATTTAATCGCTTAAGAACCCAAAATTTCCCATCTTTGATATACTAATTGGAACGAAATTAGATCAAGTCATTATCTTGAAATTGTTTCTAAATTTTTTTTTTGTATCAAATTAACTTCAGATTTGACCATTGATGCCTTCAAAATCCAAAGGTTCTATAACTATTATGCCTTCAAAACAACTGATCTACTTATTGTTTTCTGTCTGTTTAATTTGTTAATTGTTGCTTGCTAATTGTGAGTTGTTATTTTATGTTTTCAACCTACAATTTTACATAATGTTTGATGCTTAATGTATCATTATTTGCTATTCTTATATATTTATCATTTATTATAGATCCTCTATAGATTACTTGGCCTCACCGCCTACGTCTGCCACTTAGGCCCTGCCTGGCTCATTTAACCACTATGGTCCCACCTTTAGGCTTCAGTTAGACCAATATCTTCACCTCTAAAGATAAGTTTACTCAAAACTCCTGCTATAACCATGAAGAGAGATGAAGAAAGAGGGACAAGGACAGAGAATTGCAGCATAGAACACCCAACATTATCCTGATGCAGATTATTAGCAAGGGTAGAGAATTGCAGCATAGAACACCCAACATTATCCTGATGCAGACTATTAGCCAGGGTAGAGAATTGCAGCATAGAACAGTATGCCCTTTTCCAATTCCTACACACACTATCAGTAGCCAACCTTCCGACATGGAACCTAGGAAGTCTCAATCAAGATTTGACTTATTATGTTTATCCCTAGAGTCAGTGAATTCACAGCACACTGAGGCCCTGTCAAAAATTTATTACCTTTTTACAAAGGCCCCTTGAACTCCTCCATTCACCAATTGGAGTACCCTTCACTCTTAGAAGGAAACTGTATAAACATTACACTACCACCCACTACAATTAAAAAGTCTTTAAGCCTTCCCTGCCTCTTTCCTTACTAGGAACGTGAGTTAAAATTTTTGTTCGTACCTTTGCTAATAGAACCTCTCCAATGAAGCTTACTGAACTAGGGAGATCAACTTTAAATGAAGTAAAGATAAGGCCCCCCAGCTCCAGAGTTTTCGTCAAAGTTTCCTTTCCGGCTGCCTTATCTTATTTAACTAGTGGTTGATTGAAGCAAAAAGATGACCAACCTAGGGAAAATGACACCCCCCTTAGAATACCACTTCTTGTAAAAGTCCTAATTCTTTTTTGATCTCTCAGTTCTTAAAAAAACACCATATTTCTCAATCCCTCTTGATGCAATTATATTTGATAGCTCTATTCGCCCCTACCCAATTACTGAGGGTGGGGGCGGGTACACTGAAGCCCGTTGACTGCATTGAATCAGACGATGGAGATCGATTTTCATCCCAATCTTCCATACGATTGATCTTGAGACCATAGGCGTACCTTCGAATGGTCAGTTCCCAAAAAAGTGACTCAAGAATCATGTGGCACACATCACGCTCAAATGTGATTTAAGGACCACTTTTTGGGATCTGTACCATGTACCACATGGAATAAAGAACTAACCGTTTGATGGTACACCCATGGTCTCAAGATCAATCGTATGGAAGATTGGGATGGAAAACGATCTCCATCGTCTGATTCAGTGCAGTCAACGAGTTTTCAGCGTATGCGGCCTCATTAATTGGGTAGGTGCGAATAGAGCTACCCTTATATTTTCTTCTAGTATTAATAACAAAATGGAGAGACTGTCTATTATTTTCCTTTAACCAGCAAGTTCTACACATTTTTGTCTCTAATCAATCTCCCAAAGTTCCATTTCCAGCTGCAATTTTTACTGAAGCATATTTTGCCTCTATCTTACAGCGTAAAGAAGCACGCCACCCACTTCACCAATCTCGTCTTTGTTTCCAATTTAAGCTTTACCGTGAATTTTGAACTATTCCCAACCGTCACACTACTCCTTAATCAATCTCAAACCCTCATTAGCGTTCCTCTAAAAAAACCAAGGTTTTTTTTTAATAGATGAAAAAAAACTTAAGTTATTCAAGGTTTTTTCCCCAAAACAGTCCACCTTGAAGGAGAAAGAAGCACCATATTCTATCTTCGGGGCAGTAATAAGTAACATCCTATGCAGAGATCCAGATTGGCAACCAAATACTTGAGGCATATTTCAGTCATTTATGTGTCACAGCTCTTTTTTACTTTTGAAATAGTCAAACAACATACAATTTCACTATCCTATAATGGCCACTATTCATTGCTACAAAAGACAGCTGGCATGTTTTATCTTCTACACTAAGGGAGAAAAGGATTTGCTCTAGGGAACTTCATTGTAATGGAGCATCACTCATCCGGGAGCAGCTTAGTATTTTCATCATACGGATTATCCACAAGTGATAAAGTTTTATGCTGTATTGTCTTGTGGCGTGTATATCAAATCTTTGGTTGTATGATCATTATCCACTAATGTCATGGATTTTTCAACTTTGAAGGTTCTTTGTACGCGTTCTGTTGTTTAAAGTAAAAGTTTCAGTTCAGAAAGGTCACTTGGTGACACGTGAAATGCCATTCCATCCTGTATGGTGACTTCTAGTTTTCATGGCGCAACATTGTCCAATTGATCTTCATATTGTTTATTTATTTATTTTATTTATTATTGTCTTCAAATTCTTTTTCTGCAGCTGAAAAATAACTTTTTCACTCATCGATTTGTTATAGGGGTGGGTTCAGAATCATCAGAGGATGGATCAAAATGGGGTCATGTGAGGAAAGGGACTTGCTGCGTTTGTTGTGATAGCCATATTGATTCTCTACTGTACAGGTCTGTATATTCGTGCTCCTGTTTCCATAGTCACATAAAACAGCAAACACATTTTTTGAGGAAACCTATAATAAGGCATTTTCCATACAAAATTGTATAAAACGCGTTTTTCCGTTTAAAATGTGTTTCATATGTTTTTTTCCGTATGCGTACGTGTTTCAAAAGAAAAAAGGTTAAAAAAAAAATAATTTTTATATTAATGTATTTTCCAGTTCTTTCTGATGTTTTGCTGTTCGTTTTCCCGATTTTTTCCTTTGCCCTACTTTTCCCGTACTCCAAATCCCGCCCCTTTTCCGTAGTGTATCCGTTTTGCCCTTTTTTCCGAAATTTGTCTTGCCGTTTTATTCCCGAATTCTGTCTTGCTGATTACTCCTGCGTGTTGAGAAGAAGCAAAGTCCAGTAGTAGTAAATAAATGGTATCGCCCACATTTATAAGAGTATATGACCGTTGTCTTTTGCAGATGTGGGCATATGTGCACTTGTTCAAAATGTGCAAATGAGCTGGTCCGTGGCGGAGGCAAGTGCCCTTTGTGCCGTGCACCCATTGTGGAGGTGGTTCGAGCTTATTCCATACTGTAAAAACAATGTTGGAATCTTAAAAGAGTAATCGACCATGGTCACGTTATCTATATGTTCCTTACTTCTTTTTGCCTTTGTTGTTCTGATTATTTCCAGGACATTGCATTGTACTATTGGAATAACAAATGGCGCTTTTTTGATTCATCATTCATGTGTTAATAAAATTTTGAATGAAAAAGAGTTCTACCTTTCTCTGCCTTTACTCTTTACTTCATTTTCTAATGATCTTTCCTACTTGACATGGGACGATGGGATATTAGCACAACCCTTATTAACATTTGTACCATAGAAATTTTGAGGCTAAGAAATCCGTGTAAAGTTGTTTTCCATATCATCAGTCACCGGGTCGTGTTGGGTAAAATTCGGAAAAAGTCTTGGATTCAAATGCAATTTTTTGTAAAAATAACAAATGAGTGTTTGATCACACCGTCTGAGGCAAAGCAGTGTGCTGCCCTGTTTTTGAGCCGGTTTTACTACTATTGTAAGGAGAGAATCAGTTCCCTCAGTTGGATGGCTGGCAGCGGCCTTAATTGGGAAACTTGTGGCGACTTTTTGAGACATGCCACCAGTGCTCTCAATGGACCGGGCTGGGGTTCAACCCGGGCTGGGGTTCAACCTGGCCCTAACCTACCCGGGCCAGGTTCTTCAAATTTTCAGCTTGGCTCTGACCTAGGCTGCAATGCATTCAACCCAAGCCCGGTCCCTACCTGGTCAGGCCGGGTTGGGGTGAGTGTTTTTCCGTGCTTTTTTTCTAATAAAATTTGGTTGGACTATTTTTTCTAATAAAAATCAGTTGGGCTGTTTTTTTTTTTATAAAAATTTGAAGGAGATTAAAAATTTAATTAAATAATTATATTAATATTATAGAGGCTCAGGTATATGCTTTTATTCAAATATTTCACTTTTGTTTATTGCATAATGGTTATAATGGACAACGGTTGCTTGAAAGGACAACGGTTGTATAATGGTCATAACGGACAGTGATTATAATAAATAATGGTTAATCTCATGACATTTAAGTAAATTATATTTATTATTATTTTTTTTTTTGTACCTTCAAAAGGATATATATATATATATATATATATATATATATATATATATATATATATATATATGCTCCTGGTGTAGCTTGGTGTTGGGAACACTCAACTCAAGTCTGGCCTAATTGATCCGGGTTGTGACATGTTTAGCACAAGCTAAATTTGCTTGATAGAAAATATAACTTTTTTTGGACCGGGTGCGAGTTAATATCGTCCCAACCCAACACGTTGAGAGCCCTAGATGCCACTGACTGCATTTACACATATCGGGATGTGACGGCCCAGATTGATGCCGCTTCAAGCCTTTTATCAATCTAATTACTCCGACTGACAAGCTACCCATAGTTGGCAAAATTTTCGTCACAGCCAAAGAATCATGGCTGTTAAGGGATTGGAAACATCCAACCCTTATCCTTATGTGGACCTTTTTAAAAAATATATTAAAGAGAATTAAGCATGCTGCAGACGGTTCAATTAAACGAGTATTTTTCAGCCCATGATAGCTCCCAATTAGTGCTTCAACTTTGGTGACTTGGATAATTCAAAATTATGCCACGTGTCGAACACACTCCAAGCTGTAACGAGGTGGTCATGCCTCATCTATCTTTTCTTTGAGATGACTCTGCTGACCACATTACGTTACAAAAACAGGGCCATGCCATCCCAGATTGATGCCACTTTGACACAAGTCTTCCAATCAATCCAAGTGGTCTAAGAAGTAGCCCATAATTCGGAAACAAAAAATCAAACAGACGAAAGCTTGGGTTCTTATTGCATAACTCATTACCTTCCATGTTGAAGAGACTTATTGCTTAACTTTAGATGTCTCAGCCAAATTGTCTAGCCGTATGTGGATTCTTTGGCGCATGGATGAAATGAAGTTGGGTAAGGCTGGCAGAGGTCTTGTCATGCGAGTTAAATTTCATGTATTTATGGGAATTCATTCTATTGAATTTTCTCAAATTTGGCCCCTGCGAAATTATGGTCGTATCCCAACTGGTGAATGTGTTCTCTCTACATGAACATGTAGGGCATGCTTGGATACGAGATACGAGATACGAGATACGAGATAAGAGAGAAATACTTAGAATTAGACTATATTTCCTCTAATTTTTTGCTGTGTGGAAGCGATTTTAGGGTCGAAATATAAAATACAATTTTTACACTCATTTTCGACTTAAGAGTTTGAGGGTACCCCTCGGCATTTAATTTGCTGACACATCGGAAAGTTAAGAGGAGTGCAGAAGAAAAAGATCTTCTCACCAATTTATTAGTAATATCATATAATTTTTTCGCAAATAAAAATCATTAACTAATTTGAATTAGAAGATGGAGATTGCTTTTTTTATTTTTCTAATCTTCCTCATGATAGATCTTAAGATTATGACACCTCAATCAGGCGGTCAAATGTTGATTCTATATGGCACACATACCCAAAAATCAGAGGCAGAGCCATGTTATGACTTGGGTGGTCAATTGACTACCCAAACTTTTTAAAAATTTGTTACTAAGCTTTACGGGTCGTAATTTATATTAGTGGATTCTCATCTATCGAAAATTATATTGACCACCCAAATTTATAAAAAATCTTCAAACAATCTGTTTTATGGTATTTGTTTTTCATAAAAAACATTTCTTCTTTGATTTTTTTAATTAAATCTCACAAATTTGGCCTATTTTTAACTCTCCTTCATCTATTTAGGTGTTACACGGACTTATTTTGGGAGAGATTTTTCTCACAAGGGGTTCTATTATGTTGTAGAGCTACATACTCACATATATAGTGTATATGCTCTAGTATGAACCTAGAACCTAACATTTACAAAACACTAAGTCAATTACTAGAGCAATTCACTAAGATATGTAAAGAGAATTTTTTTTTTAATATATATATAAATAATTTTTTGGTCATTTTTGTGAATCATTTTAATGATATTGCAATTGTTTTTTAGTTTGGATTATCTTTTGTGGTATTATAGCTATTTTTTTGTTAGGATATATTATTTTCCTACAATTTTCTACATAGGGCTCTCAATGGGCCAGATTAGGGCCGGGCTAGGGTTCAACCCGGCCCTAACCTACACGGGCCGGGTTCTCAAAATTTTTGACTGTTTTTTCTAAAATTTGGCTTAACTATTTTTTGGGGGCTATTTTTTCTAATAAAATTTGGTTGAGCTTTGACTGTTTTTTTTTTTCTAATAAAAGTTTGAAGAATGTTAAAAATTTAATTAAATAATTATATAGGCTTAGGTACATGCTTTTATTCAAATATTTTATTTTAGTTTATTGTATAACGGTATAATAGACACCGGTTGCACAATGATTATAACGGACAACGATTAATCTTAGGGCATTTAAGTAAATTATATTTAATTAAAATATTTTTTTTATAACTTTAAGAAACACTCAACCCAAGCCCGACCTGGATTGATCTGGGTTGCAACATGTTTAGCTCGGTTCGGATATCGGGCCGGGTTTGCTTGATAGAAAATACTACTTTTTTCGGGCTTGGCGTGGGCCAAAATTTGGGCCAGCCCGGCCCACTGAAGCCCTATCCGTGGAATTTTAATATGGTATCAGAGGCATGATCCGCTCCGTGCGTTCAAACTGGTCATGTTCCTGGCATAACTTCTGTTATCAAATTTTTATTTTTTTTCTCATCTCTTCTATATGAAAGAATTGATTCATATAATTTTTATTTTTTATTTTTATCTTTTCTCTATGAAAGAATTGATTCATATAATTTTCATATTCTTTTCATCTCTCTATGGTGCACCCGGCCCGGACATATAGGTCACTTTTTTTAATCTCACAAATCCAAAACTATCAGATATCATGGGACCAATACCTGAGACGTCTCACAACCTCCCTTAAAATGAAAAGTAGCGTTTAAATGGTCCTAACTAATTAAAATATGTTCTAAAAAAAATAAACTAATTAAAATATGGTACAATCTTTTACCATCTAGCTTATGCCACATGACACTTATTTGTGATCAATTTAAACAGTCCAATTGATTATTCATCATTGAAACATATCTTAATTAAAGAATCACAACTATAATGCGACGGAAACAATCAAGTCAATGAGCTTTAATATTAGTCGTTAAAAAGTATGAGTAATAATAAACATTAGAGAGCACAAATTTAGACAAAGCGTAACAGCTATTCAGGGCATCACCGAGAAGATTGACAATAACCTAGGGTAGTATTAAAGTAGTGTCCATGATGAGCCAAAATAGTGTCATGCGTACAAACAATTCATATACTTTTAATTGTGTATTAATACGTCTTTGGAACCTCAAGGAGTTAGGTGAGCGGGCCAGGTACCTGCTTTCAAAAGTAAGAAATTTGAGTTCGAATCCCCTCCCTCCCTTGAAGTCACCTTAGGGATTTATAACCTGTGCTGATTCGGCATGTTTTGAATTTGGGATGCGCATGTGCCCCTAGGATTAGGCGAGTGCTCTAAGAGGCCCGAATACCTAGGTTATTAAAAAAAAATGTGTGATATTATTGTCGTCTCGCTCAGCCCTGAAATGTCATTATGTCTCGTCTTGAGCGATATTGCAAAAGGAACCTCTATTCACGCACATGTATTTACTAAAAGCTCTAAGCTCCTACTTAATGTCGTGCTGCCGCCTAACACCACGCCGGTCTTCATTAAGTAGGTGCTTTCAATAAACAACTAAGCTCAAATAGAGGTTCCCTATTTTAAAATCAATACTCCTAAAAACAAAAATTTAAAAACAAAATGATGAGTTATAAAATTCTAAAATGGTGAAATTAAATATCAAAATGTTAAAATTAAATGCCCTAAAATCTCAGAACATTCAAATAGAAGTGTAGAATTCTAACAAATTCATAGCTCTAATGCATTATCCTCTGTTCGCGCCTATGGGATTTTTGAGAGCGCCTACGTTAGAAACCCGCTGCTTTCTTCGAATCATACTATGGAGATCATTTTTTCTCCAAGTGTTTAACCCAATGGATCGGCCATGAGCTTACCTATGGTCTCTATACGAGTCCGCGTGGCATATATGTAAAAAAAAAAAAAGCCCTAAAATCCCCGTTTGAGCATGATGATTACAATATAATTTTAGGACCATATTTTGAAATTTGTGCCATGTGAAATAAAAAAAAAAAAGCCCTAAAATCCCCCATTGTCTAAATCCAAGCAGTCCACAGGTTTCAATGAGATTCGAATATAGGTACCCTTAGAAATCAGGTAGGCGTGAATAGGGCTATCAATGGGTTGGGTCGTACCCATACCCAACCCGATATTTCATTGGGTCGGGCATGTAAACTTGACCTATTGGGTCAGGCTGACCAAGAGGTCTTATTTGGTCAGGTCAGGTATTTGTTGGGTCGGATTGGGTCGACCTAATATTACATATATAACACGTATAAAAATAGGGTTTTTTTAACGGATAGGGTTTGTAGGTCGGGTCAAGTGCACCATAGTCTGGTATTTACAATTTTCTTATTTGGCAGACATGCCCTATATGATGAATAAGTGAAAATTTTGCCCATTTCATAAGTTAGACATAAACAATATATGGTACCTCTATTTGCGGCTACATCCGAAACCAGCTGAGTAGGGGCAGAAAACCAACAAAAAAAACCGAAAATATCCAGAAAATTGAAAAAATCGAAAAAAACCCTTCAAGAAAATTAACAATATTATTAAAAACTGAACGGAAACTGAATTTTATCGGTTCGAATTTGGTTAACCGTAACTAATAAAATTCGGCTCGGGTTCAAGTTTGGGTAAACTGACACTGGGTATGCCGAACTTCCCCGGCTTTTCGCTGCTATTAACACATTTCTAATCTATTTTGGAACGGGTCACTGATGGCAACGGAAAACTGTGGCTCTAATATATTTTTAGTGTCTCATCATATGCATCATAATCACCAAGTTGGGGTTTGACAATAATTCGGCGAGGTTAAAATTCAAAAAAATTTGACAAAATCCGGCAAGTTTAGGGAAATATTCAGAGAGAAAAAATAAAAAAAAACAAATTTTTTGGAAAATAGTAAAAATCACATTTGTTTTTAAAAATTCAGGAATTATTAGTAAATTATTCATGATTTAAAAAAAAAAAAACACAAATGTTTGACAAAATTGGGAATAATTTGGGATTAATTCGCAGAACCTTAAATTCACGAATTATTCACGAACTTTTTCAAAAGTTAATGATTTTTGTAGCTGATATGAAAGACATAATGTTAAGATATGGTCGGACCAAAACTGCATCTAAAAAATTTTTCTGTGAAAACACTTTAAAATACATTGACTAAATGTACGCACTGGATGCTTACATCCAGAGCTTTGCAAAATTGCTCTCTTGAGGGAGATTTAGGCTGCCTATGACATAGCTCTTTGTTAGCCCCTACCATAATAGAGTTCACCTACTTTAGTTTATTCCCATTCTCTTTTCTAACTCACTGCAAAGGAGGATTTATCTGCTCTAGCAGCAACCTCTCTGCTCTCTAATAGCTCCCTATTAGAGCAAATAAAATCTGCTCTGTCAAGGAGTGAATAGAGAGGAGGGTAAAACTAATGAATAGGTAATTCTTGCATAAAATTAATCTTACTATGCAAGGAGTTATCAAAGAGAAGGGGTACCTGCTAAAAAACAGGTACCCTTAAAAAACAGTGACATATGTATCTAAAAAAATAGTGCCACATGTCAGTTGGTCCCTGGCCGGTATGTATCCGATATATCAGCTACTCATCTGCCAAACCGGACGATTGACCTGATATTTAACCCAATATAAATCATGGTATATATCCATATCGGATAGGGCCTAACCCGAACTCGTAGTAAATAATAGCATTAATAAATCACACAAAAAACACATCAATTTTACATGGTTCGGCAATGGTGCCTACGTCTATGGATTCACTCAGGTTCCAGCATATTCTCAAGAGTTACTGAAAGGTTACAAGAGCGGTCTCCACATAACATTACTATCCAAATGCACGTATAAAATAATGAAGCTTCAGCATCACCATCACCCCAATCCAAGTCTGAGGATCATTTCCTTCTTTTTCTTCTTCTATACTATATAATGGGAGAAGAATGAGTTGAGAAACGTTCGCGATACCCTGTATATTAAAAAAGTTTTAAAACCCAATTAATAAAATTTTAGTAGAACTAGTGAGCCGCTGCTTCATTTCAATGAGTAAACCGTGTCGAATCCGTTTATTTTTTCTCTCTCCGTTAATACTCTGAAAAAGATTGAGAGGATTGCCCTCGATCCATAGTTTGTCAACCCAGCCCTTCTCTTCTGCGAGCTCTAATTCTCGTCGAAGCGCCAATGCCTCTGCAACAATAGCGGGTTTCGACCCGCATCTTTCCGCGTAACATAACAGTGTAGATCCAGTGTGATCTCTGAAAACTCCTCCGATACTTGCTTCACCCGGATTACCGTGAGATGCTCCATCAAAATTCAGCTTGATGTAGCCTTTCTAGGGTGGCATCCAATAGACTAAGTTGATTTCTAAGTTGGGGTTAAAGTTTTTTTTTTAATAACGGTGGGTGTCCAGGCTAGCTTGCACGCACCTCGACTAATCTCACAGGTCTGAAACTACCGACCGAATAATACTCTAGTGGTAGCCCGTGTGGGGACTCGAACTGATAGATGGGGTTAACGTTATGAAGGTAATTTGTTTTAGGGCGAATATGGTCGACCATTGTTCTCTAAAAGTTGAAAAGAAAAAATCAGTGATAAAGTTTGGTGTGGTAGAAAGAATTAATAAACTTAAATGGTTTATGGATAAGAGTGAGATATCGGTAATAGATTGGGTTACTAAAATGGCTTACGGTTGCTGTGATAGAAAAGAGTGAGATGTAGGTAATAGATTGGGGTTACTATAGCGGCAAAAAAGTGGAACCTGTGCTCACAAATGCAATGCATGGAATGCATGCATGCGCGCGGTTTATATGGGGCTCCCAATGGACCGGATTAGGGTCGGGCTTGGGCGATGTACTCAGCTCAAGTCCCGCCTCTATCGGGTCGAGTCAGGCTTGGGCATTTTTTTGAGATTTTTTTTCTAATAAAATTTGGTTTGACTATTTTTTGGGATTGCTTTTAAGGCTATTTTTTCTAATAAAATTTGTTTAGGCTTTGACTGTTTTTTTTCTAATAAAAGTTTAAAGAATGTTGAAAATTTAATTAAATAATTATAGAGGTTCAGGTACATGCTTTTATTCAAATATTTCATTTTAGTTTGTTACAGAATGATTATAATGGACAACAATTGCACAATGATTATAACGGACAATGATTAATCTCAAAGCATTTAAATAAATTATATTTAATTAAAAGATTTTTTTATAACTTTAAAAGGATATATATATATATATATAGGCCGGATGATGGAACACTCAACCCAAGCCCGATCCGGATTGATTCGGGTTGCACCATGTCTAGTCCGGTATGGATACCGGCCCGAGTTTACTTGATAGTACCACTTTTTCCGGGTCAGGTGCGAGCCAAAATCCGAGTCAACCCTATCAATTGAGAGCCCTATTTCTACATATGTATTAAAACACAAAATTTAGTTAATCCTGCGTTTTCCCAGCTAGCAATGTGATTATCCAAACAACGAAAAACAAAAAAAAACAAAGGAATCCTATGATTTCCTACAACTTAGATATCCATGGAAAAATATAAAAATATTATTTTACTTTCCTTTATTTCCTGTGTTTTAATCCAAACAGGCCCTTAGCATACAACTAAAATTCAGAGACGAGGTCCCAATTTGTAAAGTTAATGCCAACAGAAATTAGCAAAAACGGCCAGCTTTTATATCCGATGGCACACCCAGAAAAGAAAAATGAGCCATTTTTAGGCCATGCAGGGCAGCTGGATTCCCGAAATTCCCAAGGGTGTGTTAAGCTCATAACTAATACTCCAAACATGCGTAAAGCATTAGTTAATTGCTTGAGTACTTTGGGTCATAACACTATCACGCTCTATAGCCGATGCCTATGGCGGTCCACTCTATCGCCACTCTCACTCTGATACCTCCTTTGATCCTTTTCTTAGGTCACTCCATCTGGAATCCAATGGCCTACTCTATGGCATCTGGAATCCGATGGCCTACTCTATGACAGTTTTTACTTTGAAGTTCAAATCCGATGGAGTTGAACTGAAACGCTTCGTATTGACGTTTTCGTGGGAAAGGGAATAGTTGCTCTAAAGAACTTTGATGCAAAAGATTAATAGAAAACAAAACACCGACTCTATCATCTAATTCAACAAACTTGACCATTAGTTTTTGCCACTATCTTTGAATGCATTGAATCAAATGATAAAGGTGTTAGAAGTTTCTATTTTGGTGGCCATCATTATGGTCAATCCGTTGACCGGTGAATGGTGTAAGATCAATCTTGCAATGTGTAGTTGCTAATTCGGTGAGTTTGAAAAGAATATGCAACTAATATGTAAGTCTTTTAGTTATGGTATGATTGTGATTTCTAATAACAATATAATTAATAATTTAAATCTTTAATGGGAAAAGACTCTTTGACTATAAATATAAAAGGTGTCTGATTCCAACGATTGCTCAAAACAATTCAATCCTCCCTATTAGCAAAAGCATCCTCATTGTGTTAGAAAATATTAAAAGCGAGAAGATCGTTAAAGATCAACAACCCACCATTAATGGCTCACACTCAAGGTGCGCATATATATTTAATTTATGGATTATTGATTTATTATTTTTGATTGATCATGCGCCTAGATCTTATGACTTATTTTAGATGGTCGGATCGATAGATCCATTTAGATTTCATCAATTGGTATCAGAGCTTAGATTGGTATTTGATCGATCAAAGCATTAGTATATGAGTTTTATTTTGGCGTTCGATTTTTTTTTCGATTCAAGATGATTTGATTTGCACTTATACAAAAAGGTCAGAATTTACTTGTTAACTATTTATGAGTGTCGATTTTCCTTTTCAAGTTTGATGCGAGATGGGTATAGCCACCTGCCATGATCTGCGCTCATGCAAAAACAGATGCAAGTCAGTATTTACCAAGTAGCATGACCCATAAAAGGCAGTAATCACCTGCAAATTTGAAAACGCCAAAATTAACTAATAAGGCGGTAGCATTGCTTTTTAAGAATCTAACAAACAATTTCAAGGCAACAGACAAGACCGTGACAATAGTAACGAAATTCTCTTAATTTTTTATAAGTCATGTTTAAATCTTGAACCTGTTTCGTTTTTCTCAAGTCAAGACTAAGAACCACACGTCTCTAGTTCCTTTTGGAAAGGATACCTATTTAAAGTAACGGAACCCATATGGGTCTATTGGGCCTTGTGACATGACCATGGACCCTTATCAAGGCCCACACCCAACTTAGTTTGTGACTCAGCCCGATCCAGCCCATGATTCGGTTCGGTCCATCTCTTAATTGCGCCCATATTTTATGACCCGATTTTGTCCGTTTGTCCTTATGGCCCATTATGACTCATATTATTCCTTATTCTTTTTGGACTATTTATGGGCTATTTATAAGTCCGATTTTTAAACATTATATGTGAATTTTAATTTTTTCGGATATTTCGAATCTGTTTTTGAAGTCTATTTTTGATAATGAGCTATCTGTTGTGATGTATTCATGACCTGATGTTATTTTTATAAATTTTAATTGGATAATTATTGATTATTTGAGTACCATTAATTAGAGTTGGGTATTGGAGGTTGTGCTCCATCACCAAGGCTGGTACTTACACATTATTACACTCGATTATTATTAATTTTGACACTTACTCATAACACGAGTTGGACTTGGCTTATTTTTTTTTGAATTTCACTTTTGTGGTCATCTAAAATATTATCAAACCTAAATTGAAAGCATGACTTGAAAAGATTCTTCAGCCCAACGGTGATGATCATTCCTAGTGTCGTGATTTTCATAGTGAGGTTTAATTTTATTGAAGACCGTATTACAAATTCAGTGAAAGTCTGTAGTGAACGTTGGCATCACAACATAAGGGATTCTTCTGCCCAACGGTTATGAATCACTTAATATTGTATGATGGTTGTATTTTACTATTCATTATTTTGTGTGTGGGTACTGCTAGCGTATTGTGACTCGACCCAACGGAGGGTCATAACGACGCAATTAATATCACAATCATTAATATAGATTGAGGAAGCGGCTAGTGTGTTATGACTCAACTCAACGGAGGGTTATAATGACATAAATTATTTCTCAATAAAATCACATTAGTTTTAATTTTTATTATATTCCTTGACATATTTTAACTTTTGTGTCAAATATTATAATTATAATATTGTGGAATTGATAGCTACTTCAATTGTATGTGGACATAATAAAGCCCTTAATTATTGTGCAGCATTAAACTCGTCTTCTATAACTAATATGATTGGTGGAATTGAACTTTTCAGTGACTCAAATTATGACAAATGAAAGGAACAAGTTGCTATTGTTCTAGGCTGTATGGATCTTGACTATGCTATACGATCTGATAAACCCAAAGTGCTCACCGCTGATGCCTTAGTTGAGGATCTGACAGTGAACAATACGGATTTGGAAAAATAGGATAGATCAAATCGTATGAGCCTCATGATCATAAAGAGTTCCATTACTGATGCGATCCTGAGAGGTATTCCTGACTCACACAATGTAAAGGAATACATGCAAGCCATTCATGAATAATTTCAGGGGACTTCTAAAGCACTTGTCAGTAGTCTAATTATTAAAATGGGAACCATAAAATATGATGGTCATAGTGGTGTACGGGAGCACATTATGAGAATGAGTGGCATGACAACTCAATTGAAAGAAATGAATATGAGTTTTTCTGAGGGTTATCTTGTTCATTTCATTATGATTTCTCTTCCTGCACAATTTAGCCTGTTCAAGATTAATTATAACACGCAGAAAGAGAAATGGAAGATGAACGAGCTAATCGCTCACTGTGTCCAAGAAGAAGAAATACTTCATGCTGAAAAACCAAAAAGTGCTCATTACGCCGCCCTTGGACCATCGAAAGGAAATTTCAAGCGAAAGAAGGGATCATATAAAGGAAATAATATGAAAGCTTCTCTATCGAAAACCAAACAAGGAGAAGCTAGCGGATCTACTTCTGGCATCAAGTGTCACTTCTGTAAGAAGAAGGGACACATTAAGAAGAATTGTTAGAAATACAGAGATTGACTAGTTAAGAAAGGTAATGACCTAGCTTTTGTGTGTTTTGAATTACTTTATGTTGATGCTCCACGCAATACTTGATGAATAGATTCTGGTGCAACCATTCACATAAGTAATTCAATGCAGATATTTTGATTAAGCAAGAAGCTAAGTAAAAGCGAATGTACCATCAAACTCGGAAATGGAGTAGAAGCAGACGTGGAGGCTATTGGGACTCTTCGTTTCATTTTAGATAGTGGTTTCATTTTAGATTTAGATGATACTATTTAAGTTTCAAGTATTACTAGAAACTTTATCTCAATTTTTAAATTGGATTCATTAGGTTTTGAATTTAAATTTGGACATAATATTTTTATTTGATTCCAATATTATCGGTGGTGGCTCATTAGTGAGCAATCTTTATCAGTTGAACTTGGATTTATCTTACGCCAAATCTTTAATTTCTATGCATATAAATGATAAAATTAGTAAGAAACGAAAATGAGCAATCGACAACTCTTCCATTTTATGGCATAAACGTTTAGGCCATATATCTAAGGATAGAATGGAAAGGTTAATTAAAGATGATATAATCGATGCGCTCGATTTCTCTGATTTCAATACTTGTGTTGATTGTGTTAAAGGAAAACTCACAAAAGCTAATAAGAAAGGAGCTATCAGGAGCACGAGTTTGCTAGAAATAGTCCACACTGATATTTGTGAACCGTTTCCAACTCCTGCTATTGGTAGTCAAAAGTATTTTATTACCTTCACTAATGATTATTCTCGTTTTGGTTATATATTTCTCATTAATGAGAAATTTGAGGCCCTGGATATGTTTAAAATCTATAAAGTCGAAGTTGAGTTACAACTTAATTTGAAGATTAAAATTGTGAGATCTGATGGAGGCGGAGAGTGCTATGGTAGATACTCTAAAACAGGTTGCAATCCAGAACTATTCGCCTTGTATCTACAAGAGCATGGCATTGTCGCTCAATACACTATGCCGGGAACACCTGAATAAAACGGTGTAGTTGAGCGACGAAATCATATCTTATGGATATGGTGAGAAGCATGCTATGTAACTCTAAGTTGCCTATGTTCTTGTGGGGAGAAGCTTTGAAAACAGCCGTGCATATCCTGAATCGAGTTCCTAGTAAGGCGGTTTTCAAAACTCCTTATGAGCTATGGGTAGGAAGAAAACTGACTTTAGAATATTTACACATTTGGGGCTGTTTGACTGAAGCAATGGTGTACAACCCACAATTAGGAAAATTAGATCCTAAAACTATAAGTTGTCATTTCATTGGTTACCCTGATAGGTCAAAAGGCTACTGATTTTATTATCCCACTTATAGTACCCGGATTGTTGAGACTAGATATGCCAAATTTTTTGAGGATCGTGAGAACAGTGAAAGCGTTGAGCCTAGGAAAATCACTTTTGAGGAAAATCGAGTTATAATTCCTATCCCTTTTATCCAAGAAAAAGTGGCACCAACACCAGTTATTCAAGCAAATGTTGATGCACCTATGGCTATGCCTAATGAAACACATCACATTGAGGAGATTCTTGCACCCATGACGACTGCTAATGATCAACCATTGTGTAGATTAGAGAGAGCAAAGAAGCCAACCATTTCTGATGACTATATAGTTTACCTCAATGAGAGTGAGTATGATTTTGGAAAGGAATCAGATCCTGTTTCCTTTAGCAAGCCATGAAGAGCGATAAATCCACTTAATGGCTCGAAGCCATGAATGATGAGTTGGAATCAATGAAACATAATTCGATCTGGGATCTTTGTGAGTTACCTGAAGGAGTTAAGCCTGTAGGCTGTAAGTGAGTATATAAAACTAAGCAAGACTCCAATGGTAATATAGAAAGATACAAGGTTAGATTAGTCGCTAAAGGTTTCAGTCAAAAGGAGAGAATAAACTATAAAGAGACATTTTCTCCTGTCTCTAAAAAGGAATCATTTCGGATAGTCATGACATTAGTAGCTCATTTTGACTTAGAATTGAATCAAATGGATGTTAAAACTGCTTTTCTGAATGGTGACTTGCATGAAGATGTCTTTATGACACAACCTGAAGGTTTTCAGGTTGAGGGGGAGAGTCATTTAGTTTGTAGACTCAAAAGGTCTATATATTATTTAAAGCAGGCATATCGACAATGGTACTTAAAATTTCACGAAGTCATTTCAAATTTTAGTTTTAAAGAAAATACTGTGGATCAATGCATATATTTTAAAATCAGTGGGAGTAAGTTTATCATCATTGTTTTGTATGTTGATGATATATTACTTGTGAGTAGTCATTTGCGTATGTTATATGAGACAAAGAACTTTTTATCAAAGAGTTTTGATATGAAAGATATTAGTGAAGTTTCCTATATGATAGGAATTGAGATTCATCGAGATAGAGCCCGTGGCATATTGGGATTGTCTCAAAGAGCTTATATTGATAAAATTCTTAAAAAGTTTAATATGCACAATTGTTCCGCTACTGTTGCCCCTGTCATTAAGGGTGATAAATTTAGTCTACTTCAGAGTCCTAGGATCGATTTGGAGAGAAAGCAGATGAAGACAATTCCCTATGTATCTGGAGTTGGGAGTCTCATGTATGCACAAGTTTGTACTCGTCCAGACATAGCGTATATAGTTGGCATGCTTGGTAGGCACTAATGTAATCCTGGTTTGAATTATTGGAAAGCAGCCAAGAAGATTTTTCGCTATTTACAAGGGACTAAAGGACACGTGCTCACATACAAAAGAACGAATAACCTTGAAGTTATTGGTTATTTAGATGCTGACTATACTGGGTGTCAAGACACTCGTAGGTCCACATTGGGTTATATTTTTATGTTTGCAGATGGACCTATATCTTGGAAGAGCGTTAAACAAATACTGATTATTTCGTCTACTATGGAAGCATAATTTGTTGCATGTTTTGAGGCAACATGGTTGAGAAATTTTATCTCAGGGCTTCGAGTTGTTGATAGTATTTTAAGGCCTCTGAGAATCTTATGTGATAATTCCGATGCGATAGCCATCTCCAATAACAAAAAGACTAGTGGGGGTTTCAAATATATTGATATAAAATATCTTGTTGTAAGGGAGAAAGTTCAGAATCAAATTGTATTTGTTGAAAAGATTAGTACGACACTCATGTTGGCTGGCTTACCTCCCAAGCTCTTTTTGGAGCATGTTGTGCGCATGAGATTAACGGATAATTTTGATAGCTTGTGAGATCCATATGAGAGTGAATACATTTGTTGAATTGATTCGGAAATGAAGCTTATTTATTTGCTTTTTTATTTTTATGCAAATAAAATTTGGAACATATGGTGCCAGTGGATGGCAATAAAGTAGGACCAATAATAGATTGAGTTTACATGTAATCACCATTCAGTTTGTAAACTTGTAATCTATGTGAAATCATACTAGTTGGAATCCATGTTGGTGATGACTTCTAATACGGTAACTAATGAACGGTCATGTATCGATGACATGATATATTGACTGTGTTAAAATTCTCACTGGACCGGACTGATTATAAAGACTTTGATTGAGATTGATTAGGACTTATCATTCAAGGAAAGTTAGCTAACATTTGGTAATCGGAGTTTATTGATATAGTTTGGCCAAGTGGGAGATTGTTAGAAGTTTCTATTTTAGTGGTCATCACTATGGTCAACCCATTGACCGGTGAATGGTGTAAGATTAATCTTGTAATGTGTAGTTGCTAATTCGGTGAGTTTGAAGAGAATATGCAACTAATAGGTAAGTCTTTTAGTTATGGTATGATTGTGATTTCTAATCATAATATAATTAGTAATTTAAGTCCTTAAAGGGAAAGGACTCTTTGGCTATAAATATAAGGGATGTCTGGTCCCAACGATTGCTCAAAACAATTCAATCCTCCCTATTAGCAAAAGTATCCTCATTGTATTAGGATATATTGAAAGCGAGAAAATTGTTGAAGATCGATAACCCACCATTAATGGCTCACACTCAAGGTGCGCATATATATATATATATAATTTATGAATTATTGATTTATTGTCTTTGATTGATCATGTGCATAAATTTTATAGCTTATTTTGGATGGTCGGATCGATAGATCCATTTAGATTCCATCAAAAGATTCTAATTTGTGTCATTTTTTTGAACCAAAGATCTTCAAATCATAGCCGTCATATCACACGTCCCAAAAATGCCGGCCTTTCTTTTTAAAGGTTTGCAAGAGTAGGTTTTTTAATGGCAACTATTCACACCCTTTATAAAGCGAGAAGGTCCGGTTTCGTTGCATCGTTTTATGTAACAAAATAAACAGGGTAGCGCCAACGCGTGTTCACAGAGAGCGCCCATATGTGCAACCCCTTAAAAATCGATGATTGCTTCCGATTTGATGATGCAAATTATTTTCTCTCTGTTCTTCCACACAACGGATCTTGAGATCATGTCTCACTTATCAAATAGTCAGTTTTTTATCCAGATCTCACATATCCCCAAAATATGTCCTTTGTGTGTAATGGTACACATTACGCTCAAATGTGATTTTAGGACCATATTTGCGGATCTATGAGGTGTGGAATACAAAAATGACCATCTAATAGGTGCAACGTGATCTCAAGATCCTTTGCGTGGAAGATCTCGGTGAAACACAATCTCCATCATAAGATCCAACCCAATCAATGGTTTTAAAGGGCTTCCAAGGTAGGTGGTTTCAAAGAACCTGTTGGGGCGTTTAGAGCGCCCAAATAAATGTGGCTCCCACTATTAGGGCTGTCAATGGGGCGGGTTTGGGCCCAATATTTTAAGTCATTTAATAAACGGGTCGGGCCGGGCTAAGCTTGGATAAGAAACGGGTTTGGATTCGGGATGCAAAGTGTAAGTCCGAATCCAACCCGGCCCGGTAATATGAGGCCCTTATATAAAAAAAAACTCTTAAAAAATATTAGAAACTAGGCCCGAACCCGGCCTGGATAGTTAACCGGGCTGAGTTCGGGCTATAACATTTAAAAGCTGGGCTGAGCCCGGCCCGGCCCGATTAGCTATCGGGCTGGGTTGGGGCTCTCATTATATCTTTGGAAAAAAAGGGCCTATAGGAAAACCCGGCCCATTGACAGCCCTACCCACTATATTTTCTATTGAAGCCCAAGGATCCGATCTGGATTGTCTAATCAATGGACACTCCATAGCCTGAAACTCTCATTGATAGAATGATCTGAACTATCCATTAATGCATATTTTCTTAATTCTGTCCAAATGTAATGTAAGCGGCTTCAATCAAGCTTTTTTTTTTTTTTTGATGAAACAATCAAGCTATTAAGCAAATCTGTTCATTTTAGCAATAGCACATCCAATGGTCAACAAATTCCAATTCGGCAGTCATTAAGTGAGGTGTCAGTTGGGTTTAATTCGGATAAATTTGGGGATTATAAAAAATAATCATCAATTTCTAAAATATACAAAAATATATGTTAACCTATTTAAAATAAAAAATGATGTCTTTAAATGACAAAATAAGTGTAAGATATAATCAACATGCATTAACAATTTACAATTATAAAAAAAATATACAAAGTATGATTACAACATGTATGACAATGATAATTTTTAAAATATTCGGAAAATTCGTCAAAATCAGAGAATCGACAAATCAAGTGAATGTTCGACGAAAAGTTTGGGAGACCACCTACATATATAATTTTGCCAAAATTTTAATTAATTTGGAGAAATTTGTGATAGAGCTCGTAACTTCAGATGGATGGGCATGTACGCCAAATGGGGTGCATATTGTTCTTATCATATATATAGGATCATAGAAAGTAGAAACTGTAACTGAATTTTCCCCAAGGCCAAAATTGATTTGACATCTGGATCTTTTTGGATTTCTGAACCTTTCTTTCATTAATATATAATTGATGCCTTGATGGCATATAATCAATCATATGCGTATGTTTTTGAAATTACATGGCTAGCTTGTTTTATTATTACAATTTATAAACACTCTCCCCCTCCTGCCGCCTGCTGCTATTTTTCTATCTGCTCCACCTCAAAATGACTAGATTTTATTCATTTTCATGAAGAATATGAATGGAAAATTACCAGAATAAGAACAAATGTAAGAAATGTACCTTTTTGTAGGATAACATATCACTAGGGGATTCATGAGAACCACCTCTTCCCATTTTGGAGAGACTTAACCTTCATAACCAGCCCCTCCCTTTCAGCTTCTACTTCGGCAAATCTGAGGCTCATATGGAAGTAGCGTTCTCGCATATCTTTCAACTCTGCTTCCAGTATTGATGCCGCCTTATCTTTGTAACCCTCCTCCCTTACTACATCTTTTGCTACTGGCTTCTTCTCTGACAGCAAACTGTCGACAAGAGGATTTAAATGCAATGTAATTATTAATGGAACTAATATAGTAGTATATTGGAAGTTAAAAAGAAGATAAATTGAGTTTTTCTGTAACTAGGACTAAGGAAGTAAGGATGCCTATGGAGATGGGAGGATACTATTGAAGTGCAGCTAGAAAGAGTGGTCTTGAAATTCCACCAAGGTTAATGTCATTTATGAAGTGTTTGCTGATCAACAGAAACCTTGGGGAAGAGTATTGTGAATTTTTACTCAATCTAAATGATATTATGATTGAATACCCTCCTCTCGAAACCTGCATTCTGGTGTTGACATTAGGTTTTCCATTGGTTTCTTAAAAGAACTCACTTGCGGAAAATGCCTTTATGCCAAAAGGAATGGAGTGACATCTTCAGGAAAATATCATATGCCCACCCAGATGGGTATTTCTTCAAATGGCACAATGTAGCTTTAGTATATTTCACAGCTTTCATATTAACAGAACGGATGAAGTGAACATGTTCTTGCAGGATCTCACAGATTTCATATTTCATGCTTTTTATATCAACCACAACTGAGAAATGGATGAATTGGAGGTAGATGCAGCCAAAGAAGGATCCAGATCATGGGTCAAAATTTTAGAGGAAGCCAGTATGTATCGTCCAATACATATCGATTTCTGAGGTCACCAGTACGATACTTTGAATGCATCATACTGGTGCACTGCATATATTGTAGGTACATATCGGACGATACATACCAATGTATCGTCCGGAACTGATACCATGATCCAGATGCACCCTTCCCAAATACCAGATTCGAATCCTGATAAAGTGTGGTCATGGGGGCGCACAAACAAGATCTAAATGGCGTAAAACGAATGAGAAGTCACAAGACTTCCATTCCCCTTGAAATTGCAAGCCCATCAAAAGAAGGAAAAGTATGTGTTCAAAATCAAACTACTTAGTATACACACTTATACTTGACTTGCCTCTTAAGCTGTGCTTTGTACATGTTATTTGCCTCCAAAGCCTCTGCAAGTTCAGTTTCAAGCAACTGTATCTTCGATACGGAATCAACTCCTATAACTAGTTGTTCCTTTTCATTGTAATCACGTAGCTTGTTATCGCCCTGAAGATAGAAAACAACCTTTGAGTTAGGGCAAATGTTATGGCATCCCTCTGGACGAAAGCTTCGGATATCATGTTTTTGTCATGTATAGGATGATGCCAATTGATTAAGCAAAATATATTAATATCTACCAACCAAATCCATATGAAAGCAGCAGAATCGTAAGTAAATGTCACAAGCAACAGGAACATGATAGGGCAATACATAATATAGGTTTTCAGGAAACACATTTATAATATTCACACAGAAAGGTTTGAAGCTCATTAGAATATTAAAATGCATCGGGCATTGTTTAGAACATGAGCTTCGCTACTGAGACTTTGGGTACACAATGAATAAATTTTCCACACATGAAATGGGTTTTTCAGAAAATGTGCAGAACATTATAGAAACCAAAATTAGGTAAAGAAAACTGCAGCTTTCCATACCACTTTGAATTTCAGAAAGTCAGGACTCCCCATGATAAAAAAATTAACCTTGGAGTGGATTTTACATATGTGTCATTGCAGTTCGATCATAGATAGATTCAGCATCTTTTCTGGGATTCAATGATCGAAAATATACATGCAGAAGTTGTCAATTAACTTTGAGAATTTCCTAGGATACACTTCTTCAGAAATGAAGGGAAATATTATCATCCACAAGTATCTATTCCATTCAAAAGAACAAACTCTTGTATAATCAAAACCTTAAGAGAACCAATAATTTCACCCTAAGATGATGGTGTATAAAGCCAAAAGGGAACTGGCCAGATATGGAGAACTGCAAGGCAGGCTCCTTAGTACTTAGCATAACGATCGAAAAGGTTTTGTTCCCTCTCCATGAATGTGTAATTGTGTATATTTGGAATCATATAGACCTCTAAGAAATCTACAGGCTCATGTTGCATTGTGGTGCTTGATACCTCTAGGATACGGTTTCATTACCTATTGTACTAGGGTGGTATTCTATTTTCTACTTCAATAAAACTACCCATTTGAAAGAAGGAAGATATAGAGTATGATGAATAGAATTGAATGTCATCAATTTTGTTGACTGGATGACCATATTTTTACAACTGCATCAGCACTTCTATTTCCACTCTACCGGCAATAATCCGTTTTCATTGCTACGTCCACAGATGAGAAGAGTTACCATCTCTGTCGCTTGATCCCCACCTGCTTCCCGTCTTCAACAGTGGAGAAAATGCATGTTGTGGGTGAAATAAATTGGGACATACACTAGCCATTAGATGAATGGCCTCGATTGTCTCACAATAGGTTTGAGGAAAGCACAGAGATTGTCAAGACCTATTGAATATGCTATCACTTTGTTATTTGAGTAGGCTGAAAAAACAAAGAGAAAGCTAATGACAAAAATAGAAGCAAGATGTCTCAATTGGAGTATATGAAGATATATTATTGTCAATTTGAGAGAACCCTTTACAGAGAACAAACAGAGGAAGTGCTCGACTATGCATAGACATTCTTGCTAGGCCGCCATCAGAGGACCCACAATCTGCAGGTATAAAAAGGTCACTTATGAATTCCTGCATGCTAATCCTGTCTGGTTTTCAATTAATGCATTAGGCTTTGAGAAATCTAAAAGTGATAACATTCTATGCATATAAACAAGGTATTAACTTCCTTTATTTATGGAAAAAACAGTGAAGACAAGACATGGCACTGATTCAAGTGGTTGATATCAAGAGCAAACTAAAGAGAAAATCAGCACAGTGGATGAGGAACCTAATGTACCTGTGCTGGAAATGAAAGTTTCCTGATCTAAAGATAGAGCATCTTTCTAACCCTTACCCAAGATAAGGATAGAGAACTTCATGATAATCCAATCAACTTGCTTATTGGTTGCATGTAATAGGAACTCTCTATCTCTCCCTCTCTCTATAAATGATTATAGGACTTGACTCTCCTGACTGTCAACACCAAAATGGTGTTTAAATGATCTTACACCATCAATTGTTTAAGATGTTGGTGATCCGAACCGCCAAAGTCATAGATCATAGACGAAGTGCAACATGCCCAAATATGGTGTTTTAGGGAGATTTACACCATCTGATATGTGGAATAAAATATCAACTGTTGTTTTTGGTTTTAATGGCTGATATTAAAGTTCATCAATCGGATGGTTCACATCCACTTATAGGCATGTTTCTTTGAGCTGAGATATGTTCCAATGATTGGTTGCCACTTGAATGATTTAGATTGGTCAAAGATGTATGCCTCATGGCATAATGATATATCACACTTCAATGGTGTGAGATAAAAGGTATACGTTAAATGGTGTAAGATCATTTAAACACCATTTTGGTTTTTAAATGGCGGTCAGGAGCCATTTTCCTTGATTATAACTACGGTAAGACCCATTTTGTGCTGATAGGTTTCAAGACAGTTCATGCAAAACCAAGAAAGCCCAACTTAAATATGCTTATCAAATGCTTAGAAAATCAAAGGTGTCTAGGGAAGGGAATCTAGATGGCTTCGTACTCATTGGACATTGCAGTCCCTACATATACAACCTGGGAAGGGATTCGTATATAAATGAAAATTAACTGTTGTGTAGTGGTTGCCATGTCAATCCCAGCTTACCTAACTGGAAAAAATAAACATAGGTGGTTTTGGGAGAAATTTTTTATTTTAGAGGGAAAGAAAGGAGTAAGACATCTATTTTTGCTAGATTCAAACCTGAGTATCAGGGCAAAGTGGTATTTTTAGTGAGCATATTTGAAAAAATAATGAAGGAAAACATTTGGCAGGAAATTGCTTGTATGAACATTTTCCAGGAAAATCAGAGAATAGTCCACACTGCTAATCCAGTATTTTGCATAATTGAAACATGTAAACATTAGCTGCCTTTTGTTATGGAAGAAAGTAAACAGAGGAAACATTAAGGCCCGTTTTATTGAAAGTAAGGGTCAGCTAGTGATGCTCTTACAAATGCTATTGAAGAGACAAATTTCAGTTCTTCAATGGCACTTTGGGAATGACAAATTCACATTCTCCAACTTGGGAGGGAGTTAAAATATGTTCTTAATGTAGCATATTGCATTGGCATATTGGAACACATCATATAGGGGATTTTTAGTCATAGATGAGTCTATAGATAACTATTGAGAACTGTTTCACATTACCTGTATAAAATTTCATAGGATTTTACCAGCTCGGGGGGGGGGGGGGAGGGATGTCGATGAGACTTCTTTCATAAGTTATTGGAAATTTAGATGTCCAATTACGTTTTCCTTTAATTACTACGTATATTTATGAGACCTCGTTCACTCACTGTCATCAGCATTTTCCAGTTCTTACCAATAACTTTGTGGTATTACACTAACCATAAAAGTCAAATCAGAATTATTCAAGCCTATAAATCAGTAATGATTGGTAGCTAGTTGCTGAATCATTGCCCTCTGACTTCTTTCAAACAACTGAAACTCTGATGTTCCGTTACTGCATAGTAAATTAAATAACAATGCATTGATCTTACAGGACTATTTCTTAAACACATTTGAGATAGACAATGCATTGATCTTATAGGACTATATCTTAAACACATTCGAGATAGACAACCTCTCTAGAAGAATCTCTAGATAATAGAACAAAAAAGAGTAAAGAAATATGCATGTTGTCTCGATTATTATCAGCAGAAAAGATAATGGCTGATCAAATTTACACAAAGAAAATACATGCAAAATAATATTTGATTTTATGTGCTTGCAAAACTTCAATGTCAAGACAAATGCCTGATTTGTAACCTTGAACGTTTCTATGCTGTAAGACTTGGAAATTGTGCAGCCATTTTAGCATATGGCAAGCAAGAGATAGATATGGACTACGTTTCTCATTCAAAGTGTGATTTTTTCATTTATTATATACAAAATGAGAATATGAGTGAATGGAATAATATTGACCTCTCTTTGGTAGTTAATGGTATCAAGATTCTGTTGACCATTTGAAAATTCTAGTAACTGATCAATTTCTTTTTCAGTGTGTTGATTGGTATTCCTTTCTATCTCATTCTATCAAGGTAAGACCATGTTCAAAATTTCGGAAGAAACCGGAACGTATCGTCTGATACGTACCGGTTTCGGAGGTCTCCGGTACCATACTTTGAATGTATCGTACCAGTGCATTACATATGTATTGGTAATGTATTGGATGATACATACCAATGTATTGTCCGGAACCCATACATATTGGATGATACGAAGCGGTTTTGGAGCTGGACAATACGTAGCAGAAAACCAGTAATTTAAATCATGGATAAGACTTAATTACATTCTGATAGTCAAATGATTAACTTTAGTAATATCAAATAAGTACGAATCACAAGAATTAACTTTAGTAACATCAAATCAGTACGAATCATAAGAATAGCCAGGACAAACCTCTAAGAACTTCAACTTTGGAGGAAGTGAATTGGCATTAGCATTGTGTTCAGAAAATTCAGGCAAGTCTTTATAGCTTGATTCCTGTAGAACCTGTTTCTCATCCCAATGTTTATCCTCTTTCCTCAGTTTCAGTTCTCCCTCGAGGGCTTCAGCTCTCCTTAGGCACTTGTCTTTCTCCTCCTCAAGGACTTGTATCTTACGTTGAAATTGGCTATTTGTTCTCTTAATCCGGCTAAGTTCATTCTTAAGCTCCGCATCATAAGCACATAATGCTTCTCTTGCACTTAGATCACATTCCAGTCGCATAAGCTTTTCTTCTAAGGCTACCCTGATACGCATGGCTTCCTCTCCTTCAGACAATACCTTTTGCATGCTAGAAATTTTCTCGATAAAAGAAATTCGCTCCACCTTCAGTTCTTCACAATCTCCAGATAATAATTGCAATGATGCCTCTATTTTACTTTTTTCAAACTTCACTTCATCAAGTGAACTTTTAAGAGTCAAATTTTCATCCTGGAGAACTGCAATTTTCTGCAATTGAACCTTCAAGCTGGAAATTTCTTCCATTAGTTGTTGTCTTTCATATTCGGAAGCTTTGAGTTTTAGCTCAAGTTCATTGACCATGCTTTCAAATTTCTCTTCACTAGATTTGATATCCTCTAGCAATTTCTTCATGTGTCCTTGGTCAGCCATCAACAGTTCTTCATTCTGTTTTGAAGCAGCTAGCATCCCCATCAAACCTTGTACCTTATTTCCAGATTCTAGTCGGAAGCTATATAGCTCTGTTTCGTACATTCTTACCTTCTCAGTGACTTCTTGAAGAGAAATTTCCAATTTCGTCTTATCTGCACGCAGAATTGATGCTTCAAGTACTGCTTCTCCCGCTATTCTCTCTCTTTCGTCATGAGTTGACGATATTTGTGTAGTGAGGTGTGCTACCTCTCTTTGAAGTTTCTCTACTTCAGCAGTTTTCTCCAAAAGCATCTGATTTAGTAGGCTCTCAGACAGAATTTGTTTCTCTCTATGTTCCTTGTGTTCATGAAGAAGAGCTTCTAGTTCTGAAGTTAAAGATTTCTCTTTTAAAGCAATATCATGTTGTATTGAGGAAAGCTTTACCCCTAAAAGTTCAACCTTCTTATAGCAATCATTAAATTCTTTTCGTGATTGCTTCAATTCAGCTTCCAAGTGTGTACAGTTGTCATGTAACTCCAGTTTCTGCCTCTTTAAGTCCCCATTCAGTCTCTGAAGAGAATTGCACTCTTCAATAAAGCTTTCAACTGTAGCTTCCAATTTCAAATGGGCTCTCTTTAAATATTCCGATTCTTCTTGAGCTTCTGACCACCGCTTTTGGGTTTCTTGTAGTTTTTGTTTCAGTTCTACCTTTTGTGTTTCCATCTCATTTCCTAGTCTTCCAATCTCCTTCTGAAGATCCATAACAAGACACCTAGAATTTTCTAGTACTGATCTACTGTTCTCCCTTTCATCTGTTAAGTACCTTAATTGAGCTTCCAAGCCAGATATGCGTTCTGATAACTGCACATTTTCTTCTTCCAATTCAGATATATGGATTTCTACATCTTGTTTTCCACTTTCTATCTCCATTGACTTCCTTTCAAGCATCTTACTGGCAGAAACATGGGAATCCATACTGCTAGTAAGCACCTTCAATTCCTGCTGTGCATCATCCAGGCATTTGGAAGTAATACTACCTTCCCTTAGTGCATTTTCCAAATTTTCCTCTAGATGGAAATTTTCTTTTTGAAGATCAGAAACCCGAGCTTCTAATACCCTTTGAGATTGTCTTAAAACCTCAATCTCTTCTTCCTTCGCAGCCAATTCCTTACTCATATCATCAAATTCAGATTGCAGCTTCATTTTGAAAATTTCAAGTTCTTGAATTGAAAGATAAAGAGCATTTTCTTTCAATAGGTGATCTTTCTCCTGCTTTTGAGCTTCGGCAACTGCTACATCTCGCTCCCTGATCTCTATCTCGCAGCGCTGAAACATAGCCTTGCAATCAACAATTTTTTCCTTCAATAAATTATTAAGCTCAAGAGCCTTGTTTACCATAGCCTCAGCCTGCTCTTTCTGAGAGACAGAGTCTGAAAAGGTGTTGTTGTTTATCATGTCAAGACCATTTTCGTCTTCAGCATTTACATGATAATAAATGTTATCCCAGGGCCTTTTTGTGTGTGCTAATGCCAGATGAATCTGCTTATGTAGTTCGGAAAATATTTTTGGTATCTCTATGGAGATATGTGATTCAAAATTTTCAACTGTTGTACATGCAATAGTAAGCTGGTTCTGCTGCTCAATTTCTCTTACTCGGCAACTTTCTAATTGTTGCTGTAACACAGTAACTTCAGTTTTTTCCTTTTCTAATTTCAGTTGACAGTTACAAAGTTCGACATCAAGATCACAAGCTTTATCTTTGAAAATTTGCAATTGATGCTCCAGTCCAGTACACTTGTTCTGAAGATCAATTATTTGAATTTCAGATGCAGAGGTACTTGCAGAGATATTAGCTGGAAACCCGTTAGAAGCAGATCTACGAGAAGCCTCTCCTGTTACGGTATCCTTTCTTGATTCTTTCATCTGAAACATAAGCTCCATGTTTTCGTCTGTAAGTTCATTGCAATCCCTTTCTAGCTCCTGTATTTTAACATTTAGCACCTCAATTTCTTTTACCAGCTCAGGATCACCCCCACTAAAGAAATCCATTTGTTGTCGATCATTGAGAAAATTGGATAGCTTTGCCTCTAAATTGACAATTTCTTCCTCTTTCGCAGATAGCTTACGTGCCCATTCTGCATCGATATCTAACCGAGTTTGTTTCCTCTGTTCCTTTTCATGCTCAATCTCTTGGTTCTTGAACTTCAGGCTTTTTTCCAGTAGTAGCATGGCAGATTGAGCTTCTGCTTGCGATTCCTGTAACTCTTGCAACTGGATTCTTAAGCTCAAGTAATCCTCAGTTGGTACCTGCTCATCTCCAGGGTTTTGAATATCACTGAAATCAAGTTTTTGTGCTGAACGATTGTCTACCTCTATTCTCTGTTTCTCTATGGTCTCTTCCAGTTCCTGGAGAACGGAAACAAGCTCAATATTTGATTCTTGACTCTTCTTCAGTTGTATAGTCAAATTGGTATTGGATTCTTTCTGGAACTTTACTTCATCTTCCAACTCCTTTTGCATACGGGCCGTCTCTTCAGCTTGAAAATTTGATTTATCAGTGGCAGTTTGTGTTACCACCGACTCTTCTAATGATAATTGAAGTTGTTCATTCTCCACCTTCAAACGTTCCAGTTCTGCATTTGCTGCTGAAAGCTCCATATCCAGATCTGCTTGACATCTCGACTGGTCGGAAAATTCCTTCCTTAATAACTCAAGATCAAGCTTCATCTTCCGAGCATTTCTTTCCCACATCTTTGCTTCTGCACGAAGCTCCTCAATTGTATCCTCAGCAGCTTCGAGAAGGTCTTTAGAAGAATTAGCAGGTCTTAATGATAATGGGGCAAGTGCATGAGATGGACTTGGCCCTGTTAACTCCTGCCAGTGATTTTGAAGATGAGGGCTTGATCCCGAGACCCCTGAATTGAAGGATGAAGGGTTTGATCTAGAAAGATCACTACCAGGACGACTGACAAAAGGTGCACTATTTGGAGAACCTGCTGAATCGTGTCTCCTGTTCAGATTGGACATGTCCCCATTTGAGTTGTTTCTAGGGGAGAAATTTGCTCTCCCTACTGAACTTTCACCTGAATCAGAACTATAGCGTGACCCAGTTCCCGAAAAACTCATATCCTGCAGCAAATAGGAAACATGTTAGCTAAATGGGGGAGAAAATGAGGGGAAATTTATCAAAAATAACAGCCAAAAAAGGAAAAGACAGCAGTATTAATAAAATAAACATTTCCCAAAATTCCTGAAACAATCCAAACCAACCAGTTATGGTCAACTGAGAAGTATTCAGATTCTACTAGTTTGGAGGAATGGGTCTCCATAACAAAATTGCAAGTCTACATATTTATTGGAGCCAATAAGTAATAAACATAGCAAACTACGACGGAACAAACTGGACAGATTATGAGCATGCTAAAATCAGTTTCATAAAAATAAATTTATAAGCAAAAAAAATCAAATAGGTATACATGGTCATACAGTGTCATACCATCACCAAAAGTTGAATGCTGAAGAATTCAGGACCCGATATATATTCACTACCAAAGGATTCATTGATCAGGTCTACATATTTATGAAAGAATAAAGTGTGTGTATTAAAGGTGACACAGTTAAATATTTAATCATATTTGGGTTTGATATGTAACCGATAAATTAGAAGGGAAGGACAAGAACAGCCACAGGCTTGAGAATGGGCCCTTCACACTCTGATCTATACTACTACATAATACGCTGACCCGTTTCTCATAGTTCGACAGTGAAAAGAAATTGGTCAACTCTCTTTAACAAGTTCCTTTATGCTTGGGAGATTGAAGGGCATGACACTCATCATCACCTCCACTACATTTCATCTTATATATATATGTGTGTGTGTGTGTGTGTGTGTGTGTGTGTGTGTGTGTGTATATATATCAATCCTAGTATTATGTTTTCCATTCAGTAGTAGTAGTGAAAGCAGTATTTCCTATTTTCTTATCTCCTGAAACTAATTGACTTCTTGGGAAGAGTGAAAAAAAGCTTCAAATATATGTCTCAAAGAAATAATGTTTTGTAGTCTAGCAGGTAGCTGCATTTTAGATGGTGAATCTTCAACAATGCCATGTGCCAACAATAAATTCCAAAGGGTACTATTCTTTGTCCACCCATTTCTTCATCCTACCAGCTGCATCCTGCAAGGAATTTGTTGCAATTTATTTTTTACTATCATATCCATGCATTTCATTTAATCGGTTCTTTACTATGGTTTAAAAAAAAAGTGCATTGTTTATAATCAGATATTAACTTTCATAATTTAGACTGCCTCAGCCCAAGAAATTTTATTTATGATATTATCAGCTTTTTATATCAAATCAAAGGATCAAGAGTTTGAATAAGACCCAATGCATATTTGATCATATTATGTCATGACAGTTAAATAAATATATATATGCAAAAAGCATTCTGCTTAAGCTACTTCAAGAAAGACTAGAAAATACGTTAATAAAATTGTGAAAAAAACTTCATGGACAAGTGAATATAGAGGAAGCATAATCGTACCCTACTCCCATGCTCCCTTGGATAAGAAGTACCACCCAAATGGTTACTAGATGAAGATCCAACACTCCTATTCATCATATTATCGGATCCATCCGACTTAGAGTCCATGTCATCGTAATCAATATTCTGATCTTCCAGATTGGAAGTTGTTTCCCTGTGAAAAATGCAGTAAATGGTAAAATGTTAAACTAAATTTTGAAGTGCTGAAATATTAATAAAGAACTTTAATGTACAATATACTTGAATTTTGTTCTTGGGGTTAGGCACTGAATTTTGACCTGTAAATGAGAAAGAAAAAAAAAGCAATCGTTACCACTTTTATTTAGAACAACCAGTAAAGATAATTTCCAAATTATATGCACATTGATAGACATGCCATTGCTGGATACCCTTAAGAAGTGTGTTTGTGTCGAATGATGAAAGCATACCCAAGAAGTAAACATAATATCAGAATTGCAGCCAGATCATGGAGGAAGAAAGGGAATTGGATGTATGATTTTTGGCACTAGTAAATATAGAATGTAAATATGTGCTGCCAGGGACTTCATACATCCAGATACAAATGGTTACATTAATGAAAGATATCACAAAACTCAGGAACAGTTTTATCGTCCAGTTAAACACAAATTCAACGAGCACTTCCAATCATAAAATGTATGATTCGATACATGTTACCAATATAGTAGGTTTCATTATATGCTTTTCCTTTCATTGTTAGATGAGCCAAAGCGATGATAATGTTATTAGAAAGATATCTTTTTCTCCTTTTTTGGGTATTGATAACAAAATGTTTAGGTATATATTTATTGTTACTGCTCTAGGTTTCAAATACATACATTTTCTGTTGATTTGTGTTTGTTGAAATTTTTAGTATTCTCTTATCATAACCGGATGATTCCTACAGATTCCACACTAATCTGGACCTCATTTTCTGTATCTTTTCATATTATCCTTATGTTAATTGACTACCAAAACCGGTTCCAGATTGAATTCATACAGATCCATAATTTTTCGTTGTATTCTGAGCTGATTTTGAAGGGTCAGATAACCCTTCTAAGCTGTTTTTTATCTTCTCTCATCAAACAAGGAGGCAAAGTAGGAAGGGTCCTTTAGTATCAGGACATCATCCTTCCTCTCAGTTTTTTGCCAACTTTCGTACCTCCTACTCCTGAGATCCCTAGTAGTTGTGTCTTGCCTGCCTCGGCACCTTCCTCACAAAAGGATGCACTTGATTTATGTAAGTAGTATACTGCCTACTGCTCATCTACTAGCTAAAAACCATAAACATCAATTTTTCAACTAGTGGAAAAGTCTTGTTGAGACATTTCTTAAATACATTCTAATTTTTGTGTCCTTATTCTGCTACTTTTCATTATGGATGCTATTACATTGTTACACGTTAATGGTCTTTAGATTTATGACTTTATTTGATGCACCCTACGAAGTTTCATCCAACTTTCAAGCCCTTGTTATGTGGAAAAGGCAATATATAAAATAAAATTGAATCATGAAATCACAAGAGAACCAGATGGACTTGCATCCCTTTTTGTAGAATATAAATTAATTACTGAAAATGCTTACATAATGAGGACAAAAAAAGGACAAATTAATACTATTCTAGCATCCCAATAGTCAAGTTATAACATCATGACTTTTCATTAATGATATGGACCATTTTGACATTTGTTAAATAAGAAACTTTTCATAGAACTGGAAAATACAATAAAATCAAAGGAAAATATAATAACATCATGACTGAACAAGGTAACTTCCTTTTCAGGTGGAATACGGGTTGCTGCTTAATTATTAGTTATGACCATCAACTCCATGTGTGTTATCAATATCTCTACGTGTGATTCGTATGCGCTATGTTGTCATATGGAATCACATTTCAGAACCGTCTCATCTGTCGGAAAGAAGACAGAACTATCTGGATCGGAGCTTCCATAAAGCCCGCTCATTTGCTCGTTCGAAATCATCAAATTATGCACTCGATGGAATGCACAAATGAGGAAGCATGACATTTCTCAGTTGTCATGGAAGAAGTTGAAAACTCTGATTCACAATCTATCCCATTGGTAACGAGGACTAGCATTGCAACAAGTAAAGCACAACATTCCCCCACATAACATTTGGGAACATGCTTTTCAACAAGTAAGAAACAAGCTTCGAGGAGATGATGAGTTTTTCTTTCCACTACCTCATTTTTCTGTGGGGAATAGAGACGTGGTTTGCTACTCAATCCCATGGGTGCGAAGGTAAGACTAAAGATGGTGAGATGAATACTCCCCACCATTATCAGATCGGTAAACCAGAACACTTGTTTGGAACTGAGTTTAAAACCAATTAATGGAAAATAGGAAAAACTGTAGGAACCTCATCCTTAGATTCCAGAATAACATGGTATAACAAGTGCAATCATTAATAAAAGTAATAAAGTAACGATAACCACGCAAAGAGACTAGGGATGGACCCCATACATTAGAATGAACAAGCTGAAAAGGAGTACCGTTTTTCTTCCACTACTAAAGTAAGAAGTTCAACAATGTTTTGAAACTTGGCAAACTTCATACTTAAACTGAGAACTATCAAAAGCATTAAACAGTTTGGAAATGAAATAAACAAACATGACATAGAAGTAGGGATCAGTTCAAGGATGGTACCATCCACATACCCTAACTTGCACTTTGAGCCAAAAAATAACTCCGCTGACCAAGATCACACAAGGTAGTTTGTCCATCAAATTTCGTCATGGTAATCTGCAGTCCATGGCTGCCTTCATTACCACTGCTCAGATTTACCTTAATGTCTTCCACTAATATATATTACCTTACTCACATACACAAGATCTTCAAGCAAGGAAAAAAATATTAAACCACTGTCCACACAGTGGTACAGACACCACAACTACCCGAAATACTACTGGTTAGGTAACACTTGATGAGCTAGCCTACAGCACTATACAGTGCAAAATTACGACAACACCTTCACAACCAAAGCATAAAAAACCTCATAGAATACTCAAAAGTGAACCAAATTGAACAAGATCGTTCCAAACTGTTTTTGACCTAAAAATGATCCATCTTTATCCATCAAACCAGACAGATCAAGATCATAGATGATGAGAACTCGAAATTGGTGAATCAGCCTGTAGAACAAGCGTTTTGAAAAAAATAAAAAACTCTGATATAAAATTACCTTAATATGTGAATCTATCTCATGGGAAATGTTTTGCATGCAGATCCGATCCAACTCAACCATTTACGAGCCCCATTTTCATTTGGCAGAGGAACAAAACACAAAAAATCGTGAATGGCTTATTTCACAAAAATCCCTCTGAAAGTCAAGGAAAGAGGTACCAAAACCACAAAGATGCAGAATTAAAAATACTTATCTTTCTATCAAAATCATTCATCATCATCTGAGGTTAAAACTTTGACCCTACCGACATCAGCATGACGTCATGCTGAAGTCAACATCAGCAACCGAAAGATCACCAAACGTCTTGCTCTGATACCAAATTACAATCTCTACCTAGAGTTGATTAGATCTGATTAGGTTCGAGTAGTTTAGGGTTACATGAGGAAGAAGAAGAAGAGAGTGAGAGAGAGAGAGAAAGAGAGAGTGATGGGGACATCGGATCCAAGGCACCTTTTTTCCATTACCGAAGGCACAAGAAAAAGTCGAAAGGGCTCCTCGCACTTCGTGGCGAATGAAGGACGTAAACACTGGGCGCGACACATGACAAGGAGGAAACGTGCAAGGAAGGACCAAAGGAAACAACGAGGAAGAATAAAAGAAAGAAAAGGGAAAAAATAGGCTCTCTGCCCAGACTCGCGAGAGCTAGCTTTACTCTCGCGTGAGGGAGGTTGACCAGAGAGGCCTCCGATTCGCAGCTCCAGACTCGCGTGAGCGAGATCGGCCAGAGAGCCCTCGTTTTTGTTTGGTGACTCAGTTCTAGACTCGCGAGAGCTAATCCAGGTCCCGCGCGCGCAAATTTGCATACGGACTTGAATTTTGAGTTTCATTGTTTAGGTTTTAGTTTCCTTTTTGAGTTAGGGCTCTTCTAATTTCCAAAGCTTTGCTTAGTTAGGGTTTGGTTTCATATCTATAAATATAGCATTGTAAAGACAATTCAAATACCTTATGATTATTGAATGCTCTCGAATGAAATTTCATGCTTTGAAAGAGTGATTCTTTCGACTAGATGAGCGAGTCTTCTTCCCTGTAGGGTTTGGTGCGAGACCAACTCTCTTTCTTTCATATCTACTTTTATCTCTTGATCTTCGTGTAAGTGCACTTCAATTTAATTTCTGTTGATCTTGAATTATTTCTGTGTTCCTGCTTGTTCAATCTTTTTGAATCCTAACCTAGGATCGTTCTAAAGTCCTGAATATGTAATTGCTTCATTTTGAGCCATCTAAGTTGATTTTCTTACGTTGAATCCTTTCTTTTATGTTAGTATGGAATTGAAAGAATCCATTATGGTTTCGTTCAGTGCCCCAAACTGATGGAAGCCTAGTTCTTTCACTAGAACCATAGTCTTCCAGATCTTGGAGGGAACATTATGCCAATTTGACACTAATCGGAATCAAAACAAATTGCTAGATAGGAATTCTTAAATTTTCTTTGAACATCTGCATTTAAATTTATGTTTTTTCTATTATTTTCTTAATTTAATTAATCTTAGCCAATCATACTAAGATTAGTGTTAGTTCCTACATCAATTTGGTATCAGAGACATAGATTCAGTTTAGGGTTATTTTGTGTTCATCCTAGGTTCAGGTTGCATCGTTTGAGTACTAGGTTGCATATAGGTATTGGTTTTGTTTAGTGTTCAGAATTGTGATCACCAATGGACCAAGATCCTAACCGCACTTTCCTAGAGGCACTCCAAGCATAGATGGCTGCTTTGCAGGCAAGTTAGAAACGCATAGTGAAGTTTTACCAGAGTTGACTCGAACATGTATTGGTGAGAACCATAGACCTCTCATCAATAACGAAAGGAGGAGAGAGCCTCCACTCGTGAACCCCACCCTGATCCGGATGATAAAATTCTGAAATCCTTTAAGATCATTGCTCCTACCTTTGACGGAAGGATGAACCCGAAAGCCTTCCTCGATTGGTTGTCCGACATGGACCATTATTTTGAGTGGTATGATATGTCGAATGAGCGTAAAGTTAGGTTAGCCAAGATGAAACTTGTGGGCCAAACCAAACTTTACTGGACTAATGTGGAGCGTTGTCGAGTGACTCTCGAGCACGAACCCATCTCCACGTGGGAGGGCATGAAAGAAAGCTTCATGAAAAATATGTCCCCTTTTCCAACAACCAGCATCTTCTAGACCAATGGCATGGCCTGAAGCAAGGAAATATGCCTGTCGTTGAGTACATTAACAAATTCAAAGAGTACATGATGAGAACCGATGCAGTTTAGAGTGCTCAAGTCACTCTTTCCAGATTTCAGACAGTTCTTCATTCGAAATTGCAAAAAGAGCTCATTCCTCACCTTGTTGAGGATTTAGAAGAGTGTTACGCTAGAGTGCAAGAATTATAGCAGTACCTTAAGCCAATTGTAGGTAAACATTTTGAGTCTAGTGGGTCTAGTTACAATTCTACCTTTTCCGAGACTAGATCCAATGTAGGAAACCAATTGTCTAAACTCGCGCAAAACACTCTAGTGAATCCCAAGTTTGATAAAAATAAAGGAGTTGTGGGTGAGGACTCGAAGATTGGTAGCCCAATGAAGTGTTACAAGTGTCATGACTTTGGACATTTTACAGCACAATATCCTACCCGTGATCCTTCCCGGAACTTGTTCATTGAGGAGGAAAATGAAGAACAAGATGTTCAACATCCTCAACGTCAATTGGGTCCTCCCGTACTGGCCAAGTCACATGATGGAGATGTGGAAAGGAATGGCGGTTGTAGAAAAGAGATTTGGCCACTCACGGTATATGCGGTCTTTTGGGCTTTATGGATGAAAAAAAACAATAGAGTTTTCAGGCGCAAGGCCAAGTTGTTCTCCTTGGTCATTCGAGATATCAGGGATCTGGTGATTAACTAGAATGCTTGCAAGATAGCTGACTTTAACAAGGGGTTGCACCACTTCATGGTGCTCTGGGAGAATTGTTGTGTATAGAGGTGCCGGTCCGGTCATCTGCCGAGTGTGCTTTAAGGGGGTTTCTTTTTTGGTAGTTTCTTACTACCCGCTAAGGTATGTAATACTTTTTCTGTTTTTATATATTACCTTTGTTACCGTCTCAAAAAAAAAAATTGAAGAAGAACAAGGAGAATGGGAAGTGGTCTATGAGCCTAACATGATCCCGAGTGATGAAGAGGGTGAGGAAGAGAGTAAGAATGTGGTGTTTAATAAGGAAGTCTCCTACCTCGTTGAGGGTAATACCTCACGGTACCTTGCGCTTAGATGTGCCCTAACCCAACAAAAGGAGAGCGACAATTGGCATAGAGATAATATCTCTTATACCTTTGAAGATGCGGTGAGAAAGACTGCAAGATCATAGTCGATAGCGGAAGCTGCACAAATGTTGTTTCCGAGAGCACGGTTTCCCACTTAGGACTCACACCCATCGCCCACTCTCGATCCTATTGAGTTGCGTGGGTAGATTCGTCGTCAATCCCAGTTTTGAAAATGTGTCAAGTGCCTATACAATTTGGATTGTATAAGGACACCTTATGGTGCGATGTCGTGCCTATGGATGTGGGTCATCCTTAGGAGGCATTGGTTATATCATAGGAATATCACATTATTCGGGAGATCGAATGTGTGTTACTTTTTGGATGAGGGTAAGAAGATCAAACTGAATCCTCTACGTCCCAAAGCACGCAATGCGTAAAAAGACAAACCAAGTGAAAATGTTTAGCAAAAGAGAGAAAATCTAAGACCATTAACATTGTCAGTCCATAGGGTTTGAGGGATGTGATAGATGAAATCATTGCTTACGTCCTAGCGACTGTTGAGACATCCATGGAGTCACATGTTGATCACCCTAGAGAGATAGGGCCGGTTTGGAGTGTTTCAGGATGTCTTCCTGAACACTTACCAGATGAGTTACCGCCCTTAAGGGACATTCAACATGCTATTGACTTAGTTTCAAGTTCAACTTTACCTAACTTGCCCATTATCAGATGAATCCTATCGAACATGCATAGTTGAAAAGACAAGTTGATGAACTTCTTCAGAAGGGATTCATTAGGAAAAGTATGAGTCCATGTGTCATGTCTGCACTACTTACCCTCAAGAAAGATGGATCTTGGCGGATGTGTTGATAATTACGCAATTAACAAAATCACGGTCAAGTATCGATTCCATATACCGAGACTGGATGACATGTTGGATATGATGGTTGGTGCCACAATATTTTCAAAGATCGACCTTAAAAGTAGGTACCATCAAGTCTGAATGCATACGGGGATGAGTGGAAGACTGCCTCCAAAACCAAAGATGGTTTATATGAGTGGCTCGTCATGCCTTTTGGGCTTTCCAATGCCCCAAGTACATTCATGAGGATAATGACGCAAGTGTTGAGACCTTTTATAAGTAAGTTCTTGGTAGTTTATTTCGATTGTATACTCATTTACGGCCAAAACAAGGAACAACACTTAAACCACTTAAGGCAAGTTTGTTTGACCCTTAGAGGAGATAAGTTATACGTGAACCTTAAAAAGGGTGCCTTCATGACATCTAGAATTGTCTTTTTGGGGTTTGTTGTATCCTCTGATGGAATGACTGCGGACCCTGAAAAGGTGAGAACCATTGTTAAGTGGCCTGAGCTTCAAAGTATTCACGAAGTACATAGTTTCCATGGGTTAGCCACATTTTACAGGAGGTTCATACATGGTTTCAGTTCCATTATGACTCCCAAGTCCCATCACAGATTGCATATGTAAAGAGGAGTTTACGTGGACCAATGTTGTGACTAAGGCATTTAAGGAGATTAAGTCTCGAATGACAGAAGCTCCTGTCATGTGCCTTCTAGGCTTTTCTAAAGTCTTTGAGGTAGTGTGTGATGCATCAGGCATTGAAGTAGGTAGAGTCTTGAGTCAGCAGGGCCATCCCATAATTTATTTCAGTGAAAAGCTAAATGAAACCAAGCAAACTTATTCTACCTATGATAAAGAGTTTTATGCGATGGTAAAATCTTTGAAGTATTGGAAACATTATCTCCTACCGCAGGAATTTGTTTTGTTCTCAGCTTATGAAGCTTAGTGTTATCCTAATTCCCAAAAGAAGCCAAGACATGCGAAGTGGGTTGAACATCTTCAAAGATTTACCTTTGTGCTGAAGCATCAAGCTGGAGTTAAGAACAAAGCCGCAAATGCACTTAGCAGTAGGATGGCAATGTTACACTTAAAGAGTATAGAGGTTATTGGGTTCGAAGCATTGAGGGATGAATATCCTACAAACCCAGAATTTGGAGAAGAGTACACCTCACTCCTGAGTGGTCAAGGGAATGGATCACATAGATATACCCTACGGGGAGGTTACCCGTTTAAGGGTCATCGTCTTTGTATTCTCCGCACTTCTTTACGAAATTTTCTCATTTGGGAGTTCCATTCCGGCGGTGTTGCTGGATATTTTGGTCGTGACAAGACCGCTGCCTTAATTGAAGATAGATTCTATTGACTCAATGTCATACGAGATGTTGCCCAGATCATAGGGCAATGTCGCCCATCTCAGATGGCAAAATAGAGGAAATAGAGCACCAGTTTGTATGCGCCTTTGCCAGTGCCGCACACACCGTGGCAAGACCTCTCAATGGATTTTGTGTCAAGACTTCCTAGGACTGTTAGGAATAAAAATTCAGTTTTTGTCATGGTGAGCCGTTTTTCTAAAATGGCCAATTTTATCTCATGTTCTAAAACCTCAGATGCGAGTTGTATTGCGAAGATTTTCTTTGATGAGGTTGTGTGTTTACATGGGTTGCCCAAAACCATAGTGTCTGACAAAGATGTAAAATTTGTGAGTAACTTTTGGAAGACACTTTGGCATCGAATGGGAACTAGGTTGCAGTTTTCTACAGTTTATCAGGCACAAACAGAAGTGGTGAATCGGAGTTTGGGAAACCTCTCACGGTGTCTTATTGGTGATCATGTCAAGAGTTGGGACTTAATGTTATTTGACCACATGTTCGAATCCAATCCCCGTTCAAGCAGAAGGCGAAGACAAAAGAGCCATATAACAGAGTTTGCATATAACAATTCAGTCAATAGGACAAGAAGTAAGAGTCCATTTCAGATTGTGCATGGGTATAAGCCTACGACACCCATAGATCTCATTCCCATGTCAGCATCTCATAGGTCTCTAGAGTCAGTGAATAGTTTTGCACATCATATTCATGAATTGCATGCAGAGATTAAGAAAAGAATTACTGCGAGCAATGAGAAATACAAATTTTCTACAGATTCTCGTATAAGGTTCAAAGAATTTAAAAAGGCGATTTTGTCATGGTTCGAGTTAGACCTGAGTGATTCCCACAAGGAGTTGCCAAGAATTTACAGGCCCATAGTGTTGGATCTTACAAGATTGTGAAACGTGTTGGTGGTCCTAATGCATATGTGCTAGATCTCCCTCCAAATTTGGGTATTAACACGACTTTAACACGGAGGATCTTGTTCCATCCTATGGTCCAACCATTGTTCCGCCCAATCCTTTTATTAACCCTTCTACACCTGAATTGACTCAAGTTTCCTATTCCATCCTGCCACTTGCACCTTCACATCCTAATCAAGAGATCATCGAGGATGTTTTGGAAGATCAAGTTATTTCCACCAACCAAGGGGGATATCATAGATATCTTGTCAAGTAACAAGCCCGAATCCGAGAATACATGGATTAAGGGGGAAGAGTTTCAACGAATAGACCCGGATTTGTTTGAGCTATACTAAGATCTTAACTCATCAGGGATGGCTTTCCCCCACTTGGAGGGAATTGATGGGGACATCAGATCCAAGGCAACTTTTATCCATTACCGAAGGTGCAAGAAAAAGTCGAAAGGGCGTCTTGCATGTTGTGGATAGGCGAATGAAGGACGTAGACATGCGAGCGTGACATGTGAGAGAGGATACATACAAGGAAGGATCAAAGAAAACAACAAGGAAACAGAAAAGGAAGAAGATGGTGAAAATAGGCTCTCTACCAAGACTCACGCGAGTGTGGTTCACTCTCTCGCGAGTGAGGTTGACCAGAGAGGCCTCTGATATGCAGCTCCAAACTAGTGAGAGCGAGATCGGTCAGAGAGGCCTCATTTTTGTTTCACGACGCAGTTATAGACGCGCACGAGCGAATCCAGATCTTGCCCGCACGAGTTCGTATACGAACTTGGATTTTGAGTTTCGTTGTTTAGGTTTTAATTTCCTTTTTGAGTTAGGGCTCTTCTAATTTAGGTAGCTTTGCTTAGTTAGCGTTTCATAGATAAACATATAGCATTGTAAAGACAATTAAAACATCTTTTGATTATTGAATGATATTTAATGAAATTTCAAGCTTTAAAAGAGTGATTCTTTCGACTAGAAGAGCGAGTCTTCTTCCCCATGGAGTTTGGTGCAAGGCCAACTATCTTTCTTTCATATCTACTTTTATATCTTAATCTACATGTAAGTGAGCTTCAATTTAATTTCCGTTCGTCTTAAATTAACTTTGTGTTCCTGCTTGTTCGATCTTTTTGAATCCTAACCTATGATCGTTCTAAAGTCTTGAATACATAATTGCTTCACTTTGAGCCATCTAAATTGATTGTCTTACATTGAATCCTTTCTTTTACGTTTAGTATGGAATTGAAAGAATCCACCGTGGTTTTGTTCAATGCCCTAAACTAATGGAAGCCTAGTTCTTTCACTAGAACCACAATCTCCTAGATCTTGGAAGGAATGCATCGCCAGTTTAACACTAATCGGAATCAAAACAAATTGGTAGATAGGAATTCTTAAATTTTCTTTGAAAAATTGCGTTTAAATTTATGTTTCTTCCAAGATTAGTGTTAGTTTCTGCATCACAGAGAGAGAGAGAGAGATGCAAAGAATTAGAGTTGAGTTACATTGCTCACAATCTTCAATGTTATCATATATACCACTTACACAATAGAATCCCATGTGAAACAACACCACATATAACCATAAAACTGACTATGCACACAATACTAATGCTGTAGACACACCAATAGTCCCATCTATTTGAGGTAGGTTTTGCTTCTTTCTATATTATTTTTGTTATATGCATTTATAAGAATATCACTACAATTTTTCCTATGAATCTATGATAATATATAGACGGATGACATAATAGATCAACTTGTTCTTCCATCTATCAACTCTTCTCACACTTGGTATTCATATATTCCTATGGTTCCTCTAATGATAAATGAATACTTATTCGAACGAACATTGCATAACTACAAATTAAATAAAAAATAACTTAAAGGAAAAAGTCACTGGGTGGGTTTGGACAGTGGTGTGAATGTTCGAGTGGAAGTTGTCCGACGGCGCCCCAAGATTCAGGCGACCCCAAAGTATATATATGGATATATGCACATACATATAGTGATTTACATACTTTATTTCAACATAAATGTATATATGCATTCAATTTGTGAATCTATGGAAAAAAAAACATTAAAACAGAGTATCAGAATAAAACTTCGTAATTCATAACTATTAAATAAAGCAAAATACTAGATTACTATTTACTACAAAAATTTAAAAGCTTATAACATATAACATTATAAGTATATTTAATTATTTATAACTTATAAAGTTATAAGTTTTATAACTAATAAGTTATATCTTATAAGCTTATAACATACAATTTATTGGTTATAAGTTACACAAAAAAAAACGCAAATGATGGGCGCTCGGCGGGGATGGGGCGGCCAGGGTGGGCTCCAAGGGGGCTCGGGCGGGCGCCTCAGGCCTGGTTCGCCCGGGTCGACACTCTGGGATAAACTGGGGCACCTGAGGGTCCGAACCGCCCCGATTTTTAAGAACATTGATTAAAAGTGCCATGATATATATATATATATATATATATATATATATATGAACAGGAAAATAATAATAATAATAATATAACTGCTACAAGTAGAGTTCAAAAGGAGAAAAAAGGGAAAAATAAGGGAATCCGGGCTTTTTCGATTACTCACTTGTAAACTTGTTCCGTAATTGCATTTTTTCAATGGCAATGAAATAGGAACTAAATTTCTTGAACTCATGAAGTCTGTCAGATTGACAATGGCCTCTCCAAGAATACCAGACCTAGCCGATCCCTAAAAAGAAAATTTAAATTAGAACTATACCTATTTGTTAACTTGAAACTGACAAAAGACAATACATAGCAACAAGCGCGATGTCAGAAAATAGAACAACAAATCAGATTCCAGGAACAAGGCAGATAAATCCAAATTGAATTGTAATGTATAAACAACAGAAGAATCAGACCATGGAAACAACAAGCTTAAAATGACATTCTTCGAGCTCTTTTGATGTGTCATCTGGAGAGAACCATATAGATTCCGAAAGGGACTCACTCCACTGACAATTCCCATTGCGTACCAACGCTTTGCTCGATTTGGCAATTGTTTTCCCAGTTTCCACTGAAATGATAGACACGAAAAGCTTGTCCCATCCTTTTGGCACCTGTTAATCACCAATTTCAACAGATTAAACAAATTATCATGAACATCAAGATTGAAATAAAAGTGTGCATTCCTTATTACCGATTTTTTTTTTATCACAACAAAATCTATATTAAAGTCCTGTAAAAAAAGACCAACAATATAACTGGTATATGTCCCAATTATCGAAATATATAAGAACACCAGGACCCTGGGACACTGCCTCATATTGAACCTTTGGCCATAGCCAGTTGGGTGCAATGTGGTACCCAAAAACATATTTGGGTGCCATGTAGATGTTTGCAAGGTTGATCAAATACCATTAAAAAAAATACATTCATCACCATAGTCAATGGCGGTCAATGTGCTAAAAAATGAATGGTGAAACAAAATATCCTTTCACCGTTCATTTTAATCACCGTTGTTCAAGGTCATAGGTTTTTTTTTTCTTTTTGACTTTTTCCTAAACCCGTAGGAAGGTGTGAACCCTAGGGGGGAAGTGGTATCAAGTGGGGATATGTCCCATGGTCCAAATATGGGACGCTGTCCCAGGTCCCCTATTCCTATCTTTGTGTAATATATATCTCAGTAAATTTTCATTATCTAGTAAAAAAATAAAGACGAGAACAAGGAGGAAGAAGGTGCTTAATTTCAATACAAGAAGCTCCAAGGAAAAAAAAATGTAGCGAAACCATTTCAATTCGATTGAAACTTATAATTGAATACTACAATTTGAGCTCCGACGAAGATACTTGGCAGCGCCTATTGAACTTAATCTCGAATGAACACAAGAAGTCTATAAAATCCACTCCATTCAACCAAAAAGAGTTTGAAACTCCCCCCAACTAACAAAGAATCACATCCAACTCCACAAAAAACACATGAAACAGACATCCATCACTCGCTTTGAACCATAAAAAACCTATAAAATTCCTACATTTAAATATATATATATATTTAATGCTGTTCAATTAGTAAAGGAATGTTGTTTCATTATTAGCCAAACATAATGCTGTTAAATTAGTAAAGGAATGTTGTTTAATAAAATAAGCTCCATGAAAGAAAACAATGTAGCGAAACCATTTCAATTTGTTCGAGACTTAGAATTGAATACACAATTTGATTTTTGACAAAGATACTCGGCTGCACATATTGAGCTTATTCTCGAACAAACAAAAAAACTATATAAAATCCACTCCATTCAACCAAGAGAGTAGGAAAATCTCCATAACTAACAAAGAATAGCATCCAACCAACTTGAAAAAAAAAAAGAACAAAACAATTCAAACAGAGATCCATCCCTCACTTCTAACAATAGAAACCTCACAAATTCCAACATATAAATACAAATCTCAAGATCTTTCTAAATGATATATCTCAGTAAATTTTCATTATCTAGCGAAAACATAAAGACAGCGACAACGACAAAGTAGAAAGCGCCTAGTTTCAATCAAACAGCAATGCTGTTTAATACAATAAGTTTCAAGAAAAAAAAATGTCGTGAAACCATCTCAATTCGATCAAAACTTAGAGTTGAATACTACAATTCGAGTTCCAAAACAGATACTCGACTGCACATATCGAATTTCATCTCCAACGATACACTATAGAAACCAAAAAGAGTCAAATTCCCCATAATTAATAAAAAATCATATCCAACTCAAAATAACATAAAACTAAAAACGAAAATAGGAAAAAAAAATTTAAATAAATAAAAAATCACAAAACAGAGATCCATCACTCACTTCTAGTAGTGACAGCCTCAAAAAATTCCTACAAATAAATACACATCTCTTGATCTTTATAATGGATATACCAGTAAATTTTCATTATATAGCCAAAAAATAAAAAATAACGGCCACAATAATGGCGAAGAAAGCACTTAATTTCAATTGAAAAAAACAATGCAGTTCAATCAAATAAGCTCCAAGAATTCAATCCAAAGTTACAATTTAAATACTGCAATTCGAGTTCCGACCAAGATACTCATCTGCACATATCAAACATTAATCTCAAATGAACACAAAAACTAAATAAAAATCCACTTAATTAAACCAAAAACACTCCAAATTCCCCCCAAGAAAGCACGAAACAGAGATCCATCAAACACTTCTAACAGTAAAAACCTCAGAAATTTCTACATATAAAATACACATCTCAAGATCCAAAAAAACAAAAAACGAAAAATAAATAAAGAAAATTAAATTAAATTTTGGAGATACCTGAACTGCCTGAAACTGAGAGAATTTAAAATCGATTCTCTCTCCTGATTTCTCAGGCTTATGCCTATGCAACCTGAACATTTTCTCTCTCTTCTTCTTCAACTACCAAAAATCTTCTACATATGAGAGAGAGAGAGAGCGCACTGTAGTTCACTGTGTATGTGCTTAGTAAGGGATCAAAGCCGGCGTTGGAAGTGCCGGTGCACGAGCATCACCGTTTCGAACCGAGGATCTTCTTTAAGATTATAATAAATGGAAATAAATCCCACGGTTGTGAACGACGGCGTTTTCTCAACCCCATCGACGTTGATCCAGAATCTAACGACGTCGCTTTCGTCCATTTTTTTATTTCTTTATTTCTATTTTTCTTTTTCTTTCAGCGAAACGGAAGAGATCGCGTTAAATCAAAGCCAAACGTGACGTTAAAACGCGGCCGGTTTTTTCTATTTCTTTTTATTTTAAGTTGTCGTAAACCTGAGCATAAGGCATATGGTTAAATCGGTTAATCAGATTGAAGGGTTTTGTTAAAATGCGCCGGTGGTATACGGTGCTGCTCGAGGGGGAGCAGAAATCGTTAGGATAGAACTTGTAGCTCATAGAACAGCCGTAGCATATCAGCTATGCAGTGAGTAGAGATTGAGAGTTACACTTATTACTTTAGAAAGCATAAAAATCCGTGCAAGTCTCAAAGTCCAAATAAAATACCTAACTAATACGATATTAGATTTGAACTCTTAAGACAAATTCACTTGAACCACAACACTGGTGGGACTTGGGACTAGAGTTTTATTTATTTTTATTTTTATTTTTATTTTGGATAAAGGATTCGGTTATAGGAGACTCATGTTCAATGGCTACCATGTGATACATGATTACATGATTGGGTGTCATATGGATACTTGAGCCAATGAAGAGAATCATTATAAAAAATTTGTAAAATAGTAGGTCAATAGTCTCAACTATGAGGATCCTTTGTTCTTTGAGTGGAAGATTGGAACGAAAAATAATCTCTATCGTTTGATTTAAAATAATCGATCGCTTTTTATGCTGGTGCCCTTAAAAATTCGGCATGTGTAAACGTAGCTACCCTTTTTAATTGTATAAATTTTTTTATTAGAGAATGTACTGTTTTGCCCATCAGATTCACCTTTTTTGTCGAGACCTTATATTTTCACCTTTCACCTAATCGACTAGCTCTAAGCCAAGTCAGTTTCAGTTAGCACTAGAAGTTAGAAATACCTTTTCTTACACTTTTTTTCGTTCTATATAGCTTAAAAATTTAAATATTTACATTTTTTTATATTCATGCGATGTGAAACAAAATCTATGTTGTCTGATATGAAGGTCACAATATAAAATCGATGGTGCTAAACATTGACACGAAAAAAGGAGATATTGCCTCTTAAAAAAAAAATATTTAAATAGTTGATGGCGACTCTTTAAATAGTCTGTACCAACTGCTTAAAGAGTCGACATCAACTATTTTAATAATTTTTTTTTTAAGTAAGTGATATCGCTTTTTTTTTCGTTTCTATCTTTGGCCCCATCGATTTTATATTGTGGCCTTCAAATCAGACAACATAGATCTTGTTTCACATCGCGTAAATATAAAAATATACAAATACTTAAAATTTTAAACTATATAAAAGGAAAAAAAAATGTAAGAAGGAGTATTTCTGACTTTTTGTATTAACTGAAACGAACTCGACTTGGAGCTGATCCGTTTGCTTAAAGGTGCAAATATAAGGTCTCTAGCGAAAAATGTGTATTAGCAGGGTTGATCCGGTAAATTTCTCATTATTTGACTTTTTTTGTGGAAGAAAAGTTTAAAGAAATGTTTTTTTTCTTCACTTCATTCAATTGTTGGCAAAAGTCAAAAATTGGATGGGAGAAAAGGAGACTACTTTTATATGTTGCTAAGAAAAGTATATGCATATATAAAGGTCTTATTTATTCCTTGAGTTTCGATTGGGTCGGGTACCTAGTGCTTCCACATGTGTAAATCAGATATGTGCATATTTAAAAAATAATAATAATAAATAAATAAAATCAGATAGGTTGATGTTGAGGTATGCGCACGGATTTAAAGCTCCTAAATCTGTGTGCATGTAATGAGGTGGAAATGTGCCGAGTTAGGAAGATATCAACCCAATTATTAAAACTCTAAACCAAAACCCGGCTTGGCCCATTTATTGAAACACTCAACTCGAGCTCACACCCGAATCGACCCAATTAATAAATAATCAGGCGGGTTCAGCTTGGGCAAACCTAGTTAAAAATTTAGGGTCTTACTCTGTCGACTGTCATTTAAAGATCAAACTGTGTTTAAACAATTTTACACCATTCATTAGCTTATGATCTTGGATCATCAATTGTAGAGCTATGGATCACACTTTTAGAGAGATTCAAACCATCCGATTTGTGCAATTTAATACCAACAATTGTTATTAATTTTTTATGATTGTTATCAAAGTTACTGATCAAATGATTTACATCCACTTATAAGCATTATCTTTTGGCTGGACATGTTCTAATAATGGATTGTTATTTGAGCAATTTAGACTGATCATAGATGTGTGCCATATGGCACAATGATAAAAAATGACATTCCAATGGTGTAATATCTTTTAAACACCATTTAGTTTTTGAAAGTCAGTTAGGAGCCATTATCCCTAAAATATAGAGTAGGGAGTTGGGTCAAGTCAGAAAGGTTTGAGAAAATTTTGTACAAAAAAAATTATATATTATATTTAATATTTATATAAATATTATTTATTATTTAAAAATAATAAAAAATAATATAGATTTTATTAATTTTAACTCGTCAAAATTAAAAAAAAATTCACAAAATCACTAAAATTTCTCCGAATGTTTTGGTAAACCCCTATTCAGAAAATTTCAAAGAAATTTGCCACTACGCCACCAACACCTCATAGAAAATTCCATCTGACTGAGAATCCACCTAGAAGTTGGTGAGCCATTCAATGCAACTATTAGGTGCCATCCAAGTTTATATGGCTTCGTCTTTATGGATTTAGCGACTCTCCCGTGCATCATCCAACAGTAGAACAACATTTAAGCCATACCGTTTGGATGGAGAGGAGAATTAATCGTCATTTGTTTACTTTGTCCGTTTGAAACATTGAAACAAGTGAGCCAAATGGATAGGCAAAGGAGACACCGACTAGAAAGAATCTGGTTTCTATTGATGTCCAAACTCCGGGAGAACCAACCATGAATCAAAATATTGGACGATACCGATACGTATCGTTTTGGAGGGGGAGTGATGCGATAAAAAATATTTTTATCGAGTATCCCCTGAAACAGTCAAATTATAGTCCGATATGGGCAAATTATTGCCCGTATTGGACAATAATTTGATCGTCTGATTTTTAGAATATTTTTTGAAAAAAAAAAAAGTATCATAACGATACATTCAATGTATCGCCGATACATTGAATGTATCGGACGATACGTATCGTCCTGGAGGTAAGGACGATGTAAGTTTGTTTGTCACAATCATGACTCAAAAACAGTATTGCTCCGTAAGAAAAGGGTTTTGCCAAGTAAGTAAGTAAGTAAGAAAAAGTTTTCTCGTTTTGGACCCACGGTCGTCCGTAGTGAACTTACGGACGTCCGTGACCACGGACGACCGTGAGTGATTCACGGACGTCCGTGCCCTAAAAACTTATATATTTCGGACAGTTCGGGCAGTTTCAAAACTGATCCAAATATTTCGAGTTTAAATTTTTTCTGGTCCATTTTCAGTCATGGAGATTACCTACCATTCTTGTTTATATTCTTAGATCTCTTTGATGGTAAAGTGTTTATGTAAGGCTATTGTATAAGGCTTGTTTGAAACAAGTGAACCTTTGCAAGAAACGTAGGTTGATGGTAATGGTTACTATGGATAGTATGATGGAGAAAGGCTATTGTGTTTGGTGATTGGAGTGCTAGGGTATATCATTCCAAATAAGCACTGTAAAGTTTTCTTTTATTATTCATAGTGAATTTTCTTTTGGATCTGAGATAGATCCCGTGGTTTTTGCCTGTGATGGGTTTTCCACGTTAAAAATGTCTTGCGTACTTTATTTTGATTGTGTGATGGTTGTGAGTAGACTTTAATTGATAAATATAATAGATAATATTTATAAATCGTAATTTTCCAAATTTCAATTGGTATCAGAGCCTGGTCACTTGGTAAATTTTAACAAATTAAGTGTTATGTCTAATTTGGGATATCACGATCTTAGAGAAGGTGCATCTCTTGCTAGACCTCCTACGTTTGATGGCTCTAACTATCCTTCTTTGGAAGGCAAGGATGAGAGCATTTTAAGTTCACTTGATCCTCACATTTGGTATTCTATTGAGGACGGATGGTGCCACCAACTCGACCTACATTGTCGATAATATACCACATACTACTATTAAACCAAGATCTTTATGGGTGATCGGGAATATGATAATCTTGGTTATAATTCTAAGGCCCTAAATGCCTTATTTGGGCGATTCTTTATACGAGTTCGTCGAATAAGTACTAGCATCATAGCCAAAGATGCATGGAAAATTCTTGAAACCACATATGAAGGAACTCCTCAAGTAAAGATTTCCAAACTTCAAATGCTCACTTCTCAATTTGAAAATCTTCGCATGGATGACGATGAAAAATTTTCTGATTTCTATATTCGCTTAAATGATATTGTAAATGGCTCATTCAATTTAGGAGAACTTGTTTCTAATACTAAAATTGTGCGAAAAATTCTAAGGTCTCTACCTAAAAGATTCAGATCAAAAGTTAATGCTATTGTTGAATCTAAAGATGTTGACAATCTAAATTTAGATGAACTCGTTGGGTCATTACAAACTTATGAATATGAAATTCAAGATAATCATGTCACCAAAAGTGTTGCATTTAAATCATCTAAGGTTGAATCTGACTCTAGCAGTGATTCTGATAATTCAGATGAACTTGCTTTATTTGTTAAAAAATTTAAAAAATTTTATAAAAATAAGAAACAACCTTTTAAAAAATTTGAAAGTAATGAAACTTTTAAATCATTTGAGAAGAAACCTAAAAAGGACTCTCCTGACATTACTCAATGTTTTAAGTGTCATGGTTATGGACATTACGCTAATAAATGTCCTAGTAAGAAAATTGATAAAGGAAAATCCAAAGCCTTGACTGCTTCACATGAGATTGAAATATCAAATGAGACATCTTCTGATGAATCTGAATCTAGTTCTTATGGTTTTAGAGCTTTTATTGCATCTATTGTAGAAACTAATATTTCTCATATTAAAACTGATTCTATTGCTTCAATCTCATCTTGTAATCAAATTGACGGTGATGTATTGGATATAACAAATGCCTATAGTGAACTTTATCAAGAATCAATACATCTAACTAAAGAAAAAATCAAATTAATCAAAGAAGTGACTGAGTTAAAAAATATTATAATAAATCTCCAAGAGAATATAAATTCTTTCACTCCAAAATTTATAGAACAAGAAAATAAAGTAAATGCCCTTATTGAAATAAATGCAAACCTAAAAAGGGAACTTGATTTTATTTCTGAAAAATATTCAAACATTTACAAGACTAATGAGAAAATGGAGAAATTACTCAGTTCTGGTCAAAGAACAACAGACAAATCTGGTATTGGATATCATCATGTAGTAAATAAAAATCTAAAACCTGATGTAAATCATGTTCCAAAATTTGTTAAAGAAATCAAATCTTAAATACAAACGTGTTTGGATTCGCAAATCTGATTTGACTGCTCAAGTGGCACATATTTCACTAAAAGCAAGTGAATCATCTAAGTGGTTCCTTGATAGTGGATGCTCTAGGCACATGACTGGTGAGAAATCATTCTTCTCTCATCTTAGCCCATGCTCAGAAGGAAATGTGACTTTCGGTAATGGAAGTTCTTGTAAAATTACTGGAAGAGGAACAATTAATGCACCTGGATGTCCTAACCTAAAAGAAGTTCTTTATGTTGAAGGACTTAAGGCTAATCTCATTAGTATTAGTCATTTATGTGATGATGGAATGAATATTAATTTTTCAAAAAATTTGTGCACTGTTGTTGATTCTAAAGACAAAATTATTCTTCAAGGAATTAGATCTACCGATAACTGTTACACTTTTTGCGATCCTAATCAAAATAATTGTCTTATCTCTAAAACTAATGAGATCAACATCTGGCATCAGAGGCTTGGCCACATGAACAAACATGATCTTTACAAGTTAGCCTCTGATCAACTTGTTAGAGGTTTACCTAAATTAAGTAAACCAGATGGATCTATTTGTAGTGCTTGTCAAATGGGTAAACAGACTCGCGTTCCGCACAAAAAAGTTAATATTCCTACTTCTTCTAGGATCCTTGAATTAATACATTTTGATCTAGTAGGTCCCATGAGAACAAGCAGTTTAGGAGGTAAGAAATATGTCCTTGTTATTGTTGATGATTTTTCTAGATATACATGGGTTGCATTTCTTAGAGAAAAATCTCAAGCTTTTGATGAATTTATCATCATTTCTAAGAGAACTCAAATTGAAAAAAATCTTGCTATAGTTCGAATTCGAAGTGATCATGGTAAAGAATTTGAAAATTAAGTCTTTTGCAAAATATTGTGCTTCAAATGGAATAAAGCATGAATTTTCTGCTCCTCACACACCTCAACAAAATGGTGTTGTTGAAAGAAAAAATAGGGTTCTTCAAGAGATGGCTAGGGTTATGTTAAATGCTAATAATGTGGCTAAAAATATGTGGGCTGAGGCTGTTAATACTGCTTGCTGTATTTCTAATCGAGTATACCTTAGACCAAACACTACTAAAACACCATATGAAATATGGAATGCTAAAAAACCTCAAGTTAGTTATTTTCGCATTTTTGGTAGTGCTTGTCACATTTACGAGATCGTGAATATCTTAGTAAATTTGATGCTAAATGACTATGGTATTTTTCTTGGTTACTCTTTAAGCAATGAGCTTATAGGGTTTTAATTTAAGAACTCTTCATCATTGAATCGATTAATGTAGTTGTAGAAGATCAAAATCAGACTCCTCTTACATCTTAAATAGAGATATTGACGATGAAGTTTTATTGTTCCTAATAATCATGAAAAAATTAGACTAGATAACACGAGTTTATCGTATGATAGTGAAAATTCTACACACCACATCTAATATCATGATGATATTAGTGTAGATATTCCTCTCAACAATATCTAGCATGAGTCTCGACATAGGCCTTCCTATGCTCGAGATATGAAAAATCATCCACCGACTGCTATCATTGGTGATTTATCCACTCAATTACTCACTAGAAAAAAATTTAGAAATTTGTCAAATCTTCTCTCTCATGTTTGTTACACATCAAGTCTTGAACCAAAAAATATTAAAGAAGCTCTTCTTGATGAGCATTGGGTTCGTAATGCAAGAAGAGCTCACTCAATTCAAAAGAAATGATGTGTGGGAACTTGTTTCTCGACCTTCAAACATTAGAATCATACAAAATGGATTTTAAAAATAAAACCAATGAAGAAGGTAAAATCATTAGAAACAAAGCAAGATTGGTGGCTCAAGGGTACACTCAGGTTGAAGGTATTGATTTTCATGAAACATTTGCTCCAGTAGCTAGACTTGAGTCTATTCGCATAATCTTAGCAATGGCATGTCATCTAAAATTTAAAATATACCAAATGGATGTACAGAGTGCTTTTTTAAAAGGTTTTTTGACTGAGGAAGTATACGTCGAACAACCCAAAGGAATTGAAGATCCACATCATTCTCATGATGTATTTAAACTTAAAAGGCACTATATGGTTTGAAACAAGCACCTCGTGCTTGGTATGAAGACTCACAAAATATCTAATCACAAATGGTTTTAAAGCGTGGTAGTGTGGATAAAACATTATTTTGAAAGAAGAATCATCAAATTTAACTGTTGCTCAAATTTATGTTGATGACATTATTTTTGGATCCACCTTAGACTTAAATGCTCATAAATTTCAAACTCTTATGAGCAATGAATTTGAAATGAGTTTATTCTGTGAATTAAATTGTTTCTTAGGTCTTCAAATCAAACAATGTTCCTGGCATTTTCATTTCCCAATCCAAATATGCAAAAGAACTCAGTAAAGAAATTTGGCTTGGAATCAAGTAAACACTGTACCCCATGAGTCGTCGGTGAAATTGACAAAAGATGTAAATGGTAAAAATGTAGTGGATACACTTTATCGAAGCATGATAGGTAGTCTTCTCTATCTTACTGCTAGTAGACCGGATATTGCTTACAGTGTGGGTATGTGCGCTAGATTTCAGGCAGCCCCAAAGGAATCTCACCTAACTATTCTTAAACGTATCATTCGTTATGTTAACGGTACATTAGAGTTAGGTCTCGGTATCCCTCGATACCACATCTCATATCATTGGTTTTTCGATTACGATTGGGTGGTAACTCGATGATCGTAAAAGCACAAGTGGTGGTTGTTTTTACATGAAGCTGTCTAGTGTCGTGGCTCGACAAAAAACAATCTTAGTTTCTTTATCCTTCTTTGAAGCGGAATATATTTCTCGGTAATGGGTGCACTCAATTATTATGGATGAAGCAAATGTTGTCGACTATGGGATTTCTCAAGGTGTAATGACCTTGTTACTGATAACACCAGTGCTATTTGTATTTCTGAAAATCCTGTACAACACTCTAGAACAAAACACATAGATATTCGACACCACTTCATACGTGATTTGGTGGAAGAAAAAATTATACTTCTGGAGTACATACACACACAATTACAATTAGCAGATATTTTTACAAAACCGTTGGATTTTGATCGATTTGAATTTCTTCGAAAATCCATTGGTTTATGCTTAATCGATTAATCATTATTTCTTCAATTGTATATATATATATATATGCATATATTTTTTTTACATAGCTTTCATTTTATTTTGTGTATCTGGTCTAAATTTTCATTTGTCTACATTTGGTAAAATATTCTAAAAATGCATTTGTACTATCTTGAGTTGATTCGATTGGCAGATATTCTGTATCATCAAGGTAGGTTCTTATTATTGTTAGTATATAAAGGAATTTTTTTAAAATTAAATTGTCATTGCAACAATCTTATGTTTTGAGTATATGTTGAATTTTAGCTTTCTGGTTAAAATAATGTTCTGTATTATTCTGATCTATCTTACACTTTGCCTTTTCAACTCGAGTTAATAAGCAGTGGAGTATTCTATACTTAATGCCCTAAGTCAACTGAATTAGGAGTCATTGGCCTAACCCTCGCTATATGGGTTGAATAGAAAGCAAGTAAATTTCAGATTGAATATTAAATTTTTTTTACTCTACCTTGTAGCCTAATTGACCTGAGCTAGTAAAATCGTTGGGATTTCTTAAAATCTATTGCCCTAAACTAACTAGTTGGGAGTCAATATTCTAACGCTCATTAAAAAGGTCTTTTTAGAAAGCTTAAAAAGGTTTGAGTATCATTTACTTAATGGAGAACATTTAAAAAAAAAAAAAGTCTCAATATAAATTCAATATATGTTGATGTTGCAATTACCGTTGATTTTTTAAAAATCTTCCTTTATTAACTATGTTATTTAAAATATATATATATATATATATATATATAAAAGGATGATTTTTTCAGCTCCTCAAATTGATTCCTATGCGTTTTTAGGATATTTTAACACTTACAAATGAAAGTTTTAAGTATTATACATGTAAAAAAAAAAAAAAAAAAAAAAAAAAAAAAAAAAAATAAATAAAAAAATAAAATTTTTTTTTTTATTTTTTCTTCACGGACGTCCGCAAATATGCTCCTTCACTGCCTCTACCCTCACGGACGTCCGAAGTTTGAGGCGCTCACTGTCATTTTTATCCGGGCGTCGTGAGCCTGGCAGACGTCCGGAATCTGAATCGTCTCAAAGAGTCAAAGCGGTCTTTTTGTTACTTTAGCGACAATTGTCATTAACTCACGGACGTCCGTGCATGTCAACACGGACGTCCGTCAATTCAATTTCCTAGGTAACAAATAAACGGTTGATTTTCAAATTCACGGATATCTGGTTCATCCACGGACGTCCGTAGAACCATCACGGACGTCCGTCCAAATTTTTTTTAAAAACCGCCATTTCGACCGCCTCTCTCATTTTTTTCACTCAAAATTTTTTTTACTTTTATAACATGTCGCTCCATAGGAAAAATTCAAAAAAAAAAGCTAAAGCTTCTTCCTCATCTTCATCGCTTTGAACTTCAGCGTTTTCCGTCTAAAAGTCATGAAGAAACGATTTCAACGTCTTTTATTACTCAATCGATAGTTGAACGGTGGTTCTTGAAAATTTTCTTGAGATCATGATTTGTATGACATGTTTTGCGTCTAGAGGTTGGCTTCCACTTCTTTCTCTAACGGGCTCGCTTACACCGATGTAGTTCGGTGTTTTATCTGAATCTCATCAACGCACGATTGTAGAGAATAGGGAGTGTTATCGATCACCTATGTTTTGGTAAGCAAATCTCTTTCTCTCCTTCAATTATTTCGAAATTTTAGGCATTAGTTAAATGAAAATGGTTATAGGTATCCTGTTGATGAAAGTCAAATTCAATCTCTGTTTAGTCCTTCAACCGTCTATGACCATGTGCGCACTGCACCGTCTCAACTCACTGGAGTTGCGGTGCATTATTCTTCTTTGAAAATCAAATTTCAATGGCTTCGCCACGTTCTTTTTGCTACTCTTACACCAAGAGCGGGCAATAAAGATCAAGTGCGTTGGGACATTATTTATCTAATGTTCCTGTTAGACCGAAATCGTCCCTTATGTGTGTCTTCTATTATTTTTGAATTCATCGTTCGCCGCATGAGGGATGATACCTCTAAAATGTCTCTTCCATTTCCTCTACTTATTAGTAAGATTGTTGAGTCCCAAATGACTCTTCCCCCTTTTCTGTCTACATCTAGAGCAATGGCACCTTTAGGTAAGTTAAAGAAAATAGGCAAAAGAGTTATCCTAGATTTAGACGATGTTGAATTGCTCGATGAAACATCTGATGAGGATGAGCCTGAAGATATTCCTGCTCAACAAGACCCTCCTCAAGCTGATGCTCCTCCACCAGTTCCTCCGTATCAGGTTCCACAGGGTCAATATTATGATCAACATTTTGATAGGATGCATACTGGGATGCAACATATATGCATTCGAAATTCAACATTTATCTAATCGGATTGAAACAGGATTTAATATCTATGGGGAGCAAATTTCTTCGCTCCAAATGACCATGATTGACGATTTTGAAGCAATGATGAATCGCTTCAATAGTGTTTTTCCTCCTCCAGGAGCACACTTCCCGCCTCCAGAATGATGATTTCTTTGTTATAAAACTGTAGCTCTGTGGTTTAATTTTTTTTGGTTTAATATTGTAATGAAAAAACTTCATCTGATGTACATGCTTTCCATATTATGTGAAGTTATGTTTATCTATTAAATTACTTAAATGTTTCATATGATGGAAATAATGCTTTTACATTTAAGTTTCACTTCAACATTTATCTTAAATTTACCTTTGTCACATTATGATAAAAAGGGGGAGATGGTTTATTATATTTCACTTGTGTTATTAACGTGTTCTTTAGTTATTTGAACAGGTGAAGAGCTTCAATTCAAAGATCAATGTAGTATATAGGTTTAAGGTTTCATTTTGACTTGGCAAATAGTTAGGGGGAGCAACTAGAGTTGTAATTTCTGCATTTACATTCTAGATTGATGTATAGGACTTACAAGAGAATTGAATGTATTTTTTTTATCAGTCTTTGTAAACTGTTTTTTTATCATGACTGTGACAAAGGGGGAGATTGTAAGTTTGTTTGTCACAATCATGACTCAAAAACAGTATTGCTCCGTAAGAAAAGGGTTTTGCCAAGTAAGTAAGTAAGAAAAAGTTTTCTCGTTTTGGTCCCACGGTCGTAGTGAACTTCTGGACGTCAGGATACTGAACGAGTGAGTGATTCACGGACGTCCGTGCCCTAAAACTTATATATTTTGGACAGTTGGGTTTCAAAACTGATCCAAATATTTCGAGTTTAAATTTTTTCTGGTCCATTTTTAGTCATGGAGATTACCTACCATTCTTGTTTATATTCTTAGATCTCTTTGATGGTAAAGTGTTTATGTAAGGCTATTGTATAAGGCTTGTTTGAAACAAGTGAACCTTTGCAAGAAACGTAGGTTGATGGTAATGGTTACTATGGATAGTATGATGGAGAAAGGCTATTGTGTTTGGTGATTGGAGTGCTAGGGTATATCATTCCAAATAAGCACTGTAAAGTTTTCTTTTATTATTCATAGTAAATTTTCTTTTGGATCTGAGATAGATCCCGTGGTTTTTGCCTGTGATGGGTTTTCCACGTTAAAAATGTCTTGCGTACTTTATTTTGATTGTGTGATGGTTGTGAGTAGACTTTAATTGATAAATATAATAGATAATATTTATAAATCGTAATTTTCCAAATTTCAGACGATACGTACGAAAATCCGATTTTTTATCCATGGAACCAACTTCATTAAAAAGGGACCTTTCAATGTAAAGAGAATTATTGATAACTTTTCCAAAATACCCTTCTAAATTCAACAAAATTATGGAACTTACTTTCGTCAGTATAGTTACTTTGCTTTGTGTTTTGGTCTTATTTGCTTTTGTGGACGCTGGCTCATGAGGGGAATGGATGTGCCACTCGACAACAGACGACAAAACAATGGCTTTTTATTCATCATTTATGAAGAAGAACCAAGGTATCAAACTAGGTATTGGTATCGGATATTCGTCCTTGGAGGACCGATACGAATCAGTCGACATGTATCGACCGATACTAAATTGTATCGATGACTTTTTAAGTATTATTATTTTTTTAAAGAAAATATTGGTATTACCTGATACCGATACCGTATCGGCCGATACGAGCTTGTATCAACCAATACCAATATCCGAGTTGATACTTTATATACATCGGTTTGGCGAAAAATTGATACTTTATATGCATCGTTTGAGCCAAAATGCCAAAAATCCTAAAAAAATATATTTATCCCTTGAACCTATATTAGAAGTTTAAACCAAATTTCTTTGTGCCAAGATCTTATAAACATTTAACCATATGTACTATCCAAAACTTTCAATCTTTTATCCATATTTTTTTTTTCTGAAAATTTAGAATAAAAGGGAGAAATAGGGAGTGGAAGGAGTATGCAATAACAGATAAGGGATATGTAAAAAAAGGATACATCTGAAAAAGAAATAGACTTTTCGAAGAAAAAATATGAGAGAAAAAAAAAGAAAAATCGCAAATACGATTCTACGAAAAGAGAAGCAAAAAGCTTCCAAAACTGAGAAAAAATATTCAAAAGGATAGAGAATAAAAAAGCTTCTAAATCGAAAAAAAAAGAAAGATAGGATTTAACAAAAAAAAAAAAGTACATGGGAAGAAGTTATCTAACTTTTTGGATGCTTACTGAAGTAAAAAAAGAAAGAGAAGAAGAAGAAGATAGGAGAGAAATGAGCTGAATTCTCAGAACTTTTGAATCCTTTCTACCTTTCTTTGGAATCCTCTTAACCCAAAGCCCCATTACAAGTCGAATGAAAATCTTTTAGATTCATGATTTACAAAAACATGAGCTTAGTAGAGACATGTATAATAGATACTATGCACTGGCGTAGCCACATAGAAGGGTGTGGGGGCCCAAGCCCCCATTTAAATCTAAAGTTTCTATTAAGTATAATTCTTATACAACCTTTGTTTGTATATGAGCCCTCAAATCTATGATGTAGAAACCCCCAAATCGGCTCAAGCCCCCATTTAATTCTAGAGTTTTTATTAAGTATTGTTTTTTATCATTTGTAGCCCCCACCAATAAAAATTTCTGACTACGCTCCTGATGCTATAGATAAACAAGAAAGCATATGAATAGAATTGATTATCTTTTTTCATGCACTACAAAAAATAAGACTATTAGCGGCAATTTTTTTAACAAAAAATTATTGTTGTTAGTCCTGTCGCTACTAAAAACTGCCGCTATTAGTCTTGCTGCTACCAAAAATTGCCTTATCAGCAAGTGTCGCTGAAATACCTTATTTTTGTAGTGATGAGATTCATTCTTTTGTCAATTGTCCTTTGAATTATTCATTATATACATCATATTGTGAGAACCCAAAAAATTTCGATATCTTTTTGAGAGTGTATGCCAACAGTGAGAATTTGGATGAAAATATTTTCTAAATCTGTAGTTTAGAGAAACTTATGACGAATAAACTGTTCACTGATACGCACACACTCTAGGCATAATATGAATTGTAATTGTTGAGTTCTGATCAAGGATAACTGCTAGGATGGAGTGCAAGGACTGATGAAATCATACTTTTTATAAACAATTATGTGATGATTAACTAGTTAGTGTACAAAATTAGTTTAGAAATTTTTTTATTTTGAAAATATTTTGAAAAAATAAAAAATATTTGAAGTTTGTAGGTACTTCACAGAAAATATTCAATAGACTATAACTTCTCCACTAGAGATCACCTAAGAGTTTAAAGACTTGTTGCATCTGCTAAATATAATCGTGCTCCCTACGAAAGTGACATTTAAACTTATAATTTTACATTAGTTTATCTTTCTTTGTTTGCTAGGGACTAGTAAAGCGTAAGTTTGGGGTATTATCAGTTAGATAATTTACCATTTTATCACCTTTAACTTAGTGATGCTAAATCCCAATTTATTACTAACGATATGATGATGTGTATATATTAAGAACACATAGTAGAATAGAACAAAAATGTTAATCTTTATCAAAATAAACTCAAAATGTAGTAAGAAAGACGATCGTATGTGACCAATCGTATTTAAAAGCCAGTTAAAAGAGAGTTTACGTCCGATTGTACTCACGATAGAGGGAAACAGAAGAAAAGAGAAGAAATCGTCTTTATGATTCCTCAAAGGACTCTTGAAGACTGGAGGACACGAAACAAGAATACGATTGATCGTGTTGAAGAAATCGTACTGAATGAAGAGAGAAATCGTCATCACGATTTTGTACGAAATAAAGCTCTCGCTATTGTTGATTACGTGAAGATATGTACCGTCATACACAAAATTAGAAGATATCTTAAATTAGAAGTCTAACAATCCACGAATCTGCGAAGATTAACGAAAGAATTTTAAAGATCACTGCTACTGAAAATAAAGAGAAAAGTCTTGCGCGCATCTACCATCCAAAGTAAGGAAGATTAGGATTAGAAGTTTAGTTTTACTAGGACACTTTTATTCTTAGTAGTTTAGTTTTATTAGAATTTGAATAATGTAAACCGACCCATTATAATCTATAAATAAGAAGGTTCGGCTAAGATAAAAACTTATCAAATGAACTCTTAGTATCAATTGACAGCTAAAGTTGAGTTTTCTTCTAATCACCTTAGTTTAGAGTAGTTTAGAGATACAAGAAATTTTCAGCATCAATTGACAACTGAGCTTAGAATTCTGGAGAATACCGTAGAGTAGTTTTTATTAAGTAAAATCGTCTACAGATTTCTGAAAGTCTTGCCTGACAACCAAGATCGAAGAGTCTGAATGATTGACCTTTTGAATGGTTCTACTTTACTTTTTAGTTTAGATTTACTTTTATTATATTTTCCTACTTTGTAAACATCTAAGAGTTCTTGATTTTAATTGACGACTTAAGTCTTGAATTGGCATATTAGTGTAACGATTTTTATTTTTCATATTCAGTTTTCTTGATTTTAATTAACGCTCAAATTCTAGAGGATTAAGAAACAATGTAACGGTATTTTACTTTTATAAGCATTCGAGAACTGATGGATTGTGATTGACTACCATAATCTAGAAGTATGAGGATTTAGATTTACTTTTCTCGCAAATAGTTTAATAACACCATTCTTTTATTCATATTTCTCAACTTTTAAAAGACAAATAAAAGTTTTCACAAAAAGAAGGAAAAAGAAAGTTGACCCACCTTATGAGAACAATTCTATACTAGTGTTGCAATTTCTATTGTGCGCTTGTAATAGGTTAAGACTAAGTACAATTAAAACCTCATCAAGCCTCTCTAACGGGGTGTCGATGCTTTGTTAGTGGGCCTCACATTTTTTGAGTAAAATATACTTGAAAAAGTAAGTTTGACACTTTCTTGGAAAAAGGGAAAGAAAGATACTTTTAAAATTCAAGAATGACGGCTGGAATGATATATAACTTTTAAAATATTTTAAAAGTTTAACCCTAATTAGTAAAGTGGGCCTTATGCCACCTATCACTTCACAGAAAGGTGCTACGTGTCACACTCATATCAATAGACACAGAAATATCTCTACATCTGAGCGCATATCCCGACCCTCATATATATATATATATATATATATGGCATAAGAGATCTCATGATCATTATGCAATGAGATATGAAAACATTGCTCATTAGCAGACCATCAAACGTGCAGTAGATATGTGGTATCATGATTCAAAATTTCAGCCGAAATTTTAGATTTCAGTTTTGGTCATGCCCGAAACCGAAATGTAATCCAACATTTTGATCCATATGTGATAGTGACCCTAAAAACTTGTCAGTTGTCACAAACCTTTTCGTACCATCAATCATAGTGACAAATTTTGGTTTCCTTAATATTTCTATAGAGGTCTTTTCGGTTCATTTTGGATAAAAAATGAAATTTTGTTCAAAAAGAATTATATATTATATTTAATTTTTGTACAAATATTATTTATTATTTTAAAAATAATAAAAAAGAATATGGATTTTATTAGTTTTAACTAGTCAAAATTAAAGAAAATTTCACAAAATCACTAAAATTTCACCCAAAATTTTGGCCAACCCTTATTCCAAAAAAATTCAAAGAAATTTGTGACAATGCTACCAATACCTCATAGAAAATTCCATGTGACTGAGAATCCACCAAGAAGTTGGTGAGCCATTCAATGCAACTATTAGGTGCCATTCAAGTTTATAGGGCTTCGTCTTTTGGATTTAGGGACCCTCCCATGCATCATCCAACAGAACATCTAAGCTCCTGAATCACGTGCAAATTTTTGTTATCTGGAAAGGTCAATTTATATAGGATTCAAGGGCTCAAAAGCCTCACCGTTTGGATGATGAAGGTGAGGAGAATCAATTGTCATTTGTTTACTTTGTACGTTTGAAACGTTGAAACAAGTGTGGGACAATTGGACAGGCAAAGGAGATAACGACTAGAACTAGAAAGAATCTGGCTTCTATAGTTCTATTGATGTCCAAACTCCCGGAGAACCAACTTCATTAAAAAGGTTTCTCAAACAAAAAAAAGAAAAAGAACTTCATTAAAAAAGGGACTTTTCAATGTAAAGAGAATTATTGAAAACTTTTTGAAAATACCCTCCTAAATTCAACAAAATTAGGGAACTTACTTCGGCCAGTAGTGTTACTTTGCTTTGTGTTTTGGTCTTATTTACTTTTGTGGACGCGGGATGCACCACTCGATGGCCGACGACAAAAGCAATGGCTTTTATTCATCATTTATTAAGAAGAATCAAGGTGTCAAACTCGGTATCGGTGTTGGGTATTGATCCATGGAGGACTGATACAAATCATACGATATGTATCGGCCGATACTGAGTTATATCGGTGGCTTTTTCAATTTTTAAATTTTTTTTTTAAGAACATAGAGGTATTGGCCGATACCAGATACATATCGGCCGATACGAGCCCGTATTAGCTGATACCGATACCGATACCTGAGGTGATTCTTTATACGTATCGGTATCGATCGATATTTGATACCATGAGAAGAACAAATCGCATGTTGATCCTTGAAACGGTTGAATCATGAATCAAAATGCCGGAAAACCGATACGTATCGTCCGAGCCCAAAAGCGATACGTATCGGACGATATGTATTGGTACCGGTCAGTACCGGACGATACATTATTGCATATATATGAATGATACGGCACTTTTAATGTACCGTATCGTTCGGGTCTGATACTGATACGTATTGTTTGATATGTATCGGTATCGGACAAAATTTTGGTCCATGGGCTGAATAGTGTTCATCGTTGACCTTTCTAAGAAGAGTTTAGGTTGTCAATGGGTTGGGTTAGGTCGGGTTGGGCCAAAATTCGACTACCCGATGTCCGGATCCAATGGTCCACCCGAACCTGACCTGACCTGACCTAACTCAATATGACGGGTCCCAAAAAGCCAAACCGATCGTATGCCTGACCCGGTTAAACTGCTTACTTTCCTTGATTTTTATATAAAAATATATGATATAGGGTTGACCCAACCATACCCGATTTTTGCCTAATTCGACCCTACCCAACGCATAATGAAGGTCAAGTTGGATGTATCATGCCCATGGTTTGAAATCTTGCTCGAGACAAGACGTCTCGGGTGAGACCTCTCACATCTCAATGAAATGAGAATAGGGTGTGATTTGTTGGAAGAACAAACATAAAAGGCATTAATTTTATATTTTAGTTTATATAGGGTGTTAGGCTTATACACTATTAAAAGTGTACTACTCATTTTATATGTTTACGTGGTATTTTATCTTACCGTATCATATCTATGTGATGATCTTGTGAATGACAATCATGGTGTGCCAAAATTTGTGTACACTAATGTCGCTATTATTCTTATTTTTTAACGGCTAATATTAAAGATCCTTGATCAGGCGGTATACAATTGATTAATAGGCGTGATTTTTTTACTAAGATGTGTTCCAATCATGAGAAGCCACTTGGACTGTTTAGATTGATCTCCAATATTTACCAAATGGCAACAGTGAGGTATTCTTTAATGATGTAAGATCAATCACCTATTTTAATGGTATAAGATCATTCAAAATGTAATTTTCGTTTCATGCCATCTCGCCATGCTAGACGTCTCGGTCTTGGGGTTGTCCGAGACAACGCGGAAATCCGATATTTCAAACCTTGATCATGCCCCATACGACTCGACAAGTCACGCTTATGTGTTCGAACTTTGAACGATAGAAACTTATATTTTTTAGGGATTTTTGCATTTACCCCCTAAGATATGTCATATTTGCACTCCGCCTCTTGTATTTCACCTATTTATACTGTGGTCCCTACTTTTGTGTTTCCTTTACATTTTTGCCCCTTACAGTGACGAATAAATCGTTGACTATCATAAAACTAAACATTGATTGCTTAGAATCAGATGATGGAGACCATTTTTCATCATAATTTTCCACTTGGTGAATCTTGAGATCACGAATCTACCATCGGACGGTCAAATTTTGATCACATGACACACATATTGAAAAGTGATCCAAGAACCATGCTTGGTGTACACTCACGATCATGATCACGCTTTGTATTATCAACATTTTATGTCATATGGCAGATAATACAAAACGTGATCATGATCGTGATGCATCAAACATTGTTCTTAGGTCACTTTTCAATATGTGTATTATGTGAATCAAAATTTGACCGTTCGATGGTAGACTCATAATCTCAAGATTCATTGCGTGAAAAATTATGATGCAAAATGATTCCCATCATCTAATTCCAAGTAGTCAAAGTTTAGTTTATAATAATTAACTGTTGGTTCGTCACTGTAGTGGCCAAAATACAAAGGAAACACAAAAGTAAAAACTGCAGTGTAAATAGGTGAAACATTGAGGCGGAGTGTAAATAAAACATATCTTACATATCTTAGGTGATAAAAACAAAAATCCCTTTTTAAAAATGGATTAGGAATCATTAGTTAGGATGTCAAAAATAACTTGTTAAATCTGTTGATAGCCTTACTTTTATAAGGTAGAGTGGACACGTCACTTTATCTTTTTTTTTTTTGGAGGAAATTTCAAAAAACCCCTGAGCTTTCACCTCAATGCCCTAAAACACTTGAACTTTACATAATATCAACTAAACCCTTAAAGAATACAAATGTACCAAAATCAGACCCTTGCCGTCACACCCTGTTATCTTCACGGAGAAAACTGGTGACGTGGAGCGCTAAACCCTTTAAAGCGTTGATGTAGACGGTTACGTGGCAAGCTGAGTTGGATTTGGAGGGAAAATTTTGCACGTGACTTGCACCTGATGCACAACAAGCTAATAAGTCGTTGGGTTATGTTTTTTTCTTCGTCTGTCTCCTTTGGCTTCCCCAACCCAACAACAATGGCGTTCCTTTTCATGCGGGCCTTGGAGATTTAGGGCCTCTTCTTCACCTGATTTGGATCTACTTCTCCATTCTAGGGCTACATACATTGAAATACTTTGCTTTTAACCCATCTACTGCTACATACATTGAAATACTTTGATTTTAACCCATCTGCTGCTACATTATTTTCTTCTTCCTCTTTCTTCTTTGTCTTCTTTCTTCGTTTTCTAGCCGGATTTTGCAACCTCCTACACATACACTGAAATACCCTGTTTTCAAAAAGTTTAAATGGTTTGGGGTAAAAGAGAAGGCGCATGCAAGACACCTCGCTTCGGTAAGTTCGATTTTTGGATTTATTTTGTCTATATTTTTCTATATTTGTGTCAATATTTTTTTGGATTGATTGATTTGCCTATATTTTTTTGTATTTCTGTATTTATATAAATGTTAATTATGTAAATGCAGAAAAAATAGGGTTTATGTAAATATTGATTATGCTATTTATTTAATTGAGTGTTAATCCTATTATGTAAATGCAAAACAATAGGATTTATGTAACTGCTAATTATTTAATTGAGTGTTAAACCTATTATGTAAATACAAAAAAATAGTGTTTATGTAAATGTTGATTATCCTGATTATGTTGATTATGTATATACTGTTTATTTAATTTTTTTGATCGATAAATGCTGACTTTATACTGATTGGAGAAAAAAAAAACTAATACATTGCAAGGTTAAGTCTGTCAACCTATGCAAGTTAAAGCCTAGTCCCCCAATCCTCCATTGAAAATTATGCATCATCCCACCTACACAATTAATATTATTACAAGCACACTACACATAATCTGGCATTTGTAGCATAATAAATAGCTTCAGTATTTACAAGCATTATACCTTATAACACTTTATCCAGACAAACAATAGCCTCTTACAGGTAATCATTGACCACTGCAATTTGTAAAAATCAAATCTTAAACAAAAGTAGACAAGATAGGGCTATGAATATACTACCAGTTTTTTAACTCAAAGACAGAAGGAGATGGAACCCGACCATTAAAACTGCTATGAACTTGCAAATGTCCCTGATGTATTTAGCCTTTTTCCTGGTCAGGTTCACTCTGTGTATCTAAGAGTTTACAAAAGTATCAAGTCAGTATAAGGTAATTCGACAAAAAGGGAGAGATCCAACTATCAAGAAATTAACACGGAATTGTAAATTCAATTCTCATGTTTGAATTCTAAGTTTTCAAACACACCTTTAAGTGTTAATTAGTTTAAAGCGATATGAATCATTGATTATTGATTTATAAATAGAAGTGCAGAAAGAAATTTCTTAAGTAGACTTCCTCAGTGTAATCTTTCAGCATATTATAATGGAAATGGTGTTTCTCTTGTATCTTTGGTTTTGTTTTTCAATTTTGGGCTTCTAGTTCAATTACGTTGCTACCTATTTTTCCACATGATACCAAACTGCAACTTATTTAATGTTCAATTATGTTGCTTCCTATTGTTCTAAGTAAATATATTCTTTTACTATGTTGGTTATCTATGAGTTGTGACTCTTATGCGAGCAATTATTTTATTTGTTTAATGTGCAGATAATGGCTTCAACAACTTTACGATTAGGTTATTTCATGGAGGTTATTTTGAGGTACACCAGCCGCCAACGGATATAGAAGAGGGCATTTCAGCTTCTTTGATCACTGCTAGTGATGAGATGTCCTTATTGGAGTTATTCCATATGGTTGAAGAGTTGGGATACCTTAGTTCCGTAGAGTTCTATGATATTATTCAAGGCAAATTTGTTGTCATCAAAACTGATATGTGACTCGAATTTTTATTGCGTATATATTTTATGTTAAATTCAAGTCTTAACCTATTGCAAGCGTATAATGAAAATTATAGTACTAGCATATGATCGTTCCCACGAGAAAGTTTGTTATCTAATTATTTCTTTAGTTTTATCTTTTATTCAAATTCTTATCTTTAAAAATGATTATTTATCTTTAAGATCTAATCTACTGGAGAAATATGAATAAAAGAATGATTTTTAATCTAAAGTGCATAAAATAAATCCTAATCCTCCTTCAGATTATGGTCGTCAATCTTAAACTTCAGCTATCGGATTTTAATAAATTTAAACAGTATCGTTATACTATATTTCTAGTCTCCTATCATTGGCCGTCAATCAAGTCTAAGATCCTATCAATACAGATTTAATCTAATCAACAACTTCCTAAACTCTGAGCGTCAATCAAACCTTAAAAAACTGAAGATGGAAAAGTAAAACCATTACACTAATGTATAAATTTTAACCTGAGTCGTCAATTCAAATCAAAACTTGGAGATGTTTATAAAGTAAATAAATCTAAACTAAAAACCAAAATAAAATATATCCTTCACCCCTCAGCCGCATTCGTCAATTGCTCCTGAGAAACTACAGATATCTACATTAATCTTCAGCACTCAATTACAGTCGTCAATTGCTCTTGAGAAACCTCTGATATCTAATCTATTCTAACTATTTTACACTGCTTTGATGAGAAGAAAATCTAACCTCAGGCGTCAATTGATGCTGAAATTCTTCGATAATTATTCCTACGCCGAGCTCTCTTATTTATAGATCACAAGTAGTCGGTTTACAAATATCTAATTCTAATATGCTACTAAAAATAAAGGATTCCTAATATAACTCTAATTCCTAATTTTATTCTTCTTTACTTTCTTTAGTTGATGCGTTTCTAGAGTATTCTTTTATTAGCAACAGCAGAGTCCTTCGGAGTATATCTTCATCAATCTTCTCATATCCGTGGTTGGTCAGACTTCTAATTGTAGAAGACTTCTGGAAATATGTATGACGGTGGTAGATCTCACGTTCCATAGCAATGGAAAGCTTCTATTTTTAGGAATCATTTTTTCTGAAAAATCGTAAATCATGATTTTCTCTTCTTTTATAACTTTTATACTGGACGATTTTCTATTTACAATGATTTATTGCTCTTCTTCTTTTATCGTTTCTTGAATAATCATTTTTTGAAGGATTGTAAAATTACGATTTCTTACTTTGTCTTCAGCAGTAGCGCCAAATCATAAAGTAAAATTTTCTATCTTTAAACTCTTGGCGAATTATTACTGTATCCTCAATCATTATTCTTACTGCTTTATGAGTTTATTTTGATGAATATTATCACTTAGGCTTTGTTTTACTGCTTTTATTTAATATCTGCACATCAGTATCTCATTAGTAACAAACTAAAGCTTAACATCACTAAGTTAAGGGTAATAAAATGGTAAATTATGTGACTGATTACACCCCCAAACTTAAGTTTTGCTAGTCCATAGCAAACAAGGAAACATAAAATATTTAAACTATGAATTTAAATGTCACTTTCGTAGGGAGCACGATTGCATTTAGCAGATGCAACAAGCCTTTAAACCCCTAGGTGATCCCTAGTGGAGGAATTGTAGTCTCCTGAAGGTTTTCAGTAAAGTTACCCACAAACTTTAAATATTTTTGAGTTTTTAAAAATATTTTTCAAAACTAAAAATTTAAAATATAGATTTTTATATACTAAATACTCAGTCAATTATTATATGTTTATTATTTCTAAAAATTTGTAAATCTTTTATCCTTAGCTTTCCATCATCACAATTATCCTTTATTAGAACTTAATAATTTCAATTCGGTGTAGCGTGGAGTGTGTGCATATCAGTGAAGAGTTTATTCATCATAGATTTTTTTAAACTGCAGTTTCTAGAAAATATTTTCATCAAAACTCTCACTTATTACCATACTCTAAAAAATAATCAAAATTTTGGTTTCTCACAATAATGTATATATATATATATATATATATATATATATATATATATATATATATGCAAAAATCTGATAATTACTAAGCAGATAAATCTCATAGAAAGGATAATCAATTCTGTTTATATAACTTCTTTATTTATTCATAATATCTATTTTATATATCTTTACTAGACTCATATTTTTGTAAATCGTAAATCTCAAAGGTCTTTCCTTCGGCTTGTAATGGGGCTTTGGATTTTTAGAAGGTTTCAAAAAAAGTAAAGAGGATTCAAAAGTTTTCTGAGAATTTAGCTATTCTTTTTCTTCTTCTTCTATTTTTCAGCTTCAGTAAGTATCCTTATTTTGGATATCTTCTTCTCATTTTTCTTTCCTATTTTCTTTTTAAAATCCCAATTTCACAGAATCGTATTTTATGATTTCTTCCTTTTCTTTTCTTTTTTTCCATATTTCCATATATTTCTATTTCTTTTTCAATGGTACCCTTTTCAGCAGATCCTTTATCTGTTAAACATATATTCCTTTCACTCTCTCTTGTCCCCTTCTTCTATATTCTAAACTCTCAGAAATTGTAAAGGTCAAAGGTAAAAAGCTTTGGTTAGTACATATGATTAAAGATTTATAAAATTTTGGTACAAAGAAATTCTGTTTTAGGCTTCTAATATGGGTTCAAAGGGTATAATGTTTTGAGATTTTTGACTTTTTTGTCTCTGCTTTACAAAAGATGGTCTTTGGTCATTTTCACGATTTACTAATATAGATGTCTTATTACTTTGATATACTCAATAAATAATTCTAAATAAATAAATAATTATATTTATAGAATATATTGATTCTAAGTTCAACAATATGAGATTACAGATGGTAGAGAAATTCAAGGAAATTTTAGTATGAATAAAAACAATCTCTCTTTCTCAAAATAGATGAGGAAATAAGCTCTATAGCTCATTGATTATATAATTTTGGAACTATAATCTAAAATATTTGCAGTTCAGATCAATCGTATAATTTCAAACATTTATTTGATACAGTGTTCTAGAGATGCTTTACTTGAATTATAACTATTTTTTTTTTTTTTTGAACTACTACTATGATGGAGTGCTAAGTATTTTGAATTTTCATATTTTTCTACCATAATTTGCATATAATGATTAACTTTCTTATTTAAAATTTCTAAAATTTTTATAAAAAAGTAACAAATTACTGTTAAAAAAAATAAACTAAAACTACTATACTAATATATCCTATATAATGTATCCCCCCAAACTTAAATAGGACAATGTCTTCATTGTGCAAAATAGGAGACATACATAAAAGATTCTATCTTATTTTACTGCTAAGTTAGTAACCGGGTTTATAATCTGCAAAAGGAATCAACAATCTTCCCCCCAAACTTGGGAGAAAAATCATGGATAAAAATTTCGTTTGATACCGATATGTATCGGTATCGGAGGTCACCGATATAGTACATTGAATGTATTGTATCGATCATTTGTATGTAAGGAACCGAACGATACATTCAATGTATCGTCCGGTACTATCTGATACCGAGACGTATTGTCCGATACGTATTGATTTTGGGCTCGGACGATGCGTATTGGTTTTCTGACATTTTGATCCATGAGAAAAATACTTCCGATTTAATAGAACTACAATGTTAGATGTTAGTAACACTGTTAGTAAAAAATTAGTCAAAAGAAACTTTATGTGTTTAAATATGTACAATAAAAATATTCCAAAATTATCAAAATTTCCCTACTTGTGAGGCTTGTATTTTTTCGAGATTTCTACTCACTAGATGGTGCAGGATATGGGAAAATTGATGTTGAAGGTACATGTGGTATATCTACTAGGTTGTTAATGTAGTCTTCATTAGAGTCAGAGATTTCTGCGGTGCCGCAATCATAATCGTTTTCTTGTTCAGACTCCACTTCTTCCTATGGTGTACTTCTACTGGGTGTTCCTCTGTATTTCTTTTCCTCTTATTTCTGGCTCGTATTTTGCTTTCAAGGCCCATAGTTTTGCTTCCAGCATGGCCTGCCTGTCCTCTAATTGGCGAATTACAGCATACTTAGTATCATTTTCCACCCTTAGTTGCTTAGAAATAGCTTTCTCTTTTGTTACTATGGTCCAAATTTTTTTTATGAGAGATTCAATCTTTTCTTTTTTCTCAGCACAACTAATTTAACTAATTTAACTTTTTTCTCCTGTAGTTTAACTAATTTCCCTTGAGCTATTGCGAGTTCTTGAGTCTTCTCTTTTCGCAATTTGTTCAAGGTCTGTTCATATTCCTGATGGGCTTTTTCTCTTGCTGCTTCCCAAGCATCTGGGTTGCCAATGATCTCTGTCAATTGTTTGATAAGCTATGCTATTTTATTTTGATATTCTTTTTCTTGTCTTTCCCATCTCTGACAGTTTTCTTGCAGAATTCAATTTTCTTCTTGTACCCGTGCAACTTGATTTCCAAGGGTTGCAGCTTCCTCTTGGATTTTCTTGTTTGTTTATGCTATCCAATGCACACGATATTCTTTTATTGCCTTCTATTTTATATTTGTAATCATTTCTTGCTTTTCTTGGGCGGTAGGCATGTTGTCTCATAGTCTATTTTTCAACATATGCAATTCCTCCATCATTCTCCGTACAACACCTGGCAATTGGGCATTGGAACTTTTCCATTGCTCTACTTCTTTTGGTCTTCTCTCCAGATTATTTTGTTCAATCATTGGGTCGGATGAAGTAGTAGCTAGAGCAGATATTTCCTGATGTTGGAGCGTGCTAAAATGCTCTCGTGGGGCTTCAATATGTAGTCCTAGTTCTGCAGATTGGGATGTAGGTACTGTGGTGATGGCTATAGAGTCAACAGGGGATGGGACTTCAATTTCCTAATTTGCTTCTTCTGTTTGAGCCATAGGAGGGGGAAGTAATAATGCTTTTGATGGGGCACTTGGTGGAAGAGTGACAGGGGCTTGGCTAGTAGTAGCTACTTCAACAGTCTGTTGTTCAACTGGAGCCAGAGTGTCTTCTGTTGCTTCTTTGAGTGGATGCACTAGTTCTGCTTCTGTAGGAGTTGGTTCGATTTCATGGGGCATAGCAGGCCCTGTTGGTGAGTTCAGAGCTAGTCATATAGACTGGCTTGATCTTCAACTGGTATTCTCTCCTCAGGTACTCTCTCTGTCACTGGGGGACTGCTTCTTGCCCTTTCAAGGGGTGGATTAAAAGTATTCATTCCTTCTTTTGCTTCAATGGCTTCAGCTGTCTATTCTATTGCAGCCATTATCTGTTCTGGGGCTGTCTCTAGGATAGATAAGACCTCTTTTGGTTGTGCCGAGATAGGAATTTTCTTTTTGTTTGCGGCATTTAAAGTTCTCCGATAGGTCTGAGGTGTTAGGCTCTCATCACTACAGGGCAATACTTTTTGCTTGGGATCAATGTTATATCCCACATTTACCAACGAATTTGGTACTTCTTTTGCGATAACTTCTTCCTTACTGTGTTCATCACTCCCAAAAGGTAAGAAGGAACATCGAACCAATAGCGGTGTGCCATTAGGTATAAAGCTTTTGCAAAGAGGCCTCTTCGCTGGATTCTATGTCCCATCGAGTGGACAGTTTTGTGAATTAGAACATCAAAGAAGTGAAGGGGTAGGTTTCGTTCCTCTAAATCTTTACGCAAAAAAGACTTATCATTAGGTGTCTTGCCTAACAAATATGTGGTCATTTGAATGAAGTCTGGCGGAGTTTCGGGTGAAGGTCTAAGTATATTGGCCTCCGGAGTGCCCGTGGTCAGCCCATGTCTTTCCAAGGGTGCATTCATCACCCCAGCAACCATTATTTTTGTAATTAAAATTGGGAATCCATCAATGATTGTTGATAGGATAGGGACTGGCCCTTTGCTGCTATTGGCCATATCGCATAGAAGGGGCTCATTGATGCGGTGACAAACTTATTTCCTTGTCCTTCCCATCGATTTTGTGTGCGACATCTTTATAACAATTTTAAGATAGACTTCAAGGGGTTTCACTTGAAAGATATCCTATGGAGGGCAACTAGAGCGACAACGGTCCTAGAATTTAAAAGGGTGATGGCTGAGATGAAAGAGAAGGATGCTAGTGCTTATGAATGTTGGTGGCAAGGCCACCTATGAATTGGAGTAGATCACACTTCGATACTTGGGTGAAGTATGATATACTTTTGAATAACGTTAATGAGAGTTTCAATTCGGTAATATTATCGGCCAGGGATCAGCCTATCTTGACAATGCTTGAGAGAATAAGAGTCATCTTTATGGAAACCGTGCGTAAGAGAATGGATGCGATGATGAAGGTCAAGCGCCCTATTTGTCCAAAAATAGTGAAGAAGATTGAGAAGACGAAGGAGGCAGCTGTTGTATGGAATGTAAGACGGTGTGGTGACGACAATTTCGAGGTAGTTGGTGCTCATGGGGAGCAGTTTGCTTTGGACTTGATGAAGAAAATTTGTAGTTGTCGATGGTGGGAGCTCTCGGGTCTGCCTTGTGTCCACGCGATAGCCGCGATGAAATACATCAACACACTGGAGTATTGTCATAATTGCTACAGGGTGATTACGTACCTAAAGTGCTATAGTAATTTTCTGAGATCGACAAGTGGAAGAGAGCAATGGCCAAATACTGATGATGCAGTCATGATGCCTCCAGATATGAAGAAGAGAGCCGGGAGGCCTAAGAAGGCGAAAAGGAGAGAACTCGATGAGCCGGCTGATCCCTCAAAGCTGTCAAAGAAAGGTGTGAAAATTAGGTGCACCAATTGTCTAGAGGTGGGGCATAGCAAGAAGGGATGCAAACAGGCAAAGGTAATTTTTTTTTCTGAAGTTTATTATATTTTTTCATCGCATAATGATGTAACTGAATAATATTTGTCTATATGTACTATTACAGAGAGGAGGGCCAGAAACTGGGAGTGAACCAACTGATGGACAACAGCCTAAAGGGGCAAAATACCGGTAAGTTTTATATTTTTTTCATTGGTATATTATTATAAATTACTCTCCGTTCTCTTGACTTACAATTAGTATATTGCAGGTGAAGAGGAATCAACAAGCCACAAGCCCCATCCCTTAGGCTGCTGCTTCAAGTTGTGGACCCCAACCTAGTTCAGTTAGAGGACCCCAGCCTCATGCTCCAGTTTTAATTAGTGGACCCCAGCCCCAGCCTCCGACTTCGACCAATTCATGCAAGTAGTCGAGCATGCTTCACAAAAGCTCAGATTCTACAACAAATGCAAAAGCAAGGATGAAGAAGTGGCTTGGTTACAAATTTTTTTTGTTGGATGATAGAGTAAAGGCCTGGTTAATTTTTATTTTTTTTTGTTGAATGATAGAGTACATGGGTTTTTAATGTCTATAACAGGTACATGGGTTTTTTGTACATGGGTTTTATGTATATGAGTTTTTTATGTATATGGGTTTTGAATGACAGAGTATAGTGCTGGTTTTATGTACATTGGTTTTGTGTACATGTGTTTTTAATGTCTATAGCTGGTTTTTAATGTCTATGACAGAGTACATGGCTGAAACCTCCTTTTTTTATTGAATCATAAAGTAACATATGATGTGATTTTTGATGTGGTTGTTGAATCTGATGAAAGAGTAATCTGATGGGATTTTTGTCAGTTCATTTCTATACAGAAGTCATCAATCTGATGTGGTTTTTGATGTGGTTGTTGAATGTGGTTTGTATATAATGTGGTTTGAATGTGGTTTGTATATAATGTGGTTTGTCTATAAGAGGTTGGCTTATGTTGAATGTGGGTGTGGTGTGTATATTAGTTTGGAGTATATCTCCTTCTTCAGTTTTTGAATGTGGTATGTTCAGATTTCTTCTCCCAGATTATGAACAGTACAAAATTGAAATAGTCATGTTAGAGATTGCTTAAATCAGGTGTATAACAGGGGATCAAGTGTTCTTGTTTGTAGATTGCTTAAATCAAGTATATAACAGTTCTTGGATCTTTGGTTTCAAGTAGTGCTTAAATCAGTATAACCTGTTGCAACTTCTTGTATTTAGCTTTGAGGTTCGCAAATTGAGATTGAAAAATTCTTTTAATTTGCTCCAGATTCTGCTGGTGCTACTCCTTGAGTTTTTGGTGCTCAAACCAATACCAATGTTTGATTTGGAGCAAGTTACACAATGCTACCATGATTGATGTTTTCAAAGAATCAAAAGGAATCAATATACAGGTTGCTTTTTGTATATGATTTCTGCAAACTGTTTTTGATCAATATACAGGTTGTATACAGTAATTTGTTCAGATGACAAAGTACAATTAAAAGCTCACAGCTGCTTGAATTATGGTAATCTGTTCAGATTTTTTTCTCGCAGATTATCAAGAGTACTAATGTTGAACGTGGTTTGTCTATAATAGGCTGGCTAATGTGGTTTTTGATCAATATACAGATTTTATGATGTGGTTTGTTGAATGTGGTTTCTTAAGTATGTAAACTGCTACAGAAATGTGGCATGAAGTGAAAAAAAATTTGAAAAAAATTCTTTTTGAGAAGAAATTGGAGAATTTCAAGAGTCTTCACTCCGCTTTTCTGATGTGGCTCGTGAGTCACGCATGGGTGAAAAAATTGAGGGTAATCCTCATGATTGCTTCCAATGGTATCAATCTTCTGAGGCTGATCCAATGCTGATCTGGGTTTAGTCCCATGGTTGCTGAATTTCTCTTCCGTTACTGCTACTACGGATTTGATCTTTACCATCATGGCTGGCCTTTTGCATTTAAACTGTAGTAATCTCATCTTTAATCTTGAATTGCTGCTGCTGAAATTTTATAATTTTAAATACTGTTGTGGTCCAAATTATTGGTATTCTGCTGCTGAAATTTTATCCAATACCATATTGGGGGTAAGTTGTTACTGTGAAGCTTGAATTATGAGGTTATGTTTTGTTGATTTCTAACCCTTTAATGGGTTCTGCCATATGGAAATTTCTCAACTTTTGTATGAACTTTTACATTTTTGTTATTAACTTTAAATTGATTCATTCAAATGCTATGAATTATCAATGCTATATTTTATCCTTGGTGCTAATGCAATGGAGACCAAATTATGAGTATCCAATATTCATACTAACAGTCATTGGATGGTTGGGTAGTACATAAGTGTTGCTCAAAGGGACATCAAGTAATTCTTCTTGGTCTTTCCACCTCATAAACTTTCATATTGGTTCCAATTACACAACAGGTTAAATTAATTTGAATGGACCAAGTTTGCATTCTCGAGGAAGAAATTTGTGTGGCAAATTGGCAATTATATAAGCTGTATCAGACTGGAAAATTTGAGTTTTACCATCCATTGAAATTAGTTTTAGTTACAAACTTGCAAAATATGCTGGCTTCAAAGTCTTTTTTCGGTTAAACTAAACATCTTTATATTATATCCAAGGGTGTACGCAGGTGAACACATTAAAGATTTGAGAGAATATATAATAATACACCTAAATAAGACTCTGTGCCAGTTTTATGGGGGTCAACCTAGCTTAGTCTGTCTGAAGTCTGAACCAAGTGAGCAAAACTTTCTTTGTAAATTACAGCACCCTGACTACTTAAGATATAGAAATATAATAATTAGATCTATATGTATATCCATTTATTGCTTGCTATCCATCTAAATGGAAAAAGAAAAACCTTGTCTGCTCCAAATGCTTATTATATCATCCATATGTTCACATAAGAGGTCTGTTTTAGCCTTAGGAACAAATCTGGGTAGTTGACTCCAGTTCAATTCTTCCTTCCTAGTAATGTGGCCTCGCGTTTGAAAGAAATTTTGCTGCCTCCTATAATCTAATTCCTGAACCAAGTCTATTCCATTTTTTTTGGTAAAATTGGAGCTATTTTTCTTACAATATTATTGATTCAAGATGGTCTTTGTGGGCAACTTTGATGGATCTCTTTTCCTATTACACTGAATTGTGAAAGTTGTGGTACATGGAGATGGCTCAAGGAAACAACCAATCTCAAAATCTAATTCACCAGACATCATAGCTCTCTCTCTCTCTCTCTCTCTCACAAGTTGACATGTACAACAATGAATCACCCTATGATTCTATTTGTTTCTCCTCATAATTATCGAAATAAAAAAATTATGGCTTAATGGAGTATCTCTAATTCTTTGTATATCTTTTGTTGTATTTATAAAGGCTTATTATGACATTTTTTTACTGGGACTCAACTGATTATTTTATCACAGCCAGTTTCAATGTTCAAAGAGTCTTCTTCTTCATCCTGTTAATAAACTCTGGTTAATCTATATTGTCCTTACAATTCATCACGCGAAGATGGTACAAATAAACATTCAAAATAAATAATTTTATTTCATATCATCGAATGTTACAAAGGATCTACCATTTGATTAAAATGTGGCTTACATTCATTACTTTTGCCACAAAATAAACACCCTAATCCCTATGCCATAAACTGTAGCAAAACTCTAAAACCTAAACCCTAAAACCCTTATCATCAAATCGAGACATAAAAATAAAATAAAATCAAGAGAGCCAATTCCACCCACAACACCTTCTCTTTGCGGTTTCTTCTCGCGATCTTGGCCTCGAACTTGTTACATCTCCGAAGAAGCCCTAGAATGATATGTGTCGAACTTTCGCAGATGGGTGGATCGATCCAGACAAAATCTCGACATGATCGACTGCGATAGCTCAGAAACCTCCTCCCCGGATTGCGGGACATCCACGTTGTTTAAATGTCCCTTTGATTGCCGCAGATGTGACATGATTTCTCCTTTATCAACGCGAAAATCTCGGGAGGGGATCGGATGACGGAAGGCGCCAACTTTCTAGATGAAGAAGTAGCAGTCATGGAGAAAAAAGACAAAGAAGAAAGAAGAGGAAGGAGAAGAAGGAGAGAGACGAAGAAGACCCCAACGGCTTATTAGCCAAACAAGGTCACGTGCCTCTTTTCCCTCTAAATTCAGGTCAGTTTGTCACGTCACCGTTTAGGCGATTTTAAGGGTTTAGGGCTCCATGTCAGCAGTTTCTGTCGGGAAGATAACGGGATGGTCTTATTTTGATATATTTATATTCACCTAACGCTTAATTAATATTATCTAAAATTTAGATGCTTTAGGGGGCATTGAGGCGAAAGTTCGAGGGTTTTTGAAATTTCCACCCTTTTCTTTTTGAAAAGAGACACGTGACTTTACCTTATGAATACGTTATAACCATTTATAATGATGTTCTACGCATTATTGCCACTATAGACTACCATTTTCAAATCACAGTCCAACATCAATCACCGTAGTGCAAACAACAATCATCCATATAGTACACGTGGCACGCATTTACATCAACCCAAGATGTCTACTTGGCTGGCCATTTTATAGATAGAATGAAGTCTAAACTTTATGCTTCTGGGACGATCTAGACCATTGGATAGTTTGATGAGTGGGTCTTGGCCAGGTCGGTGCAGGTAATTGGTCGGGACCTCACTGAGTTAGGCCAAGCCCGCCATATGTATTGACCCAATAAATTTTCTGGCCCAATTTTGATCGGACCAAATTTGTTTGACCAAATCTTTTATATATAGGGTACCTCTAAACACGCTCACGTGTTCTCCGAAAGCGCCCAGGTTCCAGAACACTTGAAAACCATTGATTCCTTCGAATGAGACGATGGAGTGCACTTTTCATACCTATCTATCACAAAATAGATCTTCAGATCATGACCCACCTATCAGACGGTCAATTTCTTATTTCATGTGTCACAGATCCCAAAATAATGCCCATGAATCATAGACACACATCACGCTCAAATGTGATTTTATGGGAAATTTTTTGGGCTCTATGACAATTGAATCACAAAGTGACTGTTGATAGGTGCACTATGATCTAAAGATCTATTGAATGAAAGATATGGGTGAAAAGCGATCTCCGTTATATGATTCGAAGGATTTAATGGTTTTCAAGGGGTTTGGGATGTGAGAGCATTTAGAGATACCCCTATATATATATATATATATACAAAATTTCTTATTAAATGACCCTAACTTAAAATAGTGATTTCAAGCTTGTTACAGTTTCATTTTTTGCAAATGACCTGTCAATTTTGATCAACTCGTTGATACTTATCCAATGAACCTATTTTTTGAACTTTTTAAGAGCGTTAAAGTGCTAAAAAAATCAGTAAAATATTTAATGATAGTTAAAGTAATAAAAAATATTAAAATATTATTGGTTGACTTACTCGTTCCGTCGGATATGTTCTACTATTTAACTTTTCTCCTTTTGTGTTGCATTTTTCTTTAATATATGCTTTTAGTTAATTTGTTAGTTGTATTATCAAATTATAAACAATAGAATGGAATATGGAGATATTTGTAATCTAAAAGCAATGAGTATTATTTTATTTGTCAAAAATAAAAAAAATTTGTGGTAATTTTTTTTAGAGATTAATCTGAAAGAGGGGCCCCATTTTAGGAACTCGCCTTGGGCTCCCAAAATCTCAGTGTCGGCCCTAGACGCACACTACGGGATGCTGCATGCACACCATTTTTCTTGACACACACTACTTAATGAATGAATTGAACATTCATTAAGTGGTGCATTTATGGATATTTTGCATGAGCATGTAGAAATCCTCCTTTACATTGGTATGATTAAGCCCCCGTTTGGCAAAACTTTTCAGGCCTTTGTAACACCTTTTGGATCCTACAAAGTGACTTTAGATATATTGGCTGCGTATGGCATAGCTCTTTGGTAGCCCTTGCCATGATAGAGTTCAACTACTTTAGTTGATTCTTATTCTTCTTTCTAACTCTATGCAAAGGAAGATTTATCTGCTCTAGTAGCAACCTCCCTAATCTCTACTAGCTGCCTATCAGAGCAAATAAAATCAACTCTAACAAAGAGTGAGTAGAGAGGACGATAGAACTGCTGAACAGGTAAATCTTGTGTTAAATCTTACTATGCAAGAAATTATCAAGGAGAAGGGATACTTGCTAAAGCAGGTAGCAGGATGTTAATAAAGAGGATGAGAACCTGCCTAAAGCAGGTGAGCTCTGCTATGACAGGGCTAACAGAGAGCTATGCCATACGTAGCCATTAAATATATGGTAACCAGATATATTAAGTATTTGGTAACAACCTGCTTCTCACCTAGCTAATTTATATAAAAGCTTAAAATTCGGTGAGAGTCTAAAAGCTGCTCCCACCTGCTTACGAATTTTCAGTTCACATAAGCGAACCGCTCCAAAAAGAGATTATGAGAGAGAGCCCTCTAAAACAAATAGAAAATAGAGTGGTATGTAGATAAAAAAAATTGGTGTCCACCTATGATGGAGATAGTTTATCCTCCTAATCTTTCACACGATGGATTTTGAGATCATGGGCCTACCATCAGACGGTTAGTGTTTTATTTCTCGTGATGAAACTCATTTCAGAAAAATGACCTTAACATCACGTGCACTCTTAAAATTAATTTTAATGTCACTTTTTTAAGTGTGTACTTCATAAAATATAAAACCGACCGTCTGATGATACGATAATGTTCTCAAGATCCATCGTGTGAAAGATTGGGATGAAAAACAATTTCCATAGTCCGATTCAATATAACCAATGTGTTTCAAAATGGGTGAACTCAAAGATTTAGTGGGTGGATATATATATATATATATATATATAGAGAGAGAGAGAGAGAGAGAGAGAGAGGTTCAGGACTATGGGTTCTAACCATGGTATAAAAAATCGGCCGATAGCGATATGTATCGATTTTCAGCCAAATGAAAGGCCTCTCTCTCCCTCTCCCTCTCCCTCTCCCAATCTCCGCTCCAGTACGACAGAGCCTCTCTCTCTCTCTCTCTTCTGCGAGGTGGGCGACTGGTGCTCCTGCTCCTCCGGTCGTCCCAACAAAACGACGATACAACTGCTGCTCTTGCTCTATATGATTCAAGGGATTCAGCGATAGGGTTTTTTTGCTCTTGGGGTTTGTGGTTTTTTGGTGATTGAACCTTTAATTTTTTTATCTCAGTAAAGTGTGCATTAATGGCCAGTTAGGGTTTGTGTTTTTCCCTTTTATTTTGACTTGATTCGAGTAATTGGATGAAGTTTTTACCCTTTTTCTAATGGAAGCTACAACTTGTACCGTGGTAGAGATTTCTGTCAGCTATCTGATTACAAACGAAGAGTATCATCGTAGGATGCCAAAATATCATGGCCATTTTCCAGAGAAGAAAGCCTTGGAGACTTTAGACTCTTATTCAACCTCCATATAGATCCTGTGCCCCCTGGCTCCCTTAATTAATACTCTGTCTCCAAATCTTAGACGCATGCATTGATGCATATATAAAAAAATCGGCTAGCTCAAAGAGGATTTAAGAAATCCTTGGACAAAGCAACTTGATTTTATTGAGAACTCTTTAGCTTCGGGAGCCATTACTTAGAGCAAAGATAAGAGGAAAATCTAGGGTTTGGGGATGATTCAATAGGAGCCTAGAGTCTTCTGGTCATGAGGTTGATCTATTTCATGTGTACACTAAATCTGAGCAAAAGTGTCTTTTATACTTTTCGTACCCTGATTTATGTGGAATTATCTGTCTACCATTCCGATGCCTCTAAGGATTGTCAATCCAATTTGGTTAAGGGGATAGCTCTCTACAAGTATCATTAGGTTATGATGTTAGAAATTTTAATATCTAGGCTCGAATCACACGATCAAAATATATCTTTTTCAAGAGCACACGTACCTTGTATTTATTATCGGATCGCCGCATGAGTGATCTCCTTAATGAAACTGATGATCTTCGCCAAAGAATCCGAAATCACGTTACCTCTCATCTTCTCTAAGTTTAGCCTCTAGATGGAAATAAGCTAGGGTTAGAGGAAGAGGGGACGGTGGTCTCTTTATATAGCCACTTCTCTTTTCTAACCCATCAAGGAAAGAGAGTAGAGACATATCACTTATATTAGGAAACTACTTCCTATCGCCTCGAGATACGTGTGGTCAAAGGTTTAACCCAGTTTTTAATGAAAACTCAAAGATGGGTTAAGGTGTTGACCACAAAAATCCAACATTCTCCCACTTGGTCTACACCTTAACTCATCTAAACATAATTTTGAAAAACAACTCTCTAGGCTGACAAACTCTGAAAAGCGGATGACCATCCATTTGATATATATATATACCTTAACTCATCCAAACATAATTTTGAAAAACAATTCTCTAGGCTGACAAACTTTGAAAAGTGGATGACCATCCATTTGATATATATATATATATATTGAAAAATCATTGACCTCCACTACCTCGATACTTTGTAACAACCACCCAAATTCAATAATAATACTAGTAAAGGATCATGGCGCACAGAGCATTCCATCTTACGAATCGACACTAGGCAATCCATGGTCATAAAACTAGCATCATTAATGGACTTAAGTCTTTACTTAGTGATATCAGACAACTTACATATCTGTATAGTTCTTATATTTGTCAAACTTCATATCCCAGGGTATGTCTTTCTAATATCTTACTGGCTCCCCGGCTGTGACTCACGTCACCAATCTAATAGAAAGAAGATTTACCGATGTCGTGCCTAATCACATCTAGCCTAAGCAAAATTCAGGCATAACGAGGTACAACCTTACCATCATGTCATGTGATAAAATCCCTATGCATATGGATAGAGTATAATCACATATACTCTCAAGAGCACGTGCACAAAATTAAAATATATGATGCATTAACAACAAAATAAACTAACCAATATCAGAGAGACAACTCCCACAAAAATTATGCAGTTAAAACTAATTCGATATGAGCATCACAATTCTAAGATTTGTAATAACTGTCAACAACTACAAGCTCCCACTGATTTGGCCATTCATAATAGTAATCAATAAACAACAAGATTAACTTAACATCAACTATTTATAATCATTTATTTCAAATATAAGCATCACAATTCTAAGATTCGTAATAACTGTCAACAACTACAAGCTCCCGCTGATTTGGCCATTCATAATAGCAATCAATAAACAAAAAGATTAACTTAACATCAACTATTTATAATCATTTAATTAAACTTACGCAAACCAAGTCTATCAAAATAAATGCCAAAGTACTACTTAATGTCTTGCAAAAATAAATAAATAAATAAATGACGAAAGCGTGATTTCAGTTATGGGGCTTCTTGGGTTGAGCCGACTCCTCTGGTTGAGATGTTCCTCCTTTGACCTATTTTAGCAGATTTTTAAATATATAGCAATCCCTCCGAAGATGTCCCTTTTTCTTGCAGTGCCAACATTCTAAATTTTCAGCTTTGACTTTTTTATTTGAATTCTCTGCTCCAGCTTGCTTTCGATTGAAGTTCTAATTATGATTCCTTTTAAAAATCTTCCGATTTGACCCACTCACCGCCAGATGTGCAAACTCAACACTTAGGCGCTTTCAAACACTCCTCCTCAGTCACACATAGGGAAATTAAGTGGTTAAGGTCCCACTTTATCTCTTGAGCATTATAGTTCACCTTAAAAATATCAAATGAAGGTGGAAGCGAATAGACAAGTGAACAACTAGATCATCACCAAAAGCAGTCCCGTGTTCCCTGAGCCCTATAGCACACTTTGACATCTTTAAAATGTGCTCACGCACACTTCTATTTCCATCATATCTCATGTTAACTAATTGTGTAAGATAAGAGTACTCTAGAGACTTTTGCGTACCCACAAACTGATCTTTAATATTTTTTTAAGAGTTCTTTTACTGTAGCTGTAGGATTCAACCCACCTCTAAGAGTCTGATTAATTGATGAACGGATCATCATTATAGCCATACGATTAGCTTTTTCCTATTTAGCAAAATAATTATTCTCTAATTCCGTAGAATTAGTAGTGGGTGTGAGAGGTTTATCCTCAGTAAGGACAAAATCATACTCCATATATCCTAATGATATATCAATAGCCATACGCCTCGATGAATAGTTAGAGCCATCTAGAGGCTCAACACTTGCTAGTTGCTTATGAATAATAGATCCCGTCCATGGCTCTATATAGAAACAAAACATTATATATCACTAGCAAAATAAATAAATATGCCGATTATGCATATAAATTTTTATCAATTACTTTAACCATATATCACTAACGATTTAATTAGAATATGTCATGATCATATGTCCTCGAAGATTACGTTATGACCATATGTCACTAAATATTTACCGTGAACTATGACCACATGTCACTAACAATTCTTCGAAGATTTAAATTCTGATTTAGGGTCAAATCCAAATTAATTTGGTGTCAGCTATGAACAACTTTCACTCTTTGGGACAACCAGTTGTCATGTCTCAGCATCACCTTTAGACAGAAACTTTAACATACGGTTTGTTTTCCAAGATCGTGTTTGAGAAAACATGTATAGACCTAATCACTTGTGTCGTATGATTGATCCAGATTCTCTATCAGCTTTAGCCAGAAAGATTATCCTTTTCTCCCCTATACACTTATGACCATTCTATTCACCCTACTTATATGAAATTCCTAAATCAACTTTAGTCAGAAGTTAGAAACCTCATAAGCATGTGCCAACCCGATCTTAATGAGACACAAGTATCAAGATTCAAAAGTCACGCAACCTACATAGGTGGTCACTTTTGGGCAGACCTCGGCCTATTTCAGCTATGTACTCTCGAACGATCGTTTTACTAGTCTACCTTGATCCCTAAGGTGACCATATCAAGTCTGATTCAAGGTTTCAAAATTTCATTTCCATGTATATACACATTTTACTAACTAATCTTCTTTTGAAAGATAAATCAATGCTATATATTATAATTGATGAATAAATTAATTAAAATCAAACAATTATAAGATACATATACATTAAGTGAAGAAATTATCTATAATCATCAAACTAGGATTATATGGGCATGGCTGTTACATCTAGTCAACATCGTCAATAGAGCATTGAAAAACACACATGATTTTTACCTTGAATTGGATATAATATGTTGAGAATAATCAAATAAAATTAAACCTTATTTATAAAAACCACGACACTAGGAAAGATCATCACCGTTGGGCAGAAGAATCCTTCCAAGTAGCTAATCTAACTCATGTGGTGGGTAAGTATCAAAATTAATAATAATCATGGGTAACATTATGTAAGTATCAACATTGGTGCTAGAGCACAACCTTGAATACCGAACCCTATATTTTCTCACAAAATCTAATTTTAATTAAAAGCACTTAAATACACAATAATTATACGATTAAAAATTATTAAAAAGACGTCATGTCATTAAAAAATCACAACAGAGAACTTATTTTAAAAATTAAACCTTAAAAACAGATCTGAAATACCCGAGAAAGTCAAAATCCATATATAATGTCCGAAAATCGAACCTATAAATAGCCCATAAATGACCCGAAAATAATAAGGAACAATACGGGTCAAAATGGGCCTTAAGAACAAACGGGCCATGTCTAAAGGGTCGAATCAGGTCATGTCTAACGGGACAAATCAGGTCATCTTCTTCGTTTGCCTTTTCCCTCCTTATTTCAGCACCGTTCTCCCTTCACATTCCAACAAGCACCTTCAACGGCCATTAGGGGTCAGCCGGAGAGTCATGCTTATGACTGTGGACCCTATACCGGCATCTCTGATGGTCGCATTCTTCGATGGCAAGGTGCGAGCTGTGGTAGGACAGACTTCGCTTTCACTTCCCCACACTGGTCTTTTTATATCTCTTTAGTTTGTTTGAGCCCTCATATCATAAGATATGTATACTCAGATCTATTACCATCCGTGAACGGTCAGATTTGATTTAAGAGGATACGACCTTGGGGAAATATGTTAAAACGGTAGGCAAGAATATTCTTAATATTAGGGGTGGAGGTTTTGTCTATTGCGGAGATCATTGGCTCGTCTACTTAAAATTTATGAGAAGATCGGTCGGCTTCATAAACAATAATTAATCATTTTGATCGATATATCGAACTACCTCGCTCTGATTCCAATTGTTAGAAATTTTAATATCTAGGCTCGAATCACACGATCAAAATATAACTTTTTCAAGAACACACGTACCTTGTATTTATTATCGGATCACCGCGTGAGTGATCTCCTTAATGAAGCTGATGATCTCCGCCAAAGAATCCGAAACCACGTTACCTCTCGTCTTCTCTAAGTTTAGCCTCTGGATGGGAATAAGCTAGGGTTAGAGGAAGAGGGGACGGTGGTCTCCTTATATAGCCACCTCTCTTTCCTAACCCATCAAGGAAAGAGAGTGGAGACATATCACTTATATTAGGAAAATACTTCTTATCGTCTCGAGATACGTGTGGTTAAAAGTTTCACCTAATTTTTAATGAAAATCCAAAGATGGGTTAAGGTGTTGACCACAAAAATCCAACATATGAAGCTCATCTTCACCTCTAAAGTTCTAAAGTCGTCTTCTAAAGTAAGGGGTCACACACTTCACATTAGCTGTTAGGAGAAGACATTCTTTATACGTTGGCATCGGATCCCTTGGTGTAATTTCTCCTGTTTTTTTTCCTTTCATTTGTATAATAAGAAAAATTGAAATTGTTGTTAAGGTCAAAATGCCTCAATTTACTGTCCCCCTCTAAGAAAAAAAATTGACACTAGTAAACAATGAAAAATCTCCTATAACATTCAGTTAATTCTCCGAAATGGGGTGCATGTGTGCTTGTTTCGAGAGACACCCTTACAATTAGAGAGATGGAACAAAGCTCTTCACCTCTGCAATAGTTACATCCTATGTTCCTTAATTCACTCATCCACCAAGTGAATCGCGAATTGGGTATCTTGTTAGTTTTTAAACCACATTGAAGACAACTTAAAGAATTTGATTAGGTCAATAACATTTGGTGTAATGAGACTAGTAAATTTTATCTCTTTTGTGATGGTATGCATGGACTAAATGCTCCAAACCTTCACAAGAGCTTCTTAAAGAGAGCACCCAAATAACAATTTTGTTATTATCAAAATCCTTTTGGACGGACCTTAGAAATTTCATGTATTTATAAAGACCTAAACCCCAGAAATAATCAAAATTGGAAAACTTAAAACTAGAAAAATATCCTATACAACATAAAATTAATAAATTTGACAATTATCCCATCAGAAGTCAAACCCAAGAAACGAAAGCCAAAACAATTTACCTACACAAATTCAACTCTAATAAAATGCAGCTCTGCTCGAGTAGAGAGTGTTCATGCAAAGAAAACACATTGTAAGACTTTTTGTCACCATCATGACTCAAAAAACAATATTGCTTCTTTAGGAAATAGTTTTGCCAAGTAATTAAGTTTGACAAATTGGTTTGTCATTTTTTGGACCCACGGTCGTCCGTAGTACATTCACGGACGTCCGTTGTCACGGACGACCGTGAGTGATTCACGGACGTCCGTGATCCTAAAACATATAAATTTTAGGTAGTTCGGGCAGTTTCAAAACTGATCCGAAAATCTTCATTCTAAAATTTTTGTTTGTCCAAAATTTTGTCATTGAGATTACTTTTCATCTTTTGATTTCATTCTCTAATCTCTTTGATGTTTATGGGTCATTATGATTTCATGTTTGAGAGTGTAAGACTTGTGTGAGACAAGTGAACCTTCGCAAGGAACGTAGGTTGATGGAAATGTTCACTATGGATAGTATGATGGAGAAATGCTGTTATGTTTGGTGATTGGAGTGCTAGGGCATATCATTCCAAAGAAGCATTGTAAAGTTTTTTTTGTTCATAGTGAATTTCTTTTTGGATCTGAGATAGATCCCGTGGTTTTTGCCTGTGATGAGTTTTCCACGTTAAAAATGTCTTGCGTACTTATTTCGATTGTGTGATGATTGTGAGTAGATTTTAATTGATAAATTTAATAGATTATATTAAAAAACCTAAATTTCCCAAATTTTCAATTGGTATCAAAGCCTGGTCACTTGGTAAATTTTAACAAATTAAGTGTTATGTCTAATTTGGGATATCACGATCTTCCTAGAGAAGGTGCGCTCACCTTGCTAGACCCCTCTGTTTGATGGCTCTAATTATCCTTACTGGAAGGCAAGGATGAGAGTATTTTTAAGTTCACTTGATCCTCACATTTGGTATTCTATTGAGGACGGATGGTTACCACCAACTACGACCTCTGTTGTCGATAATATACCACATACCACTATCAAACCTAGATCTTTATGGACGGATCAGGAATATGATAATCTTGGTTATAATTTCAAGGCCCTAAATGCTTTATTTGGGGCAGTTACTGCTTCTGAGTTTCGTCGAATAAGTACTTGCACCATAGCCAAAGATGCATGGAAAATTCTTGAAACCACTTATGAAGGGACTCCTCAAGTAAAGATTTCCAAACTTCAAATGTTCACTTCTCAATTTGAAAATCTTCGCATGGATGACGATGAAAAGTTTTCTGATTTCTATATTCGCTTAAATGATATTGTAAATGGCTCATTTAATTTAGGAGAACCTGTTTCTAATACTAAAATTGTGCAAAAAATTCTAAGGTCTCTACCTAAAAGGTTCAGATCAAAAGTCAATGCTATTATTGAATCTAAAGATGTTGACAATCTAAACTTAGATGAACTCGTTGGGTCATTACAAACTTATGAATATGAAATTCAAGATAATCATGTCACTAAAAGTGTTGCATTTAAATCATCAAAGGTTGAGTCTGATTCTAGCAGTGATTCTGATAAATCAGATGAACTTGCTTTATTTGTTAAAAAATTAAAAAAATTCTATAAAAATAAGAAACAACCTTTTAAAAAATTTGAAAATTCTGAACAATTTAAATTATTTGAAAAGAAACCTAAAAAGGATTTTCCTGGCACTACTCAATGTTTTAAGTGTCATGGTTATGGACATTACGCTAATAAATGTCCTAGTAAGAAAGATGATAAAGGAAAATCCAAAGCTTTGACTGCTTCACATGAGATTGAAATATCAATTGAGTCATCTTCTGATGAATCTGAATCTAGTTCTTATGGGTTTAGAGCTTTTGTTGCTTCTATTGTGGAAACTAATAATTCTCAAACTCCTTCTCATACTGACACTGACTCTATTGATTCAATCTCATCTGCTAATGAAATTGATGGTGATGTATTGGATATGACAAATGCCTACAGTGAACTTTATTAAGAATCAATACATCTAACTAAAGAAAAAATTAAATTAATCAAAGAAGTGACTGAGTTAAAAAACATTATAAGAAATCTCCAAGAGAATGTAAATTGTTTAACTCCAAAATTTATTGAACAAGAAAATAAAGTAAATTCTCTTATTGAAATAAATGAAAATTTAAAAAGGGAACTTGTTTTTATTTCTGAAAAATATTCAAACATTTACAAGACTAATGAGAAAATGGAAAAATTACTCAGTTCTGGTCAAAGAACAACTGATAAATCAGGTATTGGATATCATCATGTAGTAAATAAAAATCTAAAACCTGTTGTAACTCATGCTCCAAAATTTGTTAAAGAAATCAAATCACTCTCTACAAATTCTAGACAAAAGGGCAATAAATTCAGATCTTCCAATACTAGATTTTTTAATAGGAGAGTGCCAATCTGCTTTACTTGTGGATGGGAAGGGCATAGTTATGTGTATTGTCCATTTGACTTTGAATGCTCTCAATACTATGGTCCTCACTCCCAAACTTTTAAGAAAAATAAAGTCATTTCATTGAGTAGTTCACATAAATATAACAACAAGCATGTGATTCATAACAAATCAAATCTTAAATACAAACGTGTTTGGATTCGAAAATCTGATTTAACTGCTCAGGTTGCTCATATTTCACTCAAAGCAAGTGAATCATCTAAGTGGTTCCTTGATAGTGGTTGTTCTAGGCATATGACTGGTGAGAAATCATTCTTTTCTCATCTTAGTCCATGCTCAGAAGGAAATGTGACTTTCGGTAATGGAAGTTCTTGTAAAATTACTAGAAGAGGAACAATTAATGCACCTGGTTGTCCTAAACTAAAAGAAGTCCTTTATGTTAAAGGACTTAAGGCTAATCTCATTAGTATTAGCCATTTATGTGATGATGGGATGAATATTAATTTTTCAAAAAATCTGTGCACTATTGTTGATTCTAATGGCAAAATTGTTCTTGAAGGGATTAGATCTACTGATAACTGTTACACTTTTAGCGATCATCTCCAAAATAATTGTCTTATCACTAAAACAAATGAGATCAATATCTGGCATCAGAGGCTTGGTCACATGAATAAAAATGATCTTTACAAATTAGCCTCTGATCAACTTGTTAAAGGTTTACCTAAATTAAGTAAACCAGATGGATCTATTTGTGGTGCTTGTCAAATGGGTAAACAAACCCGTGTTCCTCACAAGAAAGTAAATGTTCCTACTTCTTCTAAGATTCTTGAATTAATACATTTTGATCTTGTAGGTCCCATGAGATCAAGTAGTTTAGGAGGTAAGAAATATGTACTTGTTGTGGTTGATTTTTCTAGATATACTTGGGTTGCTTTTCTTAGAGAAAAATCTCAAGCTTTTGATGAATTTATTATCATTTCTAAGAGAACTCAAATTGAAAAAAATCTTTCAATAATTCGAATTCGAAGTGATCATGGTAAAGAATTTGAAAATTCATCTTTTGCAAAATATTGTGCATCAAATGGAATAAAGCATGAATTTTCTGCTCCTCACACACTTCAACAAAATGGTGTGGTTGAGAGGAAAAATAGGGTCCTTCAAGAGATGGCTAGGGTTATGTTAAATTCAAATAATGTGGCTAAAAATCTGTGGGCTGAGGCTGTTAGTACAGCATGTTATATTTCAAATCGAGTATACTTTAGACCAAACACTACTAAGACTCCATATGAAATATGGAATGCTAAAAAACCTCAAGTTAGTTATTTTCGAGTTTTTGGTAGTGCTTGCCACATTTTAAGAGATCGTGAATATCTTAGAAAATTTGATCCTAAAACTGACAATGGTATTTTTCTTGGTTACTCATTGAATAGCAGAGCCTATAGGGTTTTTAATTTAAGAACTCTTACTGTCATTGAATCAGTTAATGTGGTTGTAGAAGATCAAAAATCAGATTCTTCTTCTGTTTTAAATAGAGATATTGACGATGAAGTTCTTGTTGTTCCTATTAATCATGAAAAAATTAGACTTGATAACATTAATTTATCTTCTGACAATGAAAATTCTACACACACTACATCTAATATCACTGAAGATATCAGTGTAGATATTTCACACAACAATATCTCTGAAAATGAGTCTCAACATAGGCCTTCCTATGCTCGTGATATGAAAAGTCACCCACCTTCTGCCATCATTGGGGACTTGTCCACTCAACTTCTTACTAGACGAAAATTTAAAAATCTGTCAAATCTTCTTTCTTATGTATGTTACACATCAAATCTTGAACCAAAAAATATTAAAGAAGCTCTTCTTGATGAGCATTGGGTTACTGCGATGCAAGAAGAGCTCTCTCAATTCAAAAGGAATGATGTGTGGGAACTTGTTTCTAGACCTCCAAATATTAGAATCATCGGTACAAAATGGATTTTTAAAAATAAAACTAATGAAGAAGGTAAAATCATTAGAAACAAAGCAAGATTGGTGGCTCAGGTTGAAGGTATTGATTTTCATGAAACATTTGCTCCTGTAGCTAGGCTTGAGTCCATTCGCATAATCTTAGCAATGACATGTCATTTAAAATTTAAATTATACCAAATGAATGTAAAGAGTGCATTTTTAAATAGTTTTTTGACTGAGGAACTGTATGTGGAACAACCCAAAGGATTTGAAGATCCACATCATTCTCATGATGTATTTAAACTTAAAAAGGCATTATATGGCCTGAAACAAGCACCTCGTGCTTGGTATGATAGACTCACAAAATACCTAATCACTAATGGTTTTAAACGTGGTAGTGTGGATAAAACATTATTTTTGAAAGAAGAATCATCTAATTTAACTGTTGCTCAAATTTATGTTGATGACATTATCTTTGGATCCACATTAGATTTAAATGCTCATAAATTTCAAACTCTAATGAGCAATGAATTTGAAATGAGTTTATTCTGTGAGTTAAATTGCTTCTTAGGTCTCCAAATAAAACAATGTTCCACTGGCATTTTCATTTCCCAATCTAAATATGCAAAAGAACTTGTTAAGAAATTTGGCTTGGAATCAAGTAAACCTGCCCGCACCCCTATGAGTACGTAAGTGAAATTGACAAAAGATGTAAATGGTAAAACTGTAGGGGATACACTTTATAGAAGCATGATAGGTAGTCTTCTCTATCTTCGCTAGTAGACCGGATATTGCTTACGGTGGGTATGTGCGCTTAGATTTCGTGCACTCTAAGGAGTCTCATCTAACTATTCTCAAACGATCATTCGTTATGTTAACGGTACACTAGAGTTAGGTCTCGGTATCCTTTCGATACCACATCTCATATCATTGGTTGATTGGGCGAACTCGATGATCGTAAAAGCACGAGTGGTGGTTGTTTTTATATCGGAAATTGTCTTGTGTCTCGGCTCAGCAAAAAACAAGCTTCGGTTTCTTTATCCACTGTTGAAGCAGAATATATTTCTGCTGGTAATGGGTGCACTCAACTCTTATGGATGAAGCAAATGTTGTCTGACTATGGGATTTCTCAAGGTGTAATGACCTTGTTTTGTGATAACACCAGTGCTATTTGTATTTCTGAAAATCCTGTATAACATTCTAGGACTAAACACATTGATATTCGACACCACTTCATACGTGATTTGGTGGAAGAAAAAATTATTCTCCTGAAGCACATAGACACACAATTACAATTAGCAGATATTTTTACAAAATCGTTGGATTTTGATCGATTTGAATTTCTTCGAAAATCCATTGGTTTATGCTTCATCGATTAATCACTATTTCATCACTTGTATATATATATATATATATATTTTTTTTTTTTCTTCGCAGATATTTTTATATAATTTTGTATGATACGTTCTAAAGTTTCATGCGTGATCATGTAATAAAATTTTCTAAGAATGCATTTGTATTATTTTGAGTTACACTGAATTGGCTTTTATTCTGTATCATCAAGGTATTTTTTTATTATCGTTAGTATATAAAGAAATTTTTTATTAATAGTCATTGCAACAAGATTATGCTCTGGGTAAATGTTGAATCTTGATTTTTTTTTCTTCAAATAATGTTCTGTATTCTTCTGATTTTTCTTTCAATTTGCATTTTCAACTTGAGTTAATAAGCCCGTGGAGTATTCTATACTTAATGCCCTAAGTCAACTGAATTAGGAGTCATTGGCCTAACCCTCGCTAAATGAGTTGAATAGAAAGCAAGTGAATTTCAGATTGAATATTCAAATTTTCTTTCACTCTACCTTGTAGCCCAATTGACTTGAGCAAGTAAAACCGTTGGAATTTCTTCAAATCTATTGCCCTAAACTAACTAGTTGGGAGTCAATGTTCTAAAGCTTATTAAAAAGGTCTTTTAGAAAGCTTAAAAAGGTGTGAGTATCTTTCCTTTTTGGAGAACTTAAAAAAAAAAAAAAAAAAAAAAAGGGATTGGACCATATGTTGTTGTTGCAATTAACTTTGATTTTTAAAATCTTCCTTTGTTAACTATTTTTTTCTAATATAATACCTATGATGTGTATAGAAAATAGTGAATTTTAAGCTACTCTTTTTGCTTCGTATGCATTTTAGGATGTTTTAACTCTTTCACATGAAATTTTATTACATATTATAAATTTTTTTTTTTTAAAATATAAATAAAAAATAAAAATAAAAATAAAATTTTGTAAGTGTCACGGACGTCCGTGAAGTCTAGACGGACATCCGTATTCTCAACCCCAAACTAATAATTTTCACCCGGCCGTCCGTGAATCACTACGGACGTTTGTATTTCAATAGGTTCACTGACACTTTTCCACGGACGTCCGTGAATCACTCCGGACGTCCGGTTTATAATCAGTTCCAAATATTCGAACGGTCTTTTTGCAGTTATTACACCTGACAACTGTCATTCATTCACGGACGTCCGTGCATGTCTCTACGGACGTCCGTCAGTTCAATTTCCAAAGCATTCTTAAAGCGGCTAAATTTTGTTCCCACGGATCTCGAGGTCATATGGACGTCCGTGATCTTCTTACGGACGTCCGTTCAAATTTTTTTATAAACGGACTTCTTGAACCGTCTTCTTCATTTTTCACTCAGATTTTTTTCACTCTCTGCTCTTCATTTCAACGAAAAATAAAGAATGTCTCTAAATAGGAAAAACTCTAAGAAATCTAAAGGTTCTTCCTCTTCTTCATCGCATGAACTTCAACGTTTTCCTTCCAAAAGCCATGAAGAACGTTTTCAACGTCTATTTCTTACTCGAAATCTCATAGTCGAACGGGTTGTTCTTGACAAATTTCTCAGAGATCATGATATGTATGAGATGTTTGCTTCTCGGGGTTGGCTTTCACTTCTTTCTCTAACGGGCTCTGCTTACACCGATGTGGTTCGGTGTTTTTATGCTAATCTCCTCAACGCCAAGATTGTAGAGAGTAGGATGGAGTGTTATGCAGTGACTTACATTTTTGGTAAGCAAATCACTTTTTCTCCTTTACTTATCTCTGAAATCTTGGGCATTCCTTTAAATGAAAATGGGTATAGTTATCCTGTAGATGAAAGTCAAATTCAATCACTGTTTAGTCCTTCCACCGTCTATGACTATGTGTGCAAACTCAACTCAATCGGAATTGCATTGCACTATTCTTCCTTGAAAATGAAATTTCAATGACTTCGCCACGTTCTTTTTGCCACTCTTACACTAAGAGCGGGAAATAAAGATCAAGTGCGTTGGGACATTATTTATCTAATGTTCCTGTTAGACAAAAATCGTCCTTTGTGTGTATCTTCAATAATTTTTGAATTAATCGTTCGACGCATGAGGGATGATACCTCTAAAATGTCTCTTCCTTTTCCTATAATTATTAGCAAGATTGTTGAGTCTCAAATGACTCTTCCTCCTTTTCTGGCTACTTCTAGAGCCATGGCACCATTAGGTAAGTTAAAAAAAATTGGGAAAAGAGTTACACTAGATTTGGACGATGTTGATTTATTAGATGAAACGTCTGATGAAGATGAGGCAGAAGATTTTCCTGCTCAAGAAGGTTTTCCTCAAGAAGCCGCTGCTCCACCACCAGTTCCTCCGTATCAGGGTCAAGAGGGTCATTATTATGATCAACATTTTCATAGGATGCATACTGAGATGCAACATATGCATTCTGAAATTCAAAACTTATCTAATCGGATTGAAACTGGTTTCAATATCTATGGGGAACAAATTTCTTCGTTACAAATGACAATGATTGACGATTTTGAAGCGATGATGAATCGTTTTAACAATGTCTTCCTGCCTCCAGGAGCACACTTTCCGCCTCCTGAATGATGTTTATTTTGTTATAATGTTGTAATTCTGACAATTTTATTCTGGTTTGAGGATATATTATGTTTTCGTAATGCTATAATTCTTCTTTTCATGTCTTAATCTTTTCAATTTTAATATGGTGTTAAAAGTTTCCTTCATTTGTGCTTAACTTCAAAATTTATATTTGAATGTAGTTTCACTGGTTAAAAGTACCCTTTGTCACATTATGACAAAAAGGGGGAGATACTCGTTATATTTCACTTGTGCTATTAATGTGTTCTATGGTTATTTCAACAGGTGAAGAGCTACAACTAAAAGATAAATTTCTAATATAGTGTTAAGGTTACACTTTTACTTGGCAAATAGTTAGGGGGAGCAAATGGAGTTGTAATTTCTGCATTTGCATTCTAGATTGATGTATAGGACTTACAAGGGAAATGAATGTATTGTATTTTTTATTTTTTCAATCCTTGTAAATGTTTTTTTGTCATGATTGTGACAAAGGGGGAAATTGTAAGACTTTTTGTCACCATCATAACTCAAAAAACAGTATTGCTTCTTTAGGAAATAGTTTTGCCAAGTAATTAAGTTTGACAAATTAGTTTGTCATTTTTTGGACCCACGGTCGTCCGTTGTCACGAACGACCGTGAGTGATTCACGGACGTCCGTGATCCTAAAACATATAAATTTTAGGTAGTTCGGGCAGTTTCAAAACCGATCCGAAAATCTTCATTCTAAAATTTTTGTTTGTCCAAAATTTTGTCATTGAGATTACTTTTCATCTTTTGATTTCATTCTCTAATCTCTTTGATGTTTATGGGTCGTTATGATTTCATGTTTGAGAGTGTAAGACTTGTGTGAGACAAGTGAACCTTCGCAAGGAACGTAGGTTGATGGAAATGTTCACTATGGATAGTATGATGGAGAAAGACTGTCATGTTTGGTGATTGGAGTGCTAGGGCATATCATTCCAAAGAAGCACTGTAAAGTTTTTTTTGTTCATAGTGAATTTCTTTTTGGATCTGAGATAGATCCCGTGGTTTTTGCCTGTGATGGGTTTTCCACGTTAAAAATGTCTTGCGTACTTATTTCGATTGTGTGATGATTGTGAGTAGATTTTAATTGATAAATTTAATAGATTATATTAAAAAACCTAAATTTCCCAAATTTTCACACATGATTGCAAAGTTATGGCATCTCAAAGGTCAGGATGTCAAACTGCACCATGCTCCTTCGCTTGGGAAGAATTGAGATGAGTTTTGAACTATCAACACAATAAAGCAGGTATGACTTTCCAACTATCAGTAGTGATCAGATTGCAATCCAGCAACTATTAACAATTGAAATGATAAGTTCTACTGTTTAGTAGTGACTCTAGGATCAAGTGGCAATCAGAAATGGTAGATTCCATGGGTTAGCAGTGATCATGTATCTGATCAAGTAGTGGTCAACTCAAGGATCCAGTGCAATCAGATCATATCACTTCATAGAGAAACCCCAAAATATGTCCAAGAGCCTAAGGCGTTCATCTCCCCTGAAGATTTTATTAGAAATTTCGTCATTTGACAATAAAATGGTTGGATAAAGCGATGCATTATAATATCTATCCATGAATTATGTGTTGCTTTCTAGACATGCCACATCCCAAGCAACAACGAAATCCACATGATCATGTGTTGTGGTAGGATATTATAATCATGTGTGTGTCAATAACTTTCAAATGATTGTGCACACCCTTTAACAAACTGGTTTACTCTTTGCTGAAACAGGAGAGAGTAAAAAATAGAAACTAAGAGATAATCATTTGTTTATACTAGAAGTTGCCTTCATATAAGTAGGTATTTTCTATCTTCGAATCATTTTGGGGCCTGAGAAGCCAGAATCGGAGCCCCAAGAAGCGTTCCTACACAACGCCTAAGTCCATTCAATTAAGTGCCTTCCCTGGCCAGTAATGTCAGGCCGTGTGTGCATGTAATATGTATTCCCGGCCTAAACATTGCCTAGGTTGCCTAGAGCAATATGACTCAAATAGCTATGTTAACCAAAGATTCATATAGCATAACCGACCTTCATTCTGGAGTGTGAACATGTCAGTTGATCTCATTTTGCTAAAATGGTCAAACCATTACATTCACAGATCACATGCTCCCTAATAACTATGTACTTCCCTATTTTAGCTTAAGGAGATTTCAGGTTGGTTTTAAACAGAGCAACTACTTAAAGAATCACAAAAAGAATATAAAATAGCTTGTATATAGCAATAAAGATAGCCTTTTAGAAAATTAGATTATATGATGAGCTGAGCTGAGCAAGAGACCCATCATTGTGCTTCGGCCCATTATGGTGGTGACTGATCCATTGGTGAACACTGGCGAGCAACCCGTCTAAAATTACTCCAACCATGTTTATCCTCAGTGCCATGTGGGCCCCAAATGGGTGTTGGGTAGTCCCTACTTGACTATCAGACCTGATCCAATGGGTTCGGCCGGGTTGGGTTGGCATTTAAGATAGGGAAGCGGGTTACATTGGGTGGTTTTCAGGTCAAGAACCCTAAACTGTTGCCATGTTTCAAATAAATTGTGCTCTATGCCTAAAACAACTAACTAGTTAAAATTCAAATCAAATTTCAGCTGACCAGTTGTAGAAATACAGTGGATTACAGTAGCTTGTTTCAGGATAAGAGAGCAAATAGAAGGTAGAAGGAGAAGTGTAGAAACAGAGATAAAAGAACTTTTGAAGTTATGCAAGTGGGAGCATTCAAACTGCTACTTGTCGATAGAATCCTCCAACAGGACTCGGTAGAAGCTTTGGAAGCTTGAATAAAAATTCAATGTAATACATTGACTTTTTATATTCGAAATATATATCTGAATTGATTGCGAGATATTATCCTTTATTTATGAAAATTTAGAAGCTGACATTTTTTGGGGGAGGGGTCATGTAATCATCTAGTCTTAAATCATCAAATATTACTCTTCTAACTTTCTGCATAATTCAGGAGATATTACAACAACCATTGATGGTTAGTCTTGACCAAGAAGCAGAAAAAAGAGGGATTAAGGTTCCAACTTATATTGAGACTAAGCTCTTCAACGAATCTCATGTAATGAATGTGGAGTTGTTTACGGCTACAGCTGAACTAAGCCAGTTCAGTGATTCAGAAAGGGTATTCATTCTCATTTTTAACATAACAATGATTCAGAAAGGGTATCCATTCTCATTTTTAACATAACAATATTATATTCTGTGTGGATCTGGCCAGTAGCCCAATGGAAGGTTAAGAAAATTGCAATCTCTCTTTCGCAGGTTCAATCCCAGCTTACCTATAAAAACACACACACACACACATATATATTCTCTTCTGTAAAGGACCTACTGCCAAATTCTGTTGTTGCTTTTGTCGATTTAGGTCATTATGGTACAGTGATTGAAGTAAGAAGGCTGATTCTGCTCTGCAAGACATGCACTACAGTGATTGGAGTAAGAAGGTTGATTCTGCTCTGCAAGACCTGCACTCCAGCGTGACATCTGGATTTGATTTCCCATATACAAGCTTTAAGAGTACCAAAGGTTAAGCATTTTGTCCCTTAATGTATTATGGGCTTTCTGAAATTTTGATTTATTAGGATAAAGCTGATCTAGAAGAAAGTGATGAACGGACGGCTGCTCTGCATACTGGAAGTACAGTTTTTGTTTCTTGTATTTTCCAAAAGCTGTCAACAAATGTTGATATGCTTGAAAATGTGAAGATTGGAGAGCAAAACTAGAGAGATGAGGCTTACAGGGCTGCGAAAAGAAAAGCAGGGTAGTTCTTGTTAAACTTCCTTTGAAAAGTAACAACTCCTCTCCATGACTAATTTTTATTTTTCTTCTTTTCAACTTCTTAGGTTTGGTGATGATGCTTTATCTCAAAAGACTGCTCTTGCAATACGATGATCCTGTTGAGGATGAGGTGAGGTTAAGGTTTTTTTCTTTAATTTTTGTGTACATAGTCGGCTGTTCTTAGAATTTTCTTTAATTTTCTTTTGGATCAAAAGAATGACGGGAAGTGATGTTCTGATAGCTAAATATGTTTTCAAGATATGCCAGAAGAGCTAGAAGCCATAAGAAGTGATTCAACGAGCAGCGGCCATGAGGTTTGTATTAATTACTGAAAAAGCAGAAACACCCACACCATTTTTCCATTAGTTCTAGTTAAATCATATGAAGAAATGTATATTTTTTGGGAAAAAAAGTTGAATCTTTTTTTGAAAGCTGGGTTAAATAACTATAAAATCAGTTGTTTTTAATTTTATATTGAAACAACTACAGCTGCTATTAGTAATAGTAATAATTAGGATGCAGATTTGGTACTGAATTGAAACCGAAAATTTTGGTTTACGGGTTGGTCAGCCTGAATCGAAATGAATTTCTTGGGTTTCAGTTCGATTTTTTTTTTTTTTGAAACTGATCCGAAATCAAATATTTCTTTTAAATATTTTTTATTTTCTCATCCCAACTCTTCGGTTCTTGCCACCCAAACCGGAACTGAAATCAGTTCGGTTTAGTCTGTATAGGTTTTTGGGCTGGGTCGGACTGTTTTGGGTTCGGGTCTTGTGTCAAAGCTTGCACTCTTAGTAATAATGATGAGAATAACAATAAGGATTTAGACACTTTTTTATTTTACTTTTAAATGCAGGAATTGATTACCAAATTCCTAAGCTGACCTGTAGAAGAGATGGTGCAAATCACACCTCTTGAAGAGGGTCTCATTGACTGACCGATCTAAGTGCATGAGCATGATAAATGCTACTTTTTTATTTATTTTTATTTTTATCCTTCACTTGTAATGTATGTTTGAAGATTAATCAATTTTTTGTAGGTAAAATGAGTAGCTCTATTGCTCCTACGTAATTACTTTGGCCGTGTACTGTGAAAAATATAATTTGACTGATTTTTAAATAAGATGATGGAGATTGGTTTTCTGCCCAATCTTTTATCGACGGATCTTTAGATGATGACCATACCATCTAATGATCACTTTTGAATTTTAAATTAATTTTATTTTTGGCTTATTATTTTATGAATGGATTATATTTTTTTCTCTCTTTTGGTAATCCGTAGTTGATACAATATTTGTAACAGGTAGATTGGCTCCACTTACAGTAACAAAAATGGAAGTTGTGCATTTTTATTTTTTTTAATTTAAAAAAAAACAATGGTTAATGACCGTTGTTTTTGGAGTAAATTAACAGCGGTTCATTGGCGTTGTTTTCATATACCACATACTTAGGCCGTGGTTTATGAAGAAAATGACAACCCTTTTTTCGTTATGAACAACGGTTAAAAACCGTTGTTATTTTGCAATGGACATGAGCCGTTGTTGCGCTATAAACAACGGTCGTGACTTCGGCTCATAACCGTTGTTTATGAAATTTACAACGGTTTTGGACCCTTGTTTTTTGTCGAAATGACATCCATTCGAGGGAATGGGTTTTACGGCCACTTGCCTAAGGACGATTAAGGGTGGTAAGGGGGGGAAAATTTAAATGCATGAGGATGTGTGGGCGGTACCCAAACATGACAACAGTTTTGACAACTAGAGCCGGCTCTGAGATTTCAAAGACCTATTGCGAGATTTCGAAATGGGGCCTATTTTATTTATATAGATATTCAAATTAATAAACTACAACAATATAAAATATAATAACAATCAAACGCACGATCACAAAAAATATTTATGACAAATTTTATATTTCAATAAGGAATTACCAACAAAATCTATTATCATTAAAAATAATAATAATAATAAGAACAGTCTCAATGGTTTAAACCAAGGTCATCCTAGTACTTGGCACCTTACTGAATTACAAAATGATTGGCGGTTTGGTTCGGTTTGGTTCAAACCAACAAGTTAACAACTACTTATTTGCTTACATTTTCGCATCGAGCTTAAACAACCATTGAGAATTCTGATTATAAAAAAAATAATAAAAAATCAGTGGGAGTTCTCAGATTATAGTGAGATATATGGTGTGAAAAGTGTGAAAAAATGAAGTTATATTTGTAAAATTCATTTGCCTTCATCAAAAATCAATTTATATCAAAATTTTCTAACTAATTAAATGATACTAATCTAAGTTAATGGCTTTCAACTACTAACTAAAAGAGGAGTACACTAAAGTATGAACTATGTCACATCACCAACCCAAAAGAAACCCTAGTAACTAATTAAATAATTTAAGTATTTTCTACTTTTGATGTTATTTTTCACACAACATTATAAGATTTTTATAACTTTTCCATTATATTGAGGACATTACAAGTTTGACAATTTTTAACATAATGAGATTGACACTTAATAGTGGATAGGCATTTAGGATTTGGTGATTTGCTTTCTACTAGAATCATACAATACATACAAATTAAAGTAAAACTAATTTTTTTTAAATAAATAAAATTTTAATTTATTTTCAATTTAGGTTGATAGTTGATCTAATGAAATCATCCGACTTGTAATGCGTAGCGTTGAGTGAAGCGACAATAGGATGGGAAGTTTGGATAAACATGCAGAAAGAAATGAAACAAAAAAAATTTAGGATCAGAGATTGCAAAAATAGTAAAAAAAATAAAAATTAGAGATTTAGATAATAAATAATTAGATTTGAAAATGGAGTGAGAAAGAATTAGAACGAGGTTGTTGGTTGCATACTTGCATTAACTGATTGACAACAAACTTTATAGAGAGAGAGAGAGAGAGAGAGAGAGAGAAAGAATTAGAAACCCTACCTCGGTCTGGCGATTGGGCTCCGATAGCGGCGACCAGGGGAGAGTGAAACTTGCATGGTCAAGGGTTTAGATTTGTGTTTAGTATTAAAAGAAAAAATAAATAAATGAAAACTTTACGAAACCTACCTTAGACTAAGAAAAGGAATGTTGCATAATTTTTTTTTTTAACAACCAAATTTATTTACTAAATAAATAAAAAATAATTTGGAGGCCTTTTAAGCAACATGAGGCCTTACAAGATTTTTTTTGGGGCCTAAATTAGAATTAAAAAAAAAAAACCCTTTGGGCCTAGTTTTTCGATGGGTCTATGGCAGCTGCCACGGTTGACCTATTGACCACTAAAAAAACTTTTTTTATAGATCACATGCCACGTGGCACATGATTTCAAAATGGGTGTTGTTTTGGAATTTTTTTTTTTATAGATCACATGCCACGTGGCACATGACCCCAAAACAGCTGTTGTTTTGGAATCATGTACTATATATTGTCACGTGATCTGGAATTCTAACCTGCCATCCATAGTATGGGTTCAGACCCATTGTGATCCCATACTCCCATTTGCCATATATATATAGTGTGCATGTAGCAACATTGGTGTGCAATTAGAAACTGGGTGTAGGAAGAAAAAGTTGTGTACAGATAGCAGTCAATTGTCAAAAAAAATTAAAATGACATAGTGACCAATTTCTCCGGAATTCACTGAAATAGGGGTTAGACCAAACTTTTTGCCAAATTTCTCCGAAATCACAGAAATATCATTAATTGTGGATAAATTAACGGAATTTCACTGAAAGTAACGAAATTTGTACCTCCCAAAGTGTTTTCGAATTTTTCATGAAATTTACCTAAAATAAATCGAAATGACCCCTTATCGAAATATTGTTGAAAATGAAATTTGTCACTATGGTAGAAGATGATGAGAGACAAAATTAGACATAGTTGATTAGGATTAGAATTAGAATTAATTATTTAATGAAGATAAGTTAAAGATAAATTTAGATATAGTCACAATGAAGGGTGCAAAAGAAAAAGAGATGAATAAGACAAAAATCGTTGCAGGTTTCAGCTATTCATCCCAAGCTTACCTATAAAAAAGGGAAAGAGGAGAAAAAGAAAAAATTGTGGCTTACGTATAAAAAAGGGAAAGAGGAGAAAAAAAAAAAATTGTGGCCTCGATGCTATCTAATGAATGAAAAGTGCCCCACTTAGTCACATGATTTGCGGGCCCGACATTACTCTCTTGCCCAAGTCCACATGACATCGGTCCCACCCAAGTGGGAGTGTTTCTTACTGAGAGGACTAATTATATATTTATTTTTGGACACTGTTATATGGACAGAAATTTATACAAATAAAGTCTAGGTAGCTCATGTGACGAGATGGTAGCAAGTGCAGTGGGGCTTAATTAATGCCGGTCTGTATAGCCAATCATATCGCACCACATTATTCACATGCACTTTATACTCCACAAATATGTCATATGTTTATAATTTTCCTTTATTTTTAGGGTAGCTGTAAACGAGCTAGATTCTCTGAAAGCGCCTACGTTGGAATCCCTTAAAAATCATTGATTGCGTCGAATTAAATGATGGAGATTATGTTTCACCCAGATCTTCCATACAAAAGATCTTGAGATCGTGTCGCACCAATAAGACGGTCATTTTTTGATTCCACATGTCATAGATCCCCAAAATATAGCCCTAAAATCACGTTTGAATGTGATGTGTGTCATTGCATTCAAGGGGCATTTTTTGGGAATCTGTGAAACGTGGAATAAAAAACTAACCATTTGATAGGTGCAAAATGATCTTAAGATCCATTGTATGGAAGATCGGGGTGAAACACGATCTCCATCATCAGATCCAACACAATTAATCGTTTTTAAGGGGCTGCACATGGGGGCGCTTTCAAAGGATGCATGGGTGCAAACAAAGCTACCCTTATTTTTATAGTTACCTTTAAAGTCACCTACGAATCTTCGAGGGAGTCCACGCCGAATACCATTGACTATTTTAAATCAGACGATGGAGATCATTTTTCGTCCTAATCTTTCACACAATGGATCTTGAGATCACCATCAGACGGTCAAATGCTGATTTCACATGGCACACATCCCAAAAAGTGACCTTAAAACAAGTTTGAGCATGACAAGTGCAATATAATGTTAATGTTACCTTTTGAATTGTGTGTCATGCAAAATAAAAAAAATGAATTGTCTGAATGTACGTCCATGATCTTGAGAACCATTGTCTGTAGGATGTTGATATAATATGGTATTGAAAAATAGCTTCGAGGCACGTAGTTCACTATACTATCCTTAAAACAATAGACACCCCTACTCTATCGGATAAATGAAGATGCAATTGGATTCCTATCGAATCTGCCTTCATGATACAATAGAGCCTGATCTTGTCAAGAACTGTATGCTTTTTTCTAGATTACACTTTCTAGAAAAAAAATTTGCCACACAAATTTTCTTATACACAAAAAGATAATTAAATAAAGAAAACAAGAAGGTAATTGAGAAAAATTATTATTTATATTGTGTCTTGTATCTTTTTAACAGAGATCTTATCTCTTTAGATTTACGATGAAGAGATGTCAGACTTGTATGCTTTCAACTAATGTAAAGAGATAAATCAAAATCTGAAAAGACGGTTCTTTAGAGAGAAAATGATTTTTACAAGTTTGTCATTGAATTATTATCAATATATATAATGATAATTATAAACTTAATTTTAAAATAATAAAACATATATTACTATACTAATATATATAATATTCCCCTACTTATTTAAAATAATAAAAAAATATGTATCAGAGTGATCATACTAAGCATCATCAGAGGTACCGTTTGGTTTGAATCTTTGACTAGTACATACAACTCAAAGTTTGTGTCACGACCCAGAATCCTTACCCGACCTTAAGGGCCTAGAATTTCGTGCTATGACACCGCACGCTTGTTAAGGCAATAAGCGGACATACACATAATTCTTATATCGATTTAGCATATGGATCAAGGCATTTAATAGTATCATTTAAAAATAAATGACTCAAGAAATCGACAGCGGAAAACATAGATGACATTAATTAAGTGATAAATCCTAACCATGCATCTATAATCGAAAGCAAACAGAGATTTTACGTAGGATAAAACAGTCCCAACGCAAACCCAAAATTGGTACTGAAAAATAAAAGTATCTAATAACAAATCTCCCCTGAAAATAATAAAAACTATAACTAAAGAATCCCTCAATGCTCAAAGTAGTCCGCCGGATCTATTCCCTCGTCCAGATGGTAGTCGACGTCTTCACTCTCATGAGCCGCATCAGGAACAGCAGTATCCCCATCCTCAGTGATGGAAAAATCAGAGTTTTCACGAATATTAGTTTTGGGGAGGGTGAGTTTACTCGATCACGTCAAAGAAGTTGAGTTACAATCGATCTACCATAAAATATTCAGGTGATCGTGTGTGCAATCGCTTGAGTTGGGGTACATTTTGAAATAAACCAAACATCTATAAATGATTACAAAAATATATAAGATCTCATATCTATAATATCAAAACTGAAAAATATAGTATAAAAAGAAAAGACGTAACATAAAATGAAAAGACCTGACATAACATGAAATGAACATGATGCATCAAGTTCTGATCTCTTTTTGTGTCTGCATTGTCGACTTTTCCTATGTGGCATATCTTAAAACTTAATATTGCCCCATCCGCCTACACAACGTACTTCACATCTTACTTAATTTACGTATACGACCTGTGCCAGGGCCGCTGCTCGAGCCTATCACGCGAGGTTTACGTATAGAGAACCACCTAACCTTCATATCATATCGTATACCACCATCCAGTCCGATGAGGTTGCATGCATTTAAATTAGTGTCCACTTACCTTCGGGATACTGTCATATCGTATTGTCCTTAAGACCCGCCATGGCTGCAGAATTTGAATCTTGCGGTGGCACGCAAGACATGACACGTGTAGAAACTTAATTTGTATTTTGCTGGCCTTCACAACGTAACTTAATTATTCGTATTCGTAGCTTACCTTATCTTATATATTATTTCTTATTGTTTGCTAAAAACTTAATTTGAAGTGAGCCACGGTGCGATAAGATTCACAAAATTACGCTTTCCAAGGGACAGGTTCCGTAGTAACCTGGATGTACTTCGTGTGGCAGCCCATACTCCCATAGAGGTGTTGCATCTGTACATGAATGCCTACATTTCAAGTTTCACGTGACCGTGACGGGAACCCCACCATGACGAAGGCTTAAAAGTCGTGTGATATAGCTTATTCATTTTTAATTATGCGTATGCCCTATCGTGATTTTTCTATATGGTGCATGCCATATGATGATAGGATTAACTTGGCCAAAAGAAACTATTTTATACACCTTACATACTTGTGAATATAAAATAATAATTAAAATTTGAAAAAAACAGATATTTCATACATGAATTTTGGAGAAACCTTCATGGGCCGTTAGATTGCTTAGAGATTGATCGAGCCTATGGTTCTTAAACTTTTCTAAGTGGTCAGTGTGTCGAGAACTTTTTCTAGTTTTGACCTAAGAGTAGATCAAAGAGACGGGTCAAATAATCTCCTTAGTTATACACGGGTTCATATCCCTTATCAAATCTTCCAAACTTGAGGGTCTCAAAACACGTCCTCAAATTTTAGTGGCACTTATCTGATCCATTAGATTATATTATGTTACTGTCGAGATCGTTTTGAAGTTGGTCCTATGGGCCACTTGCGCCTTGATTATCAAAAATTAAGGGTCAAAGGTAACCCATGTATTATTCCATGTGGCACCTAAGGCTAAAATAAGAAGGCATAAACTTTGAGTCATCTATCCTCTAATCTGAACCATTTGATGGTAAGACAATAAAATTTTACCTAAGGTTGGTTCTTTTGTCCCGATCCTGATTCGATCTCTAGCGCACTAGATCTACCAGTCAACGTTTTACAAGATCTAGCAGTCAAGTGCACACTTAGTGTACCTACCATGTGGCGATCAGATTGAGCAGATCTGAACTATTAGATATTTAAGAAAGATGATTCTAAGGTATTAGGTCTTTGGGCCTAATTTATTTTGACCTCTAAGGTCTCAAATCTAAGGGTCAAATCCTTCATGTTCACTGATATCCAAATAGCCTTTTAATTTTTTTGATTTGTGGGCCAAATTCTCGAGTTCTGAACCGTTAGATGTCTCGAGGACTTCAATTAGTAGAGATGGTCAATCTCTGCTTTATTTCTTGGGTTGGGCCCACAAGGTCCAACTAGAATCTATTTTATTTAAATCTAGTGGTGCCAATTAATAGTTGCACCAAGTTAACCATATCAGGTAAATTCTCCAAAGCGCCCAACTACACAAGTTGGCACGACAAGCTATCACCGGTAACGCCGGCGTTTGGTCGGGCCGATCCCCGAAATTCATTTCATTCCGGCCCAAAACATCATATATATATATATATATTTAACCCAACATGTGGCCCCCAGGGAGCTTCTCTCCCAAAAAAAAAAAATAATAAATAAAAATACAAACGTATTTATATACATATATATATACATATCTATAATAGTGAGGTTTGAGAGAGGGGCGGTTGGGACTTGGGTTTTCTCTCTCTCTCTCTCTCTAGATTTTTTGATGGATCTCTCCATCTTTCTCTCTCTAAAATTATCGGTTAGAGGTTGGGCCTCTTTCTTGGACACCTTGAGTTTCTCTCACTACAATCATGGGTCTCTCCATCCAAACATTGGGTTTCTCTCTCTCTCTAGAATTCAGTGTTATACAGATATCTATCTTATTTGTATACAAGCAATTTTGAGTACGATTAGTAGTTTTTGATGCTAGGATGTCTGAGCATGGTGGAAGGAGAATCCACAGGAGGAATTGAACCCTTTGCCTAGCACAAACACCAGTTCTTATACATATTTTTGTTTATTTACTCTTCTCTCTTTGGGTCTTAAATTTCTCCCGTTTTTCTCCTCTGATTTCTCTCTCTAAATCTTATTGGAGAAAAGAATGGGTCACCTCTCAATTCTCTCTCTAAATCTCTAGTTTAGCCGTCTCAAGTTCGTTCTTCATTATTTGTAACATGGCTTTGAGTTGGAGAAGGAGAAGGTTCCTATAGCTCTTTCTCTTTCTCTGCAACATTGTTGTTGCAAAGACGTGCATGTAGAGATGGTGGGAAGTTGGGGATTTGATTTAGTGTGGTCCTATACGCCACATATATATATTATATAGTACATATATATTATTAACTTTAGAGTACTTGTATATCAGAAATCTTTATTTATTTATTTATTATTATTATTGTTTTCCTCTTCTTCAACTACATAGAGTTTCATTAATGGAGAAAAAAAATAAAGTAAAATCTGTTATATATATATATATATATATATTTTTTTTTTTTCTTCGTGGTTGATCAGCCATTAATGGAGCTTCATATACAAGATGTATTTTTCAAATAAAAATAAAAGAAAAACTAAATATTTTAAGATTGATCGAGGGGCACCCACCTGTCGGAGCGTGCACGGGTTGATTTCGATCGATTCGGCGACACAACACTCGGCGCGTCGATTCGACGATGTGGTTTCGGTGGTGGGTCGGCGGGGTGCTGGGTCGAATGCGAGAAGAAAAGAAAACTAACGCGATAAAGCTGGTGCCGAGATGTTCTTAGAGGAAGATTGAGAGGAGATAGATGAAGAAGGAAGAAGGCTATGGGTATTAGGACTTATAGAGAGAAGGTTAGAGGTTTAGTTGGCAAGTTTTGCCGAGAAGGCAAGAGTCTAAAGGCCTGGCTTTCCTTCCAAAACTAATTAAATCTAGAGGATCGTGGGCATAAACAAAAGCTAGTTTTTGTTTCCTAAAAAAAAAATACTATAATGCTAGCTAGAAACCGGGTCCAACTAAAATTATAAAGTTTCTATACTATAGAGTGTGTGTGGGTTGGGTTAGATTGTGGAGCACTCACATGGGATTCGGCGCTCCACCACATCTAATGCCATTGGATCGCCCTACTAAAATCTGTGTCATAACAGTTTGTAAGGACTTTAAGTAACTTATAGCTTTGAACTTAAAACATGTCTAACAATTTGGAATTACATATACACTTACCATGACCTAAATCATTAGTGACATAAAGCTTGCGTTCTATAATCATGCACTAAAATCCTGATTTCTTGAGTATCTCAGAGAGATGGCCAAATCTATGTTGAAGCGGCTTCATTTTCATACTCATATAAGTGAATATTTCATAGGTGTTCTTGTAACTACTTTATCATCCCAACAAATGAATGCCTACAGAATCATTAGACGTTAAACTCACAATCTCACGTTACAAATGATGTGCATGAAATTTAACTCCATTAAAATTTAACACCATAGGGATAATCAAGGGACACGAAGTAGTTTTTTATCTCGTTAAACTTAGGATTTGAAATATCCAACTCTATTAAGTTGAGATTCAACTACTGTGCCTTTAAAGATATCGGTCTTATGCCCATCCACCTCGATGTTCTCAACACTGTATCTCTGGATAGTGCTTTTGTAAGAGGATCCACAAACATCTCAGAAGTTGGTATGTAGTCTAATACAATCACTCCATCACTCAACATCTGTCGAATAATGTTATACTTAAGGCCCATATGCCTTGATTTTCCTTTATATTTCTTTTTACATGAAATCTGTAAAGCAACTTTATTATCACAATAAAAATTAATTGCATATGTATGTTGAGTCAAATGAATTTTTCATATAGAGCTTAGAAGCCACTCTACTTCTTATACTCTCACAAACAATATTATATACTTTGATTCCTTACTTGAAATAGAAATACATATTTGTTTTTTAGACCCTGACGATATTGCTTCTCCTGCCAAAAGAAAATTCATTCTCTTGTAAATTTTGAAATAGGGAAGTCAGAAGTCTAAGTAGGATAAGTAAACTTCATAAGAGTTCAACTTTACCACTATACTATAAATTATAATTCATAGTTTCTTTCAAATATCTCAACACCCTACGGATTGCTTCCCAATATTTTGACCTTGGGTTACTAGTAAATCTATTCAATTCCCCTACTATAAATACTATATTGGGTCTAGTATACTTCATTAAATACATAAGACTTTCATCTCAGTGACGATAAACTGTAATTCTTGAACTTATTCAAAAATCAATTTATCCTGAGCCATCTTGAAATTAATATATCAAGAGCCTAGAAAAGTGTTTGTACCTGCATCTTTAGTTAGATACTTCTTCTCTAATGAGTCTCATAAATCAATAGTGGTAGTACACTTACAGAATGTATTGAACAACCTATCTTCAGTGCATTGAGGATGTGGTCCTGAAAATCTTTATCATCTTCTAGTCATTTATGTCGGGCATCCGATCCTCTACTAGTCGTACTTCTCGCTATATTTACTTTTGCTGTCATCTTTTGAAATTTGACTCGCCAGATCAATCAAGTTTGATGAGATCTTGATTCATGAACTTTATCTTTGAGACATTAGAACGATTTATGATCTTTAAATTGTTAAACTAATATGGTATTGAAAAATAGCTCTGAGGCACGTAGTTCACTACGCTGTCTTAAAGACAATAGACGCCCCACTCCGTTTGATGAACAAAGATGCAATTGGGTTCTTAGCGAATCTACCTTTAGGATACAACAAATAAGAACATATTTTCTTTTCTATATAGCACTTTCTAAACAAAAAGTCTACCACATAGATTTTTTGATACACAAAAAGATTCTTAAACAAAGAAAATAAGAACATAAGAGATATAGAGAAAAGTTTGAACCATTGAGTCTTTTTAGATGACAGCGAAGAGATTTAATTTTATGTATTTTCAGATAACGGTAAAGAGATAAATCCATTTACTTGTGTCTTTTTAGATTTACGGTGAAGAGATTTTAGACTTGTGTCTTTTCAGATTTACGGTGAAGAGATGTCAGACTTGTGTCTTTTCAGCTAATGGTAAAGAGATAAATTAAAATATCAAAAGACGATTCTTTAGAGAAAATGATTTTTTCAAGTTTGTCATTGAATTATTATTAATATATATAATGATAATTATAAACTTAATTTTGAAACAATAAAATATATATTACTACACTAATATATATAACGTAGGAATGGGACGTAAAATGATCTCCAAATTTAAAATAGTCAATGATATTCAGCATGGGTGCTCTCAAAGATTTGGTTGGTGAATTTAAAGGTACTCTTGTTTTTATTGTTTTGGATAAGTAAAATTTTATTAGAGATAAAATTACTTTGGACCACATACAACCAAGGTATAAAAAATCGGCCAATTTCGATATGTATTGGTTTTTCGGCAAACCGATATGTATCAGTATCCCAACTCAGGTATCCGATACTCTATCAGCCGATACGAGCTCCGATACATATCGGGTATCAACCGATATGTCTCGATTTCGGCCGAGACAAAGTCTTTTTATTTTTTAAATAAAAAGGGTCGTGTCGTATCGGTCTTGGGCAAACCGATACTAATTTTGATACCTTGTATGCATGCAACACGCGAGAGAAAAAAGGTCAAGAAGGAAAAAAATGAGTTTTTGCATTTACCCCTCTCAAATCCACTTTATCTCCTGTGTTTCACCTATTTACAGTGCGGACCTTGCTTTTGTATTTCTTTTAGGCTGTATTTGGGATTACTCTTTGGAGGCAAAGAGCAATGATGAGTAGTGAAATATGATGATATTTCACCTCTAAATATCTATATTTAGCCATCCGATGAAGGCTATCTGATGAGAATTACTAGATTTGAAGTATTTCAGGTAAATATAATCCAAGTGCGTAAAACAGCCCAAGAATCCCGAAAATAATATTAAAACACTACAACTTTGGATCATCGAAAACTTGGTGAGACTTGTAGCTCAATTTAGACCATCAAGACGTCAGATTCATAAAATTGCCAAAACACAAAAGTTGTAGAGTGTTCTGCCAGCTTTCCAATGGCTTAAGAATCATGTCAATACGAGTTCAGAGTAGAAAATTATGATCAAAATACCGAGGTAATGCCTGATGCAAAAGTTGGCGAGAATTCACGGAAATCTGGGAAGGTCGATTAATCGACCTTACACTCGATTAATCGAGGAAAGTGACGGAGTCTGACACAAAAAGGCACTTTTTGGCTGAAAAACTAAAGGAAGGTCGATGCATCGACCATTGCACTCGATTAATCGAGATAACCAAAAGGAGTTTTGAGCGGAAATGACTTTTAAGCGGATTTTTAGGGGGGTCGATTAATCGACCCTAACTTTTCGAGCCAGGGAACCTACGCATCTTGGAAACTATTTAAAGCCTAACCAACAACTCGGATTGGAGATTAGATTTTTAGAGATAGCTAGACGTAGAGATAGAGAATTTTAATTATTCTTTTTGAGGGCTTTGTTCTTTTAATTTTTTCAGCATTCCTTTCTTCAATTTATTATTTTTTGTTCAGTTGATTCCTAGTTTAAATTTAAAGATTAGTAGAGAGCATTGTTAATTTTGTTTCTGAAGATCATCGTACTTGTGGATCAAAGAATTTCTATTGAAGGTTGAGGTATTTTTAATTAGTTAAATTGATGTTATTTTTCATTCCTTATTTGTTTATGTCATTTAATTATAGCATGTGTGGCTAATTTATTAGGGATGGGGATCTAATGATTCTCATCCGAGGGATGTACTTCTAATAATATAAATTTAGGATTAAAATATGAGGTTTTATTTTATGATTGTTATGTTGTCACAAATGGATGAAATCCCTGCCACTAACTAGGATCGAGTGTGCCGGGTCATGCCCTGGATCTCAAATCTGTGATGGTAATTTTACCTCAATCATTGTTATATAATTTTTTTTACTTTCATCGTATGGATCTACTTACGATTATGATCCGAGATCGAGTGTGCCGAGCCATGCCCTGGATCTTGGATCTATAATGGTAATTTTATCTTAATTACTCCCTAATCTGAAATCAAGTGTGTCGAGCCGTGCACTTGATCTCAGATCTATGATGGTATTCTTGTTGGAATTGTTACCCACTTTGGGGATGATTTTTATTTGCATCTGAGACCAAGTGTGCCGAGCCATGCCCTTGATCCCAGATCTATATATGAAAATCATCTATGAAATTAAGTCCTGATTGCAGGAATGCAACGTGGAACCTACCCGAGTTTTGACAATTTATCTTCCATAAAAGATGCTTTTTAATGATATATCTCATACTTTAATCCTTAGATTTGTATTACGGGAAGAACAAATCAAAGATAGTAAGATTTAGCATCTTCATCTTTACCTTTATTTTTAAAATTATCAATTAAGTTTTAGTTTGTAGTCAGTAATTGTTATCTCTCAAAATCACCTAAATTATAATATTGGTAGGTAACTGTTGGCTCTTAGTAGATTTCTTGAATTGCTGTCTTATCTTTTTAGATCTTCAAAAATAGTCCTCGTGGGAACGATCTCGTACTCCGCACCCACTATATACAATCTGATTCGTGCGCTTGGGAGTAAAACATTACAATTAAAAATCACATCAAGCAACTTCTACTCTGTTGTAGAGAACTCTAGTATGGGATTGCATTTGATTGGAAGTACTCTCAACTCTTTTGTAGAGTGATGAAAGAGCTGAATTTGAATCTATTTAAAAGAGCAATTTAAACCTACTCTTTTAAGTAGAGACAAAGAGCAATCCCTAACACAACCTTACTTATTATACCTCATAGTGATAGACTCTCCAACAAAATAAACTTCGATTCCTTTAATCTAGCGAATCTTTGATATCATGGGGATACTATCAAATGTTTAGATTTTGATTCACATGACACATATCTCGAAAAGTGATCTAAGGGCCGCGCTTGATATAGAACCATGATCGTGATCATGTTAACTTTGTAGGTAGATGCCTTGTAGAATCGAAAATTTGATCGTTTGATGGTAGACTCCCAATCTCCAGATTCATTAAGTGGAAGATTGTGGTGATAACCAATCTCCATCATTTGATTCAAAGCAGTCAAAGATTAATTCTCTAACAGTCAATGACTAATCCTTCACCACAGGTGGCAATGAGTAAAAAAATCTTAAAGTAAGGGCCAAAGTGTAAATAGGTCAAACACTACAGTAGAGTGTAAATAAGACATATCAGGAGATTAAATACTAAAAAAACACCACAAAAAATAAGATTATTAGTGGCACAAAAAACTGCCTCTATTAAAAAAAAAAAATTGCCACTACTAGTCATGTCGCAATTGAAACAATAAGTTTTTTTTGTTAATAGCGGCAGTTTTTTGTGCAAATAATAGTCTTATTTTTTGTCGTGAAAATCAAACAAAATCCACCGGGGAGGGCTTCGAATGCTATGAGACTAGAGGATGCACCACCGGCAAGGGCAGCGATGGCATCACCATGTTAAAAAAAAATTGTTAAACGTTATTTTAGGGGAAGTTTTTTGAGATATGCGTCATGCAGAATAAAAAACTGACCGTTCGATGATAAGATTAATGTTTGAAGATCCATTATGTGATAAAAAATTTTTGATATTAAATGATCTCTATCTTCTGATTCCAAAAAGTCAACTGAGTTTAAGAGGGTTTCGGATGTAGACGCTTTCAGCAATCACGCAAACAGAGGTACCCTTTTATATTTGGTAGCTCTATTGTCACCTACACAATTACCGAGCGCGCTTAAACTGAAAGCCCGTAATGAATAAGACAATGGAGACGATTTTCATCCCATTCTTTCATGCGATTAAGATTGAGATCATGAGCGTCCCATCAAATGGTAAGTCTTTTATTTTATATGGTACAGGTCCAAAAAAATAACCCTAAAATAATGATTGGGTGTAATATTGCTGCATGATTTATTATTATTATTTTTTATTAATATCAAAGGAAATTTCATTAAAAGAGAAAACTTGAAATACATCACCGACTACGTGGGTCAAACTGGACCAAATCCAACCCAAGCCGAGGTGGGCAGTGAGCATCCTCACAAAAACGGGCCAGGACCCAAAGGGAATGGGCAAGCCCATCCCTAGAAAAAAAGGCTATCCTATGGGGATACAAGATACGAGGTTGTCACATGATTTTTGAGTCATTTTTTTGGGTTCTGTACCATGTGGAAAGAAAATATTGATTGTTTGATGATACGCCCATGACCTGATCAAGATCAATTGCATGAAAGATTCGGATGAAAAGTACTCCATAATTTGATTCAATGGATGTTCTGCATAGGGGCCCTTAGTAATTGGGTAGGGCAAATCAAGAATCAAAATTTCGGGTAAAATTTTGATTTTGGGCTTGACAGAAATTGAAAATTTGAACCAAAATTTCGACTGAAAACCAAAAATTTGGATCCCATACAAATATGGATTGAAATTTCGATCCAAATTATCGTTTTGGTGGGAACCAAAATCGATAATTTCGACCGAAATTTCGGTCATTTCGGCCGAAATTTGGATCCTTGGGGAAAATGGGGCTCTCGATGAGCCGAGCCAGCTCGGGACTCACTCGGCTCGACTCAAAAAAAAAGAACTTGCAACTTACAAGTATCATAAGCTCGGCTCGTGAGCTAAGCCAAGCTATGAGTTAAGTGCTTGTTTGTAGATGAGTTGACCATGAACTGGTTAGTCTAGAGCTCAGCTCAGCTCGGCTCGATTCATCTAGACTCGACTTGATATATAATATTTATATGTATAAAATTCTATATAACTTAAATTACTAAAGGGAGCAATTACTTGCACTCGAAAATTTGGCCCTTGCACTGAAGTTAAAGAAAGACTTGTTATATTAGGAACATGTGATGATGAAAATGCAATCTGGGCCATCCGATTTGAAGTTCATGATCTAGAGATTTTTTGTACACAATATTGGATCAAAACATGATCTTTATCATATGATTTATTGTAGTCAACTATTGAATTAGATAATGACCTTTGACTATAATTAATGACATGATGAAGATTATGTTTCGTGCTAATCTTTTGCACTTAATATCTTTAAATCACGGCTGCCAAATCAAACGATTTAGATGGGGTTTTCAAATAGTAGAGGTCACCAAACTTGCAAGTCTTTGTTATAAATTCGGTGCAAGGGCCAAATTTCCGAGTGCAAGTATGACTCCCATTATTAAACAACCCTAAAAATTAATCATTAGAAGCTTTTAATAATTAAGGGTTTTGAGTATTTTAGTAAAATAACAAATAAACATTCTAAACTACCTATAAATACTTAAATTTATGGGCTCAAATCCTAATTTGCTAACTCTCATATATCTCCTCTCTATGACTCTTGTCATGCTAATTTATTATGAAATGAAATACTTTGATTATATACGTTTAATTAGAAGACTAAAAGTTTTTATTATTTAAATATTAATAAATTAAAATGTAATGAGAAAGATAATACGAAATAAATTCAAATAAAAAACATAATATAACATATTATTACATTCAAATAAAAAATATAATATAACATATTATTATGCTCGAAACCGGCTTGAGTTCGGCTCGAACTCGATAGAGCCGAGTAGTTTTAGGCTCGAATATAAATGAGCTCAGCTTGAATATAAAAGAGCCGACCTTAGCTCGGCTCAAACTCAGCTCGTTGAGGGCCCTAGGCATGAATAGAGCAACCTTTCTATTTTTACGACCTGTGTCACATGGAACACGATCTAAGCAGTCTCATTTAAAAGCCATGATGTAAACTGTTGGATAAGTGGTAAATGTGGGTAGTTACTAAGATTGTGGGTATAATTGTGAGTAAATGCTAAATGTGGGTAGTTACTAAGATTGTGGGTAAGTGCTAAATGTGGGTAGTTACTAAGATTGTGGGTATAGTAGTGGGTAAGTGTTAAATGTGGGTAGTTACTAAGATTGTGGGTAGAATAGTGGGTAAGTGCTAAGTGTATGGTAGTTATATTTAAGTCTATATAAGGATCATCTTGTATGTGTTTTATGCAAGTGAATAGAAAGAAAGTTTGCTTCTTCATTTATTTAGTTTCTCTTTTCTCTCCTTCTATCAGTGGTATTAGAGACAAGTTTGAGTTTCGAGGAGAGAAAAAGTGAAATTGATGGCTTCCGAAAGTTTTGTGCAACCAGCCGTTCCACGCTTTGATGGTCACTATGACCATTGGAGCATGCTCATGGAGAACTTCTTGAGGTCCAAAGAATATTGGACGGTTGTTGTTTCTGGAGTAGCAGAACCAGCAGAAGGTGTTGTGCTGACAGATGCGCAAAAGACAGAGCTCGAAGGGCTGAAGTTAAAAGATCTTAAAGCAAAGAATTATCTCTTCCAAGCAATTGATCGTTCAATCTTGGAAACCATTCTTTGCAAAGACACGACTAAGCATATTTGGGACTCCATGAAGAAGAAGTACCAAGGTACGACGAGGGCTAAGAGGCAACAGCTTCAAGCACTTCGTTCGGAGTTCGAAATACTTCGAATGAAGTCAGGTGAATCAGTTACAAACTATTTTTCAAGAACGATGACAATCGTTAACAAGATGCGGATCCATGGCGACAAGACAGAGGATGTTTTCATTGTTGAGAAGATTCTTCGATCCTTGACACCAAAATTTAATTTTGTTGTCTGTGCTATAGAAGAAGCTAATGATGTTGGTTTACTATCAATTGATGAATTACAAAGTTCTTTGTTGGTTCATGAGCAAAAACTTAATCAGATGGAAAAAGAAGAACAAGCATTAAATGCCTTTTCAGAAAATCACTCTACACCTAGTAGAGCTGATAGAGGACGAGGAAGAGGCAGAGGTCGAAGTAGAGGAGGCAGATATAACAATGATCGTGGGAACCAACAACAAAATCATCATCATCAAGAAAGTCAATTTCAAGGAAGAGGCAGAGGACGTGGAGGCCACTACTCAACAACTTATAGATCAAAGTCAGCAGACAAGTCAAATGTTGAATGTTTCAGATGTCACAGGTATGACCATTATAAATCAGAATGTCAAACTGATTTGAACAAACATAGTGGAGATCAAACTAACTTTGCAGAAAAGGAAGAAGATGTGTCTCTGTTGATGCTGTGTCACGTAAGGAAGAATCTCAACAAAACATGTGGTATTTAGACACTGGTTGTAGCAATCACATGTGTGGAGAGAAGGATGCATTTTCTGACATGGATGAATCAAACCAAAGAAAATTTCACCCACATTATCGCTAATGTTTTTTTTGTGCCGGATTTAAAGACCAACTTGCTTAGTGTGGGCCAGTTACAAGAAAAGGGATACGAGATCTCTATAAAAAATGGAGTATGTCGGATTAAAGATGCAAAGTTGGGCTTAATTGCTCAAGTTCACATGACGGCGAATCGTATGTTCCCACTTTATCTCCACAACATCGCTCATTCGTGTTTCTCTGCAAAATTAAAAGATGAGGCATGGCTATGGCATTTTCGCTATGGGCATCTGAATTTTGGCGGACTAAAAACACTACAACAAAAGAACATGGTGACGGGACTTCCTCAAATTACAGCTTCTTCGCAAGCTTGTGGAGAATGTGTTGTTAGCAAACAACACCGTACTCAATTCCCACAAGGACAATCTTGGAGAGCGAAGAAAGTATTGGAGCTCGTTCATTCCGACATTTGTGGGCCAATAACGCCACATTCTAATGGAGGTAAAAGATATATAATTACTTTCATTGATGATTATAGTCCCAAGATATGGGCTTATTTTTTGCAAGAAAAATCTGAAGCCTTTGTAGCTTTTAAAAGATATAAAGCATTTGTTGAAAAAGAAGTTGGCAACCAAATAAAAGTTCTTCGCACTGATCGTGGTGGAGAATATAACTCACATGAATTTGTAATTTTTTGTGAGAACCATGGAATCAAGAGGCATCTTACAGCAGCTTATACACCCCAACAGAATAGCGTATGCGAGAGGAAAAATCGCACTATTATGAATATGGTACGAAGTCTTTTAACAACAAGTGACATTCAAAAAAGTTTCTGGCCTGAAGCAATTAATTGGAGCATTCATATATTGAACAGAAGTTCCACACTTGCTGTTCAAAATATGACACCGGAGGAAGCATGGAGCGGAAGGAAACCTGTTGTAGATCATTTCCGAATATTTGGGTGTCTTGCCTATGCCCATATACCAGATGAGAAGAGGAGGAAGCTAGATAATAAGGGAGAAAAATGCATTTTTCTTGGTGTTAGTGATAAATCAAAAGCTTATAAACTATATAATCCTAGCACCATGAAAATTATCATCAGTCGTGATGTTGTATTTGATGAAAAAAGCACCTGGTCATGGAATCAAAATGACGTTAAAGAAATTATTCCAACAGATTTCGATGATGATGAGAAAGGGCAGCAGCCTATGGAGAATGAGCAAGAAGAGGAAATCACTCAAAATGTTCCAACTGATCAAAGCCCACTTGCAGTTGAATCACAAAGGCCTCAACGTGTTCGAAGAAGACCAGCATGGATGACTAATTATGATGTAACCGGAGTTACCAAGGTGATGATTTACTTACACATTTTACTTTGTTTTCAGATTGTGATCCTACCATTTTTGAAGTGGCTGTCAAAGAACCAAAATGGAGAAAGGCTATGGATGCTGAAATTAAAGTCATTGAACGAAATGATACATGGGAGTTATATGATCTTCCAAAAGGGCAGAAGACAATTGGTGTAAAGTGGGTTTACAAGACAAAGTTGAGAGAAAATGGTGAAGTTGACAAGCACAAGGCACGCCTGGTAGCTAAGGGCTACAAGCAGAAGTTTGGTGTTGATTATAAAGAAGTCTTTGCTCCGGTTGCAAGGCATGATACAATCAGAGTGGTGATTGCTATGGCAGCTCAAAATTTATGGCCTATCTTCCAGTTGGACGTGAAATCAGCATTCCTCCACGGATATTTGAAAGAAGAGGTATTTATCGATCAACCTCCTGGTTATGTAAAAGTTGGCAATGAGCATAAAGTGTATAAGTTAAAGAAAGCTCTATATGGATTAAAACAAGCTCCACGGGCTTGGTATAATCGTATAGAAACCTATTTTTTGAAGAAAGGATTTCAAAAATGTCCTTAAGAATATATACTTTTTATAAAGATTGAAGATGAGAGGAAAATGCTTATTGTCTGCTTATATGTAGATGATTTAATCTACACTGAAAATAATACAGTCATGTTTGATAGTTTTAAGAAATCCATGATGGCTAAATTTGAGATGTCTGATCTTGGCATGATGCATTACTTTCTCGGCATTGAAGTGGTGCAGTCTTTTACTGGAATTTTTATTTCTCAAAAGAAGTATGTGCAAAATCTTGGAGTTTGGATGAAGGATTGTAATCCTGTAAATACTCCATCTGAATTTGGTATGAAGCTAAACAAAGATAATAGAGGAAAGAAGGTTGACGACACTCTTTACAAATAAATAGTGGGGAGTTTAATGTATTTGACGGCAACAAGACCTGATATAATGTATGCTGTAAGTGTGATTAGCAGGTACATGGAATGTCCTACAGAGATTCATCTCTTGGCTATAAAACGAATTTTTCAATACTTGCAAGGTACTAAGGAATTTGGCTTGTTCTACAAAAATAGAGAATAGTCAGATCTGTTTGGTTTCACAGATAGTGATTATGCAGGAGATTTAGATGATCGAAAAAGCACATCTGGATATGTTTTCAAGATGGGGACAGGAGCTGTTTCATGGTCATCAAAGAAGCAATCTATTGTCACATTATCATCCTGAATTTTTATCATGGCTTGTGCTTGTCAAGCTATTTGGCTAAAGAAAATCCTTAAAGAGCTGTATTTCAAGGAGGATCGACCTACTCAGATTTATTGTGACAACAATTCAGCAATAGAGCTTTCAAAAAACCCAGTTTTACATGATCGAAGCAAACATATAGATGTGAAGTATCATTTTTTGAGGGATCTCACGAATCATGAAGTCATTAATCTTATTTACTGCAGAAGTGAAGACCAGATCGCTGATATTCTAACCAAACCTTTCAAGCTTCCTGCATTTCAGAAGCTCAGGAAGCTACTCGGTGTTTGTACTTCAAATGTTTAGTTTCAAAGTTTAACTCTTATTAAACTAGATGTTATGTCTGGTACATTAGTTTAAGGGAGGGATTGTTGGATAAGTGGTAAATGTAGGTAGTTACTAAGATTGTGGGTATAATTGTGAGTAAGTGCTAAATGTGGGTAGTTACTAAGATTGTGGGTATAATTGTGGGTAAATGCTAAATGCGGGTAGTTACTAAGATTGTGGGTAGAATAGTGGGTAAGTGCTAAGTGTATGGTAGTTATATTTAAGTCTATATAAGGATCATCTTGTATGTGTTTTATGCAAGTGAATAGAAAAAAAGTTTGCTTCTTCATTTATTTAGTTTCTCTTTTCTCTCCTTCTATCATAAACACTATTTTGATGGTAAAAATTGTACGAAACATATTATCTATCATAAGATTCAATATGGTCAAAGATCATCATCTGATTCATTGGTCAACTATTTGAACCACAAGATAGAGATCATTTCGTGCCATCTTTGGCACCAAAGATCTTTAAATTATGGAAAAAGAACCGATAGGAAGGCCTAAAGGAGCAGACATCACCCCACTTAGAACAGCTAACCAGCCGGACCGGGCAGATCAAACCTGATGGGAGGGGACCATATTGAGGAACTTAACATAGAAACATAAAGACCCAACTTAGAAAAAACATCCAACCCGGCCCTACAACCTAAGTAATGCCACCAAATCGGGGTTCGGCAATAACTCGACAAGGTTAAAACTCGGAAAAATTCAAAAAGTTAAGGAAATATTAAAAAATATGGAAAAAAATAAGATTAAAAAATAAAAAAATATTAAAAAAATTAAAATTACAATTTGTGAAATACTTTCAAATTTATGTGCCTAGGCAACTAAAAAATGACGTGTCCGACCAGCCTTGATGGGTCAAGGGTATATGTTCGACTCGAATGAAAAATCTAGCGCCTAACTCAAAGATCTGACCAAGCCCGACCGAACCTCTTAATCAATCTAACCCAACCTGACCCACCGGTCAAGTTTATGTGCCCAGACAGGTAAAAAATCCGAGTCAGGCTGGTTGAGTACCCATTGGTAACCCTAATGGTCAACTTCTCTATTGACCTACTTGTTCGGTATTTGTGACCCACACACTAACTTTTACTCTTTCCTTGTTTGCTTAAAACTTGATTGACTAAAAGCTTCGAGACTTACGTTGGTAATGAGATCTTATTCCACGCGACTTTAGAAGTTGGTTTCGGCATGATTGGTTTATGGTAAGTCAATCCCTATTTTCTAGTGATACACCTTTCCCTTAAATCTTTGATAAGTTAGGATTCAAGGGCATATTATAAAAAAGACAACTTCCCATTTTCATCTCCATTCAATGTAATCGTGTCCATCGTATAGAAGGAGATAGAAGCGAAATAGCATTGTCCTCAAGTTCTAAGCACGCGGCTCATCAAAAATCTCTGGTGGATCATTCTCATCGATAAAGTATGTTCTAACCTTGCTATTAAATTATTTATGATTGAGATTAATTGCCTTTAATTTATATTGTTTATTCATCACTACTAGCCTAACTCCTTTGTGAGCATTCTTACACAATAACTTTCTTAGTATAAATTAGATCACATAATAGATTTGTGTGGAAGTTTAATCATAGATCACCAATTCACCATAATAGATTTGTGTTGAAGTTTAATCCTACATCGGCTACTCGTACTCGTCTCTCCTCTATAAGTTCATGGGCTCTTTCACTTATGTCCAATTAATTTTGTGATGGATGTCCAAATTTATCAATTTGCAAAATTTAAGTTATTATTAGATCATGTAAATCACCACAAGGGTTGATCACGAACCACCGTGAGGGTCGAGTTGCTTTTGAAGCCACCTGTACCTCGAAGGATACACTCATGCACCCACCATAGTCCTCTCACCTCAACACCCTCCCAAAGAGTCATATCGTAACAATGGTAAAATCGCCAATTCATCATTTTAATAAAAATGACACAGGGATTTCCATAAGAACCCTTTGTGGGTGGACATGGCACTATGGCAGTCCACAATTCTGTGACTGTATGACTTTTATGGACTTCATTCAGTCACACATGTCTGGACTGCTTTAATGCACATGATGATGGGTGGACGCCCAGTATAGACTAAGGTTGCGCATAGTTCTTTGCTAGCTCCTGTCACAGTAGAGTTCACCTGTTTTAGTTGGTTCACACTCTTTTCTAACTCTTTGTAAATGAGGATTTACCTACTCTAGCAACAACTTCTCTGCTCTCTATTAACTCTTTATCAAATACTATGGTAAAGAAGGAGTAAAGAGGGGGGTAGAGCTGTTGAGCAAATATATCTTGCTTAAAATCATGCTATGCAAGGAATTATTAAGGAGAAAAGATACTTGCTAAAACATATAGTAGGATATTAATAAAGAGGATAGGAACTTGCTAAAACAAATGAACTCTGCTAGGAGCGGCGCTAGTAGAGAGTTATGCAACCTAACTCTTTCCCTAATCCCAATAAGACATGCAAAAGGCTGAATCAAATTACACACTGTTTTTTTTCATTGTATCTGAAGGCCCAATAAATTGAGGTTTCTCGGTTGGGCCAAGTCATTTGCCGATCATTTATCATAAAGACAACGAACTTGAAGAGAAAAATGAGTCAATTTTGGAGACTATGCTCTCCACATCAGGCCCTCCACGTTGCGAGGCCTACAAATGGTCGAGATTGTGGTATGGTAATTAGTCATGATCACGACTCTTCTCTGTGTTGTTTTTAGGTAAGCAAGATGGCTTGTCCGGAACCTAAGGAGTCAGGTGGATGGGCTGCAACAGCTATGGCGCACGGGGTACGCGGGTCACCAATTATATGCCTGTGCTGCCATATTATGGTCCCTACAGCATTTGTGGTACTGCCAGGGCAATAAATTCTGAACGCACAACCTATTATACACCTTTGGTCATTGTCAGATGGGTCCAGCCCAAAGGTAAAAAAATCGTTGAACAAACTGATCTGATCAGACGGTCCAATTCTGCAGATGTGAATGTTGTTTGGGCTGTTTCTGAAGGTGAGTGCTACGTGTACAATTTGGATGACCCGCGCACCACCATCACACACGACTATATGTCTCGTTTGATCATGTGGCTCCAAGATCTACTTGAATTTCTTGGATGATGAAACTGTATGCCACGTGTTAAATTTTTTTTGATAATATGTTACAAAAATTGAAGCTGCCTGCACTGTAGGTTGTGTACCCGTTTGTTTCACCTTTGCTAAGGCTGTCAATTGGCCCAAGCCGGCTGGTCAGCCCTTCATGGAAATGGACACTGCTATACAACATATAAGTTTTTACAGACAATTTTGCAGACAGCTTATGTGACGCTGGCTGCAGTGCTTGGGCCCCACAAGCACTGCAGCCGGTCACAAGAATCAGTGTTATCAAACAATTTCCTGCGATTATTTCTAGTATGGAATGAGTCAATCATCCACAAGCTACAATGCTTGTGGGGCCAAGCACTGCAGCCCGTCATGTTGCGACACATAAGCTGTTTGTAAAATTGTCTATAAAAAGTTATCCATCATTTATAATTTTTCTAATCAAACGTATAGTTGTATGTGTATTTTATTTTAATAATTGAAGGGCAGTGTTACTGCCACACCCATTTTTGTTACTGCAAGTCTGCAACACCACTTAAACTAAGGAAATATCCAATCCGCTTTGAATCAGATGATGGCGACCTAATCTTTCACACAATAGATCTTGAGATCATCGGCCTACCATCAGACAGTCATATATTGATTTCATGTGGCACACTTCTCAAAAAGTGAATAATTGCCTCATACCATAAAAATTGATTCATGTTTATTTTTTGGAATGTGTGCCACGTGAAATCAAGTGAAATCAATATCTGACTATCTGATGGAAGGTCGATGATCTCATGATCTATTGTGTGAAAGATTAGAACAAAAAACTATCATCTTATAATTCAAAGCAGTCACCAACATATTCAAAGCAATCAATATGTGACCATCTGATGGAAGGTTCATAATCTCATGATCTATTGTGTGAAAGATTGGAACAAAAACCTATCATCGTATAATTCAAAGCAGGCACCAACATATTCTTTGTTCAAGTGGTGTGGCAGTAACAAAATAGGTATGACAGTAATTATGCTCTAAATTTTTTTTTTGAGGAGAATACTGCTCTAATTTAAATATCTATAAAGAGTGGTTAAGATATTTTTATTCCCCTAATTGAAATTACTTTTATCAAATTGTCATTGAAAAGAAAATAACAAAACTTATAAAAAAGCACTAGCAAGTAACAACCTATAAAAGTCCCAAGCCCAACCATAGCCCGCCACAACCCACCTAGGTTAGGTCTAGCGATTGGCATATCAAACCCCACCTAAGTTAGGGTCAGGCTACGGTCTAGGGGCTTATGGCCGGGCTAAGTTTTAGGGAGGCCCAACTCTAACCCGGCCCATTGACCGCCCAACCTGTCATTATGGGCTGTGAAAATAGATTTTAGGGGCCCTAATATTGATAGGATTCAAGGCTGTCAAAGACTCAAAAGGGCAATTGAATTATTCTGGATTTATTTTTTCGTTTTTCGAAAAGGAATTATTAAGGATCTTGAAAAACAATTTTAATTAAAGGTGATAATTGTGCTAAAAGTATCATCTGATCACAATAAAGGACAGAGAAACGGATAAGCTTAATAGAATGTACACTAAAATCACGTCTTCCAAATGAATAAAAGGACAGAGAAAAAGATAAGCCAAGATAATGACACCTCAACCTTTAGCAGGCCCAAAGGACGATCAATCTGGACCGTCCAATGGATTTGAAATTAAACTTAAATAATTAGACGGTTTTAGACGGTTCAGATATGCTTAAAGCTAAATTTGTTGATTAAGGTGTATAGAAAGCACGGTTTGGTCCACCACTTCAAAAGAGTAATGATCTTTTTTTTTTTCTTTTTTCTATAAGAAAAAAGAGCAATGATCTGATATGCTTTCCTTGCACTGACAAGGTTGTACGGAAGCCTATATTGAAAAAACATCTACTTAAGTGGATTCCACAAGGACCACAACTGCCCCTAAAACAGGTAACAGACGCCGTAGACAGATTGGCCAGTATCGGCCGATACTAAATTGGATACTCGATACTAATCGGTTTTTCGGTAAACCGATATTTGATAGCTTGCTTTAAAAGATGGAACACGTTGGTTGGTTTGCTGGACCGAAGCACGTTGGCATTCTTTTATTGCCGTGCAGCATGAGCTGCTAGCACACGCTTATTTATCCACTGCTCGTGCATGTGCCGTGACTCAATGCTAATCATTCGATCAAGATCAGAGCGTCAAAATCCGGACTTTATCAAGAGTCAGTGTTAGAGTTTCCAACCGGATCATTTCTTCCACACCAACCAAAAGAGAATTTTCCACGTGTCAATTGCTCGTCAAAGTAAGAATCGCGTGTTCCTAGGTGATGTCGAATTACCAAATAGAGTTTGTAATAGGTGCACAGAGATGTCTAGGGATCGATCTTCTACCGCCAACCTGGTAAACTTATGCGGACTGCAGATAATTGAGGGTGCAAAGTCTGTGAAATTATGCCTTCGACCACGTGGTCGGTAAGAGATTGGCCCGTCCACGCAATGGCAGCTCTGCAACTATTCCAATATATTTTTCAGTAAAACCAGGAAGAGTAAGGGCAATCACATGACTCAGATTTTTTTTTTTTTTTTTTTCTTTTCAAATTTTTTATGATACATACATTTTTATACAGTAACAGAGAAACATGCAAGTGTACACGTGTAGGGTCCAGATGTCCGGTCGAAGACCACATGTCAGAAGCTAAAACTCCTCGGCAGCATCTCTCTCTTCCCCAATCTCGAAGAGCTACTCGACCTACGCAAGCTCAACACCCTATCTTCTCTTCCATCACTTGCCTGAGTCGCCTCACTCGCTATCTCCATCAGCCCAGAATTCTCAGCCGACCGATCCGACGACCCATCTGACCCTTCATCCCTCTCCTCGGCTACAACCAGGCAAATGTCCCCGCCCTTCACCGGATCCGAACAAACCAGCTGCGTAGACCGGCACAGAGGGCACGACACATGGGCGTACAGCCACACATCAATGCACCTGGGGTGAAATACGTGCCCGCAGTGCGGTATCATTTTAACGGTCTCATTTTCTTCGAAATCGCTCAAGCACACCGCGCAATCGAACGGCTCCTTTGCGTTGCCTTGGTACCCGAACATCGGCAGCGCTTTGATAGTCGTGGGGTCCACGCCACCGGAGTATCTCGTGTCAGACGACGGCGATCTTCTCTGAAGTCGCCGTCGGCGAGCGATCTCGACGGCGTTCTCATCTGAGAACCGACGAATGTAGACGGAGAAGAAACCCATGAAGAAGAGAGCAGTGAGGAGAACTAAGACTGTTACCGCCATGGAGGAGTCGAAATTCGAAGGGGTGTCGAAGGGTTTTTTTTGGTTGCTGTTGTTGTGGCTGTTGTTGGTTATGGATGGTGGGAGATATTGATTTTGATCTGATAATGTGTTGGTGCCGAACACGGGATCCTCTGAGAGTAATCGTCTGGCGTTCGGCTTCATTGATGGTGCCTTCTGAGTTTTGAGGTTCCGGTTTTGGGTATGTATGTGTTTTAAGAAAAGTAGTTTTAAGAGAGGGAGGTGTGAGGTGTTCAGCTTGCGTACGATAGAGATGCGCCGCCGTTTATATAGATTAAGGTGTGCGTCGGATAGAAGAGGCCAGGATATGGTAGCGCAGCGCAGATGGAGAACATAACAAGTGTTTTGTGCTTAGAATAAGTGAGGCCGTTGAGAGAGAGAGAGAGAGAGGGGGGCCAGCGGTTACCCCTTTCACATCTTCAGTGCTGCGTGGCCACGCACACATTTCTTTGGATTTTACGTGGCAGAAGTAAAACTCCTTAGCTTTTGTACTAAATTACGAAAGTAGCATCCCAAATCCTCAGACTGCCAGCTTTTGACACAAAGCAGGGGCTAAATCGTACTTCAAAAGTTGAAAAGCTCATGACGCCGGTGACAGTCTAATCCTTTTTATATTACTAAGTATAGTGGATCGGGTGTTGCTCCATTAATATCAGAAACGAATTTTAGGTGATGAAGTCATCACTCGATTGGAATTTGGGATTTGATCGGGTCCAACTGGTTGGACCTGACCAAAACCAAGGGACTGTAATAAAGAGTACTTAGTCTACAATGGGTGTCTCATCATATGAGTGGACCGCATAACCAAAACAAGGGAGTGTAAAGGATGGCTATTTGGGTTTTATAAAGAGTACTTAGTCTACAATGGATGTCCACTCGTGAGTGGACCCATGAGTGAATATTGCGCTCCACATGTCCTTGTGATTGAGTAACTTGTATATATTTTCATGCATTAGAAGTCACTCAGTCATGGGGACACGTGGACGAATGTTCACTCATGATGAGTGGACACCTAGTAGTCTCCAATGGGATGCCCACTCATCATGAGTAGACATCACAATTCACATGTCCTCGTGACTTGCACGTACTTCAAACGTATGAAAATCCGTGCAAGCCATTCAGTCCAAGCGAGCCTTAGCACCCAAGCAGGCTTTAACATGATTAGCCCTAGCCCTAGTGAGCTTGGGACCAACCCAAGGGCGGGGCCTTTCCTTTGCCCTATCTTAAATATATAGGGTCGGGCTTTGGCCTATCTTTGCCCGGCCCTAAATTTCAAGTCTTTTATTTCATGGGGCCCTTAAAATTTGGCCTTAATCCTAACATTTAAGGCCGGGTTGGGCTTATAGGGCTGACCCAACCCTTTGACAACCCTGATCACAGAAACATGTGGATTGCAATGCCCACTCATGATGAGTGAACACCCATTGTAGACTAGCTGTTTATAAAATGCCTCCGACTCATATGCATTAAAAAAAAGTAAAATTAAATAAAATACATGTTTCTGCAACTGATGGTTCCATTGTTAATATTGTTGACTGCATTAAATCAAATGATAGAAATTATTTTTGTCTCGATCTTTATACATCCGTCTATGTGAACTATTGCGTGAAAGATTGGGCCGAAAATTTATCCATCCTCTGATTCAACACAGTAAACAGTGGAGCCATCAGTGGCGGACATCGAATCGGTTATAAAAACTCATACTCTTTACTGTGTTTATTTTCTCTTCGGTGTTGAATGCACTATGACCTATTTTAGGTCTTATTTGGCTATGGGCCAGCCTGGGGTAAGCCGTGCCCAACAGATTTGATCTTTGCCAAAGCTCGGCCAAAGCCCATTGTGGGCGTGGTGTCACGGGGTCGCACTTCCGCAACCTCAGTCCCGTGCGGCACCTAACGCACGCTTCGCTAGGTCAGCCTACTTTTGATAACAACTGTCGCGAGGGCGTCCTTCGACGCGCTTTTAACCCGCGCGGTGCTTCGTTACCGTATGCAACGAACCCAACCCATCTGCTCATCAGCTCTAATACCACCCGCCTAGAGGACGGGAATTCCTCCCAACATGGTTGCCTCTGTTTCACGGCCTACCATTCGGCTCATCGTGCCCCTTACGACACGCCAATCTGCACCGCTGCGCTAACTTGGCCTGCTCAAGCTTCACCACATGCCTTTGCACTAGTTCCTCGCTTCGCTTTCTTGAACCAAGCCTGACCTTGTGCCTCGCGCTTTCGCGTGCCCAGCCCGAGTCTCACGTGACTTGCCTTCGTGTGCGTTTCAAATTACTAGCACACGTTCATCTTTAGCCCACATGTTGTCGTGCTCAACTGAGTCCCACGCAGCGCCTTGGTGTTGTCACGCGAGGTTGCTTAGCCGCATGCACCGCGACGCGTAGTCCGAAGCCATATATCAACCTCACCCGGGTTCCACACGGCATCGCTGCGTCGACGTCCTAGGCCCACCCTTACAGGCCTAGGAGACACTTGCGCCCCCTCTGGCAACGCAAGGCCCCGTGTGCGGGGGAATAGCTCTCTAGCTCCCTTCCCCTATGTAAGGGTAAAACAGTCATTCAGCCAGAATGGCAGGAGAACCTCAAACCCCTTGGTTTGACATACCGCAACGCCTCATGCATCGCTAGCCCACCTTGGCTATGTCGCGTCCGTGTTGCGACCGTGACGCTCCGCGTCCTACCCCCATGCGACCGTGTCGCGTCCTGGCAGCGCGACCACGTCGCCAGGCCAACATGGCCCCATGTCGCGTGTCCTCCTGGCACCACATATCGTGCCACATGCACCATGCTGCAAGCTCGAGTCTTGGCCCCGTCACATCCTCCACCACTCCATAAAATGTCAACGTCCTCGTTGACGCATGATCGCAGTGAACTGACCCCGCCAACTCTTCCCAGCTTGTTAGCAACACATTTCTAGTTCTTAGGTCCGCACCTTCCCACTAGCTCCCCACTGTCACCCCGGATGGGTCAACTTGGTTCTGCTGTCACAAGGCCCTCACCTGTTAACTAGCTCAGGGATGTCGCGTGTCAACTTGACACCACATCGCGTGCCTCCGCACCAATTGTTTAAGGATGTCGCGTGCCCTCTTGACACCACATTGCGTGCCTCTGCACCAATTTGCTCATAGCATCATCGCTTCTGGATCGAACTTGTCTCTGATACCAAAATGTCATGGGGTCGCACTTCCGCAACCTCAGTCCCGTGCGGCACCTAACGCACGCTTCGCTAGGTCACCGCCCGATAACAAGCATCACGAGGCGTCCTTCGACGTGCTTTTAACTCATGATGCTTCACGCCTGTAAGCCAACCCATCTGCTCATCAGCTCTGATACCACCCGCCTAGAGGACGGGAACTCCTCCCAACATGGTTGCCTCTGTTTCACGGCCTACCATTCGGTTCATCGTGCCCCTTACGACACGCCAATCGCACTTAACGCTAAGCTTGCTGCTCCCGCACACCTTTGCACTAATACCTCGCTCGCCTGCCGAACCAAGCCCACAACCTTGTGCCTCGCGCTCGCGTGCCCAACTGAGTCCCACGCAGCTTGCCTTCGTGTGCATTCCGAATTACTAACACACGTTCATCTTTAGCCCACATGCTGTCGTGCTCAACTGAGTCCCACGCAGCGCCTTGGTGTTCTCACGCGAGATTGCTCAGCCGCATGCACCGCGACGCGTAGTCCGAAGCCATACATCAACCTCACCCGGGTTCCACACTGCATCGCTGCGTCGACGTCCTAGGCCCACCCTTACAGGCCTAGGAGACACTTGCGCCCCCTCGGGCAACGCAAGGTCCCGTGTACGGGGGAATAGCTCTCTAGCTTCCTTCCCCTATATAAGGGTAAAACAGTCATTCAGCCAGAATGGCAGGAGAACCTCAAACCCCTTGGTTTGACATACCACAACGCCTCATGCATCGCTAGCCCACCTTGGCTATGTCGCATCCGTGTCGCGAGCGTGACGCTTCGCGTCCTACCCCCATGCGACCGTGTCGCGTCCTCGCAGCGCGACCACGTCGCCAGGCCAATATGGCCCCATGTCGCGTGCCCTCCTGGCACCACATGTCGTGCCACATGCACCATGCTGCAAGCTCGAGTCTTGGCCCTGTCACAGTGGGCTTAATTATGTCTAAGTCCAGCCTGCAATAAAATTTTAAAACCTAAGCCTAGCTCGTCTCAGCCGTTTATTCATCAATTGGTTGGGGAATGGTCAGATCCTACCAGGTAGAAGTTCTACCCCATCTGCTGTCCTTGAAAATCGGAGAATCTTGACTTTTTTAGTTTTCACTTTTTATAGCATGACAATGCAGTCAAGATTCTCCTATTTCTCAGGGCAGCAGATAGGTAGGACTGAAAATCCGATTCTACCTAGTAGGATCTGACTATTGCCCCAACTAGTTATAGATTTACAGTTAATTCTAAAGCTTAAAGTTCCCAAATCTATTCTCTCTAATGTTTTTTTAAAAATATATTGCAAGAGAAACTCAATATATTTGTCATTTATGAGAGCCCGAAAGCTGACTTGAACCGGACCCGTTTGCTGCCTTATATCTTAGCCACAAAGTTAATCAAATGAGACAGATTGGGTATAGTTATACTCACCCCAAAAGAGTTATACTTACCCCAAAAGAATACTTTCTCATCATCTCACTTTTTCATTGACCGCATTTGAATTGGATGATAGAGATAATTTTTCGTCTTCATCTTTCTTATGATAGAAATTATATGGCCTATCATCAAATTGCCAGTTTTTATTACACATGGTACACATCTCAAAAAATACTCTAAAATTATGTTTGAACGTGATGAGTGCTATATAATTTGAGGATCATATTTTTGGGATGTGTGTTACGTGTAATTAAAAATTGACCGTTGGATGATAGGCTCATGATCTGTAGATCCATTGTACAAAATATGGGAATGAGAAACAATCTCTATCATATGATTTAAAAGTGATCAATATATGTCGATTGAAGGAGTGGGATGGAAAAGCAGTCTTTCGGGGTGAGTATTAGCGTACCAACACAGATTTCACTATTCGAAAAAAAACATGCAGTCCAATATATGTTGACTATCTGTTTGTAGCATCAAGGGGAATTAAGTAGTTTGGTCTTTTTGGACAGAGATATTTTAGGTAACCATTATTTATACCCATTGAAAAGTAGGCACACCCACTCTTAAACCCATTGACTATTTAGAATGGTTATAGAGATAATTTTTTGTCCTAATCATTCATACAACGAATTTTGCTCTCTCAAAATCATTGCCTACTTTAAATGATGATAAAAATCATTTTCCATCCCAATCATCCACACAATGGAAAAGAAGTGTAGAAGATGCTGCATTCTGTGATCCTTTGGACGATGGATGCTCTATCGGGAACTCGAGGGAACTCGAGCAAAGGGGGAGCCAGGGGTGTTCTTACTAATGACGAGGAGTTACGAAGGGTGGATGGAGATATAGGACGACTATATATCATGCTCAAGAGAGAGCTTTGGTCAGTTTCAACTGATTGAACTGTAAATGTCGTTCAACCAATTTTAATTAAAACCGTTGGATGCAAGAGTTTTCAAAGTGAAAGTACACTAATAAAGAGCAAAGTTAAAATTCCCTTGCATCTAATGGTCTCAAAATTGGCTGAACAAAATTTAGAGTTCAATTAGTTGAACCTAACCAAAGCCCTTCAAGAGATAATAACTGGGGCTATTCTATACAAGGATCAAAATATCAGTCAAAATTTTGATTTTGAGCATGACTGAAACCGATAATTTGGCTGAAATTTTAGCCGATAATATCAATCTCATACAAAATATGACCGAAACTTCGGTCTATATTATCGTTTTGGTGAAGACTGAAACCGATAATTTGGATCAAAATTTCTGTTATTTCGGCCGAAATTTTGGTCCTTGATTCTATGGCCAAGTGAGATGGGCTACTGACTTACTCAAGGATCAAAATATCAGCCAAAATTTTGGCCGAAAATCGATAATTTGGCCGAAATTTTGGCCGATAATATCAATCCCATACAAAATATGACCGAAATTTCGGTCTAAAACTATCGTTTCGGTGAGGACCAAAACCGATAATTTGGACCGAAATTTTGATCATTTCGGACAATTGATCCTTGGGCTTACTTTTTATGCCTTTTCTTTTCCCCTAAGCTGGTTTGAAGCATCTTGCCTTTTCTTTTCCTGTAAGCTGGTTTGAAGCATCTCAAACTTGCTTTCCATTTTTTTTATAATTATTTCTTAATTCATAAAAAGAAGAAAAAAATGATAAAATATTATAAGAGTAAATTTTTTATTCCACATGACAAACATCTCATAACTGATTTAAAAATAAAAATTGGGGCATGATATATGCTACGCCCATTTGATGGTAAGCCTATAATCTCAAGATCTTCGTAAAAAACTAATCTCCATATCATCTGATTCAAAACAGTCCATACACCTGTCTTTTCAATGTGTGCAACTAGTATCATTTTGATTCAAAACAGCCCATGCACCTATCTTTTCCATTGTGTGCAAATAGTGCTACCCAACATTTCACTAGTTTGCCGAGGGAAGTTTTGTTTGTATGTGCCGCGAAAACAGGCAGCTACGGTGCGTCAGGGCTGCGGTTTTGTCTTCCTAATTCGGTAGTTCCAACAACGAGAGCGATTGATTCTGAGGCGCAGCTACTTTAGCATCCCTCACCCTTTTTCTCTCTCTACATTAAAAGGATGCCTTGTCCTCACGTAGATAGCGTGCTTCCCAAGATTCCAAACACGATTGGCATTATTCACAAACAAAGAAAAAAACACAATTGGCATTAGTTAAATAGAGTTTTGTAGTCATTGTTGGGTATCGTAAAATCTGGATCGTTGATGAATCACATACCGTCATATGATTACCGAGAGAGAAGCACCGCTGGATTAGTGATCACTTTGACTTATTGTGGATTTTCCTTGCACATCTATTACTTGATCCATAACTTTAATGCCCTTAAATCCATTATAGTATTATCACCACACAGTGCATATATTTATACAAATGAGATTTTAAGCCTATATATATAAACTACTGGAATATATTATTGATGTTCAAGGAGAAACAACCCTCTTTAATCATGTAATGCATAATGAGATTTTTAATCTCTATTGATGAGGTCGTATGCTCATATGTATCAACAGTTATGGACTATCTCACATATATAGTGGCGGAACCAGAATTTTCATTTAGATAGGGCACAAGATGAATTAAATTTAATTTTGATTCATTTCGGAATAATTTTCGAAAAAATTGTTGGGATTAAAAAATTATATATAAATATATATTTATAATTTTAAAAGGTATTAAAATATGTAATACCATATTTAAAGTATATATTATCATAAAAATCGTGTTTTGTGCTAATTTTTTCAACATAGGATCTATTGATCACGACTTTCAAATCTTACAGCTTAGATGATTTTTCCTAATTATGATCTTTTGATCATCGCCTTTAATCTTTTTAATAAGGTCTTTTAATCATTAACAATTGCTTGATTTAACTTAGATGATTGAGTTCGTTTTTCACTCCAATCTTCCACACAAAGGATCTTGAAACCATAAACGTACCATACGACAATTAATTTTTTATTTGAAGTGGCATAAATCTCAATAAAGTGACTAAAAAGCCAGAGGCACACATCGAACTAAATTAGGACTATATTTTTGGATGTGTGCCATGTAGAGAAAACTAGCGTTTGATGGCAAGTCCATGGTCTCAAGATCTATTGTGTGAAAAATTAGGCTTAAAACCTATCTTCATCATCAAATTAAAAATAGTCAAATGGTTGTGGCATATAAAACTTGAGTTGAGAAAAAAGAATCTTGAACTGTAAGGACTACAAATAAATTTGTCCATTCATATTTTAGCTCCAACGGTGGGCAAAAAAAAGGAAAATTTACCGGATCGACCCTATCAGATACACCTTTTACGTCAGAGACCCTATATTTTCACTTTTACCCAAACCGACCAGCTTTTAGCCAAGTCATTTTCAGCTAGAACAAAAAGTCAGAAATACCCCTTCTTACACTTTTTATTGTTCTACATAGTTTAAAATTTTAAATATTTACATTTTTTTATATTTATGCTACATGAAATGGGATTTATGCCGTCTGATTTGAAAGCCACAATATAAAATCAATATTGCCAAAGATACATACGAAAAAAGGCGATATCACCTCTTAAAAAAAAATAAAAAAGAAATTTTTTTTTTAACAGTCGACATCAACTGTATAAAAAAATAAAAAATAAAATATTTACTGACTGTCTACACAGTCGATGGCGACTGTGTAGATAGTTGAATTAAATTTTTTTTTTTTTTTTTTACAGTCGATGGTGATCAAATAATCGCCATCGATCTGATAAAGAATCGTCTTCGCTCAGATTAGATGAAAAGTATTTTAATAATATAAAATTATTGGTTTATTTCACATTGTACACTATAGTTGAGTTGGCTGGAGTATTTTGTTTGGATGGGGAAGACCTGAGTTTAATTCTTATTAGCGCTTATTTTGGATGCGGAAGTTTGAAAAAGACGCACTTTACCATCGCTCTATACGCTATGTTTGTGCTCTTTTAGTAAGTTTTTTTGTATATAGTGTTTAATAAATGGCGATTGTTTATCAGATCGATGGCGATTTAGTTTCCAATCGATGACGATTGCGTAACTAATCGATGGCGATTGTTTATCAGACCGATGGCGATTGCGTTTCCAATCGATGACGATTGCGTATCCAATCGATGGCGATTGTTTATCAAATCGATGATTGTTTATTTGATCGGTGGCAATTCATTAGTTGAGCGATAACGATTGATTATTTGATCGGTGACGATTCGTTAGTTGAGCCAATGATTAAATTTGATAGTTAACTGTGAAAAAACAGATGTTAGAGAGCATGTTTTATGCCAATCTTTGGCACATTTGATCTTTACATTGTAGCCTTCAAATCAGAAGGCATAGATGGTGTTTGAAAGAAAACAGTATTGATCTTTACATTGTGATACCGCGGGAGCCATTACTTGCTACACAATTTGAATGAAAGCCGTGATTGCATTGAATCATCAGAGAGAGATTAAGTGTCATGCAAATTTTTTGCATTTAAAATATTTAGATCATAGCCATTGAATCAAACGGCCTAGATATGCTATTTCCTCATGGCACAGGTCCCCAAAATACTAAGGCTTTCTTTTAAGGGTACCTCTCTATGCGCCCATGTATGCTTTGAAATCGCTCACGTCCCAGGCCCTATAAAAATCATTAATTGCTTCTGAAATCGCCATCGACTATTTAAAAAAAAAAAAAAGTTTTTTTTTTTTTTTTTTTTTTCCGACTGCCTACACAGTCGATGGCGACTGTGTAGACAATCGATTTTTTTTTTTTTAATAGTCGATGGCGACTGTTTTCACAGTCGGCACCAACTGTTTAAACTGTCGATGTTGACTCTTAAAACAATCATTACCGACTGTTTTAAGAGTCGCCACTGATTGTTTTAAGAATCGTCATCGACTGTTTTAAGAGTCGCCCTCGATTGTTTAAATTTTTTTTTTTTTTTTAAAGAGGCAATATCGCCTTTTTTCGTGTTTATCTTTGGTGCCATCGATTTTATACTGTGGCCTTCAAATCAGATGGCATAGATCTCGTTTCACACTGCATAAATATAGAAAAGTACAAATATTTAAAATTGTAAACCATATAAAACGAAAATAAGTGTAAGAATGGGTATTTCAGACTTTTTGTGCTAGCTGAAAATGGCTTGGCTAAAAGCTGGTCGGTTTTGGTGAAGATGAAAATATAGGGTCTCTGACGTAAAAGCTGTATCTGACAGGGTCGATCAGGTAAATTTCCCCTAAAAAAATCAGCTAAATTTTAGCTCAAGATTTATTTGATTTTATCATAAGAAAATATTGAGAAAGTGGACCCCACATTATTGCCAAATAGAAATGTTTTATTTTATAAGAAAAAAAAAAAATACCTTTGTTTGTGCGTGCCCATGTCCTAGACCCCTTGATAACCATTGATTAAGCTTGATTAGATGATAGATGTCATGTTTAATCCCGATATACCACACAAGAGATCTTGAGAACATGAGGCACCTATCAGACGGTCAGTTTTTATTTCAAGTGTCACAGATCCCAAAAGAATGGTTTTTGAATCATATGTCAGACATCAAGCCCAAACATCAATTTAGGGCCATATTTTGGAGAATAGTGACACATGGAATAAAAAATTTACGGTCTGGTAAGTGTGCCATGATCTCAAGATCTATTTTGTGCAATGTTGGGATGAAACACGATCTCCATCGTTGATCAGAAGCAATCAATGATCTTCAAGGAGTCTAGGATGTGGGTGCTTTCGGAGATACCATTGGCGCGAAAAGAGGCACCCGGATTTTTAGTGACTCTTCTCACGGAAACAGAACAATTATTAAATTTTAAATTATATATATATATGGGGAGTCGGTTAGGTCCTCTAATAGAAGACGGTGACCGTCCTCCAAGATCCCACGTGGCATCAAAAACACTTTTTCGGTGTCACGTGGAGCACAGGTGGACAGTTTAAATTAATATTTTTTTGTAAAAAAATCGATTTTTATTTTTTAAACCCACAAGTCAAAGTTTAACAATTTTCATTGGTCTACATTTCACGGTTCAAAAAATATATGGTGGAGATGAGATTAATTTTTTTTTTTTTTCTAAGATGATCTAAGCAATGCACTCAAGGTCCATATGATATCGAACAAATATTTTGGGTGTCATACGGAGCTCCATGTGGAAGGTTGGAGAACGATCGTCCTCCCATAAAGGACGGATCCCTTTTCCAATATATATATATATATATTAGTAATTAACTCGTTCTTCTAATTATATTCTTATGGTAGGCGGTGCCTCTTTCCTTGTTTCTCTTCTAACACGCAATAATAAATTGTGTTTCTAAACAATCTATGTTTGTTGATTTTGAGAGAAAGTATAGACAATATATTGCTTGATAAGAAAAAAGATAATTTATTTGCAAACTGCGAATGTTCTTTCTCAACTTGGGTTTGCAGATGTTAAACCATTGACTGCTTTAATTTTTCATACATGAAATTATTTTTCATCCTAATCTTTTACTCAATTAGATTTTGATATCATTTTCTTATCATCATACGGTCGTCAAATGCTGATTCTATGTGGCACACATCCCAAAAAATGATTGTGATGTCACATTTGATGACATGTATGTGATCAAATGTAAAGACATCAAATACTAGGAAAACGCTAGTATTTGCTTTCAGTTTAATAGTCCCACATTGTGTAGAACATTTTTGGATTTTATTTTATGTATTGAAACTTTGTCTCAAGGCTTATAGCCTTCACCCAGGGGCACCGAATTTTGTAGCTTCCACTATTATGCACTCTATTAGTCACACACACACGCACGCGCGTCGAGCTGAGCCGAGTCGGGTCTCGGCTCAGCTCGGACGGGCATTAGCACGAGCATGTGTACGTGTACGTGACAATGCAGTGTATTTAGTTAAATTTTCTAGACAAAAGTGTAACTGCTATTTTTCAATTTTATTTAAATTTTTATTTGAAATCGATGCGTTCAGTTATTTGTGTTTGTTCGATTATTTGTGTCCGTTCAGTTTCTTTCAATGGATAAGTCCGTTCAGTTATTTTCAATGGATATATCCGTTCTCGAAACAATGCGTGATTTCTATAAAAGGGTCCCGAGACCTTTGTTTTCTAACATTGCGTTTTCTACATTTCTTTCTGTCTCGTTTTAAAGAAATTAGTTTCAGAGTTTCCTTTGATGCTATTTGGTGTTCTGGTTGGGTGATCAGATTCACTAAATCTGATCACACGAATACTTGCCGGTTCGTTGTATCCTGAAATCGATTTGCCGATAATCTATTGGTGACCACTTGATCATAGTGGTAGGGGCAAATCTCAGTTTAAAGACAACGATATTCAATGTGCCTCGAATCGAATCTGCGTATTTTTCATTCCAATTTTTATCTTTTCTTGCAACCTAAAACAATTATTCCAACATCTAATTCAGGTCAAGAAATTAGGATAAAAAACTAACCTGTTTAATAAATGGGTCAAGATTTTAGATTCGACCTGATCTGAAGGATCATAATTTAAGTGAAGTCCCAAACTTGATATGAAAGATAAAGATAAGAAACTAGATATCACTGATTAAGAAGATAAATTTCCTTGCGGAAATTGGTAAACTGCTCAATTAATTGCTGCCAATTTTCCCAATGGCATCCACGGTAGGCTGATGTGCCCATTGAATTAAGACTTTGAGGGACTGCCTTATTGCAAGGCTTAACTATGTGAAGATCTAATATCCTTTCTGGTTCATAGTGTATAAGGCCATTGCCACTTATCATCGAAAGTTCGGTGATGTCATCAAATGTCTCTCGTAGTTTTTTTTTTAAACAAGAATCATGAAAGAAGGGATGAATTTTGGATCCAACCGGAAGCTCTAACTTGATGAATTTAGCTCCAATCGGAAGCTCTAACTTGTAAGTAATGTTTTCACTTTTTGTGTCCAAAATTGGTGCAAACACTGATCTATGCTTTGTGATATGATTGGAGTCCCCAACTTCAAACTACGGTTCTGATCGGTTCATATGCTGATTGCAAATTTTCCTTTAATAAACGGGTGTATGGTCACGATCACAAAGTTTCTCATCCAGCTGATGCAACTTTGGTGGCTACTGGAGAGTACGAAAGAGTGGATGCAGGAGTTGGTGCTCATTTTGAAAGTTGGTTGGAGAGTAGGAAAGAGCGGATGAGGGAGTTGGTGTTCATTTTGAGAGTTCGTGGGTGTCACAACCCAAAATCTTTTCTCATCTCGACGGCATAAAATCTCAAGTTATGACTCGCACGTATCTCAGATATGCTAAGCGGACATATACATAATTAAAGTTTTTGTGCAAATCTAGTTTCACAAAATTCGTAAAAGTAAACAAATAAGAGTGAAATATAAAGCACTCATAAATAACAGAATAAATGCGATAAAATCCAGATAAATCACCAATAACAAGGCAATAAAATTCAGAGACAAATCCGATAGAAGAAACTATAGAGTCAACGATAACAACATATAAAAAACTCAATACCGAGTTTAAAATGTCAATAGCCGACACTCGGGTCAAAGTTAGCTCGGTCAAGTTTTGTAAAATCCTCAGGATGGTTGAAATAAATAGAGAAAGAGTTGGAAATCATCTAAAAGAGTCCTACTAGGGAGAAAGAAGAGTCCTAATCGACACCTCAAGTCAACATGTATTGACTTTATATAACTTCGATTAATTGACAGTGTGAGTCGATTAATCGAGAGTGCAACTGAACAAAGGCTATCTTTTTTTTTTTTTTTTTTTTAGACTGTCGATTAATTGACAGTGTGTGTCGATTAATCGATGGTGAGAAGTTTTCACAGAATAGACCGAAAATGGAAATTTCTTCTTAAAAAAAAAAATATATATATATTCTATTACAGCAAAGGCTCTAATCTTGCGCAAACTTAAAAATAGAACTCTAAAATCTAAACAAACTTTAAAAATTAAACATTCTAAAGCTAAAAATTAAAACAAACAATGCGAAAAGAAATCTTTATTCTAATCATCTTCTTCCTCTTCCGCCTGCCTTGCACAAGCCCTCATCTCGTCATAGCCATCAGGCCACAATCGATGTCCCATTTGATGCATGAAGGACCGATCATAGCGACTGCGACAAAGATTTTGATTATTTTGTCGCTGTTGCTCATCGATCAAAGAATTGATCTAAGCCTGCATGACTTCAAGGGACACTCCCTCATTGCAGGCTTGTTTGAGCTCGACAGCAGGTTCTTCTTGGCGCACACGATGGCGCTGAGGTGCAGGTTGGGCAGGGGGACGCTGAGCAGCAACATTGCTGGCTCTACCAGGATTACCCAAAAGACACATGCTTCGCTTCCAATTTGTCGCCCCATAACAATAAAACTGAAGGTCTCTACTATTATCATCAAGATAAAAAGGGAAACCTAGGTGATGTAGGAGTTGCATCATCAGATAGGGGAAGTAAATAAGTGCTGCATCTCCAGCGGGAGGGTTGACAATTTCATCGTGGCATCGCCACATTGAATCATGTAAAAACCACGAAATGTTGAGTTATGAATTTTTATATCCACCATACAGAGCCTTCACTCGAGGTCCAGTTCGTTCTGACACATGACCTCGCGGGTAAAGACAAGAAGACATGACGATATCCCAAAATAACTTGTCGGCTGGTAGAGTCGATTGTTTAGTAGCATTTCCTCGGGATGCATATATGCCATTGCACATATCATCAATCATTGGTCGTTGTTCCACGTCGAGTTCTTCTCTAAGTTGGTGGTTCAATGGACGCTTAGTAAGAATGCCAAAAACATCCGCGATCGTTTTCGGATAAATCTTCCTCTCCCATCTGTCAATGGAGACGGTAAAGTGGGCATCATCATTAGTCTCGATCGATGCCTTTTCCCACTTCATGTTCTGGTAGAACAAGCGAACCACGCGCTCCGAAACGTTAATTGCTGGCGGTGTCATTAGAAAATGGAGATTGAGAGCAGCAATGTATGCGAGTGAGACCACGCACTCAGGCATTGCATGGAATGCCGACAGATCATACACATATTCCGATGAGATTTCCTTACTTGCAAAAGAATCTTTACTTGCAAAAGAAGATGACGCCATCACAGAGAATGTCAGGAGAATGTCAGAGAACTTCGGAGGAGACTAGGAATGTTGGAGAGAATGAGGAATAGGATGTTTGGTCCTCATAAACATAGAGGCACCTCTTTACTCTCGGGCGCAATGCTTTACTTCGATCAATCGAGGTGTATAGCTCGATTGATCGACCTTGTCGTTGAAAAGACACGACATAAAGCCGTTTAAGAACACACGTTGCTTTAATTAATGTCGATGCATTGACCTAGATGGGTCGATTGATCGACACTGACATGCAGCCTTCCCCAGGCGTTGGAACTGCACATTAACAGGCGCGTACAAAAGGTCAATTAATCGACCATATAGATCGATTGATCGAGGACCGTGCATGCAGCGTACGAAAAGACGTGACAGTTAATTCCCCTTGAAAATGTGCGACGCATTAGGTCGATCAATCGAGGGACAACATCGATTGATCGACCGAATAAAATATCAGCCTAAAAAGGCGTGACAGTAAATGTCACGAATGAATGCTGATTGATCGAGGAAAGCTCGATTGATTGACCTTTTGTCTCATTGTTGATCAATCGAGGTCTAAAGTTTGATTGATCGACCTATTTTCCAATTTTTTATTTTTTTATTATTATTATTTTTTATTTGGTAAGCTTGGGTTGCCTCCCAAGAAACATTAAATTTAGTGTCGCTAGCCCGACATTCAAAATTTTTCAACTTCATCCCAATTGATTGGGATTGCTTAACGCAACCCCATCAAAATTTTTAATGATATTTTCTAAAAATGGTTTCACCCGTTGCCCATTGACTTGAAATTTACCCTCATTTCTGGGGTTACAGAGTTCAATTGCTCCATTCGAAAATATTCGGTTTACCTGGAATGGACCGTTCCATCGGGTTTTAAGCTTTCTCGGAAACAAATGAAGCCTTGAGTTGTATAACAACACCTTCTGACCCACAGTGAATGATTTTCTTTAAATAAACTGATCATGGGTATGCTTCATGCGGTCCTTGTAGGATTTTGCACAGTCGTATGCATCGGCCCTTACTTCTTCCAATTCAATGATTTCTAAGCTTCGCTTCTCACTCACTTTTTCAAATTAAAATTCAGAGACTTGATAGCCCAATAGGTCCGGTGTTCTAACTCAACGGGTGGATGACATCCTTTACCGAAGACCATCCTGAAAGGGGACATTCCAATGGGAGCTTTGAATGTCGTCCGATAAGCCCAAAGTGCCTCGTTTAATTTTAACGACCAATCTTTCTAATTAGGCTTTATCATTTTCTCTAAAATGCGTTTTATCTCCCGATTTGAAACCTCAACTTGTCCACTAGTTTGATGGTGGTACGGTGTAGCCACTTTGTGCGTGATTTCGTATTTTTTCATTAGCTGAGCAAAAACTTTATTGCAGAAATACTTTCCACCATCGCTAATGATAGCGCGTGGAGTACTGAATCTCGAAAATACCTCTTTCTTAAGGAATTTAACAACCACCTTGTGATCGTTAGTCTTACAGGCCAGTGCTTCGACCCATTTTGAAACATAATCTACTGCAACGAGGATGTATGAATTCCCCAAAGAATTTGGGAATGTGCCCATAAAGTCTATTCCCCATACATCGAACACTTCAACCTCAAGAATTGGATTTAAGGGCATCATATTTCTCTTTGAGATTCTACCTAACATCTGACAGTTGCTACATGACATACAGTGTTAGTGATAGTCCTTGAAAATTGTCCCTCATAGGACAATTCATGACAAAATGAAATAATTTTTGACTGCTCAGATTTCGGAATGCATCTTCTAATAATTTTATCGACACAATATTTAAGCAAGTATGGATCTTCAAAAAAATAGTGCTTTGCTCGTGCTAGAAAAATAACTTTTTCATTCTTACTCCAGTGATGTGGTACTTGATCTGTCACTAAATAGTTAATCAGATCAGCATACCATGGTGAATATTCGATAGCAAATAATTATTCATCCGGAAAGTTTTCCAAGATCGGGGCTAGATCATTAGATTTTTTAACAATAATTCGAGATAAATGGTCAACCATGCCATTTTTTTAACATTTCTGATCTTTAATTTTCAGATCGAACTCTTGCAAAAGTAAAATCCATCGGATCAAACAGGCTTTTGCATCCTTCTTCGCAAAGAGATAGCAAAGAGCCGCGTGATCAATAAACACCACAACTTTTGATCCCAACAAATAGGATCGAAATTTGTTTAGCGTAAAGACTACAGCTAGGAGTTCATTTTCTGTGGTGAAATAATTCAATTGTGCATCATTCGGCGTGCGACTTGCATAGTAAATTACATGCAAAATTTTCTCCACCCTTTATCACAGTATTGCTCCTACCGCATAATCAGATGTGTCACACATTATCTTAAACGGTAAATTCCAATCCGGAGATTGAATTATTGGGGCTTGAACAAGTTCAGCTTTGATTGCCTCAAAAGCTTCTAGACATTTCTCATCAAAAATGAATGGGACGTCTTTACCGAGTAAGTTGCATAGAGGTTTTGCAATCTTACTGAAATCCTTTATAAATCGTCAATAAAAACCGACATGCCCAAGGAAAGACTTAATCTCCCTGACTGTTCAGAGAGGTGGAAGGTTTGAAATCAAATTTACTTTCGCCTTGTCTACCTCAAAACCTTTGGATGAAACAATATGTCCAAAGACTATTCCACTCTGAACCATGAAATGACATTTCTCCTAATTCAAAACAAGATTATTTTCCTGACATCTCGCAAGAACTAGAGATAGGTTATGTAGGCAGTATTTAAAACTATCCCCGTGAATTGAGAAGTCATCCATCAAGACTTCTAAAAATCTCTCCACCATATCTAAAAATATACTCAGCATGCATCTTTGAAAGGTGGCTTGCGCGTTGCAAAGCCCAAATGACATTCGCCGGTAGGAGAACGTTCCAAATAGACATGTGAACGTTATTTTCTCCTGATCTTCTGATGCTATGACTATCTGATTATATCCAGAGTAGCCATCAAGGAAACAGTAATATTGATGTTCTGCTAGTCTTTCAAGTATTTGATCAATGAACAGGAGGGGAAAGTGATCCTTCCTTATCATTGAATTCAACTTTCTATAGTCGATGCACACTCTCCAGCCAGTCTGAACTTTTGTTGGTATCAGTTCATTCTCTTCATTCTTTATCACAGTTACTCTAGACTTTTTGGGAACCACTTGTGTTGGGCTTACCCATTTGTTGTCGGAAATAGGGTATATAATCCTCACATCTAGCAGCTTAATAACTTCCTTTCTCACAACGTCTTGTATTATTGGATTCAATCTGCGTTGTGGTTCTCTAGAGGGTTTAGCGCTTTCTTCCAAATGAATTCGGTGCATACACACCGTTGGACTAATACCCTTAATGTCCTTGATGGACCATCTGATTGCACTTTTGTGGTCTTAGAGTACTTCAATGAGTTGTTTCTCTTGATCCTCATTCAATTTTGCTGAAACAATCACCGGATCAGTTTCATCTCTGCCCAAGTATACATATTTCAAATTGGCAAGGAGAGATTTCAATTCTAGCTTCAATTTCTCTTCTTCTCTCGATTCTCCTTGATTTTCTTCCTGTTTGGCCTCATCTTTTAGTTGCCATTCATCGTCTCCCAAGAGTAGCGTTGAATTTAACATCTCATTAACTTCGTGGATCACCTGATCCACATCGAAGTTTTTATCAAAATGTGCGAGACATGCCTCCAATGGGTCCTCATATTCTGAAGCAAAGAATGCATTTTTTACAATACTATCAATCATGTATAATTGTGCATGTTCCTCATCTTCAACAGGTTGCCTTGCAATGTGAAAGATATTTAGCTCTACGGTCATATTTTTGAATGACAAATTTATTATCCCATTTCGACAATTAATTAATGCATTCGAAGTTGCTAGGAATGGTCTTTCTAAGATCACTGGAATATTATTTTTCAGCTTAGGAATAGGTTCAGTATCTAAGATAACAAAGTCAACTGAAAAGTAGAAAGTGTCTACTTTAATCAGGACATCCTCGACTACTCCCCTGAGAATCTTGATTTACCTATCAGCAAGTTGAAGGGTCATAGTTGTGGGCTTCAGTTTGCCCAGTTTGAGTTCCTTGTAAACAAAGTATGACAACAGATTAATACTTGCTCTAAGGTCTAAAAGTGTTTGATCAATGCGATTTTCCCCTATGATGATTGAAATTATAGGACAACCAGGGTCCTTATATTTAATCGAAAGTCTTGCTTGCAATACTGAACTTACTTGCTCTACTAAGAAAGTTTTCTTCGGAACGTTAGTCTTCCTCTTGATCGTGACCAAATCCTTTAAAAATTTTACATTTGCCGGTACTTACTGAATGACATCTAGGAATGGAATGTTGATCTTTAACTACTTGAATATTTAAATTCTCCCTTTCTGGTCGCGATTTTTCTTTGGTCCCATTAGCCTTTGAGGATATGGGGCTTTGGGCACAAAACTTCTTTCTCTCTCATTCTTTTCTTCAGTCTTTTTCTCTTGTTTCTCCTCTTCTTCAAATTCCTTGTTCATCTCAATTTTGTCCTCAAGTTTACACTTCTCATCTTCTTCTAGCATTTTCACTTTATTGTCAATATATTTTCCAGATCTCAACATTGTGATTGCTTTGATTTATTGTTGACTTACTTTCTATGATGAGGTTGAGGCCTGCTTGACAACGATCTGTCCTCTTTGATTTAGAATTGGCTGACTGAGAAATGATCCTTTTTCTCTTGCATATAAGAGTGTTGCCAATTGATCAATTTGAGTTTCTATCATTGATATCGAAGAAATATTTGATTGGATGAACTTTCACATATCCTTATTCTGAGGATATTAGTTTTGAGGATGACGTGACGCAACGTTTCCTTGTTGATTATTAAATCCAAGCGGTGGGAAATTTTATGCAAAACCAGGTTGACTCACCAATTGCTGCGCGGGTTGGTTCTGATATCCCAACATTGGTTGTGAGAATTGATAATTCTTGTTGGATTGCCTATTTTGATTTTGAATTTGGTTTTGGTGAAATTAGTTTCAACTCCCATAGTGTTGTTGTTGTTGGAATTGTCCTTGACCAAACTGTTGTTGTGGTCGTTGGTGTGTTTTAATTTTAACCCTTGCAACTGTACAAGATCTATTGTAGAACGGTAAGAACAAGGGTGTCGAACTCAGAGGGAAACGTGAAAATTTAAAACTTAGAGCAATTCGAACAATCCTACAAAAGCTTACCTAAAAGAGAAAAATAAGGAAAAGAATAAAAGATTCCTATAAATCCTAAAGCAAGAGTCCAACAAAAATTACTAACTAGAATTTAGAAAATCCTAAAATATTTTCTTAAAAGAAGAAGATAAAAAAAAAATCTCCTACAAAATCTAAAATAAGAAGTCCTAAAAATCTCTACTTCCTAAAACAAATCTTTATTTCCTAAAAAAATCCGAAATTAGCAATTCGGGTTTCACACAAAATAGTCAATCGATTGATGCCTTTGGCTCAATTGATTGACAATTCAACACTGAAACCACATAGAACATAGTCGATCAATTGAGGAACAAATCTCAATCGATTGATTGTCAACTAAACACACAAATCTCTTTCCGAATTAATCAAAATTTCGCCGATATTTCTCCGAAAACGGCGTCAAAAATTTGGTGTGTTTTAATTTTAACTCTTGCAAGTGCACAAGATCTATTATAGAACGGCAAGAACAGGGGTGCCGAACCCACAGGGAAACGTAAAATTTATCTAATTCTTTCAGAGACTTTAACACACCCAAGGAATTACCAAGGGAGAATTTGAAAATTTACCACACAAATACCAAACAATTTTCAACGCAATAAAAGAAAACTAAGTAAACTAGGATGGAACAAATTATGATAAAGGAGAAAATTAACAGTTTATGAATTGATCAAGGAGTTAGCTAACCATCGATTCGTAACTTTTCTACCATTCAGTCTCAGAAATTCAATTTAAGTCAAACACCATAATTTATTAGGAAAACAAATGAATCGAGAAGAACGCAACTATGGATCCGGCATATCCTATCTAAACACTATGACTCAGCCTATCATTGCGGTATGAGTCATGTGAAAAGAATAGCATATCTCAAAGTCCTAAGTCACGACAATTATAATCAATCATTCCGCAGCCTAGATCGGCCTGCAGGAACAGATCTAGATGGAGTGCTTCTTTTACGGTAGTTGATAACCACGATCAATGACTATAAACGAAGACTCAAAAATATTCAATCACGCACACACTTATAACAGAACGATTCAATGACAAAACCATGAAATTGTAGAAACAATACTAAAACAGTTACTTATCTCCTTTTGCTTCCCTCTTGAGCAAATTACTTTAGCCGCTCATCCTCGGTATATAAACCCATTGTAGATCCGAAGATATCATATTACAGTGCTCTTTTATTTCTCAAAATCTCCTTACAATGGTCTTGTTTTCACGATTATCAACTAGAATAAAAAATAAATCCTAATATAATCTACTGAGAAAAAGAAGAAAAAAAATCAAGAAGAACCCTTAATGAATAATAACAATTAAAGAAGCCCTCAAAATAATTAAAAGAAGGATCCCCTTTCCAATTAGTCGTGGCTTTCTTTATATAGGGTCGAGCAAACCCTATCTCTAATGGCCTCAATCGATTGAGATTCAAATCTCAATCGATTGAGTTTTGATTCGGATTAAGTGGAGTAGGACTTGTCTTCTCTTGTCAATCGATTGACACTTATCCCTCAATCGATTGACATCTAGGGGTAGATTCTCCCTCTCTTGGTGGATGTTGAGTTGCTTCACGGATTTCGATGTTTCTTTTGACCTTTTTGTCCATAGTCCTTGTGTATCCTTTAATTACCCTCTTTTATGCTCTTCTACGATCCAACTCGCAGAAATACCTGTAATCATTAAAACCTCACAACAACCATTAGTTGCTTTCATCAGACAACTAAGTGTAGGGATTAAGGTGTGAAATATAATCACATTTTGGCACTGATCAGTCGTTGATTCAAATTTTGATTTGGATAAAAATTCATCCCATGTCCTCTACCTTGAGGTTTTTGATTCCCTTGCTTCCATGAAAATTTTTGATGATATTTCCAACTATTCGGATTGTTTTCATTGAAAACATTTCCTTGGTTTTGACCATAAGTGTTCAATGCATTCAATTGCTTGCAAGGATCTTCTGAGTAATTCTGTATTGAAGGACAACCATCAGATGTGTGCATTGGACTTGCACAATATGAATATGAATCTGGTTGTACATTCACAACACTCACGTTCTTCTTTAACTTCAATTCCTCAACTTGTTGAGTGAAAAAATCTATTTTTGTCATGAGATCATGTGTTTCTTTCACCATATATAATCCTCCTTTTTTTATTGAGCTTCCTGCTTGATCTCTACTCTGGTTTGGTTGATCTCGAGTTTTTGAAAAGTCCAATTGTTGTGAATCTTCCGCCAACTTTTTTAAGAATTGATAGGATTCATTTTCTCTAAGTCCAAGGAATCCTTCACTGTTCATTGACTCGATTAGATACCGATTGGCCTGATCCAGCCCGTTGTAAAAATATTGGACCAATCTCCATTTTAAGAATCCATGATGTGGATGGTTCAATAAGATATCCATGAATCTATTCCAAGCTTCATAAAATCTTTCGTCATCTTCTTGTATAAAATCAGTGATTTCACATCATAAAGCATTAGTCTTGGCCATGGGAAAGAATTTGATAAAAAAAAATTAGCCATATGATTCCAGGTGGTTATGGATCCAGCTGGTCAGGAATTTAATTAGGCTTTGGCCTTATCCTTTATGGAGAAAGAAAACAAACGTAATCTCACGGATCCCTCACTGAAATTCTGTTATACTGACGAACATACTTCAATGAAGTCTTTGATGTGTTGGTACGAGTCTTCTCTATCCATGCCATGAAAAATTAGAAGGATTTGAATCATATTTGTACGGATCTCAAATATGCCACCAGGTATGATAGGATATGTAATGCAAGTAGGGGTATTTATAGTTATAGGAGCAAACAACTCTCTCAGAGTTGGTGGTTCCCCCTCATTTTCATGTGGGTGATCTTCCCAATCATTCATTTCGAACTGAATTAATGTTTCAATTCGGGTCTCTTATCCGGCTCTAATCTGTTTTCGATTTGAGCGATAAGTTCGCTCGATCTCAGGATTGAAATGTTCTAAAGAGTTCTCTCTAGAAGACTTTGTGTGCATACACAAGCTGCACAAATTTTGCCGATTCCTGATTTGTTTTTAAATTTTTTTTTTTTTTAAAGTTCGATTGATCGAGGGTTTAGGTCGATCGATCGATCAAAGACAGTCTTCGATTGATCGAGGGTTTAGGTCAATCAATCGAGAATTAAAATTCAAAATTCTATATATATATATATATATATATATATATATATTTATCTCAAAAATCAAATTACAGAGGAAAAATTTGCAGATTTTTTGGAGTCGATTGATTGATGGCTTAGGTCGATCGATCGATCTCAATATTTTTTGAATTTTTTAATATATTTTTTTTGTTTTTTAGTTGGTTTGATGATCGAGTGGTTTGCTCGATTGATCGACACTTGCAAGTTTAATTTTTTTTTTTCAGAACTAATAAAAATACTGATTTAAATCTATAGAAATTCCTAAAATTAATTTTCTATTTCCTAAAAATTTTAAATTTTCTACGCCCAGTCCCCGGCAACAGTGCCAAAAACTTATTGTGATTTTAAATATTGTTTTACTCGCAAGTACATGAATCGGTTTGCAGATAGTGGGTGCAGAGTACGAGATCGTTCCCACGAAGATTGGTCATAAAATGATAACCAGAAATAGCAATTAACCAAAAGAAATCACCACAGATCTAGCACAGTATTTAACTAGTTTACAGATTCTAAGAGTTTTGAGGATGAGATAAGTACCAATAAGAAATTGAAATTTAAACAGATGATAACAGATAAGGATTGCGATGTAGCACAGTATTTAACATATACTAAATCCTCCTATCATAGGTTTGTCATTTGTGCAATACAAATCTGTGGATTAAGATGTGAGATCTTCAAAAGATATCTAAGAAGAAGCACCATGCCCAAACACACATGAGTTCTAAAGTACAGATATGAGATTACGGGGATGTATGATTAACATCCCATGAGTGTATGATTAACACTCATACCTCAGGCAATATTCAAAACCCAATCTCTAGGTAAATTCCAAACTACCGATCTAAGATCAAGAAGATGTATGATTAACATCCCATGAGTATATGATTAACACTCACACCTCAGATGGTAGTAAAACTTAACCCCGAGATGAGCAATAATTAAGATAAAATCATTATTGAAAGGCTGAGATCATAGGGCATGATTAGCTCCTAGATCTCAGATTGCAATCAAATCATATTCATGTCAATAATATGATTAGAGCCTTTAAAAGAATCTAACATCCCAACCATAATTTGCATTACGATAAATGATTACTTCGGATGAGATTCATCAGATCCCCATCCTTAATGGAACTAGCCACACATAATGAAACTAAACAACATGATTAAAAAATAAATCAACATAAATATTAAAATACCATGCTGAGCTTTAACTAAATCCACAAAAAGCTTTAATCCAAATCTGGTACAATCCTTCTTCGAAAGTGCATAATATGAAAACTACTCTCAATCTTACGCCTAGAAAAATGAATAAAATAAAAAACTCGAACCGGGTCTGAATGCCCTAGAAAACTCAAAAGCAAAAGCAAAAAAATGCAAGCGGAGAAGATCCCTTCGAATCTTGAATTTTTTTATTTTTATATCTTTCTGATTCAGAATTCAAATATCGAAATTGGTCGATTGATCGACCTAAGTGGTCGATCAATCGACCAATTCACAATTTGAATTTCGAATTTAAATTCTCCTTGTTGCGTCGATGCATCGACCAAAGGGGGTCGATTGACCGACGAAACCAAAATCTGGGTCCTAGCTGTCCTTTGATTTACTGCTCCGGTGTTTGATTGTTATTACATTCTTTTGTACTCCTTAATGCATCCCATGACTAATTTCACCTGAAACTCAGAAAACTTCACAAATTCCATTAAATAGCCTTCATCGGATGACTAAATGTAGTTTTTTAGGGGTGAAATATCATCATATTTTACTACTCATCATTTCCACTGCCATACACTCTATCAGTCACACACACACGCACGCCTGCCGAGCAGAGCCGGGCCAGGTCGGACGGGCACGGGCACGAGCACGTGTACGTGGCGTGGCGATGCGGTGCATTTAGTTAACTTTTCTGGACAAAAGTGTAACCGCAAATTTTCAATTTTATTTAAATTTTTATTTGAAACTGATGCATTCAGTTATTTATGTATGTTCGGTTATTTTTGTCCGTTCAGTTTCTTTCAACGGATAAATCCTTTCAGTTATTTTCAACGGATATATCCGTTCTCGAAACAATGCGTGATTTCTATAAAAGGGTCTCGAGACCCTTGTTTTCTAACACTGCGTTTTCTACATTTCTTTTTGTCCCGTTTTAAAGAAGTTAGTTTCAGAGTTTCCTTTGGCGCTATTTGGTGTTCTGGTTGGGTGATCAGATTCACTAAATCTGATCACACGAATACCTGCCTGTTCGTTGTATCCTGAAACCAATTTACCGGTAACCTATTGGTGACCACTTGATCATAGTGGTAGGGGCAAATTTCAGTTTAAAGACAACGATATTCAACGCGCCTCGAACCGGATCTGCGTATTTTTCATTTCAATCTTTATCATTTCTTACAACCCGAAACAATTGTTCCAACATCTAATTCAGGTTAAGAAATTAGGATCCAAAACTAACCTGTTTAATAAATGGTCAAGATTTTAGATTTGACCTGATCTGAAGGATCAGTATTTAAGTGAAGTCCCAATCATGATATGAAGGAAGCAGATAAGAAACTAGATATCACTGATTAACAAGATAAATTTCCTTGCGGAAATTGGGAAACTGCTCAATTAATTGTTGCCAATTTTCCCAAGTGGCATCCTCGGTAGGCTGATGTGCCCATTGAATTAAGACTTGAGGGACTGCCTTATTGCAAGGCTTAACCATGTGAAGATCTAATATCCTTTCTGGTTCAGATTGTATAAGGCCATTGCCACTTATCATCGGAAGTTCGGTGACGTCATCAAATGTCTCTTGTAGTTTCTTTTTTTAAACAAGAATCATGAAAGAAGGGATGAATTTTGGATCCAACCGGAAGCTCTAACTTGATGAATTTTGGCTCCAATTGGAAGCTCTAACTTGTAAGTAATGTTTTCACTTTTTGTGTCGAAAATTGGTGCAAACACTGATCTATGCTTTGTGATATGATCGTAGTCCCCAACTTCAAACTACGATTCTAATCGATTTATATGCTGATTGCAAATTTTCCTTTAATAAACGGGTGTACGATCACGATCACAAAGTTTCTCATCTAGCTGATGCACTTTGGTGGTTGCTGGAGAGTACGAAAGAGTGGATGAGGGAGTTGGTGCTCATTTTGAAAGTTGGTTGGAGAGTAGGAAAGAGCGGATGAGGGAGTTGGTGTTCATTTTGAGAGTTCGTTGGTGTCACGACCCAATATTCTTTCCCATCTTGAGGGCCTAAAATCTCGAGTTATGACTCGTATGCATCCCAGATATGCTAAGCGGACATATACATAATTAAAGTTTTTGTGCAAATTTAGTTCCACAAAATTCGTAAAAGTCGACAAATATGAGTGAAATATAAAGCACTCATAAATAACCGAATAAATGCAATAAAATCCAGGTAAATCACCAATAAAAAGGCAATAAAAGTCGAAGACAAATCCGATAGAATAAACTATAGAGTCAATGATAACAACATATAAAAAACTCAATACCGAGTCTAAAATGTCAATAGCCGACACTCGGGTCAAAGTTAGCACCGAAATCCTCCTGGTAACTAGTTGCGTCGCCCTCCCAAGGTTCCTGATACTCAGCGTCCCTGTGATCAACGAAGTCAGCGTCAGCGAAATCTGGATAATCGGTGTCTACTCTACCATTGTAATCACCTGCAGCTGTTAGATTTTTGTAGGATGAGTTTACTCAGTCACGTAAACTCAGTGAATATACCACCAATTCACCCCATACTACTCAGGTGTATTTTGGGTGCATCACGTCAGTGATAAAAATAATATATCAAAATAACTGAAAATGAATATAATCAAAACATATGCATAATGTAAAACTTATATCATAACATAAATAAAAGACCATGATCTAGACACTTATATCCTATCGTACCTTACCATATTTCGTAACGTAACATATATTATCATTCTCACACATACGTTTGTACATCACATGAGCGTAACTAATATACTCATAAATCTTATACGACCAGTGTCAAAGTCGCTACTCGAGCTACCATGTGAGGATCACTATAGTATCATACCACCATATCATAATATTATCTAATCACTCCCCTATCCTACTCATACTCCCCACCCAGCCTAATGGGGAGACATAATGCGTAAACGTAACTTATAACATACTCATACTGTCTCCTAGATACCTATCTTAGCTTCTAAATGTTATTGCCCTTACGGTGACTACGCAAGGAACGACACGTACAAACTTAAATTTTTAATCTTTTACTGGCCTATACAGCAGTGTCTTATTATCGTATTCATAACTTATCTTATCTCATACTCATACTCATAACATACTCTTATAACTTAATTATAAGACAAGCTATAGTGAGATAACCTCACTCAATCACGCTTTCCAAGAAAAGAGTTATGTAGTAAGCTGAATGTACTTCGTGTGGCAGTAAAGAGACTTCTTTACCATAAAGTTTTCAGACTACCATTGAGGGGTTGCATCCATACATAGACTCTTATGATCCGAGTTTCACGTGATCGTAAAGAAATCTCATTACAACTAAGGACCAAGGCCCGAATCTCATATCATAACTCATATCTTATCTTCTCATATTAAAACTCGGGGTGATGTGGTCATCGTATATGAGGCTATACTGAATTTGCATTCACTCGACTTGTCATGATGTCCTATACCACTATGAGTTATAGGGCATGTGAATACAATGTATTCCTCGCTTCAATACCATCTCGGTGAATCACCGCGCCCAAACGTAGACATGTTCTCATACACTCACGTATATATTATCTAACATATCTATAACTTGTATAATATGATCAATATGAAAGCACAAAATTATCGTACTTACCAAAAGATTTACATCGAGAGTTTAGGCTATGTTTATACTTTTATAAATATTTACATAACACCAATAAAAAAATATAGAATATGGTAGTTATTAATGTGATTTCGAGAACTTGAAGGTTAGAGTTCGATTTTCACGAGGGCATCAAATTTTTAACTTTTCTTAAAATAGTGGTCGGTTTTGTTTGTTCTAAATTTCTATCTTTTTCTTCTCTCTTTAACAGTGGCGAACGCAGGATTTTTATGTGGTGGGGGCACTGTGAAATCTACAGTCGATATATGCAAAAAAATACTTACGCTCTTAGAATAGAAAAATAAAAATAAACATCATAAAATATATTAAAAATCAAACAATTCTAATTTATGATAAAGATGACAAATGACTCTTTCTAAAAAGTCTTTCTATTACTATTAAAAAATTTGTTTACAATTTTCCTCGACGAGGCTTCATACTCTGGAAGAGTAAGAGAATTTTCCCCGTATCAATGCTATCATACATGTCTTTTTCAATATATATGATCAAGCAATCATTCAACCACTCATCTCCCATTAGATTTCTCAGCCTATTCTTTATAACATGCATAACAGAAAACCATTTTCTAAGACAAGTGAGTTGGACTTGATCAAGTTGACATCTATATGAACACTCTTTGAGCTAGGTTGGACTTGATCAGGTTGATTATGTTCTAAGGGATGAAGCACCTTATTATTTGCGAAGGTGGGAGGAGAATGTAAATCATTTTCTAAGATAAGCGGGGGGTCAAACTTTCTTCTTGTAACGACCCTAAAAATTTAAAACTGAATTTGTGGTGTTAGATTCATTTTGCACAGAGCGTGGTGTTAGTGCTCCATACCGGAACCTATCCTAGTTGAAAAAGTACACATTTTGGTTTTTCAAAAATGTTTTATATTTAAAATTATCCTTATTTGACACAAGTTGTGTGGTGGCCTAGTGGTTGAAAGACTTTGGTTATAAACAAGAGGTCTAAGGATCAAATCTTACTACGTGAGTTTAAACCTCTATTTTAAACCTTGAAATAAAAGCCTATACACCCTTATTTAGTGCGACCGCTTAACACCGAATTAATGCCCATATATTATAAATAAGAAAGCTACGGAGAACCCTAAACCATTATTATAAGAATTCTTCTTAAAAACCCTAGCCTCCATCTTCTTCTATAGCCACCTTTTCTAAAAACACCCTAATCTCTTTTAAATCTCTTGTGTGTTCTTTCACAAGAACCACTATAGTATTTTCTATCGTCATCGTCGAAATCGAAGACAGTAATCGTGGGAATGACCCATCGTGTGGACGCCGATCTCTATCGCCTAACAGCCATCGATTCATGAGCACGCTTCAAGTGGTGGGTGCCCCTCGATCGATCTTAAAATATTCAACTTTTTATTTTAATAATAATAAGAATAAATATATATATATATATATATATATATATTAAATGAATATCTATTTATCTTATTTAGGTATTCAAAAGTTATATATACATGTATTTCGGTGTGTATAATAACATAAATCCTATACATGGACATATAATAGTTGCCCTTGATATATATAGATATAAAATGAATATATATAGTATTTTGTATTGCTTATATAGGTGTTTACAGTGGAGAGAGAGAGAGAGAGCTCTTCTTCTCCACAATTTCGTCAGTGAGGATAAGATAAATTTCGGGGATCGGCCCAACTAAACGCCGACAATGCCGGTGATAACTTGCCCGTGCCAACTATGGTAGTTGGGCACTTTGAAGAATTTTACCTGATATAAATACTTTGGTGCAACCATCCTTTTAGCACCATTGATTTCAAATAAAATAGATTCAAGGTTGGACCTGGTGGGCCCAACCCAAGAAATAGAACAGAGATGGACCATCTCCACAAATTGAAATCTTCGAGACATCTAATGGTTCAGAACTCGAGAATTTGGCCCACAAATCCAGAAAATTAAAAGGCTATTTAGAGATCAGTGAACATGAAGGATTTGACCCTTAGATTTGAGACCTTAGAGGTCAAAATAAATTGGGCCCAACGACCTAATACCTTAGAATTATTTTTCTTAAATATCTGATGGTTCAGATCTATTCAATCTGATCGACACATGGTAGGTACACTAAGTGTGCACTTGACTGCTAGATCTTGTAAAACGTTGACTGAAAGATCTAGTGTGCTAGAGATCGAATTGGGATCGGGACAAAAGAATCAACCTTAGGTAAAATTTTATTGTCTAACCATCAAATGGTTCAGATTAGAGGATAAATGACTCAAAGTTCGTGCCTTCTTATTTTAGCCTTAGGTGCCACATGGAATAATACATGGGTTACCTTTGACCCTTAATTTTTGAGAATTATACAGGGCCCATAAGTATTACAGGACCAACTTCAAAATGATCTCAATAGTAACTCAAGGTAATCTAATGGATCAGAAAGTGTCACTAAAATTTCTAGGACGCGCTTTGAGGCTCACAAATTGGAAAATTTAGTGAGGGATATTAACCCTTATATAACTAGGCTAAGTGGATCATTTGACTGCCACATTGACCCACTCTTAGGTCAAATTAGTAAAAGGTGTCGTATAGAGACGCACAAATATTAGGAAACTTTAAAATAGAAGGCCCGATCAAGAATGTCGGCCCATATAGAAGGTTTCTCCAAAAATTTTGTATGAAATATCTTCTTTTCAAATATTAATTATTATTTTATATTCACGGTATGTAAGATGTATGAAATAGTTTCTTTTGGCCAAGTTAGTCCTTTCATCATATGGCATGCACCACATAGAAAAATCACGATAGGGCATACGCACAATTAAAAAGAAATAAGCTATGTCACACGACTTTTAAGCCTTCGTCATGGTGGGATTCCCGTCACGGTCACGTGGAACTTGGAATGTAGGCATCCATGTACGGATGCAACACCTCTATGGGAGTATGGGCTGCCACACGAAGTATATCCAGGTTACTACGGAACCCGTCCCTTGGGAAGCGTGATTTTGTGAATCTTATCGTGGCTCACTTTAAATTAGTTTTAAGCAAATGATAAGGAATTATATGTAAGATGAGGTAAGAGACGAATACGGATAAGTTACGTTGTGAAGGCCAGCAAAATACGAACTAAGTTTCTACACGTGCCATGTCTTGCGTGCCACCGCAAGATCTAACGTCTGCAGTCAAGACGGGTCTTAAGGACAATATGATACGACAGTGTCCCGAATGTAAGGGGACACTGATTTAAATGCATGCAACCACATCGGGCTGGATGATGGTATACGATATGATATGGAGGTTAGGTGGTTATCTACACGTGGACCTCGCTTGATAGGCTCGGCGGCACAGCGCAGTCGTATCTGAAAATAAGGTAAGATGTGAAGTATGCGTTGTGTAGGCGTATGGAGCAATAGTAAGTCTTAAGATATGCCACATAGGAAAAGTGGACAAAGCAGACACAAAAGGAGATCAGAACTTGATGCATCATATATATTTCATGTTATGTCAGGTCTTTTTATTTTATGTTACTTCTTTTTCTTTTTATGCTATATTTTTCAGTTTTGTTATGATGGATATGAGATCTTAGATGTTTTTTTGTAATCATTTATGGTTGTTTGATTTATTTCAAAATGTATCGCAACTCAGCGATTGCACACACGATCACCGAGTATTTTATGGTGGATCGATTGTAACTGAGTTTACGATCGAGTAAACTCACCCTCCCCAAAACTAACGATTCGGTGAGAACTCGATTTTTCCATCAGAGGATGGGGATGTCATTGCTCGATGCGGCTCAAGAGCGTGAAGACGTCGGCTACCATCCGCGAGGAATAGATCCGGCGGATTACTTTGAGCATTGAGAGATTTTTAGTCATAGTTTTATTATTTTCAGGGGAGATTTGTTATTAGATACTTTTATTTTTCAGCACCAATTATGGGTTTGCGTTGGGACTGTTTTATTCCACGTAAAACCTCTGCTTGCTTTCAATTATAGATGCATGGTTAGGATTTATCACTTAATTAACGTCATCTACGTTTTCCGCTGTTGTTTGCTTGAATAATTTATTTTTAAATGATGCTATTAAATGCCTTGATCCATATGCTAAATCGGTATAAGAATTATGTGTATGTCCGCTTATCGCCTTAACAAGCGCGCGGTGTCATAACACGGAATTCTAGGCCCTTGAGGTCGGGTAAGGATTCTGGGTCGTGACACTTCTATAGTACTTATGCATGATGGCAATTTCGACAATTAGGAAAGGAGATAGAACGTAGCAAAAATAATATCATGCGCATATTAGGAACTAGTGTAGTTATAAATATTATCATGTGCAAAGAAATATGCCTATAGGTTGTAAGTAGATGTGAACCATCCGATTACTACACTATAATATCCGTCATTAATTTTGAAAAAAATTGATTATAATCAACAGAGCAGATGAATTAAATCTCCCTAAAATATCATATTTAAATTTGAATGTAGGGACTAGGGACAACTTACAAGTTAAATCATTAATTGCAGGGAGTATGTAAATTGTTTAGCAATTAATACTATCATTTATAACATAATGATAAATGCGTGTCACATGAAATTAAGAAAAAAGTGTGCCACTTGGACAATTCAGATTGATCACAAATGTATGCTACCACATGACATAATGAAACAACTCATTTTAAAATGTATGAGATAATTTCGTCTAATTTTATGGGTGTAAGATCTTTTAAACACCATTTTGGTACTTAAATATAAGTCTGAAGCTATTATATATCCCATTTTAGGGGTTAATTTATTTTGGAAAGAAAGGATTTAGAAATTAGAGATTTAGGGGTTTAGTAAAATAATTTAGGATTAGGAAAATGATTTAGGGTTTAAAAATTTAGGGATTTTAGGGTTTATGAAAATGATTGAGGGTTTATAAATTTAGGAATTTAAGGGTTTAGAAAAGGGATTTAGAGTTTAACAATTTAGGGAATTGGGGGTTTAGGAAAATGATTTTCGGTTTAAAAATTTAGGGATTTAGGGGTTTGAAAAAATAATTTAGGGTTTAAAAATTTTGGGATTTGGGAGTTTATGAAAATGATTTAAGGTTTATAAATTACGAAATTTAAGGGTTTAGAAATTTAGGAATTTAAGAGTTTAGATAAGGAATTAAGATTTAATAATTTAGGAAATTGAGGTTTAAATAAATAATTTAGCGTTTAGAAATTTAGAGATTTAGGGAGAGAGAGAGAGAGAGAGAGAGAGAGAGAGACCTGTAGGATGATGGCTGGTCGCTAGATCCTAGACGTTGCAGAGAGAGAGAGTGAGAGCATGCAGAAGGGTTTGCAGAGAGAGAGAGAGAGAGAGAGAGAGAGAGAGAGAGAGAGGGAAAGAAGAAATGAGAGGACACTTAATGCTAAATGAGAGGAGAGTCGGTAAATGAAAAAAAGGAATTGTTTTAGAGAATTGAGTTTAGTTATTTGCAACCTAAGATTAAAAAGTGTAACTTATAAAAGCTGTTTTTTAAGTTTTTTTTTATGAGGGCTCTAGGAAGCATATTGCGTGGTCTTTATAAAATTATTAATAAGCTCTTAAGAGCTTTTACATTTGCTTATGGGGGCTCAGGACCACGCACCCATATACATGGATATGCCCCTGCTCTTTAATCTTCTTTTTTATTTTCTTCTGTATTTTAGAATTTTAACATGTGTTACAATTGATTTAGAAAAACTACAATTGGTTGAGATAACTGATGTGTAATAATTATCAAATAAGGCACACTCTAATAAGATAACAAATATAACAATTACAATTGGTTTATCTAATTTTATATTACCAGCTCTCGGTTGTTGTTCATTGGGCTACCTATTGGAGTAGGAATTAGCTTAGAGCTGGCCTATTTTACAAAGTTTCAAATTATAAGTCCATTTCTGCAAATAAGCAAACTGATAGGACCGATAATGCAAATTTTCCTATAATTAAATATAGGGAAATTTGCACTTTCGGCCCTATATGTTTGCGTATTTGCAGAAACGGCCCTATAGTTTCAATCCTTGCATAAATGGCCAGCTCCAATCCTAGCCGGGTCCACGTCAGATATCTATATATATGCTTCTCTATGCAAGCATTGAATCTAGAATTTTTGTACCATCTTTTAACAATTTTTATCTCTCTTGGAAAGCGATTTCGAGATTCCACTAAAGGTCGTATAACATAGAGAATACAACAGGCTAGGTAAGATATCGAGTACAATATCTTTTAAGTTATTGTTTTCCCAATTTCTCGCAACATTGTAGGAAGTCCATGATATTTTAAGATATCGTCCGATAACTTAAGATATCGACCGATATCTTAAGATATCGACCGATATCTTAAGTTATCGGACGATATCTTAGGTTATCGGACGATATCTTAAGTTATCGGACGATATTTTAAGATATCGTCCGATAACTTAAGATATCGACCGATAACTTAAGATATCGGTCGATATCTTAAAAGTTTTTTTTTTAATTTTTGGATTATGGTTTACGTTAAAAGTCCATCCATCGGCTATATATCTTAGGATATCGAGCGATAACCTATGATTGACAAAAACTCTAAAGTTTTCATTCCTTTAATTTTTTTAATAATATTTTTAAACAATTGTAGCGCTAAGTCAAGTATAACTCTTTATAAACAACTAATTTTAATTTTAATTTTATAAATATTGTAGGTTGAAATGGATGTTCCCCTTCTTTGCCATTTTGATTTCGTACGCGTGAGAGATAATACTTACAACGGAGGACATCGGAGGATTGTCACTGTTACGGAGAATATATCATTTGCTGAGTTTATAGAGAAAATGTACAAAGTCAGTCGGACACTAATTTAAGAACATTCTATTACATTTATGTTTCATTACGCATAGGGAATGAGCTTGTATTTGCGTTAATTGTCGACTACGATGATCTTACAAACTTATTTAGAGCATATCGTATCGGTGATGGTGTTATAAATATTTATATCGAAAATCATTAGTCACTCCGTAGCGTAAATTTTGCCGCCTTTAGAAATATTTCAACTGTTTAAGGAAACAAACGAAGATGATCATGGTGTTGGAATGTAACATTTGATTGAAAATCAAGGAATACGGTATGAAGAGGAGAACATTGTTGCAATCGATGATAATAGATATAAATATAGGATTCCGCCTACAAAGAAACTTCAGAGCAACCCTATTCGGACATTCCAGGTGAGTGAAGGCGATGAAGATCAAGGATATTCTCATCAAATGAATCCGATGCATGATACATCTCGATTCAACTTCGATTCGAAATCGGTGGGAAACGTTTTAGTCGGCCTTAGTCCATATCAATGGCCTTCTAACAAATAGCTTCGAGCCAACGATAATCGAGCCTTCAATGTAATCCTCTCATACATCAAACATTCTCGCGCTAACATCAATCCAAACAAGCGCACATCAACCAAGCGTACATCGACGGGCTCAATCCCAATCACGTAATAACCATCCAGTCGATGACGGTGATAGTGATCCTGAAAATAATGAAGCCCCGCCGTCTCCCACTTCGCATGTTTATACTAATAGGGGAATTGATCAACCTCTGGTGGACGAAGATTATCTGCTTAATGACTCGGAAGGGGAGTACATGGATTCAGACGATGAGGAATTGTATGAAGGGGGAACGATTACCATTGGTCAGGCGTTTAGAAATAAGAAATCATTTCAAAAAGTTCTTAAAGAATTTGCGATGACAAATAATTTTCAGATTAAACCAATAAAAACCAGTCCTCTTCGAGTAACTGCGAGGTGTGTTGAAGTAGGATGTGCTTGGCGAATACATGCATCGAAATTAGTAGGCGTAGACACGTTTGCTGTGAAAACTTTCCACCCGGAACACACGTGCGGAATGCCAGCTTTTGGAAGCGGACATCGCCAATGTACGACATCGTGGATAGCTTCATTCGTTAGAGATAAACTATTAAAGGGTTTTGACGAGACTCCTGCTTCAATAATTTTTTATATTGAAAAAAAATACGGTATAACAGTAGGTTACTGGAAAGCATGGAGAGGAAAAGAAATGGCGTTGAATGACATCCGAGGTAGTTGGAAGGAGCAATTTAAGATGTTACCGTCATATGTTGCCGAATTACAGCGGGTCGATCCAGACATACAGACCGAATTGTGTCTCGAGCCTGATAATGCATTTCAGAGATTCTTCGTGGCATTCGGACCTTGCAGATTCAAGCTTTAATATACTTACGAAGAATAATTACAGAGATGGAACGCATTTTGCGTGGATATATAAGGGAGTGTTGTTAATAGCTACGGAATAGACTCGAATAGACATTTATTTCCTATAGCGTTCGGCGTTGTATCGAAAGAAAATGAAGACCATTGGACATGGTTTCTTGATCTATTAGGGAGACGTGTAATCGGTGAATTTGAAGAACAGTTTGTTTTGATATCAGACAGACAGAAAGGTTTGATGGAAGCAGTGGAAAAAGTTTTTCCTAATGCCTTTCACAGCTACTGTATGCGACACCTGGCTCTAAATCTGTTTGATAAATATAAGGATACAATCTCTAGACCGCTTTTTTGGGTTGCTGTCCGTGCATTTTCAGAAGCAAAATTTAAAAGAATTATGCGAAAAATAAAAGACGACGCCCCGCCGGAATGTACAAAATGGATTAAAGAAATTGGTGATCATTTACGCCGCTTATTTCAAGGAGGCGTTATGATATGTTGACAACTAATATATGAAAGCATAAATAGTGTGTTGAAAATAGCCAGTGGAGGAACCGATTGTGAGCATGTTAGAAACTATTCGCACAAAAGTAGCGAATTTTATCTTCGTGCCGAGGAAGGAAATAAAATGACACATGTGTTAACACCGATGGCGTAAAACACATAAAAAGAAATTCGGGATGGGCCCGAAAAACGCCATACCATATGGTCGTGATATATTTCAAGTTAAACGTGGTGATTACACTCACGAATCGATCTAGAATCGCGAACATGTACATGCGACGTTGGGCTATTCTTCGATTACCATGTTCACATGCGATTGCCGTATCGCTACCAAACAGAGAAAGAGAGATCCCCAATTTTGTGAACACCTTTGGTTTACCGACTTATTTAGGGAAACTTACAAAGACCACTTTGTCCCGTCCGTTGACAAGCGCCAATGAACTCCGCAAACAAAAGACATTCAAGTTTTGCCTCCCCACAAATTACGTCAAGCCGGCCGTCCCAAGCAAAGGAGAACAAGATCTAAAGGGAAGTTCACCACTACAATGTAAAAATTGTAACAAATACGGTCATAATAAATCGCTCGTGTAAATTTGTTAATATTTGAAATTAACTTATATTACATCAAAGGTTGAGATTGAAAACAGATTTAGATTAGATTAGACCTAGTGGCAATCGAGCTTCCAATGATTTCATTATAGAAGAGTATTTTTTTTTTTCTCTTTTTCTTTCCTTCAATATAAACAGATTAAACCTCAATAAAAGAGCGATCAACATCTACAAATTAATTAATATATTTTTTTGGAATTGTGACTAAAATATATTGTCTTTTAATAAATCATTCATTCATTCAAACAGGATTTGAAGTTTCCAAATTCGCCCCTAATTTACTAGTGATTGGCATAAAGCCAAACCAAAGATATCAGGCTTCACAATTCAGAAAGGTATATCTTAAATCATCGTCCGATATCTTAAATCATGGGCCGATATCTTAAATCATCGGGCGATGATTTAAATTATCGGCCGATGTTTTAAAATATCGTCCTATAATTTAAATCATCGGCCGATAATTTAAGATATCGGACGATGATTTAAATTATCGGCCGATGATATAAGTCATCGGCCTATTGGAATTGCTTCAAGAGAGGAAGCCTCCATTGATACATCATGCAAGGTGATACAAATAAGATAAATAATTGATAACAACGATAATGAAAATTATACAAGTTAATAAAAATTAATAAAATTAAATAATTTACAATTTCATCAAAAAATATCTTTACAAAACACTAAATTTTTTTACAGATATTAAATCTTCTTCCCAAACGTGCACATTCGATGTCCGATTTCGGCTCTAAATTGTTGCATATGTTTATCGTCGAAATCAATAGGCCGCTGTTGGGAGAAGTACTCTATATACTTCAAAATGTATACACCGCAATCCCAACCGTTCTTTTGGATCGGGAGAACGACGCTGTTGAACGCCGATACCTTCCACTGTTGATCGAAAGCTGACTTCAAACCGATAGTATAAAGAAGGCGCGAAAGGTGATTCAATAGACATTCTTTATGCGCTTCAAACCTTTTTGAGCACTCTCGGTCTGCTGGATCAATTAGCTTAATTTCTCGATCAACTAATGAAATTATAGCCAATGCCCAATGGCTATGTTTTTGGCTATGCATCGGAAGATAAATCTACACATAAACGGAACCGAAATTTTAAATAATAAATTTTATTTAAAAGCCGTTAACGTTAAATAAAGCGAAGTTTAGTATTAAAAAACGTACCGTTCCACAGTCGATCGCGTGAATTCCGCGGATATTATTTGTCAATAGTGGTTCCATCGGCTTTGAATTGTTACGAACATTCCATTCGTCACAATAGGCCTGCCACCTATCGAGGTCGCTGAGTGCAACAATACCTTCATTATCGATATATTTTTTAAATTTTTTCTCGTCTGCCATAAACAAGGTCTGATTGGCAGTAAACAGTAGAAGTTAATCAAGAGTCGTGATTGAAAAGACAAATAAAAGAAACAAACGAGCTTCCAATAAATATTTGAAACCTTACCAGGGCAGACGCAGAAGCGAACCAGCTTTTTTCGGCATTAGCCGTAAACATTGAATCATTTATAACTTCAAGGACTGTCGTGTACGCGTCGATTACTTCATTATCAAGCCACGAGCGTCCTTTGAGAACCTTCAAAAGAGCAACTGTGATCTCAACACCCCTGATAGTATTGACGATCACATTCTCCTCGTTCTCCGGCCGATTCCAAAAACTAAGCATATACTTTTGCTCCATTGATATTGCCTCATCCTCCTCCTCTACAACCAATCTTCATTTTTTATTAATGCTTTAGTGGTGAGACTTTCTCTTCTTCTGAAACACGCAAGTCATATGATCGGCTTCATTTTTTGTAGATGATAGTTTCACTATAATTGTTTTAAGTGATGCCGTGACTCACAAGAAAAGGTCAAGAGGAGCACCATCATCACCCACATCAACCAAGGGTTGTTTAGTAGTCGAGGAGCGAGGTTTTGGGGCGCCGGGTTTAATGGCGAGATTTATTTGTAAGTTGAGGGGCGGAGGTTTTGGGGTTGTTGATTGTTGTCCGGTGGATGAGCAGAGGGTTTTGGGGCACTTGATGATGGCTTGGTTGAGGAGCGATTGGTTTTGGGGCACCGGATCGGCTTTGTTGAGGAGCAAGGTTTTGGGGCGATAGATGTTGATGAGTGGGGGTTGAGGGACGCTTGATTGAGGGTAAGTGGGTGAAGGAAGCGAAGGTGTCAAAACACAGAGGTTAAAATATTATCTGCATAATTGCAAAAATATACATTACAAAAATAAAAATAAAAAAAACTGCATTATCGACCGATAATTTAAGTAATCGGTCGATAATTTAAATAGCCGATCGATAATCTACATTATCAACCGATAATTTACATTATCGACCGGTAATTTAAATAGTCGGTCGATAATGTAAATTATCGGTCGATAATTTAAATGATCGATGGATAATTTAAATTATCGAACGATAATTTAAACAATCGAAACGATAATTTAAATAGTTTGTCGATAATGTAAATTATCGGTCGATAATTTAAATGATCGATCGATAATGTAACATATCGTCCTAATGTACATTATCGATCGACTATTTAAATTATCGACGATAATGTATATCGTCGTAATGTATGCACTAATTTTGCATTAAGTTGTAAAGAAATGATTTTGTTCTAAATTTGAAAGTCTTGGTTTGATACCTTTCTTAAATGAGAGATGACCGCATCAAGATCCTTCCGTATGGCTTTATTTTCTTCTTGTAAGGCCTTCTTATCTCTGCCTAGTTGTTCAATGGTGAGTGCTTGCCCTTCGCCAGGTAAATGCACGCCGGAATTCTTTTTCATTTCTTTTACGACCATGCGAGAGTCTTGCATTCTTTTCTTAGTCGTTACTTCTTTGGTTAGGTGCGGTTGCTAACTGGTCGCTCTCTTGTTGGCTCGGGCCTAATTTCTTGTTTGCCCTTTGGTTGACGTACAACGACTTCAAAATCATCGCTATCGTCGCTATAATCTTCGTCATCCTCATTGTCGTCATCTCGGCTAATCGGCTCTTCGGCTCTTTCTTCCGGAAGTGTTGGATGACTTGGGATATCATCATATTCATCTACTTTTTCTTCGGAGTAAGGCTCTTCTCTTTCTTCGGTCTCTTCCTTCTTATTTTCAATTTCTCTTCGAATCAAAAAGTATCGAAGCCATTTATACTGTAATTCGTGCTTCTCAACTTCAAGCTCTATAATCACTTTAGACTTAAGAAATTTTTCTCTATAAATTAAGGTTACTGAATTTCGACTTCCCATTTCATTAGCCTTGGAAATGGTTCTTTAAGCCCAATAGAGCGGTATGATCGCCGAAAGTGCTCAAACGCCCAAATCTGTAAGGCGATAGTGCATCCATAGATATTGTATTGCCCCTTTTCTGACCTTCTCGCCATTTCCCTCCTGCCACTCGCTTTTGATATACTATCTAATAAATTATTGTAAACTATCAGGCCCCACGGTAACTTGTTGAACTCTTCAATGTTATCTACTAATTCTAAGTACCGTGTATCTACTTCCTGGTATGTGTCCTAAGTAAAAAGAACATACGAAAAATAATAATGACAGTTTCAAAAACTCATCGTTGGATAAATCAGCACTGTCAATAATTTCTTCAATACGAGATCTTTTCGCCGGCTTCCCCCGAAAGAATTTGTATCGAATAGTTGTTTCCTCTTTTACGGCAACCTTCTCAGACTCAGGTTCCGTCAGCATGTTGAGGCCTAAAATCAAGGCTATATCGATCGGTTGCAGGAGTACATTAGTGTTCTTGACCTTGAAAATATTCTCTTCAACCCAAAAACTTAAAATAGCGTCAACCAAGTCTCCAACGAAACCTAATTTCTCATTCATCCTAAATAGATGACCGAATACTGAATCATCTAAAATTTTCTTTCTCTCTTCGTTACAGTGCATGTAAAATTTCCTAACACCAACTCCAGAACATTTTCCGATGGGCTTTAAAGTCATGGTCATTTTCAATCACTTAGTAGGAACTGCAAGATAAATAAAAAGCAATTAATAAACAAAAGAAGTGATTTTGAAAAAACTACTAATCCCCTAACCTACCGATAACTTACCGATAATAGATTATCGGTCGATAATCTAAGTTATCGGTCGATAATCTAAGTTATCGATCGATAATCTAAGTTATCGGTCGATAACTTAAATTATCGACCGATAATTTAAGTTATCGACCGATAACTTAGATTATCGATCGATAACTTAGATTATCGACCGATAATTTAAGTTATCGGTCGATAATTTAGATTATCGGTAAGTTATCGGATTAGGTGGGAAACATTGGGGATGACTAAATGTGTTGAAATGTAAAAAAAATAAATTACCTGGAATTGTTATGTGAGCTTTGTGACCTTTTACCGCTTTGTCGCCGCTAAGTCGCCGCTCTCTTGTTTTTTTCAGAAAAGTTAAACTTAAAAGTAACAGTAACTAATGAAAGTAAAAGTAGCTTTTATACTAATATTAAAGGGCGGTGGAATTTTTTTTTTTATATTATTTAAAATAAGTCGCTGCTGACGTGGAGTAAGCGGAGGCGGCTAGGAGTGGAGCTGGTCATTAATGCAACGGTTGAAACTATAGGGCCTTTTCTGCAAATACGCAAACATATAAGGCCGAAAGTGCAAATTTCCCTTAAATATATGCACTAGAAAGCCTCCTCTTACTCTATAGGATTATTAAGAGTCCTTACACGGTCAAACAACCTTCAAAATCTAAGGATATTTGTTTCCTTTGGCAACTTATTTCTCTCTTCAACTAACTCTATATAGATGAATATTTTAAGTTGGGACTTTCCCCAAATTGTGTGCCTCCTGGATTACCCCCTGAATTAAGGATCCAGTTAAGAGTGCTTTTCCGCAAGATCTATTGCCTTTTGAGTCTCTCTCACACTATATAGTTATCACAGAAGGAGAAATCTTTCTTGCTCTCTCACCGAGATCACAATATCAGCCACCTTGCCTACCAGTTGTTACCATTAGAACAACCCATCCACGGTTAGCAATGCTTAGCCATAGCTCTATCGTCGTCTTCATCAATTGGCACACATAGGACCACAATCTCACCTATTTTCTTAGGTTCCATGGAACATGCGATTGATGTCGAGCAAGAAGAGGAGAAACAAGGAGAATAGGCCTGCGCCCAAGTCAATTCCCGTACCGAATTGATGCTTTAAACCTGAACTCCGGCGGCATTGGCCACCCGAACCATCGCGTACGCACAACAACAAGTGAGTGCCCTCTTATCTTCTTTAATCTACTCTCCAACACATTTGTGAATCTGTGAAAATATCAACGATCGCAAAAAATCAACATAAATCATGTAAAAATAATAAAATAGGCCTTGTCACGGATTCCAGAGGCCCTTGGGGTCAAATGGTTGATCATGTGTTCAAAACCTTTGACCCCAAGGTGGGGAACATCATGGCTCTCAAATTTGCACAAATTTTGTGCGACAAAAATGCCACCATGGGCTTGAAAAATCAGAAGAAGGGCTGCTGCACTGCGTAGTATTTTGGGTGGACATGGATTAGTGTGTACCACCAGTTTGACTGCTCGGATCCTAATGGTTCGAGACTTTTTAGGGTTTTGTTCAATACCTGGATCCCTCATATAAAATTTTTGAAATAATATCCATCTGATGGTGCACTTTACTTCTATAGTTACTATTTTATATGTTTTCAGTACCCCCAAAATTGGTGAATAATGTGTCGAAACATTAATTATGTTGTCCCCTGCATATGTAAAAGTTTGTGCGATTGGCCTAGGAGGTTGACTTTGACCTCTTCCCTTGAACAAACCATAGGTCCATGGGCAGAAAACTATGTATCTAGTTAAATACCATCTACCAAATCAATGACCAGATTTCCATGTCAGTTTAAATACTTCAATTTGCGTGCCACCTTAAGTGGCGCACTTGCACATGAAAATTCCTCATGTTTTCTTGTGGCACCTAAGTCAGGAGTGTAGATTAACCCTCTTAGATCTCAGGTCTAGCACCCAGTTAGGCTAGGGCTCATAAAAAAAGACCCCCCCTAAAGTTTGGGACACTTCACATCTGACGGATAGTCCAGTCCGAAAATATTTTACGCCTTAATTTACGTACATAACAATTTCACCAAAAACTATTGGAGAGTTTATGAACTATGGTCAAGGGGATAGCTTACCGCCTATTTGACCTTGAAAATGATTAAATCACCGAGGGGTTTGGATCGAAACCCCTCTTATTTTTCAGAACACTATATGATTATCAAACCCAATGTCACATAACTAATTTATTTATCTCCTTAAAGTATATATGCCTCAAATCTAGTTTAAGAGTCGATGGAATTCGAACCTTGGGACTGTCATTTCATGTGAAAATTTTCATATTTGAAAAATTCTCAGTAAACGAAAAATACTTCTTTTTGATTGATTTAGGTCCACCAAAGATTTAGAATTAAAAATCTTTACGGATCTCAAGATTCACAAAATTCAAGATTCATGGTCATGAAGTGCCACTAAATTTTTTTGGCTATTTAACTACTTTGGTAAAATTTGGCCATCACCCATACATATAATTACGACCCGTCAACAATATGGGTCATTCAAGACCCCCTACCACCACAAAGGTTCATGAGCCTTCTCATGTGGGTCCGTCTAGTTTATAAACCCCTGTTTAGCCTATTTACCCTAGAAGAGTCACTTACTCTATTATGAGAAACTATGACCCAAACCTTTAAGGTAGGCCTAACCGACCTTCTAAGACTAGGAGAATCTTTTAGATAGACCTTAAATCATGCCAAGATGGTGTACGCCACCGGATAATCGTACGATGATACAATCTTGACCAAAATTATGGACCATTCAGTTAGTGGTCCAAATGATCAAACCAATTGTGGCAATTAATAAAGTATCTAAGCATCCATTACACTGAAGATATCGGTAGGAATAGATTGTTCTAAACTCGATCATGTTCAACTTAAAATGTGTGTATCGAAGATTTGACGGTCTATAAATGATTCATTCATACAAGACTAAATCTTATCGAAATCACATAAATGACTAATTCATTTAATCAGATCGAAAAAATCGATCTAATGAGAATAATCTATCATCATGTTGTGACACACATTATAGGGTCACGTATAGATTTATACGGGTCCTCTTTATCTCTCTCTCCTTTAGCGGTAAGTTGAGTGTCTCTAGGGGACTTTAAATAACTTTCTTGCTTGTTTAAGACCTTAGGTCTCTATCGAACGTCATGAGTCAAAGTTTGACTTTTGTTGTAACTTGTAACTGATCTGTAATTCGTTCACTAACCTTTTTCTTCTTATACATGACTTGTTGAACTTTTATGCAATTATAAATAGTATAAGTTTATTTTATAATTAGGTTTCAATTGTCAAAATATGTTGCTGAGTTTATATTAGATGCATTTTCTATTAACTATTTTCATTGGCACTATATTACATTCATATGATGAGACAAAGTAATAAGATATAACACTCGACTTTTAAGCATTTATCATGGTGGGGTTTTTTTCTCAGTCGCGTGAAATTTGGAATATAGGCATCCATGTATGGGTGATGTGATATTTTTAATGTGATGTTTTACTTGCAAGTGCACGAATCGGTTTGTATATAGTGGGTGCGGAGTACGAGATCGTTCCCACGAGGACTAATTTTTGAAAGATCTAAAAGATATAAACAATTCTAGAAATCTATGAAGATCTAACAGTATTCTACTAGTTTTATGATTTAAGCGGTTGATGAGGTGGTAATTAATGACTACAAACTAAAATTCAATTGATAATTCAAAAGGAAAGGTAAAAATGATGATAAAGATGAAGATACTAAATCCTCCCATCTTTGATCCGTTCTTCCTATAATATAAATCTAAGGATTAAATTATGAGATATTTCATTGGTAACAAACATCTTTTATGGAAGATCAATGGTCAATACCCTAATAGGTTTCACGTTGCATCCCTGCAATCAGGACTTAGCTGATTTTCATATATAGATATGGGATCAAGGGCATGGCTAGGCACACATGATCTCAGGTTCAAATAAAAATCATCCCCAAAGTGGGTGAAAATTCCAACAAGAATACCACTTATAAATCTGAAATCAAGGGCATGGCTAGACACACTTTATTCAGATTAGATAAAATTACCATTACAGATCCAAGATCCAGGGCATGGCTAGGCACACTCGATCCCAGAACATAATCGTAATTAGATCCACACGATGAAAGCAAAAAGATCATAACAATGATTGGGTAAAATTACCGTCACAGATTTGAGATCCCGGGCATGGCTAGGCACACGCGATCCCGATTAGTGGCGGGGATTTCATCCGTTCATGATAGCACAACAACTATAAAATAAAATCTTATATTTTAATCCTAAATTTATATTATTAAAAGTACATCCCTCGGATGGGAATCATTAGATCCCCATCCCTATAAATTTAGCCACACATATTGTAATTAAATGACATAAATAAATAAAGACGGGAAAATAACATTAATTTAATAAATTAAAATTACCTCAAACTTCAAAAGAACTTACTTTGATCCAAAAGTACGATGATCTTCAGAACCGAAATTAATGCAGGAATAAACTTTGAACAAAATTTATAAGCTGAAGGAATGAGTACTGAAAAATTAAAGGAACAAAGCTCTAAAAAAGGAATAATAAAACTTCCCTATTTCTATCTCTAACTATGAAAAATAAAGGCTAAAAACTAAAAACTCTAAAACTAAAACTCTTTCCTAAAATTAATTCTATCTAAGTAATTCCTCTCTCCTCTTCTTTTTCGAAGTGTTTGAGTCGCTTTAAATAGACCCTCGTCGCGGAAGTCTCCCAAGCCAAAATTTTAGGGTCGATTAATCGACCAGGGAGGGTCGATGCATCGAGCCGCCAAAACGTCCCAAAAATTTGCTTTACGATTATCGGTTTCAGGACTCGATTAATCGATCTATAGGGTCGATGCATCGACCCCAGAAATCCGTGAAATTCAGCACTTTCTTTGTATCGGACACTGCTTCGGTATTTTGGCTATAACTTTCTGTCTCGAACTCAGATTGAGGTGATTCTTATGCCGTTAGAAAGCTGACGAAAAGATCTACAACTTTCATGTTTTGACAATTTAATAATTCGGCCATCTTGAAGGTCCAAATTTAGCCGCAAGTCGCACCAAGTTCTCGATTACCCAAAGTTGCAGTGTTTTGACATTATATTTAGAATTCTTGGGCTGTTTTCTATACTTGGCTTGTATTTACCTGAAACACTTCAAATATAATCATTCTCATCAGATAGCTTTCATCGGACAGCTAAATATAGGTATTTAGGGGTGAAATATCATCATTTTTCAGTACTCATCAATGTGTGCAACACCATTATAGGAGTATGGATTGCCAAATAAAATATACTCAAATTACTATAGAACTCGTCCATTGAAAAATACCATTTAGTGAAGCTTATAGCACAATAACTCACTCTAATTTAAGTGGTATGTAAATGATAAGATATGCTGTGAAGGTCAATTGAATATGAAATTAAGTTCTACACATATCATACTTTATGAACCACCGTAATGTTATAACGTCTACAATCAAAACGGGTCTTAAGAATAATATGATACGATATTGTCCCAAATATAAGGGGGCACTGAGCGTGCAACCTCATCGAGTTGGATGATGGTTTACAATAAGACATGATACAGAGGTTAGGTGTTATCTATGCGTGGACCTTGCATAGTAAGCTTATGCAGGGGGCCTGACACAAGTTGTTTACATAAGATAAGTATGATGCGAAGTCGTTTACATTTGATAAATATGATGCGAAGTCGTTTACAATAAGACTTAAAAGAAGTCACATATATTAAGTTGATAAGACATTTAAGAAGAAAAATAAGTATTAGAAGCATCATATGCACTGCAATCTCTATTATGTCCTTTCAGCTTTATATTTATGAAATGTTTATGAAAACTTTTATTATGTTGTTTCCACGGAATTGTAAAGGATTCACTTCCACTTACTAGGTTGCACCTACAATCACCTGGATAGATTGTGGTGGATCGGTTGTGTAACCCATTGAGTTTACGTGACTGAGTAAACTCATCTCACGAAAAATTAATAATTACAGATAGGGACTTTGATGCAACAGTAGATGTTACGAGGCATGAGGGCGAGGACGTCGGAAATCATCTGGACGAGGGTGTAGATCCTATTGATTATATGAGCATTGCGAGTTCACTTGCTTAATTTTTTTTTCTGGTACTTGTAAGAGATACATTTCTAATTGAGTTAATGTTTCATACATGTTATGAGTTTATGTATGGGACCTTTTTACCTTAAGATAAATCTTAATATATTTATTATTTTGGATACATAGTTAGGATGTAACTTTATAAGTGGTTATTCTCTTTATCAATTTTATTTCATACACTAATTTATATAGTTGATGATTACAAATCTTAAAGACCAATTTTAATGATGTTTTATGAGATGGTATGTATTTTCACTTATCGCCTTGATAAGCATGTAGGATCATGACACAAGATTCTAAGTCCTTGACATAGAATAAAATAAATTTTGGATCGTGACAAGCTAATGCTGCCCATAAACCCTTGCCCCATCAAGTGGTATTTTGACTTCAAATAAAAGCTGAAATTTTTTGGACCAATGATACTTAATTTGCTGCTTTGCCCAACGAACTGTGAATTGGTTCAATTCGGTGTGAATGGGCGAGTTGGTTCAAGTGATGATAGCAAATAGCAAATTTCGAGCCCAAATTCGAATCGGGTGAATTAGTGAAGTAATAATGGTCCGGACAAGTGTACGAGGGAATGCCTTCCCCTTTCACCATAGAAGGTTTACAATACAACCTTATATTTAAGCCGTCGTAATTAGTCTTCATGATGTTGAATAGGGGAGGAGTGCATTTATTTCTTCCTGCAATTGGGGTGGGCCCCAAGTCGTAAGCAGCCAAAATTTGGGTACCTCTATTTGTACCTATACGTTTACTGAAAGTTCCTACGCCGGCCCCAGTAACCTCATCATGATCAGATGATGGAGGTCATTTTTCACCCCAATCTTTCTCCCAGTGGATTTTGAGTCACAACCTGACCCATTAACACCCCTAGGACTAGGAGAGTGATTGTTTCAATTATAAACTCTCTCCAGAAAATGCAATAACATATCTTCAATATTTTGGGAGTTTGTAATGTGGGGTATAAAACTAAAATAAGCTCCAAAACTCAACTTATCAGTAATTAAACGGTTGAGTGGTAACTTGATTGGTATCCTCCCTCCTTTGTGGGGTTGAGGTTGCGGCTTTAATACTCCACGTTTGCTTCAGCCCTTTAGGTTGGGGGGGGGGGGCACTAACAAGTTTTCTTAATCAGTTTTAAATCAATTTTTTTTTTAAATGACAGTTTTTAAGAAGCTCAAGCTTCAAGAGGTACAAGCTCATTGGAAAACATGTATGCAAAAGCAATGAAAATATTTTTAAAATATTAAAAATTAATATTTTTGAAAAAAAATTGAAAATTTCATAAGATGCAAAAACTGCAATATTGTTTTTCAAAAAAAAAGGTATCTTTGAAAAAAGGTTTTTTAAACGTGTTTCTAATATTTTATGAAAAAACATATTTAAAAAAATTTTCCTTGAAAAAAACACCGATTTTCATATATTGAGAGAGAGAGAGAGAGAGAGATGAGAGAAATGAGATTACAGCTTTTATATCTTTAGCTTAATCCGTGGTGGCATTTTACTAAAATGCTCAAGGAATAAACCATTGAACGATTTAACCGCAACGCATTTTAGAAAAAAAATATAAATATTTAAAAAAAAATTATATGTACAACTACGCCGATCGAGGTGAACTATGTTTCTTACCTTCTGGTTCTTGCCATGCCCATGATTTGAAATCTTGGATTTTCAAGTTGTCTCAGACACCCTTGAGACCTAGACGTCTCATGTCTCCGTGAGATGGCGTTAAAGAATACTTAAGTGTTATGCCATGTGGCAAATATGGGGATCAATCTAAACAAGCCAAGTGGTTGTTCAAGATTAGCGAACATCTTAGTTAAAGAATCACACTTATAAATCAATTTTATATTGTCCTATCAAGGATTTTCAATATTAGCTGTTAAAAAATAAGAATAATAGCAATATTAGTGGGCACATATTTGGACATACTGTGATAACCATTCACGAGATCATCACATAGATAGGACAAGGTAAGATAAAATAATGTCGTATGTACAAAAAGAATGAGTAGTAAACTATTAATAGTATAAGCCAAACACCCTATATAAATTAAAATATAAAAGTAATATTTTTAATATTAAATCATGGAATGAAACACACCTAGATCTAATCTCGTTGAGGCATGAGATGCGAGACGTCTCGCCCGAGACATTGTGTCTCGGACGAGGTTTCAAACCATGCCCAAGCCTGCTGTAGGCTGCCTCAAGCTATGCTTACCCCTCTTCGGTTACCGGGTTAAGTATCGAGCTATGCATATACACTAAAAAAACCCTTAAAATTAGGGCCAGGTCAATGCCGAACACCAGGCCAGCCCACCCCATCTTTGATAAATATTTTGCAACCAGGTTTTAGTTTCTTACGCATGTTTTGATAGAAATTCTTTATTATTTTTATTATTACCTCTATTCATGCCTACCAAATTACTGGTGAGCACCTATGCTGAAAATTATAAATAATGTTGAATCAAATGATGCTGATCATTTTTTATTCCAATCTTCTACACAACAGATCTTCAGACCATGAGCATGCCATCAAAGGTTAGATTTTTTATTTCAAGTGGCACAAATCTCAATAAGTAGCCCTAAAATCATATGGCACACATCATGCTCAAACACAATTTTAGGGCCACCTTTTAGGATCTGTGTCACCTGGAATAAAAAAATTAGACCCTCCGATGGCACGCCTATTGTCTCAAGATCAATTGGAGGAAGATTGGAATGAAAAAAAATATCATCTTCGTTTGATTGAATGCGGTCAACAGTTTTTAGTGTAGACGCCCACCAATAATCTAGTACACATGAATAGAGGTACCCTATTATATATATACTTTGGATAAAGTCTTTAAATGTTCTTTAACCAAAACAAAGGAATATATCATGTGAGATAATAAGAATGGTATTATGTATCTAATCAACGTGCACTGCTTATTATGGTTTTAAACTTCGCACCAGAGGAGACCTCTCGGGAGATGCATCTCACTTCTCAGGGTTCACCCCGACCATATAATGAGTATGTCAGGATTTACATATCCTACGAGGAATCTTATTATTACAGAAGAAAGACCGGTATTTTTTGGTTACCGGTAGTTTTTGGTTACCGCTATTAATAAGAATTATTGCTAGGGCCCTTAATATCATGTGCTACTAAAATACCTTATTTTTGTAGTGTCAATAACCACAGTCAATCCTAGACTTTTTTTCGCCTTCATAGTTAGTTTTACCCTTCCAAAGTTTGACCACTTATCTAATATTGATAAGAGCTAACAATTGCAATTCAAAATCTACTCTTGCAAACCATTATAAAAAAATATATATTTTTGGTTCGTACCCCTGCTAGCGGGATGTATTAAGTGGTGGTTTGGAAGGATAGTTTTTTGAAGAGCACATTTAAATTCACCCACTGAATCTTTCAATTCACCTACATTGAAAACTCATTGACTACTTTGAATCCGATGATGCAACTTATTTTTCATCCCAAATCTTTCATATGATGCATCTTGAGATCATACTCTTACCATCTACCATCAGTGTTTGATTTCTCATAGTATCAATTCTAAAAAAGTGATCTTTAACATCATGTGGAACTCATCAAGCTCAAATAAGGTAACTTTTGGGATGTGTACCACATGAAATAAAACTCTTATCGTCTGATGATACGCTCATGATCTCAAGATCCATTATGAGAATGATTGCAATGAAAAACGATCGGGACCATCAGATACAAATCAGTCAATGGATTTTAGTGTGGGTGAACTCAAAGATTCAGTGAGTGGATTTAAAGGTACTTATTTTTGAGTTGCAATGATTCATGCTCGCTCAATACAAAAAAATAAAAGGTGCCATCACTTGCACATGTTTTTCAAGTGATTGCACAGGATTGCACCGAATTTAAAAGATAGACTTGCAAGTTTAGCTTCTACTATGTGAAAACACCATCTAAGTCATTTGATTTGAAAGCCATGATTTAAAGATATCAATTGCAAAATATTAGAACAAAATATAATTTTTATCATTTGATTAAATGGAGTCAAAGGTTATTATCTAATTCAACAGTTGACTACAATAGATCATATGACAAGTATCGTGTTTTGCTTCAATTTTATGTACCAAAGATTTATTGGTCATGAACTTCAAATCAGATGGCCCATATTGGATTTTTACATTTCACATGTCCCTAAAATACCAAGTCTTTCTTTAAATTCGGTGCAATCACTTGAAAAAATTGTGCAAGTAATGGCGCCTAAAAATAAAGGCTCTTGAGAAAAAGGGAGCCATTATTTGCTCACGCTTTTCAAATGATTGCACCAGATTGTACCAAATTTAAAAGAGAGACTTGTAAGTTTGGTGACCTCTACTATGTGAAAACACCGTTTAAGCTATTTGATTTGAAAGTCATGATTTAAAGATATCAATTGCAAAAGATTAGAATAACATATAATTTTCATCATTTGATTAAATGGAGTCAAAGGCTATTATGTAATTCAACAGTTGACTAAGATGATATGACAATTATCATGTTTTGCTCCAATTTTATGTACTAGAGATCTATTGATCATGAACTTTAAATAAGACAGCCCGTATTGCATTTTTACATATCACATGCCTCTAAATTACCAAGATTTTCTTTAAATTTGGTGCAATCACTTCAAAAACGTGTGCAAAAGTAATGACTCTCTTAGAAAAAAATGACTTGGAGTTTTATAAAAACATGCTTACCCATGTGTGGCTCCACATGACATCTATTGATGACGGGTACAGGTTCCATAACAACTTGCTCGAGGACAATTAGGTACCACAACAAAAATGGGAGCATGATCCAATGCATATCTGGTGCATGTTGGAAATATGGTCACAGATAACCTTAATCAATGCACAAAATCGGATGGGCGTTACACTAATTTTGACTCATCAAATAGAGGGCAAAAAGTTTTAAAAATTCCCTTTTTTATAAAAAAACAAGTGCCATCTGGCTGAACAGGTGTTGTGTTTTAGGTTGAACCATGCTTGGAAAAACAGAAGCCCTTTCTAAAACTTTTTGAGCTGGGATAACGACTTAAAATTGCTTTCAATTAGCCCCTTTTGTCTAATTCTCCCTACAAAACAAAATTTTATAAAGCATGTAACCAAGATATAAAAAATTGGCCTATACCGATACATATCAACGATACGTATAGGTTTTTCGGCAAACCGATACATATCGGTATCCCAACTCGGGTATCCGATATCGTATTGACCGATATGTATCTGGTATTGTCCAATACGTCTCAGTTTCGACCGAGAAGTAGACTGAAGGTATAAAAAATAGGCCGATACCGATACGTATTGGTTTTCGGCCAAATTGATACGTATCAGTATCCCGTATCGGCTGATATGTATCAGGTTTCGGCCGATACGTCTCGGTTTCAACCGAGGTTTTAGTTTTTTTTTTTAATTTTTTTATGAAATTGACTGATATGTATCGACCGATTCGTATCGGCCTCAGGCTAACCAATACCCGAGACCGATACCGGTTTGATACCTTGCGTAGACTTTTCCTTTAAAAAAAAAAGCCGATATGTATCGGTATCGGCCAAGTAGTATCAGTCTTGGGCAAACTGATATCCGATACAAATTTTGATACTTTGCACGTAACATATTATTGCCATAAAAAATAATGGATGGAAGGATATAAAAATACAACTTTATGATAAGAAAAATGCAACAACGAGAGAAAAAGAGGAGCTTCCTAATCCTTTTTTTGGTTAAGTAAGGAGCTTCATAATCCTCTCTCTATACATATTTGTCTCCCATCTAGACCTCAAAATTTTAAGCTATTTATCTATAGAATCTAGATTCCCCAACATCTCAATATAATATAAGCTACCAATACTATATTATTCTAGAGTCTAGACATATAATTGGTCCAAAAGTCAATCAAGTTTGACGAGTTGAATCCCACAAATTTCAAGTCAACTTCCGGGATTCCAGAAAATTTTTGCTCTTGGTATCGCAAGAGGCCATGTACTCGAGAAAAGAGGCGAAGTTGGTGTCTTTGTAGAGCCTTGGATTCTCTTTGTTTATAAGTTTAGGTGAGGGGCTGACCACGCTTTCAAATGGAAAACTGTGAAGAGAAGCCACTGATATCCGCGTTGTTGATGAGTTGACCAGGGCTCTATGCAGCACGCTCTTGTATTTACCATTGCTGTATATCTGTTACAAGTGTCAAATCAAATTTTCACAGTTAGATGTTATGGATCATTGGTTTCTCTAGGTTGTTGATCAACAGATCAAGTTTCAATGGATAAAGGGTCTCAATTGGACCAGCTAAGTTATCTGGTCCCATGCTTAGTGATCAAGTTAGGGTTTGAGAATAATCGGCTTGGAAAAAATTCTGAAAATATGTCAAATTAGGAAAAAATATGGTCACGGAAAAAATTCTGAAATATATATATATATATATATATATATATATATATATATATATATATATATAAAAGTTTGTGACCAAAGTCAAGAATAATTCAGATTTTATCCTTTTTGGTAAAAATTTGGGAATTATTCGCTGCTCTTTCCGAATTTGGTCACTATGGTCCCACATTGGTTGCCACATGGCACTGGCACATGGAGGAGACCAAAGATCAGGACCATTGAAAAAAATCATAAAAAAGTATATAATTCGCCTGACTCTTGACTTGAGGCATAAGGCACAAACAATAACTCGTGCTCATAGTCATCCGATGTCATTTCAGTTGCTTTTAAAAAGTCAACTTAAGTGACATGAATCAGAGATGAGTCATGGATTTATGTCTTATGACTCGGGTAAAAGGATCATTACTCTTATATTATTATTATTATTATTTTCAATGAACTTGATCATTGAATTAGTACTACACACGTGGCACACAACTACAACCAACGGATGTGAGAATTAAATTCAAGCTTTTAGTTAGGTTTAATGAGCTTGAAACCCGTGGAAGTCAACTTCTAATAGAAGAATCGGCCTTTTGATCATCCATATATTGAGGTGTCTTCTTCAAAAAACAATGTAGGGTTCAAGTATACATGGCCTGCAAACCTCAAGATGATCGCCGACATTGACGACGAAAGAGTTGGGTGTCGGCTCAACCGTTACCCATTCTCCTTTGGTTTGTATCTGAAGTCCCTTGACTGCGTCTTGAAGGAGAAGTGTGATGAAGCCATAGTCGGAATGGGGAGGCATGCCAAGTGTCAAATCGGGTTCGGGGCACTTCGGGTAGCAATTGATGATCAATATTTGGCTCCCATCTTCAAGTTCCTTGAGAACATCTTCGTCGGCGGCGTGGGGGTTCGAGATGCCCTCAAATCCCAAACTCTCTACAATTGCTTTCGTAAGTAAGGAAGATAACCATTTGATTTGCCTTGAGTAAGATATCGCTCCCTGCCTATTTGAATCAAATTCACTTATATAATTAGTACAATAAAAAAGTAGAGAAATTTTAAAAAAATTGGGGCTAACAAAATAAAGTTTAAGCATATATTATATTATTTCAGAGAGTTTTAGAAGAAGGAATTTTCACAATTCCCAAAATCCCTAAAAAGTCATTCGGTCAATGTATGAGAAAAGGGTTGACTTGAAATTATGAAAAAGTCCGTCGCAAGAGAAATATTTATAATTGAAATGATGAAAATACCCTTCTTCAAAATGTTATTTAACACAAATGATAGTGCGTATTTAAATGGGTGGAAGGGTGATTCGATAATTTCAACAACAAATATTTTACACGTTGACCGAATGTCGTAAAAGGTACCCAAGAAATCGTAAAAATCTCCCTTTTTTATCTTAAGCTTTTGAAGTAGTATATACTTTTTTTTTTTTTTTTTTACAATAATCATTGTTTCCTAAAAACCCAAAATTAATCACCTTAAGTCTGTGGGGCTGGAGGGCCACTGGGGGAGGAATTGCAATAAAGGATGACAACTTAGTTTCAAAAAATCTCTCCAACAGAAAACACCATCTTTGCTCTGGTTGAAGCTTGTTCCATACCGAACGGGCGACCAAATATCTGGGGACATGAAGCGTTCTCTCTCCTCAAGCGGAAGCTCAAAAAACCGCCGGCTCACATCAATCATAGCACGTATAACGTCACAAGGAACACCATGGTTTATCACCTGCAACACCCACAACAAACCCATTTGTTAAATTTGAATGTTTTAAATTCCTCCTGCATTTTTATCAGAGAGCTCAAAGCAAACCCAGTATAAAGAATTGAGACTATACAAGTACAAGGAATTAGGAGAAGATGAAGACTTGTAAAGACTTGGAGAGAGTCCGTGAGAAGGAGTAATTAGGATTATAAAGTTACAGAGAATTTAGCTTTGATAAAAAACCAAGTAGATAAACGGGACTCGTATTTTACTATAAAAACTACATATGTCATATGTCATACAAATAGATGAGATAAAGTTGTGATGATGATGATGAGATTCCTTCTGCTTTTCTACTATAAAAACTACATATGTCATACCTGAAAGAAGCCATATTCTTCGCAAGCTTTTGCTAAGCCCTTAAGAGCTTGGGACTTATCAGGACCCTGCAATTGAGCTATATCGATGACGGGCAACTTGATGTCTGGACTTCTCCTTTCGCCTCCCATTGAATTCGGTCGATCAGGTATAGGCAAAATATACTTGTTTGGAACCCTTGTTATTCCATTTTCACATAGACTCCTCACTCCTTTCATGTATTTGTTTTCTATAATGTCGTCTTCCTTTTGGTTCTCAGTTGCCAAGCAAACCACTGTTGCCATTGGAGAGAGAGAGAGAGAGAGAGAGAGAGAGAGAGAGAGAAGAGGTCAAAGAGTGTTGAAATGGCCAGGACCAACTCCCAGAGATTTATCCCTACTGAATGGTATGTGTGAATCTCGGGTGTTGCAACTACCCGGCTTCTAAGAGGACGGATATCTAATTAGAGACAAATAGGTCTTGGGAGAGCATATGAAGTCTATAATGTGGTGTGAGAAGTAGAAAGCGTGGATTTTATAGGGAAAAGGAGGAGGTCAACAGTGTCAAGTTTTGGAAAACCGGCATCGTATTTTCTGGGAAAGAGAAGGGCAGATTCCGTTTTTATGAATCCGTTGACTAAAATTAAGTCAGAGCACCAGGGTCCCCGTGTCTCCAACTACAAATTCAACGGTTCATTTGTCGTCCTCTTCCCATTACTGAATTGACTCTGGGGTAGTAGGTGCCTTTATTTTTAGGCATTTTGTATAGCCGCCTTATACGTCTAGATTATATTTAATACACACCTTTATCATACTAAGTACCATTTTGGAAGTCAAAGGGGATGCATCATTTTCTTAAGCAGCCCTTTAGCCTCAACTCAAATAGCAAATTCTCAGTCGCCAATAATTCAAGATTTTTTTAAATAACCCAATAATATTATAATTCTCAGTGATTTTTTCAAAAAACGCAAAATTAAAAAAATTATTTGCAAATTTCATGAATTATTCACGAATTTCCTAAAGAATTTTCCATGAATTGTTACATTTAAATTTTTTTTTAATTTTTAATAGTTTTTAATCAACACATGTTTTTATAATTTCCCTTCTTTTTTATTTTTTTCAAATTTTGACCCAAACTCGACGAATTATGCCAGTTTTTTCCAAGTCAATACATTGCCTAACTCCCACTTGGTCTCTGTGTCAAACCTTGTCCACAGCTTATTGCTAAGGATTTCAGGGATACCAAATGTAAGGAATAAATATTTTTTTTTGGATGGTGTTGCTTCCAAATTGCCTTATGTTATAACTTATAACCACCTCACTCGAGCAACGAATAAATTCATTCGACAAAGATCTTTTTCGTCCCAATTTCCGCACAACAAATCTTGAGATCATGTGCATGTCATGTGACGGTTAGATGTTGAATCCACAGGCCCAATTCCTAAAAAGGTGAACGTGAACCCTATTTGATGGAATTCAGTGATCATCATCAATTTTTGGGATGTGTACCACATGGAATCAACATCTACCCGTGAGATAGTAGGCTCATGATTTCAAGATCCATTATGAGAAAATTTGGGACAAAAAAATCTCAATCATTCAATACAGAGGAATCAAAGTATTTTATTTTCTTAAGTGAGGTGACATAAGGTGGTGTGGTAGTAACACTAGCCTTTTTTTATACATTCTTATTTTTGTGTTAAATTTGAAAAAAATCAAACATTCTTTGAGGAAAAACGACAATTCTTTTGGGTCGTTAAAAGAAAACCACGATGTTTCTAAGAACAGCCCTGTCGAAACTTAAAAAACCTTCGTTTTTTCATAAAACGACTACTATTGGCAATTGACATTTATGTTTTGTTTTGTTTTTTTCAGGTAGTGATTTTCCATTTGAGGAGATTTAGGCTATGTTTGGCATAACTCTCTTCTAGCTCATTGCTAGAACATCGCTACTTGCTTTAGCAGGCCTCCCTTTGTTAGGAATTCTACCCACTCTATCGAACTCTCAATCGCGATGAATACAAAAAAATTAAGAAGATGCAAGAGAACAATTACACACAATACACAAAAATTCACGTGATTCACCGAATCTGGCCTACGTCCACGAGAGTATATGCACTATTTATGAACGTTTACAACACACACTCTCTTCTCTCTAATGCACTCTCAAACAAGATCAAATACGATCTTCAATAGTAAAACTATTGTTAAACCAAGGATGTTATCCTTTAAAGAACAGAGAAGATATCTGCCGGAATATGGTAATGATTCCGATACTAGAACAACTTTAATCAAATCTTCAATCCCCAAACAATCCTTCCATACCTTACCTCTCAAAGTATTTACCACAGTTTTCTCTCTTGAAAATTCTCTCTCAAAAGCTCTCTAAGTTCTCTTCTAAACTCTCTCTCAAAGGCCCTTTATATAGAAGTCATAAATCCTACTTCTAATCTAACCTTATATAGAGTTAGAACGTAACTGAGCTATCACCAGTTAGAGTCAAACTACAATTCAGCACTTGACTCTAAGCTTCACCATGTAGTTAGAGTCAACCTCCATATTAAAGCCCAACTATAATTTAAACTCTCCAAGTTAAAGTCAAACTGTAATTCAAACTCTCCAAGTTAGAGTCAAACTATAATTGTTGGGAAATAAACCTTTTTCAACACCCTTCTCCTTGGCAACTCATTGCAGATTAGGATTTATCTTCTCCGACAAGGAGCTAGCAGAGAGTAGAGAGGTAGCTATTAGTGCAGATAAATCATGCTTTGCAGGGAGTTACTAAGGAGAAGGGAGGCATGCTAAAACAAGTATAAACAAGTAAATTTGGCACTACAAAGTATAGCTGACTCCATTAGTGAGAGAGCTATGCCAAATGCGTCTCAATCCCTGACAAAGCTAACATTTTGCATAGCTTCTCTATTTTTTTTTTTTTTTTTGAAGGAATATATTTGCTTCTCTTTGATCATTTAATGATTATAGTAGTAGGGCTGGAATAATAAATTTTGAACTGAACATATTTTCTTATGTCTGAGCCCTTTTTATGCTCTGATTCATTTCATCACTCTTGCATGCTTCCTTCTTATCACTCCATACTTTCATCATCAGTTATGGCTGCTCAGTTGTTAAACGATGATAAGAAGTGAGGAGTCACATGTAATAGTGTTGAAATGAATTAGACTAAGGGAATATGTATTGATCTATTGCAAAATAAGTAAATTTAATATTTACCTTGTAAATAAAATCGTCTTAAAATTGACTGTTGATTATAATCTGTTTTCCACTTTTGCCGTGGAGATGAGCTTTAATTTGGTTTTTTGAATACACGTGGAGCTGGTGCTCCATGTAGTTCTTAGATTATGCTCACCATCCTCTAATGAAGCACCTAACATATTATATATATATATATATATATATATATATATATATATATATATATGAGAGAGGGGGGTACAAGGACTGTAAAATAAGGAATTGGACCTCATCAGTATCACACCTTATGAAATCAACCAAATTTTAAACTTATGTACATCCCTTGGCTCGTATGGCTCGAATGAATGGTCTCTCTCTCTCTCTCTCTCTCTCTCTCTCTCTCTCTCTCTCTCTCTCTCTTTTGTATTGGTTTCTTTAACATATATTATAAGATATTTGATAAGGTTCCGATACTTGCAACTGAATATTTGGTAAGACAACTAGGGTTTTCCACTGTCAAAGCGATTGACTGCCTTGAATCAAAGGATGGAGATTGATTTTCGTCTCAATCAGCATAATAGATCTTGAGATTATGGCCCATCTATCACATATAAACAACACATCACAAAAAGTAACCCAAAAACCCCTTCTCATGATACACACATAATCACGCTCACTTTTAGACACTACAAAAATTAAGACTATTAGAGACAGTAAAAAACTGTTACTATTAACAAAACATTGCTGCTATTAGTCCTGTTGCTACCTAAAACTGCCGCTATTAGTCATGTCGCTATCAAAAACTGTCTTTACAGCAAGTGCAGCTGAAACACCTATTTTGTATTGAGAGATGTGTGACGCATGGAATCAATATGATAGGGAGGAAAATGGTCTACATCATCTCATTCCTTACCCAACATTTGGTTGCAAATACCGGTACTTTATTTTATATTAGCGGAAGAAATTAATTTTGTCATTTTCAATTACATTTATACTATAACAAAAAGCAAGTGGACTGGTGCTAAATCAGCACTCTATGTCCGAGTTATGGTGTTGCTTAGCGGACCAATATTTCTTATATATATATATATATATATATATATATATATATATATTATAATTCGGACGCAAATTCGATAAAAAACCCCATCCAGCTATAAAAGAGAAATAGGCTTTGAGCAATGAGCAAGGAGCAAATAGAGAGCCAGAAACAAAAGCCAAAAACAACCAAATAAAAGTCAAAAACCCAAAACCCATCACAAGTCACCTAGAGCTCTGAAAAAATCTTAAAATACTACCCCACATACAGAACTCCAACATTTCCTATATTAGAAGATGAGATTTCCAATCAGGAGCATATACATGATTTGTCATCTATTTAATATAAGAAGTTTTGAAGTGGAACATCTGTTTTTTTTTTTTCACTCTTTGTAACTGGAGGGTGGTAGTTTTTTTATTCTTTAATTTTTGGAAGGTTTTTCCCGGATATTCCGGTTTCCTCCGGGTGTAGATTTTTTCCCTTTTCCCTTGAGTTTCCTATGCCACCCAACTACCTATTCTGATTTTCTCTGAAAAGTCTGATTTTCCAAATAATAATGCTTGGATGCTTCCTAGTGTATTACTCGGACCCTTCAAGGCACTAGGCTAGCTTTTATGCATTTTAATAAAATAAAACAACTTTCAAAAAATAAAAAATAAAAAAAATTAGGATTTAGCACAAAACTAAATCAATTTGATGGTTCTGATCACCCTATTACTGAAATTTGTAGATACAATTGTGCATGATTGAACGGGTAGGATTATCTTTTCACTTACCATGTCTCCGCAATTAAGTTTAGGAACAATCCAATGGCTCTTAGGCAGCATACAATCGGTTCAAATCTCTCCTGTGTGTGTCCTATCACACTCTCCACACTAACGCACATGCAGTTTAGTGGTGGGAATAAATTTAGGGCTGTTAACAGGTCAGGTTTGGGCCAGGCCTCCTTAGAGTCTAGTCCGGCCCTAGGGGTCAAGGCTATGCCCTAGTCTTGTCCTAACTTAGGCGGGCTTTGATATGCCCAGCCCTAGCGTTAGCTTAGGCGGGTTTGAGCGGGCTCAGATCGGGTTTCATTGATTATTGACATTTTGTCAAATTTCTTATATTTTTTCTTCTCTTTAAAATTAGAGAAAAAATTTATAAATGAAGAAAAAGAAAATCCTCATATTCCTCTTTAAAGATATTTGTATTATTAGAATATCCTTACAACTATATTCCTCTTTACAATTATAATATTGAAATAAATATAATATATAATTAAATGTGATGCACTGGCTGGGCTTATCGCATTAACATGTTACCCAATTACCCAGCCCGATAGATCGGGAGCCTTTGATTTTGAGATCCTAGCCTTGCCCTTTTACTTGTTACCCAATTACCCAGCCCGATTTTAAAGTCTTAATTCTTAGATATAATATATAATTAAATGTGACGCGTTAGCCGGGATTATAGCTTGAACTTGTTACCCAATTACCCAGCCTGATAGATAGGGGGCCTTTGCTTTTGAGGCCCCTATCTATTTTAAAGTCTTAGTCCTAAGATCTTAGGGCAGGGCCAGAGATGACAAGTGGGCCTGACCCTATTGTCAGCCTAAGGAATAATGCATGCCACCTATGAATTGGTGTACGGTAACTGATGGATTCAATCATTAATTTTGTACGTGTGGCATCACTTTGGTGTACCAAAATCATTAATTTTGTACTTGTTGCATCACTTTGGTGTACCAAATTACATCCACCAAGAACCTACAAGCATATTAAATTGAAGGGTATTTTTATTTTCCATATAAGATCTTCCTTAGCTTGGGTTTCATGTTCTTAAATTGTTGAGTGCTTTGAATCAAATAGTGGAGATCATTTTCACCCAATCTTTGATATAAATAGAACTTGAAATCATTTTTCTATCATCAGATGGTGATATATTGACATCTTAAAAACTGATCCCAAAATCACATTTGATGTCTGTCATAATTATGTTCATTCTTTTAGACGTGTGTCATGTGGAATTAAAATTGGACCGTCTAAATATAGACACATAATGTCAAAAATAATCTTCCTTTCTGATTTAAAGCAAGCAACTATTTATTCAAATTCAAATGAAATCTGAGTCAAGAGGGAAGAATCTTAGGGTTGTAATTTAAGGTATCCTAAACTAAAACCTATAAAATCTAAACCTGTTTTGGGTATTCATTCCTTGTTGACTCCATAGATCAAAATATCGGTCGAAATCTAAAAATTTCGGCTGAAACACCAAAACCGAAATTGAGAACCTAAATTTCAGTTCCTAAATGTAGTATGGGTAAAATTTCGGTCGAAATTAAAAATTTTAGTTTCGGTCATGACCAAAATCAAAACGAAGTCCGATATTTTCATCCTTGGTTGACTCATATATATATATATTTATTAGTTGAATAGCAATACCACCGAAATGATGACCTTGTAAACCAAGTGGGACCAAAATTGGTGACACATGTAGGGAACCATTGATGTGATTACTGTAAAGGGAGAACAGGTCGATTACCATGCCACCTATTTGTTAGGATAAAAAATTTCTGTCATGTGATGCAATATAGATAAAATATTGAAAATGCCTTGTCACCGCTGATGTGACAAAATAATAGCCACGATAATTCATGTCCAGTCAACCCTGATAAGAAATTGATTCCATAAGAAAAAAAAAAGAAGCCCTTCATAAGAAATTGATATAGTTTTCTCCTTATTACACGGTTACACCTTTTAATTTAAACTACAAACCAAGCGTTTTAATATTTCTTTATTATTATTTAATTATTTTTTATTATTTATGGAAATAATAGTAAGAAAAAAATTTGTAGGGAAGGAGCACTAAAAATTAAAAGGTAGCTTTATTAACACCCAACCAGTATTTGGAGGGCAAAAACTATTGTATCAGAAGATTGAGACGGTTTTTCCCCCAATTTTCCATTCAATGGTTCTTGGCATGATAAGTTTATCATCAAATAATCTATTTTTCTTTTCATTTGGCAAAGATTAAATAAAAAATTTTAAAATTACATTTGAGCTTAACCCGTATCATACGATTTTAGATATGTGCCATATAGAATAAAAAAATAATTGTCTAATGAAACACTTAAGTCTCAAGATCCCAAATGATAGATTAGGGACACAACAATCTGCATCGTGGTATCTAAAGAAGTTGTCCGTTTTTGGAGCATGTGCCATACAAGATTCTGTGGGGGTTAATACAGATGTCGGAATTAAAATTCCATGAGTTGTGTCATTGTATGGCCAACTCAAGTAACAAGAATATTCCTATGCTGCTAAATTATAATAGCCCCGATTTAACCTTTTTATTTTATTTTATTTTTTTATTTTTAACTTTTGAGAATGTAGAATGTGATTTTTATCTAGCCTTCTTTATATATAGGCCTTCAAATCTACAATGTAGCTAGAAGCCCCCTCCCAAATTTTTTTTGGGCTACGGTAACTTCAATATTTCACTTCAAGTTAGTTTGAAGCCTAATAGTTAGATCCAAGGTATTAAAATAGGAATCGGTCTTATGTATTAATTTGCTCAAGGCCGATATCGATACGTATCGGTCAATTAAAAGAAAAAAAAAAAAAAGTCTCGGTCGAAACCGAGACGTATTGGCCAATACAGTCCCGTTTCGGCAATACCCATACAAGATATATACCAATACGTATCGGTTTGGCCGAAATCCTATACGTATCGGTATCGGCTGATTTTTGATACCTTGGTTACATTAGTAACGTAATGTTTGGCTTCTTAGAAGCGCCATCAGATGCAATGGAGTTTGTTTTAACATAGGTTCTCTTATTTGAGACAGTATCTTCACCTTATGTACTTGGGCTGTTGCTGAAGGTATCGAGGACCCCTCCATCATCTCTATCAAATGATTTGAAGCAAAACACCTTTTATATTTTACTATCGCTTTGTAATTGGGCTTGGGTTTGTTGGATATTTACCAAATAAATATTTATTACTTTAATAATATTTATCTATTATTAATTTAATAATGTTTATTTATTTTTTAAATGGTTCCTTAAAGTGATTGGTTCCATATTAAAAGGATACTTTTAACCTTCAAGTCAAAATTACTTGAATTTTGAATTAATATTGGAGGGAATTTTTTCTCACCATAAGTTTAAAAGTGTTGTAAATGTTTTGTCCCACCTCACTATTTTACAAGAAATATTCATGGCTTATATATGGAAACTTACCTTCCATATTGTTTGGCTTAATAAGAAGATCACAGCTCATAGCATAATGTTACATTGCCGCACGCTGTACAGCGATAAGTAAGCGCAATTGGCGCTTTTAAGGCGCACTTTGCACTTCAGTTTCCGACCGTTCAAGGAAACGGTCGGATTTCGGATTCGAACAAACAGTTACGATTTCGAATTCAGACAAATCAGTTGACCAAAAGATGTAACTGTTCGGATGTGAACCGTTGGATCCTTGCAACCGTTGATCGGATCGATCAGGGCCCTCGATTGCAAGCAACCGACAGACACAACCGCCCCTGAAAAGGTGCTCCGAAAGTTATAAATAGAGGCCAGAGGAGGGATTCTAAACACTTGCAATTTCCGAATCTTACATCTGAGCCCTCAGAATTCGTGTGCAAACCAGAGCATTCTGCGTCTTCGTTTCGTTGGGTCGCACACTACAGTGCAACGTAGTGTGTGACAGATCGGTTCTTCACCGAGGCTTCATTGTATCCTGGAGGCGAATTTGTCGATATCCCGTTGCATATAGGGGGCAAATATTGTCTTAAAGACAGCGATCTAATTGCGCCTTGAAGCAATTTTCCGGTCTATTTTCTGTCAATCTGTGTGCAATACACTAACAGGGTTTTGTACCGAACTTTGTCTACTTTTGAGGTTTTGTTTTCTTTACTTCGATGTCTTGTATTGTAGGAGGTTTTCTCCAGGCCATTTCGGTTTCCTCCTTTCCTAGGTTTTTTCCCTCTTTGGGTTTCCTGTATTGCCTAGATATTTACCTTGATTTTCTTCGAGAAGTCCGATTTTCCAGGTAGCAATGCCTGTGCCACACTATCATTGGAAATGCTATTAATACGAGCTTTTGGTTTACCCTTGGATAGAAGGGGAGCCTTGATTCCAAAATTTAGTTGAAGACTGGTACATCAATCAGAGATCCCTATTGATTCAAAAGTTAGTAGTTTGTTGGGTGAAGGGCACTGGGTTCTTCCTGTACCTACTACGACAAGGATGAGGGATGCTTGGGATTCTATCGTTAGATTACCCTTTTCCAATCTAAGCAAGGAAGACAAACTGATTTGGAATCCATCAATTGATGGAAGTTTTACATTGAAATAAGCTTGGGTATCCATCAAGGAAAAAATTCCGTTGGTCGAATGAGCCAATTTCCTTTGGAATTCAGATGTCACTCCCAAGTATGCTTTCTGTACGTGGTTGGCTATTAGTAATGGCCTCATGACTATGGACAATCTCATTAAAAGAGGAATGTATATTATTTCTTGATGTGTATTGTGTTGGGGGCATTCGGAAATATATCTCATTTGTTTTATCGGTGTGGATACACTAGTTGGATTTGGCAATCCCTCAAGTCTAGATTGGGTTTGATACCATGTAATATCCAAAATATATATGATGAACTCAAAAAATGCATGAATGAGGCTCGTGGGAAAAGTATTAGAAGTACAGTAATTCAAAATACTTTCTGTGCCACAATATGACATATATGGCATGAAAGTAATGCAAGAATTTTCGAAGATAAGCAACTTCATAAAAGAAGCCTATTACGAAATATTGTCAATAGCATTGCTGAGAAAGTTGATATGATAAGCTTCAAAGAAGAGGGAGATTGGCGGGTAACTCTTGAGAAAGATCAATGTTGATGCCTTGATTAGTAAGGGTAAATCTGGTATCGGTGGTGTCTTTAGAGACTCGAGAGGTGATATGGTGGTAGCTTTTTCGGGGCCTTCAGTGTGCAAGATAATGGAAGAATGTGTGCTTCACGCTCTTTTAGTTGGGTTACAAATTACTTCAGAAAGAGGACTTCAAGCCATCATTGTAGAATCAAATTGTCAAAAGGTTGTACAATGGGTAAATAAAGTTTGTCAACCGGATTGGAGAAGCTACAACTCGGTCGATTGTGTGATTCTTTGCATGAGATCTTATTCAAGTGTGAATGTGAACTTTGTCCTTCGAGAAACTAATAGTTGTGCTCACTTCTTGGTGCAAAAAAGTCTTCATGTGACCAATGTTATCAGATGAACTTCATCGATAGATATTCCCAATAGGCTGCATTTTCTTCTTAGGAAAGATTTAATCTCAATGTATTATCATTTTTAATCTTTTCGATGCAATAATAAGGGGAGAGGACCCCTCAACCTCACTTACCGATAAAAAAAAAAATGTCAGTGTCGCTGGTATGAGATTTTTCAATTTCTTCAGGTCTCTTGCCTAGCTTTTATATATATATATAACACATATTTCAAAAAAAAAATGTAACGGAAATTTACAGTGCATTATTTCGTGGTTGGCTAAATCTTCATATATCCCTTAGGAATACATGCATCCTTTGGATGATATTGTTAGGAAATATTACAATCAGAAATCCAAAAATGATAAAATGGGCAAGAGAAATTGGACTCAAGGCACGTAGTCGCTATCTTTAAAATGCTATTCGCTCTCTACTAGAGTAAATCCTCGAGTTTGCAAAATGGTTCTAGGGAGACGTTTCCAGGATACAACGAGCCCAATCTCTTGGATGCGATCCGTTACTTTGCAATAGTAGAGGATCGCTCCAGAAAACTCAATCTGATGAAATTCCAACAAAAGAAAAAAGCAAGAGAATTTCTCAATGTCCATGCAAGAAAATTCGATGGATTTCTCAGAGTATGAAAATCTATATACAAAGATCTCCTTATATAGATTTTAAATGCCTTTTCAATACGACTGTTCGACCAATAATTATATTTTGGACAACTCAGATTTTCCAGAGATCTCAACCACTCCATCCAATGGCTGTATGAAAGGTTGTACCTTTTCGAATTCAAATTCGAAAAGTTGCACACCTTTACAAACGATTATGAAACGGTTAGGTCCAACGGTCAACATTTGACCAATTCGTTTAACCCAATAGAACATCTATTGCCTAAAAAACCAAAAGAAAGTTTTATTTTCTTTAAAATTATTTAAAATATTTATTATATTCTAAAGTAATAAATAAATATAAAAGATATATATCAACAAGAAATTGTTCGGTAAAATAGCATGTGTTAAGCATGTTTTGAGATCAGCCGATCCGATGGTCTAAGGCAGGGGCCAATTTGGGTTCTACGCCTATTGGCTAATTTCGTTACATTCGGTGTAGCCTTTTTTTATTATATATAATTAAAGCTAAGGGATAAGGGGCCTCACCCTACCATTAAAGAACAAAGGCAAAGCACATACAATGACAATGAAAACCACAATTCTTTATAGGATTATTTTGGTGATTGAGGTCCATCTCAATCATTCACCGTATCTCTCATTTGATTTTATGAATTTCATCGTTCATAGAAAAAAAAAAAAAAAGAATATCCAAACAATACAAAAATGTGCGGGGAAGAAGTCTGCAGATAGGCAAAGTTGCTTTCAAAAAACTCTTTTCAGTGGAAAATATTGGGTGAGAAACACTTTTCACCTAAGGACTTGGCAAACTCTAAATGAAAATGGTGTGTTTGGAGATGTAGCCTGGAACTGCTTCTCCTTTCTCAGTTAGAGGTGGTCATGTTCTTAGGTGGAAAGAACTTCTCAATTGATATTTTACCTTAAAAAGTGTTTTGTGGAAGCAACTTTTTTTTTTTTTTCGTTAATTTAGCTTGAGGTTGGAGGGTCCTCACCCTTATTATTGAAAGATAAAAAAAGAGACTATTACACCCTAGTGTAAGCAATAAGTAAATTATCCCTTAGGAGAGATTTCAAAACATTTGAATAGTCTTCGAGCTCTAGCCATGATCTGACTAGAGGAATATATTTCCCAACTTTAGCAAGGAAATCCACTGGTCGGTTAAGCTCCCACCATGTGTACAATGTGCATTTCTCAAATGCTGTCATTAATTCCTGAAAGTGCAAAGTCAAAATCCTAACTCTTCACGAAATATCAAACAACTTGTTTATGCAGTTAATCACAATTAAGTTATCATATTCAATTATAACCCTAGTGTAATTTTCCTTCTTAGTCTCTTGTTCGCCTCGCACCCGGTATTAAAATTGATGCAATTATGAACCCGGATTACGAGTGAGTTAAATCGCAAGCGGCGTACAAATCGATTGTAGTAAGAGATCGTATTGCGAGTATCGTATCCACAGGGATTAAGCGAGAATACCTAATTTGAACTTATACTTAACTAGTTAAACGGATTGGGTTTGGATTTAGAATGTAATTATGCTACGAAAGTAAATTACAAACGGTAAAGAAAACTTGATAAAGAAGGATTCCACAGCAACAAATCCACACTTGGCAAAAGCATTAATTAGGATTTTGATAAACACACATGAAAGAATATTTAGGGCTAAATAACATTAATTTCTTACAAACGAAATACTATCTCAAGGTCTTGGTCTAACTCAAGGGATTGCAAGCAATAACCTAGCTATGGTCAAGCCTAGTGTGACGGCCTCATTAATCTGTGCGCCAGCATGAAGGCATGACGACCTTGGAACTGGGCACTTAGCTAGCAAGAAGGCAAACGGACCCTGTAAGCTAGCCGTGTAGCACGCGTGGGCGCAAAGGCACATGGCCTTGCGACGTGTGCATGAGTCCCTGATGCATGATGCGACGGTGACCGAATTAAGCTGCAGTCTAGTATGGTGGCTAGACGCGTGAAGGGCTTAGAATGCGGTGCTCCGCGGTGGAGCACGCGACGTGGTGCCAAGAGGGCACGCGACGTGGTGCCAAGAGGGCACGCGACGTCCTGGTGCCATAAGGCACGCGATGCGGTGCTTCGCGTATGAGCACGCGACGTGGTGCCAAGAGGGCACGCGACGTCCTGGTGCCATAAGGCAAGTGATGCGGTGCTCCGCGTATTAGCACGCGACGTGGTGTCAAGAGGGCACGCGACGTCTTGGTGCCATAAGGCACGTAGTGCGGTGCTCCGCGTTGGGGCACGCGACGTGGTGCCAAGAGGGCACGCGACGTCTAAGTGCTAAGGCACATGAGGCGGTGCCATGGTGGCACGCGATGTGGTGTCAAGAGGACACGCGATATCTAGCTTGTATGGCAAGCGATGCGGTGCCAAGAGTGCACGCGATGCGGTGCTAAGAGGGCACGCGGCATCCTATGGTGTCAAGTTAACGCGACCGATCCACGACTTAGGTGTGAAGCGGTGACATGAGGGTACGCCATGTGGTGCCATGAGGGCACGCGACATGAGGCCATGAGGGCCTTGCGACATGGTCGCGACACGCACGCGACATGGTCGCGATGCAGTGCTATGTTGGACATGAGGCCATGAGGGCCTCGTGACGTAGTCGCGATGCGGAAGCGACACGGACGCGACACGGTCGTAAGAGACGCTGATGCGTGACCTAGCAAGCCATGTGGGCTTGGAGGATGGCACTGTGTGCCACGGTCAGAGGATCGTGTTCCATGTTTAATGGCAAGACACCACCTTTGCAGGTGTGTGCCACGGGCAGGAGATCGGGTGCCATGGGGGTATGACAAACCAATAGGTTTGAGGGTTTTCTGCTATTTTGCCTAAGTTGGTCTTTAGACATATATAGGGGAAGGAGCTATGGAGCTATTCTCCCACACATGGGGCCTTGCTATGGGACGAGCGCATGTGCTTTCTAGGTTAGGGGTGGGCCTAGAACATCGGCTGACAATGCGGCGATGCCATGTGTCACCTGGTGAGGCTACCATGTGGCCCGTGCTGCGTCGCGGTGCACATGGGTGGTGGCCTCACGGGGCTCTCAAGGGCTATGTGGGACGCAGAGCGCGCACTAAGTGAGGGCCCTGGAGCAAAAGTGTCTTTGGTCGTCCGATGCTTGGTTTGGAGAGCATGAAGAGCCGCATGCTACTCCTGGGTGTGTCGCGTGGACCACACACGTTGGTTGGCTTGGATGGCATGAAGAGAGGCATGCCTTTGTCTAAGCGAGGAACTAGTGCCTTGCACGCAGGTAACGCATTGGACAAGCCAAGAGAATGCATTGAGTGGGTTTGCCTCGAGTGAAGGCAACCACGATGCGGGAGTTCCCGTCCTCTAGGCGGGTGGTATCAGAGTGATGGTTGGATAGGAGGTCTCGCTGTGCGCGATAGCGAGACGTGGCACAAGCATGATAACCAATGATAGGTTATGCCTTGTGACAAACTGGTATCTGAGTTAGGCCGTCCAGAAGCGGCATGGCGGCGCCGCAGTGTCAAAAAGCTACCCGTGGCCGGTTGGTATCGAGCGATCGTTCGATTGGGATCGCTGGCAAGCTAGAGCGATGAGGTGCGCTCTGAATTTGTGACAACCAGAGTTACTTGTGTGCAGTAGAGTTGCACATCTGCGATTGAGACGCGAATGAGTCGCATGCAGAGGGACGGTACTGCTGGGTTACTTGTCGCGAAAAAGGAACTCGACGCTAGTTAGCCATGTGAGCCACGCGTTGAGTTAGCGGGCCGATCCGAGGTGGATGGACGCTGGTGACTCTCAACTTGAGACGTTGAGTCACACAGGTGCTGAGAGCACCGTTGCCATGTCGGCATGGAGCACGGGCGATGCTCCGTTTTAATTTCGTGATGGTTGTCGCCTATAAGGGCTGTACGTTGCGATAGCGGGTCGGTCCAGGATGGACGAACGCCAGTGACTCCAACTTGAGACGTTGGGTCACGATGGTGCTATGAAGCACCTTTGCTATAAATGACAAGGAGCAAGTAGGATGCTCCATTCACATTCAACAACTTGTTGGCTGCAACTGACACACGTTGAAGTAGCGGGTCAGTCCGAGGCGGACGAACGCTAGTGATCTCCAACTTGAGACATTGGATCACGTTGGTGCTAAGAGCACGGTTGCCATGGATGGCAAGGAGCAGGTTGGTTGCTCCAGTCTCATTTGAGAAGCTGAGATTTTAAAATCGGTCGTTGGCATATGACATGAGGGTCTGGACCGCTGGTATGCGGCAATGTAAAGATCAATATGTTGCGAGGGCCCAGGATAGATGATACAGTAAAGCGAGCTATCGCGAGAACTAATTTGAGCTAGACTGAACCAGAGTAGGGGTCAGAAGCTCGTTGCCTTGTGTAACGATAAGGCACAATGTAAATGAGTGACAGATGGCTGGACTAAGATCCAGCGTGGCTTCAGAGGAAAGCCAATGGATGAACCAGATGGGTATCTTCAGAGGAAGTGAGTCCCTGGTGATCCAGTATAACTTCAGAGGAAGCAAATATGAGAACCAGATGGGTATCTTCAGAGGAAGTGAGTCCCAGGTGATCGTTGAAAGCTTTGGTCTACGAGAGGGACCATATGTCGAGTTGCAAGAAGTGACTCGAGTCACACTATTGGGTGTAGACAGAGGTTGCGGTACTATAGCGCGAGAAGCAGTGAGCTTCATTGATTGAGCAAGGTGCTCATGGTAGGCTCTTGGGTGAAAACACGGAGGTGTTGAGGTACTAGAGCGCTGCAGGATCGTTAAGGGCTTGTGTGTTGATCAAGTCTAAAGGTCCGATAAAGCTGGGTTCCATCGGTTGTTATGATCGAAGGAGATAAGCCTAGATCGAAGCACTAGAGCTGCAAGATTTGCCTGAATGGCACTCTCATGGTTGGAAACATACATTGAAGTACTGGAGTTCTACAAATCACACGCAGGTCGAACTCTTGGGCGAAGACACAGGGGTGTTGAGGTGCTAGACGGCCGTGCGGATGAAAGGTAGACTCCTGAGTGAAGATAGACTGTTGAAAACCTAGAGAGCTGCGAGGGGCAATGAGTTGCGGAAGCTTGGTTGCTAACGATTGTCTTGCTTCCGGTTGTATGAGGAACTGGTATATAAAGATACCTGGGAAAAATATGGACCGGACCAAGTAGGCTAGAACACTACGTGGGGTGAAGACACTGAACATGGTTGAAGTACTACCACAGAATTGTGAATCCATGCAGTGAAGTGCACTAACTGCGATTCAGATCCAAGTGTGCTTCGGTGAAGACCAGATTATGTGTTGAGGAACTGACGTAGGAGTTCGGATGCTGACGAGGACGTCAAAGCATCAAGTGGGGGGAGAAAAATGTGACCAAAATCACACCCCTATTGCATAGACCGAAGCACTAAAATGCTTCAAATTCAAAATTTTCTAAGCGAACTCTTGGGTGAAGACACGTGGTGTCGAGGTACTAGAGTGAGCTATAATCACTAATGCTCAGTGCATGGCATAGTGACGGATAGCGTAGGGCGTAACCACGTGGATATGACCAAATTGATCCAGCAAGGAGGTGAGAAACCTCGGGGCTAGATATTGGTGGTATACGTCTGCATGAGGATGCGATGTGGGACTCAGTAGAGTACGTGGGCCAGAGGGTCCAAATATTATGTGTGTTGGTGACGAGGGCCACACACGAGCGAAGATAGGCTGATTTAGCGTGGGACGCTAAGTGTAACACAGGAGTACACTACGAGAAAAGTGACTCAGAATAGGCTTTGCATGGGGTAAAGACTTTAAGTCGAGGAACTGATGCGGGCCTTAGTGTCAGTGTGAGCATTGACACAACCACATCGGCATGGTCTATTTCCTTGAGATACTGCGTCAACGAGGACGTTGACCTTATTGAGTCGGGGAGGATGTGACGGCCTCATTAATCTGTGCGCCAGCATGAAGGCATGACGACCTTGGAACTGGGCACTTAGCTAGCAAGAAGGCAAACGGACCCTGTAAGCTAGCCGTGTAGCACGCGTGGGCGCAGAGGCACGTGGCCTTGCGACGTGTGCATGAGTCCCTGATGCATGATGCGACGGTGACCGAATTAAGCTGCAGTCTAGTATGGTGGCTAGACGCGTGAAGGGCTTAGAATGCGGTGCTCCGCGGTGGAGCACGCGACGTGGTGCCAAGAGGGCACGCGACGCCCTGGTGCCATAAGGCACACGATGCGGTGCTTCGCGTATGAGCATGCGACGTGGTGCCAAGAGGGCACGCGACGTCCTGGTGCCATAAGGCAAGTGATGCGGTGCTCCGCGTATGAGCACGCGACGTGGTGTCAAGAGGGCACGCGACGTCTTGGTGCCATAAGGCACGTAGTGCGGTGCTCCGCGTTGGGGCACGCGACGTGGTGCCAAGAGGGCACGCGACGTCTAAGTGCTAAGGCACATGAGGCGGTGCCATGGTGGCACGCGATGTGGTGTCAAGAGGACACGCGATATCTAGCTTGTATGGCAAGCGATGCGGTGCCAAGAGTGCACGCGATGCGGTGCTAAGAGGGCACGCGGCATCTGGGTGCAATGACGGACCCGATATGGTGTCAAGTTAACGCGCGACACAGTCACGACTTAGGTGTGATGCGGTGCCATGAGGGTACGCCATGTGGTGCCATGAGGGCACGCGACATGAGGCCATGAGGGCCTTGCGACATGGTCGCGACACGCACGCGACATGGTCGCGATGCAGTGCTATGTTGGACATGAGGCCATGAGGGCCTCGTGACGTAGTCGCGATGCGGAAGCAACACGGACGCGACACGGTCGTAAGAGACGCTGATGCGTGACCTAGCAAGCCATGTGGGCTTGGAGGATGGCACTGTGTGCCACGGTCAGAGGATCGTGTGCCATGTTTAATGGCAAGACACCACCTTTGCAGGTGTGTGCCACGGGCAGGAGATCGGGTGCCATGGGGGTATGACAAACCAATAGGTTTGAGGGTTTTCTGCTATTTTGCCTAAGTTGGTCTTTAGACCATATATAGGGGGAAGGGAGCTATGGAGCTATTCTCCCACACATGGGGCCTTGCGTTGCGGGACGAGCGCATGTGCTTTCTAGGTTAGGGGTGGGCCTAGAACATCGCTGCAGCAATGCGGCGATGCCATGTGTCACCTGGGGTGAGGCTACCATGTGGCCCCGTGCCTGCGTCGCGGTGCACATGGGTCGGTGGCCTCACTGGGGCTCTCAAGGGCTATGTGGGACGCATGATGCACACTAGGCCGAGAGCCCAGGCGTGAGTGTCGTCGTGGCCGGGCCTCACACGATGCTTGGTTTGGAGAGCATGAAGAGCCGCATGCTACTCCTAGGGTGCTGGTCGCGTGGATCACACACGTTGGTTGGCTTGGATGGCATGAAGAGAGGCATGCCTTTGTCTAAAGCGAGGAACTAGTGCACTGCACAGGGTAACGCTGGACAAGCCAAGGGGCACTGAGGTGCTGGTATGTGTGTCGCGAGTAGACACAATGCATTGAGTGGGTTTGCCTCGAGTGAAGGCAACCACGATGCGGGAGTTCCCGTCCTCTAGGCGGGTGGTATCAGAGTGATGGTTGGATAGGAGGTCTCGCTGTGCGCGATAGCGAGACGTGGCACAAGCATGATAACCAATGATAGGTTATGCCTTGTGACAAACTGGTATCTAAGTTAGGCTGGCCTCGCTGTAGCGGCAGCGAGGCGCCGCACGGGTGTCGAAAAAAGTTACCCCGTGACACTAGGCTACGCGCCTTGCAATCTCCGTTTGATCAATCATAGACGAACATCACGAGTTTCTCAATCGGACTATCACTTGGTTATGGTCAAACACAAGAGATTATCTTAGCAAATCCCCAAATCTCACTATCTCTATCCTATGGTCAATTCTAAAAATAGAAAAATAAGGAAGCAAGTTCATATAATATGAATAGGAATGAAAATCAACACAATAATAAGAATGAAAATCAAAATATATGAGAGAACCAAGTATTTAACCCCAAACATTAGGTACAAATGATAAAATAAATGAAACCCTAATTATCTACTCTTTCCAAGGCTTCATCGAAGCCTTGAAACCAATGGAATTAGCCGGTCATGATCGACGACGATATCGAAAGAGGAATGATCATATTCTTCTTCATCTCCGATGAGCATTGTGACCTTCCGGCACCGGAGCACCTCTCCTAGGGTTTCTCTTCCCCTCAAAATGGTAAAAAAACTAAGTTTAGAATGAAGGGGCCTTCTTTTGCCCTAATTTAGGATGTCTATTTTAAGTTGTGCCTCCAAGATCCGTGAAAGAATAGATCTAACATCACTTATAACTCTATTTTTCACTCCCCCGGAAGCCACAGTTGTGCACACAACTACAAAGTCGTACACACGACTGCTCCTATGCCTGCCACATTGAAATTTTGCTCTAAGTCGTGCACACTACTTCAAAGTCGTGCACACGACTTCTCTTGTGCTTGCCACATTGTAATTCTACTATAAGTCCTGCGCACTACTTCACAGTCGTGGATACAACTTCTCCTGTACATGCATCTTTGGCCAGAAAAGAAGTCGTTTCAGTTTGTCGCTTCCGATAGTATTTAGTGGCACTTTTCATGTAAGGCCCTGAGGACATGAAATGATAAAAACAAGACATCAATTAATCGAGTTAGTCATCTATTAGGTATTAGCAAGACAAGTAAGAGGGTAAGAAATGTGATATTTTTAAACCTATCAAATACCCTCAAACTCACATCCTGCTAGTCCTCGAGCAAGACAACTATAAACAACAAAATCAGCGGGCAAAGCAAAAAAAAAAAAGAAGGAGAATCGAGATTAATGAGATGTTCAACATGTATGTGCAAAAAAATCAATGAACATACAATAATCTACAAAAGCATAGAAGCTAATTCTTATGAGTGGTTGGCCAATGAGAAATGTCGTCAAATGTTGCAAGCTAGAATAGTTCATTCCATTTATGCTTAAAGTGCATATGTGCTATGATTAATCTTTGCTAGATGTTCAGCTTCTCAACAATTATAGCTAATGTCCTTTTCTGACAATTGCTTTGACTTCAAACCTCACCACAGATCATAACACTCATCAATAAAATCACTCCGAGTTTAGTTTAAAATTTTTTTTCTCCCTTGAGATGATCAACTAATAAAATATAAATGGATCCGTAAGATTAAAAGAAAAGACGAAGGTGTCCAAGGAAAATATGATGAATCTCATGAAAGGTACCAAGGCACTCGAAAATGTCGAACAAACCCCATAACTTCCACCTATCTACTCTCCTCAAGAAATTGCAATCGGCCTTGGATCATGATGGCCTTTTGCTTGGGTTGTAACGGGCTCGGGTTGGTTAAGAAAAGAACAGGAAAAGGGGATCAAAAAGTTCCAAGAATCCACACACAAATACATGACAATCACAAAGAAATCATGAACTCTCAAGTAAACAATTTTTAGTTTCATCCACTTTTCCTCTCTTTTCTTTTATTTTGCTTTTCTTTTGTTTCTTTTGTTCTCATTTTTTTTTTCTCTTTTATTTCCTTTTATTTTTCCATATCTCACATAGACAACCACAAATCTTTGGCATTTTTCTCAATTCTCCCAAACTTATTCTTTTGCTCACTTTTCAAGCTTACATTCTTCTTTATCATTCACTCTACTATTCCCTAAGTAAAATTCTCATAACACAAACAGGTATGGGTAAATGAAGATTTCGGGTAATTTGTAAGGTCTGGAGGATACGGCTTTCAATAAAAGAATAATATCAATTTCGACTCAAATGGAGGACTAAGTGGAATAAAGTGGGTAGCTATTTAGCCCAAACGATCCAAAGATGGCCCCAATCATTTCCTTAGCCTCTCGCGCTTTCCAACGACTCGAGTAAAGTATGTGAAAGGTTCTAGGGAATTGCTCGGTTTTGATGTCATTTCCGATTCTTGACCAAAGTGAAAAAGCAATGAGATCCAAAAGGATTTATATACATGTGTGGATTCCAAGAAAATCTTCGAATTAGTTTGCAACCCTCAGAAAAACGAGAATAACTCTAAAGCTCACCGGGTTACGAGTCTCCACTAGTGTCGGTAAGCTCACCAATTATAATTATCAATTTACCTCATGCAAAGCAAAGATAACCATGTGATGAAAGATTTCTAAGCATAAATTTTATGATTAAATTCCAACAAGCAATAAAAGGGTATTTCTCATCATTCAACTATTCATTAGGGTTAACAACTATAATAGCTAGATTTGTATGTGTTCTTAAATTTCATGAAAAGATAAAATACAAATGTTAATCACTACATTAAGCCCAACCCTAACATGGAGAAAGATCCTAGAAAATCCTACACAAACTACCTTTACTTTATTTTGAAAGCTCGGAAATAAAACTATTCCATAAAAAAAAATGGATTTTTTTTCAAAATTTTCTACTTTTTTTTTTTTTTCAAAATTTCTACTCTATTCAAGTATATGAGAAACCAATAAACTAATAACATGAAATTGAAGCTAAGGAAATATGTATTAACACTATACGAAATGAAAATCAAAATGTGCCACGGCGATGCAAGTCCCACAATACCCCCAAACTCAAATCACACAGTGTCCTCAATGTGTGCACACTATATACAATGACAAAGTATGGACTAAATTTCAAGGGTTATGAGAGATATCATCAGATGTGAAGGAATTTCTAAAAATGCTCTATTGGCAACCTTGCACAAAATCAACTATTTAGCACAAACAAAATGTAAGATATGTTGGAGAAATAATAGAACATCACAATGTACATGAATCCACATAAAAAATATATAATATTAAGCACAAGTAACTATGATATGTATAAAAAAATATAATAAAATTTAAAAAAATACGTACATTCGAGTAGCTCGTCACAAAAGTCGTGCCACCCCACGCACACGATGGCTACTATAAAATGACTTCTAAAGTTATCACCATGCACACAACGAAAGAAGTACAAGAAGAATCTAGACATACACTAAGACACTACATAAAAATAAAAATACGACAATACGACTCTAAAGAATCATGACCTACTCGGTACCACCTCTGTCATCTTCGTTCTCATCATGATCATCATCATCCAAATAGGACTGGGCATAATCTTTATCCTTCTCATCCACCAAATAGAAAAACAAGATGAGACTATAAATCGGCGAGAAAAAGGTTAAAGGAGCGAGGGTTTTGGGTTAGGGAAGAGAGGATTCTTTTTTTTTTTGGTCACTTCACAAAGTCACGTGAACGACTTTTAAAGTTGCGTGCACAACTTCGGGTTGAAAAAAGAAAAAAAATGAAGAAAAGAGAAAATTTTGAAAGGAGTGTGCACGACTTACAAGTTGTGCACATGACTTTGGTATTTGACTTGAATGAAGCCCACTGGAATTTCAAGTCACGTGCATAGTCGTGTGCACAACTATGTCAGGGACTTTGCCAAAAGTGAGGTTGTGCACACTACCTTTAAAGTCGTGCACACGACTTAGGTTACCGCCAGCGACATGCAAGTTGTGCACACGAGTTGCTAGCGACTTTGTCTAAAGTGTGCACGACTTACAAGTTGTGCGCACGACTTTCATATTTTGCTTGAATTCAGCTAATTAGAATTCCAAGTCGTGTGCACAACTGTGCCGACGACTTTACCAGAGGAGAAGTCGTGCACGTGACTTGAATTTGTGTGCACGAATTAGGATGGTGCCAGCGACGTGCAAGTTGTGCGCAAGACTGTGCCAACAACTTTGCCTTAAGTGTGCACGACTTACAAGTCGTGCACACGACTTTTGAATTTGTGTGCACAACTGTGCCAACTTTTTTTTTGACAAAAAAACAAAATCTACATGCACACATGTGCACAACCCCCATGTGCAAAGCCCTCTTCTCCCTTGGCTCTTCACGCTTCTCAATCAACCCTCCTTACCATCACATAGCACAACGTAATGACGAAGAACCGACCATGACTCATAACCACACAAAACTAAAACCACACTAGAATGACACATGCGCTAGCACTCTAAGACACGTACTTTAAATCCAAAGACAAATAAAATAACAATGGTGGGTTTCCTCCTAACAACCGACTCATTTAAAGTCTTGGGCTAGACTTAATCCTCATAAATCATAGGGGCCATTCATAGATCAGGTCATTCTCAAGACGGATCCGACACTCTTCCTTTTCCACAATGGGTACGTTTTAAAGGTAAGGCCTCTACAATGAGTACCTTCATCCGTTGGCCTTGAGGTAGGACTTCCTCGATGAGTAGTTTTACGCATTCACCTTGAGGTAGGGCTTCCACAATGAGTGCCTCCAGCTATTCACTTTGAGGTAGGGATTCCAAAATGAGTACTTTCGCGCGTTAACCTTGAGATAGGGCTTCCTCGGTGAGACTTCTTCCCATGCACCTTGAGGTAGGGCTACCACAATGAGTACCTCCAGTCATTCACCTTGAGGGAGGGATTCCAAAATGAGCACTTTCGGTCATTCACATTGAATGCGTTCCTATTTTTTAGATTTACAAGTTGTTGCAATTTTCATACCGGCTTAGCATCTTCTTCCAAAAACATCCCATGCATGTAAATAGAGGGCCTTATGACTTTGATATCGGCAATGATCCAACCTAAAGAGGCTTTGTAGTATTTTACTGTTGCAAGCACACTAAACTCTTGCTCTTCTATTAAATTGGAAGCAATTATTACCGGTAAAGATTGCTCGGGTCCCAAGAAAACATATTTCAAGGTCTCGATTAATTGCTTCAACTCGATCTTTGGGAAACTCACCATCGGAATCAAAGAATTAAGCTCTAATTTATTGTCTTCCCATGCGGTATCATTGCACATGACTTTTAACCTTTGAGGAAAAGGTGCTTTTGGCACATAGGGTGGAATCCCCTCAATATCCACCTTTTCCTCATCTCTTCCCTCCTCATGAACTGTGAATGACTTCTCATCCACATGGTCCTTTTATTTTGGTCCTTCTTCTTCCTTTAACATTTCCACACAATTGTCAACTCGTTTGCCTGATTGAAGGGCGGTGATAGCACTCACATCCTCTTGCGAAGACGAAGCACCAATTTCAAATTGATCCTTCGAGTTGGCTATTGATTGACTAAAGAACCTCTCCTCTTGCTCCCTATATGCATTCACTAATTGCCCCATTAGGGTCTTCAATTTCACTATGGATTGTGCCTCTAATTGGAGAGCCAATTGGGTGTCTTTTATATTGAAGGGAGTTCCTCTGAAATTGAAGCATATTTTGCATAAGCAATTGAAGGGTATCTTGGGGCACTCAAATTGGGAGCCAATTGATCAGGTTGTTGAGGATATTGAAATCTCGAGGTTCTTCCGACAACATTGCCTAGTTGGTATGGTTGGGCATTAGAAGAACAACCTTGATGAAATGGAGGGGGGTTCATGGGATTCATTAGGGCTCCTTGTGTGTTGCTCCAAGACCATGAAAAATCGGGATGTCCCGCCCATTACAGATTATACGTATCCGAGTATAAGTTATTTTGCAGTCGGGAGAAAGAGTACATCGCATTCATAAGATGGTATGGATCTTGATTCTCCGTCCCATAAAATGTCGAGGGCATTTGGATGACTCCCGAATTCAATTCAAAGCGTGATGTCGTTGGATGTGACAACACCATTGAAGAAGGTGTATACAACGAGATAGGAATTAGGTAATCCACCAACAATGGGTCTCATGAATATCCTCCATAGGAACAAAATATAAATTTTCGGGGTTAGGAGTACAAAACCTTTACTCCCCGTTGGAGCGATGAAGAATACGTTTGGGCTCTGGATTAAATACGGCAAGCTCAAGTTGTTGTGATCTTCTCCAGAATATATTAATGCACTATGTAAGGAAACAATCAATGAGTATCCTCACAAAACAAAACTAATAACAAAACAAAAATTAACTACAAAATTCTAAATGCTAAAGAAATCTTAACTACAACTATGGAAAGGATAGACTCTAACTTAGCAACCGTTAATCCCCGACAACGGCGCCATTAACTTGTTCGCCTCGCACCCGGCATTAAAGTTGATGCAAATACGCACCCGGATTATGAGGGAGTTAAATCGCAAGTGTACGAATCGATTGTAGTAAGAGATCATATTGCGAGTATCGTATTCACAGGAATTAAGCGAGAATGCTTAATTTGAGCCTATACTTAACTAGTTAAACAGATTGGGATTGGATTTAGAATGTAATTATACTATGAAAGTAAATTGCAAAGGAAAAAAAAAAACTCAATAAAGAAGGATTCCGTGACAACGAATCCACTCTTGGCAAAAACATTAATTACGGTGTTGATAAACACACATGAAAAAATTAGGGCTAAACAACATTGATTTCTCACAAATATTATACTATCCCAAGGTCTTGGTCCAACTCAAGGGATTGCAAGCAATAACCTAGCTATGGTCAAGCCTAGGCTACACGCCTCACAATTTATGCTTCTGTTTTGTCAATCGTAGACGGGCATCGCGGGTATCTCAAACGGACAATCACTTGATTATGGTCAAACACAAGAGATTGTCCTACCAAATCCTCAAATCTCACTATCTCTATCCTATGATTAACTACAGAAATAACAAAATAAGGAAACAAACTCATATAACATGAATAGGAATAAAAATTAACACAATAATAATAATAATAATCAAAATAAATGAGAGAATCAAGTATTTAACCCTAAACATTATGTACGAATTATAAAATGAATGAAACCTTAATTATCTACTTTTGCCAAGGCTTCATCAAAGCCTTGAAACTAATGGAATTAGCCAGCCATGATCAACGGCGATATCGGAAGAGGAATGATCATTTTGTTCTTCGTCTCCGACGAGCTTCGTGACCGTTCCGGCTTCGGAGTACCTCTCCTAGGGTTTCTCTTCCCTCAAAAATGATAAAAAAACTAAGCTTAGAATGAAGGGGCCTTCTTTTGCCCTAATTTAGGATGCCTATTTTAAGTCATGCCTCCAAGATCTGTGAAAGAATAGACCCAACGTCACTTAAAACTTTAATTTTCGTTCCCCTGGAAGCCACAATCGTGCACACAACTTCAAAGTCGTGCATACGACTTCTCCTATGCCTACCACATTATAATTCTACTCAAAGTCATGCACACTACTTCAAAGTCGTGCACACGACTTCTCCTGTGCCTGCCACACTGTAATTCTGCTCTAAATCTTGCACACTACTTTACAGTCGTGCACACAACTTCTCATATACATGCATTTTTTGTCATAAAAGAAGTCATTTTGGTGTGCCGCTTTCGATAGCATTTAGTAGCGCATTTCGTGTAAGGCTCAGAGGACCTGAAATGATAAAAATAAGGCAAAAATTAGTCGAATTAGCTGTCTATTAGGTACACTATAAAAATATAAGATTGTTAACGGCAGTTTTTGGCTGCAAAAAATTGTCGCTATTAACAAAAAAACTATTAAGACTATTAGCGACAAGGGTATTAGCGGTAACTTTTGGCTGCCACTAATAGTCTTATTTTTTGTATTGATACTAGTAAGGCGAGTAAGAGGGTAAGAAATGTGATATTTCTAAACCTATCACCTCCAATAACCCATAGAGTATAGCTTTAAGTTTCATCCCGATGATGTTCTCTTCAGTGGTTGGGTCACTAAATCTTCTCAAGACCGTGCTCTCATGATTTCGAAAAGCACCGCCGTTACCTGCCTTCTTATTGGCAAAAGACCCATCAGTATTCAGATTGATGATTCCATTCATTATTTTTTTCCCATTTCCCATATTCATAAGAGATCCTTCTTTGGTGGTTTATATTCCACCTTGGAAGGAGAATATCATCACTAAATAGTTTTACAAATAATCTTTCCCTTCAATTTAGATGATGACATCTTTCACTATCTTTTTAAGTAAGATTTTCTTATGAGTTTGTTGATTATAAAAAATTCTTCTGTTCTCTCACTCCAAGTCGTAAATAATAGCTTTAATAAGACTAAATTTTTACTTTTACCTTTCACATCTAACACACAAAATTGCAATTCCCGATAAATATTCCCCACATCAATTTTTTGAAATTGAAGCCTAGCCACAATAGACCGCCAAATAGTTAATTGGTATCTAAGATCACCCCACGTGTAAATGAGTTTGGACTTATGCTTTCAATTAGCTTTGATGGAGTTGTCTAATGGCATATTCTTCGGAATAAATATCCAACACTTTAGTAGTTTGTCCTAAACCATAAACCCTTAACCCTATTTTGTCGTCTAATTACCTCTACTTTACTCTCCCCCGAATCTCTTAACCGGACGAGTTAGGTTGCTTAGTATAGATTGCTTAGCAGGCTATTTCATAATTCCCACGTCGATGGTCACAACGGAAAAATATCACTGATCGGACGATTCAAACACTCCAATCCAGCTGAAATTTTGAACTATGCATGGTCATAAGTATCTCTTTATTTTTTTAGTGCCGGATATTAAAGTTTACGATTGGATGGATTATATTATATTTTAGGTATGACTGGTTAAAATGAGTTCCAAACTTCTAATGGTAGACTGCTACTTAGACTATTCAGATTCATAATAAATGTGTGCCACATGATAAAATAGTAAATTAAGTGTTTAATATCGGTAGAATTACATTATTTAATAAATTAAAAATTATTTGTATTAAATTTCAACAACTCATTAGCTATGGAGAGTCGTTCTTATTGATTCTTTTAAAATATTTTTGGTAGCTTTGCTGAGGGCATGACTTTGTGGGTGCAATGAACTTGCCAGACCTGTGATGTAATTGTTAATGAGACTCGTATGGAAGTGACATCTGGTTGTCTTTTGTCTTGTTCCCTAACTAATTCTAGTTGATGTTTTCTTCTTTGCTTAGTAATTACTTGTAGTTGATAGTTGTGAAACCTAGTGAACATTATAAGGAGTAGCATTATTTGCAATCAGAGATTCATTCTTCGAGACAGGGTAGGCACGTTTGATTGCGAGTAATCACACTGTTTTTCTACATAACTATCATGTTGATCCTAAATTCTCGTTTGATGCGTTTTAAATAACGAGTTTTCTCTCCTTTTTATCCTACGCTCGTAACAAAATGAGTATGAGCTCGTAAGGATGTGTAACAATGGTCACACAAAAAATGCATATACGCTTTGGTAGATTATCGTCATTCAAAAGTGTCCTATGTCTTTATCACACGTGAGAAAACTATTGGCTCATTTGAATCAATCGATGGAGATTGCTTGTCGTCATATATTAATCCCACATGATAAATTTTTCAAAAAGCGATTGGAGAACCAGGTTTATGGGTACTCTTGTGATTACATCCACTTTTTTAGATGTGTGTCATGTGAATCAATATTTGGCAAAATGAGGGTAAGCCCATTATCTAAAAATCTATCATATGAAAGATTGACTGAAAAACGATCTGCTTAGTCAGATTCAAAGCAATCAATGGTTTTCACAAGTGATAATGAATGGTTGTGATGAAGGCATCTCTGGTTGCAGATAACGATACCGTATTATAAAATAAGCAATTATATTTGCTTGCGACCTAATACTCTAATAGGTGTTATAGTTGATAGTTTAGAAACCTATATATTGAATATTATGTATTAAAAAAGCAACTATATTTGAGCTGCCTAATTGGTGTTAGGTGGTCACGCACGTGTACCACCAGCGCTGTACGGACATCAACCTCGGTTATTGATTCCAGATTTCTAACTAGGTGGCCGGACTCTTCTAATGTTGATCAGGAGAATTCCAACCGTTTGATCTAAGCACTTCTTTGTACTTATAATTCATGTGGGCTATTGCCTTAACCATCCATTTACATGCTCTTGCAAGCTATTGATCAGATGGTTAGAATTGTTCAACGATGTAGCTGTCCCTAACATCTGGTGTGCAGATCAAGCACCATTAATCATGCTTGATCAGCTAACACCAGCTCATTACAATATATGGCTGCGTTTAAGGAGATGTGGCGTGGTGGTAGGACTCTCAAAGAGCCGTGCCGCTCGAGAGCTCACTCGGCTCGAATTGAAAAGAAGAAGCACGCAAATACCTTGAGGTCGGCTCGCTAGTCGAGAGGACGTTTACAAACAAGCCGCCAACGACCTCTGTAGTTTATATCTCAGCTCGACTCTACTTTATTTATAATATTTATATTATAAAATTGCATATAACTTAAATTATTAAAATATAAAAATAGTTAATCATTAGAAGCTTTTATCGTTTAATGGTTTAAGATATTTTAATAAACTAACAAATTCTAATCCCTAACTGTCATCTCTTCTCAGTGACTTTCGTCATATTGATTTACAATGAAATGAAATATTTTAATTAGATAGTGTTAGGTAGAAGATTAAAAGTTTTAATTATTTAAATATAAATAAATAAAAATATAATAAAAATTAAATTCAAATGAATTTTTTATTATCATATTACTAGTCTTGAAACCACCTCGATTAAGCCATCGACAAGCCGAGTAAATTTGGGTACGAATATAAGGTAGTGACGTGAACGAGGCTTGAACATTAAAAAGCCGACCTTGGGCTCGTTGAGAGTACTAAGTAGTGAATGGCTGCTGATAGTGATGACCGTGCATCCTCTGTCCTTTCCTCTCCATTCGTTGCACCTTTAGATTCCCCATCAAAAGATGATTATTGTAATTGTCTGGCTCAGTCTCCATAGCTCAAATGTCACATGTGAGTATTAATTTATGTATTATAGGCAGTGGTGGAACCAGGTTTTTCATCAAACAGAGGGCCGTACGGTGAATTAAATTTAATTTTTTTATAAATTATATATATATATATATATATATATATATATATATATATATAAAATAATTTATAATTATTTATTTATAAAATATAATTTTCACTAAACTTACATACGAAAAAATGAACTTTTCATTAGCAGGATATTGATAATTATATATCATTTATCTACAAAAAGCAATCTCCAAAAATCATTGACAACGATAATAAAGATTTCTGCTAAGGCAATTTCCCTCGACGATTTGTCATATTTTGAAAGTATTTAGTGATCGTATCATTTTCAATGCTATCAAATATATATTTCTAGATATATGTAATCAAGCAATCACTCATCCATTAATCTCTCATTTTATTACGAAGCCTAGTCTTGAGAACATGTATCGTAAAAAATATATTTTCAACAGTAGCAGTAACGACTGAAAAAACTAATGTCAGCTCTATGAGAAAATAAATCAAATCATACACAACGTGCTTTTTAATCCTCACCATCTTTTTTGCAAGGTCACTAATCTCATCCAAATCCAAAAACTCTTTGTTCGATTGCATATCCATAATGTAAGTATTAAGCTGACCTTCAAGAATTACACGATTTACTTCTAAAAATTCTAGTGGATAAAATTGTGCGAGGCGCAACAATTTTTTCTTATCAAAAGCTAAAAATAAATTTTTTGGATTCAAGCAGACCATATATACAAAGAAATTATTGTGTTTACTTCAGTGAAACAGGTATTAAGCACTTGTAGTTGCATGTTAATAATTATATAAAAAAACTCAATACGATAGTGATTTAGATTTGTCATTTCTTCGGCTCTATGACGTGGTCGTCCATGTAATACAAACTTATCATTCATATTCGGAACAATAATATCATGCGTATTACAGAATAAAACAACTTTGGTGATGATAGAATCTCATCCACTATCCCTCATTACTTACAATCTTCGCTTCGATGATTCTACCAAACGCATGACATTCACAATGTCCTGTTGTTTTCGTTGCAATGCATTTGATAAATCTCGAGTGATTAACAAAACTTCCTTCATTACATGTAGAGTGAATGAAAAATAAAAAATGTACATGGTATCTATTAAAGAGCTTGCGTTAGCTTTTTGCTATAGAAGTTCAGCATTTACACTAATAAACTCAAGCACTTGAATCACGACAGGGAACATGAGAATAAAGTTTAGCAATGTATCTAAACACGTGCTCCAACGTATTTCACTAACCTTTTAAGGTCAGTTTATTAATTTTTTTCCTTTCTAGTCGAGTTTTTGATACTCTTAATTGCTTCTTTCGCAATCTTAGTTTGTTTCTCTTGAAGATCTTTACACTTTCACGAACCCCCAAAGCATATTCACTATAAAAGCGACTACTTCGAAGAATGTTGTAATTGATTTGTGATGTTGTGCAACATTGACAATTGTCAACTGAAGTTAATTTGCAAAACAATGGATATAAAATGCATATTCATTTTCTTTATAAAAAAATTGCTTTAAGTCCATTAAATTCTCCTTGCATGTTACTTGTTCCATCATAACTTTGACCGCGCAATTTTGTAATACTCAAATTATACTTCGAAAATAATCTTTCAATTTTTTCCTTAAATGATAAAGTCGTTTCTTAGGTGAAATCCAATGACACACTCAACTACATCACCCTACTTATCTACATACCGTATAACAACAACCAGTTGATCTCTGATTGAAACATCACGAGACTCATCAACTAACAACGAAAAGAAAGAATCTCCAAGATCATTAATGATCGCTTTTATAATTTCAACCGTACATGCATGAACAATCTCTCTTTGAATCTTAGGTGAAGTTAGCTGCAAATATCTAGGAGCATGTTTTAGTTCAACGCTCTTAACCTTTTAATTATGATTGGAAAGAAATTTCAACAAATCAAGAAAGTTTCCTTGATTAATTGATTCCTCAGTTTCATCGAGACCATAGAAAGTCAATCCTTGACCAATGAGATATCTTACACAATCAATTGATGCATATAAATAAATTTTATAATCCAATTTTTCTTATTCACTGTGCTTCTAAAAAACTATCTCAATATGTTGCTTCTGATTTAAAAGATTCTGACTCATCATATAAGCATGCTGATGAGCACTATTGAGTCCTCTAACATCAGTTTGTAATCAATTTTTTCTCTTCCAACTTCTAAAACCTTCACCAACAAATTGCTCATCACCACTTTGCCCTCCTCTATTATGTCTGAAGAGATAACAACATAAACAATATGCGACATCCTTTTCTATGCTATATTCTATCCAATTGAGGAAGTCATCAAACCAAGTGGGATTGAATCGTAGAAGCTCATTCGAAAATTTCGTTCGAGGAAAATTATGGCCTATGGGTTGAAAATGACCATTTTGTAAATAAATTCTTCTTATTCTCTCCCAGTCATTATGATGGTAATCGAAATCCTAGGACGTAGACCGAGATTTGTTGAAAGACTTTCAAAGTCAACCTCTACATGACTATGTTGTGGGTGAGGTTGAACTGGATCACAATCTTAATTTTCTTCAGCAGAAGGTGGCGGTACTTCAGACTTTCTTTTGAAATATCATGCATCACTGGATCAACAACAACAAATAACCTCATTCGTCAAATAACTAATAAACGTATACCCTAATACATCAAAATTTAAACATGTACCCTCATTCTTTCAAGTTTGTGAACACATATCCTCATTCATTCAAGTTTGTAAACACATATCCTCAATTATATATATAGAAAATTTTTCATTAAATATAACTTCATTCGTCAAATAACTAATAAATGTATTGAATAACTAATAAACGTATCACATTCACATTTAGGTAATTAGGGTTCTAGGGAATTAGGGTTTTAGGCTATTCAAATTTAGGAAATTAGGGCTTTAGGCATTTTGGATTTAGGGAATTTGGGGTTTAGGGCTTTAGGCATACACGATTGTTTAAGGATTTAGATTTTATTGAATTAGACCTTTAGGGTTTAAGGGCTACGAAAACCCTAATTCACATTCACATCCTAAATAATTTGCAATTATACAAAGTAATAAAATTATCTACAAAATTATAAAATTTCACAAAAAATTCAAAATTATATAGTCATCTATGCATCCAAAAATAACCCTAATTTCATCAAATATGAAATAAAATTTGACGATTCCGCTTTCAACAAATCTTAACTCAAACAATTTCGATTTCAACAATTCGACAAATATGATTGTGATACAATCTACATAATATAATTAACTGTTAAGACTATTGTACAAAAAAAACTATAACTCGAAAAAAAAAAAAAGCGACTATTGGGACAAAGGATATAGCCTCCAAGGCCATGCCCACAAATTTTGGTGTTCGAAATTTCGCGGAAAGTTTCGTGCGGCCCCTGTTTCGATAGATTTCAAAGAGTTTCGGGAAGAGAGAGAGCTAGAGAGAGAAGCAAAGAGAGGGTTTTGTAGAAAAGAATGGATTTAGAGAGAAACAGAGAAATAAAGGGTGCTAGAGTAAGCTAGGCTTAGAGAAAGAAACAAATAAAGGGGTGCTAGATTGGGCTAGGCTTAGGGAGAGAAACAAGAGGAAGAAAGGGCTGACTAAAGAGCATCAGAGAAATAGAGGGGGAAAAATGAGTGCTCGATCAATCACAGAATATACCATTTTATCACCCTTAACTTAGTGATGCTAAACCCCAGCTTGCTACTAACAAGTTAATGATATGCAGATATTAAGAAAAATCAGTAAAAGAGAACCAAAGTGTTAATCTTCGTCGATATGAACTCAAAAGGCAATAAGAAAGACGATTGAACGAAAAAGAAGATTAGACGTATGAATAAAGTCTAAAATCGCAAAAGACGATGGGGGGCTATAGAGAAAAATATAAAATCGTAATTTACGATTCTTCAGAAAAGACGTTCCAACAGAAGGCGATCTAAAGAAAAAGTAATCATTCGTAATAAAGAATCGTCCATAGAGAAAGCTGAAAAAGAGAAATTGTAATTTACGATTATATAAATTGAAGCTCTTACACTGCTGATCACGCTAAAATTTACACCGCCATGTACCAAAATAGAAGAACTCTTGAATTAGAAATTTGTTAAATCACGGATCTGAGAAGATTGATGAAGATAAACTCCTAAAGATCTCGATTGCTGAAATTAAGGAAACAAGTCCAGAATTGCATCAAACCACTAAAAGCAAGGAAGATAGACTTAGGAATTAGAGTTATATTAGGAATCTTTTATTTTTAATATTTTATTTTATTAGGATTAGATCATTGTAAACCGTCTCCTTATGATCTATAAATAAGAGAGCTTGACATAGGAATAATTTCATCGAAGGAATTCTCAGCATCAATTGACAACTGAGGTTGGATTTTCTTCCTATCAATTTAGTTTAGAGTAGTCTAGATATTCAAGGTTCCTCGATCACCATTGACGACTGAGATTGAGAGCTGAAAAATTAGTGTAGATATCTGTAGTTTCTCAGAAGCAATTGACGCCTACGGCTGAGGGGTGAAAGGTATATTTTTACTTTACTTTCTAGTTTAAATTTATTTTTATTACAATTTACTGCTTTATAAACATCTCTAAGTTTTGATTTGAATTGACGACTCAGGTTGAAATTTGCAGATTAGTGTAACGGTATTTTATTTTTTATCTTCAATTTTCTAGAATTTGATTAACGCCCAAGTTTTAGGAGATTGTTGATTAGAGTAAATCTGTACTGATAGGATTCTAGTTTTGATTGACGACCAATTCTAGGAGACTTGATATATAGTGTAACAGTATTTTAATTTCATAAATATCTGAGAACAGAAGGAAACTGATTGACGACCAGGATCCAAAAGTTTGAAAATTAGGATTTAGTTTCTGCACTTTAGTTTAAAAAATTATTCTTTTATTCATATTTCTCAAATAGTTTAGGATCTTAAACGATAAATATAAGTTTTCAGAAAAGTAAAATACAAAGATAAATCACTTCCTCGTGGGAACGATCCTATACTAGCATTATAATTTATATTGTGCGCTTGCAATAGGTTAAGACTTAATTAAAACAACATAAATAGCACGGACAGTGCCTAGAGAGAGAATCAGAGAAAGGGAGAAGGGCACTGGAGTAGAGAGAAATGAAGAGGGAGATGGAGAGGGGGGAGAAGAAGAAGAAGAGAGAGGCACCTAAAAATTTGGGTGGCGGCGGCAAGCGAATGGGTAGTTGGTTGGAAGGGGATTGATCGGGCGACAGAGAAAGAAAGAAGGTGTCGCGACATCGAGCCAGAGAGAGGGCGATAGAGAAGAGAGAGGAGAAAGTCGTTGGGTTTTGCCTTTTTAGGCTAAAAAGTGCTGGCACCCCGGTAGTGAGGCAAAGCGTTGACACCTTGGGAGGGAAGCGCTTACACCTCGATAACGAAGCGTTGACACCCCGATAGAGAAGCGCTAACACCTCGATAACGAAGCTCTAACACCCCGATAGAGAAGCGCTAACAACCTGGAAGCAAAGCTCTAACACCCTTGGAGAGAAGCGTTGACACATCGGATAGTGAGGAGTTGACACCTCGGTAGTGAAGTGTTGTGTCACAGGATCACTTTTTTTATAGTGGACTCACGTGCGGCACCTAGCATCCCACGCTAAGTCAGCCTATCTCACAACCCAGCAATGCTATGCAGATTCTCGAATGCTACAAAGAGTGTGTTGCTTTGCCTGATCAAGCTTCATCTCGCCCCCTGCATTAGGACTTCACCTGCGAAGCAACGCAACAGGTTAGAGACGACAGAGAATGCGAAGGGCAGGGGCACGTAGTTGCAAGGCCCCCTTTGGGCGAGAAGCCACACTACGGGGAGGGTTGGAAATCACCCCAAACACAATGACCCTAGTACACACAACGCGACTAGAGTGACCAAGCACCAAGCTTGGCCCGAATGCATGAGCTCAAGCCCATAAGGCTATCGCATGTGTTAGGTGGGGGACCCTTTTGGCTAACACCACTTGCTAAGACCAAATCCCCCTATATAAGGGTTAAACACCAACATAGGGAAAGGAATGGGACGACCTCAAAGGTATTGGTTTGATATACAATTATAGTACACGCCTTCCGCCCTTGGCACAAAGTGTCATCTTCACCCCAATACGCCCCAGCGTCCTGCACATCTTCCCCCATGTGACCGTGTCACAACCATGTCGTGACCATGATGCGGCCTTGTGGTGATCGCATCACACCACAAGGTCTCGTGCCAAATGGCACCAAGATGTCTCATGCCCTCTTAGCACCACATCGCGTGCCCCCGACACCAGGATGTCGCGTGCCCCCTTGGCACCACATCGCGTGCCCCCCGCACTAAGATGATGTGTGCCCTCTTGGCACCACATTTCGTGCCCCTGGCACCAGGATGTCGAGAGGCCCTATGGCTGGCCGTGCCTCGTCGGATGACCACGTCACATCCTCGTCCCCTCAAAACTGTCAACACCCTCGTTGACACCGAGGCACTTCTCCATAAGAACATACCCCAATTTGCTACAGTCCCTCAGCCCCGGCTTTTACCCCTCTGCTCCGCAAGCACCTCAGTACCTCAGTCATGCCTTCACTCGCGTAGCCAAAATTGTACATTGTTATTTGTTCATCGGCGCCCCCGCCTCACCTCAAGCATCAAAACTGTACATTTTTGGTGTCTAAGTCTTCCCACAACCCACGCCAACAAGACCACAGTGTATAACCCACTCTCAATAATTCAATAACCGAAGAGATCCTATTTTGGGAATGATCTCCTCATCATTAGCTTCCTTCTCTTTACCTTTCACCTACTCTATGGCCAAAGCATTCAAGGTGGCCCTCTGTGGACACTCTCGCACTAGATGTGTCCCACCACCCAAGAAGCAACCCTTCATCGGCGGTCAGTTCTCTCTCTTCCTCTTGTATCCATTCCTTTCCTGACTGAACCACCCATGTCCGCTTTCACTTGGCTTCCCCACCTGCTTATCAATAATGTCTTTGGGTACCTGGTTCGCCTTCTTCACTCGTTCTTGGCGATATTCGGTTAATCGCTTGTCCGCAACTAATGACTCATCTAGGTTATTCAGGCCTCTGCGGCTCAACTCGTTCTGCGCACACAGTGTTAAACCATGTATTAAGTAGAAGACTCGATCCTTCTTGCTCATGTTGTCAATGTCCAGTATCAGGCTCGTGAAGGTCTTGATGTACTCATGCAATGGCCCCATGTGTTTTAATGTCGATAGAGTTTGTCGTGCTATCCATCCGATGTTGGTAGGTAGAAATTGAGCTTGTAGCTCTTTTTTCAAGTATGTCCACGATTCAACTGTCACACTTTCATGGCGTGCTTTGGATGCTCGATGCCTCCACCACAATTTAGCATCTCATACTAGGTATCTCGTCGCAATCCTCAGTATGATCTTCCCATCAAGGTCTCCCAGGGTCTCGAGGTATTCCTCTATGTCCCAAATAAATTTCTTGAGCACTTTTGCCTCGAGAGAGCCTTTGAATGTTTCTGGCTCGGCGAACTTGAACTGTGGCGTCAATGTTCCTTTTGACGCTTTGAGGGCGAGCTTCTTCAAAATGTTCATGTCATCACGCATCTCTTCTAACTTGAGTTTCACATATCGCATGCCTGCTGACAACTGCTCTACGGCCTCGGCCAAGTTGACATAGTTTATCTCATGTCAAGTCAGTTGATCACGTTGGGTTGTCATAAATGATACCACTGAATCCAATCGTTCCATCTGGGTTTCCAAATCCTCCAAATGTTCCCTTGTTACACACCGTCTCAGATCCTCACTGATTTCCTCAGTATCGGCCATGTCGGTGGCTTTAATACCCACTGTCACGGGGTCACTTTTTTTGTAGTGGACTTGTGAGCGGCTCCTAGCGTCCCACGCTAAGTCAGCCTATCTCACAACCCAGCTATGCTATGCGGATTCCCGAATGCTACAAAGAGTGTGCTGCTTGGCCTAATCAAGCTTCACCTCGCACGCTGCGTTAGGACTTCACCTGCGAAGCAACGTAGTAGGTTAGAGACGATGGAGAATGCGAGGGGCAGGGACACATAGTTGCAGAGCCCCCATTAGGCGAGAAGCCACACCACGGGGATGGTTGGAAACCACTCCAAACATGATGGCCCTAGTACAATCGACGCAACTAGAGCGACCAAGCACCAAACTTGGCCCGGATGCACGAGCTCAAGCCCACAAGGCTATCGCACGTGTTGGGTGGGGGACCCTTTTGGCTAGCACCACTTGCTAATAGGAGTTCGAGTCATGGGCTTATGTCCCATGACTCGAGTGAGACGATCACTAACCCCTCCCCCCCCCCCCCTTCCACACACACACACACACACACACACACACACATATATATATATATATATATAAATAATATGGAGTTTGGGATTGTACATCTGAATGTAAGCTTGAGGGCTACGCCCACATAAGATAAGTGCCATGTGGCACCCATCATGCGGACTGCTCACATAAGACGGTCAGATCTTGATTCTACGTGGCACACATCCTTGAGGCCAGCCCTGAAAGCGATTACCATTTTTTTTATATTAATATCAATAGGCCCTATTTCAGAAACTCAACCAAGGCCACCGAAACCTCCAGACCGGCTATAGTTCGAATCCATATCCCCAAATCTCTATCTCTCTCTCTCTCTCTCTCTCTCTCTCTCTCTCTCTCTCTCTATCTCTCTCCATATATGTATATATATATATGGGAGCCGGTTCCGTCCTCCATGGGAGGACGATCACCATCCTCCAAGGTCCACATGACACTCAAAATACTCTTTGGTTAGCACGTGGTGCACGGGTGGATGGTTTAGATAAATTTAAAAAAAAAAAAAAAAATTTGAAAAAAGCTTTTGAAAAGCATAAGTGAATGTTTGACTAGTTTTAATGGTCTACATTTCACAGCTCAAAAAAAAAGGTGGAGATATTTTTTCAAAATTATTTTTTTTTAAAAATGATCTAAGCAATGCACCCGAGGTTCATTTGGCATTGAAACAATATTTTGGATGCCACGTAGACCTCCACCTGGAACCTTGGAGAGCGGATACCTTTATATATATATATATATATGAATGTTAGCATTGAGGTGGAGGTTCCTTCCCTACGCATCTTTCTTGAAGTAGGAAGGAGATGAGTTGAGACTTGAGACTTGAGACAACACCCTTGCATCCATGGTATTAAATATCGGCCGATACCGATACGTATCGGCAATACGTATCGGTTTTTGGCCAAACCGATATATATCAGTCCCGTATCGGTATCGCCGATACGTATTTCAATTGACTTTTTACTTTAAAATAAAAAATAAAAAAAATTGGCCGATACGTATCGGTATCAGCCGATACGTATCGGTATCAGCCGATACATAACGGCCAGCTCGTATCGGTCCCTCCATGAACCGATACCTGATATGCGTATCCGATTTGACACCTTGCTTGCATCGTTGTCTCATGCAATTGTAAATATCTTATATTTATGAACTAACAAACTCTCATTGGGGGTGGCTATTCGAATAACTTTATTCACGTTCTAAGCATTAGATCCAGTGCAATCTTGGCACTTTGGAAAATCACTAATGGTTTAAGTGTTTTGAGTTCTTAGTATTATTGTATTAGTCCTTAGTGCAAAGACTTTAGAAAAGTGTGTTTAGGATTGGCCTCACAACTCGTGAGTCTAATGTGTTTGGATAATGCTCACGTGCCTTAACTAGATTTTTCAGTTTCATAGATTTTTTTTAGTTCTTTATTTTTTACGATGTCATACGGTATAGATCACAACATGAATGTGCCTTATATATTGTAAATAGTACAATAGTTCAGGAGTAACACTTGGGGAATAAATCCCACACAACTGAGCACTCACATAGAATGGCACATAGGAGAGTAAATCTCACCCAACAACCCTCACCTTATTGATATAAAGAAGGAATGTCATGACTCGAAATTCTACCCCATCCCGAGGGCCTAAAATTTCAAGTTATGTCCTGCACATATCCTGAATATGCTCAGCAAACATACACTTAACCAGAGTTATTGCACAATCTGGTTCCACCAAATCTGTAAAAACTAAGAAATAAAAATGAAATAATATAGCAACCATAAATATGAATAAAAGCGATGAATCTAATAAATCCATAAATAAAATGGTAATGAAAGTCGAAAATAAATCCAATACAAGAAACCATAAAGTCAATAATAATAATATAAAACTAAACTCAGTACAGAGTCCACAAATATCAATAATCGGTACTCATATCAAAATCAACGCCGAGGTCCTCCTGATCTCAGCGTCCATGAAATAAACACCAATAGGATCAGAATCGCTAGCGGTCGCTTCGTCCATATAATCACTTGCAACTGTTAGATTATCGTGGGGTAAGTTTATTCAATCACGTAAACTTCGTGGATACACCAACAATCCACCACATTCTGTTCATGTGCATTATGGGTATATTACGTGAGTGATAAACATAATATAGCAATGGAATCAGAAAGACAACCATGTATATATCAAAAAGTTTATATCATAACATAAATGCAGGACCATAATCTATACACTCATATCTTTCAGTACTTCACCATATCTCATAACATAACATATCTTATTATTCTCGCATATACGTCTGTATATCGCATGAGCGTAACTAACATACTCATAAATCTTAAACATGTGCCAGAGACGTTGTTTGAACTACCATATGAAGGTCACCATAGTATCATACCACCATATCATAACGCCCCCTTGTCATACTCATACTCCTCCATCCAGCCTAATGGGAAGACATAATAGCCAAACGTAACTCCTAACTTACTCATACTCATACTCATAATGTCTCACAAAGATCCGTCTTGACCGAAAGATATTGTTGCCCTTTTGGTGGCTACGCAAGGAACGGCACGTACATATACATAAGTTCTTAATCTTTTGTTAGCCTATACAGCGGTGTCATATTATCGTACTCATAACTTATCTTATCTCATACTTATACTCATAACATACTCTTATAACTTAATCCTAAGATGAGCTATAGTGGGATAACCTCACCACCGCTAAGGCCTAAGGGTCAAACCTCATATCCTAATTCATATCTTATCCTATCATATTAAAACTCGAGGTGATTGGGTCACAGTATACGAGATTACACTGAATTCACACTCACCTGATTCGTCATGAGTCCCACCATTTTAAACCAGTCAATGCGCGATCGAACACATCCTATGCGACGAGATCTCAGAAGAATAAAATGGATTGATGGGTACCCACCTCTTGAAACATGAACGATAGATCTATGGTGATTCGGGTTGAAAAGGTCGATGCCCAAGGCATCAATTCGTCTAAGTCTTGAGAGAATAATTTTTGCCATTATAAATAAAACTTTAAAAGCTCTTTACTCTCTACAATAAGAAATTATTCTCCCCCAAGACTTAGATGAATTGACGCCTTCGGCATCGACCTTTTCAACCCAAACCGCCATAGATCAACCCTTCATGCTACAAGAGGTGGGTACCCATGACGAGTCGAGTGAGTGTGAATTCAGTGTAATCTCGTATACGGTGACATATATAGTGATCCTATCACCCCGAATTTTAATATGATAGAATAAGATATGAATTTGGATATGAGGTTTGACCCTTAGACTTTAACTGTGGTGAGGTTATCCCACTATGGCTCGTCTTAGAATTAAGCTGTAAGAGTATATTATAAGCATGAGTATGAAATAAGATAAGTTTTGAATACAATAATAAAATACTATTGTGTAGGCCAGCAAAAGATTAAGAAATTATGTCTCTATATATGTTATTCCTTATGTAGCCACTATAATGACAACGTCTTCAGCTAAGATGAGTCTTTGGGAGACATCATGAGTATAAGTAAGTTAAGAGTTATATTTGACCATTATGTCTCCTCATGAGTATGAGTAAGTTAGGAGTTATGTTTGACCATTATGTCTCCCCATGAGTATGAGTAAGTTAGGAGTATGAGTATGACACGGGGACGTTATGATATGGTGGTATGAAACTATGGTGACCCTCACATGATAGCTCAAGCAGCGAATCTGACACGGGTCATTTAGGATTTATGAGTATGTTAGTTATGCTCATGCGATGTATAGACATATGTGCGAGAATAATAAGATATGTTATGTTATGAGATATGATAAGGTACGTTACGATATGAGTGTATAAACTATAGTCCTGCATTTATATTATGATATGAGCTCTTTGATATGTATAATTTTGTCTTTGTCTTTCTGATTCCATTAATATACTATGTTTATCACTCATGTAATACACTCACAATACACATAGAATGGGGTGCATTGATGGTGTATCTACTGAGTTTATGTAATTGAATAAACTCATCCCACGATAATCTAACAGTTACAAGTAATTATATCGACGGAGAGACCTGTGACGGAAAACACAGCATAGCTACCCGAGCCTTCTACAACAACCACTCGTTACCTTTGGTGCCTGGGCGGCACACGATATGTCATCAGGGCACACGACATCTTGGTGTTGGGGGCACGCGATGTGGTGCCATCAAGGCATGCGACATCTTGGTGCTTGGGCGGTATGCCATGTGGTGTCAGGAGGGCGCACAACATGTAGCCAGGAGGGTATTGCGATGTAATTGCGACACGGACGTGATACGATCGCATGAAAGGATGATGCGGGGAGTTATGAGCGTAATGGTTGGAGGCTTGACACTGTGTACCACGGACAGAGGTCGTGTGTCATGGGGGTATAATAAACTAATACGTTTGAGATTTTCGGGTTGTTTATCCATAGTTAGTGTTTGGACCATCTATGTGGGAGAGGTGTTAGATGAATGCCTTCCACCCACACAGGACCTTATGTCGCTAGAGGGTACACAAGTGTCTCCTAGGCCTAAAAGGGTGGGCGTAGGACATCGCAGCTGCAGTGTCATGTGACACCCAAGGTGAGGTTGACATATGACCCCGGACTACGTGTCACAGTGCATATCGCTTGACAACTTCACGAGAGCCCTTAAGGGTTGCATGGGACTCGGTAGAGCACGACAACAAGAGGGTTAAATGCGAACGTGTGTTAGTAACTCAGAACGTACATGATAGTGGGCTTGGCTCGGTATGTCGACAAGACATGTTGGGATGAGACGGCATGAGAAGTTGCATACCACTACTATTGCAAAGCGAGGTACTTGTGCAAGGCACATGAGAGTGAAGTTTGAGCAGGCCAAGTAAGGCACGAATGTACAAGCGAGTGTGTCGTACGTGACACAATGCGTCAGTTTGGTAGGCCTTTAAAGAAAGTAATCATGAATGAGGAGTTCCCGTCCTCTAGGCGGGTGATATCAAAACTGATGGAGAGATAAATTGGCTTTTTGGTATGTTGTAGCGAAGCATTGCACGAGTATGATGGCACATCGGAGCGCGCCCCCGTGACAGTTGGAATCAGAGACGGCTGACTTAGCGCGTTGGGCGTTAAGTGCCGCACGGGCTGGCACGTTGAAAGAGTGCTCCCATGACAGACCGCTAGCTATTCTGATCCTATTGGTGTTTATTTCATAGACGCTGAGTACCAGGAGGACCTCAGTGTTGATTTTGATCCGAGCGCTGATTATTGATATTTGTAGACTCTGTACTGAGTTTAGTTTTATATTATTATTGTTGACTCTATGGTTTCTTGTATCGGATTTGTCTCTGACTTTCATTACCGTTTTATTTGTAGATTTATTGGATTCATTGCTTTTATTCATATTTATGGTTGCTATATTATTTCATTTTTATTTGTTGGCTTTCACGGATTTTATGGAATCAGATTGCGCAAGAACTCTGATTAACTGTATGCCCGCTTAGCATATTCAGGATATATGCGAGTCATAACTCGAAACTCTAGGCCCTCAACATGGGGTAGAATTTCAGGTCGTGACAGAGGAGGAAAGAGGAAGGAGAAAGCAAACATGGAGTGTAGAACCAACGACCTCAAGCCTCACAAAGGAGGGAGGATACCAACCCGAGTTACCCCTCAATCGGCCAGTTTCATAGTTACATAAGGGGGTCAACAAGGAATCCATTATTAATTATTGTTAAATGTTCAATAAGATTTAGCCATTAGATAGGCGAGAATATTGACTTCAACAATTTATTATTTTATTAAATGACATTTAGCAATAATTCACTCATATTCTATAGCTGCAAAGTTGGTTAACACATTCAACTAGTTGGACCAAAAGCAATTGAAGGTTGCCCAAATAATCTAATGATTAAATTCGGATCTGGTCAACATGGTCAATTGCAAACATTCAAAGTCTGTGTGCCTCCTAAGAGTTGACCGGGCACCATTGACACGTGTAGCTGCATGGTTGTGTACCATATACCAAGCTCTCTCTATAAATAAAGCCAAGTCATTCTATGTTAAGAGAAAATTCATGCATTTCAGGTCCGGTTCACATTTCCCTATAAATATCTGGCTTTCACATATTTTTAGGAGCTCTTGCATATTCAGAAATTGGCCTTTTGATAGAAAGAAAGGATTAGATAAAAAGAGATCTTTGATAATGCCATCACCACCGAATAGAAAATCACAAAAAAGCTAAAATAACTATCGAATAAGAATGATCGGAAGGCCCAACGAATCATCATGAAGACATAAGCAAACATTGTGGCTGCACAGAAGCTTCATAATCTCATTGAAGAGAGTTAATCCTTAAGGGCCTGTTTGGCTTTGATCATCACCCATTCCTAAGGGTTTATGAGCCTCTTTAGGTTTTAGAAAAAATAAATTAATTAATATTCGGATTTTTTTAGCCCTTCCAATCATAGATCAATTTTTCTCCCTTCCCTGAATCTGGTGCTTTGAAATTTTGTACCTTTGACCAACTTTTGAACTCTAACGAATCCTGATTTTTTTCCAACGTTAAATCGTTGACCTTCGATGATAACATGACTGTTTAGACCGGTTTGACCTTAGTTAAACCTTTTATGTCTGTGATGCGGTCTCTGACCCACCTTTCTTAGCTGGGAAAATGCAACCAAGCTCAAATCTGAAAACCAATTCCTGACTTGAGCATCAATTTGAAGCTCGAGCCCCTGTGTGACGTGTGTGTATTGCACACGACTCAAACCCCGAAATAGATCCAAGCTTTAGACCGATTTGACCTTAGTCAAACCTTTGATGTTTGTAATGCGGTCTCTGACCCACCTTTCTTAGCTGGGAAAATGCAACCAAGCTCAAATCTGAAAACCAATTCCTGTCTTGAGCATCAATTTGAAGCTTGAGTCCATGTGTGAAGTGTGTGTGTTGCACATGACTCGAACCTCGAGATCGAGCCAAGCTCGAGCCCACATCTTCAAGCACAATCATGATAACACATGGACTTATTAGTTATGATTAATTAATAATTTAAAACGAGAAAAATAGTATGCGTGTGATCAGGAGCGGTCATGTGCGCCCTAAGCATGAACCTAACCCGAGCCAATAATGTAACATCTCGAAAATCCTGAACCCAAACGCGCCCGACTACGTGTACGTGTTCGGCAAGACACACAACACCACCTGGACTCTCTGCAAACTTCTTCTTCACAAGAATCATCGTTGATTCCGACCGCTCATCATTGTTTCCGACCATTTCTCATTGATTTCAACCGTGAGAAACCTTCGAACTCCGACCTCGTTTAGATCGAGGAGAGAGAGGGAGTGTGGCTTCGAACAAGTGTGAATCGATCATCGAATGTGTTGCATGTATGACTTAGGAAATGAAGATCATTGCATGTTATTGTAGAGTTTCATTTCGGCATCGGTCACCGTGAGAATCCATATGCGTGACCTCGAAACCCTCTTTTTGAAATCGATCATCACAAGCTTCGTATGTAAGATCTAAGAGGGTAAGTATATAGCCAAAGCAATGTGCATTTAATTTCTAAATTTATCCAAGCCCTAGAAATCATAAAAAATCTTAGGTCAAATATTACCTAATTCCTAACCTCCATTAGAGCTTAAGAACCTTCCTTAATCACCCCCAACTATATAAATAGAGGCCCCCGCCCTTCACTTTAAAAAAACAAAAAGAAAAAAGAAAAACGAAAATAGAAAAAAAAGATTTTTTATTTAGAAAAAAGAAAAGCCAGAGAGATATTTCCACAAAAGAGAATACTCTAGAAAAAGTCTCCCACCGACTCAAAGCTAGAAGCTTCTAGGTCTTGAAACCCAAGTTCATCCCTTACCTCCATACTTCCCTCAATATCATTTCTAAGTCACAACAAGCAAAAAAAATCATCTCTAACCCATTTACCTTCGGAAGCTCACAGGAGTTAGCATCAAAGCAAAGATCTGCGGTGGTGCTACAATTGCTCGAGAGATCCAACTCTCCCCTCTATTCCTCTACCTTCTTTTTTTGTCTCTTGCTTTTTCTCTATCCTAAAATTTGAGCCGTTATGTTGCCGAAATTTCGGTGATTATGGGGGCTCAAATAAGATCGGAGTGCCTTTGGGCAAAAGGAAATGTTGTTTGCTTTTGTTCTTTATTTTAAATTTGACCATAGTAGATACCGCTTATGAGTGGGTAGGGTGTTTAACACCTTTCCAATTGATGACCAAAGTCCCTACCTAGAGGCTTTAGCGTAGACCGGATTCAGAGTCATGTTTTGTACTTTAGTGCATGGAATATTGATTTGGGTATCCCAGGAGACGAAAAGCTTCGGGTGGTGACTCCATTTTTTTCTTGAGAGAGCATCGTCGTGACGAGCCCGCAAGAGGTCATGGTTGCACAGATGGTGACTGATAATGACAGGGCCAATCAAGTGACTAGGAGAACAAAAGGTGTCAGTCAAGTGACTAAGCGAAAATTATCGAAATGTAAAGAGCCGAATCGTAGGGATAAATAAAAAAATGTGCTAGTCAAGTGACTAGTGAAAATTGCCGAAATGTAAAGAGCCGAATCGCAGAGGTAAGTAAAAAAAGGTGCTAGTCAAGTGAATAGCGAAAATTGCCGAAATATAAAAAGTCGAATCATAGGGGTAAGTAAAAGTTGCATAAACATAGGGGTAAGTAAAAAATAGATACATAATTGTTAGGGTAAATAGAAAAAAAAATTGAGAGCCAAATTAGCCAAATCATAGAAAAATACACAGGCAATGGGGCCAAAACTTCAAGTGAAAGTTCTAAAGACACATAACCCAGGACTCCTCTGTCTCTTTTGTGTCATCCTCAGTCATGAACTGGATGTCCTCATAGGGAAATTCAGTCCTTAGCGACTCATAATCAAGTAATGGATTCTCGACAAGATGATCAGTGAGTGCTTACCCCTTGATTAATTTTTGGGTGACATACGTGATGTCAAATTCTGATAGGAGAAGCTGCCAGCGTGCAGTCCGTCCAATGAGAGCTGGCTTTTCAAATAAGTACTTCAACCGATCCATTCATGTCAGAAGGAGAATTGTCTGAGATAGCAAATAGTGACGAAGTCTCTGTGTATCCCATACGAGAGCCAAGCATGCTTTCTCTAGATGAGAATAGTGTGTCTCGTAGTTAATGAATTTCTTGCTTAGATAGTAAATGGTCTGCTCTCTTCTTCCGATTTCATCGTGTTGCCTTAAGACACATCCCATCGAGAATTTTGTCATAGAGAGGTACATTAAGAGTGGTCTCTCGGGTACTAGTGATATCAAAACTGAAGGATTGAGAAGATAATCTTTGATTTTATTGAACGCAGCTTGACAATCGTCGTTCCATTCGACGGCGAATATTTACTTAATAGCTTGAAAATCGGTGTGCAAATGGGAGTGAGTTGTGCAATGAATCAACTTATGTACTGTATTATGCCCAAGAAACCTCTTATCTCTTTCTCAGTAGATGGTGGAGGCATCTCAACAATGACTTTTATTTTGATTGGGTCGACTTTGAGGCCCCTTCTGCTGACGATGAAGCCAAGTAATTTTTTAGACATGACGTCTAATGCGCATTTTTGAGGGTTCAGACGTAACCTGTATTTTCTCAACCTCTCGAACAACTTTTAGAGGTTGATCAGATGATCACCTCTCTCCTAAGACTTGGCTATCATGTCATGACATTCACTTCAGTTTCTCGGCACATCATGTCGTGAAAGAGTGTTGTCATGGCCCTTTGATATGTTGTCCCAACATTTTTCAACCCAAACGACATGACTCAATAGCAAAAAGTTCCCCATAGGATGATGAACGCTGTCTTTTCTCGGTTTGCTTCTTCCATTCTTATCTGATTGTAATTAGAGAATCCATCCATGAATGAGAGCATCTCATGCCTAGTAGTGTTATCAATCAAAATGTCGATGTGTGGCAAAGGAAAGTCATCTTTCGGGCTCGCCTTGTTGAGATTTCGAAAATCAATGCACATGCGAATCTTTCCATCTTTCTTGTGGGTATTTGGAGTCCATAAGAAAACCCCACGTCGTACTGCTTTATGACTTCATCATTCACTTTTAGCATCCATTCCAGCCTGAGACGTCTCAACTTTTGCTTGACTGACTTAATGTTGGGATATAGCCGCAACTCATGCTTAACCAAGTCGGTGTCCAAACCTGACATGCCATCATATGACCATGCGAAGATGTCTTGGTATGACCGAAGGAAATCAATCATGTTTTTCCTTTCCTCAGGAGACAGCGACGTTCTAATTTCAGTGATTCTAGGAACTTCCTCAGTACTCAGATTGACATCTTCAGTCTCTTTAACGATTGGGGTAGGGCCATGCTCAAAATTGACATATTATTCAAGAAGCTCATTGGGAAGCTCCTCAATTAAGTCCTTGTCATCCAGATCTGTGACTCCTACCTCTTATTATATTTCTACAGAAAAGAGGTATACTTCACATCGGGTGGGCTCTTCAATTAAGCCATCATTTTTCCCCACAGTATATTGAGAACTGAAATTTAGGATTTCGATGGAGACTGAAACCGAAACATTTCGATTTCAGCCAAAATTTTGAACCATGGCCTAGTCCACAAGGATGTAAGAGATTACCAACATGTGTGCATTGTTGGTAATCATTCAGAACTCAGCAGATTTGTTTGCTCGAATTTCAGTTCCATAATTTTTACCAACGATTGGAATTTTTTTTTTTTGATCAGTAATGTAAACAATATATTGAAAGCAAGCAAGATGTGAAAGGACCAATACAAGGACACCAATACCAAAAAAACAGATGCGCAAAGGCCAGAAAAAACAGAGGAACTCCCAGAGTAAAAACAATCGAAAGATACAAAAGTCAGCCAGACCAGACAACCCCACTCTTAATCCGGATCCCATGAAGGGATTTCACCCCTAATTCCGTCACAACCTCTAGCGACCCATAACCACATTAGGTCTCTAATGGACTTAAGAATCATCCCCACTAGCTGACGTTTGCGTTGAAAGATTCGCACATTTCTTTCAAGCCAAATACTCCAAGTAACCGCAAAGAAATCAGTCTTCTAATAGTCTCCCAGTTGGCCTTCAAAACTGACGGAAGACCATGCCAGAAACTTGTGGTAGGACGATGAGGGGGTCACCCATGGCATATTAAAATACTTTAGGATGACACTCCAAATCTTGCGGGCCACCCAACAATGGAGGAAGAGATGCGCCACTGACTTTTCTTCATGGAGACACATCACACATAGGTTGGGCATGATCTTTCCCCGTCGAATAAGCTGGTCAATCGTAAGAAATTTTCCTTTGAAAAGTGTTCACGCGAAGAATTTAACCTTGGAGGGGATGACTTCCTTCCACAGCCCCGCCCCTTGGAACTTGACCAACGGGCGACTCAAAAGCATTCGAAAGTACGACTTGATGTTGAAGCAGCCGTTTTTACTAGGGTACCAAACCCGCTCATCCAGACGGCACAGATTCCTGAGTAGCTCATCGAGGGAATATAGTAATCGATCGTAGGAGTCCACCTCATTCCCTCTAAGACGTCTGCGAGTGGTAACATTCCACAGCCTGCCCCCTTCAGTATCCAAGAAAAAATCAGCAATCACACCCTGCGGGTTTCTGGATATGATAAAAATGTCCGGAAATAAGGATTTGAGAGGCCCACACTCAGCCCAAGTGTCCTCCCAGAATCGAATCTGGGTACCACTGCCCCAACTATACCGTACCCACCTGGAATAAAGATTCCAAGTACCACAAATGCCTTTCCACCACTGTGATGTGCCCCTGTGAACAACAACGCTAATGCCCTAATTGTCATTCGATTGACCATACTTTTCAGCCAACACAACCCGCTAGAGGTTGTCCGTTTCGCCATCAAGTCCAGCCCCCAGAACCATTTCCCCAAAAGCGCAATATGTCCACCATAAACTGTGGATGCCTAGGCCACCACAACTAAATGGGTGCTGACATGTGTCCCAGTTCACAAGATAATATCGTTTATCAAGACCCGTTCCCTCCCATAAGAAGTGCCTTTAAATTTGTTCAAGTCGAAGAATAACGTCGATCGGGCATTTGAACATCGACATATGGAAAATGGGCAGACCAGATAAGACAGTTTTAACTAACAATTGGATTTTCATATAAAATTGTTGTTCCTTATTTGTATGGCTGTATTTATAATCGTAAGATAGAATTGGAAATTCATTCACTATAAATCCTGACCATCATTTAAGCACCGAACGATGTTTAAATGATCTTACACCATTTATTGGCTTATGATCTTGGATGATTAACATTCATTTATAAACATGATCCTTTGAATGGGATATATTACAATGATGGATTGCCACTTAAGAAATATAGATTGATCCTAAATATATGCCACATGGCACAATGATAAATCACTCTTCAATAGTGTGAGATAAAAAGTGGCATTTTAATGGTGGATGACTTTAAGGCCTTGTTTGGCGGAACGATTTCTGCAAAAAACCCTGTAAAATTTCAAGATTTTACGGAAACCCAAACTTTCAATTGTTTGGCAATCCTGTGGGACCCACAAATCAAAGCTTTTTTAATGAAAAACTCAGATAAAAGATTCTACCAAAATTTGGCTGAAAATCATTTCCGCCCATGACATGGGTTATTCCCATTAAAGAGGAATTTTATTTATTACCCTTACAATCCGAAATTCGTTCTTCGCAACTCGAATATTTCATGCTAAAATCGTTTGACTGCTTTGGATCAACCGATCAAAGTTTTTTTTCACCATAATTTTTTATATAATGGATCTCGAGACCATGAGCTTATCATCAAATGCTCAATTTTTTCTTTGATGTGGCACACATGTCAATTCATCTCTGTTTATGCTCACGTGTTCTCTAAGAGCGCCTACGTCCTAGACCCCTAAAAAAACGTTGATTTCTTCGGATCAGATGCTGGAGATTTTTTTAACAAAGATCTTCCACAAAATAGATCTTGGGTGCATGGCGCATCAATCTGACGGTCAATATAGCACACATCATGCTCAAATGTGACTTTAGGGCCATTTTTTGGGGATTGGGGACACATGGAATTACAAACTGGCCGTTTCATAGGTGCTACATGATCTTAAGATCCATTCTATGGACGATTGGAGTAAAAAACCATCAACCTCATCTGATCCAAAGCAATCAACAATCTTCAAGGGATCTGGGACGTGGGTGCTTTTAGAGAACACATGGACGCAAACAGAGGTACCCATAAACAACGACACCAATAAATGTAACCCAACCAAGGATCAAAATTTCGGTCGAAATGACCGAAATTTCGGCCCAAATTATCAGTTTCGGTCCTCACCAAAATGATAATTTGGACCGAAATTTCAGTCATATTTTTGTATGGGATTGAAATTTTGATTCAAATTTTCGGTGTCGGTCTCCTCCAAAATCGAAATGAAACCCGAAAATTTGATCCTTGAACCCAACCATCTAAGCCACTTAATTTGAAGGCCATGATCTAAAGATCATAAGTAAAAGATTGGCACCAAGCATAATCTTCCAAATCTTATGACTCAATGCACTCCAAAGCCATTATCCGATTCAATAGTTGATTCTATCGAATCATATGATAGAGATTGACTTTTGCACCACTCTTTTGCGTCGTAGATCTGTAAATCATGACCTTTCTATCAGACCAATTAGCTGCAACGTCACCTCATAATCGTACTATTTATTCACCCTGTAAAATCGTAATCTCGCCCCATCTCCTCCGGCCAACATGCATTGATTGCTTTGAATCTGACAAAGAAGATTGTTTTTTATCCCAATCTTCCACATGATGCATCTTGAGATCAAAGGTATATCATTAGATGATTTTTTTATTTCATGTGGCATTCATTCGAAAAAACGACCCGTGATTTTTATTTGAGCTTGATGTATGTCTCACGAGTTTGGAGTTGCTGTTTGAGATGTGTACCATGCAGAATAAAAAACTAACTATCGGAGTGTATGCCCGTGATCTCAAGACCCATCTTCTAAAAGGCTGGGACAAAAAAAAATTCATGTTCTAATTCAAAGCGATTAATGCAGTTTGGCCCGACGAGATGGGATGAGGTTATAGGTTCACATGGTGTGAAGAATGATGCCTTACGAAAATAATTTTACACAATATAGCCAAACAACTGAAAAAAATAAAATCAAACCATTGTAAAATTTTAAAAATATAACTTCTCATGAGTTATTTTATTTACAAGCCCACGTAGAGTTAAAAAAAGACTATTTCCATGAGTTTTGTCAAACAAAGCCTAATATCTTTTGGTGCTTAAATGTCGGTTTTGGACCCAAAGAGCTTAACTATTCAAGAATGAGTGAAAAAATAGGACTAACAAAGCTGACACCAATTAGATGATTAAGGATATGATGATAGAGGTTGCCCTCTAAACATTGTACGACTCTTCGGTAGTTTTGGTACACGAAGCCCGTGCCATTTTGCCACCCAGGCTCTTCCTAGACACAACTACAGCGAAACCTAACGACCCAAACGGTTCTCTCTGCACCTCCTCATAGTGCCACCTCCCCCAGCTTCAACACCCCCATCAACCGCCCTGTTGCTGTTCCAAAATCATCTCCTACCATTGCTCCAGTGCCAAACCCAGATTTTCTATGGGTTGCCCGACCCAAATTTTCTACTGCTCGGCACATAAACATGACCCGTAAGGTCGGGTCAGCCAAAAATTCGGTCGTATTGATCTGACCCAACCCGATTATATATAAAGTCAGGCAACATAAGAGGTTTTTAATTGGGCAAGGTCGGATCGGACATCCTTAACTCGTCTGGTTGAGTCGAGTCAAGATGTACCATCTGGTCAGGTCGGGCATGTGACTTTTACCGGTCAATTATCCAACCCCACCTGACTTCACCCATTGATACCTACAAGACCAGCCCTGGCCCAAGGCCCACGAGGCAGCTGCTTCGGTCTCAAATTTTTGGAGCCCCCAATTCTTGTAAGTTTTTACGAGCTAGTTGGTTAATATAAATTTTAAAGGTTTAACTGGTTAAGTGACTAGTGTTGCTTTGCTTTTTACCCAATAGGTTGTGGGTTGAACTCTTTCTAAGGCCCGTATTTGCATTTATTTTTATGGGTTTCAATCGGGTCGGGTCACTAGCCTCATTGGGCCAAGTCAACAATATGTATAAACTCAATGAATTTTTTGGCCCAATTTTGACCCAATGAATTCTTTGGCCCAATCTTTATATATATATATATATATATATATATATATATATATATATATATATATATATATATATATATATATCATTTTGGGATTTAGGTGTCACGTGGCAGTCCAAATGAACTACATGATAGAATTGAACCGTAAGATCACATCTTAGAGATCCATTTTCATATATATATATATATATATGAAAATGGCTCCCTAGTACATAGTCGTAGGGTTGAACCTTACAACGTGATCCACTTATGCTGCCACTTGGCCCTCAAATTTCGAAATGACATCCGTTCCTCTTAAGGTTCAACCAGCCTGCTAGGGTTTTAGAAAAAGAAAATTTTGTCTAAACTTTTTTTCCTTTTAAATCTCATGTCAAATTTTGTGGTTTGCTTAACAAACATGGTGTATTGAATTTTGTCCAATTTTGACGCAAAATCAGCCTAACTTAATATGGTGATTTCATGCTTGTTATAGCCTCATTTTTCGCAAATGATCTATCATTTTTTATCTAGTCGACGAGAGCTATCTAATGAACATAGTTATGGAACTTATTTTTTTCTCTATCATTTTTTATCAACTTGACAAAAGCTATCTAATGAACCTATTTATAGAACCTTTTTATTATTATTAGTTATGGAACGTTTTGAACTATTAAAGTGCTAAAGAAATGGCAGTGAAAGATTCAATGGCAGTAAAAGTACTAAAAAATACTAAAAAGTTATTGGTTTGGTTACTCAATCTGTTGGGCACGTTCTACTATTTACCTTCTCTCGTTTTATGTTGCATCTTCAGTTAATATATACTTTCGTTATTTTTTTAATTGCATTATAAACAGTAGAATGGAATGTGTTGATATTTGTAATCTAGGAGCAATGAGGATTGTTTTATTTATTAAAATATAAAAATTATATTGAAACATTTTTTTTTATGATAAATATGAAAGAGGAGCCCCACTGTAGGAATTTGCCTCGGGCCTCCAAAATCTCAGGGCCCACCCTCCTTGGACAGTTACATAATTAATGTAGCTATACATTACGACCTCGTTCGGGTGTTTCCTAACTTTTCTCAAAAAAGCTCAAAAAATTAGAAACTCTGATTCTTGCTCATTCCTGACAGACTCAGATTCCTGGCTTTTCTCGGATGTGTTCTTAAGTTACTCTGATTCCTATTTTTTCTCAGAAAAGCACATAATCATATTGTTCTTAAGTTCATCTCAGAAAAGCTCAAAATCAGTTGAAATGTTGGTTGTGCAACGACTATAGACATATTATTTAATCATCGGTCAATGAGTCGAACTTGGATTTGGACCAAATTTTACGGGCTATCAATCTATGCGAGGTAGAACATATTGGACGGTACTTTTTTTATAATATGACTTGTAGAAGGATAATACCAAAAACCTCACGCGCGCGCACGCACGCACACACACACACACACAACCACACATGTATATATAGCAAATAAATATTATAAATCGATTCAAGTTCTCAGACCGAAAATATTAATGTCAAAATAAAATACCTTCATATATAAAAAGTCCAAATAATAAACATCATAAAATATCATGTTCTGCTCCAATCTTATGCACTGGGAATTAATAGATCATGAACTTCAAACCAGACAACCCAAACCAGATTGCATTTTGACATGTCACATGTCCCTAAAATACCAAGTCTTTCTCTAAATTTGGTGCAACATGACTCACATTTCATTATCAATAATTTTATCTATATATATATATATATATATATATATATATATATATATATATATATATATACACACTTAATGGCTGATATTCAAACTCGCCTATCGGATGGATCACATCCACTTGTGGACATGATTCTTTGGCTATAATATTTTTTAATGATAGATTGCCGCATGAATCATTTAAATTGGTCATAAATTGGTGTTTCATGGCATATTAGGAAATCACACTTCAATGGTGTGAGATAACAAATTCTAATTGAGTGGTGTTTAAAGTTCCGCAAGAACCATTATACTATATTAAAAAAAATTAATTTTTTACTCAAATTGTTATTGTGTTATAGTGGTTAAGTAATTGCTTAATGACACTTGAGTTCCAAGTTCAAACCTCTTAATTTCGTCGGCAAGAGAGGTGTTGCTTTCTTTAGGAAAGTGACCAAAAATATGTGGACCCCACCTAAACTCACAAACGGCGGAATCATTCGGAAACCATCCACGCGAAAAGGGCTACTTTCCGAGTTCAAATTAACTCCGAATCTTGATGATTGCGAACTCCTGAATGAGCCCTACAACTCTCATATATGCAAGATTTGGGAGATTCGGGTTGCGTATGGCATAGCTCTCTGCTAGCCCCTACCATAACAGAGCTCACCTGCTTTAGCAAATTCCCATCCTCTTTATTAACATCTTGCTACCTGCTTTAGCAGGTATTCCTTCTCCATAATAACTTTTTGCATAGCAAGATTTACCTGTTCAACAGTTCTACCCTCTTCTCTACTCAGTCCTTGTCAAAGCTGATTTTATTTGCTCTGATAGGGAGCTAGTAGAGAGTAGAAAGGTTATTGCTAGAGCAGATAAATCTTCCTTTGAAGGGAGTTAAAAAGGAGAGTAAAAATCAACTAAAGTAGTTGAACTCTACCGTGACAAGGGCTAACACAGAGCGTTGCCATGCGCAGCCTCACCCAACAATTATCTCTCTAAAAGCTTAGCTCACAAAATAAACTTCTATAGTCTGTAACTGCTTATTATTAATAATTAAAAAAGTTAGGTTTTATGGCTCCTCCTTCATCTCAATTTTAATGGCAGAAGCCAATCGATCGTAAGCTATGCCCCATGCGCTGCCCATATCATCACTCCACTTTGACCCAACTCCCTCGCGAATGGTCCTCAGCAATGCCTCCTTCACAATCTGAAGTAAACCGAGAGACACTTACCAAGTAGAGGTGGAAAAAAAAAACTGAAAAACCAAGAACCAATAAAACCGAATTGTACAAAACCAATCCGAAACTGATCCAAAACTGAAACTGATTTTGGATCGGTTCGATTTCAGTTTTGGGTGCCGAAAACCCAAAACTGGTTGAGTAGGGAGAGAAAACTGCCCCTAAAACCCAAAAAATAAAAAAACCTCTTCCAAAAAAAAATTAATAAAAAAATTACCAAAAATTGAACCTAACGTACATAAATCGAATCGGGTCGGTACGGTTTAGGTTCAAGGGGGTGGGGAGTTCAGTTAACCGAAACCGAACATTTCGGTTCAGTTTTAGATGAACTCACTTCGAAACCAAAATTTCAATTTCAGTTCGATTAACCGAACTTTCACCCCCACTAGTGCCAAGTTTTCCTAGGATAAATTACGGGGAAGTTCTTTTCATGCCTACCCAATTTGTGAGGGTGCCTTGAGTGTAAACTCAATTGACTGAGTTGAATTAGACGAGATCTATTTTCATCCCAATCTTTTACACGATTAATCTTGTTATCATAGGTGTACCATCAGACTGTTATATTTGTATTCCACGTGGTGCAAATCGCAAAAGGTTATCTTAAAATTATGTTTGAGTGAATTCCACATGGAATGCAGAACTAAGCGTCAAGAACTCAATATCATTCACGCGAAAGATTAGAGAGCGAAAATTGATCTCATTATTTTCATTTGAAGCAGTCAATGGGTTTACAATGTAGGCGCCTTTAGTAATTGAGTAAGCCGGAACAAGGCTACCCTAAATTAATATTGGGGAGCTAATACTTGCACACCAAAAGTTGGCCCTTCCAAACAATTTAAAAGAAAAACTTAAAGCGGACCTCTGATTGCACTAGTCCCAACCCTTTAAAAATCATTGATTGCCTTAGATCAAATGATAGAGATTGTGTTTCACCTCAATCTTCCACACAATAGATCTTGAGATTTTGGCCAACCTATCAGACGATCAATATTTGATTTCATGTATCACAGATCCCCAAACAATGGCCTTTGAATTATATGGCACACATCACACTCAAACGTGAATTTATGGCTTTTTGGGGAATCTGTGACACATGTAACAAAAAAGGAGTCTAATAAGTGTGCCATGACCATCTATTATTTGTAAGATTAGGCTGAAACATGGCCTCCATCATCTAATTTGAAGCAATTAATAGTTTTTAAGGAGTCTAGGACGTGGGCGCTTTCAGGGCATGCAAGGGCACAAAGGTACCCAAAACTTAATATTTTAGAGACACATTCCATGTGGAAACACCATGTAAGTTGTCCGATGCCATGATCTAAAGGACATTGGTACAAAAGCTTATCACAAAACACAATCTCTATCATATGTTTCAAGGCAATCAATCGTTAAATCATATGATGACCTTTGAAAACCTGGGAGGGACTGTCGGGCCTCTTAGAGAACTTGCAGGGGCATGTGCACCAAGTTAACACATGTTGGGTCAATACAGGATATAAATCCCTAGGGTGACCTTTTAAACTCAGGTCACCTGTTTTCAGAGGCGGGTACTCAGCCATCATGCCAAAGACCTTGAAGTTGACTGTGTGTTTCATTCCAATCTTTTGCATTAAAGATCTTCATATCATAGTCTTTAAATCAGACGGCTAATATTTAGCTGATGTTTTTACATGGCCAAGGCCCCAAAATACCAAGACTTTCTTTTAAATTAAGTGCAAGGGAAGGCCAACTTTGTGTGTTCGAGTAATGATTCCGTATCTTTGTGCATATTGATTCAACTCTTACATTGTTTATATTTGAAAAGAACAGATTTGAGTACTTGATCCTAACCGTAGTGACCAAGTCGGGGTTGGGAATAACGGGCTCGGAAAAAATCAGGCAAAATTTGCCAAATTAGGGAAAGAATCGGTGAAAATTAAGAAAGATAGAAAAGAAAATTTATAGAAATATATTTGATTAAGTGTGAAAAAATTATGATTTTGTTCATTTTTCAAAAAATTGTGAATTATTCGTAACTTTTTTTCAAAAAGACTCAAGAGAATTTGGTCACTATGATCCCAACACCTAAATAGAGCTCGCATACCTCGAAATGAGCATCAATCACGCCTTTCTTCAAATGGACGGCTCCCAAGTTCCTTATGGTGTTTTCTGCAATCACGATTTCTCCCTTCTCCCGTAGCTGGACGGCTGACTCGCATGTCTGCCACCGACGTATAGATATAGTGATATAAAATAGTTATAATTATAAAAAGATAAATCTATTAGGGAAAAAAAATGCTCATTTAGGAGTGGGTTAAGCCAACCGATATCGAAATGTTGATATTTGGGTCGGTTTTTGCGAAACCAAACTAAACCAAATCCTAACCCAAACATTTTGGTTTCGGTTAACCAAACTTTTCAACCCTCAACTGAAGCCGAACCTAACCGATCCAAGTTCGGTTTCCATCGGTTTGGTTTAGTTCGGTTTTCAATTTTCTTCATATATATATATATATAGAGAGAGAGAGAGAGGGAGAGAGAGAGAGAGAGAGAGAGAGAGACCCAAGGTTATGCATCCGACGTAGAGATATCTCTACGCCAATTGATATGAGCGAGACGTGCCGTTTTTGTGAAGTGATGGGTGGCATGGGATCCACTTTACTAATTAGGGTTATACTTTTAAAAGTTAAATACCTTTTCAGCCATCATTCTTGACTTTTTTAAAGTCTCTTTCTTTTTCGTATTTTTCAAAAAAAGTGTCAGCATACTTTTTCATACATATTTTACTCAAAAAAAGTGGTGCCTAATAGCGAAATGCTAGCACCTCAAAGAGCAAAGCGCCAACACCCGAAACGAAGTGTCGACGCCCATAAAACGAAGCGTTGGCGCCTCATTTTAGAGGTGTCGGAGCTTCGTTTAGGGGCACCGGCATTTCGAAAAAAATAAAAAAAATTTATGGAAGCGCCGACACCCCTAAAACGAAGTGTCGACGCTTCGTTTAGAGGCGCTGGCGCTTCCATACAAAAAAAAATATCAAAATCAAAAATCAAAAAATAAAATTTAAATCGAAGCACCGGCACCCCTAAACGAAGCTTGGAACTTCGTTTCAACTATGAGCATTGGTGCTTCCATAAAAATTAAAAAATTAAAAAATATATATATTCTTTTTAAATCGAAGTGTCGGCGCCCCTAAACAAAGCATTGGCGCTTCGTTCTAGGGGCGTTGGCGCTTCCAAAGTTTTTTTTTTTTTTTTTTTTTAAATCGAAGCGTCAATGCTCTTAAACGAAGCGTCAACGTCCCTAAAATGAGGCGCCGATGCTTTTCTGTAGAAGTGCTAGCGCTTTGTTATCGGACAACGGGCGCTCATATTTTTTGAGTAAAATATATCTGAAAAAATGAGTATAACACTTTCTTTAAAAAAAAAAAAAAAAAGTTTAAAAAGACTTTTAAAAAAGTCAAGAATGACGGTTGAAAAGCAATATACCTTTTAGGGTTTTTTGCATATACCCCCCTGAGATATGCCGATATTGCATCAAACCCCCTGATTTATGCATATTTATTCTGCAGCGCTTACTTTTGTATTTTTGTTTCATATACCCCCCCCTTGCCATTAACTAGCCGTAAGTTTATGGATTAAAGGATTATTTTACCCTTAATGAAACCAATATTCTAAAAATACCACAATTCTAAAAAGCCTTTCATTCATCTATATTTACAAGTCATGCTATTAAAGTTTATCACCATTCTAAAAGGCTCTTTCATTCACCTTTATTTACAAGTCATGCCATTATAGTTTACCACCAGTCTAAAAGTACCTTTAAATCCACCCACAAAATTTTTGAGTTTACCCATGCTGAAATACATCGATTGCATTGAATCAAACGATAGAGATTGTTTATCGTTCCAATCCTTCATGAGATCGATCTTTAGATCATGGGTGTACCATCAAATGGTCGATTTTTTTATTTCATGTGGTACGCACTCATAAAAGTGACCTTAAAATAAATTTTAAATGTGTGCGTGATGTTAAGGTCACTTTTCTGAGATGTGTGCCACATGAAATAAAACACTGATCGTCTAATGGTACGTCGATAATCTCAAGATCCATCGTGTGAAATATTGGGAGGATAAATGATCTCCATCATTCGATTCAATTCAATCAATGTGTTTTAGCGTAAGTGAACTCAAAGATTTTGTCGGTGGATTTAAAGGTCCTTCATTCACCCATCAGATGGGTGATTCCCCCGTTAAAGCATGCCAACATTTGGACGTATACTCAACAAATAGAGGATTTGTGACAAAGGATGCAATTATTCTTATAAAGAAAACTTTCAATATATCCACTCAAAATATCTGACCCTCCAATTTACTATATTATTCAAGACCCATTAGATGAAAGACCGATTGGTGTTGGCCAATACTTACTGATATAATTTTTTTTCTCGCTATTGGCTGATACCTATTGATACAAATTTTTTCTTGGTATTGATCGATACTTTCTATTACAATTTTTTTTCTACATGTTTTTAAAAAAAAGACCGATTTGATATTGGTGGTATCATATCCATATCAGCCAATATGTATCGGTGCAAGATGGACCAATACTTGATACATAAACTAATACCTCGAGTGCAGGTCAGATTAGCCAAACTTGATGTTTCTTATATCTGGGCTTGCATTGCGGACAAGATTGGTTCCCATATTTCAGAATTAGCCAAATTTTGATGCTTCTTGTATTTGGCTTGGCTAATCCGACCTGAACTCGAGATATCAACATCAGTATCAGGTATTGGTCCATCTTGCACTGATACATATCGACTGATATAGATATGATACCACCAATACCAAATCAGTCTTTTTTAAAGACATGTAGAAAAAAAATTATATCGGTAAGTATCAGCCAATATTGAGAAAAAAAATTGTATCGGTAAATATTGGCCAACACTAATCGGTCTTTCATCTAATGGGTCTTGAATCATATAGTAAATTGGAGGGTCGGGTATTTTGAGTGGATAGATTGAAAATTTTCTTTACAAGAATAATTGCATCGTTTGTCACGAATCCTCCATTTGTTGAGTATTCATTCAAACGTTGGCATGTTTTAATGAGGAAATCACCCATCTGATGGGTCTTGAATCTGATGGGTGAATGAAGGGCCTTTTAGAAGAGTACCTTTAAATCCACTAATCAAATCTTTGAGTTCACCCACGCTTGAACACGTTGATTGAATTGAATCGAACAATGGAGATCATTTATCCTCCCAATATTTCACACGATGAATCTTGAGATTATCGGCGTACCATCAAATGGTCAATATTTTATTTCACGTGACACACATCTCAAAAAAGTACCCTTAATATCACGTGCATGCTTAAAATTGATTTTAAAGTCACTTTTATGGGTGTGTATCACATGAAATAAAAAATCGATCTCATGAAAGACTGGGACGATAAACAATCTCAATCGTCTGATTCAATGCAGTCTATATGTTTCAACATAGGTAAACTCAAAAATTTTGTGGGTGAATTTAAAGGTACTCCTTTTAGAATGGTGGTAAATTATAATGGCATGACTTGTAAATAAAGATGAAAGAATAGCCTTTTAGAATAGTGGTAAGCTTTAATAGCATGACTTGTAAATATAGATGACTGAAGGGCCTTTTAGAATTGTGGTATTTTTATAATATTGGTTTCATTAAAAACAAAATGGTCCATAAACTTACGACTAGTTAATGGCAAGGGGGGTATATGAAATAGAAACACAAAAGTAAGCGCTGCGAAATAGATACTCGTAGCTCAGGGCGTTCAATGCAATATCAGCATATCTGAGGTGGGTATATGAAAAAAAACCCCACTTTTTAAAATATTTTAAAAGTTCAACTCTAGTTACTAAAGTGGGCCTCATGCTACCCATCACTTCACAAAATAGGTGTTATGTGTCGCGTCCATATTAATTGGCGTAGAAATATCTCTACACCTGAGCGTATTTTCCCATTTTTCATATATATATATATTTGTCGGTTTTCTCACTCTACCCGACCAATTTTAGGTCTCAAAGCCGAACCAGGCTGAGTTTTTTCGGAGCCGGTTTTCAATCGGTTTCAAACTGGAACAACATGCTTGATTTTCGGACGGTTTTCGGGTTTTGTGTTTTTTTGCACCCGTAGATTAATTGCACAGTTTGCACTAAAATAAAATATAGAAAATTTGGTGACGAAACTTACCTGGAAATTTCTTGTGGATATTGACTTGTCAAGTCACTATTTTTTTTTGTTATGAAAAATAAAAAAAAATCACTAATTTTTGTATTTCAAATCTTGCCTTTAAAATAAAGGATAAAAGCTTTTCTTGTTTTATGATAAAAAAAATTTATGGTACGGGCGTCTTACTCCCTGGACCAGTCAAGTCACCTAGACTCTTGTTCGTGTTGCTATGTACCACTCAATTATATGGTCAAGGTGCCAAATGGATAAGCAGGCCAATGATCAATTCCCATAAAAAAATGCTTTCGTAAAACAATTATATATATATACATGCATTGATCACATAAATTTTTATTAATTTTAAAAATTATTTTCCACTGATCTTAATCATCAACCACTCCTTCACTGGACACCTGATCATGTATATAAATGTCATGGGGTAGCCAATAGACGCAGGACTAGATGACTAACTTAATCTAAAGGTACCTCCATTTGCGCCCACGCTATTTTGCGTACATTCCAAACCCCTGGATTCTGTTGATTGCTTCAAATCAGGCAGAGATTTAATTTCACGTGGTAGAGATCCCAAAAAATTTTCGTTTGATCGTGATGTGTGTCATGCGGGATCTCGTTTCATGTATAAGTAGTTGCTCTCTATTTTTGAGAATTTATACCACGTGAAATAAAAATAGGCGTTTGATTGTATGCGCACTCAAGATCCATTGTATGGAAGGTTTGGGTGAAAAACGATTTTTATCGTTTGATCCTAAACAGTCAATGGATTTCAGAAGGTTTAAATGTAGGCGCTTTTAGAGATGACAATGGGTGTGAATAGATAGGGCTCTCAATGGGCCGGATTAGGGCCGGGATGGGGTTCAACCCAACCCTAACCTACCCGAGTCGGGCTCCCAAAATTTTCAGCCCAGCCTTATCCTAGGTTGCGATGTACTCGGCCCATGCCCGGACCCTATAGGGGCCGGGCCGGGCTTGGACGTTTTTCTAGGCTTTTTCGCCTTTTTTTTCTAATAAAATTTGATTTGGCTGTTTTTTAATACTTTCTTTCTAATAAAATTTGATTGAATTTGGATTGTTTTTTTCAAATAAAAGTTTGAAGATGATTAAAATTTTAATTAAATAATTATATTACCATTATAGAGGCTTAGGTACATGCTTTTATTCAAATATTTCATTTTAATTTGTTACACAATGGTTATAATGAATAACGATTAATTACAAGGCATTTAAGTAAATTATATTTAATTAAAAGAAAAAAAATTATATATATATATATATATATGGAAAATGTATTCGTCCTTCATGGGAGGACGGTCACCGTCCTCCAAGGTTTTTAGGTGGAGGTTTACGTTGCATCCAAAACATTATTTGAATGCCACACGGACCACAGGTGCATTGCTTAGATCATGTTTTTAAAAAAAAAAAATTGAAAACTTGTCTCCACCATGTGTTTTTTGAGCCGTGAAACGCAGACCATTGAAACTAGTCAAACAATGACTTATGCTTTTAAAAAACGTTTCTCAAAATTTATTTTTTAAAAATTGATCTAAACTATCCACTTGAGCTCTACATGGCAACCAAAGAGTGTTTTGGGTGCCATATACCTTCACATAGACCTTGGAGGACGGTTACCGTCCTCCATTAGAGGACCTAGCCTATATATATATATATATATATATATATATATATATATATATATATATATATATCCGGGCTCGGTGTTGGAACACTCAACTTAAGTTTGATCCAAATTTATCTGCGTTACAACATATTTAATCCGAATAGGATACCAGGCTAAAAGAAGGTGTCCAACTAAGTTTTTGAGATTTACATACCATCGAATCAATTTTGAATCACACTGGCCATTGCATCTCATGAAACACTTTGTACTAAATAGATAATGTCACCTCTCGAAAAATGTGACCCTTGCTGATCTTTGATTGAGAAAGGGCAGACACCTATGTACCAACTCTTGTTGATATATGGCGTATGACCCACACTCCAGCTAAACTGCCTAGGTATACGTGCGTAAGTTCTTACCTAGTTTGAAATTTGGCAAGATCTTTTACTCAACTGATTCAATATTCTCAATTGTTTTCACAATATCCTAATACCTATCTTTTGTTCAATTATATGACAATTAGCGTCATCAAATCTTTTCACCTATCATAAGAAGGAAATGATAGAAATGCCCATAGAGCCAATAAAAGACGGAATTAATCATCCGCTCAAGAATTCAATCAAAAGTACAAATAACTATTTTTCTTTTTGAAACAAAATATGCATAGAACAAATACCCGATGGATATCCGATCCATAATCATGTAAATATTAGTTATTGATTCTGAAGTTGGTAATCGCATCTTAATCGTGTCATAAATCGGGTGTATATATTCGTGTAGTTACCGTATCACAACCATTATTTATTTATTTTTAATAATTATAATTTTTTTTTTTTTATACGGTCATTTTTAGGTCAAGACAGCCTCGATAATTGAGGAACATACACGCATACACATATGACAGCTGGGGAGCAACGTGAGAGAACACCAATTACAATAGTGCGGATTAACTAACAGAATCCAACCTACACCTTGTAAAGACAAGAGTGAAAATAATACGGAGGACGAGTATCAAACTCACGACCTCCTCCCTCACAATAGAGGAAGGTTACCAACTTAATTGTGCTCATCATGAGTGGTGTGCTCCTATACTCTTATTTTGTGGTTTGAGAGAATGAGAAGAAAAAAGTCCATCCGTATCTTAAACTTATTAAGAGGTGTGAGAGAAAATTGAAAAAAGAAGTTATGCTTATCTAAAATATATTAAGAGGTTATTAGAGAAAAGAGGAAAAATAAATGTCTTTTAATCTTAATTTAGAGTCTATTCCGATTTCAACCTTATACCATGCTATTACTGCCGGGTTAGTCGGTTACACACGATTAACTTGAACCGTACTATGATTTTGATTTGTGATAAATTTAAAAGCATAGACTTTTTTTTCTATTTTCTTTCATACATAATGATATTAAATATCAGCCGATACCGATACGTATCAATTTTATAGCCAATCAATACATATCGGCTCTGATTCGTATCAGGTATCAGTATCCCCTTGATCTGTAAACAAGGAGCCGCGGCAACAACCACAAGTCAAAGTAAAACCAGAGGCTTGAATGAGACGGAAGATGAGGAAGAGAGGACGCAAATTTCGATGTGACAGGTGGCACAGATTCCAAGCATTATGACAAAAAGTGGTCTATGCACAGCTAAGTAGGCTGTGTGGGGATTTTTTGTTTTTTTTGGTTTTTATTTTTATTTTTTATTTTTAACCTCAAGGGGATTAGATGAGTTGGGCTGGTACCGGCTTCCACTTGAGTTCGAATCCCCTCCCCCCTTAGGCCACCTTAGGGATTTGTATCATGTGCTGACTCGATATGTGCTAAATTTTGAGTGTGCGTGTGTCTCTAGATTAAGAGGGTGCTCTAAGAGGCCCAGATACCTAAGTAATAAAAAAAAAATAAAAAAAAACAAATAGTAGGCTACGTGGGCACCACTCTCAAGTCTCAAAACCATTGAAGGAGGCCAATGCGAGGTACGGGTGGTTGGAGATAAGTTGTGGTACAATTTCATGCAGTTGAATCTGCTCTATGTGAATCTAAGATTGTCCATCATGAAACTTGCATTACAAAAAATAAGACTATTTGCGACAGCCAAAAACTGCCGCTAATACTCTTGTCATTAGTACCTTTGCCGCTAATAGTCTTAATAATAGTTTTGTTAAAAGTGATTGTTTTTGTGTGCCACAAATTGTGGCTAATGACTTTATGTTTTTGTAGTTCTGATATTTAGCTGTCTTTCTCCCCATGAAGGGTAATTTTAGATTTAGGAGTGTCTTACATTACATATGTTGTGATCCAAAAATGCATGGCACTAGTCACCTGACAAAATTATAGTAGGGGCATCAGAGACATTGATCGACCTTTTTAAAGTACCTAATCTATGAACGGATATTGTTTCACGGGTTTCGATGACGAAGATAAAAAAATATATGAAGGAACAATGTATGACATAAGATTCCACTTTTGACTTGACTAAGGGCACGCTTGACGGGCGATGCGTTTAAGAGCTCGAGTCGTTACGCATCGTGATGAGCGGATATGAGGGTTGCTCCTCGTATCCATTTTCGGTAACCGTAAGCCAAAAAGTGGTCTAAAACGCGTTATTTATAGCATTATCAAACGACATTTCACGATCAACATCACAGTTATAACTGTGAAACGCGTTTCAAAAGCCTGTCAAACGTGCCCGAAGGGTCTTCTCAATGCACAAAAAGGCCACCTCGACACACCTAGCATAGCGGTTGGGGAACTATGAAAAGAGACGGGACGAGATTGAGACTGTGGAGGCGACATGTTAGTGACGTGAATCTCCCTCTTTTCTTTTCTTTTGAAAAACCGTTCTTTTGAAAAACCGATGCAACTCGGGGCGATAGTATCAGCCTATTCGTATCAGTCCTCAATGGACCAATACCGGAGTTGACACCTTGCTGTTTATATCTTCTTAATAAATATATGTTTTCTATTTTTTCCTACACCTCTTCAGATAAGAATGAATTTTTTTTCCCTATTTTCTTTCAAACCACAATATAACATTATGGGAGTGTCACTTATGATTCACTTATGATGGGAAAAATTTAGTAATAATTAAAGATCACAGTCGGTAACCGCTCGCAACCATAGGATAACTGTCTACTTACCGTGCTATTACCGATTTTTTACCGCTCGGTTAACACTCGATTAACTCTTTGTCTGTGTGGATAGCCGTATGATTAGCTTTCGTGGTTCAGCATACTTTGGTTGATGAGAAATCGAACGGTCAAAAAAAATGAATCATTAAATGCGAAACGAAAAGGTAAGGGTAATGTTAGATATTTGTAAGGTAGTTAATGTCGGTTAAAAGGTACCTTGCCAAATCCCAAATTAAGTAAGGGATCTCCCCAAGTCAGGAACTTAATTAAGGCATCTAACAAAAATCCCATTTTTCAGGAGTCTTGAATCTTTGGAACTAATTAAGTTTTTAAAGGGCAATTCATAACCTTAATAACAACAGAGTGCAGTGCCTAATTAGTGTTATATATATAGGGATTAGAAGGCAATTTTCCCAACAAAAAGTTTGTAGTCAGTGTGAAAGCCTCACATTCTAAAACCATTGCCACTGAATTTGGTTGTGAAAGTGGCCAAGGGCGACTGAGCATCATGAAGAAAGGGTTCCTGGTGGAATAAAAGAAAAGCCATCACTTGCACTCTGGAAATTTGGCTCTTGCATCCAAAGTTAAAGAAAAACTTTATATTTTAGGGACATGCAATATATGAAACACATAATCTGGGTCGTTTGATTTAGAGTTCATGAAGATTAGAGCAAAACACGATATTTATCATATGATCTATTATAGTCAACTATTGAATCAAATAATAACTTTTGACTATGTTTAATTATATGATAAAATTATATTTCATACTAATCGTTTCAACTTTATATCTTTAAATGACAAACTCCAAATCAAATGATTTAGATGGTATTTTTATATTGTAGAGGTTGTCAAATTTGTAAGTCTTTGTTTTAAACACAGTGCAAGTGCTAAGTTTCACTAATGGCTCTTTTATATATATATATATATATATATATATATATATATATATATATATATATATATAAAAAGGTGACTCACCATCTTGAACACCTTGACGGCATGGGCTTTGAGCTTAGGGTTGTTCTGAGGGATCTCATCTGAATCCTTGAGAAAAGAAAACATGCCTTTAGCAGCTGGAGCAATTTCCAAGATACTAAATTCATTACACCAAATTCCATCCGGCCCCCAAAAAATTTAAAGAAAAAACAGTTAGGAAAATGAGAATAATAATAATAATAAACACTAAAAGAGTTGGAATCAGGTACCCAACCTGTCCACCATTCTTAAGAAATCTGTGTGAGTATCAGAGTTCCTAGGGTGCACGGCCTGGACCCTCTCCGCTGGTAGACGGGTCGGGCACATAATACCAATTCAACACTCAGAAAATGCAAAATATATGACAGAAATAGAGGCTATTGTTACGTTGTGAAAGATAGGGCAACTAAAAGGAAAATAATAATAATAATAATAATAATAATAATGAGTTGGTATCACGATAAAAAATTGCTCCGAAATTCACCGACATAGGTATGAGGTGAAACTTTTGTGGAAATCGCAACTTACATTAATTTTGTCGCAACTTATATTAATTTTGACCAAATTAACGAAATTTTGCGGAAATTAATTAAATGTTTTAAATTTTAGTTATTTTTAGATAATCAATAAAATTTCTAAAAATATTAAATATTTTTCTTTTAAAAAATATTAATATTAAATATACTTTATATAAAAATTCTACTCCCCGAAATTTTTTCGAGCTTTTTCCAAACCTTATCAAAAATGAAATTTGTCACTAAAGATTGCCTGGAGATTCTGCATCAGTCTCCGTCAGCAGGGCACACGACCGCTGGTGGACGGGTCGGGCATATAATAACGAATTCAACAGTCAAAAAATGCAAAATAGACGAAAGAAATAGAAGCTACATACGTAGTGAAAAATTGAAGACTTAATTCTTGTATATTGAGCTTCATCAACTCCCATGACTCCTTCACCAACGCCTCTTGCTTCTCACTGAAAGCCATTGTAGAATGCAGATAACAAATTTCTTATCTCTTCACTTGCTCCAATGATTTGGATGTGTATATATATAGTTGGGTTGGTGTATGGTCCACACGTCGTGCACTGTAGGTATATGGTCCACATGACGTTCGCAGAGCATACTGCGTGCGTCCTTATGTGCATTCAAACGTTGGGTTGCGATGCAAGTATCGTGTACCGAATCTAACCCAAATTTTTTGGTTTTCGATGGTACGCTCCAAATCGAACCAAATTAATACTATAAAAATAAAGTATTTCAGCGGTAGCCAAAATTATTACTATTAACAAAAAAATTGCCTCTACTAGTCCTATTGCTATTAAAACAACAAGGTTTTCTGTTAATAGCGGCAATTTTGGTTGTCGCTAATAATCTTATTTTTTGTGAAGAAACCCCATTTGATTCGGCTTGGTATTTTTTTATTTATTTTTGAAACCGAAACCGGTTTGGTTCAGTGTGGTATTTTACCCACTTTTTAATTTTTTTTAATGTTTTTATTTTTTATTTTTTTTCATTTTTTCGGTTTACTCGACTTGCCCCTTGGGTTTTTGGTTTCAAACCACTCAAACCGAAAACCAAATCGATTTCATTTGGTTTTTGATGCGATTCAGGAGGCTCGATTTTGGTGTTCGGTTCAAAGCTTGCATCCAGAATTGGGTCGGGAGGCTCGATTTTGGTTTGCGGTTCAAAGCTTGCATCCAGAATTGGGTCCCACATCGCGCTCAAGGGGTGGCATCCATCCATCCCTGCCACATCGCGCTCAAGAGGTGGCATCCATCCATCCATGCGATATGGCTTCGAATCGGCGGGCGCGGGAGGCGGGGAAAGCTCTATTTGCACCAACCGAATCTCTAAAAGAACCTTTCACATTAACCGAATCTCTAAAAGTTTTACAATGGAAGATTACTTTTATTATACTTGAACTATCTTATCTTATCTTACTACTATTATAAATGGTTACTGTCAATTTTGTCTGATTAAAATAGTTACCGTATAATAGTTACTACTATTATAAGGTCAAATTTTCTCCCATTAAAATAAGACTTATCTAGCCTTTTCACAATAACATTTGAAGGCCACTGTGATCCATAAAAATTGTGTACCCTACGTCTCTCAATATTCCTTTTCTCAATATTCCACTTTCTTTATATTATACCATGGGGATCGTTTTAGTGATGTACCCACTTTCTCCAGTTCTATATGTTGAACTCATTTGGCTGTTTTTAATTATATGATAGCGACTGTTTTTCACCCCAATATTTTACACAATGGATCTTGAGGCCATGCGCTTACCACCAGACGATAAGTTTCTTATTCTTCATAGCACGCATTTCAAAAAGTGGACCACAAATTATATTTTAGGCATTTTTTCAAATTTGTGCCACATAAAATAAGAAAATTGATCTTATTAGAATGTTGTATATGCAATTGAAGATTCAATCTTGGCAGCCTAAGATTTTCAAGTACTATTAGAGGGTATTTTTTTTATTCTCGTGGCACACATCCTAGAAACATAATTTATGAGCATGATTTTTTATCATTTTTTTGGGATGTGTGTAAGATGAAAAAAAAAAATTAATTATCTGATGGTACACCCATGATCTCAAGATCCCTTTGTGAATGCTTGGGACAGATAAAAATCTCCATTTGATTCAAAGGAGTGGAACACATCACGCTCAAAAGTGATTTTAGATTCACTTTTTGAGATTTGTGCCACATGAAATGAATTAAAAACTGGCGGTTTGATGGCACGCCAATGCTCTCAAGATCATGATCATAGGCAACGTCAAACAAGGTTCTTGCCTACACTAAAAACCCATTGACTGGATTGAATTGGACGATGCAGATCGATTTTCATCCCAAGTGTCCATAAGATTGAGAGATCATGAGCATAACATAAAAATGATCAAATTTATTCCATTTGGCACAATCCCAAAAAGTGACTCAAAAATCATGTGGGACTCATCACGCTCAAACGTAATTTTAGATTCACTTTATCAGATTTCTGCCTCATGAAATAAAAAGTTGACGATCTAATGGCATGATCAAGCGGGTGGAAGATTTGGATGAAAATTGATCTCCATCGTCTAATTCAACTAAGTCAATGGATTTTTTATGTAGTAATTGGGTAGCTGTGAGCAGAGCTACCCAATACAAATTTACATTGAAGGGCTACAACTTGCATACGAGATTAGTGAGATTAGTGTTGTGGCACATAATTTAGAAAGAAAGATGGTATTTTTGGGACTTGTGCCACGTTGATCGCTATCTAACCAATCTGATTTGAAGGTCATGATGTAAAGATCTTTGATGTCAAAGATTGGCACAAAACATAATTTCTATAATCTAATTCAACACACTCAAAGCCGATATGATGGTACACCCACTACAAATAAAGGCACCTACGCCGACAGCTGCCAACCGTCGGCGTAGACTACACTAGTCGTTGGTAAAAAGAATCACCGACGGCTGGAAACTCTATGCCGACGACTGCTAGTCATCGGCAATAATCCCATCAGCGAATGCTTACGCCGACAGCTGTAGCCGTCAGCAAAGGAAAGAGGCCCTACGCCGATGGCTGCAGCCGTCAACGTAAGTGTGTTTTTTTTATTTTATATATATATATTAGTTCCCCTTATAACAAGTAGCCCAAATTTCCTACAGGATTACACTATGGGAAGCCCCATAGCATGGGGTCCACTCTATCAATTTCTATCTCAAACGGCTTACATTCCATACAGGATCAGATAGATGCTAGGCGAAGCCTACTCAATTCCTGCAAAAATGGTTGACACCTGATCTGACTCTAGTATCTGGCAGGAGGAAGTGTGCCTCACCACTACCATCCGATTAAAGCCACAGCTGATCTCCCTCCTCCCATACAAAGAACTTGGCATGCATTAGTTCCTATTTGTATCAGAGTACGTAAGTGAATCTAACATGACCATTCTGCGATGGGGCCGCTGAATTCCAAGTTATCAAACAGAGCCTAAGGTTTGGTCATTTGTATTCTAATCTTGTGGAGGCCAACCTGATTGTTTATCTCAACCTGAAAGTGACCAGATCCGATCATGGATTACTCAGGTCGAGCCAGGCTAGGTTATGATATAAGGTAGGGAGAGTTTGGGTTAGGTTTGTTTCAATAACCCAGGAGCCAACCCAACCCATTTAATGAACAGAATGAGATTTCCAGTCTGACTCGACCTGATGGATCAGGATTTTAGACCCGAACCTGACCCATGGTCGACCTGTCAAATTAACCCAACCCATTTGCACCCCTAACAGGAAAAAATGACGATGATGATGATTTCAAGGAAACAACTAATTTATAATTTAAGATATAGTCTTTAATGTAAGTTTATTCTTTGTAATGATAAGCAAAATTTCTTTTTTTATATTAATAAAAGGGTTTTTTGCATATCCTCCCTTGAGATATGCCGATATTGCAGCAAATCATGTTATTAAAGTTTACCACCATTCTAAAAGGCCCTTCATTCACCTTTATTTATAAGTCATGCCATTATAGTTGTCATTAAAGTTTACCAGCATTCAAAGAGGCCCTTCATTCACCTTTATTTATAAGTCATGTCATTATAGTTTACCACCATTCTAAAAGGAGTAGTTTCAAATCCACCCATAAAATTTTTGAGTTTACCTACGCTGAAATACATCTACTGCTTTGAATCAGACGATGGAGATTGTTTATCGTCCCAATCTTTCATGAGATCAATCTTTAGATTATGGGTGTACAATCAGACGGTTGATTTTTTATTTCATGTGCTACACACCCATAAAAGCGACCTTAAAATCAATTTTAAGCATGCACGTGATGTTAAGATCACTTTTTTGAGATGTGTGCCACGTGAAATAAAACACTGATCGTCTGATGGTAAGCTGATAATCTCAAGATCCATCGTGTGAAATATTAGGAGGATAAGTGATCTCCATCGTTGGATTCAATTCACGTGTTTTAGCATGGGTTAACTCAAAGATTCGGTGGGTGGATTTAAAGGTACTCTTCCAAAAGGCTCTTCATGCACCCATCAAATTCAAGACCCATCAGATGGGTGATTCCCGCATTAAAGCATGCCAACGTTTAGATGAATACTCAATCAATAGAGGATTTGTGGCAAACGATGCAATTATTCTTATAAAAAAAACCTTCAATCTATCCACTCAAAATACCCAACCCTCCAATTTGCTATATCACTGCAAGATGGACCAATACCTGAAACCAATACTGATACCCCAAGTGTACGTCGGATTAGCCAAACCTTGATGCTTCTTGTATCTAATTTTGCATTGCGGACAAGATTAGTTCTCATCTTTTAGGATTAGCCAAACTTCAATACTTCTTGTATTTGGCTTAGCTAATCCGACCTAGACTCGGGGTATCAATATCGGTATCAGGTATTGGTCCATCTTGCACTGATATAAATCGATTGATATGGATACGGTACCACCAATACCAAATTGGTCTTTTTTTTAAAATATATAGAAAAAAATTTGTATCAATAAGTATCGGCCAATACTGAGAAAAAAATTATATCGATAAGTATCGGCCAATACCCTGATGGGTCTTGAATCATATAGCAAATTGGAGGAACGAATATTTTGAGTGGATAGATTGAAGGTTTTCTTTACAAAAATAATTGCATCGTTTGCCACAAATCTTCCATTTGTTGAATATTCAAGGAATCACCCATCCGACGAGTCTTGAACTGGGGTGAACGGCGGCCTTTTAGATATTTTAAATCCACCCACCAAATCTTTGAGTTCACCCACGCTGAAACATGTTGATTGAATTGAATCGAACGATGGAGATCATTTATCCTCCCAATATTTCACACAATGGATCTTGAGATTATCGGTGTACCATCAGATAGTCAGTGTTTTATTTCATGTGGCACACATCTCATAGAAATGACCTTAACATCATGTGCACGCATAAAATTGATTTTAAGGTCACTTTTATGGGTGTGTACCACATGAAATAAAAAATTGATCATCTTATGATACACCCATGATCTAAAGATTGATCATCTTATGATACACCCATGATCTAAAGATTGATCTCATGGAAGATTGGGACGATAAACAATCTCCATTATCTGATTCAATGTAGTCGATGTGTTTCAGCGTGGGTGAACTCAAAAATTTTGTGGGTGGATTTAAAGGTACTCCTTTTAGAATGGTGGTAAACTATAATGACATGACTTGTAAATTAAGGTGAATGAAAAGCCTTTTAGAATGGTGGTAAATTTTAAAGGCATGACTTGTAAATATAGATGAATGAAGGGCCTTTTAGAATGGTGACATTTTTAGAATTTTGGTTTCATGAAGGTCAAAAATAGTCATTTCGTCCATAAACTCATGGCTAGTTAATGGCAAAGGGGATATATGAAACAGAAACACAAAAGTAAGGGCTGCAGAATAAATACTCATAACTCAAGGGGTTTGATGCAATATCAACATATCTCAGGGGGGTATACGACAGGGGGATATACGCAAAAAACCCTTAATAAAATGGGGGTATTTCAACTATATACTCTCTTTACCCAAGTAAATATTTAGTACTTAGAAAGTTACCATGATAATTTATATGGTACTCTCCATTACACCTTCTCCCTCTATGGTCAAGTTTGTAAAATAATCCAATAAAATCTTGTTAACTCTAATCCTCTCTCTTTGTTAATCTAGAGTCTCTGCAAAGCACACACAAAGTATTAAGAACACAAGTAACATGATCAAGAGACAGGTAAAAAATATATATTTTTTCAAAAAAAATACATGACTTACCCAAAAATATGTTAGTGATGTACTCTGTATATATTGTCCAATTTAAATTGATGTATGTATATGTCAGATGCAATTGAAAAGAAGTATGTTTCTTCTTAACTATAACTACTTTATTGGTACCTGAATCAAAGTTGGAAAAAAATACTTATCAGTTGGCTGAGTTAGTTTTTATAATAAGAGATTAATCTTGCAAAAACTTGAGTTGACATATAGACCAAGGGCTGAATTTGGGCCACAAAGTCAGTGATTAATTGGGATAATCCAATCTATGGAATTTTGGGGCTATGGCCAGCATTGGCTCATCAAATTGGGTCGCACAGATCGCGATAAGCACGAATGCCTATCGAGGGGAGATATGGTACCTGTATGGTGGTGCCATGTACCATACTTTTATTCTTCTCTTCACATACATATACTTACATGATATTGACGGCCAAATAGCTACTATTGCTTGGAGGTAAATAGTTCTTCCACTTCAACTTTCATGTTAGAACTAGCTAATCCCTTGTTTGATCTTCCATCAAGAACCCAACCTCCCCTGAAAAAATCGCACACACTGGTAGGTGGTCAGAGAACCAAGACTCACCACGGATGTAAGACAATTGCTCTATACCGTCACCGCACCATAGTATTCGATCACACCTGTTAATTTCAGTAGTGAGAACTGTGCATGTTCATATATGCAACTTATAATTAATTTGAATGTTGGGTTCTAAAGAGATAAGATGTACTATTATACCATGCTGGAGTTCGCTTTTTTTCTTTGATGTTAAAGTCTCACCCGCATAAGAATCTGAGTTGTTGGAGTACTTGAATGTTGGAGCAAAGTAGATCTTCCCCTCGTTCCATCCCTTGAACACTCGCCCAACTTCTCTTTTGATTTTAAGCTATAAAATGAAAGAAGATCAACTGTGAAAATGTCCCTAATTTTATTTTGATTTGGCATGCATGCATACAGGCTGAAAAATAAAGCTTGAAGAAAAAAAAATCCCAAAATGTATACTCAAATGTTTTGTCATTTGTGGTATGAGGTTCCAATTTTAAATAGAAAACAATTGAGTCTAATGAATCCAACTAAGTTCCTTGCAGAACAACTAACAGGATAGTAGTTCAAGTTAATAATAAAAACACTAGTAGAAGCAAATCTATAGTTTAGATGTACATAATCTTACAGCTTCTTCGGCTGAAATGATACGCTCCTTATCGGTACCAGGAGCCAAGATACCCCCCTCTTCTGCTCCTTCCACACTGATTTCACTGTCTTCTCCATTTCTTGTTCTCTTAGACTTGAATTTATAAGTTGGCAGAGCACTTATTGATTCATGGGTAGCTCCTCTGGTCTGAATCATATCCTCTATGAATCCCAATACAGATATGATACAAGGCAAGCAGCAGCATATTGTTGCACACAGAATAAATGGCATGGCATACCCAATACAGCTGAATGTAAGGAACACTATACATAACCTGCAAACAGTCTATCTCTCAAAAAGTTCTATGCAACCAGGACATTCTGTCTCTCAAAAAGTTCATGATTGTATACAAAGTTGAAAACTCAAGGCAGCCTTAAAACATTTTTTTTTTGCTGTAGCAAAAGCCAGACAACATATTCATATCAACTTAAAATTTCGTATTTGGCCAATGGTGTTAAGGGATCACAATTTTCCCAGTATTCTGTATATCTATGTTACTTAATTTGCTCACTCACCTAACGAATCGTTAATTGAATCCAGTGAATCAGTTCGCAGTTCAATTCGGTCCGATTCGGTAGCACAAGCGAATTGATATTAGTTAATGCTAAGAATAATTTTTTCTCCACCCTTTCGACTCAAGAAGGAAGCGCTTTACCATTATGAAAAGCCTGTCAGAACATAAGACCTATCAGTAGAGTAAATAACAATCCGATGGTTTAAGTTAATGAACTTGAATCTCATCTCATACTCGATGTCCAATAAAAACTGTACACAGGGAATTGGCTGAGACAGTAAAAAATAGCATTTTATTTTTTGCTAAAATAATCATATAAGTACAGAAATTATATATTTGGGAACTAGTTTTGTATGAACTTAAACATTATATTACTAGAACGTAGATGTTCTAACCTTTTAGAACTAGTCCAATATCAAATGTCTAGATCGGATTCATTCCTAAAGTTTTCATTAGGAAACTATCCCTACCCAGTGCTTCGGAGGCCACAAATGCCTGAATGGCTGAAACAGATTTGGGCAACTGCAGGGTAGCCATTCATTTTCTGACACTTATTGCCTCTAAATGGCAGGGTAGAGAGAGCTTATGGTCTTTTAATGATGAATCAGATCTAAATGATGAACCCATGCACCATACGCCAACTCGTGTTTGCCAGCTCATGCAGACGACATTACAATCGAAAGGAAATCAGGAAATTGACGTTACAAAATTGGCTTTAGATCACCCCAATTACCCAGTGGCAAAAACTTATTTAACAGATTAACCAACAGCTTACAAAATTGGATTTAGCTGCAGGGAGTTTAGCTCCATATCAAAACAACAAAACCAACGACAACAATATTAACAGGAAGAAAATCCATGCTTGGAACTGCAGGTGGGTACTCCGTACTCCATGTTAGGTAACAAGGCATTTCAGTATTTTTTTCCAAAAGACGGGCATTTAGGTACACATTGGTAAAAGAAATATTTTCTCAAAACAATGGATTTTGTTTATTCTGTCACCCAACCTATATTAGAAGACAACTGGGTTCCTAGCTTCACGGATGACAAGGCTCTCGGTTGTCATGTAGTGCATACTACATGACATTTATATATATATATATATATACACACACACACCAACTTAAATTATGTTCTACGGACACCCACTAAAAGGTCTGCAATGAATGCATCCTCTGTTTCTCCACTGCATCCAATAAATGGAATTGAAAGTTTGATTTGGCATTTCAGACAACATATTTTAACTAGTGTGTTAGAATTTAATTTACTCACTGTTGCCCATACTTATGTGCTTTATTCTTATGAGACTCCATTACTATCATGGCTCCATTGGATTAAGAAGCCATAACATGACCAAGAGATTATTGCCTTCTCACGCATCAATGATTGATTACAATTGATTTGGCATTTCAGACAACATATTTTAACTAGAGTGCATGAATATGCTATCTTCGGTGGCTAGCCAAAACACCCCAGCCAGCCCGTTTCGACATTCTCACAGCTTCAATGCTCTCAGTAATTGATCCAAGTTAATTCACCTAATAAGCAAGATACAATAATAGAACAAGTATTTTATGGATGATGAGTAAATATGTTGAATAAATCTTTGGAAACGTGATCTCTCACAATACAAATGAACCATGAGATCACACGTGCAACAGAAAACTGAAGATTCCCAAATTCAAAGAGGTACAGAAAGAAATTGGTCTCTAGATTAGTGGCATTTAACTGATGGGAGAGCTTACGGTTATTTTTAAGAGCTATATCAACTATGCATAAACTCCATCTTTTTAAACATCCTCTCTTCAATCATGTAATGCTACTTCTGAATTTTGGGTTTTGTCCCCAAACTCGTAGGATCAAATGTAGAAACTAACATGCAAAGCTATACTGAACACCTAAACCTCTAGTGAGCTAATGTCTAATATTGAATGGATTTGTTTTTTAAACACCTAGGTAATTATACCTTGTTATATAATTTCAGTCATCATCGTCGTCACTCGTCATAGTCTTCTCCGATAGACTTTACGAATCCTATTTCTTCACTCATAGTTGTATAATTTCCAAAAATATTCACTTATCGTCAAGAATTTCTGACAAACTCTCCATAAAATGTCTAGAACATAATTCGTATATCTAAAATAAAATATAATAGTAGTACTCATATGCGGTGGGGGCGAGGGCATCCCTTAGGGATTAGTCCAAGCATAAGCTTGGGATTACCCAAGTTATCAAAAAAAAAAAAAACATTAGTACTCATATGTGTGTATAGGATAATGATCCCATCACTCGAGTAACGGGAGATCACCCCTTTACTCAAGCTCTGATTTGTCCATTGAAAAGTCAAAGAGCAGCTGCTCCTAGTCACAACTCGAGTAAGGGGTGATTTCCCGGTACTCCATTGGAGGATCATTAACTTATTATTTATATATGTCATATCCCCATAATTCATTCTCTTCCTGCCCTCATGCAGGAAGGTTAAGGCCTTTGTTTGGGCAGCAGCTAGGGACAAAATTTTCACAATTGATCAATTACAAAAGTCAAGGTTTCCAATTTGTCAAGAGATGCATTCTTATCTATATGGAGGAAGAAAAATTCGACCACATTTTGTTTCATTGCTGCTGCATTCCAAAGATATGGAACTCTCTTTTGGAATTGTTTGACATGATTTACATATTCCCAAATTCATTAGGAGCACTTGTAGCAGGGTGGGTGTTGGGCATTGGGTACCTTTAATAATCCGGAGTTTTTATGGGTGCGATTGGTTCTTGCAAAATGCATGGGAGCAAGTGACATATTGACGCGGGACGATAACCCTAAAATGCGGAATATGATTTTTTTATGCAATTTGGCCGAAATTAAATAAAATAATTCAAGTTTAATCACAAAACGATCTTAAGATACCTTCGGGTTGCAGAATTTTGATGAGTAGATCTCACGAGATCCAGGTAGGGTCCAGTCCGATGAGCAAGTACTTTTAGATTTGAGGCGAGATCGGCCTAGAGATAGAACTCTAGCTTTTTTCAGGCTTGGGCGTTCGTCTTCGATCCGACGTAGATTCAAAGGCTCTAACAAGGGCTTTGGAAATAGGTGCATGGTTTTGTAATGGGCTTATGGTTTGATTTATAGCTTAGAAAAGAGTTTTGGGCTCTGTGTGATTTGGGATTCGGAAAGGGATTTATGGTTTTAAGGATCAAGAAATCATTAGGTTAAAATGAAGGAAAAACAAGCAAAGATCAATAAGGCAAAAGATTTAAAGAAGACAGTGATAGATAATAGAGCAAATAACAATGGTTTTTGGGAATCACTCCCTTGGCCTCACACCAAACTCATCTCAGGCAAAGAATATTTAAACATAAAGCATTCAAAATATTCAATAATTAATTAAAAAGTCTTTACAAGCCTCAATATATAGGCCACCAATAATTAAACTCGAAATAAAGAGTTCTAATAGAAATAAAACACTAAAAAGAAAAGTTTTCGCAACAAAAAACTCGAAATTAGAAGTCCCGTCACGACGTCCACGGACATCCGTAGTGCCCCATGGATGTCCGTGACCTACGGACAGATAGGGGCAAAATCACGGACTTCCGTCAGTGTTTCACGGACGTCCGTCACTGTTCACGGACGTCCGTCACTGTTCATCATGAATAGTATTTTTTTTATTTTTTATTATTATTTTTTTTTTTTTCCTGACGTTCCCCGTCATTCTCCTCCACTCAAAATGTTTCATCACCGATGAAACACGTATGTTGTACTCGGACTCGGGCTCCCTCTCCTCTTCTTTCGACGCCGGTAGAAACGATGTGGTCAAAATCCAATGTCCATGTATGTGGCGTCCCCTTCAATTCCCCTGGACCAATAACGTTTCATCACCGATGAAACGCGCTCGTGGTAGATGTCTAGCAGGTCGGGGTTCAAGCGACGAACTTCATTCTCGTGGACCCAAGTGTTTTCGGACTCCGGTTTGCCGACCCATTTAATCAAGTACTTCTGGAATCATCCGTCATGTGTAGAGACGGCATGATCGTTGATTATATCCTTTATCTCATTTGATCTTTGTCTGCTTGGGGAAGGAAGATGTATAGGTTGCAAGGTTGGATTGGGGTTGGGGCTAGGAAGTGGCTGGAGTGGGTTTTCAGGAGGTGGGGTGAAGCCCAAATAAGGAACCAAGTCCTCAACATTGAACGTTAGACTAACCCCCGTGCCTGGAGGAAGCTCAAGCACGTATGCATTAGGACCACTCTTAGCCAGAATTCTAAAAGGCCCAGCGCCTCGGGATTGGAGCTTTTTTGCGGATCCCGATGGGAACCACACTGGCCTAACCCGGACCATCACATAATCACCCACGTGAAATTCTTTATAACGCCTGTGAGCATCTGCAGATAATTTATATTGATTGTTGCTTGAATTAATTTTCTGTTTAATTTCGACATGCAAGCTATGAATATGTTGTGCAAAGCCATCGGCAAACTCTGACACTCTATGGGATGCAGACATGGGGATCAAATCTAATGGGGTCCTAGGCCTATGACCATGCACTACCTCAAAAGGACTCATGCCTATGGACCTATTGACAGAATTATTATATGCAAACTCAGCTGTGGGTAAGATGGTATCCCAGGTTCTAACATGATCACCAACAAGACTACGAAGGAGATTCCCAAGGCTCCTATTGGTGCTTTCGGTTTGGCCATCCGTTTGAGGGTGGTAAGCTGTTGAGAATTGGAGCAATGTGCCCATCATGTGCCAAAGGGCCTTCCAAAAATAGCTAGTAAATTTAACATCCCTATCAGACACAATGGTTTTGGGGAACCCATGAAGACGCACTACCTCTGCGAAAAATAGTTTAGCAATATGAGATACATCGGAGGTTTTGGAATAAGGAATGAAGTGGGCCATTTTGGAAAATCGATCCACTACGACATAGATGGAGTCGTGCTTCCTAGGGGTCTTAGGAAGTCCAAGCACGAAATCCATAGAGAGGTCTTGCCACGGTGTGTGTGGCACGGGTAAAGGAGTGTACTAGCCAGTATTTTGTTTGGTCTGTTTTGACACTTGGCTAGTACGACAATGTTTGACAACCCGAGCGACATCTCTCATTAGGCTAGGCCAAAAGAACCTATCCTCTACGAGCGCAACAGTTTTATTACGCCCGAAATGTCCGGCCATCCCTCCAGCATGTAACTCCTAAATGAGAAAGTCACGCAATGAAGTGCGAGGGATGCAAAGGCAATTGCCTTTAAACAAGTACCCATCCTGGATGGTGTACACAGAGTGTGTGCTGGTCGGGTTACTAAGGAGAGCAGTGTACTCAACCCCAAACTCTGGGCACTCTGGGTACTCATCCTTTAACTGTTCGAACCCGACGACCCCAGTGCTCATTGTGCGCAAAGTCACCACACTAAGTGCATCGACCCTATTTTCGCAACTTATGCTTTAACACGAATGTGAACCCTTGAAGGTACTCAACCCACTTCGCGTGCCTTGAGTTCAACTTCTTTTGTGAAGCAAGAAAGCGTAAGGCTTCATGGTCAGAGAACAGCATAAATTCATGCGGTCTAAGGTAATGCTTCCAATACCAAAGAGATCGAACGACCGCATAGAACTTCTTGTCATAGGTGGAGTATTTTTGCTTCGCCTCGTTAAGTTTTTCACTAAAATAGGCCACAAGGTGACCCTCTTGGCTAAGCACTCCTCCTATGCCTACACCCGATGCGTCGCATGCGACTTCAAAGACTTTGGAAAAGTCCAGAGTTTAGCGACTAAAAGCGCTACTCATTTGTTGTTTGATCTCAGCAAAGGCTTTCATCGCTGTTTTGCCCCATTTAAAGTCCCCCTTTTTCATGCAATCAGTAATTGGGGCCATAATGGTACTAAAGCTTCTGATGAAGCAACGATAAAAAGTAGCCAAACCATGAAAGCTACGGACATCGTATATGTTCTTAGGCTTGGGCCACTCCACAATGGCTCTAACCTTTTCGGGGTCCGCGACCATTCCATCGGCCAAGATAATAAATCCCAAGAAAACAACAAAATATTGTATGAAGGTGCATTTCTTGAGATTTGCAAACAACTTCTCGCCCTTGAGGGTCTCATAAACCAACCTAAGGTGGGTCAAGTGTTGTTCCTTGTCATGACAGTAGATCAGGATGTCATCGAAATAAACAACAAGGAATTTGCCTAGAAACAGCCTCAACACTTGGGTCATGAGTCGCATGAAAGTACTCGGGGCATTAGAAAGCCCAAAAGGCATGACCATCTACTCGTAAAGACCATCCTTAGTCTTAAAGGCGGTTTTCCACTCATCACCGAGGCGGATGCGGACTTGATGGTAGCCACTTTTAAGGTCTATCTTTGAAAAGATAGTGACACCAATCATCATGTCAAGCATGTCATCGAGCCTTGGTATGGGAAACCGATACTTAACGGTAATCTTATTGATTGCACGGCTATCCACACACATGCGCCACATACCATCTTTCTTAGGAGTGAGTAGGGCAGGTACGGCACATGGGCTCAAACTCTCTTGGATGAACCCCTTTTGAAGGAGCTCATTGACTTGCCGAGTCAACTCGGGGTGCTCAATCGGATTCAACCTATAGTGGGGCAAGTTCGGTAAGGTAGATCCAGGAACCAAGTCAATTGCATGTTGGATATCACGCAGAGGAGGGAGTTCGTTTGGTAAGTCTTCAGGGAAGACATCCGTAAACTCTTTTAAAATCGGCTCAACCTCCTTGGGACACTCGCTCACCGACTCGGGAGCACTCTCTACGGTGACAACTACATACACCACACTCTCTTCTATCGATGCTTTCTCGAACTCAGAAGGGCTCACAATATTAATGGATTTAGAAGACTCGCCCTTCTTTTCGACTGTGTTGGTCGATGGTGCTTTGGGAGGCAAAGGGTGTAAAGTGATCTTTTTGCTCTTATGCATGAACGTGCATATGTTTGTTCGACCAGAAAGAGCCACGTCCATGTTGTAGAGCCACGGCCTTCCTAAAATAATATGGCCCACATCCATCGGCACCACATCACACCATAAGGTGTCCGAATAAGAACCTAACTGAATTGGAACACGACACCTTTTCGATACGGGAATGGATGAAGAATTGACCCATGCGACCTTATAAGGTCTCGGGTGGGCTTCGGGTGTAAGCCCTAAGCGGTGGACTGCATGAGTGGATATTACATTAGTACAACTACCGCTATCCACGATGACCCTACAATTTTTTTCACCAAATCTGGCATAGGTGTGGAAGATGTTCTCCCTTCGCCAGTCATCCTTTTCATCCCGTTGAGGTTGTGCAAGAGCACACCTCACAACTAAAGCATGACCAATAGCATCACCCTCTTCATCACTGGGTGTGTTAACCAGTTCAAATACTTCCTCTTCAACCACTACCTCATCATCATCCTCCTCTCCCTCAATGAAGAGAGTCCTTTGGGGTTCTTTCGTAGGGCATTGGGAGGCAAAGTGTCCCATCCCATGACATTTATAGCACTTTACTTGAGAGTTAACCCTGGAGGAGTCTCCAACTATACTTTTTCCCTTTTCAAACCTCGAATTGGTAGGGGCAGGTTGTGTGGGTTTGGGAGGAGGATTGAATCGTCCCTCACTGGATCGTTGACCATTATAATATGGCTCGGTCTTCTCCACCATCGTAGTTTTCAAGTACCATTCAAGATCTTGCACAACGACATAGCATCTTTCAAGAGTTTCTACGGGGTGAGAAATCAATTATTTTTGCAATTCAAGTCGCAATCCGGTGCAGAATCTAGAGAGAGTGATTTCAGGGTCTTCCGATACTTTTGCCCTCATCATGAAATCTTCAAATTTGGCAATGTAATCATTCACGGGCATACCACCTTGGCGTAAATTTTGCCACTGGTCGAGGAGGCGTTGGTGATATGATAAAGGAACATACTTCTCAGTAAGTCGTTCCTTCATGTCGTCCCAATGGGTAATGGGAGGACAACCCGCATTCACCCTGATGCGCTCGACATTGAACCAGAAAAGTCGAGCTTGACCAACCAACTTCATCTTAGCGAGTCTAACGCAACGGTCGTCATTCATGGCATACCAATCAAAGTGTTGGTCCATGTCAGAAAGCCAATCGAGGAAGACGGTAGGGTCCATTCTTCCATCGAAAGTCAGAATTTCAACTCAGAAGTTCTTAAGGAGTTGAACTTCGGGGTCATAGTCATCTCTACGATGATCCCTACGGTTCCGATTGTCTTAGCGACCATTACGTTTTAAGTGTGCGCATTCACGCTCATGGTGTTGATTTTCCAGCCCACCCATCGCTTCCAGTTGGTTGATTCGATCACGTAATCTATCATTACCAACTCCTAGAGATGTTTGGGCTTGCTCAATGGTATTCAGACGTGCACTAATCGCACCCAATTCTTCTCGCATACCGTTAAAGGCATTGAGAATCGCACTCGAGTCCATGGTGATCACAAGGTCTATTAGGGTTCTAATATGGAATGCAATATGGACTCAAACAATGCAATAAAATAAAGATGCAAGCAAAGATGCCCTAACCTAGAAAACCTAGGGCTTTGATACCAAAACTGACGCGGGACGATAACCCTAAAATGCGAAATATGAGTTTTTTATGCAATTTGGCCGAAATTAAATAAAATAATTCAAGTTTAATCACAAAATTATCTTAAGATACCTTAGGGGTGCAGAATTTTGATAAGTAGATCTCATGAGATCCAGGTAGGGTCCAGTCCGATGCGCAAGTACTTTTAGATTTGAGGCGAGATCGGCCTAGAGATAGAACTCTAGCTTTTTCCAGGCTTGAGCATTTGTCTTCGATCCGACATAGATTCGAAGGCTCTAACTAGGGCTTTGGAAATAGGTGTATGGTTTTGTAATGGGCTTATGGTTTGATTTATGGCTTAGAAAAGGGTTTTGAGCTCTGTGTGATTTGGGATTCGGAAAGGGATTTATGGTTTTAGGGATCAAGAAATCATTAGGTTAAAATGAAGGAAAAACAAGCAGAGATCAATAAGGCAAAAGATTTAAAGAAGACAGTGATAGATAATAGAGCAAATAACAATGGCTTTTGGGAATCACTCCCTTGGCCTCACACTAAACCCATCTCAGGCAAAGAATATTTAAGCATAAAGCAATCAAAATATTCAATAATTAATTAAAAAGTCTTTACAAGCCTCAATATATAGGCCACCAATAATTAAACTCGAAATAAAGAGTTCTAATAGAAATAAAACACTAAAAAGGAAAGTTTTCGCAACAAAAAACTCGAAATTAGAACTCCCGTCACGATGTCCACGGACGTCCGTAGTGCCCCACGGACGTCCGTGACCTACGGACAGATAGAGGCAAAATCATGGACGTTCGTCAGTGTTTCACGGACGTCCGTCACTGTTCATCACGGACGTCCGTCACTGTTCATCACGGACGTCCGTCACTGTTCATCGTGAACAGTAATTTTTTTTTTTTTTTTCTTGACGTTCCCCGTCACATATGGTCTTGTTTCCTCACAAAGACCACTCTTGGGCGTGGAAGGGCATGATGGTATTAAGAGAAGATGCCATGACAGCTATTAAAATTATTCTGGGTGATGGAAGAAGCACCAAATTTTGGAAGGACCCATAGTGTGACAGCAAACCTTTGTCAGAGAGATTCAGTAGAAGAACTCTAATTCAATCCGGAATAAATGAAGAAGCCCTAGTTTGTGAGGTGATTGGAGATAATAGCGGGAATTTACCAAATCCTATAACAAGAAGAACGTTAGAAGCTTGGGATTTAGTTAATCAAATTCTGGTTTCAAATAGGACTCATCAAGGCCGAATAGCGTGGAGCCCTAACCCATCCGGGAAATTCTCATGTAAAATTTTATGAGAATGGGAGGTGACAAAGTGAAATGGAATAAATTGATTTGGAGCAGCTGTTATATTCCTAAGCATAGTTTATGTGCTTGGCTTGCTATCCATCAGAAGCTCCTCACTATCAAGAACCTTAGAAAAAGAGGACTGAAATGGGTTTCAAGATGCGTACTATGTAGGGAAAATGCTAAAACAAATGATCATCTGTTCTTTGAATGTCCATGGATATGGAGATCAATCCTTGCAAGATTGAACATTAATAAAACTATCATTTATAATATCGAATTGGAAATAGAGGACCTTATAGCTAAGACTAAAGGTAATGGCAGGGCAAAAGCAATAACAAGATTGGCCTTTTCGGAAACCATTTGGAATGAAAGGAATAGAAGAATCTTTGAGGAGGCGACAATGGATAGAAAATATTTACTTAAAAGAATTGTGGAGGAAATGATCTTCAGGATTGATGGGGCGTTGGAATTGGAAGATGACAGTGAAAGTGTTATTACAGATAAATGGGGTCTTCGACATCCTAGAGAGAGCAGTGAGGTGAGGTCTTATAGATGGGAGAAACCAAAAGAAGGTGTTATTAAAGTTAACACCAAAGGAATCATAATTGGGACTCAGGCGGGAATAGCTGCTGTTTTTAGAAATTCTGCTGGTCATTTGGTCCTTGTCATTGCTGAGAAGAGATCCTCGAGTGATATTTTATTGGGGGAAATTCATGTAGCTCAGTTTGGTTTGGATTATACAAAGGATGTTGGAATGAATAAGCTCCTTGGTGGAATGTGAATCTGATTCACTAGTCAATATTGTTAATGGTAACTTTTTTTTTTTATAGCCTGGGTATCAGGGCCTCTTACCAGGGGCACATGCGCACCCCAGATGATACCTTAGAAGTACTACAGATAAATTTGAACTCTTAAAACAATCCCAGAGTTCCTTTCAAAAGATTAAGGGAATTCATACTAAGCTTCAGTGCAATAGACCTGCTGGTATGCTTGCTCAGCTTGGATAGGATGCAAGTTCAGTCATCCAATGGACTGATCTGGAGGATGTTCCCATTTCCTGTTTATCTCTTCTTCATGACGATTTTAATTCTTTCTATTCTCTTCTGCTATTATATTTTTGGAGCTTTAATTGAGAGGTGAGGACCTCAGCAACCTCAGCTTAACTTTTGGAAAAAAAGGAATCAACACCCAGTCGATGGTAAAAACAAGTCTATGAAAAGATTTTTTTTTTATAACGAAATCTAGGATAAAATTGTTGCATGACATTAGAGACAAGATAATAAGTTGGATTGTTCTTCACAAAGAATGCAAAGCCCATAACGGGGGGACATGATTAGAAGCACCGGAAAGTCTGTCTCCTAGATGATTGGGATATTTGGCTGTAAAGAAATAACACAGTTTTTTGGAAGGTGGGGAGGCCGTTTAAGTATGTTGCTACTTCAGTCAGGGATTTTGCCCGAACTTGGGTCAGTCTTGCTCACAAGGAAGGGTCGATAGGGAGAGGTGCTTCTTAGATGATTGGGATAACCTGCGTTTGAACCCTTAACCCTTCTGCGGGGGTTGTTTCCAGCTCGTCCTTGGGATGCCTGGTTTGGCTGGGTGTGAGTGGGACAGGTGGGCTTTTCGATAGCTTCTCGCTACCTTGTTTGTTTTTATTTTTCTTGTACTTGGTTTCGCTTTTTTAATTTGTTGCCGATCAAAAAAAAAATTCTCTCATGAGGCACCGAGAAAAAAAGAAGCCAATGAGGCACATAAAATGGCTGATTATCTAGAAAACAAAAGAGCTGCTTTGGGAGAAGAGAGAGAGACTTCCAGATGCTCCAAACTTGGTTGGAGTAACCATGGAAGTTGGTTATGCGACATGAAGCAAGCAATTGAATGGTTTACAAAATGATAAGGCATGCTCATAAGGAATATCAAGCATTTAATGTATGCATTCACAGAAGCTTGATCATTGGAAACATGTTTCATCTATTTTTAAGATTGATTATAAGATCAAATTATCAATAAGTGATATTTGGAGTCGGGAATTGAAGCATTTGTTTGAGTCATGAACACAGAAGCAGATAGATTTCCTACTTGAAATAATAAGATGTCTCCAAATATCAATCAAATGCTTGCAAGGCAGGGAAGGCTAATGAGAAATATACGGCCACCTACACATAAATTAACTGGAAAAGCTTTTTCCAAGTTTACATATTTTTTGTCGAAAAAAAAAAAAAATGTTCTAGTTTATCAAGAGGAATTAGTACAAGCAAATAAAAATCATAAAAACAAAATATCACTTCTAGTATTCTGATAAGTCATGTGTACGGCACATTCCCTTGATTTCGCAACATGGGACTATATCCAACAGATACCCTTTTCAGTTAATAACTTTTGCAATTGATAAAAAATATAACAATTCAACTAAGCATCAAAAGAACTAGGACGAATGTTGAGAGATATTTTATCAGGTGCAAGAGAAATCTTATCAAAATGATCCAACATATGTAGCTGAACAATCATAAAACAGAAACTCTTTAACGTCAATTATCTCATCTCATAGGAAATAAAAGTAGTATAAATATAAAAAATCTACTAACAGCAACAGTAAAAAGAAACCAAAATATGGCAAGCAGGGGACATTCCTTGTTTCAATCTTTGAAGAACGGATGCTGTCATTTGAGGGTGCCTCCTGGAAATTCAAACCTGTCCTATATGATTACATTGCACCACTACAACAGGGAAATATATGCACATGACAACCACATGATGCATAGAGCTGCCCAGCCTAGCTATGAGCGAGGACCAGTTGCTTTTGTTGCTTTCTCTTCAATAGAGAAAATTCATCAAACAGTTGGCATGCAAAATAATATGACACAAAACGAGACCACAATATAATTATGTCCTTAACACTAATATCAGTTTGTAACTTACGAAATAAAAAGAAACTTACAAATTTGCATTCATGCAATAAGAATGAGTGAAATATTAGATTTTTCAACATGAATTCCAAGCAAAAAACAGCCTACAATGAGAATAGAAATATACAGTGTTCTAAGGCACGTCAGGCGTCCAATTTGAGGAGGGATTGGCCCAGTCAACTTGTTAGTGTGAAGATCCCTGCCATTCAAACAAGCTAAACATATTAGAAATTTCTTTGAAGAAAGGGGTGTCCTCACATGGCACAAGTCCAAATCAGAAGTTTCTCACAAGTCTAAATCACTAACTCTTGTCATTTTTCTTTTTTCTTTAAAAGAAAGAGTTAATAAAAAAAATTTCCCATAATTTTCAAAAAACTTTTCCCATTTTCAATAAATCATTAACTCATTGCAATCTCTCTCTTTCACAAGTCAAGTTATGTTTTTTATATTCATTCACCATCGTCACAGCCTTATCTCATCACCATGCTGTTGCTTTACAAAAAAAATGAAAATGAGCAGATATCAGTGAAACAGTGACTTCTAGGAGATGATGATGATGAAAACTCAGTAATAAAAGAGTAAGCACTAGGATTTTGGTCCCCCTGTCACTAATTTATAAATTTGAGATGTGTGCCATGTAGAGTAAAAAATCCCATCATCATATTCAAAGCAATCAACATAAATAAAAGAGTAACCCCAAGCAATCCAGTCCATTGCATTGACGATGATGACGAGATTAGGTTAATCAATCTTTGAATATTTTCTTAAAATCTGAAAATTATATTTTCAATTTTGAAAAATAGAATTAATATATATATATATATATATATATATATATATATATATATAAACAAGACATTGAACAGAGCAATTTCGAAACCCTACCTTCCCATAGTACAATAAACCTAATTTTTTAAACAAACCTTCATTTACAAGATAAAACCCTAGGTTATGATACACTAATTTCAAAAACTAAAACCCTATCTAAAACCTTCAAAAACCACCTATCTCAACCTTTTTTAATCCTGAGACGATCAATTTCAGTAAACCATAAACTTTAATACACAAGAAAATGCTTAAAATTCAAATAGCTTTAATGACGTTCCATAAAATGTCAAAAATCAGTTAGGACATTGATTGTTACCTTGCCTAAGGCGAGGAAGTTGAGAAAACTGTGACGACAAAGGTTGTAGGGATGATCATAAACCTTATTGACTCAGTGACACCGATGACATGCTGCAGAGACGATGATAATGGAAGATATGGCCTCTTGGTGATGAGGGAGACGAAGTGTGGGTTTTTTTGGCAGATTTGATCTACAATATCGAACAGAGTTGATGAAGCTTCCTTGGACCTCCGATTCGATAATCGTTGATGCGTTATGGTCACTTATGCGTTATGACTTCTGATTCGAGATTACACAGCTAGGGTTTTGAAGAGAGGGAGAGGGAGAATAATCAGCGTTTGCTGTTGGGGTGATTTATAGACGACCCAACGCCAACGGCTTTCTACAATAGCCGTCGGTGTAGGTGATATCTATGCTGACGGCTCCTTAATTCCAGTCGTCGGCCTAACCTTTATTTTTTGTAGTCGCCGAAAACTTCAATTTTCGGATCTATTTCGCACAGCCAAATCCTAACTGAAATATTTCAGTTTTATTAAACTAGACTTTTCAACCCCAAACCGAAACCAATCAAAACCAATTTTGGTCGCTTCGGATTGGCTTTTCCATTTTATTTTTTTATCAATTTTTTCACCCTACCCAAGTGGTTTTCAATATTTATTTAGTTACCTAAACCAAATGGAGTTAAATCAGGCCGAATCAGTCTCCAATCGATTTCATGATACACACCGATTTTCCATCTGATGTGAGTAGTTATTAATTAGTAGTGGGTGTCCCCTCCATTAGGCATTACTCTCATGTTGTTTAATTAGTGTGTAAGTGGGCAGTTATTTAGTTGCTTGTATAAGGCTATATATAGAGTCTTGATTCAAGGTATGAGGAATCGGAAATTAAACAAGAATCCAAACTTCTTCCTCTTCCTGTCTCATTTCTCTCTTCTCAAAAATTCTCCATATCATTGGTATCAAAGCCAAGTTCCGACCATGGACACTCGCGGCAAACCGAATGCAGAATTCTGCAACGAAGTCAACAAGATCTTGGCACGACACGAGGCCAATTTCGACCAGGTGAATGCAGCCTTACAAGCAGTGTTAACCAAACTTCAAACTCTTCGAACCTCCCGTAGCCCTCCTATAACCAAGTCATTTACACGTGATAAATCCTCACACCCACATACTTCTCGTTCTCACACTATCCATGGCCACCCTTATCAACACTTCAAGTTGTCTTTTCCAAAGTTTAACGGAGACCCAACTGGTTGGATCTACACGCCCGAACAATACTTTGGTCCAACCGACTACAAGGACCTATTAGAAGCTCTAACTCGACTAAAACAAACCACAACTATAGCAATTTATCAAGAAGCTTTTGAAAGGCTTTCCCACCGAGTTATTAAGGAGCCCACTTATTTTTAATAGTATGGAATCGATTTAAATCGACCTATACACTAGGAGAGTGTGGAATTGAGTACTTGCGAAAGAGACAATGGCCAAAAGCACTCCATCAATCATGGATCTCACCCAAAGAGAATGCGTTAATGCCTCGAAAGATATAATTTCAAAGATAAATGGTTCAAAAGAGAAGATGAAGGATACCTCGATGACTATCATTCACCCCACATCATCAGGTTCCGTTTCAATCATCGATCTCACCTATGGCGATGATGATGAAGATGTGAAAGAACACGAAGAGCCGTCTTTAAGTATAAATAATTCGGGGGGTAACTCTACCTAAAGGACTTTTTTATCCTTTCTCATAGACGGATATCAACCTTGAGAGCAAGGTTGATTTCAAGGAGGGTGGAATGATACACACCAATTTGTCATCTGATGTGGGTAGTTATTAATTGGTAGTGAATTTCTCCTCTGTTAGGTATTACTCTAATGTCGTTTAATTAGTGTGTAAGTGGGCGATTATTTAGCATAAGTGTGTAAGTGGGCAATTATTTAGTAATTATATGTAAGTGGGCGATTATTTAGTGTAACAACCCAGATTTTTTTATTTTATTTTAACGGTGTTAGATGATGTACCACACCATGCACTGTGCTAACGCTCCATACCGGAATCTGAACCCACCCTCTTTTAGAAAAATTTTGATTTTTCCTATACCAATATTAAACTCATTGTGAAGTGCTCGTCAATATGATTCCAACAATATATAATTTATCGATTTTCAACAAAAATATAAAAAGTTATGCCCATTTTAAGTGATCAAGCAAGTTAAAAGGTATAACTGTAATTTCGGGAGAGAAACGCTATTTGTTTTGGTGCTTACACAAAGCACTAGAACGAAAACTTTTTCTCAAACTATTCAAGTCACGAATGAATTCTTATTGCATGTAAAAACTCTTATTTTATTAAATCGTCTACGAAAAATGTTAATTAGAGTTGACCTAAAATTTTATACTATTATAAATAAAACTTTAAAAACTCTCTACTCTCTATAATAAAAAATTATTCTCTCTCAAGACTTAGATGAACCGACACCTTGGGCATCAACATTTTCAACCCGAACTGTCACAGATCTACCGTTCACGTTTTAAGAAGTGAGTACCCATCAATCCATCTTGTTCTTCTCAGATCCCGTCACGTAGGATGCGTTCGATCGCGCATCGACGGGTTTAAAAATCTTATTTAAATCCAAATATCTCATAAATTAATAGACATATATGTTTAATATTATGTTTTCCCTTGAAAGTTGTATATTTTGTAAATCGGGTTTATATGTTGTTTCTCTTTTCAAATAACCCCTTTATTTGGGTTATTAATATTTTACCTTCTATTAGGTCTTCATATTTAATATTTTATCCTCTTTTAAATCTATAAATTAATTAAACTCTAATATTTATAAATATGATAGATTGAATTAATTTGAATAATATCATATTGATATTGTTTATTTTTAAATCTATATAATTAGTAATTTACCCTTTTTACTAAAAACTATAATGACATATTATTGTTGCAAGTCTATATTATTATTTATTTAAAACTAATTAAGCCTAAAAATTAAACTATATGTTTATTTTATTTAAAAGAATAATAGATTGCACCATCGCCCAAATTCGCTACTTAACTGAAGCCATGATTATCGATATTGATATCGGTTCCGATAATTTTTGTCATAACTTTTTACTCCAATATCAGATTGATGTGAATCTTGCAACATTAGAAAGAAGACATCAAGCTTTACAACTTTATGTGAAATAGTTATTTCACGAATCTGACGTTTTAGAGGTCAAAATAGAGTAATAAGTCCGGTTCAATTTTGAATGACCCAAGGCTACACAAATTTAGTGTTATTCTCTAATTTTCATGAGCAAAATTCTTGTGTATATTATATCTTAAGGTTTTTCGATCGATGATCATGATAAATTATAACTTAGTAATTATAAATACACTGTAATTTAATTATCTAATTATAGTAATATATATATATATATATATATATATATATCACTTTTATCGCTTCAACACGACCTCTTCGATAACACGAAATGTTAGAAATTCAATTCCTCGTAAAAATTGAACTTTGACCTTCACGTTTTAAAAATTATAATAATAATTACATTATTTTATATTTATATTGATGTGAATGTAAATAAATGTATGCACAGACATAACTGAATCTAAATATATATCTATGTTGTGTGTATAATAATTTTGTCCTTCCATCTTGATCATGTTATACGAGTTATGGACAAGCTAAGACATAAGTACGATAATAAGATACCGTTGTGTAGGTCAGTAAAAGATTAAAAACTTAAGTCTCTGTACGTGCCGTTTTTTGCTTAGCCACTATAAAGGCAACAATGTCATTCAGGCAAGACGGATCTCTGGAAGAGATTATGAGTATGAGTATGTTATGAGTGACTTGGCCATTATGTCTCCCCATTTGCTAGATGGTAGAACGAGTATGACACGAGGACGTTATGATATGGTGGTATGATACTATGTTGATCCTCCCATGGTAGCTCAAGCAGCAACTCTGGCACAAGTCATTTAGGATTTTACGAGTATATTAGTTACGCTCATGCGATGTACAGACATATGAGATGTTATGAGATATGGTGAGGTACGTTAGGATATGAGTGTCTAGATCATGGTCTTGCATTTATAATATGAGTTTTACGATATGCATATGATTTTATCTTTCTTTTGCTATCTGCTTTGAGATATTATGTTTATTACTCACAAGATGCACCCACAATGCACCTGAGTAGTATGGGGTGGATTGGTGGTGTATCTCACTGAGTTTACGTGACTGACTAAACTCATCCCATGACAATCTAACAGCTGCAGGTGATTACGCTGGTGGAGTAGACACCGGCAATCCAGACCACACCGGCGTCGATTTCGTTGATTCCGCGGGCGCTGAGTACCAAGAGCCTTGGGAGGGCGACGTTGTCGGCTATCAGGAGGATCACGGTGTTAATTTTGATCCGAGCGCCAGATATTGATCTTGTAAACTCGATATCGGACTTTGTCTTATGTTATTATCGTTGACTCTATGGTTTTATTTTATTGGATTTGTCTTCGATTTGACTTATATTTTATTTGTGAATTTATGGTATTTTATTTATATTTCACTTTTAATTGTTGGCTTTCACGGATTTTGTGGAATCAAACTTGCGGGATAACTTTGATTAGGTGTATGTCCACTTAGCATATCCTGGATATGTGCGGGTCATAACTTGAAAATTCTAAACCCTTAGGATGGGGTAGAATTTTGGATCATAACGGTTTTAGGTCGTGACAGTTAGTTGCTTGTATAAGGCTATATATAGAGCCTTGATTTAAGGAAATAGGAATAGGAAATTAAATAAGAATCCTTCCTTCTCAAAACTTCTCCCTCTTCCTATCTCATTTATATCTTCTAAAAAATTATCTTATCATTGTAATCCAATTCGGAAGGCTCGATTTTGGGATTCGTTTTTTTCTTCGCCCTTAGTCTAACCAGACCTTGACTCGAATATTTGCTAAACTCGGGTTCGGGTGCCACAACCAGGCCCAAACTTGACCCTTCTGCACCACTACGCATAGAGGTGATGGTCTGCAAAGTTGCCACTTGGTTCCTTAGATGTCTTAAGATGTGGTACCACTACTAACTTATATGTGCTCCCATAACGATTCTCCTATAAGCTTGACGTTTCGGTAAAATCGTGCTCCCATAACGATTTTCGGAAGGCCACTTTACAAGCTAAGTAAAACAAAAAACAAAAAAAGGAAAAAGAAAACCAACTTAGCCGCGGAGGAGCTAGCGGCCATATAGGCGGTAACCGCTTTCGTCCCCTCGGAAACGGCGTGCTTCCCGAGCTCACCAGGCAAAACCAAGCGCACCGCAGTCTGGATCTCCCTAGACGTCATCGTCTTCTTCCCCGTATACTTGCACTGTTGCACAGTCGCGCCGCCTCCCCCACTAACCTCTCAAACATATCGTTCATCATCCCATTCAACACAGCCGTCGACTTTGAACAAATACGCATCTCCGGATGAACCTGCTTCAAAACCCTGTACAAGAACCTTTTGTACACTAAACCAACTAAAGTTTCTTGTCGCTCATTAGGCCTACCCTTTTTCCTCCCTCTCTTTCTCTCTCCTTCACCTCTTTTTTTTCGCCTTCCATCTTTTGACCTCAAACGATAGAGAGAGAAGGAGAAGAAGAACGGCGAGAGAAAATAATGAGGGTTAATTAACAGAACTCAACCCCCACTTTATAAACACAAGGGTGAGAAACAGCTAAGAAGACACGACGTATTCTCTCACAATGAATCCACCTTATAAACACAAGGGTAAGACACAGCTTATAATGGGTGACGTGGCAAGACTTTTACAGTCGACGGGGCCGTATAGTGAGAGCGTCACACGTGTAAGCGGTGCACCACCCCCTTACCAATTTGTAGGATATTAACACCACGGTAGCTGGCACCTACGCCAAAAACCATCGAACCTTTTTCTCCTTATGAAGGCATCCTGAGATCATAGATGTAGCATCAAGATGCCTTCATTCTTTCAGTTTCATGTGGCACAGATCCATAAATCACATCCTACACATATCACACTCAAACATTATTTTAGAATCATATTCTTTGATTTTTAGGGTCATATTCTGAGATATGATTTATGTCACATGAAATCAAAAGATGGCCATCTAATAGCGTGCTCATGATGTGAAGATCCCTTATGTGGAAAATTGGGATGGAAAAGGACCCCTACCCTGTAATTCAAAGAAGTCAAATGGTTTTTTACATAGGTGCCCTTCAAATTTCGTGGGTTTTAAGACAGCTACCCTGATATCTAATATCCATGGATCTCTCCAGGCCTAGCTAGTTTAAGGTAAGGAGATTAACCCGTACACTACTTGGTTGTGCGGGTGAAAACGGCAGCCATACGTTACCTTTGATTATTGTCCTCAATGGCGCCAAAATTGTAAGGATATCTATCATACAATGGAGAGCCTTTAAATTTGCAGTTAAGGCGGGAACAGTGAGCGGCCCGACTGCTCTGGTGGGCTGCCTGCGGTTAAGGTAGGCACAGTGAGCGGTCCAAATTAGATACGCAGAGTGCTGTGATGGGTTGCCTAGACTAAATCGTGTGTAGGTCAACTTGACGGATCACACTGTGATCAGTTAAGTTAGTCAGATTGAAGCTCACAGCCAGTTTAACATGTGGGTCAAGCTCAAGGATCAAATCTCTGAATTTCGTTTCGGTTTCGGTGGGGACCGAAATTTTGGACAAAATTTCGGCCGAAATCTTCATCCCTTGGGATTTCATTTCGGACCGAAACCAAAATTTTGGACCGAAATTTCAATCATTTCGGCGGAAATTTTGATCCTTGGTCAAGTTTGGGTTGAAGTGTTTTTACTCAACCTGACCAGACCAGAGTTACTCTCTTCCTTATATGTTTTTTTATGGAAAGGATGGGAAACAAGTGACAGAATTTCAGTTGGAACTGCATTACAATGAGCAGACGATATCCATCTCTTTGCTAATGCATCAGAGTTCATGTTTAATGGTATTGACAATAATAGTCCAGAGATCATGTTTAATGGTATTGATAATAACAGTCAGTTCACTACAAAAAAATAAGACTATTAGCGATAGGCAAAAACTGCCACTATTAACCAAAAATTGCCACTAATATCTATGCCGCTAATAGTCTTAATAGCCTTTTTGTTAATAGAAGCTAATAGTCTTATTTTTTGTAGCGGTTCAAATAAATCAATGCCTTCCTCCAAGATTGCTTTTATCGCTTGAGCGGAATCCGATTCCAAGTAGCATTTGGGAACTTCATTTTCCTTGGGTTTGCTCCCCAATGGTCACCAGTCTGAGACCCCTCGGGGCCACTAGAGGTTTTCCTGGCCGTTAACTTCAGGGCCCATGGAATTAGTTCAGGTGAGCGCAAGCTGGCCCGAACACCCACAGATATAAAAAAAAAAAAAAAAAAAAAGCTCCTCTAGGCATGCTATTAATTCAATATGTAAAACCTTCTTTCCCCCAAATACCGGTTCAGACATTGCAACATAGACTTGTCCTTCCCAATTGCGAATAACAACACCAAAGTCAGCCTTCCCTTTTTTCGACAAAGCACCATCAACATTGATTTTGTACCATCCTTCTTCTCGTGGATTCCAACAGGTATCAATTGGAGCATTTGGCCGATTCTCAACATTCTCATTGGCCACCACAAATTCATCCACATATGAAAGAGCAAAAGCAACTATGTCCTACGGATTAAGAGGTTGCGTTCTTGTATGAAAGCATTTATGCCCATCAATATGGCACAAGAAATGCCATAAAAATGTTGAAAACACATTCACATAAATTTCTTGGCATAAACACATTCACATACTCAAAGTTGTTTCATATAAAAATGTCATCTATAAAAAGGGGGGTTGGGATGAGATTAGAAGGCATGGTAGGTGTAGCAACCACCCAAGGATCCCATCTGGCCACTCCATCGAAAGGCATCTGCTTATCAGTAGTATTGATAACTTGTTTGGCTTGGCTTGCTACCACTGAGCTCCGCATCTCAGAAATTTCAACACCGGTAGACTTCACCGCAGCAGAAATTTCAACAGCTAGGCTAATATCCATGACAGCCTGATCGAGTCCAACTGCAGCAAAACTCCTACATAAGCATTACCTGAAAATTTTAGAAGAATTAGAAGAAGCGATAGTAAGCACCTACGCAGCTTAACCATATACTTAGTCTTAGCACATAACGAAACTAGCTTATTTAGAATTACACAGATCATGGATTCATTCAACAACAAAGTAGTATACATGAATACAACAAGAATGCGGAGTCCTTTCTACACTGCCCCAGATCCTTTCATGAGGGGGACTGCACTTTCACCATCACTTGCATGGCTAGAATTTCCTAAAAAAATATAAACAATATAAACCTGATAAAATTCTACTTACCAGTTATCAGCTGATCTCAGATGATCTCCTTTCATTTGCATGAAATTTTTTACAAACAAATAAAGATTAAAAGCAAGCACTACAAATTAGGGGCCTTTCACTGACGGACAAAAAAATTTCCGGTCAATTTTTGAAATCGCCGACAATGAAATTTAAGGAAAGAAAACAAAAATTCTACCAAAAATCCTACCTAGATGAGTTGACCAGACATGCATATATTCAATAGCTAGAAAATTTTGCATAAAAAAATTAAAAAAAAAATTTGCAGAAAAAATAAAAAATTAAAAGAACAAAAACCCAAAATCTATATGGACTGCAAATAACACTACAGAATTATCTCGATCTCGAGAAAGGGATGGTAGCAGGGCTTCATTTAAACCATCCTAAAAGTGTTTAATCTGAATTTTGTCAAACATACACAACTCGTAAAACTTTATAATACTTTATTTGTCGTACGACCACCTCGACAGCTAAAATAGTATCGGCTATTAAATCACGAACCATCTCCATCTCTCTCCAACCTTGAGATGAACCCTCATATTCTATAGGGTCATCTGCTTCTATTGGGCCCTCTTCAAAATATCGGTCGATACCATATTTCTCAAAGTCTTTATCGACTATGCTTTCTTGCCTGATGAAATTATAAATTTTCACACATGCAACTACAATAAATTGTTGTGTCTCAAAAGAATATGGTGCCATTTTTTTCAAAATAAGTCATTTCTTCTTTAAAACTCTGAAACAACGCTCAATCACGTTTCACAAGGATAAATGAGCATGATTGAATAATTCTTTACGCCCTCATGGTCGTTGATCATTCTGAAAGGACGGAAGATGGAAACGAGTCTTACGAAATGGTGCTAGGAACCCTATCGTATTAGCATAACCACCGTCTACGACATAGTATTTACCTAACAAAAGAAATTATTTAATTTCAAGCATTTAAAATATATGAAAACTTTTAATGACTCATACACACCTTGAGGAGCATGAGGAAAATTTATCTCTGGTGTATTAACAGCTTCATTGAGTATACGATAATCATTAGTTGCACCATCCCACCCAACATAAACAAATGTGAATTTCATGTCAAATGAACATGCCACCATCACATTTTGGGTTAGCCCTTTTCGGGTACTTCTATAGGGGTTCTGTTGCCTTGCTGGAATGTGGGCACTAATATGTGTACCATCAATTGCTCTTATACAATTTTTTTTATTTGAACCAAAAATAAATTATTAGCCTAATTACATTTGATAATGATTTTATAATAAATATTAATATAATGATTTCATAGCAAATATCAAACTAGTGTTTACCGTGAAGAATGGACAATATTTGGGATTCGTACGAATATGACCAGAGATTGATTCATATGACGGCAGCACAATAATAGACATTGAAAAATATATGAACACCTTCAACACATTGTGAAAATGACGAGAGACAGTTTCAGGAGAGTGTTGGAAGTGTTTCGCGATCATCCTATTACGTTCATTATGACCAAGCATCACTAGGAACATACCTAATTACTCTTCAACGCATACATATCTCGTATTTCGTAATAATTCTCTATTCCTGAAAGTGTTATACAACCTCCTAAATACATGCTTCTCCATTTGAAATTGCTCACAACATACAATAGGATGTGTGTTAAGTACGTGCATAATCCAATCCATACCTTTGAAGTCACAATCTCTATGAGATTGTTTTGCTATATAGCACTTGAAGTATGTTACGGTTGTCTGCACGCCAGTAAAATCTAGGAGATTGAACTCATCGTTCGATTGTGCATTGTTATGTTCTTCATCAAAATATTACCCATGTGTACTTATGTTTTCGTCATGAGACTGTATATTCTACATAAACAAACAAATATTTTGAAGATTTGCAAAAAAAATATTCAATTGTAATTAAATAGCTATAAGTGTCTTACAATTACATAACAACCATGATTATTACACCACAACCATAAAAGTACATACTAACTACTATCATAAAAGGTTATATTAACAACTACAACCATAAAATGCATATATCTATAAAGCAACTACAATCATAAAAAATGCATACTAATAATCATAACCATTATAAACTGCAAAAAAAGCTATAGAAGTGTATACTAACGATTAAACTCATTATAAACTACATAAAAGTATCATAAAAGTGCATATCAATAATCGCAAATATTAAAGTGCATAAAAACAACCATAAATATAGAAGTATATGTCTCTAAGAAACAATAATGAAAGTGAAGAAAATCATCAACTCATGAGAAGTTTAGTGTGTGCCAAGGTCACTTGCTCGATCCATCCAATGTTGCAACCACACTCGGCAGGCTTCTGGATCTCAGAAACTAACGAATATCTCTTGAAGTTCTTTCTTCTCAAACATATCAATAACAAACATGTATAAGTTGTGAAGCCTAGGAATGTTTGTCATATTATCCAGTAGGTTGATATACTCTTGAATGCTAGTGCCTTCAGCATGAAGGGTGCTTCATGTCATGCTTCTAGTCTCAACAGCTTCACACACACACACACACACACACACACACACACACACACACACACACACACACACACACACACACACATATATATATATATATATATATATATATATATATATATATATATATATATATACGATTAATTTGGTTGTCGAGTCTAGCAGCACCCGATGATTTTTTATGTTGCAGTGTAGGTTCCTGTCCTCCTACTGATCTTCATCGTGAACCAGAAATACACTTGTTATCTCTCATCTCCTCTCTCAACCCTAGTAAGATCAATTTCATCAACTTCGTCAATATCAGCTTCTAGTGGTGTCTAAGTTGCTTGGTGATCATCACATTCATTATCGTCCCCAAAGTTCATATAAGAGGATGTTTTGATTCTCAATGTTGTGTTAGATCCCTCATTAGGTATCAACCCTTGCGAAGGTGCCCAGCCCAATCCACCAATCACATGTGTCCCACCATATATGATGTTCAATTCTTCGGCATATTCAAGTCCCTCGTATTGCCAATCTTTATCATTAGGGCATTTCTGTAATTAACACATCCTCACAAAATAAAAATAAATTATAATACAATTAAAAAATAATAGTGGATCATGTAATACCTTTAGCCACTCACTCCACCATGCTTCATCAGCAACAACGGTATTCTTATTGGAATCTCATCCCAAACCCGTATTTGCCCTTAGCTTATTCCATCTTAGCAATTTATCCTTGGTTTTATCCCAATGATTCTCCAATTGGTGTATGTCGTACTCCATCCCAGTTCTCTTAAAATATTCATTGACCACTATTTCATACCCTGCCTTATCAATGCAAGTGTCTAGCCTTCTTTCTTTTTTGACAAGCTCGAGGCATATGTCTATGAATGTTTTATGAGCATATGGCGGCTAATGAGCTTTTTATTTTGTCGTATACTTAGACTTTTCTTCCTTCCATTACACTGCCATAAAAATATAATTCCATAAAAATGTATAAGTGATACATAATAGATGATGTTTTGGAACCCAAAGTGCAATTCTAGATGCAGTTGCTCTTATTTCAACAAGAAGAGTGCAACCCACATGGGAGGATTTAGAGAGCGACCTTGAGAAAAAATTTGCAGTGTACTAAACTTCTATTAAAATTTTAAGAAACAATTTTAATAATCGAATACCCTTCCTAACCGATCGTTGGATTCACTAGAGAAAGTTTTAGCTTCAAAACTAGAGGTTCTTGGGCTTAAATTTTTTTGTTGCTTTCAACAAACTTGTCCCGCGCCTAATTCATTTCTAACACATTTATCCCAACTGGAGTCATCTCGTTGCCACCCCTAAATGAAAGACTTTTTATAGTAAGTATTGACTATCCATTAGTTCCCAAAAAGATGAACTATTCAGGGAATAGTTTAGGGGCACTTTAGAAAAATAACTTTGGAAACCAAATGTTTTAGCCTATTATCTAGAAACTAAACGTTTTAGAAAATAAAATTTTAACATTTTTTTGAAGTTTAGAAATCCGTGAGATCACACATGTGGGTTTAAGTGGATTTATGAGTTTACAAATTTGTCCATGATTGTCTTCTTCACTTAAACCACTCAAAACCAGCTCCGGCGGCCGTGACAAAACCAGCTCCGGCGTTGATTAAATACGATCGGAAGAAATCATTCAAAATTTAAAAATTAAAATTAAAATGAAGAAACTGGTGGGTTTCAGTGGGGTTGATTTTGTGCAAAAATGGTTTCTTGGTGACGCCTAAGTTGCAAATTTGCAGTGGCAATAGTTTTCTGGGGTGCTGGTGACGGATGGCTTAATGGGTTTTACAGTGATTTAGGTTTAATAGGTTTTTGATGCATGTTGAAAAATGAGTTTGTAGGGGTTTTTCTTTGATGGGTAAGCTGCGATTGAAATGAAGGTTCAGATTTAAGGAGAAGAAGATGATTCAGTGGAGAAGGTAGGCCACCGGAGTTGGTTTCGTCAGGGCCGCCGGAGCTGGTTCCATCGCAGTCGGAGCTGGTTTTTAGTGGATAAGGTAGGCCGCCAAAGCTGGTTTCATCGGGGCCGCCGGAGCTAGTTTTGCCGCAGCTGGAGTTGGTTTTGAGTGGAGAAGGTAGGCCGCCGGAGCTGGTTTCGTCGGGGCAGTCGGAGCTTGTTTCGCCATAGCCGGAGCTCTGATTTTGAGTGGTTTGAGTGGAGCTGGTTTCGTCGGCGCCGTGGTTGGAGAGCTCCAGTAAGAATGGCGTCGTCAGCGTCGTTGTTTGTAGGGTTTAGGAATGGCATCGTCGGCACCATTGTCGCAAAGCTCCAAAGAGAGAGGGAAAAGATAAAGGGTATTTTGAACATATCTCATTTTGTTGACTAAAGTAGAAATATATTTTCATGTTTCTACAGACCCTAAAATTTCGTGAAAACTCTTTTAGCTAAAAACTTACGTTTGGGTATAATAACCTCAAACGTTCCAAAATGAGGCATGTTCTTCTAATTATCCCAATAGGGTTTCGCCACTATAAAAAAGAAAATTAATGAAGGTCATTTGAGATGGGGTGGGTGTGATATAAGCTTGGGTCAAGGAGCTACAAGAAGCGGAAGAACAATAAATACTTGGAGAAAGTAGTGCTGATAATTATCAAGATGATGATAATTCTAAGCATTATCAATGATGATAATAGAGCCATCTCTACACGCCAATAAGCAACATGTGTCAATTTAGGTTCCAAAACATAATGTAAATTGGTGCCCATTTGGGCTCCAAAACATAATATCACCTTGTGCCCATTCACGCTGCAAAACTTAATGTATTGATGACCAATTTAGATAAGTTTGATGCTATGTCATCTCAATTAAGACTGAAGAGTTTGGTGAGAGGTAAAATAGTTGGCCATAACTCATTATAAAATTAAATAATATTAGTTAAGAATCCCCAGTTGTACTCACATACGTGTGCATCTTATCGCCTAATCGTAAAATGGTTCCCCCCACTAACTCCCTTGAGTCCACTATTAAGTAGTCCTGCAAGACAGTCAAGACATTGAATTTTAAATATTATTAAGAGTCATTATAATATTAACATTTTCTTCCTCCTCTTCTAATCCTTTATATCTCATTGTATGTATGGGAGCATTATTCCTTTGAAACCCTCCTTTTTATCCCAAAATCTACACACCTCATCCACATTACACATAACTAACAAAGTTGGTGGTTGGGAGTTGGGACCCTTTTAAAAATATGATTTAAACCTCCTCCCTCACCCATGCACCATAAGCCTTACCTAAATTCATGTGGCAATGGACCATTAAATAAAGGAAAATTTACCTGATCGACCCTGTCAAATACACTTTTTACGTCAGAGACTCTATATTTTTACCTTTACTCAAACCAACCCATTGCGCGTCTAGCAGTTGCCCGCCTTTAGGAAATGCTGAAATTACCCCCAAGGTAATAAATAGCCATCATTTATTCAACCCATTACTATTTACCTTTTTTACATTTTGCTTTTTCATTCAAGGTCGATAGGGAGGCGGTGCCAAATCATAGTTGCTCGGCTCCATTTTTTAATTTTCAAGCTACCAAATTCGTAAGTTAGAAATTAAATTACCTTCCATTGCTGTAGAATTTTTTATTCTTTTTTCGACGGTCTATGTTTTGAATTAATTTTTTTTTATACTAAAATAACGGAGCGATAACGATTTCCTACACAATCGTCATCGATTGTTAAGGCAATCGATACCGATTGTTAATATAATCGATAACGATTGTTCAAACAATCGATATCGATTGTATTAACAATCATTATCGATCACGTTAACAAACGATGACGATTATTATCTAGCCTGACTATAAACAATCTCTTTTAGTATCTAAGTCACGCATTTCAATTTTATTACAATTCATTTACAGAAGCCGTCAAGATGGTTGTACAGCGGATTGTTGCCAAATGTTCGCCTACTGGCATTTCGAAGGTCTACGAAGACGCTAACCCGCAACGGAAGGAGTTGCTCAGAGCGTCAGTTTTCGGTAAAATATTCTAAATGCCAAAGGGTGTTACTTTTATTGGAGATGTCGTCGATGTCATGTTGAGTTTTTGGGTTAAGAAGAAGCACTTCCGAATCGGGAAGAGAGATGTCTATCTTCAGAAGATGGACATTGCCTTAATACTGGGCCTTGAGGTGGTTGAACCCCAATAATATACGCCTTTCATTAACCACCTGAAAAGAAAACCATTCGATACAAATATTTTCGTGGACTGCCGACCGGGATAATTATTCGATCTCACTTAGAAAATGGATTGAGGCTAGCGAAAAGTGATGACGACTTCGTAAAGTTGGCTCTTCTATTTATTCTGTGTATATTTCTTTTTCTCGAGTCCACCATCAACTGTCGAAAGTGTAATATCCCTGATATTTTCGGCAAATTTTCGTTTACCTCGGTAAGCGTGCCCGGAAAATACTATAGAATATTTTTGGACTTTTGGTAAGCTAAGGCTATGGTAAGACAAATGGCCAAAGGATTTAGCCTAGATAGGTGTACAAGTCATGTACACAATGGCTTACACAATAAAGATGTGTTAGTGGTTAGCATGGAATAAATCCCAAATTTAGTAGATAAGTTAAAAGGTTAAATATCTAGATAATTGTGGTTGCTTAACTTGGTTATAAGAGAGAGTGCAAGAGAAGCTTTGTTTTTCTCTCTCGTTGGAAAAGCTCTAAAGACCTAACCATTCAAGGTCCCATTTGATTTCCAGATCTAGGAAGAAAGAGAGCTCCTCCTCCCATCTTGACCATTGAGTGCATTGGTGATGATCTTTGGATCAGTTTGAGCTATAAAAGGGAAAGATAGAGGAGAAGACATCCCTGTGCCTACAAAGCTGTGCTAAAGAAGAAGGGTTGCAATGAACAGAGCTGATGCCATTGAACCCTTGGTTTAGAAACTAGTTCCGGTGCATGAATCGGTACGAAGGGATCTACCGTTTAAAGCTAAAAAGAGGTATGTATTGAAAACCTCTGTATGAAATCTGTTGAGAATTGTTAGAATTAAAAATATATGTCAATAAAGAAGATGGATTGGCTGTGAAAAGGATTGGAAAAAGATCCGGGCATGTCAAATTGCCACGGAAATTGACGCCGATTTCAAAATCGATCGTCGAATTGAATTAATCGACAGTCGATTTGAAAATCGACTGTCGAATTGCAGAATTTAGGCCTGATGCAGAATTTGGAAATTCGATGGTCGATTTTGGATTCGACCATCGAATTTCAAATTCGACCATCGAATTTGAAATCGATGGTCGAATTCTGTCCAGTTCTGGCTTTTTAAATTTTGATTGGATTTTTTGTTTTATAAGCCTTGGGATTAAATTTTGGGTTGTATATTAACACTTAGGGTGTTAATATATGTAGGTTTTGGTCAAATTGGGAGTCCTTGGAGAGGATTGCTTAGACATGCCTTTGATTTTGCTTGGTTAAGGTAGGGGAACCTTGTATTTAATTTGCATCAAATTATAAGGATAAATTGTTGACTATTTCAATTAAGGGTAAATTTACACAAGATAAATAAAACTCTGAACACATGGCTCAATTTGAAAATTTTGTGAACCTTGCTATAACTAAGAACCTTTGGAATCCGAACATCAGGACCTCAGTTAAATTTGAATCAGAACCTCAGTTAACTTTTGAATCAGAACTTCGAATCAGAACTTTGAAAATCAGTATAAGATATGAGTAATAAGCTTGGATACGTGTTAGCATTTGCATTTGATTTTTGGTTCATACGTACGATGCCCTAGATTCCACCAACCGTGTTGACGGTAAAACTTTGGCGCAAGTTTCCCTCATAGCGTAGGGGCTTGTTGCATTTTAAATGGGTTCATGAACGATGGATGGTCGGTAGGGTCTTCCCATCGGTCCTTAGTCCGCTCTCATGCTATAGGAAATTTGAGAGATATAATTAAGTTATAAATTTAAGACAAGAAGCATGCTGAATCAGAACATTTTGAACACTTTGAACTTACTATCAGTTTTGACTCAGAATTAGAACTGGAGATTTGAAATTGAAAGCATCTTTTGAAAAATCATATTTGATCCGATTCCGTCTTTTGAAAACCAGTACTTATAATAAACTGCAAATAGATCTGGCTTCTTCTATTGAGCTTGGCTGTTAGCTCACCCTCGACTATACGTCACAGGTGCTGAGACCGACATTGGGTCAGAGGATCCGGAGGACTCCGATTATATTCCAGAGGAGGATTTGGATATACCAGCGGAGGAGTTCTTCCCTTGATCTTTGGATCCTTGTATTTTTGGTATTTTGTCTGGATATTAATTTTGGAATATTGAGCCTTAGGCTATTTTTTTTGCCCTTTTTGATATCACTAGAGGAACCATCATCGTGAACCTCTATTTTAGGTGATTGGATTGACCATCACCGGTGGTTCCTTTTGGTTCCTCATAGTGATATATTCTTTTGCTATCTGTAGTCTTTTGTTCCTTTTGGATTATGTTATGATGCCTCTGTTCTTTAGACCTTTGTTTATGTTGCCGGCTTCTGTTTGTTACGGCTTATTGAGAAATCAATAAGTTGATGAACCGACCTTTCCTATACCTTAGGGATTGGAAAAGTCGGGTCGTCACAGAAAGACCACGTTAAACTCGTCGATGTCGTCGAGAACTTCAAACAAACTCTGTGGAGTCTCTACGTGTTCAATGACTTGCTGGAGTATATAGAGAAGAGCGTGATAAATAGAAAGACTGTCGACAACGATAAAGCCCTTAAGCCTTATAATATTTATGGTTGTATGTGTGTACTTCAATGGTGAGCCTATGAGATGCTGCCTGACATCTCACCTCAAAGAACCCCCATGATGAACCCTTTCCCACGATTGTTGAAGTGGGCAGAGAAGCCACAAACGATGACGAAAGGCTACACTCTTGTGAAGATGTTGGACAGCAAGGTATGATGTCATTTTAAATACTTCAAATTTGTAAAGGTAAGTACTTTAAAGAGTAAATTGAAAGATTCCAACTACGTAACCAGTCGATATCAACTTCCTAAGTAGTCGTCATCGACTTCCTAAGAAATCGCTATCGACTGCCTACGAAGTCGTTATCAACTTCCTACGCAGTCGTTATCGACTACTTACGTAGTTGTTATCGACTTCCTACATAGTCGACATAGACTTATTACGCAATCATTATCGACTGTAAATGAAATCAGTATCGACACGTTAAGCAGTCGATATGTTGCAGTGATAGTTCAATTTTTTATATTCGACTCTCTATAATATTGTTATTTTATTTTACAACATCTCCTTTGTTGTAACAGATTTATGCTCCCCTAGAACCCGTTTCCTTCGAGTTGGAGATACCCCTCGTAAGGAATTATTAGCGGGGTCGAAAGGCTGTTGGACGAAGATTGGGGAAAAGAGGAAAGAGGTTGTTAAAGAGGTCAAGAAAGCTGTGGAATTTGATTTCCGGCCCAAGAAGAAAATAAACTATATTCCGATCAAAGAAGTTGACGAGGAAGAGTTTGAGGATGAAACAATGTAGGACGAAAACTCTTTGTCATGAGAGGTCTCTGTCCAATTAGACCGGCTGAGAAGGGACGCCACAAAGACGAGCGACAATACACCAACCTCCTCTAATGAAGTGTTGTTGAGGAGGATTGACGGTATAGAATTGGAGAACCTAAAACTCAACCAGAAAGTGAGCCATTTGGAAGTGTTAGTAAAGCAATTGGTGGAAGAGAATAAGTTCCTCCAGACACAAAGCACCTCCTTTGATGTCCGGTTCACTTCAACGGATGTAGAGCTGCAAAAGGTTAGTCACTACAACAAGGTGATCCGAAAGGAGCAAGGAAAAATTATTGAACTCCTTCAAACGATCTTGGAGGTGACACCTAAGGTATGGGTCGTAATATAGTCTGCTATGAATTATTCTGATTGATTATTGAGTCGATAACGATTTTTTGTACAATCAATAACGATTGTATCCATAATCGATAACGATTGTATCGACAATCAATAATGATTTCATGTACAATCGATATTGATTGCATCCACAATCGATATCGATTGTTTATAGAATCGATATTGATTGGTTTTAGAGTTGATATAGATTGTTTTTAGAGGTCATATCGATTGTGTTTAAGGTGTCATGTCTGGTTAGTTATCGATTTGATTTCTTTTGATGTTCAGGATGGTGCTGTTTTGAAGTTATTATCGGATGTACCTCTCACTGTCGATATGGGACCAGAACATATGGGTCCAGCAGACAAGGGACCAGCATATATGGGACCACTTCCTTCCACGCAAGAGGAGGTGGCAGCAGCTGACAACCAATCCCAGGCTCATGCCGATAAGGGTGGTCCAGCGGGTGATGAGCAACCCGAGCAACCATTCGATGCTCGCTTGAGGCCTAGGACTAAATTAAAATATGTTGTCTCGAAGCCTAGGACCGGAAGAAAGCAGCCGATAAAAAAACTTGCAACGGAGACAATGCCCTCTTCTACGGTTGAGTTGACAGCTGAGCAGAGGTTCATGAATGTCATATGGAAAGCTCCTGTTGAGGATGTCGAGTAAGTTACTTATTTTTATAATTTGTCCATTTTTTCGATGATAGTTAGTTAGTAGTTAATTTCGTTTTGAATTTAAACTTTGGTCGTTATTTTTTATGCAATACCTACGTAAGTACCGTGGGTGATTATGCACTCCGGATGTATACTTTCAAATGTTTGCAAGGCGAGAGACACTTAAACAATATTGTAAATAATCAAATTTCTCATATTTAATTCTTAATTCTTTTTAGTGATGTTATTTTCTTTTCATGTTTTCTAATAACAATGACTGTTTAAACAAATGAAAATGATTGCCTAGATAATCGATAATGATTGTTTAAACAACCAACAACGATTGTCTTTACAGTCAATAACGACTGTCTAACCAATCGATAACGATTTCCTTTACAGTCGATGACGACTGTATTAACAATCGGTAACGATCGTCTTAACAGTCGATACCGATTGTGTATAGAATCGATAACGGTTCTCTATATAGTCGATTACTCAATTTTTTTTTCTTTCAGATATTAAGAGCATACCTAAGACTTCTGAAAGTCATTGATGACACGGCTTATCCTTAGGTAAAGGATAAATTCTTCCTTATGAGCCCCACCAGTTTGGCCTATATGGTCATGGACTATAATAATTTCAATAAATTTATTGAATCTGAAAAACTCAACGACGAAGTGTTGGGCATGCAAATCGAACAGTGGGCTGCCCTTATGAAAGAAGCGAACTCAGGCAAGAAGGTGCTCAAAAACTTCTTTTTTAATCGGTTGAAAGATCTCTGAGCTCACCAATATACCATGGTACATTACGATCGCTGCCAATAATTTTTATAATCTTTAAATTGTATCCTCTAACATTATATTATTCATTTCAGATATTTATCCCAGTCCATTGTCACGAACCATTACATTGGGCGCTTGCGATCGTTAAGGTTATAGAACGATCGGTAATGATCGTTAACCCTATTTTGGATAGGTCCTCTAAGGAGAAGTATCCCGTCTAATTAAATGTCCTGGTAAGAATCTATAATACGAATTGTCCAAACTTACAAATTATAAATTTCCAATGTTTACTTATCTTAGCTGCTTATCTTATCTGACTTTGATAATGACTGCTTATACAGTCGTTAACGACTGCTTATACAGTCGGTATCGATTGTATCAGCAGTCGTTAACGATTATTTATGTAATCGTTAACGACTGCTTATATAATCGACATCGATTATATCAGTAGTCGTTAACGATTGTATAAGTAATCGTTAACGATTCTATAGGGAGTCGACTGCTTATACAGTCGATATCGACCATATTAATAGTCGATATCTGAGAAAATACTGAAAGTTTTATTAAAAATTACCGAAATTACCGAAAAAGGTCGAAATTTCGACAAAATTTTCATTTGACCCCTATTTCAGCGAATTTCATGAAATTTCGCCAAATGTCGGCGAAATTTATCACTATGGTTAAGACACGCTTTGAAGATCAGCTGAACATGAATTAAGTTTCTACACGTATCATACCTTACGAGCCACTGTAAGGATCTAACGTCTGCAGTCGAGGCGGGTCTTAAGGACAATATAATACGATAGTGTCTCGACGTAAGGGGACACTGATTTTTATGCGCATAAATTCATCAGGCTGGATGGTGGTTTATGTTATGATATAGAGGTTATGTGGTTATCTACACGTGGACCTCGCGTGGTAGGCTCGAGCAGCGATTCTGACACAAGTCGTTTAAACAAGAGAAATAAAAGACGAAGTACGTTGTGTAGGCGTATGGAGTAATAATAAGACTTTCGATATGCCACATAAGTTAAGTTGACAAGACAAGTAAGAAAAGTGATACGCATTAGAAGTATCATATGTACTGATATCTGTGACGTTCTGTCAGTTTTATAGTTATGCAATGGTTATGAGAATTTTTATTATATTGTTTATATTAAATTATAAAGGATTCACTTCCACTCACGAAGTTGCACCCATGATCACCTGGGTAGATTGTAGTGGATCGGTGGAGCAACCCACTGAGTTTATATTATTGAGTAAACTCACTCCCTCCCAAAAACTAACAGCTGCAGGTGAAGATATGGACTACACTGCCGGCAGACTTGATGCACTAGTAGATTATGCGGTGTATGAGGGTGACAACGTGGATGACTGGTTAGACTATATCAAGTATGTGTTAAATATTTAGAAAGACTTTATAGTAGTTGACCGTACCTTTATTTCTAGTCATTTGGTGCAATGGACTCAAATTTCAATGTAAGCTTAATGAAGGAAATTTTTAATATGAGAAGAAAATTTGATTCACGATTTTTGGGAGCTCGTTTTATCTAAGATCTAGTAAAATATGTATGTCTGCTTATCGCATTAACAAGAGTGCGGTGTCATAACACGGAATTATAGACCCTTGGGATCGGCTATGATTTTGAGTCATGACAAAATCGCCCGAGAAAAGTTAGAAAAACCAAATTCCATATCGCATTGCTAAACTTTGAGCTTTTTGACTCCAAAAACCCTAAAAAAATATATTGGAAAAGTTGAAATTCCTCTATTAGAGCACAAATCGAATCGAAAAAACGCTTTTAGATGAGTTCGATTAAGCAAAATTGAAAACTGACCATTAAACTAAACCACCAACAAGAAAATCTAATGAAAAATTAGGAAATCGAATGAAAAATTGAAAACACATCTTCAAACTCTCAAATCAAGTAACTCCCTCCAGTCCTAAGCTCGATAAAGCATTGCAAAACTAGAAAATCAAATGAAAATTTAAGAAATCGCTATAAGGGTTGGGATGGAGAAGACGAGCATTGGGGCGGTGGCTTCGGCCGTGGGATTGAAAGTAGATTTGACAAATATAAGAGATCAGTTTTGATATTTTGAAAAGTCTAAAGGGACATTTTTTTCTCGTAGGAAAAGTTTCACCTAGTTAACACTCAAAAAATTGTAACTGGCAGAGTGGATATGTTCTGCTCCCCGCTAGCGTGAACTTTGGTGTCCACCTCTCTACCACGGAGCTCGGAGCGCGCTTTACCAAACAGGCTCCGCAACGAGGAGTCGCTCTCTAGGAGCAGAGAGCCGCTCCGCGCCACCAAAGAGTGTTTCCATATGCAGCTTAGTAAACCAGGTACGAGCTGCCCATTCTTAGTCCCGCAAAGCATGTAGAGGGCTCTCTATATCTATATCCCAAATGCAACAAAGCCCCTCTACTTCCCGAATTTTCTTATGAATATCATTTTTAGTCGGGCGGATGTTTTTATAAGCTTTCCATGTGAAAACCTAAACATGATTGGGAACCTTTGCATTCCAAATAGCTTTTCAAGTTGTAGAATCAGGCCCAGAACTTGAGGACTCTGCTACTCCACCTTTACGATATTCCATACATAGACACCACCTGGTACACACTTTTGATCGAGAAACGTCCACTCGGGTGATAGGCCCAAGCTCTCTAATCTCTTGAAGATTCCACCTTGAGAGGAATACCTAGAATAACATGAGCATCCTCTTGAGTGAAGGTCCTCCTTATATAATCTTCATCCCATGCTTTTGTAATCGGATCAATCATGTCCACCACCCTTCTCGGCCATCAGAAGACTTAGGAGAGATCACCCTGAGCGTCCTCCTCTTGGACAGCCATCTATCCGACCACACCAGGATGTCGTGACCATCCCCAACCCTCTAAACGAGTCCCTTCTCAAATGTACTCCTGGTCAACAGAATGCTTCGCCACGTTGTTGGTGCACGCTTTTTTTGGGTTCCGCTCGATCCCCGTTGAATCAGTAGCCCAATTCTGTCCAAGTGAACTCTAGCGATACGGTGTTTGGAATGTTAGAGATAAAATAAAAAATGGGATTTCTAGGAAGATTTCTAGTTTGTTGCGATCGCCAGTTGTAGATATTTAACGATGCTGCAACACGTTAATCACGCTTTAGAGCGAGTGTGAGTTACTTTTTTACTGAATCGTCCGCCTACGAACGTCAGCAATTAGGGCTCTTTCTTATATTTTAGATAGTTCTTTTCTTTTCTTTCCCTGTTATGGTTGAGATTTTAATTGGTTTGAGTTTCCTAGTTCTACTGTGAGTCTAACTGTGTGAATTTATTATGGTGACCTAGTCTAATGTTCTAATCCTATTTAATGTCCTAATCTTATTAGAAGTCTAATTAATATTAGTTTCCCAATTGTATTAGGAATGTGGATATGTCAATTTCAATGGAACTCTAATTAAATCAAGCATACTAATTATACTGAAATTCTAAGTAAAGCAAATATGGTAATTCTACTGCAACTCTAATTAAAGCAAATATACTAATTTTATTAAAATTCTAATTAAGTAAACATAATAATCCTGCTCGAACTCTAATCAAAATAAAAGACTAATTTTGCTAAAAACTCTAATTTTTTTTTGTATTGTAATTCAAGTCGAAAGCAATAAATTAATTAAACTAAAATTCTGATTAGAGCCATAAATTAACTATACTAAAATTTGACTAATGCAATTAATTAATCATACTAAAATCTAATTAAAGCAATTAATTAACTTTGCTAAAAAAATCTAAAAAGGGGTTTTAAGGCCCACTATGCTAAGGAGGATTAGCCTTGTTTCTGAGTACCCTCCGTAAGCTCCCTTGAAAAAATTGGGTGACTGAGATTAAAGTAAATTGAATATTAGATCATAAAATTATATTTTTGAATTTTTAGAGTCGATTTTGGGATTATAATTATGAATTTATTTAAGAAACTAGCAAGTTAGAAAACTAAATTAAGAATTGGGAATTTTGAACTATTAAACTAAGGAATTAAAGCTAGAATTTAAAATCTAAGGACTGAATTCGGGTCTGAAATCAAAAAATCAGACCGTATGATTAAGGATTGGTTCTAGAAACTAAAAACTAGAACCAGAGATTAATAATAGGACTGGAGATTAAGATTTTAGAACAAAATTGAGTCTATAGTCGGTTAATTAGGCCGTTAGATTAAGGACTGGTTTCAAAAACTGAGAACTAGAACCAGGTATTAAAAATTATGATCCGAAAAAGGGGTGCTACAGTATAAAACTGAAATTTTCAATATTAATAATTAAAACTAAGAAAAATCCTAAATCTAAATACTACGGACTACGGTCGAAAATTAAATACTAAATTCTTACCTAGGGTCAGGGCTGCGAAGAGAAATCTTGGGAATTCAAAGCTTGAATCTCGAAATCATGGCTATGTTTTTCTATGGATTCGTTCTCGGAATTCTCTGTATTTTTCATTCTCTCTCTGTGAAATTTTCTAGCCTCTTGTCCTCTCAAATTCGCAGCCTCTCTCTGAAGCCGAAAATAAAAAACTTTTATAGATTTTTCTTGAATTACGAGCCATTTTTCAGGCATTTAACTGAATTACTCGTCAATTTATCGGTGCTTAATCGCTTTGAGTCGGTCACCGACTCAGTGAGCGATCGGCTGACTTGCTCAACGAGTTTCCTAGTTCTAACAAAGTTAGGACTAATTGCGCGCTTGGTGTGGGGTGCGCAATGTGATTAAGTGTTTCTTCCAAAGTGCTTAATCGAGGAAGCTTAGGGGTCAAGGACTGTAAGACTAGGTCAGGCGTAGGCCGATTGTGCGTCGGTGGTCTGAGGTGTGTGATCGAGTCTCGAGGTGGTCTTGGAAAGGGAGTCTAGTCTAAAAGGGAGACCGATTGCACGTGTGTGGTTTTATGTGTAATCGAATTGCACGTGTGATTTTAGGCGCATAATTCGAGGCTATCCAAGTCTGGGTCGGGTTTGAAATGTAAGACTATTGTTTCAGTCTGCATTCTGATTATATACTATTGTTTCAGTATATAGTCTCCCTACTTTGAGATCTGAGCCACAAAGCTATTGTTTCAACATATGTTCAGCCATGTACTATTATTTCAGTGCATGGTTCCCACGTTAGGGTTAAAGGGATCTGAAATATAAGACTATTATTTCAGTCTGTATTCCGACTATATACTATTGTTTCAGTATATAGTCTCCCTACATTGGGATCTGAGCCACAGAGCTATTATTTCAGCCTGTGTTCAGCCATGTACTATTATTTCAGTGCATGATTTCCACATTAGGGTTGAAGGGGTTTGAGCTACAGAGCTATTGTTTCAGTTTGTGTCCAGCCATATACTATCATTTTAGTATATTGTCCCTATATTGGGATGTGAAGCTTCCAGAGAAGGTAAGTCCTTTTCGAAAAGTCACGGGCAAGGTCAAAAGTTGACCGAACATATTTGTATGTTCCAAGAGGGCAAAATGGGGGTCTCTACACACGTGTAAGACGGATTCGGTCCCAATTTAGCCTCCATAAAGTCCTCCCACAGGAAATACTTTGCTTTCAGAATCTTAGATATAATGGATTCTTTGTTCATTATCGATCTCCAACATTGTTTAGTAAGCATAGCAATATTGAAGGCTTCGATATCTTTGAAGCTCATACCACCCAACATCTTAATCTCACACATCTTTTCCCACACCATCCAGTGTATCGCTCTCTCCCTTTTATTGTTTCCCCACCAAAACTTAGCAATCATTCCAGAGATATCATTGATGAGAGACTTTGGAAGTTTGAAGCAACTCATTGTATAGTTAAGGATTGCTTGAATCATTGCCTTGACATGGATCTCCTTTCCCGTTGTCGATAGTAGTTTTTCCTTCCATCCTTGAAGCCTTTTCCATATCTTTTCTTTGATTGAATTAAAACATATCGTCTTTAAATGTCCAACTTTAGTAGGCAACCCCAAGTACTTTTCATTTGCCTCCACCTTTTTTATGTTAATCTGATCCTGAATTTTATGCTTTTGCGCATCTTGTACATTGCGGCTGAACGTGATGAACGACTTGTCATAGTTAACTTTTTGCCCTGAAGGTCGTTCATAGAGGTTGAGGATGTTACAAACACCTTGGATATCACCATAGGTAGCCTTGGTAAAGATAAGAATATCATCTGTAAATAACAGGTGAGAAACAGATGAGGCCAACCTACATACTTTGAACCCGGTAAATTTACCCTCATTTTCAGCTTTTATAAGTAAAAAGACATGATTTCCGCACATATAATGAATAAATATGGTCACCTTGTCTAAGACCTCTAGTTGGTTTTATATTTCCAAACACCTGCCTATTTACAATAAAGGAAAATGTTATTGATCTGACACACCCTATAATAAGCCTTCCAAAATTTCCATGAAAACCCAATTTAAGAAGAGACTTCGCAACAAAATCCCACTCGACCTGATCATATGCCTTGGTCATATCGAGCTTGAAGGCACAATCCCACTGATGCCCTCTCCTTTTGTTTTTAAGGGCATGACCAATCTCATAGGCAACAAGTACATTATCTGTAATCAATCAACCCGAAACAAAGGCCGATTAATTCTCAGATATTATACTAGGAAGGACCGCTTTAATTATGTTAACAATAGCTTTAGAGATAATCATATAGATAACATTACAGAGGCTTATAGGTCTAAACTCGATTATGAGCTTTGGGTTTTTAACTTTATGAATGAGGGCGAGATGTGAGTATTATTGATGTTCTCCAAGGTGTCGTTACCATTTAAATAAGCTAGAGCCGCATTAGTAATAGACTGACCTAGAATGTGCCAAAATTTCTGATAGAACAGCATCGGCATCCCATCAGGCCATTGTGCTTTGAGGGCGTTCATCTCAAATAAGGCTTTGTGGATCTCAATGGGTGTAAATTCCCTTGCTAGTGATGTGCACTGCTCCTCTGAAACCTTTCTATTGACATGCCCAAGTGCTTCCTCAATCCTCAACGGTTGCTCGATGGAAAAGAGACCTATGTAGAATTTGTTGATGATGTCCTCTATAATCTGTGGTTCCGTTTTCCAGCCACCAGAATCTTCCTTTAATCCCCTAATTTTGTTCCTCCTCCTTCGTTGGGAAGCTTTTGAGTGAAAAAAAAAACAAAAAAGACTTATTTCAATCACCCCCTTTCAACCACAATTCACGTGACCTCTGTTTCCACATGGCCTCATCTCGATCACCCCCTTTCAGTAGCTTCTCGGTAACAATGTTATGATTGATGTGTAAGATCAACCGCTTAGAGCTCCACCAGCTCCCTCATCTTCATAGCCAACTTTTTTTGAACATGACCAAAGGAAGCCTGATTTCATAGTTTCAATCCAGCGGAAATGTGTGCAATCCCGGAAGCAAGATTCGTGGTCAGATCAGCCCCGTCCAAATCGTGCCTGTTGTTTTTTATAACCTGTTCACATTCTTCAGATTCAAGCCACATGGACTGAAAGCTAAAAATAGGAGGCCCACTGCTTCTTGTTTCAAGGCTGCTAGATGTATTTAGGCACAACGGAGTATGATCGGATGTGGTAACTGCTAGGTGAGATATGGTGTTATTAGGAAACATCTCTGGCCATTGCAATGTACAGAAGCCCCTATTGATGCGTTCTCGCACAAAAGTATGGTCCTCATGACAATTCGCCCAAGTGAATTTGTTTCCAATGTACCCCATGTCAATGAACTCACACTCCTCGACCACTGCCCGAAAATCTTGGATTTGCGTACCACAGCCTAGTCTCATTCCCTCCTTTTCATGTTGATACAATATTTGATTGAAATCACCAATACACAACCACGGTAAGTTTGACTTTTGTTGGAGGATACGTAATAAATTTCAGGATTGCATTCGATTATGCCTTTCTGGTGCATCATAGAACCCAGTAATCCTCCAACGAGGTTGGTCTTCAATAGCCTCCACTGTCAGAACAATGTGTGAGTCCGATTGCGATTGAAGGATGCTGTCAATTTCATTTTGCACAAGAAAGCCAGTCCACCTGAGCATCCCCTACTAGGCACCGAAATCACAAAATTATATATACCTCAGTTTCCACTATATTTTCTCAATAGCACTATCTCCCAACTTCGTTTCGATCAAGAAGATCCCAACGAGATCTTCCGTCCTAGCCAGACGGCTAAGTTCACGAACTGTCTGGGTTCCCAAGCCCTCGGTAGTTCCAACTCAAGATTTTCATTCCGATTAGCGGGGTTGCATGGCAACCACCCTCGATGAGAAGCTAATATTAGTACCTTCGTTGGAGCTGACTTGTTTTACTCACCGGGGTTGCATGGCAACCGCCGTCAATGAGAAGCTAATATTAGTACCTTCGTTGGACCTGACTTGTTTTACTCACCTTTGCCTTATTCTCAGGAGCCAGCCATTTATCGTCCCTACATAACCTCTTCTTTTCATGGTCGCTCTCGAAAAATGCAGAGCCTCGTATCTGCTTATAATCTTCAGCTTCCATGACCTTGAGATTCGTGAGATTATTATTCATTATTTTCTATGCCTCCGAATCATGTGCCAATCTTTTCCATTTTCATACGGAGTTGTGACTTTCCATTACATAGCTAGTTTATCCAACTTGAGTATTTCCTAAACCGGATGTGTCGGGTTTGGATTGAGGGTTGATTAAGGGTGATGACTCGGGTTTGGGTTGCCTCAACAGGCTTAAACCCAGTTGCCACTTTAATTAATCCGTAAGAGATGCCCTCGCCCCGCAATGCAATGCATATTATGGGGCATCCAATAATCACAAAAAGGAGTCGCTATTCGAACTCACGACTTTGGGGAGCCTAATAATGTATTTAAGGGAAGCTGCATGCAAGTATCAATAAAATGCGATATGATATGATAGTACCTTTCAGTACAACTTACTAGTGTCAGCAGTTTGGCTTGGCATTAAGCCTATTAGGTGCCCGACCAGACTAATTTATATTAATGTCTAATATCTGTGGATCTCCCTAGGTTGATTAGTAGGGCCGACCCGCCCCAAGGGGTGGCAGGTGGAGGCGGTAGTGCTTAGACTACCCATAAAACTATCTGAAAAATCTGATCATCTGATAGATATACCATGATCTAAAGATCTATTAGGGGGAAGATTAGGACGGAAAACAATCTTCATCGTCTGATTCATGGTAGTTGACAATTTTCATGATGGAAATGTGGGTTTTCTTTACAGAAAAATAGGTGCAAATAATACCACCCTAAAAGTTATTGACACTTATTTTCGGCATTAATCAAAAGGAAAATTTTCACTTTCGGCCTTATAAGTTTGCGTATTTGCGAAAACGGCCCTATAATTTCAAACTTTATATAATAGGCCAGTTCCAAGCTAAGTCGATTCCACATTTATATATATATATATATATATATATATATATATATTTATATATGCTTATTTTTCTTTTTTATCACTTTTTCTTATATTGCGATTTCCAGATTCGACTACAGTTGGTAGCCCAATGAACTATAATCGGCTAGGTAAGATATTGACTATATATTTTTTTTTAAGATATAGTTGGTAGCCCAGTTTCGACTACATTATTCTTCTTAAGATATCAACCGCTATCTTATAATAGCGATCGATATCTTAAGGTAGCAGCCGACATCTTAAGGTAGTTGGCGCTATCTTATGATATCGGCCGCTATCATAAGATAGCGCCCGCTACTATAAGATAGCGGCCGATATCTTATGATAGCGCTCGCCACCTTAAGATGTCGGTCGCTACCTTAAGATATCGATCGCTATCTTATGATAGCGGCCCACCGACATTTAAACTATAAGTCAAGTATGACCTTTTAAATCAATCAATTTTCATTTTTTAAATATTATAGGTTGAAATAGATGTTCCCCTTCTTTGCCATTTTAATTTCGTCTGTGTGGGCGATAATACTTACAACGGAGGACATTAGAAGATTATCACTATCACAGAGAACATATCATTTAATCAATTTATGCAAAAAAATGTACATAGTTAGTAGGACTCAATTGGAAGAACATTCTAATAGGGAATGAGCTGGTGTTTGTCAAATTGTCGGACTCCGATGATCTTATAACTTATTCAGAGCATTTCGTATTCGTAATGGTGCGATAAATGTTTATATCGAAAAAACATTAGCCACTCTCGAAACGTAAATTTTATCGTCTTTAGAAGCATTTCAATCGTTCCAAGAAACAAACGAAGATCATCAAGAATATGAGGAAAACGGCATATTAGTAGATGATGATGGTGTGGAACCAGAACATTCGATTGAAAATCAAGGAATACAGTTTGAAGATGAGGACATCACTGTGCCGATGATAGTCGACGATGATAGAAATATAAATATAAAATTTCGCCCCTACTGTAGGCCTCTGGAGCAACCCTCTTCAGACATTCGAATAAGGGAAGGCGATAAAGATCAAGGATATTGTCCTCAAATGAATTCGATGCATGATACATCTCAGCTCAACTTCCAATCGATAAATAATACATTTGACTGGAATCAGAGGGAAATATTTTTAGGAGGCCTTAGTCCATATCAATGGCCTTCCGAATCAATAGCTTCGGAGCCAACGATAATCGAGCCTTCAACAGAATAGCCTCTCGCACCTCAAACATTCTCACATCGGCCAACCTCAACCCAAACAACTGCACCTCAACTTAACATACATCGACGGATTCAATCTCAATCACGTAATAATCATCCAGACGATGATAGTGATCCTAAAAAAATGAAGCACTGCCGTCGCCCACTTCGCATGTTGATACTAATAGGAGAATTGGTCAACCTCTAGTGGACGAAGAGTATCAGTTTAATTACTCGGAAGGAGAATATATGGATTTGGATGAAGAGGAATTGTATAAAGGGGGGCCAATTACTATTGGTCAGGCGTTTAGAAATAAGAAATTCTTTCAGAAAGCTCTTAAAGAGTTTACAATGACAAATAATTTTTAAATTAAACCAATAAAAATCAGTCATCTTCGAGTTACGGTGAAATGTATTGAAGTAGGATGTGTTTGGCGAATACATGCATTAAAATTTGTGGGTGTGGACAGGCTTGTCGTGAAAACTTTCTGCCTGAAACATACGTGTGGAAGGTCAGCTTTCGAAAGCAGACATCGCCAATGTACGACATCGTGGATAGCTTCATTCGTGAGGGATAAGTTATTAAAGGGCTTTAACGAGACTCTTGCTTCAATAATTTTTTATATTTAAAAAAATTTATGATATAATAGTAGGTTACTGAAAAGCATGGAGAGGAAAAAAATGGTATTGAATGACATCCGAGGTAGCTGGAATGAGCAATTTAAGATGTTACCGTCATATGTCGCCGAATTATAGCAGGTCGATCCAGACGTACAGACCAAATTGTATCGCTAGCCTGATAATGCATTTCAGTGGCATTCAGACCTTGTATTAGAAGCTTTCGTAATACTTTACGAAGAATAATTGCAGTAGATGAAACGCATTTGTGAGGACAATATAAATGAGTATTGTTAATAGCTACGAGGGTAAACGAGAATAGACAATTATTTCCTATAGAGTTCAGCATTATACCAATAAAAATAAAGATCATTGGACATGGTTCTTTGATCTATTAGAGAGACGTGTAATCGAAGACTTTGAAAAGAAATTTATATTTATATCAGACAGGCAGAATGGTTTGATAGAAGGTATGGAAAAAGTCTTCCCTAATGCCTTTTGCAGCTACTGTATAAGACACCTAGCTCTAAATCTTTTTTATACATATAAGGATACAATCTCTATACCGCTTTTCTGGGTTGTTACCCGTGCATTCTCGGAAGCAAAATTTAAAATAATTTTATAAAAAATAGAAAACGACACACCCCGAAATGTACAACATGGATTAAAGAAATTGGTGATCATTTATGAGCGCACGCTTATTTTTCAAGGAGGCGTTATGATATGTTGACAACTAATATAACTGAAAGTATTAATAATGTTTTAAAAATAGTCAAGGAGGAACCGATCGTGACCATGCTAGAAACTATTTGGACAAAGGTAGCCGAATTTTATCTTTATCGTCAAGAAAAAGGAAATAAAATGACACACATGTTAACACCGATGGCCCAAGAGCACATCACATGAAATTCAGGATGGGCCCCATCGAAAGAACGTTATTCCATATGGCCACGATACATTTCAAGTTAAACGTGGTGATTACACTCACAGTGTCGATCTAGATAAATGAACATGTACACGCAGACATTGGGCTATCCTTGGATTACCATGTTCACATGCGATTGCCGTATTATCGCGTCGAAACAGAGAAAGAGAGATCCCCCAATTTTGTGAGCACCGGTTTACCAGTAACTTATTTAGAGAAACTTATAAAGAACAGTTTATCTGGACTGTTGATAAGTGACAATGGGTTGTGCTAAGAGACAACCTTGAAGTTTTGCCTCCACACAAGATACGTCAAGCCGGTCATCCGAAGAAAAGTAGAATAAGATCTAAAGGCGAAGTTCGACCACTACGATGTAAAAATTGTAACGAATACGGTCATAACCAACGCTCGTGTAAATTTGTTAGAATTTAAAATGAACTTACATTATTTGTAAATTACTATATCTTATATATGGGCTATCCACCTCGTAAGATAGCGATCCTGATCTTATTTATTTCTTTACAAACTATGTAATAAGATAGCGCCCTAAATCCTAAGCATTAAATTATAAACCACCGACAACTTACGTTTTCGACCGCTAACTAAAGTTAGCGATAAGATAGCAGTCGCTAACTTAAGTTAGCGTCCGCTAACTTAAGATAGAGGTACCCTTATACAATTGCACCCCGCTAACTTAAGTTAGCGATAAGATAGCGAAAAATGGAAAATCGAATCGAAGGAATCGAAATCAAAATCGGATTAGTTAGGTTCCATTTGAGTTTAGGGAGTAAGAAGTCCGATTAACCAAAACCGAAGTTTTTTCTGAGGGCTCGGATTTAGGTGAACCATTAATGAAACCCAAATTTTGGTTTCGGTTCAGTTAACCAATTTACACCCTTAAGTCTCGCTGACTCCCACCCAAAGTTTGATATGTAAATAAAATAAATAATGGGTTTTAAACTTGGTCGGGCCATGTCAAGTCAGTTTTCAAGGTTAAGAGCAAACCAATTTGGTTTTGGGTTGGATAAGGCATACATCTTTAGCTCGTAGATTAAGATGAAAAACAACTCAAAACAGAAGAGAAAGGAATGACTAAGAACATGCACCATCTTTTAGAATGATTTTAAATGGGGTGCAAATACTTGCACCATTAGGTACCCCTTGTTAATTTATTTTTTTTCAGTTGGTCTAATGCCTTATATTTTGGGTGCAAGTATTGGATCCCTTTGATTAAATATTGTTTTAATATTAATTTTGATACCTTGTATTGACAATACTAAACATCATCAACATCGATCTCGCTAACATCCATAGTGATCTCATTAATATCATCAATATTGATCTCGTCACTATCTTTCATAACATTTCATAATCTATAAAAGATATCTATTGTTTGGAAGAAATAGGGATCTCAACCGAGATAAAATCACATCATACCCTTATTTCATCTATTTAGGGTTAAAATTTATTAGGGTTTTGTTTCTTTGGCTGTTAACATAACCCTAATCCTTATTTTCCTATTCCAGGCTTGGGAGAAACAACAACACAGGATTACTTGTTTCTTTCTTAAAAATGGTACCATTTTATCCACACTCAGTGAGAATGTAATCTCACCCCATTCGAAACTGCTTTGGATTAGATGATGGAGACCATTTTTCATCCCAATCTATAACCTAATAGATCTTGAGATCATGGCCCTACTATCGACCGCTAACTTAAGTTAGTGACCGCTATCTTTTTATAAAGTTTATAAAAAAAAATTAAACAATTACAAAAAACTTAAATAAATAAAAATTATACAAATTGATTTTTTATAATGTTATCTATAAAATTGTAACAAAAATATTTATAAAAATATATAAAGAGAAAAAAATAAAATGTTTAACTCCTCCCTAACGTGGACAATGAATGTCCGATTTCGACTCTAAATTGTTGCATGTGTTTCTCTTCGAAATCAATAGACCGCATTTTGGAGAAGTATTATATAAACTTCAATACATAAACTGTGACAGCCCAGATTTTCCCAACCTAAAATTTGGAGGATTTTTTTTTTTTTTTTTTTTTTTAATACTTTACATCAAAACCAAATGAGAAAATCCGGACCGTCAGATCGTATATCACAATCTGATACAGAACACTTGGCACATCCATATGCATACGGAAATCAAAGCAAGGTTATCTAAGTGTCATGAACAAAACTCCAATTCTAATATCTAATATGTACTGAACTAAACAAACGCCAGTGATGACTATCCATCACCAACAGTAGTGTACCATGCATGTATAATAGCATGGAAGTACCAACCTCGAACTTACCAAGATCCACGATGCACTAAATCTACGATCCCAAAACAGAGTATAAATCCTTATGCGGAAGCTCCTTTTTCTTCAAGTATGTAGTCTGGCCCTCCTCAAAGCTACACCTGTGACGTATAGTCGGGGTGAGCTAACATCCAAGCTCAATAGAGAAAACTAATACCAATATACATCTCAGCACATGCATAGATTCAAAGACAAGATCAAAATATTTTCTTATCAAGGCTAAAATTGATTTCAAAGGCATTTCTTATCAAAATTGAAACTGAGTTCAAAGGCATTTTCTTATCCAAATTCAAAACTAATTTCAAAGGCAAACTGATTTCGAAGATGTTTTCTTATCAAAACCGAAACTGATTTCAAAGACATTTTCTTAATAAGATTGAAACTGACTAATCTCTTATCAGAAGCATATTTCTTATTTTCGATTTACTGAGTTTGAATCACATTCATTTACATGTCTTACATATTCTTACCTGACTTACTCACATGTCTTACATATTCTTACTTTGCTTACATATATGTTTTATACATTCTTACTTGGCTTACTTACATGTTTCACACTTTCTTACTTCCGGATATCTTTTTGATTCACGAAGACGCGTGGTCAGTTCAATTCAAGCACTCACTTGCATAGCTTATACATTGTCACATAGTTTACATAATTCGATTCACGGATATCTGCACGGTTCGATTCACGGAGCCGTACCGATTCGATTCACGGTTGGCACTTGGATTCGATTCACGGATATCCCGTCGTGCCAGTTCGATTCATGGGTTTAACCGCCATGCCGGTTCGATTCACGGTTAGCCGCCGTGCCGATTCGATTCACGGATATCCCGCCGTGCCGGTTCGATTCCGCCCTAGCGGCCCACAAGGTATCATATAATCCGCCCATAGCGGTCCACACATGCATATATAATCCGCCCATAGCGGTCTACGATGTTATATAATCCGCCCTTAGCGGTCCACAACACACTTATAATCCGCCCATAGCGGTCCACTTAAAATTTTCTTAACTTATGATTCGATTTGGATTTAAATTTATATACAAATTTGATTTGGATTCAATTCAAAGTTCACATTTGCTTCCTTCAAATTTAACTTCTGGGTTCGATTCAAAACTTGCAAAACACATATACGATGTTCAAGACTGAAATTCCTTACATGATTTTCGAAGGCTATATAAAAGGTTCAAAACAAAGATCATTTCTTGATTCGATACGTTAATAATTTTTAAAACAGCCACTATGTCAAAGATTCGATAATTCAAAGCTTTCGAGTATTTGAAACAATCAAAATATTCAATCAAATATTTAAGTTCAAAGATCTAAAGTTTCCATTGCAAGGATTTCAAATACTAATTCATTTCAAAACAAAACTTATTATCTTTCATTCGATCATATCAAGCATCTATGAAATTAAATCAAAATGCAATTGCGTATGAAATTTTCCCCACCTTAACCTCGAAACTGCGCAAAGCCAAGCAATGTCCTATCGATGGCTTTTCTCCCTCAATCTACATCACAAATATATGATGATGTATCAAGTATCAACACTAATCACTAATAACTTAGACTATTTAAGTGTTTTAAAAAAAATCGAGTCGGAATGGGCAAGTTCGCGCCAACATAGAAATTGATGTAACCTTCCTCCTATATTTTAACCTTTAAAAATTTAGATTTATAAGTTGGTCAAAACATACAAGTTGTAGATCTCTTTGTTATATTTCCAACACCTCAAGAATCGCATCAATCGGAGGTCGGAGTAGAAAGTTATGGTCAAAATACCAAAGCAGTACTGGCAATTCAGACAAAATCGACTAATCGATTTTCCAAAGTCGATTGATCGATTTTATCTCGATTGATCGATTTTCAAAGAGCCAAAAATCTTTTTTCACTATTTGAGACCAGTCGATTAATCAATCCAATTTCGATTAATCGAAATTCAAAAATCGATTAATCGATTTTACTCGATTAATCGGTTTCGTTTCTCGACAAAATTAGAAATTTACCTAACTTATTACTACATTTTGACCTTAAAAACGATTGATTCACAAGTTGGTCAATTCATGAAAGTTGTAGGGATTTCTGTCTTCTTTCCAACGTAATAAGAATCATGTCAATCCTAATTCGGCACAAAAAGTTATGGCCGAAATACTACAGTAGTGTCAGTAAGCCCAGGCAAACTCGATTAATCGATTTTCAAAATCGATCAATCGAATTTCAAAATCGATTAATCGAAATTCTCTTCGATTAATCGATTTCGTGAAGTTCCTCTTGAATTTCTCTCTTGTCAAAAATTGATTAATCGAGTTTCAAAATCGATTAATCGATTTTGGCAGTTTCTGAGCACTTCTCGACTTTGAACCTTGAAACCCATTTTTTTTTTCATCAAAATTCAATCCTTTTGATCCTAATCTTTTGCACACATCTAACCAACATATATTTAATTAAATACATGGAAGAATTGCGTTATTTACCTCTTTAAATCGGTGATTTACTTGTAGATCGGATCGTCTTCTTCGTTAGATAAAAAGGGTTTCCAAACCCACCTCGATCATCTCCGAGCTTCACGATCACACCCAAGCCCACGAAATCGATGGCAATCCTTACACACACACTTCACATAACTCACGCTATGATTTGTGGATCAAAACTCATGATCTCTTCGCAAGAAGAGGGTTTCAAAACCCCCAAACGGCTCCAAAACCCACAAAAGCAAAACCAAAAGTCGAAACCGACAACGATCCTTCCCTTATACGATCTCACAAAACCTTTTCCACGCAATCACAAGGCTTGGAGCATACGAATCCGACGATTCTTCCTCTTTCTTCTTCCTTCTCTCTTCAAAACCCAAACCATCAAACTCTTGCAACCGGTTAAGGTTTCAAAAGGAAGCTAGCTCCTTTTTTTTTTTTTCTTTTTTTAAACTAAAAAGGCCGGCTCTCATGCAAAATACATATACCCATTTTGGGTGTTAGTCTTATCTAAGGACCTAGTTTTTCGCGTGAAACGGGCGTACCTAGTTAAGGTATTATCTATTATATAAATGAGGCTGTACACCCAAACTACTTATCAATCGGACCCGGCGTTAAGCCAATACGCACCACCACGGTGTATGAACTTGGTCCTAAAAATCTCATGCGAGCTCAAACGGACCTAAAATGATCTCATTTGAAAAATCTAAACGGTGACATGTTTCTTAACAGACATGCACCCGATCAGGACCTATAGTTTGCTCGAATAGTCACCCCAATCAGTTGGCCCAACTAGCAGCCAATACAGTTGGCCCAATTAGTCAAATAAGTTATTTAACCATTACTAAACTTTTATTCTCTCTCTAGAACCAAAATTATAAGAAAAATAAATTCTCCTGCCTTTATTTTCATTTATAACCAACCTAAATTTACGTGTTAAGCCAGTACGCCATAGCTAGGTGTATACAATTCATCCAAAGGTCCACACGCGAGTCTAAACCAATCTTTATATATATTTTTTCCACTTAAGACTTAGCCCAACTAACTTAATTATTTTCACCATGTCGGGTACGTGATCAGTCGGGCACGCACACCGAGACATATTGTTCAAAGGTCGAAATTTTTCAGGATGTTACATAAACACCACAGTCCCAATCATTTCTTTGGAGCGAGAGATCAATACTGTTTAAGAGCGTTAGCTTTCACGATTGATCGAAAGCAGACTTCAAACCGACAGTGTAAAAAAGATGCGGAAGGTGATGCAATAGACATCCTTTGTGCGTTTCGAACTTTCTTGAGCACTCTCGGTCTATCTGATCTATCAACTTAATAACATGAACAACTAATGAAATTATAGCCAACACTCAGTGACTATATTTTTGACTATGCATCGGAAGAAAAATCTGCACTGAAACGGAACCGGAGTCTTAAATAATTAAAATTTAAAAAAATCGTTAACGTTAAATAAAGTGGAGTGTAGTATTAAAAAGGTACCGTTCCACAGTCGACCGCGTGAATTCCGCATCTATGATTGGTAAGTAGGAGTTCATGCGGCTTTGAATTGTGGCGAACCTGCTACTCGTCACAGTTGGCCTACCACTTATCGAAGTCATTGAGTGCTGTCAGACCTTCATTATCGATAAATTTTTTAATTTTTCTTTGATCTGTTATAAACAAGGTCTGAAAGACGATAATGCAATAAGTAAATAAATTAAAAGGAGAGAATTGAGAGTCATGAAAAAAAAGACAGATAAATGAAAGAAATAAAACAATAAATAGTTGAAACCTTATGAGGGCGGACGCAAAAGCGAACTAGCTTTTTTTGGCATTTTTCGAAAACTTTAAATCATTTATAATTTTAAGGACTTTCAAGTACGCATCGATGACTTCATTGTCAAGCCACGAGCGTCCTTTAAGGACCTTTAAAATAGAAACTGTGACGTCAACACCTATGATATTATTGACGATCACAATGTCCTCATCCACAGGTCGGTTCTAAAAACTGAGCATATATTTATGCTCCATAGATTGTGACTCATCCTCCTCCTCCACAACCACTCTTGGTCTTTTAATAACAGCTTTAGTTGTCGGGATTTTTCTCCTCTTTCGAGCACGCAAGTTATCTCTCTCGACTTTACTCTTTGAAGTTGATAGTTTCACTAAAATTGATTTTAGTGATGTCGGTTGTGACTCACGAGAAGACTGGATAAGCGGAGCACCCTCATCACCCACTTAGAGAAATGCCTCCACTAAGGGTGGTTTAGCAAGAGGTTGAGGTGCATTGAGTTCAGGGGAAGTTTGTAGGGGAGTGAATTGAGAAGCAGTGGGTTGAGGGGCAGTTGGTTTAGCGGTAGAAGTTTGGGATGCAGTGGGTTGAGGAGCCGTGGGTTTAGAGTCAGCGGGTTTAGGGGCAGAAGTTTGGGGGGCAGTGGATTGAAGAGTAGGTTGAGGTGCAGTGGGTTTAGGGCCAATGGGTTTAGGGGCAAAAGTTAGGGGGGCAGTGAGTTGAGGAGCAGTGGGTTTAGGAGTAGGTTGAGGAGCAGTGGGTTTAGGGACAGAAGTTTTAGTGACTGTTGGTTGAGTGGCAGTGGGTTGAGGGACAGAAGTTTGAGAAGCTGAAGTTTGAGGAGCTGTTGGATGAGTGGCAGTGGGTTGTTTGGGAATGAAGGCTTCAAATAGAACAGAGGAAAGAATATCATCCTACATCATTACAAAATACATAAAAAACTGTCATTATATTTTATAAAATTTGGGAATCACTATCTTAGGTTAGCAACCGCATTATCGGTCGATAACTTACATGAGCGGCCGACAACTTACATTATCGGCCGACAACTTAAGTTATCGGCCGCTAACTTAAGTTGTCGGACGATAATGTAAGTTATCGACCGATAACTTAAGTTGTCAAAATACATTAAAAATTGTCATTATCGGCCAACAACTTACTATCTTAGGTTAGCAACCGCATTACCGGCCGATAACTTACATGAGCGGCCGACAACTTATATTATCGGCCAACAACTTAAGTTATCAGCCGCTAACTTAAGTTATCGACCGATAATGTAAGTTATCGACCGATAACTTAAATTGTCGGCCGCTCATGTAAGTTATCGGCTGATAACTTAAGTTGTCGGACGATAACTTATATTATTAGCCGACAACTTAAGTTAGCATTAATCTGTTAAAAATTAATTTTGCTTAAATTTAAAAAGAATTAGTTTAGCACCTTTGTCAAATGAGATCTGACCGCTTCAAGATCCTTTCATATTGCGTCATATTCGTCTGTTAAATTTACAACCCAATCTTGTAGTGACCCTACTTGATCTCATAATGACCTAACTTGCTCTTATAGGGTCTTCTTGTCTCTCTCTAGTTGTTCAATGGCCATTGCTTACCCTTTAAGCATTGTAAACGCACGTCCGAATTCACCTTTCATCTCTTTAACGGCCATACGGACAGATGTGTATTCTTTTCTAAGCTCGATTACTTCTTTGATTATATGTGGTTGCCTAGTCGACTGTTCTCTGGTTGGCTGGGGCCTAATCTCCAGTTGTTTGCCCGTTGATTCCAAATGGTGAAATATAATGACCGCGTACTCGTCATTATCGTCATTGTCATCATCGTCATCCTCATCGTCATTATCGTGAGGCTCCTCGGCTCTTTTTTGGAGATGTGTCTCGTAACTTAGGACATCGTATTCATGTATCTATTCTTTGATCGGGTAGACTCTTACCTGCTCCCTTCCCATCTCTCTTTGATCGATACTGTAACTCGTATTTTACAACTTTAAGTTCTACGATAACTTTAGACTAAAGAAATTTTTCTTGATAATAATTTGGATTCCGGCTGAATTTTGCGGCTTTTCATTTCAATAGCCTCGGAAATAGATTTTTTAGCTGAGTAAGAGCAGTGGCGACTCCTGTAAAGTGCTAAAATGCCAAAATCTGTAGGGCGATAGTGCATCTGTATATATTATAATGCTCCTTTTATGAGGTTTTGACCGCTTTCCTTCTAACGATCGCTTTCAATATACACTCTACTAAATTTTTGTAAACTATCAAGCCCCACAGAAACTTGTTAAACTTTTCAAGGTTATCTACTAATTCTAAGTACTCATTGTCCACTTCCTAGTATGTGTCTGAAAGTAAGAAAGTGCATAAGAGAAACAACAATGATGGTTTCAAAAATTCATCATTGGATAGCTGGGCACTATCAATTATTTCTTCAATACAAGATCTTTTAGTCGGCGTCCCAAGATAGAATTTGTATCGAATGGTTTCTTTTTCTGACACGGCCACATGCTCAGACTCAGGTTCTGTCAACATATTTAGGCCTAAAATCAATGATATATCCGACTCCTACAGTACATTGGTGTTCCTGACTTTAAAAATGTTATCTTTAACCCAAAAGCTTAAAATTGTGTCAACCAAGTCTCCAATGAATCCTAATTTTTCATAAATCCTAAATAAATGACCGAAAATTGAATTATCTAGTATCTTCTTCCTCTCTTCGTTGCAATGTAAGTAAAATTTTCTAACACTAATTCCAATACACTTCCCGAAGGCCTTTAGAGACTTGGTCATTTTACAATCACTTAGTAGGAATTGCAAAATATATAATAACAATTAATTAACAAAAAAAGTGAGGTTGAAAATATTTCGCTAACTTATCGCTAAATTATATTATCGACCACTAACTTAAGTTATCGGCCGATAACACACATTATCGGTAAGTTAGTGGTAAGTTAGCGGGTTAGCTGAGGAAGATAACGGATAAGTATATTTGTTTAAATGTAAAAAAGAGTTACCTAAAAATTTTCTATGGCTCTTTTTCCGCTGCTTCGCCGATTTGCCGCCGCTCTCTCGGTTTTTACAGAAAAGTTAAAGTGAAAAGTAAATAGTAAAGAATGAAAAGTTAAAGTTAAAGTTAGCATTCATATTTAAAAATTAATATCTTTATTGAAAATAACAAGGTCGGTATTGACGTGAAATCGGCTTGGCTTGGAGCTAGCCTGTTATGCAAAGTTTGAAACTATAGGGCCATTTATACAAATACGCAAACTTATAAGGCCGAAAGTGCAAATTTTCTTAATTAAAATGCCTTTTGAAATACTTGGATTGGCCGACAATGTGCGGCGCTTGTGACCAAATGGCCTAAAATCAAGCTGGTGAGAGGCAAATCTGAACCAGAAGGTGAAAAGAGTCAGCCTATTCTTTTATTGCAGATTTAAAAGAGTAATCAATATTATAATATCAGTTCTTACTCGCTATATATGCTACCAAGCCGGCCCATATACGGAGCTTGGATTTTTATGAGCCACTATGTATGCAGCCAGTCATGTCGCATCATATAAGCTGCCTGCAAAATTATCCATTGTATAACATTGTCTGATCCCTAAGTCGCCAGATAGTAATAGTTTGGTCATGCTCGCTTGCCATGTGGCATACATCTATGATCAATCTAAATTCCCCACATACTTAAAATTCTAGTAAATACCCTTAGTGATGCCTTTACCCTTAGTGAACATGATATACAAAATTGTCACTGTGTTTTTCTCAACCTTGACTACATTTTAAACGGTGGATAAGTATCAGATCCTGCCTAAAAAATTTTGGTTGGAACATGATTGATCTCCTCTAAGTTATAGTGCTACCCAATTTTCAATTTGGGTGCCTATGACGCTCACTTGGCTCGTGGGTAGTGCTAAAATGATAACCCCATTGGTAGCATCTCGACCCTATGTATATAATTTTATAGTCTTTATAGTATAATTGGTTAATAAAATTTTCAATAGAGCGGGTCTCGGTAGGGTCGGTGTGAGTCATGGGTCGGGTCACTGGCCACAGATCGAATCCGTTTGGCTTCCAAGTGGCACCTAATTTGAAGATCTGATGCTGAGGCAACAGGCACAAGATCGATCACATCCATCCTAAAAAAAAATGAAAAAGCATCTTTCTCACTGTCCAAAATGTGGTCAAAGAAGTCAAAAAATCAAGAAAGCAAGTATGCCAGCGGAACCCAATATTTGACCACGTGGCATGTGATTCGGGCACTAGTGTAGTGTTCAAACGCTAAACCTCTAATATAGGGATCCCTTAACCATATATATATATATGGGAGCCGGTTCCGTCCTCCATGGGAGGACGGTCCCCGTCCTCTAGAGTCCACGTGGAGGTACACATGGCACCCAAAACACTCTTTGGTTGTCACATGGAGCACGGGTGGATGGTTTAGATCAATTTTTAAAAAACAAATTTTGAAAAAAAAAATTTAAAAGTATAAGTCAATGTTTGACTAGTTTCAATGATCTACATTTCACAGCTCAAAAAATAAATGATGGAGATGAGTTTTCAAAAAAAAAAAAAAAAATTAAAATGATCTAAGCAATGCACCCAAAGGTCCATGTGGCATTGAAATAATGTTTTGGATGTTTGGTCGATTTTAAAGTGTACCCTTGCAAGTGCACGAAATCGATTGTAGCAAGACAAGAATACAAGTATCGTACCTACAGGAAAGTACAAAATTAAATTAACTTTGAAGGAAACACAAATGCGCAAGAAAGTACCAAGGGTGAGAAAGTTGCTTTGCAAAGTTATCACCAAACGATGCTAAAGCAATAAACTTAAAATGATCTAAGCAAGAACAAATGATGACAAAGAAAATAATAATTAAGAGACGATCAAGGAGTTTGCTAACCCTAGATTTGTAATTTCTCTACAATCATTCACATGATTTCATACCATACTAATATACCATCATTTAACTATAAGAAAAATGAATCATAAAGAGTGTGATTATTGATCCGGCATATCCTATCTAAGCACTATGACTCATCCTACTACGGCATGAATCATGCGAAAGACATAACGTATCTCACATTCGAAATCACAGCATTGAGCACCAATCATACGGCATCCTAGATCAGTCTACAAGATCGGATCTAGGTTGAATGACCCTTTTATGGTTGTCGATAACTAAGACCAACGACTATAAATGAACATTCGATGATCATATATTAAGCACACACTATTAGCCGAATGATTCAATGATGATGATAAGAAATTATAGAAATAACAGTAAATCAATTACTCATCTAAGGGTCGCTTCTTCTTTAAAGGAGGGGCGTTTAGCCGCTCATCATTGATCTATACGCCTGATGCAAACCAGAAGCCATCATCAAAATATACTCTTTTATTTATCAAGAGATCTATCCTTACAATACTCTTTTCCTAGTTACAAACTATAATTCAACAAAAATGAAAAGCGGGAGACTAGGAAAAACCTAAGAAAAATCTGCCAAGAAAAAATCGCCTACGCCCTAAGCATAGCATTGCTTTTATAGGGTGCGGATAGAAAAATTTCCATAATAGGCTCAATCGATTAAATTTCAAATTTCAATTGATCAATTTCAAATTCATCTTTTGGCAGAATCATTTGAATTTGAATTTAATCGATTGAGTTACTTATATCAATCGATTGAATTAATTTCAAATTTAAAATGAAGGGGAAAAAAGCTGTCATCCTTGTCCATCGATTGATTCATGAGTTTCAATCGATTGACTATGACAGACAACATCTTCATTCTTCTTGTGGCGGATGGGCCAATCAATCATTTTCATGGATTTTGGTATTTTTGTTGGCTTCTTGGTCCAATGTTCTCATTTAATCCTCAATTATCCTCTTTTGTGCTCTTTTACGATCCAACGATTAAAAACACCTGAAACCATTAAAATTGCACAACAGCCGTCAGATAGTCTTCATCGGATAGCTAAATGTTGGTATTAAAGTGTGAAATATAGTCATATTTCAGCACATATCATACCCCCAAACCTACACTTTGCTAGTCCTCGAGTAAAGTAAACAAAAAATAAACTAACAATTCAAACGAAAATAGATGCCACTTTCGTAGGGAACACGATTGCATTTAGCATATACAATAAGCCTTTAAACCCCTAGGTGATCCCTAGTGGAGGAGTTGTGTCTCCTGAATATTTTCGGTGAAGATACCCACAAACTTCATAAACCTATAAATTCCTGAATTTATTGTCGTGCCCTTTGATTGCTAAATGTTCGTAAAATTTTTATAAGATACTCCCGACCATGCTAATTTTATTAATGCTCATTCAGATTAATTCAATGCATTAATTTTCTGATGACTCTTGATTCATGTCCAGAGTGTCGTGCACTTACCACTGCTACAATCCCTCCATCAGGGAGTAAGTCCAAACTAGGAATCTTTAGATCTCAAGTCTTGACTCAATCCTCACCGTAGATATGCATTCAAAACAAAATTGCTCTGATCACTGGGTTGTTTTTCACACACATGTGAGAGAGAATTACAATACAAATCAGAAGGTCTCACATGACATAAGAAGTACGGTTCATTGTTAAGATCTGAAAAGTACCACTTTTCACCCCTTAACTTAGCCTTTGATTAGACCCTTAGCCATCTAATAAATGCTTGTTAAGTGTTTTCTATAGGTAATAAACAGCAGGGCAATAAGGCCATGAATCCTGCTAAGGAGCCTGTTTTGGTACCAGAAGTCCCTCAGAAGAATGAACCATGAATCCAGACCACAGAAGAGCCTCACGTAGCTGACAAAGCTCCAGAGGATTCAGAAAAATACACTTCGCGCAGTCCTCGCGAAGTCGCAAGACTTCACAAACAAGTTCTCGTGCAGTAGAGTGACAGAAGAGCTTCAGAAGCCTTGAGTCACGTAGCTCTCGCGAAGTTTAGGAGTTAAAGGTCGTGCAGCTTCGGCGCAGTTCAAGAAGACCCCTCTCACCCTCGCACGGTTCACTCATAACAGCTGAGGAGAGAGAGCTTCAGAATCCTGCCTCCCACAGCTGTCGCGTAGTAGCCGCGGGATGTAAATATCAAGAGAACCTATCGCGCAGTTCAGAAAAGCCTCAACCCCTAGCGAGGATCCTCGCGAAGATCCATTAAGAAGTGAACTTCTCGCGCAGTTCATGCGCTGTTCAGAAAGAAAGCAGTCTCGCGTAAGCCAGAATTAGCCTCGCGAAGTGAAGTGGAAAGCTCGCATAGTTTATGCGCTATTCACAATTATCAATCCAACTGCGCGAAGCCCAACCCAGCGAGAGCTTAACTGTCTACCTCGCGACTGCTCAAAGCATCAAGAAGCTGTAACCACGCAACGTCTGAAGCTTTAATGTTAAACTCAACTACGCGAAGACTAGATCTACCACACGACAAGTCTGGGAATCGACTGTAACCTGGCGAACCTCTGAACTCCAACTTCCATCATTCTACAGAGGACTTTCTAGAGATTTCCAAGGATTAGGGCATGCACTCCCACGCTCAAATCTCCGTGCATGCGCCCTAAGGCATCCAAGGATCATTATTCGGTCACGTGGCATCGTTAAAATTAGGGTTTCATAACCCTAATGCGCCGTCACACCACTGCTATATAAACCGAAGCCTGGTTTAGGTTTACGGGAGGAGAAAAGAAAGGAAAGGAAGAAAAAGGGAGACTTGGAGTTAGAATTTAGAAGAGGAACTCATATCTCAGATTTTGTAATTTTCTTTTTCGTTCTTGTTCTTCCTGTGACAGTAAGTATTTTTCTTTTTCTTTTTTTTCTTCTCTCCATGGCTCAGCACTTGCTGGCCTTGCCTTTGTATGTCTATTGAGGTTAGATTAATGGAGTTTTTGTAATAGGATTTGTACTCTTATGAGATTTGTGTATTTGTGAGCTGTTATGTGCAAGGATGCTCCCTTATGATCCGTCATTGCTTTGGCTGTGTTTCAAAGTAATGGAGGACTGATTCTAAGGATCCACTCATATCCAAGTGACCTGTGTGTCTGGGCTATCACGGCCCTATACAGCCTTAGCCTCACCACAGGACCCACTAGATCTGAAATTCTCATGGGAGCCTGAGCTGGTAGCCTTGTGACCATGGTGGTAGCAGCAATTAACCTGTTTTGTCTTGGGCTCCGTGAGGAGGATAGCCTCTAGGATAGTCTGTGACCATTTAAGTGGACAGGCTATAGCCTTAGGGTGAATCCAATCCGCCAATCCAAGATGGATCCTTCTTCCCCGAGCCTGAGCTGTTAAGCCTGGTAGGAGATTGTGCAGAGGCAGACTCCCCATATATTTGTATAGACCCGCCATCAGATGTTAGATCTGATCTGGTTATGGAGATTGTACGCTTGTAACTGGACCATTGCAACCCCACTCAAGCAATGGACAGTTAGATCTAAGGTGGTACTCAATCTCTTGCTGGTTCTATGTGTCTGGGCTATCATGGTCCTATACAGCCTTAGCCCCACACATAGGGCTTTAGAGGTTGAGGTTCCCTATGGATTCCCTGAGCTTGTAGCCTGGATGAAGTAGTGCCTACAATGATTAATTTGTTTTAACCCATCTCTGGACTGTGGTTCCCCTATGGGATAGTCTGTGACCATTTAAGTAGACAGGTTATAACCTTAAGGGATTGGATCATGGCACAGGAATGAGTTGAATTCTTCTTCTTCTTTGGTGATAATGTAGCCATTGGACAGGATTTTCATAACATCATATCTGAATCTGAGTTACAAAACTCCTCTGATCTAGACTCAATAACCTACTTCTCACCCTTTTATATTTATTTTCCACAATCCATCCATCTTCTCAACCCTTTCTGTAGTTAACTCATTAGGCTATCTTAGAATACTTAGAATAAATGACCTTAAACTCCCCACCTTTTAGGACTGCCAGATCTGTAGTCAGATCTGGAGGGACTACTAGAGATGGCTCCTTTGGAGCTGTAGATCACCTTTCCCTGTGGGACAAACTCTTACTTATCAAAACTTGCTACAAATGGACCCTGTATCTTGCAGGTCTAGGATTTCTCAGTTGTGCTGATTTCATCCCCTATTTTACTCTTTCTTTGATTTTAAATTGTTTTTACCACCAACAAATAAAACAATCACACTGAGATGTCGCAACATTCATCAATGAAAAAAAAATCTCATAAAGAAAGATATTTGTGTATCTAGCATGTCATACCAGGCATCATAAGCACTGCACTATCATTCTCCACAAGGTATTTATCACTCATGATTAGATCAAGAAGGTCTTTTTCAAACGAGGCTCAGGTAAGGTTTAAGAAAGAAAGGCAATCAAGGATCAAATATCTCTGAGAAATCGGAGACAGAAACACAATTTGATTTTCTCATTTTTCACTTTCTTTTGCCAAATTTTTAAAAAATTTCCTTGTAGTTTTTCTCAATTTTCTTTTCTTTCTACTCCTTTTTACTTTTTATTTTGAAATCACCTTATATTTTTCATTTTTCCCCTTTTCTACCTTTCGCTTTTCCTTCTGCAAGCATCACAACCACACCTCTATTCCCTCTCTCTCTCTCTCTGTCATTTTGAATTTCTCAGAGATAGAAAAGGGGTAGGGTCCTTGCATTTTCAAACTTGTGTGCGGTATGATTAATATAGCTTAATGATGTGAATTTTAATTGTAATGTTTTACTCGCAAACGCACGAATCAGATTGTATATAGTAGGTGCAGAGTACGAGATCGTTTCCACGAGGACTAATTTTGAAAGATCTAAAAAGACAAGACAGTAATTCAAGAAATCCGCTAAGATCTAACAGTATTCTACCAATTTTATGATTTAATCGGTTTGTGAGATGACAATTACTGACCACTACTAAAATTCAATTGATAATTCAAAAATAAAGATAAAGATCAAGATACTAAATCCTTTCATCTTTGGTCCGTTCTTCCCATAATATAAATCTACGGATTAAATTATGAGATATACCATTCAAAACTAACATCTTTTATGGAAGATAAATGGTTAAAACCCCGATAGGTTCCACGTTGCATCCCTGCAATCAGGACTTAGATTATTTTCATATATAGATCTGGGATCAAGGGCATGGCTCGGCACACTTGATCTCAGGTTCAAATAAAAATCATCCCTAAAGTGGGTGAAAATTCTAACAAGAATACCAACATAGATCTGAAATCAAGGGCATGGCTCGGCACACTTGATTTCAGATTAGGGAGTAATTAAGATAAAATTACTATTACAGATCCAAGATCCAGGGCATGGCTCGGCACACTCGATCCCGGATCATAATCGTAATTAGATCCACACGATGAAAGTAAAAAGACCATAACAATAATTGGGTAAAATTACCGTCACAGATCTGAGATCTCGGGCATGGCTCGGCACACGCGATCCCAGTTAGTGGCGAGGATTTCATCCGTTCATGATAGCACAATAACCATAAAATAAGATCTCATATTTTAATCCTAAATTTATATTATTAGAAGTACATCCCTCGGATGGGAATCATTAGATCTCCATCCCTATGAATTTAGCCACACATATTGTAATTAAATGACATAAATAAATAAGGAAGGGAAAATAACATTAATTTAATGAATTGAAAATACCTCAAACTTCAACAGAAATTACTTTGATCCAAAAGTACGATGATCTTCAGAAACGAAATTAATGCAGGAATAAACTTGAACAAAAATAATAATAAACTCAAGAAATGAGTACTGGAAATTAAAGGAACAAAGCTCTCAAAAAGGAATAAATAAAAACTCTCTAAAACTAATCCTATTTCCCTAAAAATTAATTCTCCCATTCGAAGTGTTTGAGTCGGCTTTAAATAGATGCTTGTCGCGTAGGTTTCCTAGCCGCAATAGTATCCCAGCCGCAAAAGTTGGGGTCGATTAATCGACCCAATAGGGTCGATGCATCGACCCTGCAAAAGAGGCTAAAGTCAGCTTTAAAGTGTCAGTTCCATGTCTGACACCTTTTTTTCCTCAATTAATCGACCAAAAGGGTCGATGCATCGACTCCCAGAAATTCGTGAATTCCAGCACACTTTTTGTATCAGACACTACTTCGATATTTCGGCTATAACTTTCTGTCCCGAACTCAGATTGAGGTGATTCTTATGTCATTGGAAAGCTGACGAAAAGATATACAACTTTTCTGTTTTGACAATTTCATTATTTAGCCATTTTGAAGGTCCAAATTGAGCCTCAAGTCACACCAAGTTCTCAATGACCCAAAGTTGCAGTGTTTTGGCATTATTTTCAGAATTCTTGGGCTGTTTTTAGCACTTAGCTTGTATTTACCTGAAACACTTCAAATCTAATAATTCTTATCAGATATCCTTCATCGGACAGCTAAATATAGGTATTTAGGGGTGAAATATCATCATATTTCAGTACTCATCATACCCCCAAACCTACACTTTGCTAGTCCTCGAGCAAAGCAAACTAAAGAAAAATAAATGCCACTTTCGTAGGGAGCACGATTGCACTTAGCATGTGCAACAAGCCTTTAAACCCCTAGGTGATCCCTAGTGGAGGAGTTGTGTCTCCTGAGGGTTTACAGTGAAGTTATCCACAAACTTCAATACATTTTTGAAATCATCGATAAAATTGAGTTTTCAAAATATGATTTTGATAACATATATACCATTCAAAAATAAAAACCATTAATCAATTCAACATGCAAATTCTCAATTGTAAATAACAATGTTATACTAATCATACTAGCATCAATTCAAATTAGTCTAATGCTCAAATCGTTAGATAACTCATCCATTCATGCTTAAACGTGAAGTGTGTGCATACACAAACCAAAATTCATTCATCTCAGAACTAGTTCAAACGGGAAACCGCCGGATCTGTTGTTTTGACTCAATCCTCACTTTAGGTATACTCTTGAAATAAAATCACTCCGATGATGGGTAAGTTTTCGCACACATGTAAGAGATCAATACAAAGCAAATAAAAAGGTCTCACATGATAAATGAAAAACGATGCAATCAATGAACAAAAATAAATCTCATAAGAAGATACTTGTATATCCTAAGCATGTCATATCAAGTGTCATAAGTATCACATATTTACTCTCCACAAGACAGTTATCAATACAAGATCAGATCATGAAGGTCTTTTTGTAGGGTTATAATGGGGCTCAGGAAAGGGTAAGAAAGAAAGGAAAGTTGGGATTCAAAATTTCTGAGAAATTGGAAAGGAAACTAACTTTTGATCTTTCTATTTCTCTTCTTTTTCTTTTCTCATCTCTCACTATTTTTCTCAATAATTTTTTTTTTCTTTTTCTTTTGAATTTCCTGTTCTTGAAGCACCTCATATTTTTCATTATTTTTCACAAATTTTTTTTTTCTCTCCCCTTTTTCTTTTATATTTTTTCCATACACTCTCAGTAAACACCACAACTCAGTATCTTTTCACTTACTCTCTTTTCGTTCACTCTCATCCCTCGTTCCTAATTTCTCAGAAATAAGAAGGTTAAAGCTGAATTTTCAGAAATGGTGAAGGGATAAAGGTTAACGTGGCTTATCAAAGAATGCATAAATTTTTTCAATAGGCTCAAAGGGGTACTAGAAGGATAAATTTATATAAGGTGAGGTATTTTAAGCACAAACGAACCAAAGATGGCCTTCAATCATGTCCTTAAAAGATAGTAACCCTTCCTATTTTTTTTGAGTAGATATACAGTACGTTTTAACACAATAATATGAATTTGATATCATGCAAAGTCACAAGTCAAAATAAAATATATGAAATTATGTAAAATAATTCGTATTCAAAGAAAACTCCGAGTTTATGTATTCACTCATCAATGACGGGAAATTAGCTCTAAAGCTCACTGGATTTAGTCTCCACTAAGAACCTAAGATTCAACATTCAAAATAGTTCATCGATTTCTAAGTCTTAGCTTGGTATAAGTGTAAAAATTCTAAGCATGAATATCAAAATTATCCACAAAATATCACATTAAGCTTCATCATCTTAGATACAAGTAATCAGAATATGGCATCAATATTCTCAAAATTTAATTCACATGCATCATAAACTAAAGTTTGAAAACAATCACAAAATAATGTGCATGATGATTTCAAAATAATAAAAGAAAATTTTTATTTATTATTATTTTTTTTTCAAATTTTTTTTTCTACTGTTGATTAATCGACTCAAAGGAGTCGAGCGATCGAGAGTGGGTTCTCGATCAATCGACCTTCTTTGTCGATTGATCGAAAAAACTTTTTTTTTTCTTTTTTTTTTTCTTTTTCTTTTTTTTTTTAAATGGAAAATAAGTGACGCAAAATAGATAATCATACCCCCAAACCTAAAGATGACAATGTCCGCATTGACTGAAAGAAGTAGCGCACCCCCAAACCTGTTTGAAAAAGTACTTCAACACAAAGATCAGGTGCAGAGAATATGTGCATCAAATTGGAACATGACCAAAAATTTATGGAAGGGAATATGGTTACACTATTTAGGAAATTACAAACATCCTAAACTAAACAGAAAAACTAATAAGCTAGAAATAAACATATGAAAAAAAATAAAAAATAAAAAAAACCTAAATCCTAAACTAAACACAAATCCAACTCCGTTAATCATTGGTAGGCGGACCCATCCACCTAGGGTCACTTAAATTGATGTTCTTAGGCACAGGGAATAATTTCTCTCAAAGATCAAGGGGAAATTGATGAGACACCGCCGATTGTATGGATGGAGGTGGGGAGGCGTAAGTAGGAGATGAAGATAGGGGAGATGGTGACGAAATCACAACAATTATCTCGATATCAGTATTAACAGAAGGTGTAGGAGATTTGGAATGATTTACCTTCTTTCTAGATGGTTCTCCCCAGGAAGGAATGATCATCGGATCAAGGTCGATGATTTCAACATTGCTAGGCTCAAAAGGGACCGTCCGATGAGAGTGGCGCTCCCGCTTTTTAGCAGTCTCCTCCATCTTTGATAATAGTGCTCTAGTGAGATATAATCTTTGGGCCATGAGAAAGACGTGCAAGAGTTAATGAAAAGTGAGCCTAAAGGTGAATATAAAGGGAAAAATTATAGAGTTGGAGTAGGAGTGGAAAGAGGTGTCCCGCAAAAAGAAACAATGAAAAGTGTGGCGTTACGCTTGAGAGATCCCAAAGACGGAAGAAAAGTGGAAACTAGAGTCCCAATAGGAGTCCGGTCCAAAAAAAACAAAAAAATTTTGGTCGATTAATCGAGCCTGGAGGTCGATGCGTCAACCCCGGGGGGGTCGATTAATCGACAATGGGGTCGATGCATCGACACACAAAAAAAAAATATTTTTTTTTTCGAAAACAGTGGGTCTATTAATCGAGTATAACCCTCGATTAATCGACTCCCAGTGGACAGAGAGTTGAAAATTCTCGAAAGTTGTTATTTTAATTTTGCTCTTCAACTCCTCTAAATGCAACCGGTAATTAGCAAAAATATTAGCAGTCCCAAACATATTAGAAAACACACTATTTCATTGATAAACACGATGATTACAAGGACACTTCTGATTTGACACCTAAAATAAAAAGCCGAAACGAAAAAAAAGAAAAATAACACAAAACGAAAAATCCTAATCCTAGACTAAACAAACTAATCATCCCCATCCTCTTCGGCCTGACGGGCCCTGGCGCACATCTCATCATAACTATCAGGCCACATGCGCTGCCCGATCTGATGGAGAAAGGAACGATCATAGTAGCTTAGGCGCAAGATTACACCATGTTGTCGTTGTTGCTCCTCCTGTAAAGACTTAATTTGTGCTTGGAGCGAACCAAGAGACACACCCTCCTCGGGTCCTTGATCAGGTGCAGGATGGTCGTCCTGGCGTACACGACGGCGCTGGCGTGGTGGAGCAGGTTGGGCCGGTGCATCAACGAGGGCATCCGGGACATTTCCCAAGAGATGCATACTGCGGTTCCACTGGGTTGCACCATAACGATAGAATGCGAGGTCCCCGATATCATCATCCCGGTAGAACGGGAAACGAAGGAAATTAAGCAATTTCATAACATAATGGGGGAAGTAGATCAACGGGGCTTCACCAGTGGCAGGATTGGAGAGATCGTCATAGCATCGCCACATGCCATCATGAAGAATCTTGGGCACGTTGATCCATGAATTTTGGTGGACACCATAAAGCGCCTGAACCCGATCACCAGTGCGCTCAGAAACGTGGCCACGGGGACAGAGATTGCTACAGACCACACAATCCCAGAATAAAAGCGGGCGCGGTAATGCCGATCGCCTAGTGGTGACCCCTGAAGAAAATATGTCACGGCACATATCATTGATTATATCCTCCTGAGAATCATCGAGCTCTTCACCCAAAGTGTGATTGTGAGGGCGCTCACATAAAATGTTTAAAACCTCCGCAATGGTGTGCGGATAAACCGGGCGCGACCACCCATCTATTAAAACAGTGAAGTGGGCGGCGACTTGATTCTCGACGGAGGCGGCCACCCATGCCATGTTCTGATAGAATAACCGAACGACCCGTTTGGACACCTTGATCACAGGCAGAGTGAGGAGAAAATGGACGTTGAGAGCCATTGCATAGGCGAGGGAAACGGTGCAGACAGGTAGGGCTTGAAATGCCGCGAGATCAAAAACATATTCGGAACACAGGGCTCGAGTCGCGAAGCGACCACTTGGCTGATCACGTGGATGCCCTGCAGGACGTTGGGAAAGTCGTTGCGGCACGGCAGAGGTCGAAGCCATGATCACACTGTCGGAATGTCAGAGGCAGTCAGAAAAAAAAAAAAACAGGATACAAAGTGAATGAAAATCAAAGAGAGACTGCTCCATTTAAATAGGCGCAAAGGCATCCTCCCGGGACGGACACACCTCAAAATAATCGATTAATTGACTCCATTGAAAACGGGCGCGTCATAAGTCCCGACGCATGGAAACACGCAATGTCTTTAAGTGAAAAGATGCAACGTCCGGAAGTGGAAAAGTCGATTAATCGACTCTGACAATCGATGAATCGACTGAAATCGAGGCAGAAAAGAAACAAAACGCATATCTCGAAATAAAGCCGATTAATCGACTCATAAAGAGTCGATGAATCGACCCCAAATAAAAACAAAAACTGACAGATTCGAAAAGCATCACAATTTTCAAAGTGGAGTAGTCGATGCATCAACTCAAGGAGTCGATTAATCGACTACTCAAAAGTCAAGCCCCTCATTAAGGCAGTCTCCTTGATAAAGGAGACTCCATCTTTACTGTCGATTAATCAACCAAAAGGGTTGATTAATCGAGGTGAAGGGTCGATGTATCGACTCCCAAAAGTTTTTTTTTTTTTTTTTTTTAACATCGAAAAGAAATTAACCAAAAATGCATACTGCTTTGAAAAAGAAAACAGTCATGAAGACTGTCGATCATTCGACTACAAGGACTCGATTAATCAAGGGAGAGGATCGATTAATCGACATACACTGTCAATTAATCGAGAAAAAGCAATTTTTTTTTTTTAAAGAAAAATTACGAAATTAATCCACAAGGTGTAAATTCATTCCGAGTCCACCAGGATCCCAAATTTTGATGAAAAATAGTCTAAGCAGGATCAGTGATTTATTTATTTGTCCATGCATTTCGCTTATCAAGGACTTAGTTGCATCCCCATGATGTGCCCAAGTGCCACCATTATGATCCATCTCTACCCTGTACTTGACATTCCCAAAATCGAACTCCAGATTCAAACCCATTAATCTTTCTTCGACATTCTGTTGATTATCTATGTATTCAATGAATGGGCAACGGATTTGAAATTCCTCTTTCTTCCCTAAACCGAATTCACACTCATCGGAAAAAGTTGTCTCCCTTATCAGGTGTTGTAAGGGTGGCATTTTCTTTCTCTCTCATCTCAATTAGATTCTCAATTCTCCCCTCGACATAAGTATCGTTCCATTCCATTTCCTCTTCTCCTCGCACTTGCACTACCTCAACGCTCGTTATGCCATTCTCAAGCGTAATGACCAATTGATCATCCTCATATATTTGAACAAAATCAGATGAGTCCTCTTGAAGATGTTCTTTATTTCGATCAGTATCAATGAGGGACTCCTCTATTCAACTTTCCTTTGTAAGTACTCGATCATCTGACTAACTTGAGATTGTATCCTAGAAATTCTTTGAGTATTGGTGTGCACCAAACCTTTTAAATATTCTAAGGGGTAAGAAGAATTATAGGCTAGTTCATATGGTTTTGTGTCCTGCTGTGAAAACTCATATGAAAATTTGTTGGGATAAGAATTTTGATCATTGTAAGGCATCATATAACACATTAGAGGTTGATTAAAACTCCACATGTTATTAGATTGACTCTGCCAGTCATGAGTGTTCCAAACAGGATTTGGGTGGACTTGTTCAGGGTAATGATTTGAGTTGTCCAAGGGACACATAGGTGAAATGTGCATCGAATTTCCACAAGTAGCACGTGATTTTAGATTGAATCCATGCATTGACATGATTTCACCAATAACACTAATTTTTTTTTTTTTTTTTTTTTATTTTTAAAGCAGAAATACTATTTTAATCCTCGAAAATTCCTAAAATTTACTGTCTATCAAAAATTCAGATTTTCATACTTTAATCCCCGGCAACGGTGCCAAAAACTTGATGTGAATTTTAATTGTAATGTTTTACTCGCAAGCGCATGAATCAGATTGTATATAGTAGGTGCAGAGTACGAGATCATTCCCACGAGGACTAATTTTGAAAGATCTAAAAAGACAAGACAGTAATTTAATAAATCCGCTAAGATCTAACAGTATTCTACCAATTTTATGATTTAATCGATTCGTGAGATGACAATTACTGACCACTACTAAAATTCAATTGATAATTCAAAAATAAAGATAAAGACGAAGATAAAGATGAAGATACTAAATCCTCCCATCTTTGGTCCGTTCTTCCGATAATATAAATCTACGGATTAAATTATGAGATATACCATTTAAAACTAACATCTTTTATGAAAGATAAATGGTCAAAACCCCGATAGGTTCCACATTGTAACCCTGCAATCAGGGCTTAGATGATTTCATATATAGATATGGGATCAAGGGCATGGCTCGGCACACTTGATCTCAGGTTCAAATAAAAATCATCCCCAAAGTGGGTGAAAATTCTAACAAGAATACCACCATAGATCTGAAATTAAGGGCATGGCTCGACACACTTGATTTCAGATTAGGGAGTAATTAAGATAAAATTACCATTACAGATCCAAGATCCAGGGCATGGCTCGGCACACTCGATCCCGGATCATAATTGTAATTAGATCCACACGATGAAAACAAAAATATCATAACAATAATTGAGTAAAATTACCGTCACAGATCTGAGATCCCGGGCATGGCTCGGCACACGCGATCCCAGTTAGTGGCGGGGATTTCATCCGTTCATGATAGCACAACAACCATAAAATAAGATCTCATATTTTAATCCTAAATTTATATTATTAGAAGTACATCCCTCGGATGGGAATCATTAGATCCCCATCCCTATGAATTTAGCCACACATATTGTAATTAAATGACATAAATAAATAAGGGAAAATAACATTAATTTAATGAATTAAAAATACCTCAAACTTCAACAAAAATTACTTTGATTCAAAAGTACGATGATCTTCATAAACGAAATTAATGCAGGAATAAACTTGAACAAAAATAATAATAAACTGAAGGAATGAGTACTGAAAATTAAAGGAACAAAGCTCTCAAAAAGGAATAAATAAAAACTCCCTAAAACTAATCCTATTTTCCTAAAAATTAATTCTCCCATTCGAAGTGTTTGAGTCGACTTTAAATAGATGCATGTCGCGTAGGTTTCCCAGCCGCAAAAGTTGGGGTCGATTAATCGACCCTGCAAAAGAGGCTAAAAGTCAGCTTTAAAGTGTCAGTTCCGTGTCTGACTCTTCTTTTTCCTCGATTAATCGACCAAAAGGGTCGATGCATCGACTCCCAGAAATCCATGAATTCCAGCACACTTTTTATATCAGACATGGTTTCGATATTTTAGCTATAACTTTCTGTCCTGAACTCGGATTAAGGTGATTCTTGCACCATTAGACAGCGGACGAAAAGATCTACAACTTTTATGTTTTGACCATTTCATGATTCAGCCATCTTGAAGGTCCAAATTGAGCCTCAAGTCACATCAAGTTCTCGATGACCCAAAGTTGCAGTGTTTTAGCATTATTTTCAGAATTCTTGGGCTGTTTTCAGCACTTGGCTTGTATTTACCTGAAACACTTTAAATCTAATAATTCTTATCAGATAGCCTTCATCGGACAGCTAAATATAAGTATTTAGGGGTGAAATATCATCATATTTCAGTACTCATCACTTAACAAGAATTATTTAAGGCAAAATTTTTCAACACGGCCCAAAGGGTGTGCAAAAAGGAAAATCAGAATAAGTGGGGCAATTTTTGGGCACAAAGGAGCCAAGGTTGGCCTTCAATCATTTCTTTTCAAGGTGATAGTGATGTCGGTTTGTTTCGAGTTCAGACACAATGAGTTTTAGTACCCTTATATAGAACAATGCCAAATAAACAAACCAAGATGGACATATGAGATTATAACAATCAAGTATGAACTGAAAAATACTCCGAACTTTTAACCACACTCATCAAGAACGAGGAAAGGTTTTAAAGTTCTCCAGATTTTAGTCTCCTCGGGAGTCTTAGGATTTCAGGTTTTAGACCAGGCCCCCGAATTTTTGGAATTTAAGCATGGTAATGGTGCCAGAGTTTCTGGACATGGACTGTGAAATCATCATTAAACTTGCATTAGAATTAATAATCATGAGCATTTATAGTCTTATCATGGCATGATGACATTTTATAAAAACTTCCGAGCATCCACAATTGAAGGTTTTAACAGAATTCGAAATATATAAGTTTATAGGTTATCAGTCAATTGATTGACATTGTAGTTTCAATCGATTGACTAATGCTTGCATCCGCTCGGTCATTGGGTCCAAAATCTCCAATCAAATCAATTGAACCCAGTTTTTCATAATCCAGGAACATCTCAAAAATAATAATAATTCATCAAAATAACTTCTCACCCCCAAACCTATTGTATCCAATGTCCTCATTAGTCAATTTTGAAGGTGTATGGGACCCCCAAACCTGTGAAATGCAATCGACAACCACAAAGCAGACCAAGTGAAAAGTATTGTGATTCCTAAAAATTGATCATCCAAATAATTAAAGAAACACACTTAACTAAACTAAAATTCCATTAATTATGTGTAATCTACTACACTTATTATTAAAAACAAAAAGAAACTATCCTAATGCAATAATTAAAGGAAACTAATCTAAAACATTAGAAAACGAAAATAAAATCTAAAAAGACTTTGAAATCTCAAACTAAATCCTTGCTCTTAGTCACCATCGGACGCCATCCCTGGCTTCGACTTTGGAAACATCATCCTCCATATTTCGTTGGTGATTCCAACTTTGCTGGGTGGTGGGATTGACGCACCAGGTGGGGATGGTGGCGGAGTTTATGGTGGAGGGACGAGTGGTGGCTGTGGAAACAATTCCGCCCACAAATAGGTTGGAATTATATTCATAGCCGGGTCATGTGCGGCTTCAGAGGAGCGAGTGAATGGTGGACTGTTTCATGGAAGTGAAGGTGGTTTCGGTGAATCAATGGACATCGAGTCCATGGGTGATTTTGGCGATGATGGCGGTGGGGATTCCGATTCTACATCGATGATCTCATGATTTGACAAATCAAGAGGTTGGTGAGGCGAGTTAGGTCGTGCACGTTTTCGCGTCGGTTCCGCCAATCTCCTGACCACTAATCGAGTGCGATACTTGATCGAATCCATAGCACAAGGTTAGGTAGGACAATTGATTTTTGACTAAGGGAGTGATTTAGAAAAATTGGACCTAAAAGTTTGAATAAATAAAGAAAACTATCATAAAACACAACAATCTAAAACTGGAAAAAAAAAAAAAAAAAAAATTGGATTTTCATGGTGCACAATTTGGGTCTTTAAGAGAATAGCAACAGTCAATTGATTGATTTTTAAATGTCAATCGATTGACAAACTATATCCGGACAATTAGCTCGGTGATGACCAAAACTTGCTTCACGAAAGGAATTTTCTATATATGCACGTGATTCAAGCTTAGAAACTTTCTTTTCCTCGCAAAAGGAATTTTCTGTCCTTCATGGAATCAATCAATTAAACTATACAATTCAATCGATTGATTATATCCAGATTACATTGCCATTTTTAGATCAATCATCAAGATATTGGGAAGATTCACATGATATTAATGTGGACTTAGGTCAAAAGTTAATCGATTGAAAATGATTTTTCAATAGATTGATAGAAATGATTAACCTCGTGAGATTTCAACACACCAAAAAGTAATTTTCAATCGATTGAAAAGTAAATCCTAATCGATTGACTGATAAACTTGTGCAGCAGTTCGAAATTACACAGAGAGATAACACATCATACATCCAAACCATTTCATTCAACCGATTTAAATTGATCATAAATGCCTTCCCGGTATTACAAAATCCCGATTGGTTACAGAACAAAAACTACATCCAATCACACCCTACGATTAATCAAACACACAAACATAAAAACAACACAAAATAAAGTAAACTAACACATGAAAACAAAATAACACACCAAACACATCACAAACAAATTACTCATCATCATCTTCAACATCTCCCTCCCTATCCATCGCCACTCGCGCTCCTGTGATGAAGTCATCAGCTTGCCCCGGGAATGATTCTCAGGCAATTCGCATAAGAAGGGAACTCTGAAATCTTGACCGTCGATCCATACCTCCAACCATTGTACTCAACCCATCCATCCACGCCTCGAGGCGAGCGACTGCTGCCTCAGTATTGAAATCAGGGACCTATTAAGGACGAGGTTTTCGTAATCCGCCACGCTGGCATTGTGCGGGGATTGGTTGGGGAGGAGGAGGTATATTGTCAATATCGTGGGGCCGCGGTGTAACTGGCACATTCCGAATGATAGCTTTAATGCTCTTATTCCATACATTGGGGCCATATTAAGAAAATTGCATGTCACCCATTACCTCGTCATCAAAAATCGGGCACCCGAGTTGGTCTAGCAAGTGCATGATGTAGTGAGGAAAGTAAAGAAGCAAGGCCTCTCTCTTGTGTGCGGAAGCAGTGACAACGATATCCTTGTCACACCACCACATTTCATTGAGCATTAATCCAAGGGCATCAAACCAGGTGTTCATGTGAGTGGTACCACACAGTTCTTCGTCCTCTCACTCTTTGTACCATGCGGGAGTAGATTGTTTGACATCATGATACCATAGAATATAATATCCCTCGGCAAGTCCGCTCACTTCGTAGACATTCCCGAACCATGCCTTCCGCCACACATGTTGTTAATCATGATCTCCTGACTGAGATCTATGGCCGGAACGATCTAATGATTGGCTGATCGGATCGCAAAGAAGTTAAATGCTCTGGCCAGATCTGCGGCATGTACGTGGTAGTCCCAATTATCAATCCAAACGCAAATATACGCAAAACCTGACTGAGAGCACGATGCCGATACCCATTCCATATTTTGATAAAAGAGGCGAATGAGACGGTACAAGACGTCAATTGGAGGTGGTGCGAGCAACATTTCTAGATGCATGGCTTCGATGAATTCGATTGAACGCGCAGCCTCCGGAATCCGACAAAACTCAGTAAGATCAAAGAAGTTCTCAGTTTGAATTTCCCGATCCACGTAGTGTTCATTTGGGATTCGCATTGGATTGTTATCAGGACGGGATGATCGGTAGATTGGAGGCCCGGGTGCTGCCATTTCGATAGTACGAGAGAATTTGAGATGAATGAAGAGGGCCGGTCGGCAGATTAGTGTAGAGAATTGGAGAAGAAGAGAGCACGGGTTGTCCTTTAAATCGACATTCTTCTGCATGCGATTAGAGAAACCGTAATGTCAATCGATTGAGAAGGAAATCTCAATCGATCGACATTAACCCAAAGCGTTTTACCTGGATTGCAACTTCAATGCACATCGGACTTTTGATGGCGTTTCTTGAACATATGTGACGTTAATGTCTTGGGAAGTGGCAGGAGTTGGTAGTTTTGTCAGGCCAATTGATTGAGAAGGAAATATCGATCAATTGACATTAACATAACGTTAAGACTTACCCGCCAGATGAGAAGACTCGACGTTTGATGCATGGACTCCGAAATTAACAGACATTGATTATATCAATCAATTAACAATTAAATTTCAATCGATTAACATTAATGCAGAGCCAAACGATCTAACAGTAGAAAGGTCATAGAATGACTTATTAGTGATGGATTTTTTTTTTTTTAAATCATCAATTGATTTAAAAGGTTAGAAATCAATCGATTAAATAATAAAAATGAGCTCAGAACTAATAGTTGATCGGTTGAATGGTTTGTCACCTCAATCGATCAACTGACATCTTTACACTCAAAAATGCAAATATCAGACGAGGTCAATCGATTGACTTTCCTCAAAATCAATCGATTGAGACAGACTTACAAATTATACCACATAAAGTAAGAAATGAACTACACACTGGATTACACACTGGGTTGCCTCCCAGGAAGTGTTGAGTTTAAGTGTCAACAGCTCGACCATTCGATTGTCATTTTTCTGGGTCACTGAGGTATGTTGATTCAATCCGCAACTGGGTCATTGGTTCAAACATTGGTTTAAGTCATTGCCCATTCACCTTGAATATGCAGTTATCTTTAAGCTCCTTGATCTCAATTGCACCGTGTGGGGTAGTAGAAACGACCTGAAAGGGTCCTTCCCATCTCGACTTCAGTTTTCCTGGATGGAGTTTAAGTTTGGAATTAAACAACCAAACCTTTTGTAAATACCCGTATTTTGTACCCGAGTTAGACTGACCCTGTGTGTGTATTCGGCTCGGCAACCGACGTCACCATTTGTTTTGAATTTTTATCTAGATGTGATTGTGCAGACAGATTTTAATTTAGAGCCCATTTGGACCCTCGTGCGAAAGTTGTGCACCGACCTCGGTGTAGCCGCTCAACACCGGACTTGAGTTTTAAAATTTGAAGTGTATAATACATAAGATGTGTGTGTGTGTTTTACTTTGTGAGCAATCCTATTATAAGAAGGAATTGCATTCCCGTATTATACTAGGTTTTGTTAAGAGAGGATAGTTACCCAACCGTGTGAAACTCCGTCTTCTCTCTTCTTCAATCATCGTAGGAGATCGGTTTAGAAAACCTCCTTCTCTAGAACCCTCTTTGTTGAAAACACTTAAACCTTAGAAAGAACTTGAATCAACCTTGGATTCGTAGTTGGCTATTGGGAGAGGTTGAGATCATTGGGGGCGTGTTGGAGTTGTCTCTGTGAACTCGTGGGATCGATCGCGGCGCGAATCGTTGAGGAAACCCGTCGGTTTCGTTCCGAAGCTCCATTCGCGTGACTCATTTCTAATCTAGGAATCCTTAGATTAAAGGTACGTTTTAATTAAACTTTTTGATTAAATCATTAGATTAGCCATGGGTTTTACTTTGGGATGTATGGGTTTCGATTCGGGTGAAAACCAGTGAAATCGCGTCGTTGTAGCTCGCTCGAGCGAGCTATTATCATCGCTCGAGCGAGGTATCACCGAACTCCGATATTGTCTTAGTATTTTAGTCATAACTTTGTATCCCGAACTCCGATTGAGACGATTTTTTTTTAGTTGGAAAGCTAATAGAAAAATCTATAACTTTCATGTTTTGACTAACTTATGGATCAATCGTCTTGATGGTCAAAAATATGTGAGAATGTTACATCAAATCGCTCGAGCGAGCTATTATCATCGCTCGAGCGAGGTATTGTCGAACTTCGATATTTCCTTGGTATTTTAGTCATAACTTTTTGTCTCGAACTCCGATTGCGACGATTCTTTTTGCGTTGGAAAGCTAATAGAAAACTCTACAACATTTATGTTTTGACCAACTCATGGATTAATCGTCTTGATAGTCAAAAATATATGAGAATGTTACATCAAATTTTAGGATTGGCGCAACTTGCCTGTTTTGACTTGTTTTTGAGAAAACGCTTAAATAGGTCTATATTATTAGTAATTAGAGTTTATCTTAATACATGAACGTATATTGTGATGTAGATTGAGGGCGAGAAGCCATCAATAGGACCTTGCTTGACTTCGCATAACTTCGAGTTTTAGGTAGGAGAATCTCATCTTTACAGTATTTTATTTTAATTCGCATGGATATTTTGAATTAAAATCTTTGAACTTACATATGCTATTGAAATCACATCTGTAAACTGAAATTGATATGAATGACTGAAAATCTAAATCTACCTGAATCCTGAAACCTGAATCTGCTTAAGCTCTGAAAATCTGAAATCAAGAACCTGAACTATGTGTAAGAGACTTGCATCTGATTTATATTAGTATCTGCATTTATTTTATGATTGACCTGAACGACCCCTCAAAAATTTCTGAACAACTTCCTGGCACAAGTTTCCCTCATCACGCAGGGGCTTGTTGCATCCTGAAAAAGGGTTTATGAACGACGATGGTAGGTAGGGGTTCCCATCGGCTATATTCCTGCTCTCGAGATATAGTTTACTCGGGAGGTATTTTAAGTTGAGGATTAAGTCATGAATTACTTAACTTTGCATATAGAAGTTAGAGAAACTAAGACGAAACCACGCATCATTCTTGAAACTATTTTCACACATTTAGAAATAAATCTTATATATGATTTCTGCACCTAAATTCAGTTTATTATCTGCTTATATGTTTGACAAGCTATATTTCGATATTTGTTTTGAAACCATATTAGTTAAAGTAAAATGCCGTAGATGTCTTTCTTCTACTGAGCTTTGTTGGTTAGCTCACTCCGACTATACGTGCAGTTTGGAAATCTTGGCGTGGCTATTACGTGAGAGATCGACTCACGTGCCTAAGGAAGAGCTTGAGGTTCCTCCTGAGGAGTTTTTCCCAGTATATAACTTACTGATTTTCTTATTTGTGGTGAGAGTTAGACTTGAATTTGTGGGCCCATTTTAGTTGGATATCATAGTTTTATACTTGACGTTGATTTCTGTTATGAGCCATGTTTCGATGATGGTTGGCCATCATCGGTGGTTCTTTACTTTTAATTGCTTCCGCATTTATTTTAGCTATGGACATTTATTGCGCTTTACTCTGATATGTGCCCTGTTTGTCCGACTTATCGTTTATTCGATAGGTTGGCGAACCGGCCTTTCCTATACCTGAGGGATTGGAAAAGTCGGGTCGTCACACCTTTTGTCCTACGTGAAATTCCTTTTGAAAAATTAACTGATCGTGCAATCACTTGTATCACTCCTTGTAAAGCCTTGAGTTTTCATATGCATGATAGCGTAGCTCTTCCAACTCGTTCAATTGTAACCTGCAATTGGACCCTGCCTCTTGCATGTCGAAATCAAATCGCTTTATCACCCAAAATGCCTTATGTTCCAATTCGACTGAAAGGTGACAAGCTTTCCCATACACAATTCTGAAGGGCGACATTCCAATTGGTGTCTTAAATACAGTGCGATATGCCCATAGTGCATTAAATAAACGATTTGATCAATCTTTCCTATCTGGTCGCATAGCCTTTTCAAAAATCCAATTGATCTCTCTATTTGACACTTTTACTTGACCACTAGTCTGCGGGTGGTATGGTATTGTGACCTTGTGAGTGACATTATATTTCTTCATTAATATCACAAAATGGCTATTACAGAAATGCGATCCGCCATCACTAATGATTGCTCGGAGGATCCCGAATCTATTGAATATATTTTCCTTCAAGAACCTTACCACTACCTTATGATCGTTCGATCGTGTTGCCACAATTCCACCCATTTTGAAACATAGTCGACAGCTACCAAAATGTATAGATAACTGAATGACGGAGGAAAATGACCCATGAAGTCAATCCCCCACACATCAAAAATTTCAACTATCAAAATTGGGTTCAATGGCATCATATTCCGTCGCGAAATATTTCCAAGCTGTTGACATCGTTGGCACTCTTTGCAAAATCTTATCGTATCTCAAAAATAAAAGGCCAGTATAACTCGCTTTGAAAAATTTTATGTGCAGTCTTTTGTCCTCTAAAATGGCTCCCACAAGCCCCAGCATGATAGAAATTCATAATACTCATTTGCTCTTCCTCTGATATGCATCTTCTGATGTCCTGATCTGAACAGAATTTAAACAAATGTGGCTCATCCCAAAAGTAGTTTTTATTTGGGAGAAGAAGAGTTCTTTATCATTTCTACCCCACTGCATAGGGATTCTACCAGTGACCAAATAGTTCATAATGTTCGCAAACCAAGGAATTTTTGTAGTTGTTGTGTCTATTATCATTAATTGTTCATCTGGGAATGTGTCACGAATGGACTCTGGCAAAGATGATTCTACAGGTAAAATCCTTGATAAATGGTCAGCGATAATATTTTCAACCCCCTTTTTATCTTTAATTTTAAAGTTGAATTATTGGAAGAGCAGGATCCATCGGATCAATCTTGGTTTCGTATCCTTTTTCACCAATAGATACTTCAACGCAGAGTGGTCTGAAAATACCATTATTTTAGACCCGAGCAAATAAGAACGGAATTTATCCAGTGCATACACCACAGCTAATAATTTCTTTTCAGCTGTGGTGCAATTTAGTTATGTATCAATCAATATTTTACTAGCATAGTAAATCACATGAGGTAATTTACCTACCCTTTGCCCTAATACCGCTCCAATAGCATAGTCTGATGCGTCGGACGCAAGTTCAAAAGGAAGCGAATAATTTGGAAGTTGGACTATCGGAGCATTTGACAACAACTCTCGTAGTTTCAAAAAGACCTTCATACAATCCTCATAAAAGTTAAAAGGTACATCTTTTCCAAGCAAGTTATACAATGGCTTAGAGACCTTACTAAAATCTTTGATAAATCTTCTGTAAAATCCAGCATGCCCCAAAAATGATCAAATTTGATGGATACTTTTTAGAAGTGGCAAATTAGCAATTAAGTCGACTTTTGCCTTGTTGACTTCAATTCCTTTTCTTGATATGATGTGTCCCAAAACTATTCCCTAACGAACCATAAAATGGCTTTTCTCCTAGCTTAAAATAAGATTGGATTCTACACAATGTTGTAATACCTGTGAAAGGTGATGCGGGCATAATTCAAAAGTCTTCCCAAAGACAGAGAATTCATCCATGAAGACTTCAATGAATTTATCAATCATATCAAAAAATATGGCTAACATATACCGCTAAAAAGTAGCCGGAGCATTACAAATGTCGAATGTCATTCTGCGATATGCAAATGTACCATAAGGACACGTAAAAGTTATCTTCTCTTAATCCGCTGGAAATACAGGCACTTGGTTGTACCCAGAATATCCATCTAGAAAGCAGTAGAACTCTTGCCCTGCCAGTTTCTCAAGAATCTTATCAATAAATGGAAGGGAAAAATGATCCTTTCTTGTGGCAGTGTTCTATTTTTGATAATCAATGCAAACGCGCCATGCAGTAGTCTCGCGCGTAGGAACTAATTCCCCTTCAGTGGTTTCTTTCACTATAATCCCATACTTTTTTAAAACAATTTGAATCGGACTTACCCATTTACTATCTAAGATTACATAGATGATTCCAGCATCGAGCAACTTGATGATCTCTTTTAAAACTACTTCTTTCATATTTGGGTTAAGTCGTCTTTGTGGCTCCCTCGATGGTGTGCTATCATCTTCAAATCAGTCTCTTACCTTTCAGACAACGTTGATGAAATTATTACTGGAAGCGTTTCATGTGTTCTCAGGAAAGCATATTTGAGTGACTCAGGCAGCTGTTTTAATTCAACAATTGGCGGTTGCTCGATTGATGGTGTCAGTTTGGTCTTTTCAACAATGGGCAATGGATCTTCCTTAGCCTTCCATGGTTCATAGTCTTGAAACGTTGAGATTGACCTCATTTCTTCTGAGTGTTTCTCTTTACCTCTTTTTTTATCGTAGATGGTCAATAAAGTAGTTTCAAATTCTTCTTTAGTTAGCATTGATGGTAAAACCTCGTCCACTACTTCATCAACCTGCTCAATATAAAAATAGTCAACCTCATCTTCATTGGCGAAATGGTTCATTGCATGAAATATATTCAGCCTGACTTTCATGTTTTCAAAAAAAACATCCATGACTCATGTTCGATAATTGATGCAGGCATTAGCAGTTGCGAGAAATGGACGTCCAAGGATGATTGGGAATTGATTTGTTGATTTAACAATTTGTTCCATATTCAAGACAACAAAGCCTACTGGAAAGATAAATTTATCTATCCCAACCAAAACATCCTCAATGATACCCCTAGATCTTATTTCTAACCTATCAGCAAGTTGGAGCGTGACCGCAGTGGGTTTCAATTCGCCCACCCCTAATTTCTCGTATACTGAATATGGGATCAAGTTGACACTTGCTCCCAAATCCAGTAGCGTCTTACCAATTGGTTGCCCCCCTATAACCCATGGAATAGTTGGGACTCCAGGGTCTTTAAGTTTTTGTGGTGCTTCCAATTTCAAGATAGAACTAACTTGACTAGTCAGAAACACTTTCTTTGACACATGCGTACGCGTCCTTCTCTTACGAGTGCACAAATCTTTGAAGAACTTCGCATACGCAAGAACTTGATTAATGGTTTCAAGCAATGGAAGATTGATTTTAACTTTCTTAAATGTTTCAAAATTTTCGTCCATTTTTTACGGGCCCTTCCCCAATCTAAACAGAGATGTTAGGCACTCAGGGAATGATGTCTTTGGGGTGTGGGGAGTGGATTCCATTTCTGGTTCTTCTTCAAGTTCCTGTTGGACATTTCTAGGAGACTCCGTCTTTTCTGGCTCTATGTCTTTCTCAGCTTCTTTTTCTTCTTTTTTCGATTCCACTAGAATTTTTACTTGATTATCGATCACACGTCCACTTCTCAACACAGTGACAGCTTTTAACTGATGGTTAGTTGATGGTCCTTCATCAAACGGAGTCTGGCCTCGAGGGTTATTAGCGGGTAGGCTGGGAAGCCTTCCTCTCTTTGACTCATTTGATTAGTCCATTGACCAAATTGGTCCTTCAACATCTGCTGAAAGGCTTACATAGATTGTTGTTGAAGAGCTTGCACATTCTGCATGATTTTCCCTTCCAAATCAGAATCTCTCGAACTGGAAGTATGATATTGATTGAAATTATGATTTTTTCGGTACTCAGAATTGGGGTGATGATAATTTGAATTCTTTTGTGGACGAAAATTTTGTTGTCCACTCGATGTGTTAGATATGTACTGCTGGTTCACCTATCCAGTTTGGTCCGATCCTCCCTATCCTAAGTTAGGGTGATTTTTCTATTCTGGATTATAGGTGTTGGAGTACACATTCCTATCTTATCGATGATACGATTGGATCACATTTACCTGCTCTTGAGGAGTAGGTTCTTAAGGAAAGATCATTAGATTGGTTGGACAATCATTAGCCATGTGACCTTAATGTTCACAAATTGAGCAGACAGTGGAGATGAAGAGACTTTAAACTTGTTTGGTTGCTGCTAACAACATATTCATTTGTTTGGACAATATATCAACTTTCGTTGATAAATCGGAAGTATTGTTGTTAACATCAAAGAGTTCATTTTTTGTCAAAACACGTGATTTGGTTGACATGTCAAGGTTGGCACACCTTAATGTCTCATTTTACATAGATGTTTGGCACAATCTTTTAAAAAGTGCCCAAATCTCTTAGGTCTCTTTCCCAGCACATGATCCTCCACAAGATGCATCAATCATGCGCCTTTCTTCTAGAATCAATCCGTTGTAAAAACTTTAAACTTATTGCCATCTAGGGATCCTATGAGTAGGGCAACTTCTAACCAATTCCTTAAAATGTTCCCAACATTCATGGAATGTTTCAATATGTTGTTCAGCGTAAATCAAAATCTATTGACGTAGTTCATTGGTTTTGCTCATGGGAAAATATTTTTTTAGAAATTCATGTTATAACTCTGTCCAACTCCTGATAGATTTTGATTCTAACGACATAAAACACGATCTCGCCTTATCTCGCAAAGAGAAAGGAAAAAGTTACAACTTAGCTATCTCGTCAGACACATTATGAACTCTAAACATTTTGCACACCCCAACGAAATTGGTCAGATGAGCATACGGATTCTCATTACTCAATCCCTTGAAAATCGGCAACATTTGAATCATTGCCGATTTGAATTCAAAGTGATTCCCTAGGATGGGAGCGTGATTGATACTATCTTGATCCTCGTAAGGACCAGGATCATTGTGTTGCTCCAAAGTTCGTGGGTCCTCTGGTGGCACCTCAACATGATTCTCATTCTCATTCTCATTGTTGTTATTGTTATTATTTCCATTTTGCCCTTCTTGTCTTTGATCGGTCATGGTTTCAGTGTGATAACGTTGAAGCCTAAGGTTTCTACGATTCACTCTGCAAGACCTTTCAATCTCACGATTCAACGATTATAGATGTGGGTGATGAGATCTAGTAAAACTCATACACCAACACACCCAAGACAAGGATTGTCGAGTCCAAAGTAAATCCAACAATAAAGCAGTTCATGCTCAATCTATTAATATATGTAACTCAATCGATTGAAGCAAACACAACAGTGCTTCCGAAGGATGACCTTATCACTCAATCGATTGATTTGTCAAAATCAATCGATTGGGGTTTAAAAATTAAGCTGGACAGAACAAGAAATACTGTTGGAATGGTAATCAACGGAGATCTAGTCAATCGATTGACACAGGAGAGGTCAATCGATTGAACAGAATCCCAAAGGTTCAACAGTGAACAAGCTGGCAAATAAAATCCCAGATTACAAGACTCAATCGATTGGGAATGAACACTCAATCGATCGACTACAACAATGGACAGTTGGTCAGAGTCTGAACATAATGAAAAAAATTTCACTGGGAAATAGTCACAATTAAAAATCGATCGATTGATTCTTCCAAATCAATCGATTGATAAAAACAGTGAGCAAAACAAATACAGAGCACAGTCGATCGATTGAATAAAAGAACTCAATCGATTGACTGACAATCAAAGAATACAGATCTCCTAAAAATCAATAAAATTTTGACGCTTCCCCGGCAACGGCGGCAAAAACTTGATCGGTTTTAAAGTGTACCCTTGCAAGTGCACAAGATCGATTATAGCAAGGCAAAAATACAAGTATCGTACCCACAGGGAAGCGAGAAATTAAATTAACTTTGAAGGAAACACAAATACCCAAGGAAGTACCAAGGGTGAGAAAGTTGCTTCGCTAAGTTATCACCAAACATTGCTAAAACAATAAACTTAAAATGATCTAAGCAAGAACAAATGATGACAAAGAAAATAACAATTAAGAGACGATCAAGAAGTTTGCTAACCCTAGATTTGTAATTTCTCTACAATCATTCACACGATTTCATACCACACCAATATACTTCATTTAACTACAAGAAAAATGAATCGTAAAGAGTGTGATTATTGATCCGATATACCCTATCCAAATACTATGACTCATCCTACTGCGACATGACTCATGCGAAAGGCATAGCGTATCTCACATTCGAAATAACAGCATTGAGCACCAATCATACGGTATCCTAGATCAGTCTACAAGATCATATCTAGGTTGAATGACCCTTTTTCAGTCGTCGATAACCAAGACCAACGACTATAAATGAGCATTCGATGATTATATATTAAGCACACACTACTAGCTGAATGATTCAATGATGACGATAAGAAATTATAGAAATAACAGTAAATCAATTACTCATCTAGGGATCGCTTCCTCCTTGAACGAGGGGGGTTTAGCCGCTCATCTTTGATCTACACTCCTGATGCGAACCAGAAGCCATAATCAAAATATACTCTTTTATTTATCAAGAGACCCATTCTTACAATACTATTTTCCTAGTTACAAACTATAATTCAACAAAAATGAAAAAAAAAAAAAAAGATTAGGAAAAACCTAAGAAAAATCTGCCAAGAAAAAGCCCCCTAAACCCTAAGCATAGCATTACTTTTATAGGGTGCGGATAGGAAAATTTTCATAATAGGCTCAATCGATTGAAATTCAAATTTCAAACGATTAATTTTATATTCATCTTTTGACGGAATCATTTGAATTCAATCGATTGAGTTACTTATATCAATCGATTGAATTAATTTTAAATTCAAAATGAAGGGGGAAAAAGTTGTCATCCTTGTCAATCGATTGACTATGACAGACAACATCTTCATTCTTCTGGTGGCGGTTGGGCCAATTAATCATTTTCACGAATTTTGATGTTTCTGCTGGCTTCTTGGTCCAATGTTCTCGTGTAACCCTTAATTATCCTTTTTTGTGCTCTTTTACGATCCAACGATCAAAAACACCTGAAATCATTAAAATTGCACAACGGCCGTCAGATAGCCTACATCGAATAGCTAAATGTTGATATTAGGGTGCGAAATATAGTCATATTTCGACGCATATCAATGCCACATGGACCTCTACCTGAAACATTGTAGGACAATGACCGTCCTATCATGGAGGACGAACACCTTTTCCTATATATATATATATATATATAGCCAGTGACTCAACCCATGACCCTCACCGACCGGATCCTATATATAAGGACGGGATACTACCAACCAAGGGTCAAAATTTCGTCATTCCAATACGTATCGTTCGAGCTCAAAATCGATACGTATAGGTACCGGACGATACTAAACGATACATTAAATGTATCGTTCAGTACTTTTCATATATATGAACGATACGGCACTTTGAATGTACCGTATTGTTCAGGTCCAATACCGATACGTATCGTCTGATACGTATCGGTATCAAACGAAATTTTGATCTATGCTACCAATGGGGGTAGCATTTAGCGCTACCCACGAGCCAAGTGAGGGTCATTTGGTATCTTACCCGAAAATTGGGTGACACACTACCCACGAACCAAGTGAGCGCCATGTGGAACCCAACTTGAAAATCGATTGACATGGAAACTTGGGGGAGATCAATCATGTTCCACCCAATTGAATAACATGGCTCCACTACTTCATAGGTCATTCAAAAAATTTTGGTATGATCCAATGCATATCCACCATACAAAATGTGGTCAAAAGAGGAGAAATTTAATGTACCAAAACAAGTGGTCCAATATAATGTAAGCATTTTCTACTTACATTGGTCACGCATTTTCTAGATGCATTGGATCATACCGAGATTTTTTGAGAGACCTCTGATCATATATATACTTATAAGGCGATATACCAACCAAATTGTATCATTTTCTTTTGAAGGAAAAAAGAAAAAGAAAAAGTAATCTTCAAATGACCATGTCGAGAATTCTTATACATGCCATATTGGCCAAGTATAAGCCAACCTATAGCGGCCATTGGCCAGTTTTAAAGTGTACCTTTGCAAGTGCACAAGTTCGATTGTAGCACGGCGAAATCAAGGGTGTCGAACCCACAAGGAAGCGCAAAATTAGATTAATTTTAAAGAGATTTCAAAGACCCAAGGAAGTACCAACGGTAAGAGATTTCATTGTCAAGATTTACCACTACATAATGCAATAATCAAAAGAACTAAATCAAGCTATGCACGTATGAACTATGATTAAGAAATTAACAATTATGAAATGATCAAGGAGTTTGCTAACCCTAGATTTGTAACTTTTCTACAATTAACCACACAGTTTCATGTTAAATCATTATACCATCATTTAACTACAAGAAAAATGAATCGATGAAAATGCAATTATTGATTCGGCATACCCTATCCGAACACTATGACGCATCCAATCACAACATGCATCATGCGAAAGGCATAGCGTATCTCAAATTCGAAATCACAACCATAAGAATCAATCGCACGACATCCTATATCGATCTACAAGATTGATCTAGGTGAAATAATTTGTTTATTGTCGCCGATCATACGGTCGACGGCTATAAACGAGTAATCGATGATAACACAATAAGGCATACACTAAAAGCCGTACGATTTAATAATTCTAACAAGAAATTGTAAGCTTAAAAGTAAGTTAGTTACTCATCTAGGGGTCGCTTCCTCTTTGAACGAGGGGTTTAGCCGCTCATCCTTGATCCACACGCACAATGTAAATCGAAAGTCATCACAAAAATTGCTCTTTTATTCATCAACCGTTTGATCTTTTTGAAGATCACAACCTTACACAGCTTTTATCTAAATACAAAACTAAAAATATCAAAGAAAAAATTATTAAAGGCCCTAAGAAAATCTACTGAGCAGAAGACGCCCCTGAACCCTAAACATCATATTGTTTAAATAGGGCCCCGAGCTAGAATTATTTCATATCCGAATCAATAGATTGAATTTTGAAATCAATCGATTGAATTCAAAATTCAAATTTTGGTAGCTCATTTGCATTTCCAAAATCAATCTATTGAATTCCAAATTCAATCTATTGATTTTTGGGCAGTTTTTTAAACTCAATCGATTGAGTTTCAAATCTCAATCGATTGAACTGGGCATGTGACATATTTAACTCTCGAAATTGTGGCTAGACCAATCAGTCTTTTTCACGGATTTCAGTGCTTTCGTTGGCTTCATGGTCAAAAGTTCATATAGTCCCTTAATTTTATTTACTTAAGCTCTTTCAACATCCCACGGTCCATAACACCTGAAACCAGTAAAACTATACAGTAGTCGTTAGAATGCATTCATCGAATAGCTAAATGTTAGTATTTAGGGTGCGAAATATAGTCATATTTTGACACATATCAACCATCTCAACTTATCTTTATGAGCATGATGAGGACTTATTACTTCATGCACTGACCATGTAGCCCCATAATCTTAGCTACATTGAATATATAATTGCCCCTTACATACATACGTACATATAAATACATACATATGATTTATTCAACTATATATGGGTACACTTACACAAAGGTTATGTAACACAAGTAGCCAACAAGGCATCCATCTAGATCACAAGGAAACCACATTAATTGAAATGGGATTCCAGGTTTCTTTCTCCTTAATTTCTCCTCTTTTCTACATGCACACAAGTTGCCAACCATGCACATTTTTCAATTTTAAGCAAAGGATGGTGGTCACGACAACCATATCGTTTACTACTTTACCCCGAGTAAACTTACCAAATGTTGCTCTGCTCCCTGAAGAATGACCAAACCACCCTTTCTTTGCTCTTCACCTGTAATATCTATTTTATTTCCATATTAATTAATATCTATTTGTGTGCTTCCATATTATATTAATTAAATAAGAAAGCAACAAAGTGGTAACTATGATATTATTCCACAAAATTTGGTTTTTATTGCCAGAAGTTGTTGGCTAGCTACTTGGCTTAAGCTTAAAAACATGTACCCTACTCCTAAAAAGACAATTGCTTGCTGCGTGTTTAGATCAGACGGTCTTAAGTAACTTAAATGGAACCACAATGGTATGATCTTAAACATCCAATTACCAACATGAATTGAATGGACTGCAAAAACTATGAGGCTTTTATCAGACGGCTAGGATCATCGCGTAAAGCTGTAGATGAATGTGGACAATCTGGATTGATTGAAACATTTCTCACGTCTCCAGTTTTGAGATTTCGATGCATTTTCTTATTGTTTGTTAGGGAAGCTAGGATCGAACCTGCAACTTCAAGGTTGCAAAAAAACAAGGGTATGAGGGCCGGGCTAGGGCTTCAAAACCAAGTGCTTGTTGTGGTCGGGTAGGGTAAGGACTTAACAACTTAAAGCCCATAAACCCGGCTCAGCCCATACATCTTTTGAATTACATATATATATATATATATATATATATATATATATATATATATATATATATTAGTGTAGTAATATATATTTTAGTGTTTCAATTGGAAGCTATTTGAGACCAGTGGACCAAATCAAATCGAGGAAGCTTTGGTGAGTATTCTCCCTAAAGTCTCTATGGAACAATGCAAAGCTTGTCACTGAATTCACGTCATCGAAAGTTCGAAAGGTATTATTTCATATGCATCCAATAAAATCTCCGGGGTATGCCTCCTCTCTTTTTCCAAACGTATTGGTTTATTATTAGCGAGTCGGTCTTGGGTTTTGTGTTAGAGTTCCTCAATGGTCATGCTCATATCAACAAGACTCACATAGTTCTTATTCCGAAAACTAGAAATCCAACAAAACTGTCTGATTTTAGACGTATAAGCTTGTGTAATGTCGTGTACAAAATGATTGCAAAGGTACTAGCAAACCGTTTTAAGTATCTCCTCCCTAGTATTATCTCGAATACTCAAAGCGCGTTTGTCCCTGGTAGAATGATTTCGGATAACTCTCTTTTTGCCTTTGAGATTGCTCATTTCCTTAAAAATAAGCGTAAAGGTAAAAAAAGTTGGTGTGCTCTTAAGTTGGACATGAGTAAAGCTTATGATTGTATCGAATGGTCTTTCTTAGACGCTACTATTAAGATTAGGCTTTTACTCTAGGTGGGTGCACTTAATCATGGGGTGTGTCAAATCGACCTCTTTTAATTTCTTGGTTAACGATCATATTCTTGGAAATGTCCTCCCATCTCGAGGTCTTAGGCAGGGATGTCCCTTATCCCCATACCTGTTTATTGTGTATGCTAAAATTTTATCTAACTTTCTTCAATCAACGGTAAATAATGGTCATATATCCGGTCTTAGTATTTGTCGGGGTGCCCCAAAAAAATTTCACTTATTCTTCGCCGATGATAGTATCATTTATCATGCGCCGGAAGAAAAGGAGTGTGGAGAGATTGTGAACATTCTCAAACTTTATGAAGATGCGTCAGGTCAAAAAATAAATTTTGACAAATCATCCTATCTTTTAGCATAATTGTTCAACAAAATTCTTGTGACATTCTGCTCAATATTTTGCAGATAAAAAGAACATCCCCTCATGATACATACTTGGGGTTCCCGATTGTTGTGGGGAAATCAAAGAGGGTCATCTTTGAAGGAATCAAGGACAAAGTGTGGAAAAGGATAAACGGATGGAGGGGGAAACTTCTCTCAAAAGCGGGGAAAGAGATCTTGATTAAGGCGGTTGTGCAAGCTATCCCTACCTATATGATTAATTGTTTCAAGTTACCAATGACGCTTCACAAAGAACTTTCCTCTATGATTGCAAAATTTTGGTGGAGTAAGTGTGGAAAAGAGATAGGCATGCACTGAAAATCTTAGAGAGAGGTGTGCAAATCCAAAATGTGCGGCGGTTTGGGCTTTAAGGATTTTGCAGCCTTTAATAAGGTGTTATTAGCCAGGCAATTATGGAGCATACGAGCAAATCCAGATTCCCTAATCAGCAAGTTTTTCAAGGCAAGATACTTTCCTAAATGCTTTCTCCAACAAGCTACTTTCCTAAATGCTTTCTCCAACAAGCTTACTCTGGAAGGGGGGCTTCTTTCATATGGAATAGTTTAATGTCAACAAAAGACATTGTTGTTGCGGGCTCGATTTGGAGGATGGGAAATGGCAGGTCCATTAACATCCGGAAGGAGAGATGGACCCCTCAACCGTCTACATACAAAATTATAACACCAAAAAATAACAACCAGGAGGAGATGGTCTCAGCGCTGAATTAGCCACACTTGAGATGTTGGGACAAGGAAAAAATTCGCAAAAATTAATTTAGTTGTGAGGTCGATGCGATTCTCAAAATCTCTCTTCCCAAATCTGATTGCAATGATAGAGTGGCTTGGGTAATTGGAAAAAAATGAAAAAAAATTAGTAAAAAGCGCATACAAAGTAGCTCTGGCTATAGAAAGATCTAAACGCAATGTTGCTTCATGTTGTTTCTTCGAGTTCTACTATGGAAGGTCAATTTTGGAGAGACTTATGGGGATCTAAAATCTCTCATAAAGTCAAAATATTTGGGTGGAGAGCATGTCATAATATGTTACCGGTGAAAGCTGAATTACATAAGAAAATCTCATCTATTCCGCCGGATTGCGATTTGTGTGGAGAAGGGTGTGAATCGGTAGCTAATGCTCTAAGAGACTGCCCCACGGCGGAAGTGTATTGGTTTCAATCATCTTTGGGTGCTAGAACTCGAACTTCAAGAAATTTGTCTTTCAAAGAGTGGGCGCTACAATTTTATCAGGGTAATGGGAAAGACCAGCTCGATCACTTTTTTATGATTGTGTGGGCCATATAGTACGACAGAAACCAAGTTATCCATGGGGACAAAGGAAAAAATCCCTGGGAGATTATAGGAAAATCGGAAAAAATCCTTTCAAAATATACTCAAGCTTCGTAAAGACTAAAAAAGAATGAAATATCGATATCTCAAGTGCAAACTTCATGGGATAAATGGACTAAACTTCTGGCTAGAAAATTTAAAGTCAACTTTGATGAAGCTTGGTGCGGGGTTTCAAGTAGGGCAAGGATTGGAGTTGTAATTAGAGACCATGAGGGTGCGATTATGGCAACAAAGGTAAAATCCATGGATCATATTATTAGTTCTGATCATTGTGAGGCGGTAGCAATGCTTGAAGCCACATGGGTTGCTTATCAGTATGGATTTCAAGACGTTATTCTATAAGGAGATTAACTCCGGGTGTTGAATGTCATTTCTGAAAAGTTTGGAGATCTTTCGGAGCTAGCTTTCCTTTTTGCTGATATTTATAGAATTTTAAAGTCTTTTAGATTCTGTCTATATTCGCATGTGAAACGGAGTAATCAGGCACTTGATACCCTAGCAAAAATGGACTTGCGGCCTAGTTGTGATGAGATCTGGTTAGAGGAAGCCCCTCCACAGATCCATGATGTTATTTCCTCACATATTTTCTAATCTTAATAAATGAAATCTTTCCTATCAAAAAAATAAAAAATAAAATAAAAGAAAAATAAAAAATAATCCAATGGTAAATTTGTAAAAATTATTTTCTCTCTAAAGAAGTGTCTTTCAGATTTTGATTTATCTTTTTACCGTTAGTTGAAAAGACACTATCTAGCATCTCTTCACAGTAAATCTGAAAAGACACAAGTGAAATCGATTTATCTTTTTACAGTTATCTGAAAAGACGTAAGTGAAATCGATTTATCTTTTTACCTTTATCTGAAAAGACACAAGTGAAATCGATTTATTTTTTAAAATTTTCTCTATAAATAGAGATAAGATCTCCGTTTAAGAATCTCTTCTCTTCACCTGAAAAGACAGGATGGTTCGAAATTTTCTGTATAAATAGATATAAGATCTCGGTTAAAAAAACACAAGACATACAAGACACAACATAAATAAATGCTTTGTGTATTAGAAAATCTGTGGGCAGGCTCTTTCTCTTAAAAGTGCAATCTATAAAAGAACATACGATTCTTGGCACGATCGTACTCTGTTATATCATGAAGGCAGATTCGCTGGGAACCCTATTGCATCTTCGTTTATCCGATGGAGTGGGGGCGTCTATTATCTTTAAGACAGTGTAGTTAACTGCGTATCTCGGAACCATTATCAATACCAATTTTTATATATATATATTACTTTTTATAACCAAATCACCAAAATAACCCTCAAAATATTATGGTTAGATTTGAATATCTACAAAGAAAGGTCAAAAGTTAACATTTGTCTTTAGAATATATTTTCTCTTCTCTATCGTCAACTAAAATTTTGTTTGCGTGAATGTAAAAATAATAAAATCAAAGGATAAAACTTAAAGCCTAGCCCAAGTCCATGCCTACATGTCTAAGTTAGGGTTAGGATTGGGCATATCAAAGCCCTCCTAAGTTAGGGTGGAGATTGAATTTAGGGAGCCGAGACCCTAACTTGGCCCTTTGCCAACTCTCATTATTGGGCATAATCGAGTTGAGCTAATTAAATATAAAAATTATAAACTTAGGACAGATTTGTTGAGGACAAAATACAGGTGGGTGCCGTATATCGCGTCACATCAGCCGCGAGCACTTTGTTCACATAAAATTTATCATCCATATAACAGTGTCCCTTAAATGCCCAACCAACAATAGTAGCCGTGGAAGGAGAGAATTTATCCTTACTATTATAATAATGCGAGACCAGAGAGTTGTGTGAGGTGAGTCCATGAGAGACGAAGACATTTGATTTTTTTTAGGGCTGTGGCCTCTTAAATCTCATCTTAAAGGGAGCCTTTATTTATAACTCAATAATTTTTACTAGGTTTAAGTGCTTAAACAGTTGACTGATTTGAATTAGAGGATGGAGAGGGTATTTTGTTCAATCTTCCACGTAATATATCTTGAGATCATGAGTCTGTCGTCAAACAATCAAATTTTGATTTCAAGTGAAACACATCTCAAAAGAGGAACATGATTATAACATACATCAAATATAATTCTCGGTCCACAATTGGAAATTTGTGTCACAGGAATAAAAATCGGGTCTTCTGATGTTAGGACCATTATCACTAAGACCTAACGTTACCGAAAAACAATCTTCATATCTTATTCAAAGCGATATTGATTTAAACACGTGAACCGAAATTGAAAAGAGCGAATCTTGGATTGGAAATAAAGGTACCCAATCCAAAAAGTCTCCTAACTCCACGTCCCCTCTGTTCTCTTGCTCACATTGCTCACATAAATAGATACTCACATGCATGGTAGATTAATTCTACTAATTACATATAGGGTGGTTCTAAACGCGCCCCTGCGTTCTTTTAAAGTTCTTAGGTCTCAGACCTCTTCAAAAATGTTCATTACTTTGTATCAGATGATGGAAATTGTGTTTTACCTTGATCTTTCGCACAATAGATCTTGAGATCATGGCGCACTTATCAGACGATTAGTTTTAAATTTTATGTATCATAGATCCCAGAAAAATGAATCTTCAATTATATGGCACCAACATAACAAACTCCATATCGGTCCTTGGAGGACCGATATGAATAGGCCAATACCGATACGGATCAATCCATTTTAAAAACAAAAGAAAAGTACTAGTATCCGTTGATACCTAATACAGACCGTATTGGCCGATACCGATACCGAGTTGGATACTCGATTCCTATCAGTGCCGATACATATTGATTTACCGAAAAATCGAGATGAATCGCCGATGCATATCGTTTCAGCCGATATTTGATACAATGTATGGCACACATCACGTTCAAATGCGATTTTAGGGACATTTTTTGGTGATTTGTGACATGGGATCAAAAACTCATCGTTTGATAAGTGATCTATGATCTCAAAATCCGTTGTGTAGAAGATGGGGGTACAAAATGTTAGGTTTTTGGCTCGATTTACAGTTGCAACTAGAGTTCCATATTAGAACTTGGTTTGGTCGATTGTTAATAAGATCCCTATTAGTTTGCTTTTGTACGAGGAAAGTCACTTATTTTGAAAATTATTATTATTCTCTAAACTTAGAAAATAAAGAGAAAGAAAAGTCTTAATAAGTAGGAAACTAGATAACATAGAAGGGTGAGAGATCCTTTTTGGGACTTGACTAGTCTTTTGGGATTTGGGATTTCTTTTGTGCATGAGAATTAGAGAGAGAGAGAGAACTTGGGGTTTTGTTTTGCATGTGAGTCTTGGTTTTTAGGGGCATGGGTATTTGTGATTCTCTTATTTTAGGTAAGATTAGAGAATACGATCTCCATTGTTTGTTGTTTTTGCGCATCTTCTTCTTGATAATAGACATACTTAATTTGACTGTCCCGTGGACATAGGCTTAGGCCGAATCACATAAATTTTATTCTTGTTTGTGGTGTGTGATCTTTATTATTTTGTTATTGATTGTTTTCTTTGCACGTGAAAATCATTAACGAGTTTGGAGGTGTAAAAACTTTCTAGGGGTTTTTGTACAACAATTGATATCATAGGCTAGGTTTCAACTTGGGCATCGTTTTGCTTCCGCGAGAAATTTTTGCTTGTTGTTGGTGATTTTTACGATTGGCTGTGTGAAGGATTAGATGTGACGGAGAAAGATTAAGACAAGATTAATTGGCAGACTTGTGGCACAAATTGATTGTATTTTGCGAAAGATTAGAAATAGTTCGTAATAAAGGGCACTAGTTGCAAAGAAGCACTTTGCTAGGTGGAGCAGTCACCGTTGTTGATTTGAAGATTAGTACTACTGATAACCCTACAGACATTTGCAGTTTGGCATTCTCAGATGCGGTGGAGCCTACGGACACATTTGAGACTTTTAGGTGTATTGGTATTGGTAATTTAGCACACACTTTCGGGTGCATTAGTAGTTTGGCAGTTTTGAGTGCATTGGCAGTTTGACATTTTTGTATAATAGCAGTTTTGACACTTTCGAGTGTACTAGCATTAGTAGTTTGACACTTTGGGGTGCAGTGGTAGTTTGGCACGAACTTTCAGGTGCATTAGTAATTTGGCACTTTTTAGTGCATTGGACAATTTTGAGTGCATTAGCAGTTTTGGCATTTTCAAGTATATTAGCATGAGTAGCTTGGCACTGTCGGGTGCATTGGCAGTTTGTCGTATACTTTCAAGTGCATTGGCAATTTGTTGTGTGCTTTCGGATGCATCGACAGTTTGGTACTTTTGGGTGTATTGACAGTTTAACACTTTCAAGTATATTAGTATTAGCTGTTTTGACACTTTTGAATGCATTGGCAGTTTAGCACGTACTTTCGTGCATCAACAGTTTGGCACTTTTGGGTGCATTTGTATTGGCAGCTTGATACTTTCGAGTGCACTGACAATTTGGCACTTCTGGGGTGCTTTGGAGTCAGCGGATACACTTGAAGGCAATTTTGAAGTTGAAATCGAAGATGCTGGATTTTGTTTTATCTATTTAAATGGTGTGAGATTTCATAGCAAAGCGGAGAATTATTGTTGGTTTGCAAATCTCACCAAGGTGGAGATTATTGGGGTTTTAGCTCGATTTACGATTGCAATTAAAGTTTCCTATTAAAACTTGGTTTGGTCGATTGTTAAAAGGATCTCTGTTAGTTTGTTTTTGTTTGAGAAAAATCACTTATTTTGAAAAATAGTATTATTCTCTAAAATTAGAAAACAAAGAGAAAGAAGAGTTTAACTAGAAAACTAGATAAGATAAAAGGGTGATTTGAACGTGGCTGGTCTTTTGGAATTTGGGATCTCTTTTGTGCGTGAGAATTAGAGAGAGAATTTGGGGTTTTATTTTACATGTAAGTCTTAGCTTTGGGGGGCACGGGTATTTGTGGCTCTCTTGTTTTAAGTAAGATTGGAGAATATGATCTCTATGATTTATAGCTTTTGCGTATCTTCTTCTTGATAGTTTTTCACTTTATTCAAAAACTTTCTAAGAGTTTTAGCACAACACAAAATAATCTCATAATCTGATTTAAAACAACCAATGATATTTAAGAGATCTGAGAAGTAGGTACTTTCAGAGAACGCATAAGCATAAATAGAGCTACCCTTACATATAATGTAGTGACACTAAAAAGGCTACCCGAGTTTAAACCTTCGAGCGTACCACGTGCCCTAAGAGTGCGGCCCGGCTACGAACAAAGTGAGTATTAGCTGTACAATGATAAAAAAATTCATAGCATATGTGTATATAAGTCGTAACCACATATAATGGAGGCATGAGAGAAGATGTTTGGCTCTCTCGATTTTCTTATTTTTTTATTTAATCTATTAAGATTACTACAACAAATATTGCATATATAGCAAAATAATTTATATGCATAACAAAGAATCCTTAAACCTGTATTCTCATTATAAAAAAAATAATAAATAAATAAATCTTTAAACTTGCGAAAAAGTTGTTTGGCTTTTATGTTGTCCCAACCTATATTACTTAATTCGCTCAATCACTCAGCAAATATTAAATTCAGCAAATCAAATTTGACATAGTAAGTGAATTGTGAAATTATTCTTGAGTATTTTATTTATAATAAACTTTTAAAAGAATAAACAAAAATTTGATCCTAAGATTTATGTAGTTAATTAATAATTTTAAAACTCATCTTATTTTAGGGAATGGTATTTATTTAAAAATAATGAATTGTGAATTACGAGTCACTATTTGAATCGAACGAATTAACGAACTATTAAAAGACAAAAGTTCAAGTGACTATTTACCAAAAAAAGTAGGACAAAAGTTTAGGTGACTATTAACCAAAAAGAGTTCGTATTATGAACCAAACGGTAGGCCTCTGTCAATTTCCATCTAAGTTCTAACAACCAAGCGACTGCGCAGATATTTTTAAGCGTTAAATCAGTTAAGTGTCAAAAGACCCAAAACAACCTTGTGAACGTGCAGATCTCATTGAGCCTTAAATTAATTAAAGGTAAAAAATATAGGCTGGTGTTACTAGTTACTACCACACCACTTACTTTATGTTACAGACACCTCACTCACACGAAGGAAAAATCTAAAGATCAAAATTTCAGATTTCATTTCGATTTCAGTGAGGATTGAAGCTGAAATTTTAGACCAAAATTTTGGTCGAAATCTTCAAAGGAGTTCGAAATTATCAAAAATATATGATTTTGTTTCGGTTTTGGTGGGGACCGTAACCAAAATTTCGGTGGTTTCGGCCAAAATTTTAATCCTTAAAAAAATCTATTGACTACTTTAAATGGGATGATGGGGATTTTTTTTTGTCCTAATATTCCGTGTAATATATTGAGATCCATGGGCCTACTATCAGACCATTAGATGTTGAATCCACTTGACACATCTTAAAAAATGAATGTCAACAACGTTTGATGGTATAGGGATCACATTCACCTTTTGAGATTTGAAAAGGTTTTATGCATCCAAAATAAGTTTTCAATGCAACCCAATTCATGATCAATTAATCATCCTAAAGCCGGTAGTGGATGAATTTTATTCTACGATTTTTGAAAGGTGGGGAGTGATTATAATCATTATAATATTAGGTGACTTTATTTGCAGTCCATATAACTTTTGGCACAACATGCATTGGGTTGCATTGAAATATTTATGGGCTGTAAATAAAATAACCCTATGTTTGTATTTAATTTACAACCCAAAAGTGTTAAGCATCTAATCATGGATTGCATTGAGAGATTTGCCGGATGCAAATGAATTCACCCTATATCATTTTAGGAATTGAGCGAATTTAAATTGAAGAAACTTTTTGTATTCACCTCAATTTAGGGTAAGGCTGTAACCGAGCGCACTCGAGCTTGAACTTGGGTCAACTATAGCTCGACTCTATCTTATACGAGCTGGAACTTGGCTTTAGGCCCTTCAAGCCTGAAAAGTCTGAACTCTAGCTCAGCTCTATCGAGCTTGAGTCGGGCCGAGCCGAGCTCTGAGCTAAATAAGTTTTGTTATAATTTTTTTTTCCTAATATTGTTTTAAATATTATCTTTTTTTCTTAATAAATGAAAACTTTAATAAAATTTAACAAATGAAGTCCTAATATCTTTTAATCCCTTACTCCTTTGGATTTAAGGGATCGATTAGAGACAAAGGTATTTAAATTTTGGAAAACAAAAGGGTGTTAAAATTTAATGTACTAAATATTAATTAGGAGCATAGGTGTTGGTAGTAAGTATTGATTGGTTGGTGAATTGACGTGCTACTGATTGTTCATTGAAATGAGTGAAAAAGATCTTTAATGATTGCACACTCAGAGAGAGAGAGAGAGAGAGAGCAAAAAAGTGTTAACTTTAATAAAGGATCATAAGTATTATATGTTAATTACCTGTTTATCCATAATAAAGTAATCATTAGAAGAATCTTATTATAAAATAAAAAAAGTTAAAAAAAATTTCAAAATTATATAGAATATATTTTATTATATATATAAATATTATATACTATTAATCAAGCCTAGTCGAGTCGAGCCGAACTTTACAAGCTCAATTCTAGTTCAGCTCTACTTCAACCGAGTTTTAAATAAAAAACTAAGCTCTAACTCTCGAGTCGTGCTTAACAGAGCAAAAGTTCTCATTTTCAGGCTGAGCCAAGCAGAGCTATCGAGCTAGCTCAGCTCTATTACAGGCCTAATTTAGGGGTTCTTCCTCCTAGTGAAAAAATTATTAAGTCATAGTAAAAATTTAGTGTATGCAACCATTTTAAGATTTGTATTAAGCCGTTTTTAAGGTTCCTATTACAGTCAAATTATACATAGGTTCGAGTTCAGAGAAGGCACTTGTAAAGGAGTTAAGGGGTTACATTTGTATTATGTCCACTTGTTCCCATATATATAAGGGCGTAGTCAGGAATTTTTGTTAGTGGGGGCAACAAATGATAAATATAATGTTAGTACTTATTTTATCATCGATTTGGAGGCTTCTACTATAGATTTGGAGGCTTATATGTAAACGAAGGTTGTTTAAAATACATACTTCATAGAAACTCTAGATTTAAATGGGAGTTTGAGTCCCCACAACCTTCTATATGGCTAAGCCACTGCATACATATGGCGACCATCAATGATCATGGCATTTTAGTCAATTAAGATTTTAAAATATTCTAATTACTACTTACCCTTTCTTAAATTGTAAGATATACGTTATAGTTGTTTATCAACCTTAACAATTATATATTTCCTATCAAATAAATACATCCTAATAATAAAAAGGATTGATGTTCTTATAATATTAAATAATGGGAAATAGCTGTTTTAATGTATAAACTTTAAACTGCTTCCTACCATCCTTGCTTTAATAGAGGCCTCACATTCTAAGTTGGTATAAATGGGTGGCTATGGGCCGGCTTGGACTTACTTTTGACCGGTCAATTTAAAAGAGGTTTTTCCAGCAGCCCAAGCCCAGTCATTGCCACCCCTATGTTTAATAAAAAGAGTCGGGATCAATCTCTATCCGTCGAAGTAGTCATGCTTCAAGAGATACACAATTATTTATGAGCACCTAGATCCGTGAAAGTATGCTTTTGACCTTTTGCTAGCGCCAAAAATATCCATACATTTCTCGAAGTTGGCAAAGAGAGAGAGAGAGAGAGGCTTTTGACCTTTCGCTAGCACCAAAAAATATCCGTACATTTCTCATAGTTGGCATAGAGAGACATTGCTCAGGTTTTGTACTAAAGATTTTTTATGTTTTTGAAAGTTGTTTTATTGAAATGTATAAAAGGTAGCCTAGTGTCTCAGAGGGTCCGAGTGATATATTAGGAAGCACCCAAGTATTGCTATCTGAAAAATCGGACTTTTCGGAGAAAATCAGAATAAGTACTTTGGTGGAGTAAGAAACTCGAGAGAAATGTGAAAAATCCTACACTCAGAGGAAATCGGAATATCCAAGAAAAAGCTCCAAAAAATAAAGAGCAAGAAGCTCATAACCCCTACAATAAAGAGACCCCTTACAAAGAGTGAAAAGTAGATAACAAATGCTCCACTTCAAAACTTCTAATGTTGATTAGAGAAGAGTCATCTTTGTCATTCGCAATCGCCCAATTACAAACGGTAATGATACTATCTTGAATAAGTCTTTTAACATTGAACGCAGAATTATTACATTTGATATTGTTCTTAGATATCCAAATGTACCAATGATTTGCAACTGAGGATTCTTTCAACGCAACTGATTTTAACTCACTTATCAGACAGACACTCAGATGTTGATTTCACATGGAACACAATAGATCTTAGGCCCACAATCTCAAGATCCATTGTTGGAATGATTTGGACTAAACGCGATCTCCATCATCTAACTCAAAGTAGTCAACCTGTGTTAGCAGTGAATCCAAATGTTAACCATCTTTGACCTTGTTGTTCAATTTTTTTAGTCAAATTTCAAATGTTGCATGACATGATGGATTGTTGGACCTCCCGTCACACATTTAGTTATGCGGAGGGCATGGAGACCTACCAGTCATCCTCACATGGAGAGTTTTATTTTCACTACAATGAGTGTCCACTTATCACGGCAGTCCACACATCTCAGTCACTCTATGATATGGACAGACTTTCAATGCAGTGAACGTCACACAGTCAGACAAATATGCGGACTGTTTTAATACACATTTATGAGTGCTCACTCATTGTCAACTAACTCTTCTTTTGAATTTCTAAGATCTACTTAACCTACCCTTACCCTTGAATGGGACCCCAAGTTCTATTCATCCGTCATACAAATATTAGGATGCCTTTGTGTGGTAATGAACTTCAATATTTGATTATTTGTAACCCCAAAGACCACGTGGACCCAAGTGTGTGTGATCAATCAACTCTCGTACGGCGATAGTCGCATAATGAAGTCTATCGGTAGGGTCTGTACGTTTTTTTTTTGGTACTGCCATTTTAAAATTAAGAGTCAGCCCTGGCAATTGAGGTTTTCAGACTTTAAAATCGTCGACTTCCTTGAATTGGACCATAGAGATTGTTTCAGCCCGCTCACTATTCTACACAATTGATTGCTAGATCATGTCTCATTTATTAGACTGTCATGTTAATTTCACGTGGCACACATTCCCAAAAATAACTGCCTAATATTGAGTCATGAACTGAAAATCATTTGTGTGGAAGATTGGGCCAAAAATGATCTCCACCCTCTAATTCAAGACTGAACCTTCAATTGCAAATACTAGTATTCTTTTTTTCGCTAAAACAATGAAGGGTACTGGCTTTTGCAATTGAAGATTCTGTCTCTGCAGCCTAGGATTTCCACATATAAAACATTTTACAGCCTTGAATTGGACAATGGAGATCGTTTTTCATCCCAACATTCCACACAACATATCTTGATATGTATGCCACAATCAAGGTCACTTTTGGGGATGTGTGTCGCATGGAGTTAACACCTGGCCGTTTGATACGTGGAGCATGATATTAAGATCTATTGTTGGAAGATTAGGAACCTAGCCCATAGTCGGCCCGAGTAATAATCGGCCCGACAAATAATCGGCTTAGTTCAGGTCGGGCATGAGTCCAACCGAGTCAAATTAGTCTGTTTTAGGCTTTCAGGCCAGACATGAGCCCATCCGGCCCTTTATAGTAGATGTAGTTGAAATTTGTAAATTATCAAATTTACCCTATTTTAAAACGTTAAATTTGTAATAGATTAAAACCAGGGTACAGAACAAAAAAAAAAAAAAAAAAAAAAAGATAATTAGAAATTGCGGCTAATAGTCTTATTTTGTTAGTAGTGGCTAACAGCTATAACCTAATAGTCCTAATAGTCTTAATAGATTTTTTGTTAATAGCAACACTTTTTGGCTACAAAAAATTTACGCTAACAATCTTATTTTTTATAGTGATAATATAGAAATTTCACTAACATTGACACACACACACACACACACACACATATATATATATATATATATATATATATATATATATATATATATGAAACGGATGTATAAAAATATATACATATATATTTTTATTTGGGGTGGGTTGGGTTGGGCTGGGCCGGGAAACAATAACTCTATAATCTAACGGGTCGACAAGCTTGAATCTTTATGCTGAAGCCCGGCTTGTTTATATAATCAGGCTATCCCAGCCCAGCTCAATTATTAAATGGGCATAAAATACAGTCAATACCTGCCCCACTATGGGTCAAGCCTGGCCCGTTGAGCCCCCTAATTATATGTTGACTTCTAGATGTCCATGGATCTCTATGCCCTTTTAGGCTTCTAAAAATCCTGACAGGACACAGTTCGTACGCAAGGTTTCAAGTAACGGCCCATACTTGTACGTATCGGTAGTTTGGCCAACCGATACCGATATCAGTATCGGGGTGGTATCGGTATCAGGTATCGGTCCATTATCGGCCAATACCTTTCAATTTTGAAATTTTTTTATTTTCTTTTTAAAATATTTCTTATTTATTAAAAAAATTTATCTAATAGTTTATACGTAGGTCTGTTAAGATAATTTTAAGACTACAAGTTTGTAAGAGATTTCAGATTTTTTTTCCAAAATGTCTACATTTTACAGATTTTTTCATTTGCGCCAATCTCAATTTTAAATAAGGGAGCCTTTACTTGCGCACGCTTTTTAAGTGATTGCACCGAGGTTAAAGAAAGACTTTATATTTTAGGGACATGTGACATGTGAAAATGCAATCTAGGCCGTTTGATTTAAAGTTTATGATCTATACTTAGTGGATAAAATAAGAGCAAAACGATGTATTTATTATATGATTTATTATTGTCAACCATTAAATAAAATAATAGCCTTTGACTATATTTAATCACATGATGAAGATTATATTTCATGTCAATCTTATCCACTATGGATCTATAGATCATGAACTTTAAATCAGACGGCCCAAATTGCATTTTCACATGTCACATGTCCCTAAAATATCAAGTCTTATTTTAACCTCAGTGCAATCACTTAAAAAGCGAGTGCAAGTACCGGCTCCCTTAAAAAATGTTTTTTAAAAAAAACACAAAAACACGATTTTTATAGGTCTTAAAATACCGAATCGCCATTGATGCACATCTGCGCACCCAAGATTTTAAACCTGCTCTGAAGTCTTAAAGACAAATTAAAGAGTTGTTTTTGGATACCTGTCCCACACACTCTTCAAGCATGAGTGGGTCAATTTACTTAAGCCAAAATTGTCAAATGTTTCCATTCACGGATTTCTATGGTCATACGTAGTTGTGCTCTTCTTAAGGGTCTACCGTTGGAGCATATAAGTAGATTGGTTGTTTACGAGCTCACTACTTTTTCCCTTCCACAAACTCAATTGAAGAAGGAAGAAAATTTAAGTGGCTTTTAGCAAAAGTTGGCATGAGCGTGGAGAAATTTATTTGAGGCACTTTAGAAAAAGAGGATTCAATTGGGGAAAGTTTTAGAAAAAAGGATTGGCACAATTTTTGAAGTTTTCAAAAAATGATTTAATCTATTGCAAGAAAACACTTTCCTTAAAATTATCATAGTACCCTTCACTTGAAATTACATGGGTTTTGTGATATGCTTCTTCTTCTTATGATTTTTAGAAGGTTTTGTGAATTTTAAGAGGGGTTTATGGGTTTCATTTTCTTCTTCCCGAATAAAAGATGTGTTATCTGAGAAGAGAAGTGTTGTCAGAAAAGAAGAGCGTGTGTGATAAGGTCTGTGTTAATTGTTTCAAAAAAATGAAACAATTTAATGAGTGCCTCTAAAGATTTTACAGTCATAAGTGGAGCACCCACATATGTAGGTGCCCAGCAAGATTTCATGGGTGCTATTAAAGGTACCAAATTCATTATTATTATTATTATTATTATTTTCTTCTCAATTAATTAATATACCAATAGCAAAAGTTGGTGTGATTGGAAATTTTCTTACTGGTGTATGCTTTGAATCATATTTTGGAGATGATTTTTCGGCCATAGCTTCCGTAGAGTTGATCTTTAGATTATGTATAATTTATCATATGGTCATAGGTTGATTCGACATAGCACGTTATATGAATTAACTTTGACTGTCAATAGGTTTAATGTGCAAAAACATTAGTTGTGAATGTAAAATATTTGGTTGCAAATATTGGTACCCTCAATTGAAAAGCTAAAGGATTGAGACACCAGGTCGTCAAAAACGAAGGCGGGGGATTTCAACCGCGAAACAGCCTGTAAGCTGACGTCAGCATACTGTAATATCATGAATTTTCAAGGGCGTTATGGTAATTCAATGGTTCCTTCATTTCCTCGCCATTCCATCATCGCCATCGAAGAAGCTATCCTACGTCGCAACCAACAAAGGAGTAGAGGCCGCAGCATCTCCGCTCCCCTCCCCCTAAAAAAACCAAACGGCCTAGATCGTTCCACGTCGGAATCAAGACCACGTGGCACCCACGTCAGGTGGTCCTTTTGATATCCCCATCGACTCCAATACGTAGACTAGTTGCCGACCCCTTGTGCTACGGCCTACCAAGAGACGCAAAGAACAGCCAAAGTAGCGTAAGCAAAACACTCACCCTCAACTAAATCGAACGGCCCATAAACCACTACATGCCACCTAGACCAATCTCGACCGTCAGATGTCCACAGCTAAATCACATTTGTTTATGTGTTTGTCCCTTGCCGAGGCGTTGTTGTGTTGTTGAATTCTAAGTTACAGGTGGGTTAGGCATCTCCTTATTTCTATGTTTCTCTCTCCACATTCACCCTCCTTCATTTCCTCATCCGACGGCCACCAATCGACCACCCACACTCGTTCGAGTCCTCCACGCCGCACGATCGATCTCTTTAATGGTAATGCAGTCCTAGTAAAGAGACACATACCCCTTAAAACTTTTTCCATTAGCTAAATTCTTCAATTTTGGCACACTGGTTCTACAGGAGGAGTCAATGTTGGTACCCAGGTGGCTTGAATCGCTCTTATCGACGTCTTTTTTCTCCATTTGCCGGGCACACGGCGACGAGGCGAGGAGCGAATGCAACATGTTTTGTTTAGATTGCGCCGGCCACGCATTCTGCTTCTATTGCCGGAGGACGAGGCACGCCGATCACCACGTGATTCAGGTTAGTTTTGAAATTTTGAATTATTTTTTTTCCCGTTGATGATGTTTTGGAGAGGAACATTTGAAATGGGTAGTAGAGAATTTTGAATTCTATTTTTAGCCCGTCAATGGCGTTGGGGAGAGGAGAATTTCAAATGGGTATTTAGAAAAATGGAGTTTTTTTATTGATGTGCAGATAAGGAGGTCTTCTTATCATGACGTTGTGAGGGTGGCAGAGATTCAAACGGTTCTCGACATTAGTGGTGTTCAGACATATGTGATCAATAGTGCTAGAGTTTTGTTTCTTAATGAGAGGCCTCAACCGAAAGCTGGTAAAGGTGTCACTCATATCTGTGAGATTTGTGGGAGGAGCCTTTTAGATCCTTTTCGTTTCTGCTCATTGGGTTGTAAGGTTGGTATCCCATTCTCTCTCATCATCATGATTCATGACCCATTCATCAGGATCATCTTTATTTATTCATTTATTAAATTGGGTTAGCTTGTTTTTCCATTTTTGGTCAGCTTGTAGGAATAAAGAGACATGGGGATGCGTGCTTTATCTTAGACCCCAAGCTTGATCTACTGGAGAGGCTGGAAAGAGGGGAAGGCAATTCGGAGAGTGCGTCAAGAGCGGATGACGAATTGCGTGTAGGCGCCCAACACGCAATCCAATCCCCTTCTAATTCAAGGAGACGGAAGGGCATTCCTCATAGAGCCCCATTTGGTTCATAATTAATCACCACCTCTCTCTCTCTCTCTCTCTCTCTCTCTCTCTCTCTCTCTCTCTCTCTCTAAAGAAGAAGCAATCAATAATTTATTGATGAATTATTATTGGAAGTTGTAATGTGTACATTTGATTTATTTAATATTAATCAATATATAAAACGAAAATGAGGGTTTGTTGAATCCGTTAGATTGATTAGTAGGCCCAACGACCACATGGACTGTTCATATAAAACTAGAGGGTCTTAACAATAGCTTTTCTTTCTTTATTCATTGTTTGGACCTTATGCGTTAATCAACTTTACAAGATTGTATGTGTGTTAGGAGAACTCTATGAATGTGGGGCCCTCCCTTCTATTATCTTTTCCAATGATTAAACTATACATTTAAACATAATTGACTCCCATTGCCTGCATCTTAATATCACTCAAACAGCCTTTTAACATCCAATTCTGTCCATGGCCGACTTTCACATATTTTGAGGGCACTTTTTAACATTTGTGAAAGTGAACTGTCGATAGTGTTAGCTCTGATACCACTTGTTAGGAATTTTACCCACTCTACGAACTCCCTATCGCGATGAATGCGAAAAAATAAAAAGATTCAGGTAAAAATTAATCACACGCACAGCACAAAAATTTACGTGGTACACCAATTGAGGGCTACGTCCACGAGAGTATATGCACTATTTTATGAATGTTTACAACACATACACACACTCTCTTCTCTCTAGTGCAAACTCAATCAAGATCTAGCACGATCTTCAACAACAAATTTGTTGTTAAACTAAGGACGCAGTCCTTCAAATAACAGAAAAGAAATCTGTCGGAATATAATCACGATTCCGACACAAGAACAGCTTCAATCGGATCTTCAATCCTCAAACTATTCTTCAATACTTTTTCTCTCAAAGTATTCTCACTAATTTCTATAATGAAACTATCACCAAGCTCTCTCTAAATCCCTAGAGAAGACTTTCTCCCAATAGGTTCCAAGCTCTTTTTGGATACGTATCTCTCAAATCTCTTAAGAGTTGCAAGTATTCAAAACACTTCTAAAATAGTCTCCTAATTACTTAGGAAACTTTGGCTAAAGTAAGATTCCCGAAAATAGCCAATTATATAAAACTTACGAATCTATATCAGCCTATCAGTCAATCAATTGACATCCTAACCTCAATCGATTGACACCACTCAACAGTCAATCCTGCGGGTCTGCATTCGCTCATCAGTCAATCGCTTGACTTTCCAATCTCAATCGACTGACACCGGTAGTTGACTTCACAAACTCAATCAATTGATTTTCCCAACTCAATCGATTGATACCAATGGTTGGGATTAAACCTTATTCAACAATCTCCACCAAGGTTTCATCCCCAACCACGTCACCGCCCCAACAGACATCAACAACTTCGACAAATGTTAATCAAGTTTAGGCAATGCCCAAACTTCTTCTGTGTAACCGGTTTAATCAACATGTTCACTGCATTCTCTTTCATAAGTGCAAGTGTTAACGGAACCATGTCCTTAAACTTTTCAAGACGTTTCTTCATCCTCTCTGATCTTCTCAAGGTAGTCTGAACCGGTACCTGGGACTGCAAGTCTTGAGAAATTGTGCCATCTTCATTATCTTTCTCATCTTGCTCATGCCTCTCAACATCAACTTGTACCTGAGGTTCACCAGATGACTGAGGTTTGTCTTCCGCCATTTTCATCGGAAACTCATCTTCGTTGAAAGTAACATCTCTTTCAACTATCACTTTGTGAGATTATGTATCCCACAAACGATAACCCTTGACTCCTTCACCATAGCCAATCAAGACACACTTTTTAGATTTTGGATCCAACTTGGATCATTCACTTCCCTGAAATAATGCATAAGCCGCACATCCAAACACCCTCAAATGAGAGTAGCTCCCATGTCTTTCATACCAAACCTCATCTGCAGTTTTCGAGTTCAATGTCGCTGAAGACGACCGGTTGACCAAGTAACATGTCGTGTTCACTGCCTCTATCCAAAACCCATGACTCAAGCCGGAATGGTTCAACATACACTGCACTTTTTCCAATAGTGTTCTGTTCATCCTCTCTGCTACACCATTTTGCTGAGGATTTCCAGGTACTGTTAAGTGCCTAACAATCCCTTGATTTTTACAGTAAGCCTTGAACTCTGATGACAAGTATTTCCCACCATTATCTGATCTGAGAATCTTTACCTTTCTGTCTGTCTGCTTTTCAACCATACTCTGCCACTACTTGAATTTCTGAAACACGTCTGATTTATTTTTAATCGGATACACCCAAACTTTCCTGGAGTAGTCATTTATAAATGACACAAAGTAGTTGGCTCCACCTACTAAAGTGACTTTAGCCGGCCCCCATACATCTGAATGTATGTAATCAATCAGCCCCTTTGAAGTGTATTTTCCAGTAAAGAAATTGACTTTCTTCTGTTTCCCAAATATATAATCTTCACAAAAATTCAGTTTACAAGTTTGAATTTCAGAAATCGCCTTATTCTTTATGAGTTCTGTCAGCCCACGTTCACTCATGTGACCAAGCCTCTTGTGCCACAACCGAGATCCTTGAATCACCGACATTGTGTTGTGTTGCCTACTAAAGTATACAGATTTTTCATCTTTTTACCTTTCATCAAAGTCATAGCACCATGTACAACCTTTAGTTTACCGAATTCTAGAATGACTCGACATCCTATCTCATCCAATGCCCCCAACGAGATCAGATTTTTCTTCAGATCAAGCACATTCCTAACCTCAGTAAGAGTGCGAACACAACCATCAAATATCTTGATTCTGATCGAATCGATACCCACTGCTTCATATACACTGTCATTCCCCATAAAAATCGTCCCACCATTGGCTACCTTATACTGGTCAAACCAATCCCTGTACGGACACATGTGATACGATGCCCCTGAATCTAGGATCCATTTATCATCAAACTGACTGGAGCTTAACAATGCACACAATAGGTCTTCACCAGAATCTGACTTAGCAACACTAGCCTGTTACGAAGTCCCTTCATCACCCTTATTATTATTCAATCTTTGCTTGCAATATTTGCGAATATGTCCAGATTGCTTACAAAAGTAACAGATAATATCCTTTCTTTCACCCTTAGATTTGGACCTGTTGTTTCCTTTCATTAATTTATTATCCCCTCTGAATTTGTCTCCTTTGCGATCATGGTTTCGACCCCTTTCACTTAAGAGACTAATCCCTTCAGAGTTAGATTCGGGTTGTTTTCTCAATTCGTCAGAAAGAAGTGCAGTAGTCACTTCTTCGACGGCAATAGTATCTTTACCATAAATTAATGTGGTAACAAGGTGCTCATAAGATGGTGGCAATGAAGTGAGCAAGAGAAGTGCGAGATCTTCTTCTTCAAGTGTCACATGAATGCTCAATAATTCACTAATTATTTTATTAAACGAATTTAAATGGTCATGAATACGCGTATCAGCCTTCATACGAAGGGTGTAGAGTTGGTTCTTCATGAAGAGTCGGTTGGATAACGACTTTGTCATATAGAGAGATTCCATCTTCTTCCACAGATCTACGGTCGTCCTCTCGTGAAGAACGTTGTACAGAACTTCATCGGACAAGCACAATCGAATAGTGCTTACGGCCCTCTTATCAATAGAGTTCCACTCTTCATCAGACATCTCTGCCTTCTTCCCCATCTCTTTTCCAAGTAGGGTATCATCAATGCCTTGTTAAACAAGGAGATCTGTGACCTTGACTTGCCACAAAGCGAAGTTTTCTTCCCATAAAACTTCTCCACCTCAAATCGTGCATTCGAGACCTTCATCGCCATTGTAGCGTAAACCTCGCTCTGATACCACTTGTTAGAAATTCTACCCATTCTACGAACTCCCTATCGCGATGAATGCGAAAAAATAAGAAGATTCAGGCAAAAATTAATCACACGCACAACACAAAGATTTACGTGATTCACCCAATCAAGGGCTACGTCCATGGGAGTATATGCACTATTTTATGAATGTTTACAACACACACACACACACTCTTCTCTCTAGTGCAAACTCAATCAAGATCTAGCACGATCTTCAACAACAAATCCGTTGTTAAACCAAGGACGCAGTCCTTCAAATAACAGAGAAGAGATCTGCCGAAATATAATCACGATTCCGACACTAGAACGGCTTTAATCGGATCTTCAATCCCCAAGCTATTCTTCAATACTTTTTCTCTCAAAGTATTCTCACTAATTTCTATAATGAAACTATCACCAAGCTCTCTCTAAATCCCTAGAAAAGACTTTCTCCCAATAGGCTCCAAGCTCTTTTTGGATACGTATCTCTCAAATCTCTTAAGAGTTGCAAGTATTCAAAACACTTATAAAAATAGTCTCCTAATTACTTAGGAAACCTTGGCTAAAGTGAGATTCCCGAAAATAGCCAATTATATAAAACTTACGGATCTATGTCAGCCCATCAGTCAATCGATTGACATCCCAACCTCAATCGATTGACACCACTCAACAGTCAATCATGCGAGTCTTCATCCGCTCATCAGTCAATCAATTGACTTTCCAATCTCAATCGATTGATACCGATAGTTGACTTCACAAACTCAATCGATTGATTTTCCCAACTCAATCGATTGATACCAATGGTTGGGATTAAACCTTATTCAACAGATAGGATTGATATGGATTAACATGATTTTAAATATTGGCTGATACATATTGGTTGATCTGTATTGGGCTAGACCCCTTCTGATACAATATATATCTCTGATTTTAAAATAGGGTCTAATATCGAGTCAAATAGGTCAAATGTTGACCAATATCGGCCCATAATGAGCCATATCAGCTGATATATATCTGATATAAATCCAACATAATATCCAAAATGCTCTTTTGACATTTTTTTGTTATTTTAATTTTTTTTTTTTAAAGATAACTTTAATATCAATCGGTTTCACAATAAATTGGCTTCGTGCCCAACTGATATGCCAATATATATCGGTCTTTTGTGAGTACACATAAGAGAGAGAGAGGGACTTGAGTTCGAATCACCCTGCACTTCCTAATTAACTTGGGACTGGTAGGTGCTCTTAAGATTAGTCAAGTGCTCTAATAGGCCCAGACACACTCAGGCTAGAGAGAGATTTTTTTTGCTCCACTAGAAAATGTTGAGAGGGGTGATACTTTTGTATCATATATTATGAATAAATGACACTAATTATTAAACTATGTACATATGAATATAATTGACTCACCTCACTTACAGTTTAATTCATCAGTGCCGTGTCTTAGTTCAATTTGTACGCTCCCTCCAATGTGAGGGAGTAGGTCGTGGGTTTAATTCTCATCTGTCATGTGACCGTATAAAAAAAATAAAAAAAAATTATCAACATTGTGAATAGCCATTTAGACGTCCAATGCTATCAAAAGCTGACTTTCACAGATTTCAAGGGCTTAACATCAGTAACATACAGCTCTTGATAAGATTGATGAGAGAGAGAATAATGGAAAAGGTTGTGGGGCAGTGAGGAGTGACACATTTGGATCATATATTAACTAAAGCTAACTATGAAGTGTAAGCATGTGATTTTAAATGATTATTTATATACCTCATCGCCTACGTAGGTCCTCTCTCATATGCATAAAAAAGTCTTTCAACTCAATGCACACGCGCACTCTCTCTCTCTCTCATGATCACAGAGTCTTTCAACTCCAAGACACTCTCTCTCTCTCATGATCACCGGCGCATAGCATGCGAGTCCGTGCGCCAGGTGGACCATGAGGAGAGAGGATTTAAAGAGCATCCTGTGGCGCACGGCTCCCATTTCCTGCGCGGTTGATTGGGCCCGTTGCTCTCTACCTAACCTTATTATAAAGGGAACCAAATCCACTGTTTCACACGTATACCGGTCCAGCATACGAGATTCAGGCACTCAGCAAACTGCTTCATTTAGGGCAATCGACGGGTTAATTAGGTTGACCCCCCACCCGAATTTATTTTATAAAAAAGTACTAGAAAACGCTCTACCACAATTTTTATCACCATTTTCCTGGAAATATATATATATATATATATATATATATATATATATATATATATATATATATTACTAAAAAGCGCCCTTGCAGCTTTAAACGCCCCGCGTCGATGCTCGGTGCAAATATATTTTACCGAATAGCCCTTGAATGGCCCTTCAACTTTTGACTATCTTCTCCTGCATTCTATTGTCGGCGATCGTGAACCTGAGTTGCCCGCTAACACCAAATAAGGGTTTATTTTTTCAGTTAGTGAGAGAGAGAAAGAAGAGAGAGGATTTGCCTTTGCCTAGTCTCTTTCTCTCTCTACAATTAAACCCTTTTTTTGTCTGAGTTTCAAAGTGTCATCTCCAGCGATCCGGCGATCGTGAACCTGGGTTCATGCCCACGAACACCAAATAGAGGGTTTCATTTTTTGAGTTAGTGAGAGAGAGAAAGAAGAGAGAGGGTTCAACTTTTGACTGTCTTCTCCGACAATCCATCGCCGGCGATCGTGAACTTGAGTTGCCCGCCAACACCAAATAGGGGTTAATTTTTTGGGCGATTTACTTAAAAAGGCCCTGTGCCTTTTTTTATCACCTTATGATCGGCTGCTAATATTTATAACCCATGAGCGCCCCAACACCTTCTGAACGGGCATGTAAGAGTTTGTGCAGGGTATCTTCAAGGGGTAATGACATTTTTACCCTTAATATATACCCTTAAAATAGATTAAATTACAGCTATGCCCTAAAAGAAGCAAAGGCCCTAATCGGTTTTCTACTCTTGCTTCGTTATTCAGCTGGTTTGTATGTTTCTTCTCTCGTTGTTTGTGCGATTTATGGCATCAACTCGTTTCTCCCTTTCTTCGTTCGAAGACGGAGGGGTTTTGGGTTTTCTTCTCTCGTTGTTCATGCGATTTAGGGCAAAAATAAAATCTTCATAACCACACTTCCCCTCCTTTTATGGGCTAGTATTAGAAGAAGAAAGGAATAAAGATAAAAAATGGTGTGGATTTTATTTCCTATAGATGTTAGGAAGTGATCCGCCTTCCACAGATCTCAAGTCCACTTCAGCCAGATTTAACAGATTTTTTTTTTTTGCTGATGCACAATTGCATATTTAGTAACTAAATTGACACATAATATTCCTCTGGTACCCTGCACAAGCAATAGAAAGGGTAAGAGGGGGTTTAGGGTTTCATGAAATGGGGAGTTTTTTTTTTCTGCTGATGCAGAATTGCAGATTTAGTATCTAAAATTGCACATAATATTCCTCTGATAAGTGATACCTAATCAAGCAATAGAAAGGGTAAGAGGGGGTTTAAGGCTGCACGAAATGGGGAGGCAAAGAGAGGGAAAGAAAAGAGACGCAGGGGCAGATTCCCCTCGTCGGGGCAATTCTTGTAATCCCACACGGCCCTATTAGGGTCTGTGCATGATAAACAGGCAGGTAGGGGGCGTGTAAACCCGTATTTGGGCACTATCCGATAATTAATAAAAAAATTTGACGAAATTCATGTTTAACTAGTTTGGGGGCGTGATTTAGTATTTTTCAGTTAGTGAGAGAGAGAAAGAAGAGAGAGAGAGAGAGGGTTTATTTTCTCTCTCATCAAAAAAGCCACCGTTCTAGTTTGGAGTGAGGAGGGTGAGGCTTTATATTAATGGCAAACTTGAAGTTTAAGTGGCTTATGAGGGGATATAGTAAAAGGGTAAAATTGTAAAAGATTATAGGGTCATGCGTGAGTTTTTAGGCCATGCAGAGGTGAGGTTCAACAAACGCATGGGCGCTATGGAGTTAAAAAATAAGGCGCATGGTTTTTTTGGTGATAAAATAAGGCGCAAGGCGCCATATAGTACAAAGCCCTTTTTTTTATTGGGTTGGGACATAAAGTTGATCCATCGGATCAGGTTAGGCATAAAGCATCTGTCCGACTCGACACTCAGGTCGGGTCAGATTGACTCAAAGTTTCATTTGGGTCAAGTATGGAAAATATCAAATCGGGTCGGGTTGACCAAACCCGACCCAATATCATATATAAAATCGATGAAAATAAGGGATTCTTAATCAGGTTGGTCAGGCATAAGGTAGGGTTTTTGGGTGAGGTTGGGCGCATATGCTAGACCCGTCGAGTTGGGGTGCACTATTGGGTCGAGCATACACCCCTTACCTTCGGGTAGAAACAAATTTTGGCCGACCAGTCTTGAACCATTGACAGCTTCTTTAGTCACCTAAGACAATCAGAATTGGTGTCATTACAAAATGGCGCCCTTTGCCATTTTTTATCACAAAAAAAATCCAACATCTATTTTCTTCCTAAAGAGCGCCCCACTTATCTTAAATGGGCAGCCATATATATCAACTCATCTAGGGCACTGATCAATTTATAAGAATAATTATAATGTTGCCCTTGCCATTAAATTTTCATTTTTTTATATTCTTTTTTTTTTCATTTTTATTAAGCATCTGACACATACATAAAGAATGTGTAGGAATACGGACCCGTATTAAGCTCGTATAAGACGTATTTCATAATTAAATCTTTTTCTGAGCTTTTTTGTAATAACATTGTCGTTTGATGAATAAACGAAGGGAGAAGGAAAATGAGAAGAGAAACTTAACCTGTGAAACTACTATTATCTATTTAGGTTGGTTCAATTCCTCCTACTGTTTTTGGTTTTGAGTCTCTCCTAGAAGAGATTTACAAATATCTCTGAGCATAAAAGTAGTAAAAGTTTAATATAGTACATTAGTTCATTTACATCCCCATAAATATTTGTTAATATCGATCATAAGCTTAAACCATTTGTTGGAAGGAAATTAAACTATGCACCACCCAGATCCTATACCTTAATTATGCCAACTCTCTTTTATTAATGAGAACATTGTATACTTTGTTACTGCAACAACGAAAGCGTAGATATCAATCTCCCTCCACAAATCTAGAAAAAGTTAAATAATAGAAATTAAGGAAAATTAAAAATTAGTATATTCTCTGATTTACATGCTCCTAGAGATCAATGCATATCTCATATTTTGACAGATAACCCACCCATGCACCATCTTTTTGTCATCGATTCTTCCTTTTTTCGAATTAGTAAACACACCAAGTAAAGTACACGTGTCAATCTCACTCTATTGAACTGGTTAGACATCATGAGATTTACATATATTTATCAATTAATGCAAAATCAATCAAAAGAACAAATGTTTTACATATATTTATCAATTAAAGATGACCCATGGTTGGAGTCTGCTCCTATGTTTTACCATTTTGATTGAGCTAGGGAGATTTATACAACAAATTATTTCATTCCTTATACGGCACCAAGATAACCACCAGACTCCAACCATAGGTCATCTTTAACCGTTGGATCATATAAGATCGACCATTTGTTCATATTGATATTATTATGACAGCTATTGCAAAATATTTGCAAGTCCAAACATACCCTCAGCTCATTATTTCTAATTATTTAATTTTGCTCTCATTTTTCGTGAAAAAAGTTCACGTCATATAGCCTATGAGAGACTATGTATAGCAACGAGGCATTGATGATTTGAGCACGATCATGGATGATTTGATCGGGTGCATATTTAAGCGTCTAGATCGAATGGTTCAGATCTTCTAAGAGGAGCACTTAAGGTGACATTAAGTTATAATGCAACTTTGTGATAAATTTGGGCATCCATCTTAAAATAAATTAACTATGGGTGGAGGATCCATGAACTTATACAAAACTATGAAAATCGATTGTGGGACTAAATTTCAACACTTTGATTAGTAAGCGATTTATGAAGGTTCTATCTATTTATGTTGGCAACTCTCTTTAATCTTTTTTAAAAAGGACCTCTCTAAATCAAAAACGCTCCAGCATATTGCGACAGTGGTCGAAAACGCCTCAGGCGCAGTCCCTCTAAACCCGCTACGCTAAAGAGCGTTTACAAAATGCACTCTTGACGAGCGATGCTCTCTGGGTTGGCGCAGATCTGGCGGGGAGAGTTTCAACATGCAGCCTATGTGTCTTCTTAAATGGATTTTCTCACTTGTAAGCCATAAGTGACCTACAATTTTTCAAAGTGGCATAACAATTTATGATCCTTTTGACCAAAAAAATATGCCATGAGGAGGATCTATACCAAGGTGTCAAACTCGGTTTCGGTATCGGGTATCGATCCAGAGGACCGATACGTATTGGCTTTTTTTTCTTTTCTTTTTTAAATAAAGGAATCGGCTGATACCAAAACCCGAGTTGGATACCGATATGAATCGGCGCCAATACATATCGGTATCGGCCCGATATTTGATACCATGATCTATACAATCAAAATTAAGCCTTCTTTAGTGTCAAATGACAATCTGTCTTAAACTTCTCAGATTGAATAGTTTGAACCATGATTGAAATTATCGTCCAGAACTTATACGAATCGTCCAATGCATAGACATGACCAGATCGTATCTTCCCATATACTGGTATGTGTATTCATCAAAAATATATATGTATATTGGTATATATCGGCGGAGACATACCAATGCATAGTCCAAAATTGATATGTATCGATTTTTGAGCTGGCTGAGAAAGTACCGGAAACTCGAGATTTCGAAGCTTGTTTTCAACCCAAGGGTAAGACTAAATGATAGTTTTTCATACATTTTCTTTATTTCATTTGAGAGGTAACTTAACCATTTTGAAAAAAATAAAATAAAAACTAGATTATTAGCCTAAAAACTGCCCCTATTAACAAAAAACTGCCGCTAATAGTCTTAATAGGTTTTTTATTAATAGCGGTAGTTTTTTGCTCCAAAAAACTGTCGCTAATAGTCTTATTTTTTGTAGTGAATATTTTTTTATTTTTTTATGAATAGCATTGAGGTTGATGGGTCCTCACCTTATCATTAAAAAGAACCACTAAATACAAGCATTTTCCACAAAATACCAAAAGAAAAAACATACCAGATAGTAACCCAAGGATCAAAGGGAGAACTTCTGCATCGCCATCACCCTCGCCCAGGCCCCGGGACTACATAGCAAACTAACAGAAAATCTAAAAGCAAGAAAACAGCGATTGACCGAGTCAAGGAGAGCCAAAAGTTTGCCTAAAGACTCACCTCAAAACTGATCGTTGATTCTACAAGACACAGGAAAAAATCATACCCAACCCACACCAATACAAGACATAGCCCAAAATAAAAACTAATTAAAAAAATTAGTCCCTACTAATCAATACCCAGTTTCTCAGACAGTCTTGAATAGAATGTGGACCCAGACATTTCAAGCTCTTAGCCCACTGAAAAGTCTTAGCTAGAATTTTGTCCACCAAAAGAGACAATTGGGAGTTCATGTTGTCAAAAATTCTTTCATTTCTTTCCTTCCAAATTAGTCACATAGCAGCAAAAACCAACAAATTCCAACACTCTTTTTCTTTCTTAGATTGACCATTGACGAACCAAGATCCAAAAAATGCGCTCAGCGAAGCAGTAATAACCAATTGAATACCCCACCAATTGAAGATATAGTTCCAAACAGCCATAGTATATAAAAATAAATTAATGTGCATTGGTTTTCTCTTCCCTTGGCACAAAACACATCTATTTGGCAGCTGAACTCCTCTTTTATAGAGATTCTCCACTGTGAGAGCCTTGTCAAGCACTGCAAGCCACAAGAAAGTAATGGTTCTATAGGATGCCTCGGCTTCTATATTAAAAGAAGTCATTATTAATAAAAAAAATAATAAAAATTCCATTTTTCATCAAAAACGCCACTTATTTTTGTAACTTTTTGATACAGATATACGCTTTTTTATTAAAAAAAATAATATCTATTTTTTGATGACAGATTAATAAAGATACATAATGACTTAAGTCTTTATGCTCAAATCTGAAAAATCCTAAGAATCTGAGAAATTAAAATTTTGTAACAACTCTAGTAAAGCAACCATTTCACTAATTTCATGATCGTAGAGTCTTCTTGAAGTCTCTAAATTCCAAGAGATTTCACTTGAAATATAATAGTAGAATTTGTATATTTGTTAAATAAAAAATGAATAACCAGAACAAAGAAAATTTTTCCATCCAAACATCCTTCCAAAAAAGAGTATCGGCACTGTTTCCTACTCTAATGGATGCTCCAAAACAATAGAGGTGTCTACGATTAATCGCTCATTTAAAATTTTAAGAGATATCCAAATCCATATTTCATTAAAAATCCCAAAGACTATTACCAAAGAAATTTAAAGTCACTTAATCAATAAAGCATCATTGAAATCCTTCATATTTGTGACCCCTAGACCTCCATCTTCTCTATTCCTGCAAACTACGCCATTAATAAGCTATTTGTCTTATCCATCTTGCATAAGAAATTTTTATCTTTAAATATTTCAAACCCTAAAAGAACATAAAATAATTAATAATACTACTAGTTTTTACTAGTTCTATCCTCTCTCTCTCTCTTCTTAAAAAAATTGTCAACAACTATTTTTTTACTACAATACTTATATTCCTAAATTAGATACATCTCAGATATACTCATTCAATACGATAATTTGAAAATGCAATAACAATATAATGAAAGTATATTTAAAAGAAAATGTAATACAAAAAGAGTAAAGCTAAATAATAAAACAGATGGCTCAGTAAGCATAATAACTTTTGACATCAATTTTCATGATTTGAAAAAAAATAAGATTTAATAGGAATCATTTGAATTTTAAAACCAAAAATAAGAGACACACACACACACACACACACACACACACACACAAATATATAGGTTGTATCAAAATATAAGTCTAATAAGAAGATATTTAAAGATGCTTCAGCAAAATTAAGTGTATTAAAACAATTATTACCAATAGTTTCAAAGCTTATAATATCAGTTGCAAATTTATCTCACATCAATTGCATTCGCTTTAGCAATTGGTGTTGACAAGATTCTCAAGACCAAGGCTCAAGATGGTTTCATTTAATTTATTTATATAGTGTTTTTCATTTGATTTTAAAAAAATTTTAGAGGACTATTATAGAGAAATTAAACAAAAAATAAATTTAAAATATACTATTGGTTATTGTTTATTCTCATCTCTCACCCTTCTTGTTACATTTAGCTTTACTTTTGATTAATTTTCTTCTAATAAATTTCATTATATTGTTTGCATTTTCAAATTATATTAAAATATGATAACTATTTAAATAGAGTATTGTTTATTTAGAAAAATATTTTAAAAATTTTTTTTAAATAAAGAAAAATTTTAAATTTAAAATTAAAAATTCTCTAAGTGGTACAATAATATAATAATATTTTTAAGAAAAAATAGATGAGTTTATTTAATAGGAAAAGAGAAACAATTTTTGCAAAAAAAAATAGACTTAAATAAACACACACACACACACACACACACAACAACACAGAGAGAGAGACAATATATATATATATATAATCAGGTTTGAAAGACTCAAGAGTACCTAAACACGATGGTGAGAAGATCAGAAGGAGTTTGAAAGAGGAGGAAAATGATAAATCATTCAAGCTTAGATTCTAAGCCGTGCTCAACTCGTGAGCAAGAAAGGTGCTAAAGATTTAAGAAAAAAGAATGATTTCAGATTTGGACCCCTATTTTGGATGGTAAATATAATCATCATTTGAAAAGTAGGTGATTAAAGCCAAAAAAGAAGGCTTACAAAAACTCTTATTATTGTTTATTGGACAAATTTATACCTATTAAAATATTATTAACCTTCCTTTTCTTGTTTCCACAAACCTTTTTTTTGAACTAATTCTGTAGACTATTTAGACAAAATTATAAAAAATAATGAAGTCAGTCAAGGCATTATGAATTTCATTGTCATAAGTACACTAATTAATTCTAAATGATAAAAATTAAATTATTTAATTAAATAAATTCAAAATGTGGGTCAATTATTATCATTACAAATATTAAATAAGAATACTAAAAAGAAAAAGGAATACTTCATATAAAGAACTATTTGTCAAGATTTCCTTCTATTGAATGATTGAACATGAACTGACGGTCAACCATGACAAATCCCCCACTATCGTTTGTAAATGAGGTCCGTTTTATTGTTGCCAAAAAAAAAAAAAAAATAATAATATCTAATATAATATTACAAACTTTAATATATAACGCAAGAGAAAATATACATAAGAGAGAAATAGAATACCAGTCAACTGCTAAACTAAACTGTTTATAACATTTTTTGTCTATCATATTTCATCATTTTATTTGGTTTGGTAGATAAAAACAAAAAAATCACAGGCATGGGACCAAAGCGTCAACCGCCTACTTTAAGAATTAAGATCCAGATTATGGCAAATTTTGGGGAAAGCCTTTCCTTCCTGGAACCTAAGTTGCCATAAGAATCATTTGGAAATAAATAGATACTTAACCACTGGAAAAACAAGCATTCATTTTACCAGTGCCTACTTTTTGCCTTTTTATAATGTTCACAATTTATACTTTGATTATAATATTATAATTATAGTACAAAAAACTTTGAATTCTCTTCTTTATCAATCAGGCATTTGTCACTTAGTGTATTGAATAATCAAATACAACTCAGAACTAATGAAGTCTTTCTTAATATTAAACCAACTACCTTTCTTTTAAATTGTTTGTTTATTACGGCTCCCCTTTTTTATTGGGAGCTAGTACTTGCAGTCAAATTTAAAAGAAAGACTTGTAAGTTTGGCGACATTTGCTATGTAGAAACACGATCTAAACCGTTTGATTTGAAGGCTATGATTTAAAGATATAAAGAGTAAAAGATTAGTATGAAATATAATCTTCATCATGTGATTAAACATAGTAAAAGATTATTATCTGATTCAACAGTTGACTATAATAGATTATATGATAAACATTATTTTTTGCTCCAATCTTATGCATTAAAGATCTTTAGATTATAAACTTCAAATCAGACAGTCCAAATGACGTTTTCACATGTCATATGTCCCTAAAATACCAAGTCTTTCTTTAACTGTGTGAAAGGGACTTTCCAAGTGCAAGTAATGGCTCCCTAAAAAACATTGGGCTTCTTTTCATATTTTGGGAAAATTATATATGAAATTCACAAGGCGCGTCCTTGCATGTAATTTTAAAAAGTTTTTTGTTGCAATTAAATGACTTGTTGCATACACTATTGCTAAGGGTACAATGGCCATTTTAAAAATAAATTATATTTTCAACAGTGCAAGTAATGCCTCCCTAATATTCAAAGAGGTTAAATTAATGAGGATAAAGGTTTCTTAGTCGAAAAGATCCTAGGTAATTACTTGGTCTCATGCTTGCTGAGTGGGAAATGGCATCCGTTCGCATGATCAAGAGACGTGGATGAGATTCATGAAAAAATATTTTATATATATATATATATATATATTAGTTTCAATTATGTAGAAAATGAATAATAAAAATTTTCTGCATCGGCCGATTTTTTATTCTGTATCGCCAATATAGATCAGTATCAGCCAATTTTTCATACCATGCCGTAAGGTAGCACTTTACGCTACTTACATGAATTCGAGCGTGCCCTCATCTCAGGGTTCTCTAAAGTCAATGTACGAAAATCCTCATAAAAGATGGTAATAGATTCAATAAAAATTAGGGCTGTCATTGGGTCGAGCTCAACTCGAACCCAGGACAACCCGACTCTGGTCTGATTGGGCTCAAATAAAAAGCTTGAGCTCGAATGCACCAGGGATAAGCCCATCCCGATTTTATAATTGGGTCATGTCCAGACCTCATTTTAGGATAAACTCATAAAAGTGTACGTGCGTTGCACATATTAATATAAATGTGGAGACACCATTAAATTCGTTTGATTAAAATGTCAAATTCTAAAGATCTTTGACCTCAATCATATGACTCAACACAATAAATGGCCATCATCTCATCCATAATTGTCTACTTTGAATCATATAATAGAGATTTTACTTTATACCACTCTTTTGCATTAAACTTCTTTAGATTATGACCTTCAAATTCAATGGCTAAGATGAAGTTTTCACTTGGCCTAAGTCCTCCAAATACCAAGGCTTTCCTTTAAAGGATAGCTCTAATTATACCAACCAGATCTCTAAGTGCACTCCATTCGAAAAATCAATAACGGATATGAACCAAATGATGGAGATCGATTTTCTTTACAATCTTTCACATAATGGAGCTTAAGATCAATGGTGCATCAACAGACGGTCAATTTATGATTCCATGTGGCGTACATCCCAAAAGTGATTGAAAACCATTTGGCACACATCATACTCGAACGTGATTTTCAATAACTTTTTGTGATGTGTTATTTGTACCACATGTAATAAAAAATTGGCTGTCAACACACCCATGATCTCAAGATTCATTATGGATAAGATTGGGACGAAAACGATCATTATTGTCTGGTTCAAAATAATCCCCTTCGAAATTGATTTTTAATTCAATCTTCCACACGATGATCCTAAGGTAAATGGTGTACTAGTAGATGGTCAATTTTTAATCTGTGTGACACACATTCCAAAACAGTAACTAAAAATCATGTGACAGACAACATGCTTGAATATGATTTTCGATCTAGTTTTGAAACATGCAACACCTAAAATAAAAAGTTGATTGTCAATACACCTATGACCTTATGCATTATGGGGAAAATTAGGCGACAAACGATCTCCATCGTCTGATTCACAACAGTTAATGGTTTTCGATTATAATGCCCTCAAAATTCGATAGGTGCAAATAGACCGTTTCTATTATCGTTTTAATCTTTTACACAATGGATCTTTTCATCAATGGTGTACCATTAGAGGCTCAATTTTTTTATCTCATCTGACATACCTTCCATCAAAGTAACTGAAAATCATGTAGCACACATCATATTCAATCGTGATTTTCAAACTATTTGCGATGTATACCACATGAGGTAAATAATTGATTTTCAGTACTCTCATGATCTCAATATCGATTATATAAAAGATTAGGATGAAAAATGGTCTCTATTAGATGATTCAAAGCAATTAATGGGCTTCGGTTATGGTGCCGTTAAAAATTCGATCATTGTAAATAGAACGGTTCGATTTTCGTTTCAATCTTTCATCCCAAAAAATAATTTGAAATAATGTGACACACGGTATTATATCCAATTAAAAATTATAAAAGTAAAAAAATAAAAGTTTTTACCAAATTCGAAAAAAAAAGTCATAAAATTCACATATAATTTGGAAAATTCGCGAATAAATAAAAATTTTAGATTTTATTCGAAATTCACAAATAATTCTGATTTTATTCTTTTTTTTAAGTCAACAAATTTGGTCACTACGGTTGTAAGCAAAGTATCAAGTATTGGTAGATACCAATACGTATCGATTTTTTGGCCAACCAATATGTATCGGCCCCGATACAATATCGGAATCGGTATTGGTATCGGCCACATGGAATCAATTTGTAAGCATCTAATAGGTGTGTCATAATCTCATGATCTATTGTTGGAAGATTGGGATAAAAAATGATCTCCATTATATTGAAGATGACTTTGTCTGTAATCAATGATCAAAATTTCAGGTTTCATTTCGGTTTCGGAGGGGATTGAAACCGAAATTTCGGCCGAAAATTTCAACCCCATACAAAATATGACCGAAATTTCGGTCCTAAATTATTGGTTCGGTGGGGACTGAAATTTCGGTCATTTCAACTGAAATTTTGATCCTTGTCTGCAACACATGATTTTTTAATTTGATTATTATTATTTATTTTTATTATTAGGTTAGGGTTTTTGCAACCCATGATTCAGTTTCTGCAAATGATGATTCCATCGTTAAAATTGATGACTGCTTTGAATAAGATAGTGGAGATCATTTTTCATTTGTTGTCCCAATCTTTCAAACAATATGTCTTGAGATCATGGCCCACCTATTAGACGGTTAAATGCTATTCCACATGAAATACATCCCCAAAGTTACTTGAGAATTCTTCCCATAGAACGTCATGATCACGATTACTTTGGGGATGTGCATCACATAGAATGAACATGTCTGATATATGTGGGTTGTGGTCTCAATATCTATTGTGTGAAGGATTGGGACGAAAAACGATCTCCATCATCTGATTTAGTCAGTCAGTGATTTTAATAGTGGAATCATTAGTTGCAAAGACTGATTCTTCAGCTACAAAAACCCGTACTCTTATTATTATTATTAGGAGGTATGCATGAGAGTGCATCCCTAAACATTATGCTAAGTCCAGTTAGGCACCATGTGGTACCACTACAAAAAATAAGATTATTAGCGGCAATTTTTTACTGTAAAAAACTGCTACTATTAACAAAATAGCTATTAAGACTATTAGCGACAAGGATATTAGTGGCAGCTTTTTATTAATAGCTGCAGTTTTGGGCTGCCACTAATATGACAAGTTGGGCGAGATCTATTAGGTACCATACAAAAATAAATTAGAAATGATACTTATCAACCGTTTACAATATGATCATAGGTAAAAAAATCAATGCATCAGTAGGCCTCACCTTAACTTTGACCTATGATTTGAAAGGCTAAAAATTTTAAAAGATATTATTTTTGCCAACTTTAATTATAGTTTTAACGGTGGAAAATTCATAAAAAACAAAAAAAAAAAAAAATTTGAATCGGATCTGATCTACCTTCCTTAAGTTGTCGTTGCACCCAATCCTTGCGATGGACGCCATATGATGGCTACCTGATAGTGGGCATGGAGAAATCTCTACCCTGGGTGTATAGTCCGTGACCTCTTTTTAAATAATAAAATCTTACTTTTTGTAATCAAAGCTTTAGTAAAGTAATTAAAACACTCTTTTTAATGACGGTTTTAAATCATTTCAAACTCTACTCATAGGGAAATTTCTTGTGTTGTTACACTATATTTGCAGTCAGTCACATGATATAAGGGTATTTTGCTGTTACACTATATTTGCAGCCAGTCACATGATATAAGGGTATTTTGTTCTTGAAGGATGAAAACACAAAAAATTGACATAAATAAGAGGTATATCATTCGTGCTTTTATATAGTAATAAGGATAAACAGGCCGCTCAAATTTCGGCCTGTTTTGACAGGTAGGTAAAGCCCGATTATTTTAACAGAAAAAACTAGATTGGCCCAACTTCGGCCCAGCGTGAACCCAATTCGGTTTGGGTTGGAGCTTAAATAGAAAAACTTATACCAAAATTACCTGGGCAGAGCCTGACCCAAATTTCTATCTGGGCCGAGTACGAGCCTAGCTTTTGTGGTAAAAAATATTTGGGCCAACAATAAGCCCGGATAAAATCCGGCCCGGCCCACTGACAGCTTAGACTGAATATAGTCTTACATCTTGCCCCTTTTAAATATACCAAAAGAGGAAGTATCCCCCTTTTCTGGGATCAAAGATCTAGGTGGATTCCATATCGAAAAAATAGCAGTTATATGATGGTTCTTAGAACCGCTAAACAGCCCATATACGTATGGTTATGCTCATACCCATCAAACAGGTATGACTTATGATTGACGGTCAGGATCCCTTCATATACACCTATTGATGGACAGAGATGGGGTTCACGGTTCAGAAGCATTGTTGAAAAGTCAAAAGCATTGTTGAAAAGTCAGTTATTTTAGGAGTTGCAGGGTACTCAGTCCTTTTCCTACTGTCAATCAACAACCTTTTGGAACGCAATCTACAAATTCAATCCTTTTTTCCTCTTTATCTCGATTTTTTTGGTAATTATGTTTTACTAATACAAGGAAAGTAATTAATTTTATATTATTTTTTTATTATATATATATATTTTTTTTTCCATCTTGGTTTTATCTAAAAGCTCAATTTTTCTTGTTCTTGTGGCGTCTCCTTTTGTTTCGTTTCAATTGAAAACTGAAACAGAGACAGCACCAAAGCAAATTGTTCGTCTATTTAGTAATGCAATTTGATTTACTTTGAAGTTCTGAGGTGGGTTTCTGTTTTTTAATTATTATTTTTGAATTTTCAATGGAAAAATCTTTTCTTCGTCTTCTTCTTCTTCTTTCTCTTTTGGGGTTCCTTGGCAACTTTTATGGAGAATTCGCCTTGGCGGCGGGAACCAAAGATGGATCCGAAGAATGGGGTTATGTTCAAGTTCGACCCAGTAAGTTAACTTTTTAAATAAAATTGTAATTTTTATTATTATTTTTTCAATCTTTTTAATTTTGTTTGTTTATTTATTTTTGTTTTTTTGGGGAAATTCAGAAGCTCACATGTTTTGGTGGCTTTACCGGAGTCCCGACAGAGTTCGTGATGCTTCGTGGCCTATAATTATGTGGCTGCAAGGTGGGCCGGTAAGTATACTTAATGAAGCATGTGTGGTAGAATAGTAGATTCTCGATTTTGACATTTATAAATTATTTTATTTGTCCTAGAGAGACAAATTTTATAATTTTTATGTGGAAATAGGGAGCTTCTGGAGTTGGAATTGGGAATTTCGAAGAGGTTGGACCATTGGATACGGATCTGAAGCCTAGGAATTCGACCTGGTTAAAGAAAGCTGATCTCTTGTTCGTGGTAAATTTGATTTCTGCTGTCTCTTTAGTTTACTTCTTCTTCTTTTTTTAAGATTAAAAAGCAGGAATTAGAACTCATAATTTTATTTATTCTGTGATTTAGGATAATCCAGTTGGAACAGGATTTAGTTTTGTGGAAGACGATACACTGTATGTGAAAAGTGATGTAGAAGCAGCAACTGATTTAACCACTTTGTTGAAGGAGTTGTTTAATAGAAATGAGAGCCTTCAGAAGAGTCCTCTGTTCCTTGTAGCAGAGTCTTATGGAGGCAAATATGCTGTTACTGCTGGGTTATCGATTCTAAATGCTATCCAAAATGGTGAATTGAAGCTTAAACTTGGAGGTAATCCCATATATATTTATTTATTTATGAAACCTTTAAACCCTCTTAAAGTGCCATAGAACTGTAGATAAAATAGTCATTAACTAAAAATCTATGATAAAGGAAGATTTAGGTGCTAAGCAGTAAAAAAATTTGCAACCCATTTCAAAAATGATCAATATAATGGTTGGGATTTATATTTAATTCAATTGCTTTTGTGTTTAATGATGTTTGATTAATGTGCCATAGGACTGTAGATAAAACAGTCAATAATCAGAAATCTGTGATAAATGGATGTGGTTTTTCTTAGATTCTATCAAAGTATTTAATAATTTGAGTAATCGGATTCGATAAAGAGGATTTGGATACTATAAAATAAAATTTTTGCAACCAATTTCTAGAAAGATCAATATAATGGTTGGGATTTATATTTAATCCAATTACTTTTGTACTTGATGATGTTTGGTTGCAGGAATTGCTTTGGGAGATAGTTGGATCTCTCCAGAGGATTTTGTGGTGAGTAGTCTTTTTCAATTAGGTGTATCTGATTGCTCTGTTTTGATTAACAAATTTTATTCTAATTTTTATATTACATTGATTCCTCGATTTTTATTGTTTGGGTGGGCTGACCTATGGTACTTAATTTGGTCAATCATGAATAGGGTACTGCATATTAGAGGATATTTAGAATTAGTTTGAATTGATCAGATTAATTAGGTTTATATTTAGAAAGTCTACATTGATTAGGATTCTATTGTAATTAGATTAGCAAATTTTTATCTTAGCATAAGATTTAAGTTTAATTAGAAGGCTTGTCATTACCTAATACTTATTATAGGTGTATGAGAGATTAACGGAAGGTAGCGGAATTAACTTCTAGCAATGTAGTCTCTGTGGATCTCTCTTCTTCTCTTTCTTAGAATTGTCACATCGAACCAGTTCAACCAGTTCCTAGTTTAACTCAGACCGATTGGGCATCACAAGTAAATTGACTAGTTAACAGGAACTAGTTTGCTTTCAAACAAAATTAAAAAGCATAAAGAGGAGATTTGAACCTAGAGACTTCAATGTTTTCAAGTTTTATAGCTAATCAAGTGGTCATATGCAATTATTTTATTAAAGACTGCAAATTTATATCGTACAATTAATAAATACTTTTAATACTCATCTTACCCTTAGCGGGTTCGCTTGATAGTAGCGAATTGCAAACTGGGAACCCCAATTCAAATCCAGTGAACTAACCAAGTTTGGGGCTGACAAGAGTGATAAGAATTCTGAATTGAAAATGCAGTTTTCATGGGGTCCTCTTCTCAGAGACGTATCCCGCCTTGACAGCAATGGCGCCCAACAGTCAAACAGGTTGAAATCTGCTCTCTTCTCATCAACATCTTCTTCTTTTTTTTCTTGTCTTTCTTTTTTTTTAGTGGAATCTATATTTGCTAAACAAACCCATTGCATATAACAGCATAGCTGAAGAAATTAAGCAGCAAATTGAGAATGGCAAATATGAAGATGCGACCAACAGCTGGAGTCACCTCGAGAGTGTGATTAGTTCGAGCAGTAATTCTGTGGTAGATTCCATTATAATTCAGTAAAGTAAATGAGTTTAAATATTGGGTTCTCCTTAATTTAGGAAACAATTGTTTCTATATATGAACTGGCAGGATTTCTATAACTTTCTATTGGATTCTGGAAGAGACCCGGTGTCAATGACGGCCATGGAATTAGCAGAAGGAATAGCAATAAAGAAATATTCAAGATATCTGAGCTCAAAGGCTTCTTCAAGTGGTGATCTTGGCAGTTTCATGGATAGTGTCATTAGAAAGAAGCTAAGGATTATTCCTCAGAACGTAAGGTGGGACTCTTTAAGTCAGAAATCTGGATTTTTTTAGGATTACCAATGGTCCGAAACTTTTACTTTTTACCTGTTAGGGTCCAAGGCAAGGTGTCAACTCGGTATCGATCCATGGAGGACCGATACGAATCAGCCGCTATGTATTGGTCGATACCGATATGGAACGGCGCCCTTTAAAAAAATAAAATAATAAATAGAGGTATCAGCCAATACCCTATACAGGCCCGTATTGGCCGATAACAACCACGTGTCGGTGCTGATACATACCGGTTGGCTGAAAATTTGATACATATCGCTGGTACGTATCGGTATTGGCCGATACTTGATACCTTGCTCCTAGGAGACCACGAACGAGCAGTCTTGTACAAGAATGCCATGGATCGATCTCGTATGAGATTGCGAGTTCTTGTACAAGACTGCCACCGATCGGTCACAAACGAGACTACAGGGTCTTATATAAGACTTGTAGGTCTCATACAAGACCTCTATCAATCGGTCTTATGTTAGACTTATTGGTTGGTCGCCATCTCATATGGAACCGATCAATCTTGATCTCTTATGAGAGCGATTTTGAAACAAGTTCTAATTTTCGCCTATTAACCCAAAGGGGTAGTTCAGTTGGTCAAGCCTTGGGTTTGCTTCCCAATGTCACCAGTTCGAGTTTCCTCACGGGCCACTGGAGTATTATCCGGTTGTTAGCTCGAGGGCCCCATGGGATTAGTCAAGATGCACGCAAGTTGGCCCGGACACCCACCATTATCAAAAAAAAAAAAAAAAAAATTGCCTATTAAAAGTGAACAAGAGGATAAAAACCCTCTTAGGTAAAAAAATTATTTGTATTTAAATCACTTTATCTATATTGATTCCTTTTTATGACTAAATAAATGATTTTTAATTTTCATTTTTCCTTTGAAATGATCTCTTGCAGTTGGGGAGGGCAGTCGGATCAGGTTTTCTATGCTTTATCTAACGATTTCATGAAACCCAGAATCAATGAGGTAAACGTCTAATTCTTGCAAGGTGTCTAACTCTGCTTCTACGATAAGTATACGGGCCGACAAATCTGCACAGTCAACTGTGTACCTACACTGATGTCGCTAATGTGAGAAATCTTGCTGCGCACCAAGGTTTAATCCTGCAGGCGACGAACGGATAATGGTCCACGTACGGCCCTGCTGTGCACATATTGTGTACCTACTGCCTACTACAATCTGTACAAAAAGTGTACGGACCGTGTACCCACATGGGATTCTTTCGAATTAATTGTTGAATTTGTCTACATGCTATGCCTCTCTAGACAATAACTAGACAAGGAGCCGGATGCTGTGTGGACCTTGAGCTGTTTGCACGGATCTCTATGAATTTTAAAGTCTCAGCACATCTCAAGTTACATGTAGAAGTGTCAGCTCATTGTCCCCATTGTAGAGCTGACTAGTTTGGCATTGTTACCCTTATTTGTAACCAGAGATTCTATCTTTGCAATCAGGGTAAGATAGATTGCGTCCCAATCATTCACACAATGGATCTTGTGACAATGGGCATATCCTCAAATTTTGATTTTACATGACACACATTTGAAAATGTGAACATGATCATGATCGTACCATCCAACGTGGTTTTTGGGTCAATTTTGTGATGTGTCACACGTAAAATCAACATATGAATGATAGTAGGCCTGTGATCTGAAGATCTATTGATTGGTATGATTAACGATTATGGGTTGTTCAATGCAAAGCGGTCAATGGTTTTCACAGGTAACCACGTTGATTGCTAATAACCGTGTACCCTTTACAAAATAGGGCAATGGTCCGGTCCTAATTGGTAGGACGGGATTTCTAGTCCTATTCCATCTGCTGCCCTTGGAAATAGGAAAATATTGACTGCATGTCAAGTGAAAATCAAGAAAGTCAAGATTCTCCGATTTCCAAGGGCAGTAGATGGGGTAGGACTGAAAATCTAATTCTACCTATGTAAGACATGACCACTCCCTTACAAAATATCCCCTCGCTTTTGATTAATATTAATCTTCCATTCATTTTCGTATGCACGCACTGTGTACCTGCACGGATTCATGCCTCGAGAATTCTCTGCCTATGCAATTGTTTGCCCGTGTAGGCAGAATGTGGCCCATGTCTTTGTCTTTCGGATAACAAGTCTATTTTTACGGCCAGTATCTAGAGCTTTTTACAAAACAGCCCCCTGTGCCATTTTTTATCACATTTTCTTAAACAGCGCCCTCTCTTACTTCTGCATGACATTGATCAATTTATATGAATAATGACAATGCTGTCCTTGTCAAAAATTTCTATTTTTTCAAAACAAAATTTAGGCCTTTTTTTATTAGGCATCGGACAAGTGTACGGAGAATGAGTATCAATACGGGCCCGTATGAGGCTTATTTTCATAATTAATTTTTTTTTAATTTTTTTTTGTAATAAAAATATAAATGAGACCTATTTTCATACTTTTCTCGAGTACTATCTTTACCGTAAAGTTGAAACAATTTCTGCTGGTTGGACCTACTTGGTTGACTTAACGGTGGGCAGGGGACCCATATCGGTTTCAACTATTTGCTCTCCCTGCTAGATATAATGTGCAAATTCTTCGATAGAGCACGCTTGAGTAATGCCCCACCTATGCAGCTCTAGAAAGCGTGTTTATAGGAAAGCAACTGAAAAGTTGACTACAAAGAATTTGGACGGCTGTGATAGCATTTGTCAAGACATCATCGTGTGAGGACCAGGCGTCAGAGGCATCATCTCTGATAGAGATAAAGGGTTTTTGGAAGTATCTACTCCAATAGTTTTTGGGATTTCATTATCCATACTAATGCAAACGCTTATCTCTATCATATGTATCACAAAATTCGGTTTTGATAAACTTCCAGAAAATCCCGCTATCTGTTTGTCAAAACAAAAAATCTTGTATATAGCAGCGGGTAAATAGTATATACGTACTATTTCAGGTATAGGGTTCCAGACCTGGCATCTACAAGGGGTTATTAGCTGGTAGAACTGGTATCTTTATTGCATGCTAAACTATGCTTAGAAGTTATAGAACAAGATATCAAATCTTGGTTCGATCAACCTAAAACTGATCTAGATCCAGATCAAAGCAAAACTTTCATAGTGTGAAAAATGAAAAGGAAAAGGGATTTGTATGAAATTTGAATTATTTATAGATTCGTCTTGGTTACACACAGAACACGAGTCTTTGTTTACATCATATTTTAAAACAAGAAAATCGGAAAACTCATCTCCACCATGTAATTTTTTTAGTCTTGAAATTTAAATCGTTGAAATCAATCAAACTTTAACAGAAGCCTTAAAAATGGTTTTTTTTGTAATTTTCTTTATAAAATTGGTCTAACCTATCCTCCCGTAAGCATTCAAATAGTGTTTTAGATACTACGTGGAATTCCACAATATCTAGGAGGACACTCAAAAGACGCTTGAGCGTCCTCCCAAGGAGGACAAAACCGGCTCCCATATATATATATATATATATATATATATATATATTATTGTTCAAATGTTTTAATAGTTGGGGTAATTTTTGGGTTGAGCGTATGACAGATGGTGGCTCCATTGCTTACAAATTCTTCATTCTGAAAGCCGATATTTTATTTTGAGCAGGTTGATGAGCTGTTATCCAAAGGAGTTAATGTGACTGTATACAATGGGCAGGTACGAATTCCCTTCGCTTTCTCTATTTCCCTGACCAATGTGAAAGTCTACCTGCCTTCACTATTGTTAGATCTGTTAGATTTGACCTGTAGATCTGATTGGAAGACTTACATGAATCATACCCCTAAGATCAAGCTTGGCATGTCATAACATATAGGGAAATATCCATGATCAACCATCATATAAAATCAAGTTTTTCATCTTGGGTGGGTTCTAAACACGTTAACATCATTGCCTACTTTTTGAATCCTATGATAGAGATCTTCCTCCTAATCTTTCACAGGTTTAATTTTGAGATCACGAGGATATCATCAAGCGATATAAAAAGACAAATTGATATTGACTCTAGTCCAACATGAGCTGCCCTTGGAAATAGGAGAATCATAACTGCATGACGTCACGCTATAAAAAGTGAAAATTTTGAAAGCCAAGATTCTCCTGTTTTCAAGGGCAACGGGGATTGGATTGGGTAGGACTTTATAAACTATCTTGTTTACTTGTTTCCGGAAATGGGTAGGTAAGGCTGTCGACGGCCTTGTTTGGATTGGGCTTTGGATAGGGTCAATTATATCTTATCCTAAAGTTCAAAATCCGAAAGACTGGGTTGAGCTAGACTGAAAGAGAGTTGAGCTCGCGCCAAGTACTTTCGTGCTCGAGCTTTTTATTTAAGCCCAAACTCTGACTCTAACCGGGTTCAGGATGGGTTGGATTTGATGCAATGCGGCCTTTTCCCTTAATAAATTTGGTCTTGGCTGGGTTGGGTCATTATCTAAGTTTTGGTTACCTTAAAAATTAGGTTCAACCCCAGCCCAAAAGTATAATCAGGCCAAACTCAAGTTGATTGCTTCGGTGCGTGAGCTTCCTTAAGCTCAAACCTGACTCACACTCGGCAAGGCCGAGCTCGGTATGGCGGGGGCTTGAGTCGGGCCATCGTAGCAGTGTCACCAAGCTAGGAGGGTTGTGCCCCCGTGACAGATGGTATTAGAGACAGGCTGACTTAGCTTGGGAAATTAGGTGCCGCACGCGGGTGCACGTTGAAAGGAGTGCCACCGTGACAGTTGGTATCAAAGTCAGGTTCAATCCGAAAGGGGCGATATTAGAGAGCTAGTTAAGAGGTGAAGTCCTTGGGACTAGAGAACCAGACTAATCCGGAGAGGATGACATTGGGGAGCAAGTGGGAAGGGGAAGACCTAAGAACATGGGTAAATCATAGAAGAGCTTGAGAAATAGAGAGGTAAAGGGATTACCGAGGTACTGAGGTGTTTCGAAGGCAAAATTTGTGTGCTTGGTGAATGACATGCTAATGGATAGCACTGGTATGGGACAACGTAAAGAATCAATATGCTTCTTATTCTTATGAGAAGCTGGTATGACTTCATGTTTGATAAAATATGGATGGGGCAGAGTCTAAACTAACGAAAAGGTACCAAACCTCGTGGCTAGATATTTGGAGTTGCTACTCAAGGTGAAGGCTGGGTGCCGAGGGACAAAGAACAACGTTGTTTTGTAATTGTTTGTTCGTTTTGCTACTGAGAGTGAAGGCGGGAGTTGCTAAGAGACAAAAGCAGTATTGCATGTTTAGGATACTACTCAAGGTGAAAGCTTCATAAGCCAAGAGACAAGAGCAGCATGTTGTGCTTTGAAAATGCTACTTGAGTGAAGGCGGGGGTGTCGAGGGAAGACAGAAGAGTGAAATGGGGGTGGTATAGTGAGTTCCGATGTTGCCGCGCACCAAAGAGTGGTGCTATCTTTGGGCATATTCTAGAGAAAGAAGTGTCTTCGCATCAACGAGGACGTTAACGATTTTGAGTGGAGGAGGATGTAACGGGGGCTTGCGTCGGGCCATCCTAGGTGCGTCACTTCTTCTTTGTGTCGGGGCATCGTAGGCGCGTCACCAAGTCAGGAGGGCTTCTGTTATATATACTAAACTCTATGAAAAGACACAAGTGAAATCGATTTATCTTTTTACCGAAAAGACATAATTTTCTTAAAAGACACAGATCTGAAATCTTTTAACCGTAACTTAAAAGGACACATTGGTTCAGAATTTCTCTATAAATAGAACTAAGATTTCCGTTAAAAATACAAGATATACAAGATAATGAAATAATAACATTTATTTCTCCTCTTCTTTTACGTTCTTATTTTTTTTAAAGTTTTTTTGTGTAGTAGAAAATCTGTGTGGCAGGTTCTTTCTCTAGAAAGTGTAATCTAGAAGAGAACATACAGTTATTGGCAAGATCGGGCTCTGTTGTATTCTGAAGGCAGATTCGCTGGGAACTTTATTGCATCTTCGTTTATCCGACGAAGTGGGGGCGTCTATTGTCTTTAAGACAGCGTAGTGAACTACGTGCCTCAGAGCCATTATCAATACCAATTTTTTATCAATAGCTTCACTGTAGATACTCCGAGTATATTAGTCGTGAGCCAAAAGGGCACGTAACATGGTGGCATGAAGGGTTCGTGGCACGATCACATGGTAAAAGATGTGGGGGCGTTGTGGGCGTATTAGTGTGGAGGATGACACTGGGTGTCATAGAAGGAGTTCGTGTGCTATAGGAATATGTCAAACCAATACCTTTGAGGTCTTTCCTTTATTTTCTCCAAGATGGTGTTTAACCCACATATGTGGTAAGAGAGCTACTCTCATAGTTGTCTTGCGACACTAGAAGGTGCGCAATGATTTCCTAGGTTTAAAAGGGTAGGCCTAGGACGTTGCTTCGACAATGTCGTGTATCACCCAAGGTGAGGTTGTCATGTACATCGAGTTGTGCATCGCGGTGTATATGAGTCGAATAAGAGGGAGACACTCAGAAGCTACGTGGGACTCAGTAGAGCACGTCGGCATAAGGGTCAGAAGATAATGTATGCTACTTACGAGGACCACACACCATGGTGAGTTTAGTTCGGTATGACGGCGAGACATGTTGGAATGGGACGGCATGAGGAGTTGCATGCTACTATTGCAAAGTGAAATATGAGTGTACAATATGAAGTGAAGATTGAGCAAGCCAAGCAAAGCACAGAGTTGCAAGCATGTGTATCGCGAATGGCCACGATGCGTTGATATGGTAGGCCTCGGAAAGAAGGTAATTATATGCGGGAGTTTCCGTCCTCTATGCGAGTGGTATCAAAGCTTATGGAAGGTTAGGCTGACCTCATTATAAGCGGTATTGAGGCGTCGCATGGGTGTGATATCCAGTGTTTGGTTATGCCCCCGTGACAGTGGGCTAAAGCCTGACTGTTAGCATAGTCACATAGAAGGGTGTGGGGGCTCGAGCCTCCATTTAACTCTAGAGTTTCTATTAAGTATGACTATTATATAAACTTTGTTTGTATATAATCCTTTAAATCTATGATGAAGCCTCTAAATTTGCTCCAGCTCTCCTTTTAACTCCGGAGTTTCTATTAAGTATTGCTTTTTATTATTTGTAGCTTTCACTAATAAATCTTCCTGAGTAGGCCACTGAGCCTGACGAATTGAAATCCCGATGAATAGGGTAATAAGACTCAAAGCGAATCTAAACAGATGAGACAAGTTAATTATGTCAACTAAGAATGATTACTATTATTTTATTTTATGTTTTGTCTTTTATGTTCTCTCTCACCTTATTTAACATTAGCAAGTACAAAAAAATAAAATATTATCGTCTAAAAAAACGAAACTTATTTGTAAATATTTTATCAACTTGGGTGGACCCATGTAATGATGTTTTGGTAGATACATTGAAAATAAGATTGTTTTTTATCAGATAGAGTTTAGTCCCTTTCTCTAAGAGTAACTTATTCAGACAGTTCCTTTGTAGTTGGCTGAAACCAGATTATACAATCGGGTGCCACATAAAAGAGCAGGTCGGTGATTGAGCTTAAGTAGAGTCGTCCCCTTCTAAGTATGACGCTTTTAAATCGAACGCTTCCATCAATCTAATTAGTGATGGAGGGCTCTCTCTAAAGTATTTAGGGATGGAGAGTTCTCTCTCCTATCCTAAACTCACTAAAATGATGAAAATACCCTTAAGGCATACTTCGACGTATGTTAGACGATCGTTCGGTTTATCAAACGTAGTTTTTCTCTCTTAAGTGTATTAGTCGACCGACCAATTTATTAGGTGGTCGTTCAGTTTATCAAATATAGGTTTCTCCAAAGTATATCAGTCGATCATCCAATTTATCAGAGGTCGTCCAATATTTAACTGCCACACAGAATATCAGATGGTCATTCAATATATGATTGTCCATTTTATAAGGATAATTTGATGGTTCGGATTAGAGGGGACTCTCCATAATTATTTATTGGAGAGCCCCACCTCACTAATTAGTTTTGAAAGAGGAATCTTACTCACTAAGAGCATCTCCAGCGGGAGAGCTATCCCAAGCGCCAAAGCCATTATAGCTAATCAAATATTAAAAAATGTTCTCCACCAGAGGCACTATTGACTATCCCACTATCTACAATAGATATTTGCTAATGAATAGCTAAATTTAGCTATTACTGTAGCAGTAGTTAAACATTAAAATATTTTTTTTGTTTAAATAACTCTCTCTCTCTCTTTTATTTAGTAGCAAAATAATAAAATAAGAATAAATCGAAATCGCACCGAAACCCGACACAAACTGAACTGAGCCAAACCTCATTTCGGTTCCGTTTGGGTGGCTTGAAAGCGAAAAAAATTTAAAAAATATCCTAAAAAAATAATAAATAAATAAATAAAAAGTAGGTATTTTACCTACGTCGAACCCCACCGAGACCCGACACACTGAACCGAACCGAACCCCAATTCGGTTCAGTTTGGGTGGATTGAAAGCGAAGAAAACCCGAAAAGAAACCAAAAAAAATAAAAAAAAAGTAGGTATTTTACCTACACCAAACCGAACCTAACCAAATCGGTTTCGGCTTTGGTTTTAGTTTCAGAAAAAAAAAAAATTTGAACCGAATCAAAACTGACACAAACCGAACCGAATCGAACCCCAATTCGGTTCGGTTTGGGTGGCTTGAAGCTAAAAAAACCTCGAAAAAAATGAAAAGATACCTTAAAAATAAAAAAGTAAGTATTTTACCTATACCAAATCAAACCAAATCGATTTCGATTTCAAAAAAAAAAAATTAAATCAAACCAAATGGGTTTCGATTCTGTTTCGGTTTGGGGTGTATCGAATCGGACACTAAAAATTTTGGGTTTGATTCAATTCGGCATACCAAAGTTGCAAATCTAAGCATGAGTATTAAAATATAATTAAATAAGAATAAAATAGAATATTTCAAAAAAAAAAGAATAATTAAAATAGAGTGTCACCAGCAGTGATTTTTATCCAAATTTAGCTCCGGTTGGGGGAGATGCTCCTCTAAAAAATCCTTTGGCTTTTTAAGTGTACATCGTTTCTTCACTTTTGTTTGAACACCTTTTGCAAGATTCTCACTTTGCAAATATAGAAGTAATCATTTCCACAAATAGTGGCTCATGAATTATTATATCTGTACGTGTAGAAATTTAATAATGGCGTGTGTTCTGAGAGCAATCATTTATCCGGTCCACTGTGTTATATGGTGGTCACGCCACATAAGCTTCCTTCAAAATGTCTCCCAAAACCTGTGATCTAATTATAATTTTCCTTTATTCAGTTTTGCGTAATTAGGGTCCTTTATCCACATTTACATAATTAGTTTAGCTACAGATCAAAGTGGGGCCATTGTTTCCTAATTATGAGCAAGAGAGAGTACTTAATGAAAAAAAATTCAACGGTCTAACGCAATCTCACAAAATCAGTTGTAAGGTGAGGAGTGCCTAAATTATATATAAATCACGACCTTCGAGCTCACAGGCAATGTGGGATTATTCTAACATGCCTCTATACATATTGACAGGATTAAGTCAAGCTAAATCACGTGAACAATTGAATTGGGTGACGCAAAGTAGAGAAATACCTACATTGATACTATGATAAAATTTAATGGACCTGACTCAAACTTCACAAAATCGACTTATAAGAGTGCGCCCAAATTATATATAGACCAAGACCTTCAAACCTACAGGCAAGATAGGACTATTCTAACACTTACACCTTAAAAGCCAATAACCATTATTTTTATTTTTTTTATACGGCCATTTGGCCGAGACAGCCTCGAGAATTGAAAAGCAAGCACGCATACACATGACAGTTGCGGAGCAGCGTGAGGGAGCACCAACTATAATAGTGTGACTTAACTAACGAAACCCAACCCACACCTTGTAAAGACAATGATAGAAAACATCGTAAAGGACAAGTATCGAAACCACGACCTACTCCCTCACAATGGAGGGACTGTACCAACTCTGCTAATGCTAGTTTCTTTTACTTGAATGACCTGATGTCTATCACTGAACTTTATTGTTGACCATTGGACCTCTCAACCTTCTTTGCCTTGCACTTATTATGGTTGTTAGTCATTAATCAATAATTAATATATAATCATAATCGTTGGATGACATTTATGATCATATTCCAACAATAGTTGGGCTCAAAAGGTAGGACTTAAAGTTGAAAGGCACCATAGATCTTGTCAGGTAAGGTTTTAACAAGCTAAAGCCCTTAAGTCCAACCAAACTCGATCAGATATCTCTCTAAGTTTTAAATATTAATATAAAATATATGGGTAATGATCCTCTCCGATTCCTATTGTGATTTGTTGCATGTCAGATTGGGCCAACACATATTAGGACCTATGACTCAGTGATGAAAAATCATTTCCCATGACATATATATTCTGTTTATTACCAAAAATAATTCTTAATATTACTATTTGATTTTTCCATGGTAATTAAAATGTCTATGAAGATGGATCTTAGAATTTCCTTGCCCTCATTCCAATTATCATTCTCTATCTTATCTTTAACAAAAAAGGAACTTTTAAAATATAATAATAATTATTAAAACTATATCAAAGCTCGCCTAAGTTAGCTTACAGGCTAGGTTATAGGGAGGTAGGGCCCTAACCCAGCGCCTTTGGGAGCCCAATAAACAAGGTAGGAACCCATTTATCTTTGATGATGGTTTAAACCTCTATAAGTATGGCTACTTCCATCTAAAAATACTTGTATTAATTTATTTGGACATAGCATTAGTTAGGTGTGTTCGTAATAATTTCACTAATTAATATGAGGTGTGGTTTGTTTTTCATTAATTGTGTGAACATAGAAATAATTGGTGTGCGATGAATAGTTTCATTAAGTGTAAGCAAATATTAGTTTACTGAGCAGGCGTTCTCAATTTTTATACATTTTATTCTAACTTGAGTTATATTTGGTTTGGTAGCTTGATGTCATATGTGCCACTAAGGGAACAGAAGCATGGCTCGACAAGCTCAAGTAAGATTCATTCTTTTCTTCTTATTTGAGTAGCCACTAAGAAGTCCTATGGTTTATCCCCAATAAAATTTCGGTTTCCGCCTCCACCAAAACGGAATTCCAAATTTTAATCCTTGGGTGCATTTTCAAAAGGATAGGTCAAATCGTGCCTATGGGATTACTGCAACACCTACTTTGAAAATCATTGACTACTTTAAATCAATGATTAAAATCATCTCCCGCCTAAGCTTTCACACGATATATATATATATATATATATATATATATATATATATATATATATAATTAAGACAAAAAATATCTCGTCTGATTGAAAGTCGGCAGTGGTTTTCAACATTGGTGCTCTCGACAATTTGGTAATTGTCAAACAAAGGTAGCCATTCAAAAATCCGTGTGGTCAAAATGTCAAGGTATCTTACGGATCAGGTTCAGCCTGAACATCCATTTGATCAAAGCCAGTGTCGATACTACTTGTAAAAAAAAAAAAAACACGTTCACATAAGTCAGAGGTTTTGCTTGCGCTAGCAGATAATGCATTAAAAGGTTGGATTAGCAAGTCACATCCTGTGTGCTATGATGCTCTTCAGTATCCATTTTATACTAACTCTCCTCTAGTGGTCTATTTTTGCAAGCTTAGGCTTTGTTTGACTGAACGATACCTGAGACAGGAAAAATAAATAAATAAATAAATAACTGGGATAAAAAATTCAGCCAAAATTTTACTGAAAATCATTTCTGCCCAAGACATGGGCTATTCCCATTAAAAAGAAATTTTATTTATTATCCTTTTAACCTAAAACTCATTTTTTGCAACTCGAATTTTACATGCTAAAATAGTTTGATTGCTTTGGATAAATCGATTAAAGTTTTTTTTCACCATAATTTTTTATATAATTGATCTCGAGATCATGAGCTTATCATCAAATGCTCACTTTTTTCTTTAATGTGGCACACATGTCAATACCTCTCTGTTTACGCCTGCATATTCTCTAAGAGCGCCTAACATCTCAAGCCACTAAAAAAATGTTAATATCTTCGGATCAATTGGTGGAGATTTTTTTAACAAAGATCTTTCACAACATAGATCTTAGGTGCATAGCGCATCAATCTGACGGTCAGTTTTTAATTTCCTGTATCACCGGTACCCAAAAAAATGACTTCAATCATATAACACACATCATGCTCAAGTGTGACTTTAGGGCCATTTTTTGGGGACTGGGGACAAATGGAATTACAAACTGACCGTTTGATAGGTGCTACATAATCTTAAGATTTATTTTATAGACGATCGGAGTGAAAACAATCAACCTCATCTAATCCAAAGCAATCAACAGTCTTCAAGAGATCTAGGACATGGGCACTTTTAGAGAACGCATAGACGCGAACAGAAGTACTCATAAACAGTGTCGCCAATGAATGTAACCCAACCATCTAAGTTACTTAATTTTAAGGCTATGATCTAAAGATCATAAGTGAAAAGATTGACACCAAGCATAATCATTATCATATGACTCAATGCACTCCAAAGTCATTATCCGATTCAACAATTGATTCCATCGAATCATATGATAGAGATTGAGTTTTGCTCCACTCTTTTTGGTCGTAGATCTGTAGATCATGACTTTTCTATCTGACGATTTAGATGCAACTTCACCTCATAATTGTATCATTCATTTACACTGTAAAATTGTAACCTCACCCCATCTCCTCCGGCCAACATGCATTGACTGCTTTGAATCTGGCAAAGGAGATGGTTTTTTATCCCAATCTTCCACATGATGCACCTTGAGATAATGGGTATATTATTAGATGATTTTTTTATTTCATGTGGCACTCATTCCAAAAAATGACCCGTGATTTGTAGTTGAGCTTGATATATGTTTCACAAGTTTAGAGTTACTGTTTGAGATGCATACCATGCGGAATAAAAAACTAACTATCTTAGTATATGCCCATGATGTCAACCCATCTTCTAAAATGTTTGGATAAAAAAAATTCACGTTCTAATTTAAAGCAATTAATGCATTTTGGCCCGACGAGATGGGATGAGCGTGAAGACCGGTGCCTTAGGAAATTATTTTTACACAATTTAGCCAAAAAGGTGAAAAAAATAAAATCAAACCATTGTAATATTTTAAAAATAAAACTTCTCATGAGTTTTTTTAGTATAATAATATACCCATGATCTCAAGGTGCATCATGTGGGAGATTGGGATCCCGAAAAGTGAACGGGATCAGTATACCATCAATTGTGAATCACATGCACTTTTTAGGATTTGTGTCATGTGGAATCAACATCTGACCGTTTGATAGCGTCATTTATGTTCATTTCACTAAAAATAAAACTTCTCATGGTGACAATATCTATCAGGTGCTCACATCACACTCAAATGTGATTTTAGTTGCATTTGATTTTAGTTGCATTTGATGCGTGCCATCTGATTTTAAGGCACTTTTTTGGGATTGGTGACATGTGAAATAAAAAATTGAGTGTCTTATAGGTGCACCATGATTTCATGATCCCTTTCGTAAAAGAATGGAAGAAAAAAAAGATCTTTATCATCTAATTTAAAGCAATCTGATTTAAAGCAATCAATGATTTTTTTAGCATAGGTGCCTAGCAAGATTCGGTGGGTACACTTAAAGCTACCCATTTTAGCGGCCTATCGATCATAGGTACCTTGCTTTTGGGTCGGGTCAACCCAATATCCTACCTGCCCGACCTGGGTTTACTACTAAGTCGTGTTGGGTGTGAGGCACCCGACCACGCGAATCCCAACTACGGATATATAAGGGCCAAAACTGTTTGGATCATTCGGTGGGATGAACCATACCCGACAGAGTATAGTGGGTTTCTAATCGGGTCAGGTCAGACATGTATCCTTCACTCTTTGGTTGGGTTGGGTCGGATCTAGTAAGACATTTGCCAATTTCTGATCGGACAAGCAAAATTTCGGTGCATCTCGACCCAACCCTATATATCGGGTCTAGTCTGGTATCCGGTAGGGCCAAAAGTTAGGTCCGCTTAACCCGTCTAGCCACTCGATCCAACCCGATGGATCAATGGTATATATTCTACCCAATAAAAGAGTTAGTCTACACTCTACAATGAGTGTCCAGCGGCCGCCTCAAACTACATATCTATGCCGTCATGCCTACATCCAAGGCATGGAAGTCTCGTAGCTGTGTGGTCTCTTTTAATGCAAATGATGGGTGGACACCCATATCATTGTAGACTAACTCCATATAAAATTATATCAAGGCAAGGGTCAAGCAAATTGGTTGGGTCCAACCTGATCCAAACCAACAGTCGGGATCAAGGATCAAAATTTTGGGCTTCATTTCGGTTTCAGAGGGGACCAAAATCAAAATTTTGGACCGAAATTTCTATCAAAAATTTCAACCTTATACAAAAATGACCGAAATTTCGATCCCATATTATCGTTTCGGTGGTGACCGAAACCGATAATTTCAGCTGAAATTTTGATCTTCGGTCGGATAGATTAATCATGCCCAATCCAACCCAATTGGGGACCCCAATCTGAGTTGATAACATGATTCTGACACAGTCACCAAGCTTGTTGATCGGTTCTGTGCAAGTGCATGAAATCATGCCCAGGATTCATAAAATAATTCTTTCTATCAATGCTAAAATATAATTGAAAAAATCTCATTGTAGCGGTGTAATGGCATTAATTTTCTTAGACTTGAGTGCTAACCAATATAATGGCGCTCAATTCCCATAGTATCATTCACAACATGAATGCTATTATGAAAAGAAAAATAAAATAAAAATTATCAACATATAAAAAGGTATTTTTTATTTATATAAAAATATATAAAACGTATTTTTCGTTTCAAATATATTTTATAATATATATATATAATATATATTCCTTTTTCTTTCTTTGTCTGGGTGACTATGGTAATGGCACGTTGCCAATTAGTTTTCCTGACTGATTATAATTTTATTTTAATTTTATACTTTTTTTTCAGATGGGCTGGGCTAGGAACTTTCAAAAACTTGGAACGAGTCCCCCTTTATTGCGACGGTGGGGAGGGTGATACAAAAGGATTCCTCAAGTCGTACAAGAATCTGCACTTCTATTGGATTTTGGGAGCAGGCCATTTCGTAAGTCTTCCAGATTTCTCCCTCATTCCATCCAAAATTGATATTTGGTGCACATCGTGCATGGGTCAATCCCCCCCCCCCCCCAAGGAGTGAAATGAGCATAAATGGCACTATCAAATGGTCAGATGTTGATTCCACATGACACAAATCCCAAAAAGTGCATGTGAATCACAATTGATGGTATATTGATCCCGTTCACTTTTCGGGATCATGTTGAATCAACATCGGACCGTCTAATAATAGACCTATGAGCTCAAGATCCATTGTGTGGAAGATTGGGATGAAAAATGATCTCCATCAACGGACTGAAAAGAGCCGGCATACTTTTCCTTTGTTTAAATTAGGTGTCCATAACATAAACAGGTGTGGCAGTAATGGCAGCCTTAAAAGAAGTTAGTATTAGCGTAAATGGCATAACGCTTGGTGACTTTGTACTCGGGTCCTGTTTTTCGATGTGTCACATACCACCAGCATGTGGACAGTCTGATAAGTGTGCCATGGTGTAAAAGATTGGAACTGATCGATCTCTTGTATTATTCAAATCCCATAATCTTATCTAAAGTTAAAGGCACTAGCATAGCCACATAGAAGGGTGTGGGGCTCAAGCCCTCATTTAATTCTAGAGTTTCTATTAAGTATAATTTTTATGCTACCTTTGTTTGTATATAAGCGCCCAACTCTATAATGTAGAAGCTCCCAAATCGATAATAACATAACTACTAATATTATATTTATCATTTGTAGCCCCCACCAATAAAAATTCTTGGCTGCGCTCCTAGTACCGTTAATATTAGATAGCATTTGATTGGATTGAATAAGGTTATCCTAATCATTTTCGTTCCAAGTATTTAAAATTGATGCACGATCTTGAGACCATGAGCATTAAATCATAGGAAACTCATAATGGTTTTACATGACACACATCTCAAAAAGTGATCCAATTACTAAGACCATCAGCACTCGAGTCGAATATTACCTAATACTAACTCGTTAAAACTGTGTCGATAAATTGGGCATATAGTCACAATAGGTGCCGAATTTTCAAAAATTTCTGAATAAATTCACAATTTTTTTTTTGCAACAAATTTATCACAATTCGTTTGCACTTATTCTTTTAAAAAAATTGCAAAATTTAGGAACTTTTTCAATAAGCCATTACCTTTTTTAAAAAATTATATTTCTATCTTATTTTCTTATTTTCTTATTTTTTTAATTTTCTATCCCAATTTTTTCTTGAACTTATCAAATTTCAAATTTTAACCTTGCTGAATTATTGTCGACCCCGACTTTGTAACTGTTTTTGGGAAGGTTTCTAGCGCTTCAATTGTTTTGAAAAATTGTGTAGAAGCGACCACCCCACTCACTGCCTCTGTCGCCCTCGATCTCATTGCAGTGCCACATGAACACTACAAAGGCCGCGTGAGTCCATGGCACCACTCCCCTGGATCACTTTTCTCCTATGATTTGAAAATTTAATTATAAAACTAAAATATGCTAATTAGCTTTGATATGTTGAATTGGATGATAGAAATCGTGCTTAATGCCATATTTGGCAACAAAAGATTTTTATGTCATTGTAGCTCTGGTCTCAAAATTAGGTCTTTCTTTTTGTACTATGGGAACCTGCTAATAATTTGATTCTTAACAATCCTAAAGATTCTCTATTATCACATATCCTCCCTGCAATTATTTATTTTAAAAGGGAACTCTAATATCAACCTTGTTGGCTATTATTTTATAAGGAAATTTTCTAATACCACCGCCTTTCAAAATTAATTTTTTAAATACTCCCGATATTTTTGTAAATATTTGATAAACTTACTTAAAACTTAGTTACCTAAATGTCCTTTCAACTATAAATATTCACCTTAATATTTATATTTTAAATATAATTTTTACTATTTTTTAGATTAAAAATTAATTTTTATTTTTACATGTTTTTATTATTTTTCTCAAAGTTTTTCCAAAATTTTGGATTTTTTTTTTTTTTTTTAATATTTATTTCAATTTTTCTTGCCTGAAAAAAAGTATAATTCTTTAACTTTTTTTTTTTTTTTTTTAGTATAATTGTTACTAGCCTATTGGCTTAGCCTACAAACCCATTTTCTAAAATTTTCCTCTTTTAACGATAGGATTGGCACTAAGTTGAATATTCATAGTTGAGGAGTATTTAGAAAACTAAAATTTAAGTACAGGATCTATTGGATATTGACGAAAATACAGGAATGATTTAGAAAAGTTACTTTAAAGGGTGTAATTTTAAAAAATTTCCCTATTTATTTTATATACGCTTTATTAATTTTTTGTTTTTTTTTAAAATACTCTAATATCAACCGGGTTGGTCGATACGTATTCGACCGATATATGCCACTATATATATATATATATATATATATATATATATATATATATATATATATATATATATATGCCACTAGATTTAACCGAATTTTCAATTTTAACCGAAATTCTAAAATAAAATTTACTGACTGAAAACTGAATTGTACTTACCCTACACAGGGCTAGGCTAGCATGAAAAGGCATCCTATATTCTTATGCCATTGGTTCCTATCAAGCGTATTTCTAATACTCTAATATTAAATATTTGATTTGAACAGGTACCCGTTGATCAACCCTGCATAGCTTTAAAGATGGCCGGTGACATCACCCAATCTCCCGCCGGATCTTAGTATTGGATTTAGACCAAACCATTTTTCTTATTTTTTATTTACGTTTATTTTCGACGGAAACCAATTATTGATTTACATTTATAAAAAGCGCTCGCCCAAAGTTTGAAGAGTGCAAAGGGTCTCAGATATATAATTGTACTTAGAGTTTTAAACATGGCGGATTGTTCTATACATTATTGTTCTCTATGTATGTGAAAATTTTAATCAATAGAGGAAGAAGACAATAAGATAAAGAAAATCATACAACCCCATTTTACAAATCTTGTTTACTTTCATTCAAAGTGAGTATCCCAGTAAATCAAATCTAATCATAAACTCTTAAAATAATTATAATTTTAATAAATTTTCTAAGCTAACCTTAATCAGATTTAAATGATCCTATCATGCTCAATCTTTCCTAAAACCTTTTATGTAGCTACAATTTGGACACTAGATTTGTAATGTTTCTACTCATACGAGATATATCATAAAAGGGAGCTACAACTTGCACACCAAATTTTTACTTTAAAAAAGGTTTTAGGGACATGTGCAACGTGGACTACCACCTAAGCAGTCTGATTTAAAGGTCCATCTAAGCAGTCTGATTTGAAGGTCATGATTTACAGACCTTTTATCCTAAAGATGGGCACGAAACACAGTCTCTATTATCTAATTTAAGACGGTCAATCATTGAATCATATAAAATGCTTTGACTACTGCTGAATCAAATGATAGAGATTATGTTTCATGTCAATCTTTGGTATCAATGAGCGGTACATGAGGAACTTCATATCAGACAGCTTAGATTGCGTTCCACGTGGCATAGGTCCCAAAATTATTAAGTCTTTATTTTTAACTAGTGCCACGGTACAAATCTTGTGTGTAATCCCATCATAAAATTATCTCGTCACATGTCACTTTGAAGGAAAAAATGATATTATTGATAAATGGTAGAGGCGCTTGATCGTGCTTTGATGGTGGCCACCTCCTATTTGTAAAATCCATCATTATCTAGGGAGTCTGGGTTTATCAAGTCTTGAGATCATGGCCATGTCACCATATGGTCAATTTTTTATTCCACGTGACACACATCCCAAAAGAGTAACCCAAATATCACATGGTATACATAATGCTCACAGGTCACTTTCTGTGGTGTGTGCTATGTGGTATAAAAAATTGACCAATTGATGATAATCTCAAGATTAATTGTGTAAAAGATTGGAATGAAAAACGTTCTCCATGGTCTTATTCTAAGAAGTCAAAGGTAGGGCAGCCCCTATTTTTATGGTATTTGTTATTGGATAATTTTGTTCACCCTACGCAAAAATTGAAGGGTGCTTATGTTTGAAACCCTATAAAACTCGTTGACCACTTCAAATGAGACAATGGAGATTGGTTTTTGCCTCGATCTTCCACAGGATGGATCTTGAGACCATCAACGTAACATCAGACTGTCTATTTTAGATTCCATTTGGTACATATCCTAAAAAATGGCCCTAAAATTAAGTGGCAATCATGACACTCAAACTTGATTTTAGGGTCATCTTTTGGAGATATGTACCACGCAGAATTAAAAATAGATCATTTGATGTTATGCACATGGTCGCAAATCTATCCTGTGGAAGATAGGGGTGACAAAATATCTCCATCATCTAATTGGATGCAATCTATAGGTTTGAGGGGTTTTCAAAAGTAGACGCCCATCAAAGATTACATGGGTGCGAAATAATTTGTTTAGGGGAGCTAAAACTTGCAGACAAGATTTGTTTCATGGCACATGGTTAAACAGAAAGGCTTTGTTATGTTTTGGATTTGTTGTGCTTGGAACACCATTTAAGTGATCTAATTTGAAGATCATGATGTGAAGATCTTTGAGGCAAAAAATTAACATGAATAGTAAAATTATATTATGTGATTTGTCAGAATCAACAAATCAAATATTTGCCTTTGACTATATTAAATCAGATAATAGAGATCGCTTTTCATGTGTCAGGATATAAATCTTGTGTGCTAGTTTTAGCTCCCTTTCTTTAGGAGCATCATCATATAAGATGAAAGATCCAAACACACCTGGCTTCAACCAACTGAGATGCAAACTACCAGTAGCCCTGCTCCACTTACAGGGAAGTGTCAACGACATACATCCAAGCCGTCCTTGAGATATGGGTACTTTTATTAACACCCACTCAATCTGGACAGCAGCATACTCAAAACCATTGACATCTTTGAAGCATACGATAGAGAGTGTTTTTTTCCAAAAAGTAAAAGAAGCAAAATCACGTGACTTATATTATGCTCAAACTTGATTTTACAGATCACTTTTTTGGGATGTGTGCTAACAATCTCAATTTTGAAAAAAATGACTGTTCTCTGATATGTTCGTAATCTCAAGATCCATTACATGAAAGATTGGAGCTATAACAGATCTCTATCCTGTTAGTCTAAGCAATCAATGTTTTCTTGTAGGTGCCATCCAAGATTTGGTAGGTGCTACTAAAGTTACCCGACTTGAGATAAATCACTGAAAACTTGCCAAAAATATATATCGGTAACCTGGGCCGGGGCAGGCTACCGTCCATTTGGCTTTGATCCAGCTTGGTCTAGTCTGCGCTACTAGCACCTAGCCCGCTAGACGTACCGGGCCGGGCTAGCGGAAAAATTCAGATTTTTTTGTGCCAGATCGTGGCCCGGTTGCCTGAGTGATGCATGACCAATTTGGCAGAGAGGTTATCCCATTGACAAATGCTTTTGAGTGATGGATGCATGACCAATTTGGCAAAGAACTTATCCTATGGTCCGCTCGGTGCACCAGTTGGGTACTTAATAATATAGGATATGCACCTAATTATATCTTAGTGCCCAATTAAATTCAAATTCAAACCTTTTTTGGCCGACTTCTCTAACTGAGGTATCTTAACAATTGTTATTGCATCTCTACATAATCACATAAATCATACGTATTTTTTTTCTCTTACATGGCATCATCTTCTTCACCTGCCATCCCCTCTCTGGGTTCCTTTGCTCATGTGGTGTCAATCAAACTTAATTGAACAAATTATTCTGTTTGGCTCGCTCAGATAGTACCGGTTCTCAAGAGCTCCAAGCTTCTTGGAATTGCTAACGGTACCATCACGTGTCCCTCTCAGTTTGATGTTGAAGAGAATGGATCTCCATCTACCAAGGAATCACAAGCATTCCTGGAATGGCAGCAGAAAGATCAAACAATATTGAGTTGGATCAATGTCACTTTATCTCCAGCCATATTGGCCACTGTTACTCGACTTCACATAGCCCACGCGGTTTGGGAATCACTCGAAAAGTGTTTCGCGGTCAGTTAAAATCTCGGGTTTTGCAACTAAAACATCAACTGCAAATCACTAAACGGGGCGATCTATCTATCTCTAACTACCTCGACAAAATGAATCAAATCACCGATGATCTCGCTCTTGCTAGAAAACCTGTTGATGATGATGATATGACAACGTTAATCATGAATGGTGTTGGGCCTTTATATGAGGCCACGGTCAATTCGGTCCTTGCTCGGGACTCGCCTATGACTCTTGATGATCTCATCGGACTACTTCTTAGTGCCAAAATGCATCATGGCGAATAACATGCGTTTCCCATTGAGTCTGACAACTGCTTTGTTTACTCATAAGGTGCGACATAATCGGCGTGGTCGCGGTGGGTTCTCAAAGAATGCATCGCATCGATCAAACGACAAACTTCATAATACGGCAAATGCTTCGACCCACCCGGAGTTTGGATCCAAATCTCTCCCTTAGTTTGGATCGAAACCTTAGCATACGGTATGTCAAATCTATGGTCGTAGTGGTCATCCAGCAATTGATTGCTACAATCAGTTGAATCTAGCCTATGATGGCCATGTGCCTACCAAAAAGTTTGCTGCCATGGTTGCATCTTCATCATCGTTCGCTAATCAACAATGGTTTAGCAATTCAGGGGCTTCTACTCATATCACTCAAGATCTCGCCAATTTATCTATTCATAATGAGTATAATGGACCCGATAAAGTGGCCGTAAGTGATGGATCAGGTTTGTCCACTTTCAATATTGGGTTATCTGTGTTCAATGTTAATTCATCTCCCTTTCGTTTGAAACAAATCCTACATTGCCCTAACATTGCTACGAATTTACTTTCGGTACATCAATTTTCCCGTGATAATAATTGTTCTTTCATTTTTTCTGCTGATGGATTTTGTATAAAGGGCAATGCAACAGAGAGGATGCTTTTTCGAGACAAGAGTGAGAATGGTCTTTATCCGATTCGTCTTCATCAACTTTCATTCAATATAAGCCGTGCTCCAGTTGCTCTCTTGGCTGAAAATGCTACTGTTTCTACATGGCATCAACGGCTCGGACATTCGAGCACTTCCACTTTAAGTTGCTTAGGGTCAAATAAATTTGTTTTATTTAAAGACTCTGTCACTAATTTTAAGTTTTGTGATCTATGCCATTCAGCTAAAAGTACTCGACTTCCTTTTACATTGTCTCATTCTATTGCTATTGCTCCCTTAGAACTAGTTCATTTCGATGTTTGGACATCTCCTTATCCCTCCGTACAAAGATTTAAATATTATTTGCTTTTTGTGGATGATTTTTCGCGTTATTCGTGGATATATCCTATGCGATATAAACATGAGAGTAATTTCTTATGTTGAGAAATTACTCTCTCACTCCTTAAAATCTCTCCAAACTGATGGAGGAGGTGAGTACACGAGCTTACGTCTCAAGGACTATCTATACCATCATGGGATTTCTCATCGTCTAACTTGTCCTCACACTCTGAAACAAAAAGGGGTGTTCGGACGTAAGCATCGCCATATAGCTGATATGGGATTAATCATTTTAGCCGCAACCAGCATGCCTTTTTCTTATTGGGTTGAAGCTTTCAATACTTCCATGTATTTAATTAATCAGCTACCTACTAAAATTCTTAATTTCATATCTCCTTATGAGAAATTGTTCTCTAAAGCTTCGCTTTATACCTATCTTCGTGTGTTTGATTGTAGTTGTTATCCATTTCTTCGTCCATGTAATGCTCACAAATTACAATTGCGCTCTACAAAATGCGTCTTCTTAGGTTATTCTCTTGACCATTGTGGGTATCGCTGCTTAGATATGGAGACGGGGCGTATTTTTCTATCACGCCATGTGATCTTTAATGAAGATGAATTTCCTTTTACGAATCGGATAATGGCCTCCACACCCACTTTTAGCAACCATCTTGTTGAAATTCCTTCATTTTCGACTCACCCTGCCCCAACCACATGTCATACCTCATCTATGCCCCTCATTAACGACACCACCTCTCCTATACCATCTGATAGCTTCTCTAACCCACCTGATGTTCCCTCTCCTTTAATTAATCCCCTTCACACCTCTCCTATGCCCACACTTTCCTCAAATTCAACTGGTGTTGTGCCACCTCCGCATCACCCAATGTTAACACATTTACAAGATGGAATCCGCAAACCGAATCTAAAGTATGCTCTCTCAACCTCCCTTCCAATCACGCCCACTGAACCAACTTGTTTCTCTAAAGCGGTACTTGATCCTCAATGGTGTTCAACCATGTTTGAGGAATTTGCGGCATTGTTGAAAAATGGCACTTGGTTGCTTGTCCCTTATCACTCATGCATGAATGTTCTCTCCAATAAATGAGTGTACAAGATAAAGTAGCGATTCGACAGCTCGATTGAACGGTTTAAAGCTCGTCTCATTGCAAAGTTTCGTTGCCAATGGTTTTCATCAATAGGAGGGCTTGGATTACACGGAAACTTTCAGCCCTGTGGTCAAGCATACCACTATTCGTACTATCCTTGCACTTGCAGTGCATAATCATTGGCCTATCCGACAACTTGATGTTCAAAATGCTTTTCTTCATGGTTTTTTAAGTGAAGAGGTTTACATGCGCCAGCCAAGAGGGTTTGTAGATTCTCAATTTCTGGATCACTTGTGTCGCCTATGTCGATCTCTATATGGCTTAAAACAGGCTCCCCGAGCTTGGTTTCAAAGATTTGCATATTATGTTGAATCACTTGGATTTGTGTGTTCAAAGGCAGATTATTCTCTATTTACTTATCATGAGAATGGTGTAGTTCTCTTCCTCCTTGTATATGTAGATGATATTCTCGTCACTGCCAATAATGTGACCTGCATCGCCTGCTTAATCTCCACTCTGCACTGAGTTTTTGCAATGGAAGACTTAAGTTCTTTGCACTATTTTTTAAGAATCGAGGTTATATCCTCTATAGCTAGTTTACATCTCACACAGACTTCCTATGCTCTCGATCTTCTTCGTCGCACTAAAATGGAACATACGAAGCCCATTGTTTCACTTGCTGCAAGTGATAAGAAGCTTGGTGCTTTTGATGGTAGTCGGTTATCTGATCCGACTAAATATCGTAGTGTTGTCGGGGCTCTCCAATATTTAACTTTAGCTCGCCCTGATTTTGCTTTCGCAGTGAATTAAGTGTGTCAGTTTATGTATCGTCCCACGACGGTGCACTGGACAACAGTCAAGTGCATCTTGTGTTATATTAAAGCTACTATTCATCATGGTCTTCTATTTTGTCATAGCAATTTGAAAATTGAGGCCTATTCAGATGCGGACTATGCGGGTTGCTTTATTCATCGTCGATCCACTGGAGGGTATTGTGTGTATCTTGGATTTAATCCGATTTCTTGGAGTGCCAAAAAACAATGCACTGTGTCTCGATCGAGCACTGAATCCAAGTATCGCCAACTTGCTTTGACGGTTGCTGAACTTTCATAGCTTCGATCATTGTTTTGTGACTTGCGGCTTCCGATTCATTGTGCTCCGTTAATCTGGTGTGACAATATGAATTCAATCTCTTTGGTCTCCAATCCCATCTTTCATGCTCGCACGAAGTATTTGGAAGTTGATTATCACTATATGCGTGAAAAAGTTGCTCGGCGTGAATTGGATGTTCGATATATCCACGCCACTGATCAGATTGTTGATATATTTACCAAGGGATTATCACCTTGCCATTTTTCAGTATTACGTAACAAGCTCATGGTTCGTCCCTCCCTCCTGATCTTGAAGGGGAGTAATAGAGGATATGCACCTAATCATATCTCAATGCCCAAATAAATTCAAATTCAAACCTTTGTTGATCGACTTCTCTAACTGATGTATCTTAACAATTGCTGTTGTATCTCAATAGAATCCCATAAATCATGGGAACTGTTATTTGTGAATTCTCATATGTACACAGGAGATTAAAGTGAATAAGATAGTGAATTGTCTTATTTCACTTAATACCAACTATTTGTTAATTGAGCGTATATACAATGCACCACCCAACTTCATGTCCACAATACATTGTGTAGGTGTGGAGACACACACGACCTTTAGGGGCCTATAGATCTGTGAGCATCTTAAAGACCATGTGGGGTTTAACTAAATCATTTGTATGATGGTGATTAGTACGATTATCATTATCATTAGTGCCGAATCTGATTTATTTAGGGTTTACTTTATGAGCTTTATTTAGATGAACTTTTTGTAACTTCATAATCCTTTACATCTTTTCTCAAAGTCTTTTTCTGTTAAGAGTTAGTCTAAAATGAGTGGACATGAGTGGTTGTGCGATGTGCACAGGCTTCGAATACATGGAACTCCGTACATGCCATTAGTAGTATAGATATCTGTGGACTGTTTTAATGCACATAATGAGTAAACACCCATTATAGGCTTAACTCCTTTTGTTTGGATAAAGTGAAAGGTTGATTGGACGATAGTCACACACATAAAATCATTATTATTAGATATGAATGAAAGTATCACCATCTTTCATTTTAGCGAGTCATACCATATCAGTGAAAAGGATTGAACCCATGTTTAAGGGTGCTTTTATTTTCAATCGAAGATTCTTCTTTCTCAACCTTATTTTCTGTTCTTATGCCGATTACTCATTTAATAATCAAAGCACACATCTCGGAAACTGATCTAATAATCATATTTGCCTTATACCCATGATCATGGATCAAAATTTCAGCCGATACCGATACGTATCGGTATTGGTATCAAACGATACATTCAACACGAACGATACATTCAATGTATTGTTCAATGCCAGATACATTCAATGTATTGTTCAATGCCAACTGGTACTGATATGTATCGCCCGATACGTATCGTTTTGGAGCTCGAATGATACGTATCGGTAATCCGATATTTTGACCTATGCCCATGATCATGTTCACATTTTTTTAATTTGTGCCATGTGCAATCTAAAATGATCGTCTAATGGTTGGCCATGAGTTCAAGATTCATCATGTGGAAGATTGGGGCGAAGAAGACATGGATCAAAATTTCGGCCGATACCGATACGTATTGGTATTGATATCGAACGATACATTGAATGTATCGTTTAATACATTCAATTGTATTGAATGTATCGAACGATACATTTAATATATCGTCCGATACCAACCGGTATTGATACGTATTGTTCGATGCGTATCGTTTTGGAGCACGGACGATACGTATCAGTAACTCAATATTTTGACCCATGGAAGAAGATCTACACCATCTGATTCAAATAGTCAAATTTTTAAATAGGTTACACTAAGGTTGAGAAGAAAGAAATTTGGATTGTAAATAAAGCTATCTCACGTTTAGTCGTCGGCTCACTAGGAGTCTAGGAGGAAAATGAAAGCGTTAAACCGATATTTCGGTGAGCGTCGAGAGCGAAAGAAAACTTAAAATAAATAACAAAAAAAATGAGAGTTGATTTAATAAGGCGGGAAAAATCTTTGAGTGCTCAATAAGTAAGGGAAACTAAATCGAATTCGAAGGCTTTAAAACTTCCGTTTCATTCGGTCTTTCCCCGCCAAACTTCTATTTACGTTCCGTAGGGTTAGGGTTTGCGGAATTAGGGTTTCAGGATTTCGGTTTATAAATTTTTCTGTGACTCGAATTTTTCGTTTGTGAAAACTAGCTGTTCTGTGATTTCAGTTTATTGAGAATCGATGGCGAGGGTTGTTAAAAGGGAACCGGGCAGCAGCCGTGGCATCCCGCCGGCTACCGGACAGGATGAGGGTGGCGAATCGAGTCGTCAAGGCCCGATAGAACGGCGAGTTCTTCGATCGCGGTATCTGGCTATGAAGAATTTAATCAACGGTGTGGACTCGTGTTTCTTTATTTAGTAGATCTTCCTTCAATCTCTATTTTTTTTATATTCATGTTAGGGTTGATATTTTGTCTATTGCAGATGAAAGAGATGATCTTTCTGGAGTAGATGCTGAGAAATTCAGGTCCTTAATCCACGAAGTAGACAACCTTCATGAGCAAGGTAATCTGCAAAATTAGATCTTTTGTTTTGACTTGCTATTTTATTATATTATTATTATTTTTTTTTTCCTGAGAGAGTTCTTCATTGTATTGTTTAATTTTTCAATAAGTATGACAAATGTCTTAAGACTCCGAAGTAATAAGGGCTTAGCTTTCTGCTCTGTCGAAGCTTAGGACTTTTCAGTGTATTATTTAGGTGCTTAACAAATGGTATCAGGGACAGTACCATGTCTAGGGTTCGAGTCCTCGAAGGGAGGACATGGTGAAAGGCTACCTAGGCCCATGAAATGGGTATAGAGTGAAAGGTGCCATTGAGTGGGCCACTATAGACGTCAGCTGCAGAGGGCGGTGGTGTGCTATGACCAGGGGTTTAAAGTTTGATATATATCGGCATATCAGCTGGGTCCCAGGCCGACTAGTATCCTATATGTTAACCACCTTTTTTATTTAACCGCCTTTTTTTATTTCTAAAATAATAAAAAAACATAAAAAATATTATAAAATTTGCAAAAATAAAATTTTTGGTATTTTGTCTGAGTCATATTCGATTCATGATCTGATACGGTCCAATGTTTGAACTGTTTGACCTGATTTTTGACCCTAAATAGAAGCAAGGTGTATATCAATATCGGATGGGTCCTAACCTGATACATATTGGGTGATATGTATCAGTTATGGCCAATGTTTAAAACCATGGTTATGACCCCAAAGTAATTAGGGTTCAAGTTATGGATGGATAAATGATTAGGCCTTTTTTTGTGTTGGTTAAGACCTTTTTTCACTTCTTGTATGTATTGTACTTGATGGTTAGGTGATGATAATTGCTAAAAATAAAGTTCCCTCTCTCTGGGAATATTATGATTGATAACATAACCAATTTTCGATACAAATAACAATTTCTGATACAAATAACCAATTTCTGATACAAATAACAATTTCTTTTGTTATTATAATAATTATTATTGTCATTTTTTAAAGGTATTATTAGTTTTTAAAAATTTGACATATTTTAAAACCATACCCGAAAATAGAAAAAGAAGTGCGAAATCGCAGAGATCGATCAGTCTAACCTGATATTATTGGTTTGTAATGGCCTATAAAGATCAGTAATAATGGTACATACCGACAATTTACAGCTATTGGTTTGCATTGTTTAGTTTGATGGCTGAAATTTATTAGTTATAGCCACTATCATGGGCCAAGGCTAAATAACTAGAGATATTTTTTGAAAATTGCTAATGGTAATTGTACCTAGTGAACAATTTTTTATTATTGATTGTTATTATTATTATTATCATTTGGTTATTGCATTTGACAATAGACTTCTGGATGTTTGTGTAAGACCCTGTTTGTCACGTTCTACTCCAAAATCCGTGTAGATCTCCCTTAGTTAACGTGTGTGCCAAGATGGATGGGTTCTTCTTGATTGATCAAGGCTATAAGTTACACATCCCTCATCTGTTTACTTGAACTTATTAAATCAAAAGACTAAATGTTATGTTTTAAAATGGGTTGAAGATTTGTTCACAGCGAGCTGTAGGAGTCACCACAACGGGTTGTCACTGCTGCAGTCTTTCAGTGGTCACAATGAGCTGTGGTTGTGTTCACAGCGCGCTGTGACCACAACTCACTGTCACTTGAATCACAACGAGCTGTGGTCTTTTGCGACAGATCTTCAACCATGCTGAAAAGTTGCTTTTTGGACTTTTCTGGATGTCAATCCTTTGAGGGGTGTTAGGGTTTTTGTTAAAAGGCTTTTTTGGATTAAGGAAAGGCAAGAAAACTAAGAGAGCTTCTTCCCTTGGTGAAAAGAACCCTAACTTCATCTTCTTCCCTTTTTGAATCATTTGATTTTGGAAAAATAATTTTCATTCAAAAGGTTTCTTCTTCTTTTATATCATTTAGAATATTATTTAGCTCAAGTGAGTTGAGTGTGGTTATCCCTAGAGATTAGGGTGTGTGATTGTTAGACTTGTGGAGATCAAGGTGGTTCATTGTTAGTTCATCAACGGTAAAAGAAAGCATCCAAATCGGAAAGCTATGGAGGCAACCTGTGGCGGGAGGTTGATTTGCATGGGGGTTTGACAGGGCATGTGCATGTGTTTGTATATCATTCGGAACTCCTTGTAATTATTTATTTCATAGTGGATTTGGTGTGTGGACTTCGGTCTCGTGGTTTTTCCAATGATTGAGTTTCCACGTAAATCTCGTCTTGTGGTGATTGGTGTTTTTAGTGTAATTTGTAGATTAATTAGAATTAATCGAATAGCCTAATTAATTTCGTAGAGTGACGGAATTTCAATTGGTATTAGTGACAGTTCGCTCTTTTTGATTCTTTTTGAATTGAGTGTCTATGGTGTATTCAGAAAGTTCTGATTTACCTAGAGAAGGCATTTCCACAACCCGACCTCCGTTATTTGATGGTCATAATTATCCGTATTGAAAGGCTAGAATGAGGGCTTTTCTCAGATCTATGGATATTATGATTTGGTCTGCTGTTGAGACCGAGTGGTCTCCACCTCAAGAAATGATACATTTAGATGGAATTGAGAAAGTGACTATTAAACCCGCTAACTGTTACAGTGATTAAGAAAAATAGGCTGCAAATGATATTCTAGAGCCTTGTATGCCATCTTTGGGGCTATAACGACTTCTGAGTTTAAGAGGATTTGTAATTGTGAGGTGGCCAGAGAAGCTCGATTGATCTTAGAGACCACCTTTGAGGGGACTCCACAAGTAAAGATTAACAAATTGCAAATGCTAACGATGCAATTTGAAAGTCTTAGGATGGATGATGATAAGTTTACAGACTTTTATACCAAATTGAATGATATTATCAATGAGTCTTTCTACCTTGGGGAAGAGATACCATCTTATAAAATTGTCAGGAAGGTTCTAAGATCCTTGCCTGAAAGGTTTAGACCAAAGGTGATTGCTATCTCTGAAAGTAAGAGCATTGATAAGATCAACATTAATGAACTTGTGGGATTTCTTCAAACGTATGAATCTGAGATTCAGGTCAGCCAAAAGCAAAAAGTGTTGCTTTCCGATCCTTTAAGAAAAAATCAAAGATAAAGATGGTGAAAGTGGTAACGATGAGGACCTTGCTTCGTTTGCCAAAAAAATTTAAGAAAAATTTTAAAAATAAACAAGGCGGTGGCAAGTCCTACGAGAAACCTAAGGTTCTCATAAAAAAATCCCATAAGGAGTCATCTGAGGAAACGTAATGCTTCAAATGTCGTGGCTATGGGTATTTTGCTCATGCATGTCCCAACAAGAAGAAAAATGTTGGAAAATCTAAAGCCATGGTTGCAGCAAAAGAAAATGACACTAGTGACGGGAACTCCTCTGATGAGTCTTATGCTTCTTATGGGTTTCGGGCTTTTGTGGCCTCCATTCATGAGGAGATTCATGTTGGTTCTCCTACGAGCTGTCTCGGATGAAGAGGAGGATGAGGTGGACACAGCTGAAGTTTATGATGAGCTCTATCTTGTAAGTGTCAAATTGAATAAATAAAAGATGAAGTTGCTTAATGATGTGTCATCTCTTACGTCCTCCTGTGTGTTTAAAGATGTTGAGCAAAATATTTTAATTGAAAATGTTGAATATTTGGAAACTGATCTAAAAGTTTAAGGTATAAAGTTAAATTTTTGGAATTTGAAGGAGCTGAGTATTGCTCTAAATACAATAGTCTTAGTGTTGAGAATGAAAGGCTCAAGAAAGAGCTATCAAATGAAAGAATCACCCTAGGAAAATTGCAAAATGTTAGGGTTGACACTCAAAGGGTTTGGAATACCTATAGGGGATGGAGTGATAAAACCTGGTTGGGTTTTAAGGAGGTTAATCACTCTGTCCTTGGGAACAAAGGTAAAGAAAAATTGAAATATGTTCCAAAACCCTCAAGAAACTCTAACAGTGAATCTACATCCACCTTACCTTCTCGTTTGCCTACCCCCTCACATCCTAAATTGGCTTATGGTAAAAAGGGTTCAAATTGCTTCTACTGCGGTAGAAGAGGACTCATCAATCTCACTTGTCCTATAAGGAAAATGGGCATTTTTCACTAAAAGCATGATACGATAGTTCTCTATCGTTTGAGGGCTCTTGGAAATTTAATGGAGTGGAAGTGGGTGAAGAAAAACATTGCAAATGTTTTGGTTGCTCATACTGCTTTGCAAGCGTTTGAGCCATCTAAGTGGTTCCTAGATAGTCGGTGCTCAAAACATATGACTGGAAACAAGTTATATTTTTCATCTCTTGAAAAATGTGACTCAGGTTCTGTCACTTTTGGAAAGGAGGGCAGCTCCAAAATTGTTGGGAAAGGAGTAGTTGATGCTCCTGGGTGCCCTAAGCTCTCAGAAGTTTTGTATGTTAATGGGTTGAAAGCAAATCTGATTAGCATGTGATGAGGGGATGAATATCACTTTTACTAAGTTTGGGTGCTCGGTTGTTGATAAATCTGGAAACATTTTTTTAAGTGGAATTAGATTTTCTGATAATTGTTACACATTTCATGTGCAACCTGATCCCACTTACTTGTTGACCTCTAGTGATGAGTTTGAACTATGGCATCGTCGTCTTGGTCACATGAATACAAAGGACCTTGTGAAAATTTCTAATGACGAAATTGTCAAAGGCCTACCCAAACTAAGAAAAATATCTGACTCGATTTGTGGTGCATGTCAGTTGGGCAAGCAAACTTGAGTTCCTCATAAGAAACTCTTCAGTACTGCTACGTTCAGGGTTCTTGATCTTATTCATTTTGATCTTGTTAGACCAATGAAAGTTGGTAGTATTGGAGGAAAGAGATATATCCTAGTTATGGTTGATGATTTCTCTCGATATTCTTGGATTGCTTTTTTGAGAGAGAAATCAAGTGCCTTTGATGAATTTGTCATCATTGTTGAATGATGCCAGGTGAAGAAAGGTGTTAATGTCAAACGTATCAGGAATGATAGAGGTGGTGAGTTGAGTAATTCCAAGTTTGATGAGTTTTGCAATTCTTTGGGAATCATGCAAGGGTTTTCCTCACCTCACACTCCTCAGCAAAATAGAGTGACTGAAAGAAAAAATCGTGTGTTTCAAGAGATGACACGTGTCATGTTAAATGCCAAAGATTTGGCCCAACATTTTTGGGCTGAAGCTGTCTCTACGGTTTGCCACATATCTAACAGAGTGTCTGTGCGTCTTGGTACAAATCAAACACCCTATGAGATTTGGAATGAAAAGAAGTCGAAAGTGAGTTATTTTAGGAATTTCGGGAGTCAATGCTATATTTTGAATGATCGGGATAACTTGGGAAAATTTGACCCTAATAGTGACCTCAGAATTTTCCTTGGTTATGCTCAAAATAGTCGACAATTTCGAGTTTTCAACTTAAGAACTCAGTCCATGATGGAGTCATACAATGTGGCCATTGATAATCGTGCTAGCACTCCTCATGTTATTGATAATGGTGAGGATAGTCTGATGCCTCATGGTGCGTCTGATGTTGGTACTCTCTCCTCTATTTCTATTGAAGAGAGTCAACCAACCAATGAGAATAATGTTTCCTCTGCTCCTATTGTTGAGGAACCGCCCAGTGTCAGAAAGAAGCATCCTACGTATGCTAGGGATATGAAACATCACTCTCCGAGTGATATCTTGGATGATCTTAGTGCGGCAGGCGTAGCTTGAAGCATGCTGCTAATGTTATTTGCAATGTGTATTACACATCGCAAATTGAGCCGAAAAATGTGAAGGAAGCTCTACTTGATGAAAAGTGAATCCTTGTCATGCAAGATGAGTTACTTCAATTCTCTAGGAATGATGTTTGGGATCTAGTTCCTCGTCCTTCGAGTGTTCGTGTCATTGACACTAAGTGGATTTTAAAAAATAAGACGGATGAGAAAGGGAATGTCATTAGGAATAAGGCGAGGTTGGTTGCCCAAGGCTATACCTAAGTTGAGGGTATCGATTTTCATGAGACGTTTGCTCTTGTTGCTAGATTGGAGTCCATTAGAATCATATTTTCTATTGCTTATAATCTTGGTTTTAAATTGTTTCAAATGGATGTCAAAAGTGCCTTCCTTAATGGTTTTTTGAAAGAGGAAGTGTTTGTCGAGCAACCAAAAGGTGTCGAAGACCCTCACTACCCCCTTCGTGTGTATAAATTGAAGAAGGCTCTTTATGGACTTAAGAAAACCCCTCGTGCTTGGTATGAACGTTTGACAAAGCCCCTTGTGTCAAATGGTTTTGAGAGATGAGGAGTCGATAAGACTCTTTTCATTTTGAGGGAAGATAATGCTTTAACTGCGACCCAAATCTATGTGGATAATATTGTTTTTGGATCCATTCATGCACTCAAAACTGAACGGTTTTCGAATCTAATGAAAACTGAATTCGAAATGAGTCTTCTTGGTGAGCTCACTTGCTTTCTTGGGTTGCAAATTAAACAATGCTCTTCTGGCATTTTTATCTCTCAATCCAAGTATGCACGTGAGCTTGTTAAAAAATTTGGGCTTGAGCACACTAAGCACACTCGAACTCTCATATGCACTACATCTAAACTTCTCAAAGATGTCACTGGAGTGGAGGTAAATAACACTTTGTATCGCAGTATGATAGAGTCTTCTTTATCTAATTGTCACTCGTCCTGATATTGCTTTTAGCATCGGTCTGTGTGTTCGTTATCAGGCCTCTCCTCTTGAATCCCATTTAAAATGTGTTAAGCGTGTCATTCTGTATGTGAATGGGTCTTTTAAGTTGGGTCTTTGGTACCCATTTGATACCTCTTCCTCTGTTGCTTGCTATTTCGATGCTGATTGGGCTGGGAATGCTGATGATCGTAAGAGTACTAGTGGGGGCTGTTTTTACATTGGGAATTGTCTTGTTTCTTGGTTCAGTAAGAAACAATCCTCCATCTCCCTATCCACTGTTGGGACCGAGTACATTGCAGCTAAGAGCTGCTGTACTCAAATATTGTGGATGAAACAAATGCTTCAAGATTATGGGATTTATCAAGATGTGATCATTCTTCACTGTGATAATACCAGTGCGATCTGTATTTCTGAGAATCCTGTTCAACATTCTCGCACTAAGCATATAGACATTTGATTTCATTTCATTCGTGAGCTAGTTGAGGACAAAGTGATCACTTTGACTCATATTGGCACTAAACTTCAACTCACCGATATTCTAACAAAACACTTAGATGTTGCACGATTTAAGTATCCTCGCAAGTCTATCGGAATGTGCTTCAAGAGTAGGTTTTATGTTTTATTTTTTTGGATTAATTGTTTTTCTAATTGATTTTAAATGGTCTTTTTGTGCTTAAACTTCTTTGGTGATATCATTCAGTGTCATAATGCCTTTACTGTGCTCCTGTCATGAATGAATTGTGTTCTCATATTATCTTTGGTGGCCATGTATGGGCTTGCCTTCCCTGGTATTTGTGTTTTTTCAGCATTACTATCACGGGTGTCACATGAAATGATAGTTCTTTTCCTCGTATTTTGTTCTAACAAGTCTTTGTTCTATATTAAGAGTGACTATCAGATCATATGGTACCTCATGTGGTTATGTGAAGCTCACCTTGCTACGCTGTGGTCACAATATACACCTAATTAGTGTAAGCTGGCTTATCATCTCGTAGGTTGTGTGAGATAGCTTCCATTGGTTTGGACGATTTGGACTACTAGATTTTAGAGTGTTGTTTCATATGCCTCCATCTTTATTTTCAAAGTGTGTCTGTCTTTTCTGTGTTCAAACTGTGAAGTTTTGTGAAAAGAAAGTCATGTGGAATACCCGAAATGAAGGGCAGTGCCAATTGAGTTGTTTGTCATCAAATTGTGAGAACTACCCACTGCAAGCTGCTTGGATGGCCTTGCCGAGCGTCTTACCCACGTATGCATTGCGCCTACAAGTATGTTAAAATCGCAGGAGAGGAAATTGCAACATGTATAACTTGGTTGAATTGCGTTCCTTTTTAAACCACCTTTGAGCAATGCTCTGGACTGAAGTGTCACTCCTTAGTGTGTGAGTATATTTCTAGATCTTGCAAATGAGAGGAAGTGCTCTGTTCTCCTTCATGTGATATGGTTTAGTTGTCGCTGAATTGCTGATTAACTAGGTAGGTCTTTCCCTAACATAGCTTGGCTCTATTAGCAAGGGTAATTGCATTTCGTTCATGATGGTTGTGTGTTCTGCATTTTTTTTCCTGCCCCCTGAATTTCAAACATTTTCCAAAAAAAATAAAAATAAAATTGACAGCGCGATGTGGTCTCCCACAATGAATTGCCGCTAGAAAATGTTTTCTTTTGGTCCCTGTCTTGTGTTCTCTATGTTTTTTTTCTATACACAACGCACTGTTGGTTCCTGACAGCGAGCTATGGCTGGGCTTTTTTTTTTTGAATTTTTCTCTTGGGGGTGTTTCTGTTGACAGCACGCTGTCTCACCTTCTCCACAACGAGCTGTGAGTACTTCTGTGTTTCTGTTGTGGTGTCCACAGCTCGCTGCCATGAAGGCCACATCGAGCTGTGTATCTTTGACCTCTTTCTATTCGAGGTGTCCGCAGCGAGCTGCTGTCAAGTGACAGCTCGCTGTGGCTGGGGTTCCTATATTTACTTTTTCTGACAGCACGCTGTGTATTTCTCTCTTCTTCTGTTTGTGGGGCTGACAGCGAGCTGTGGTCTTCTTACAACTCGCTGTGGCATCTTGTTTGGTTCTGCTCATTGGGTCACAGACTCACAGCTCGCTGTCGTGGAGGGCACAACGAGCTGTTGTCTCTCTTTCTCCCTCTTCTGGTCGTGGTGTCCACAGCAAGCTGCTGTCAAGTTACAGCTCGCTTTAGCTGGGGCTGCTCTATTCCTCTTGTTTCACAGCGCACTGCTGTCTTCTGACAGCGTGCTGCGTATTTTCTTTTGTGCTCCTGTGTGTGGTGGCTACATCGAGCTGCTATCCTTTGACAGCCCTCTGTGGCTGCAGTGCAAATCTATCTCTCTGCACAGCCCGCTGTGGCCTTTTCTGGTAACTGCTCGTCAGTTACGCTTTCCCATGGTTCTTGCTGTTAACAGTCTGACAACGAGCTGTGGTCCCTTCCACAGCACACTGTGCCCATTTTTTCAAAATTCTTTCAGTTTCCGAAAGGTCTTTTCAGCGGGAACCGTTCCCCTTGCTTTAATGACAGCGTGCTGTGGTCTATGCCACAGCAAGCTGTGACATCCATTTTTGTTTAAATTTGTAGGGAAGCGATTTTTTGTTGTCATTTTACTTCTCTCTTCTTCTTCCATCTTGGTTCGTTTCTTCTTCACTGCTCCCCATGTCTTCGTCTTCGGTTCCGCTTCTCCTTCAATGGCTCCGCGCAAGAAGCACAAGTCAGCCGCCTCTTCCTCGGCTTCTCCCTCCACCTCGCCGCTCTTCATTTCGGAAACGGCTGAGATGAATTTCGAATTCCTTCGCTCGTGTACCTTGACCTTGGAGCGTCATTTCGACCTCGATTGTCTGTTCGAGTACTCCTACGGTCAGCTCGAATCTCGCGGTTGGTTTCATCTTTTTTCCATTTGTGGTTCGGCGTACTCCGAGTTGGTCCATTATTTCTACGCCACTACGACTCCGCATCTAGTGTCTTGTTTGCGGACGAAAAATCCTTGGTCGCCCATGTTCACGGTTCCAAGATCACAATTACTCCCGCTCTCATTGCTTCGCTCCTTCATCTTCCCCTTGTTCCGAATGGGATCCTTTTCCCGCGTGATCTGACTTCTCCTTTCGATGACTTACCTGTTGACTCATGACAGCCTATTGTTGATCACGTGTGTCCTGTTCCGGGTTTGAATTTGTTGAAAGCCGTTCCCGCCAAGTGCTTGAGGCGTCACTTCGACATCTTGCGCTTTTTGATTTTTGGCACCCTTTGGCCGAAGATTGGGAATTTCAATGAGGTCCGTCTTCCCGAGATGTTCATCATGTGGCTGATCGATACTGATCGCCCCGTATGCGCTCCCACCGTCATCTGGAGGCTTATTCGTGCTTGTTGCATCAGCCCTAGGAAGAATGTGTCCATTCCGTTCCCCATTGTGGTTTCAAAAATTATGGGTTCGCTTTTCGACATACCGCAACATTCGCTCAAAACTCATCAGGGCACTGACTTTTTACCTTCTCACATCTATACGACTGAGACCACATGGGACAGCCATAATGATCCGACGAAACCACCTCCGTCCAAGCGTCCTGCGTCATCTCCTACCCAGCCCCGTGATCGCCCTCTCTCCCATGTGGAGTTTCAAAATCTGGTGTTGAGCCGGTTTGACGTAGTTTCCAGCCGATTCGACTCTATTGAAGGTGAAATACATAACTTGCCGGAGGAGGTGGCCCTCGTGGATGCTCACGTCAACTCCTTGTCCGAAAGGTTTGAAGAGTAGCGTGTATCTGAGGAGTCGGAGGATGCTGATGATGGAGCGGGTATTGGTGGACCTACATGATTAGGGAAGTATTTTTTTTTTACCTTGGCAGTTTGAACAATTTAATCTTGGATATTGGTTATGTCTATTGGTTTTTAGTTTAGTTTGGTTAGATGTGTGATGGAGACACTTATATTAGTTGTGGATATTGGCTACTCTCATCTATGGTCATTTTCTTTATGTTGGATATATCTCTGATGGATTTCTATGCTAAATAATCTCTGTCGGACATGTTTTTAGGTGTGGATTTTTTTTTATTGTGGTAGATGACTGGATACCTTAACTGATGGTTTATTTGTTGTTCATTTGAATTTAATATGGTTGGTGTCTTCCTTGTGTTTATGGTAGATTGTCTCCCTTTGTCAATTCAGACAAACAGGGGGAGAACTGTTTACATTGCTTATTGATCATGATTAATGATGATGGGCAGTTGAGTGTGATTATTATAATATCTCTGTTTGCTGTGAATGCATGCTTGGCTGGCTGTTTTGCAAGTAATAGATCAATGCCCATCTAGGCTTAGGATAGGCATAGATTTAGGGGGAGATCCTAGAGTCCATATATTTTTTTCTATTTGTTTTCTCATATAAATTGATGTATAGGATTAGTGGGGCTAATTTGATGTAATATGTTTTATTTGATGTAAACATGGTGTTTGTTGTAGAATGTGGCAAAGGGGGAGATTGTAAGATCCTGTTTGTCACGTTCTACTCCAAAATCTGTGTAGATCTCCCTTAGTTAATGTGTGTGCCAAGATGGATGGGTTCTTCTTGATTGATAAAGGCTATAAGTCACACATCCCTCATCAGTTTTCTTGAACTTGTTATAAATCAAAAGACTAAATGTTATGTTTTTAAATGGGTTGAAGATTTGTTCACAGCGAGCTGTGGGAGTCACCACAGCGGGCTGTCACTGCTGCAGTCTTTCAGTGGTCACAACGGGCTGTGGTGTTCACAGCGTGCTGTGGTTGTGTTCATAGCGCGCAATGACCACAGTGAGCTGTGGTTGTTTGCGACAGATCTTCAACCATGCTTAAAAGTTGCTTTTTGGACTTTTCCGGATGTCAATCCTTTGAGGGGTGTTAGGGTTTTTGTTAAAAGGCCTTTTTGGATTAAGGAAAGGCAAGAAAGCTAAGAGAGCTTCTTCGCATGGTGAAAAGAACCCTATCTTCATCTTCTTCCCTTTTTGAATCATTTGATTTTGGAAAAATAGTTTTCATTCAAAAGGTTTCTTCTTCTTCTACATCCTTATATTATTTAGCTCAAGTGAGTTGAGTGTGGTTATCCCTAGAGATTAGGGTGTGTGATTGTTAGCCTTGTGGAGATCAAGGTGGTTCGTTGTGAGTTTATCAATGGTAAAAGAAAGCATCCAAATCAGAAAGCTATGGAGGCAACCCGCGACGGGAGGTTGATTTGCATGGGGGTTTGATAGGGCATGTGCATGTGGCGGTATATCATTCGGAACTCCTTGTAATTATTTATGTCATAGTGGATTTGGTGTGTGGACTTCGGTTCCGTGGTTTTTCCCAGTGATTGGGTTTCCACGTAAATCTCGTGTTGTGGTGATTGGTATTTTTAGTGTAATCTCTAGATTAATTAGAATTTATTGAATAGCCTAATTAATTTCGTAGAGTGACGGAATTTCAGTTTGTAGTTTCAATAGAGCTTCATTCACAATTTTATCGGATGGAAAACATCAAATGACAGTTATTTTTTGACTAAGTCATGAAAGTTAGAGATCTATCGTAAATAAAATTGGAAGAGAACACTTGGTTGATTTCCCTTCTTCAAAAAATCTATTTGCTGTTGCACTAAACTGGTTTTGTTCATACATGATCCAATGATCAACTATCTGAGCAATTTCCCTTGTCTTTTTGATGCTGCGAGAGCTGAGAGATAAATTTTAATGAAATTTTTTCTCCAACATTAGAAATTGTAGTGATGGAGGTGGTTCAAATGATCAGTGTTGTTGGTTTGCAATATTCTTATTTTGATGGGAGAACACATGAGTTTTCCAGTGATTGTATTGTTTTAGAGATATGAAGTGGAATTTTTTTATCAGTAATTGTAAATTTTATCATCAAGGATATTTGTTAGTGGGAAATTGGAAGCTGCAGCTCAATATAGATCAATCTGATTGACCAATTTGGCTATTCCTGTTAGAGCAGAGATGAAATACATCAAAAAATATTTTTTCGGAAATAGGCAATAACAAAGATTAAAATGATGCGTTTAATTTTGACAACGTCATTCTAGTAGCCTTTTAAAAAGAAATTTCAACACATATAGTGAATTGATCTTACAATTGGCACAATTTGAAAGAGATGATTTTATTTCAATAGCGCTAAAGAGCTTAGTCTATATATACTAAAATAATCAAGTTTTCGAGGGAAGTATTTTATTAGAAGCCATGCAGGTTGTCTTTGCCAATCCATAAGTGACTTTTTGATGGACATAGTGGCATATTGCTATTTGCACATGTAAAGCCAGATGTTTTGAGCATGCTAGGCACATTAGACAAAACAAGTTGCACAACAAGCTACTTGTACACCCCTTCTCACATTTTAAATGTTCTATTCTGCTTGCCACCAGCTTAGTGATAATCGCTCCACAAATTGATCTCGAAGTTGCTATATCCAAGAAAGGAGTTGCTCTATCTCAAAGACACTAGTATGCTTGGGTGTAAACTGGGATCAACAAAACTGAATAAAACCATAGACTTAATGGAAGTCAGGGGGAGCCACTCAAGGACATTAGTATGTATTAGAGGATTGTGGGCAAGTTGATTTACCTCACACTGATTGGGCTGGATATCGTGTATGTAGTCAGTGTGGTGAGCCTATACATGCACTCTCTAAAGAACTTCCATCTTGATGGTGCGTATAGAATTCTGAGGTACTTGAAAGGGAGTCCAGGAAGAGATTTTCTTTATGGTGATCATGGCCACTTGGATGTGGCAATATTTACAAATGTTGATTGGGCTGATTCTGATGGCATGCGATCTATTACCAGATATTGCACATTCTTGGGAGGTAACTTCGTTACCTGGAAATCTAAGAAGCAACATGTAGTCTCTAACTCCAGTGCGAAGGTGAGCATAGGGCTATGTTCCAAGGAGCTGGGGAAAGTATGTGGTTAAGATGCATTTTGTCCAATCTTGGTGTAGAAGTGAGCCTCCTTATGACCTTGTACGGGGATAATGAAGCAGCACATCACATAGCCGAAAATCCAGTCTACCACAAAAGGACCAAACATGTTGAAATTGATTTGCAATTTGTCACTTCATATGTGGGAAAGTTGAATTCAAGCAGATCAACATTCCTCAGGTTCGATCAGAAGATCAATTGGCCGATGCTTAAAAAAGTTGTTAGCAGAAAAAGGTTGTATCATATTACTAGCGAGTTTAGCATGATAGATATATATGCGCTAACTTGAGGGGAGTGTAGAGGAATGTAATTATAAGAGTAGGAGTGGTCGTAGCTATTTTGGGGGTGTGTGTGGTAAGTGGAAACAGTTCCTTATGTTTTCGTAGTCCCAAGATCTATGATGTAATAGATTAAATATAAAGGCATTAATGCATTGGGATGTGTGTTAAGAACACCTCCCTAATTTCCTCCATCTCTCCTCCAAGGAAGCACAAATACTCCATTTTTGGCAACGCACCCGTATCGTATCGGATACCGATACTTGACGGATACGGCTGCATGCGTATCCTGGGTGTTGTACGAAAAGAAAAATTGAAAGAAGAATAAATCAAACCGCGAGTTTGTGATTTAGGTTTTTTCGGAAAAGAAGAAGAAATCAAAGGAGCCTACCAGCGTGCAACCTATCTATTTGAAATCAGTCTCTATAAATTTTTTTTGTTTCTTTTTCGTTTTCTTCTTATTTTCGTCTTACGTTTATTAACCTAAAAGTATATAAAAATAATAATTTTTAAATACACGTACCCCATATCATATACTGAGTTTTTGATAATTGTCGTATCGCCGAACCCGTATCGTATCGTACCTATGTCCCGTACCCGTATCCATGCTTCTTAGCTCTCCTCTTTCTTCCTCTTATACCTCAACCCTAATTTACTGTACAATTTCTGACCACATTTACATCTTTAAATGTTAGCTTTGGATAGGTTGTATTAAGAAAATATCTTCACCGTGTGAGTAGCCTAAAACAGTCGGAAAATGAACAATTACTATGCGAGTGTCCCATGCATAGGAGAGATTGTTTTTATGCAATTTTAGTGCTGAATCTGATTTATATGATGGTTCCATGCATCACTTGGCACCAAATTCATGCCACACGTATCAAACTCAATTAACTGCTCAATTCATGCCACATGTATCAACTCAATTAACTTTTCTCAAGAATGAATGGGCTGTTTTTGCTATACAAACTTTTAAACATTGACAAAACATCACCCACTACACCCTTTGTTAGAGCACTACCCCTTTTTTAAGAGTTCATATAGGGAGAAATGTTTAGATCTGATTTAGCCCAAGATTGCCTTGAAAATCCAATTTATCATTTGATTAAGAGCGGTCTTTTGGAATGTGTGTGGTGTGTATGTTTGGGTAGTATACTATATTAGTCTTTAGAGTGTATATTTAGGTGTTTGTAGCATTGTTTCACTTAATATAAATATTAGTGAGAAACAATGTCAAACTAAGCTAGTCTTTCATCTCTCTCTCTCTCTCTTTTAAAATCGATTGTAAGATAGAAAGGCACCCACCTGCTTACGGGGCTTTGGGCATGGATTCGGGGGTTTGCAGTGTGAGATTGGGCTCGGATTCAGCATCTTTTTTGATATTTCTTCTTCTTTCTTCCTTTTCTTACATGAACAACAACAAAGATCGAGAGGTCCTGTTGTGCATGATTTGAGCACAAAGCAAAGAAGAGGGGAGAGGGATCTCGATATGTGAGAGAGCTGGCGTGAGAGTGGGATCTCAATTTTTCTTCTTCCTTCCTTTGACCAACAACAACATAAGCTTGTGGTATTGCTGTTCGTGAATGGAGTGCAAAGCAGAGAGAGAGTAGGAAAGGGAGATCGGTTAAGAGAGAAAAAAACCTGAATATGAGAGAGAGGGGCTCATCGAGAGCCATCTCCCACTTACATAATGGAGGGTGCCATTTGACATTCTCCCACTTGCACAAGGAGTTCCCATTAAGGGAACTCCCAACCGCCATGATTCTTCAAGGAAGCTGCCTATTGGAACTTCCTTATTTGGGGCGATTTAGGTGCCAATCTTTGGTTGGGTGCCATATGGTGCCCAGCTGGTTTGAATGCATGGATGAACTACGCGTTTGATATATATATATATATATATATATAACAATGTAATATGTGACAAGGACTTGGGTTGGGTTCTAATTAGGGTTCTCCTCGGGTTGTGCGTAACTAAAGCGCATGCACCCCAATCCAACAAAGGTTAGGCGAACATAAGTATATATTTATAAATTTATATATACATGTATCACATTTTTATTAATTAAGTTTAAGAGATGGGTCTGAGGCCACATCACGTAAACCTTTCCAAAGTCAAACAGTCAACATGTAGAAATCAGGGTCGCTACACCCTCCTTTCTGGAGTTATTCTCGATGCTTTTGAGCACCATATTGGTGCTGCTGGATTTTGATATACTTGCTGCTTTTGTTTTTCTATCCTAAATCTGTGGCATTGCTGATCCTATTTTCTACATCATGCACTGCTGCTGTGACAGATTTCTGTGTTACTGAAACTCGAGACTTTTGAGTCTCCTTCACTGCCGTGAAGCCTTGTCTTTTTTGTCTGGTTTGATTTTGTGTATCATAGCTTATCAGACTATTAACTGTTGCCATATAATCTGTTGTTACTGCCGTAATAAGGTGTATTGCTGTTTGTTTTATTTGTTAAGTTACTTAAGTACACATCGATATAGCAGTTTTTTGATACAGTTACTACAGGGACATTTTGCAGAATTGGGCAGTGTATTTACACATAATTTGAGCTCTCGTCTCGTTGTGTGTGTGCCTTTCTTTAATATATTATGTGTCTATTTTTTAAGCTATTTTGTGCATGCCTTTCATTTTTTTGATCCATCTTTTTTATTTCATTCTTATTTTAAGTGGGCCTTCAGACAAAGCACCACATAAATTGTAGTAAAATTAATATATTCTTTGACTTTGCTAAATTTCGTAATACATTGCCTGAATTTTAGTAAATTTAATATATTCCTTGTATACCCTCTTTGCTAGAATATGTTGTTTTAAAGAGAGCGACCTTAAAAAAATTGCAAATGATTTCATATTTCACCACTCCCTCTGCCTTTGGATGAATTAAATGCCATTTAATATATATATATATATATATAGGATGAAAATAGCCCTTTAATCATTTGAGGGTAAAAAGTAGCTTCTTTTTGTAAATTCTGGAATACTTTGCTGTCTTAAAAGCTAAATAAAAAGCAAAATGGAATGCATGCATCAAAGAGTGGGCGGAAATATATATATATATATATATATATATATATATATATATGAAATGGTAACAAAGCTAATATATAATAAAAACAAGCGACAAAGGAAGTACATACCTTGGTGGGTAGTAAGAAACTGCCCAAGCAAAGAGAACCCCCCCAAAAGACACTCACCTAGGTAGCCGAGCAGGTCCACACTGCAAACCACCTACCCCATCATCTAGACAAAGCTCGCAGGAAGCTACGGATCACAACAATCCCATAGCATGAGAAATTGCTGAAGGCCCTCAGTAAAATCTGTCATCATAGCTGCATTCCAACTAATCACCAAGTCCCTAATACCGCGGATAACAAATTTGAATGGTTTAGCCTTTCGTCTGAAAACTCTGTTATTCATCTCTACCAAAATGGCCCAGAAAACCGCATATACTGTAAGAGGCCACAACTCCCTCTTATGGTCATCCACAAAACTCTCCTTTCACATTTCCATCATTTGAGCCGACCAAAATGGAAGAACCCATTGGACATTGAAAATAGAAAATATCTTGTACCATATGGTTCTGGAGAAAGAACAGTGCATCAAAATATGCAAAATGGATCCCCTCCCCTTCATGCCCCCTTCATGCCGAGCAAGCATTTGTTGAGTATTGGTATATTTCTCCTCACCAATTGGTCCCTAGTGAGAATTTTCTCCTGAGCCTGAACCATCGACTAAGAGAAAATTTTCACCTTGGGGGTATTCTCACCTTCCAAAACCCAGACCACCACTTGTTGGGGTTGTGATTCCTCTCTTGACTCATCAAATAATTGTAGAAAGATTTCATTGAGTACACCCCTTTTGTGGTATGATTCCAAATTCTCCGGTCCCTATTAATCGAATTAGGGGCCCACCCCTTAATAGCCGTCATACGATTCGTGAGCTCCTCCATTTCCCAATCTCTGAGATTTCACCGAGTCGTCTTGTTTCAAACTGGGTTGCCTTTATCCATCTGTAAAAAATTCCTTATAACTGCCTCCTTCGAATCCGAGAGCATATATATCGTTGGGAAAGCAATTTGTAAAGGTTGTTCCTCGACCCATCTATCCTTCCAAAACCGAATCCGCTGACCATCACCCTAGCTGTACCTAATCCCATTCTGGAAATCCTGGCGAAATCCCTTCACTGCTTTCCACCACGCTGAATCTTGAGTGGAAATTGTTGGAATGCTCCTATCATCCTCCGTAATTTCCACCTAACCACTTGCCACCACAATTTGTCCCTTTTTTCTCTCTTCACCAATTAGCAAGAAGAGTTTTATTCACGAGCTGTAATCTTCTAATTCCCAGACCCCCTTCATCCCAACTATCACGACACGCCCCCTAATTGACTAAGTGCAACTTCTCGCTGTCCCTAGATTCTTCTTAAAGAAATCTCGAACAATTTTCTCCAATTTCTTTGTTATACTAACCGGAGCAAAAAAAAAAAGACATCATAAACGTCGGAATGGACGCGAAAGTTGACTTTATAAGGGTAGCCTCCCCCCATTGTTGAGCAACTTGCTTTTCCACTTTGCAAGCTTTTTCTGGAACCTTTGCACCGCTGCTTCCCATCTGCTGGCTCTGCACATCCCGAAACCCAAAAGAATTCCAAGGTACATAATCGTAGGTAGCTTGTCTTTCTTACACCCAATTTCAGTCACCACACGATCAGTATCTTCTTTGGTCATATTGATTCCCACGAGGCAAGACTTATGCAAATTAATTCTCTGTCCTGAGACCCCTTCAAAGATTATAAGTAGGTCAATTATAGCTTTCACTTCCTGGACCCTATGGCTTCCATTGCAAAAAGCCATCGTATCATCGGCATATTGTACTGGCTAGAAAATTTGTCTAAAATCTATTGGGTTTTGTGCTTTTAGCTTGGTGAAACTTCTAATTGCAAAAGTATAAGGCATTATTTAATTTAATTTTGTATTTTTCTGTTTCTTGTTTCAGTTCATAAGCCTAGAGAACAAGTTGTAGATGCAGAAACCCTTCTTGATATTGCCAACACATTGGTGACGTCTGTTAAGGCTCACAACAACAAAGGGATAACACCTTCAGATTTCATAACAGCTTTGCTTAGAGACTTTAGCCAGCAGGTTGGGGAAGCAAGCCTGGAAAATGTTAGCAATCTTATGCCTTGGGCTGATATTGGCCTCTCCGTCTCTCACATTTTCAAAAGGGTCCCTGGATGCTGTACAATGTAAACAATATTCTTACTTTTACTTTTTTATCCTTTGCACAAATGAAAATTTGGGCACGTTGTTATTCCTTAATTAATATGTTTTGCGGAAAATGTTGTTTGCTAGGATTGGACCTATGAATACTGAATTAAAACAATGGAAGGCTACGGTTCACAAAAAACGAGTGAGACCAACTGAAAGTGAATGTCCGGAAGAGGTAATTTTAGAGGGGTGATTTCTGATTTAAATTTTAGGAAGAAATCTTTTAAGCTAATATGAAAGCTCTTCGAAACGGTGTCTTTCTTCCTTGTTGATTTTACTTTTAAGGCAATATCATGCATGTTTATATTCAGTTGTGTTACCTTTTATGAGTTATTGGCCGTTTGTTTAGAAGAGTTGGTATATAATAATCGACCTGTTCCAAATGGTGATTTGGAATGGATCACTTTTTGGGATGTGTTCCATGTGGTCACCATGTGTACCGTTTGATGCCCATGATCTGAAGATTTACTGTCCTGAAGATTGGGATGAAAAACAAATTCTTTCATGTGATTCAAAGCAGTCAACACCTTTTAGATGAATGGCTGCCATGTAAATCTCTAGCCTTTCATTTAAAGGGAATTAATTGCTTTGAATCACGCGATGGACATGTTTTTTGTCCCGATCTTCAGCACCATATCTTTAGATCATGGGCGTACCATCAAACGGTACACATGGTGACTACACATGGCACACATCCCAGAAATGACCCGTTCTCATATCCAATGAATTCTAGATGAGTTGGTATATGGTAACCAACCTGCTTCATGGAGCAGGTTGGTTACCATATACCAACTCGTCTAGAATTCATTGGATATGACATCCAATATGGTTATTGATGTAACATAAATCCTGCGCGATAGGATTAAGGTTTTGACCTTTGGGATAAAATAAATATAGAGAGATAAGAAGAAGATATATAAAATCACTAGAATTTTGATTGCGAAAATATTGGCCTCACACCAAACCTTAAACTTGGGGAAGACGAAGATTCTCAACTAACTCTCAAAGATGAATCAAATTTTAATATTCATCATTAACTTATAAATTATTTTCTCAAAAGAGATTACAATGTATTTATAAGGCAAAGAAACTGTAAGAATATTACTAAAATTAAAATTCCTAATCAACCATTAAAATTTTCTAATCTAACAGTCACAATTAATTTCACTACTAATCCCGTTTTTTTTTTTTAAATTACGCGACCAATTTTGAAGGGTCAAACGATATCTAATTGAAGCGAAATTAGTTTTGTTCGAAAACTTATTAAAATAGCTTTCCAATAAGATAAGAATCACACAATTTCGACATGTATTGAGTGACTTATGATCACTTTTTCGATGGTTGCGCTGAAAGTGGCGAAATTAATTGTCACTTATCACATATATGTGTCCGACTCCTAAATAATTCATATAAGGAAACTAATCCCGAACAAACTACTTATTAAAAGAATCCTGATGAAAAAGGAAATTAAACCTAGATAAAATCGCCTAAATAATGTGCACACAGACCTTCAACTCATCTTTAATGGGCCTTTTAAAAACCCATTCGCGGGTTCACTTTCTCTTTCGATGTCTTATCTTTATCTGGCCACGATCTCGACGTGTAGGCTTCGATTTCGTATCAGTCATGAAGAATCATTGCACATTGGTGAATTCATTAGAATGGCGTTCAGTATGGTCATGAAGGATCATTGCATTTTGGCTAGAATCATAAAAGTACTCTATTTATTTATTTTTCCGGAAAGAGTTATTTTATCTTTGAAGAAAAAAGAAACCAAGAACTAGATTTATTGTTATTATTTTTTAGAATTCTAAACGAGTCAAGTCAATCTAACAAGCCAACTTATCAAAATTAGGGTATGGTATAAGTTGTTTTTTCTCCATCTTTATTTTTTGATTTTGTGAAAATGTATCGTGTTTATGTGCAGGTTGATGATGCTGGCTCAGAGGGGAGATCAGATACTGATAAGAACATGATGACTATGTTTGACATTTTAAGGAAGAAGAGGAAAGTTCTGCTTGAGAACATAGTGTTGAATAGAACGTCTTTTGCACAGACAGTAGAAAACTTATTCGCTCTCTCATTTCTAGTGAAAGATGGCCGAGCTGAAGTAACTGTTGATGATAGTGGATGTCATTTTGTTTGTAAGATTTTTTTTTTTCATACACGGTTGATATTTATTTTTTGATTTATTTTTTTCCAAGGTTTATCTTTCTATATTTTAAATTGTTATTGTCATTTTTTTCAGTGCCTAGAAATGCTCCTACCGCAAGTCAATTAGCCTCGGGGGAGGCTTCTTACAGCCATTTTGCCTTCAGATTTGATTTTAAAGATTGGAAGGTATGGTTTAAAAAAGCGATGAGTTACAACTTACAATAGCGATTTTTGTTTCACATGGTATTTTATATTTTTATCATCTGCGAGAAATATAAATTTGAAATGAACTGGAACATTTGAATCCTTGGAGCTGAGTTCATTAGTTGCCATTTTGTGCTATATCTAATAGTAAATATAAGAGATCGACTCTGATCACCTCCATCTATAGATGGCACCCGTCACAGTGTACTTTTAAGCCATTTGGTGCCACAGGGGCACATTTTGGCCAATCGACTTTGTCCAAGTGATTAGACATAATTGGAACTTAGCCTGTAACATATACACATCAGCAGATCAGTAGCATCCAATCTAAGCACTTCAGTATGGGCCTTACATTAGATATGAACAACAGTTATTTTAAAGAGCCTGAATCGAATGGTTAAAACCATTTGATGGGAACCAATTTGAGGCTAACATCAATTCATATAATGACTTGTAACTTGGACAGTTTGGATTGATCAAGGATGTGTGCCCTGTGATAAAGCTAGTGCATTAGTCAGTGTTCCATCTACTGATGTAGGTCGCACCAATTATTCCTAAATATAAATTCTGATATATCAACCAATGTACAAAATCTCACTAACCAATCTAGATTTGGCCGTCTTATCTGTAAGACCCATTTTAAAGATTTATAGTAGCATTAACCTTACAGTGACATGTTTTGTGAATTTTGCAGTGACTTACTTAATTCGGATGCTGATTTTTTTTACACTTTTGGCTCAATATCCATATTTACTTGTTAATTATTTGATGATTTGTGATTTGTAGTTTATGTTAGAATGTGTTGATGCTGGAGAGGAGCTGATGCCTCATAGACCCATACCTGATCTATCTGATGGCTCCAATCCAATGCCTGGACCTAAGAATTCTCAGGCCGAATGTCCAGCGGCACATGATTCTGAGTCCGGACCTCCAATGACACATGATTCTCAGGCTGGACCTCCAACGACACCAATCAGAAAGTTGTGTCGGAATAGGGGCCTTATTATACAGGAACAGCGATCAGTTGATGAGTCACAGGAAAAGGATGCAACTACTAAAGAAGGTTCCCCCAAACGGAAGAGCAGGCGCCTCTTCCGTTGAGTTCAGACCCGAGAGTGCCTCCTGGTCATGATCCTTTCATTTTTTTTGTTCAATAGCCATTCAAGGTTTTTAAGCTGTAACTTTATGTGGTTTAGTTCCTTGTATAGTGATCAATTAATTATATTCTCTCTGTTGATCAAACAAAAACTATGAATTTATATGTTGCTAGAGAAAATTTCCAAGAATTCTTTCCTTCATTCCTGCAGCGAAGATCTTCGTCCATTGAGGAATATTTTGTATGTAAATGCACTCAAGCAACTTATTAAGGAACTGATTCGTTTTCTTTTGGTTCTTTTATATATATATATAGTTGTTGCAGCAACACGATGGTTAAAAATATTGGAAAATACCTGAAATAGTGGCCAGTATGTAATATATAAACCTGAAGGTGTTGATACTCACTGGAAATAATCCATTTGGCGGGTTTATTAAGTTTTTGATCGGCCTGTTACAAAACCTTGCTGGGCTTGGGCTTCTTATCTAAGCCTAAATCGGGCTGGGCTCAGGCTGAAGCCTTAAATTTATAGGGCGAGGGCTCAATATTAAGCACGGTATCAAATATCAGCCGATACCGGTATGTATCAATGATGTGTATCGGTTTTTTGGCAAACTGATATGTATTCGGCGCTGGTATGTATTGAGTATCCAACTCGGTATCGGCCGATTCATATCTGTCCTCCAAGGACTGAAATCTGATACCGAGTTTGTTACCTTGATATAAAGGTCAAAGGGATGGGTTAGGTCCCATTTTTTAGGGCCGGGCTAGGGCCTTAATGGCAAAACCCTTTAAGCCCAACTTGGCCCATACGAACTTAAATTTTTATAAGTGTACATGTGTATTAACTTTACACAATTAGTAAATACTAATTACTTACAATCCTTAAAAAATAAAATAATACTTACTAACTTAGATGTAAATTACTAAACTAATCCTTAATATTTCTGTTATCCTTAAAAAAAAAAAATTCTTAATATTTCCGTTAGATGCATTAAACGGTTACTTTTCTTATTAGTTTAGGATTTTAAGATCCCTTTATTTTTAAAGCAATATATGAAAGTCATGCTTTTTTAATTAGATATTTACTCCTATATTTGTGATGTATCTATAGTGACAAATTTCTTCAAAATGTATTAAAATTTCTCTAAAATTCGTCAAAACAGGGGTTTAGATAGGGGTCAGATGAAACTTTTGGTGAAATTTCAGTGATTTCTCCTATATTCTCGAAATTTTATTAATTACAGTGAATTTAACGTAATTTGCCAAAATTAATGATTTTTTTTTTTTTTTTAAATTTCAGCAATTTTTAAATGATAAATAAGATTTTTGTAAACTTTAAATATGATATATATATATATATATATATATATATATATATATATATATATATATATATATATATATATATATATATATATATATGTATTTTCCACTCTCTGAAATTTTTTCGAAACTTTTTCGAATTTTCCTCAAAATTAATCTGAAATTAATCGAACTGCCCCCTTGCTGAAATATTGACTAAAACAAAATTTGTCACTATGGATTTATCTCTTTTTAAACATTATTTTAATATAATCATGAAGTGAAAAATAAAAAATAAAAATTCAATTAACGTATTTTATTAAAAAAATATAAAAAAATATTACTAGTAAACAACCAAGCCCGCCTCGACCTGCCTGGTGTAGGGCTATGGCTGGGCATATCAAATCCCACCTATGTTAGGGTTGGGCTTGGCCTAGTCATAAAAGGTAGGGCCGGGCTAAGTTTTTGGTGGGCCCGGCCCGTTGACAACCCTACTGGTGGGTATTATTGATGTCATTTCGCATATGTGAAATGCAATATGCTATTGCAGCGAATATGCGATCCCATATTGCATCTGGAATTTTTTTATTTTTTTTACATACCAAAATTTATGAACAAAATATGAAAAATTGGAAAATATATGGGACTAATATAAAGTCTTACAAATAAAATACATATATTGTGGTTTTTATAATACAAAAAAGTTTCCCCAATAAATGTAATAAACTTCCATCCTTACTATTATATAAAAATAAAAATAGTTTTTATCACATTTTATAATACCAAAAATACTCTTAAATTGTTTAGCATAGAAGACTAACTCCAAATATCTCCATCAAGTTACGGTGTCTAACCGAAACTCACTCCTTGATTATAGGAGCTTCAAACCTCCCCAATTAGAACCATATTCTATCTCCTAAATAAATTTAAATTCCTAAATTCATGATGAGATTGGATGACTTTTAGCTTAAGTTACACTACCACCATTAGATTTGGGGATGGAGACAATCCAAGGGAACTAAAAAATATAGTTAAATTCATTAGGTACCTCTGTTCGCCCACCATGCCTGAAAGTTCTGAAAGTGCTTACATCCTAAGCCCACTAAAAGCTATTGACTGCTTGAAATCATCAGATAATTTTTCTTCCCAAACTACCACAAAAGGGATCTTCAGACCACAAGTGTATTATCACATCAACATTTTATGATTTCACGTGACTCAAATCCCAAAATACTGGCATGGCCTTAAATCACATTTGAGTGTGATGTCTGCAGTCCGTCATGTGATTTTAATGCCACTTTTTTGAGATTTGTGTCGCTTGGAATAAAAAACTTCCCGTCTCATTGTACATTCATAATCTTAAGATCCCTTGGGTGGAAGATTGGGGTGAAAACCACGATTTTTTAGTAATATGCATCTTAAAAAATAATCAAATGGTAGCGATTGTTTTCTGCCCCAATCTTTCACATATTTGATCTTGAGATCATGGCGTAGCATCAGACTGGCAGTTTTTTATTATACGATGCACAACCCAAAAAGTAACTAAATTAGATGGCACACATCATACTCCAACGTGATTTTAAGGATACTTTTTGAGATGTGTGCCATGTGGAATAAAACGTTTGATTGTACTCATGATTTCAAGATCATCTTTCTAAAATATTGATGCCAAAAGCAATCTCCATCATTTGATTCAAAGCCTTCACTACATGCCCACCGGAGGAGATGGGTGAGGTCACTATTTCACACGGGACTTACTAAAAATGCCCTTTTTGCAAAAAAAATTATATTTAATGGTTTTTATTATTAAAGAAAAAAGAGTTTAAATATTGGCATGGAACCAACTGATATGCTGATATGACCCACTATGGTTCGATATTTGACCTATTTGACTCAATATTTGACCAAATATAAAATCAGGGAATATATCGGTATCAGATGTCGCCAAACCCAATACATATTGGCTGCTAGAGATTGTTTTGGTCATAATATTTTTTGCCCCAATATTCCACACAGTCGATCTTGGCATAATGGGTTTACTGCCAGATGATCCGATATTGATTCCACTTCGCACACATCCCAAAAGGTGAATGTGAACCATGTTTGATGGTATGTTGTAATCACGATCACTTTTGGGGATATGTCCCATATTGAATCAACATCTGGCTGTTTGATGATAGACCTGTGATCTCAAGATCTATTATGTGGAAGGCTAGGACGAAAAACAATCTCTACTGTCTATTTCAAAACAGACAATGGGTTTTTCCTTTGCTTAAGTGAGGTGGCTGTAACATAAATTGGTGTGGTAGTAACACCAACCCAAAGATAATAGGGTACTTGTATTTGCACCCACAAGTACATTTAAAGCGCCAAAGTCCGAAACCCCTTGAAACACATTGACTGCTTGGAAGCATATGATCAAATTGTTTTAAAACCTGATCTTCCACACAATGGATCTTGAGACCATAATTGATGGGCAAGAATAGGGGTGCCCAAAATAAAATGGACACCTCTATTCCCATTGATTGCTTTAATTTTGATGGTGGAGATTGTTTTTCACCCCAATCTTTCACATGATGGATCTTGATACCATGGGTGTACTATGAGACGGTCATTTATTTATTTCACTTGGCACATATACCAAAAAAAAGTGGTGCTAAAGTGACGTTTGAGTGATGTATACCACATCATTTTAGGACCACGTTTTGGGGATATGCCATGTGGAATAAAGTGACCATTTAATGGATGCCTATGGCCTCAAGATCCATCATTCAAAGATTGGGATAAAAAGGATCTTTGACATCAGATTTAACGCAATGGTATTTAGGGAACCTCTGATTGGTACCACAAGATTATTGAGAACCCGCCTAAGTCCAAAACCAAAAAATGGACCTAAAATTATGTTTGAGCGTGATTTGTGTTATGTGGTTTTAGAGCCAAATTTTTCGTTAAATTTGTCCCACTAGAATAAAAAATTGAAAATTGATCGACCGATGCTAAGATCATGTTCTCAAGATTTATTGCGTGAAAGATTAGGGTGAAAAATGATCCCCATCATCTACTTCCAACCAATCAATAGGTTTTGGAAATAGGCGCTTTGACTAATCCTAAAGCTCGAAGAATGATACTCTAATCCTTACTACTATATAAAAATAAAAATAGTTTCTGTCAAATTTTCATGCCCAAAATGCACATGTAACTTATATCTATATAGCGGCAAGTCCCCAAAACAAACTAGACTTTTATTTGCAAAGGTTGACTTCTTCTATAACTAGGACTTTTCTGTTGACTCTAAATATGCAGAAGTCTTATTAGATACTCACACCTATGCTAAAGACCGTGCATGCGTCAACCTTCATCTGTCAAAATATTCAAAACAACTGGTGGTGCATAGCTATTTATGAGTACAAAAATCACTTAAAGAAATAATCTCTATCACCTAATTCAAAGCAATCATAGATGAATGGGGTGCAATCACCATTTTATTATTTTAAGCTATTTTTTCGGTTTTCTCAGCCTACCTAATAAATTCTCAGTCCCCCCCCCCTTCCCCCCAAATATCCGAAACGGGTCTAGAATAGATTAAGTATCGATTTTCGGGTCTGTTTAGACCAGTTCGATTTGCCGATTTTCAGATCGGGTTCGGGTTTCGGGTCAAAACTGAGACCCCTATATATGGATGAACATTACTATTCATCTTTTTAATAATAATTAATAAATACGTCGGGTATGAAAATTCGAAGCCTATTAATTTAGTTACATTAGTTATTATAAAATTAAAGTAGAAATTAATAATTAAGAAAAATTTATTAAACATATATATAATTAGTATATCACCGAATTAATTGAACGAAATAGGATAGAAACATGTATCTATAGTAAAAAATAAGCATTTAAACATAGTAAATAGATATAATTGTATATTATTATGCATAAATAAAAATATAGTATTCATTAATTTTGATAATTTAATTGGATATGAGATTGGATTTGTTACTTCGCTAACCCAATTTTTTATTGATTTTATTATCTTCAACGGACAAAAATAATATTCTGACATGTGTATCATCAAGTAAGACGAATTTTAATTAAATTTTAGATATTATAAAAGAATAAGTTCTACAAAAGACTCGAATCAACATAATATTTAACAATAATTGTTATTAGTTTTTTAGTGATTGACTGATAATATACAATTATGATTTTATACGATCAATCAATTTTAACTCATAATTAAAATCATCTTTAATCAAAATATTTCATTTTACAGTGTCCACGTGCAACGCATATGTACTTCTCAAATGTGTTTGAACTGCATTTAGAGTTCAACCAGTTAGACCTGGTCAAACCATAGCAACTGCACATGCCAATTAAGACCCCACCTTCAAACTACCTTTAAATATCCCAACTAAATCTTTGAGAGCGCCCATGTCACAACCCATTGACTGTTTTGAATTGGATGATAACATCGTTTTTCGTTCCAATCTTTTACACTCTTGATCATGAGATTATGGGCGTACCATCAGACGGCCATATATTTGATTTGACGTGCACAAATTTCAAAAATACCTTAAAATCAAATTTAAATGAGATGAATGACATGTTATTTTATCAACTGTGATTTTACCTTTAACTACGCCCACCAAATCTATTAGGGTGCCCATGTTCAAACCAATTGACAGTTTTGAAGCAAATGATAGAGAATGTTTTTCGTTCCAACCTTTCACACACTTGATCTCGAGATAATGGGCGTACCATCAAATGGTTAGACATTGATTTGATGTGACACAGATACTAAAAAAGTGACCTTAAAATCAAATTTGATACCAATATCTCGAAAATGAGTATTTCTGTTAAGTCAAAGTGCAAGATACAATTTTCCAAAATCCTCTTATAAGGTCGTAGATATATCAAAACATTAAATACGAGACTACGGATGATGAAGACAAAAAAATCCTCAAAAAGAAATAAATACCCATTTTCAATTTAATTGAAATTTCTAGATTATACTTATTTGTTAGTTTTTGTTTTTTTTCCTCATGTTCTATAGTTGACAATATAAGTTATATTTTTTATTAAATTTTTTATAATTTTAAATTATATATTATGAAGACATAAGAAACATAGTAATAAGTATTTTTTTTTTTTGTTTAATAAATAATAAAACATAGTAACGAACGCTTGAAATATATTATATTTTTTTTATGTTCAAATCACCCTATAGATGTCTAAAAATCAAGCTCAATCATTTAAAGGTCCTAATGTCCACGTGCATTTGCACGTGCCCTTTTACTAGTTTTATTTAAAGAAATAACAAAAAAGATATATTCCTATATGAAAATTGAAAAGGTAATATGTGCGCGATCCCATATCGCATATTGCTGTGGATTGCATATACCATCATGGCATATGCGATTCTGCCAAATGTGACAACGTTGGTTAGTATTTCTAGGGGTGTATTCGGTTCAATTTGGTCGATTTTGGATCAGAACCACAAACCAACCTAGTTCTAATCGGTTTCTAAATGTTTAAACCAAACCAAACCGTCTAACTGTTGAACCAAACCAACCCGATTCGATTCGATTTTGGTTTGGTTCGGTCAGTTTCGGTTTTTCTATAAGTTCTACTTACACATCAAAATTTTCCCAATTTCTCAACTTGTTTTACACTTTTACGATTTTCATTTTTTTCAGAGTCGTTTTATACTTTTATAATCTATTCTCCCTTCTCAAAACATATAACAAAAATAAATGCATCACATTCACTCTAATTAATCAGAGTTTAGATAAAGAATAATATATGAAGAGATTCGAGCCTTAAGTATGATTATGAAACACAAAATTTGGGTCTAAATTTTGGACCGAATATCCGAGGCCCAATATTTTGCTTGACTCAAGTTGACTATATATATATATATATATATATATATATATATATATATATATATATATAATTTACTTATAATCAGTTCGGTTCGGTCAGTTTCGGCTTGGGAAGGTCCAGAACCGAAACCAAATCGAACTTTTCGATTTTTCTTTTTATCAAATCAAACTCAAACCGGTACTCATCCAAATCGAACCAAAATCGGCAGTTATGTCCCATTTGGTCGGTTCAGCCCAAAAAATGCACAACTCTAGGTATTTCAGGTCTGGTACCAATGTTGGCAATGCTTGGGTGCATGATACCAAATTTTGGGATGTTAAACCATGGGTGACACTAGTTATGATTAAAAACAGTCCAAGAGTGAAGAGTGAGTGCAGGCATAATGACTAAATATGCGATTTTTTTTGGAAAAAAATGTGTGTTTTTGAAAAAATGAAAAAAAACCTCTAAAAAAAATATTTTTTCGAAAAATTTCTGTTTTTCCCGAAAAAACGCGTTTTAAATCCATTTTATTTTCAAAAAATACATTTTAAACCTATTTTTTTCCCTTTTAAAACCCGTGTTTGGTCAAAACATATATTTTTATATTTTTATAGTTATTAATAGAAATTTTTTTCCATAATTTTCCCACTTTTTTCTTGAAATTACTAAAATTTATCATTTTTTTCGTATATTTTCGGAACCATTTTATCCCAGTACCTAATCTTGGTCACTATGGGTGCAGGGACCATATGCCAAAAATTTAAGAATTATTTACGAATTTCATGAGTTATTTGTAATTTCACTAATTTTTGTAAATATTTTCCCAAATTGTTTTAATGTATCAAAAATTTTAATTAACATATTTTATTATTTTTTCTTTTTATTTTTCTGAATTTGAATTGTTCTTTTCCCAAATTTGACAAATTTGACAAATTTTACGTGGTTCCGCCCTTGGGATTGTCTCAATCATGCTTGAGTAACGATTGAAGAGTGCAATAAAATAATGTAGTTCCTACTTGGAAACCCTTGAAACTTATGATATTGATAATATATATGTATATATTGTTAGAAATCTTAAATAAATAACCATGATCTAGGTTTGAATCAATTGATCAACATATGTAATATGACAATAATCTAGCAAGACAAATCTTACTTGACTAGATGATTGCGAAGGCGAGCTTGATCGGTAACTCCTCCGTATAAGATTAAAACCCTTAGGACAAGCCACCTCTCTTCCTTTCTATCTCTATTGATGGGAATAACATTGAGAATAGACAAAGAGGGGACATTGTCCTCCTTATATAGACATTTGTTTGTTTACTAGCCCATCAAGGAAACTAAATCTATAGGATATGTCACTTCTATAAAGGGATCACCACAATCCTATAAGATTAATAAGGAATTCCATCAAGATTGCATGACGATTCCTATTGTGCCAAGTATAGAAAGTCTATCTAATTCAAGTTTTAGTAAGTAAAGGAAAAGAGGTTAGTGTGTGGGTCACAAAAACCCAACAATCTCTCACTTGATCCACATACTACCAAAATATTATTATTATTTAAAAAAAATAAAAAAAATTCATAAATTGGTCCTTTTTGAAAAGCGAATGGCCATCCTTATAATTTAAAAAAATCATTGACTTTCAAAGAACTTGGTACAATACAATATCCTCTCAAGTTTAAAAACTACTTTAATAATGGATCATGGATGCCTATAATGTACCATGTTTAACAATTGATAGTAAAGCAGTTTTATGGTCACAAAGATTATTGTCGTTAATGAACCAAAGAGTATTACTTGTGATTTTGTGACACCAGTATATGCACATTTTAATGCAATCACTTGTGTGCATACCTATATTTGTCCAGCTTCATACCCTAAAGTATGTCATCCTGATATCTTATGCCATACGCCATGTAAAAATCATCACCCAACTATCAGGATAAAGGCTATACGACTGTGGTGCCTAATCACGATAGCCCAAGCTTCCTTATTTGAGCACCTATGTTCCAAGACTAACATTACATATGTTAATAATGATAATAATGATAACATAGAATCAAAAGAAAAATATGCATCCAATGATAATAAAAGATGTAAAGAGTGTCGACAATAAAAATAAAATAAACATTGTGGTAGAAACTCTCACTCAATCAATGTACTCAAGTGCTTCTAACACTCCCATCCGGACATGTGTGCTCTAAAATCTTTTGGCTGAAGTCCCTTTGCGAATGGGTCGTCAATCATTTCCTTAGAGGGCAGATGAGGGATCTTAATGACTCCTTTATAAACCTTTTTTAGCACCATCATATACTTGACCTCAATGTGTCTATTATTTTTGATTCGTCTCCAGCTCTCGATAAAATCAATGACAACGTTGTTATCGCAATAAATGGTCAAGGGCTTATGAATGAAATCCACAACACCCAACTCACCAATGAAGCTCTTTAACCGAATGGCATGCTTGATGGCCTCATAGCATCCAATGAACTCTGCGAACATAGTGAAATCCTACGTTATAGTCTGTTTGGAGCTTTTCCAAGTAATAGCTCCATGGGCGAGCTTGAAAATGAAACCCGAAGTGGATTTGCGAGATCGATCACACCCTGCATAGCTAGAATCACTATAGCCAATGACTTCAAGTTCATTTGATCTTCTGTATACAAGCATGACGTCTTTGATTCCTTACAAATATCGCAATATCTTCTTGACAACTATCCAATGAGCAAAATTAGAATTTAATTTAAACCCTCTCGAGCATCCCAACGATAAAACTGATGTCGGGTTGCATACAGGTCATAGTATACATAAAGCATCCTACTGCAGAAGCATACATAGTCAAATTCACTCGCTTTCTCTCCATATCTTTTTTAGGTAATTGATCTTCACTTAAGAGATCACCTTTAACAATTGGAGCACTGGAAGGATTACAATTCTCCATTTTGAAACGTTTTAGGACTTTGTCGATGTAGGCTCTTTGAGATAATTCTAAGAGCCCAACACCCCGTTGCCTGTAGATCTTAATTCCCAGAATGTATTGCGCATTCCCCATATCCTTCATGTCAAAACGGTTGGATAGGAAATGTTTTGTATCATGTAGAAGATGAATGCTATTACTTGCCAGGAGTATGTCATCAACATATAGCACTAGGATGATGAAACGACCTTTTGACTTCTTTATATTAATGCACTTGTCCATGGTATTTTCTTGAAAGCCATATTTCTGTAGACACCTCTATTTTTTCCCTCTCTAAATATATAAATTTGTTCGATCAACATTTGACCTCACAACCCTAATTGAGACCATATGTTGAAACAATAGTATATGGCTGGACACAGGTTGAAACAATAACTCTGTGGCTCAAGCCCCATGACCATAATATAGGAACCATGTACTGAAACAATAGTATATGGTTGAACACAGGTTGAAACAATAGCTCTGTGGCTCAGGTCCCAACGTAGGGAGACTATAGACTGAAATAATAGTATATAGTCGGAATACAGACTGAAACAATAATCTTGCATTTCAGACCCTTTTGCCCTCATATTGGGACCATATACTAAAATAATAGTATATGGTTGGACACAGGCTGAAATAATAGCTCTACTGCTCAGGCCCCATAACCCTAACGTGGGGACTATGCACTAAAATAATAGTACATGGCTGAACACAGGCTGAAATAATAACTCTGTGGCTCAGATCTCGATGTAGGAAGACTATATACTGAAACAATAGTATATAGTCGAAATGTAGGCTGAAATAATAGTCTAGCATTTTAGACTCGACCCGAACTTGGACAATCCCGAATTAAGCGCATAAAATCACATGCACAATTCGATTGCACGCCAAATCACCAGCACGCAATCAGTCCCTCTTTCAAACCAGACTTCCTTTCTCAGACCACTCTAAGACTCGATCACGCGTATCATATGGCGCGCGCAATTGGATTGAGCGCTCGACCACCAGCGCGTAATTAGCCTACGCCCGATCTAGTCTTACCGTCCTTGACCCCTAAGTTTCATCGATTAAATGCTTCGAAAGAGGCACTTAATTGGATTGCGCACTCCATACCAGGCGCGCAATTAGTTCTAACGCTGTTATGACTAGGAAACTTGCTGAGCAAGTCAGCCGGTCGCTCACTGAGTCGGTGACCGACTCAAAGCGATTAAGCACTGAGAGACCGGCCCGTAATTCGATTAAACGCCTGAAACATGACGTTTAATTAGAAAAAAAAACCTATAAAAGATTTTTTTCTTAATTCGCTTAGGAGGCTGGTAATTTTCGAGAGAGAACGGGTTTTTTTTTAGATTTCGAAACTAGAGAACTCCGAGAATGAACGTATAGAGCAACCTAGCCATGATTTCGAAATTCAAGCTTCGAATCTTCGAAATTTCTCTCCGCAGCCTCGACCTTAGGTAAGAATTTAACCTTTAATTTTCGACTGTAGTTCTTTGTTCATAGAATTAGGACTTTTCTTAGTTTAAATTATTAATATTAATTCAGTCTTAGACCGTAGCACTTTTTTAGACCGTAATCTCTTATATCTGGCTCTAATTCTTCGTTTCTAGAATCAGTCCTTAATTTGGCGGTTTAATTTACCGACCCTAGGCTTTAATTCCGTTATAAAATCTTAATTTCCAGTCCTATTATTAATCTCTGGTTCTAGTCCTTAGGTTCTAGAACTAGTCCTTAATCATACGGTCTGATTTTCTGATTTCCGACCCGAATTTAGTCCTAGAATTTTAAAGTTTGGTTTTAACTTCTTAATTTAATACTTTTAAAAATCCTAAACATTATTTCAATTTTCTATAATTATAGTTTCTCAATTTAATTCAGAATTATAATCCCGAAATCGACTATGAAAATCCAAAATACCATTTTTATAATCTGAAATTCAACTTACTTTAATCTCAGCCACCCGATTTGTCCAAGGGAGCTTACGGAGGGTACTCGGGAACTAGGCCAATCCTCCTTAGCATAGTGGGCCCAAAACCTATTTTTCTTAGAATTTTAGTAAAATTAATTCATTGCTTCAGTTAGAATGTTAGTCTAATATAATTTATTGCTTTAATCAGAATTAGCAAAAGGTAGTCCTTTTATCTCAATTAAAATTTTAGTATAGTTAATTCATTATTTTAAATCAGGTTTTTTTTAGTAAAGTCAATTCCTCAACCTGATTAGAAAATTTGATAAAATTAGTTTCTTTATTTTAATTAGACTTTTAGTATAGTTAATTCATTGTCTTAATTAGATCTTAATAAAATTAGTTTATTTGTTTTAATCAGATTTTAATAAAATTAATTCATTGCTTAAATTAGAGTTCTAGTAAATTAATTTTCTATTTCAATCAGAATTGCAGTAGAATTATTATAATTGCTTAACTTAGAATTCTAGTACAATCAGCATGCTTGATTTAATTAGAGTTTTATCAGAATTGATATATCTGCATTCCTAATATGATTAGGAGACTAATATTAATTAGACTTCTAGTAACATTAAGAAAGTAAATTAATTAGAATTCTAACAAAATTAGAACATTCAAATCAATTAGACTCCTAGCACAGTTAGGAGACCGATATTAATTGGACTTCTAGTAGTATTAGGACACTAAAATTAATTAGACTCCTAATAGGATTAGAATATTAAATTAACTCACTATAATAAATTCACATAACTAGACTCATAATATAATTAGGAAATCTAAACCAATTAGAATCATAACAATAACAGGGAAAGAAAAGGGAAACTAAACTATCTAAATTATAGAGAAGAATCATAATTGCTGACGTTCGCAGGCGGACGATTCAGTAAAGAAGTAACCCATACCTGCTTCAAAGCGTGATCATTGACGTGTTACAGCGTCGTTAAATATCTGCAGCTGACGATCACAACAAACTAAGAATCTTCCTAAAAAACCCTTTTATTTTACCTCCACTATTTCAAACGCCGCATCGCTAGAGTCCACTTGGACAGAATTGGAGCCACTAATTTAACGGGGACTGAGAGGAATCCAGAAAAAGCGCGCACCAACAATTCTATAACAACTTAATCAAACTTCAAGTACCACTGTCTTGAAGCTTGCTTCAGTCCATAAATGGACTTCTTCAGCTTGCACATATGATCCTCTTGACCCTGCATCTCAAAACCCTCAGGTTGAGACATATAGATTTCTTCTTCCAAATTACCGTTGAGGAAAACCGTCCTTACATTCATCTGATGTAATTATAAGTCATAGTGTGCCATGAGCGCTATAATTATTCGAAGAGAGTCCTTGGATGAGACAGGAGAGTATGTCTCATTGAAATCAATTCTCAGTCTCTGAGTGAACCTTTTGGCTACTAATTTGGCTTTGAATTTTTCAACATTGCCTTTAGAGTTCCTTTTAACTTTGTAAACCAATCTGCATTTGATTGTCTTGCAACCTTCAGGTAGGATCACAAGGTCCCAGGCATCATTCATTTCCATAGACTGCAACTCTTCTCTCATGGCCTCCTGCCATTATGGAGATTTGTCGCTTTTCATGACTTGAGAGAAAGTAGAAGGATCATCGGTGTCCAGGTCAACATTATCATTTTCTTGCAGATAGACTTCATAATCATTGGGTATTGCATATCTACGATCTCGATTGGATCTCCTTAAAGCAATCGGTGGCTTCTCAAGAGGAGGAGGAGGAGGAGCACTCGAAGTTTTGGCATTGGGAGAATCATTGGGTATCGCAGATCCCTCAGAGTGAAATACGAGATTAGGCATAGGGATAGGAACATGCATAGTTGTTTCAATAGGAACGAGGGGCGTAACATGATTATCTTTTTCAAAAATAATCTTTCTCTACTTTTGACTCCCACTGATAAAACTATCTTCAAGAAATTTGGCATTGGAGGTCTCTATGGTCTCCAATGGTCGAGATGGGCAATAGAACCTATATGATCGGGTGTGCTCGGGTAACCGATGAAGTAACATGTGACGGTGCGTGGATCAAGCTTCTTCATGTTTGGATCATAAAGTCTCACTTCTGCCAAACACCCCCACACATGTAAATGTTTAAGACTTGGTCTACAGACAGTCCAAAGTTTCCAAGGTGTTTCCGGAGCAGCTTTGCATGGCACTCGGTTAAGAATATAAACTGTGGTTTTGAGAGCTTCTCCCTAAAAACTTTCAAGAAGGTTCGAGTTGTTTATCATGTTGCGAACGACCTCCTGATAAGTACGATTTTTCCTCTCGGAGACACTATTCTATTGCGGGGTATCAGGCGAAGTGTGCTGAGGAACAATCCCATGTTTCCTTAAGAACTGAGCGAAGTTTCCATGATTAACACCATCAGAATCCATCTTCCGATCATATTCACCTCCACGATCTGTTCTAATGGCTTTAATTTCTTATCAGTCTGTTTCTCAACTTCTGTTTTAAAGATCTTGAACGTATCAAGTGCCTGAGACTTATGATGAATCAGGTATACATAGGCATAACGAGAAAATCATCTTTAAAACGGATGAAGTAACACTGAACACCTCGTGAAGGTGTGGGTAAAGGTCGACAGATGTTTGTGTGGATCAGTTATAACATATCAGAGGATCTAATGGCCTCAAACTTTCGTTGTTTCGTAGATTTTTCCTTTATACACTCAAGACATATGGAAAAGTCGTTAAAATTAAGAGAATTAAGAATGCCATCTTTGACCATAGCCTTTAACCTTTTCCTCGAGATGTGACCCAAACAGTTATGCCAAATCATAGGAGAGTTTTCTACCAAAAGAGAGCGCTTTGTTCTGTATGAGGTAATAGAGACACATGCAAATGATGTAGCAGAAATATCATTAAGAGATAATCGAAATAAACCATCTACTAATAAACCATTCCCTACAGTAACAATGTCCTTAGAAATAATCAAGGATTCTCTAGCAAAAGTAAAGTGATATCCAAAAGTAAGTAATCTAGAGACGGAGATGAGATTTCGTCTGAAGGACAAAATGAAATAAACATTTTTAAGTATTAAAATATGTCCAGTGTGTGGAACAAACCGATAAGTTTCATCAGCCTCGACCTTGACCACTTGCTCGTTTTCAAGGAAAAGCCTTTCATCCGGTCTTTGGCTTCTCCTGCTTACCAGCCCCTACAAGGAATGAGCAATATGTACAGTGGCACCGGAATCAACCCACTAAGAATTTTCGGAAACATCGACTAGATTTGATTCAGAACAAACCTGAATGAAGTGAGTACCTTGGTGTCTCTTCTTCATGATATTTTTTCATAAATAACAATCTTTCTTGAAGTGTCCTTTCTTTTTACAAAAATGAGAACAATCGTCGTTATCATTCACAATGGCTTTCTTCTTGAAGTCCTTTTTGTTCCTTTTATTTCTGACGCGATCCTTTCTTTGATCATTTCTCTTAAAAATTTTCTTATGAGCAGAGATCTGAATAGGGTTATAGGCAAAATGAGCAGATTCGATCTTGTTGCTCCGCAACTGCTCTTCTTTTGTTACACACATTGAGATTAATTGGTTCAAGTCCCATTTTTCCTTTTGGGCATTGTAATTCACCTTAAAGGTATCAAACTGATTTGAAAGGAATACGACAGTCAAATGAACTACGACAACTTCCTCAATGGGAACACCTTGCTCCTTGAGTTTCATGACCAGCACAAACATCTTAAGAATGAACTCCCTAATAGAACTCTTTCCATCATAGCGTATGTTAACAAACTCCACAAAATAATCATATTGTAGAGATTTAGTAGACCCAACAAACTGATCCTTGATATTTTTCAACAATTCACTAGCTGTGTCAGTGGTCTTAATACCACAACGGATGACCTTACTCATAAAAGCGCAAATAATCATGATAGTCCTACGATTTGCCTTTTCCCACTTGGCATGTAAAGCTTTTTCAAACTCTAAAGAGTTATCGAAAGGAGTCACGGATCTGTTCTCTGAGAAAATAAAATCATAATCTAGACCCATTCGTCAAGAGAAATAATTGGTGCTAGTGAGCTTTTCAATACTCGCCATCTGTTGGTGCAACAGTGATCCGTCCATAGCTGCAATGACATAGATCATTGTCAGCACACATTCATAAAGAACTTTACATAATTTGAGTTCGTACTTGGGGTCAAGGTCGAATCAATCAGAGTGTATGAATCATGTGCAAAATTACCCACTCTGAGGGACATACATGACTCATTGTCTCAGTATCACCTTAGGGCAGAAGCTTTGACCTATTATATGTCTCTTTAGTTCATGTCCATAGACACACATAGACCTAGTCATTTGTGTTTTGGTTTGATCCAAGCTAGCCATCAGCTTAGGCCAGAAGTGTCGCTCTTCTCTCACCTAAACATGCATAACTATTCTATTCATTCCCCTTTCGTAAGCTTTCTAAGTCAGTTTTGGCCAAAAGTAGTAGCTCACACAAGTGAATGCTCTCGCGATCTTAATGAGAAAATTGTCTCAAAATTCAAGGATAACATAACCTCCATAGACCGATCACCTTTGGACAAACTACACACCTACTTTGGCAACGTCTCCCTGAACGATTGCTTTACCGGTCTTCCTAAACCCCTTTATAGGAAGAACCAATCTCAATGCATTCTATCATGTCATTAGTTCAAGGTTTCATACCCTAAGTACGCTCACATACCAAGTTAGATTCTATGAATTAAATCAACTGATTTGATATTAATAGAGAACTATATTGGATGTGTTAATTTAATATGTAAGGAGTTAGTTGAAAAATACATTAGAGTCATAAAGAAAAGGTGCACATGATGTAACTGTGAACAATGACATGATAGTGTAAGAGCATTAATACAGAATATTCAAAAGGTTCAACAATTTATTTGGAATATAAAAAATAAATTTATTAACTTTTGACTAAATTTTTTAAGTCTAAAACAGTGTCAAATAGTCCCATAAATCAGTCTAAAGTGTAGATCTTATCGAGTAGACAAAAAACGATAGGTCACATGCGCAAATCAGAGTTGTATAGCTCCAGATATCGTGTTTTAAAGTTTGAGCCCGAACAAGGTTTAGTCTGGTTGCAAAAATAAGTTCTTAGTTTAAATATTTTATCTGCAGCCGGTAGAAGTAGTGCAGTATGATAACTGCAGATAATATTTGAATAGAAATTGGGTTGGATCTTGGACCGGGACCCAGTCGGGTAATAGGTCCAAGTGGGCTGGGTCATGGGCCTATGTGGACCTGGTCATGGGCCTAAGTGGACCGGGTTAGGTGGGCCATGTAATGTGGACTGCATAAGTGAACCGGGTTAGGTCCAAGGCCGGTCGAGACCGGGCCGACTTGGTCCGGAAAGCCCTCACCATATCCCCTTCTTCTTCGTTTTTTTAAAAAAAAATTATTTTATTATTTTATTATTTATAAAACCAGTTGCAGAGGTTGCAACAAAACCAGCCGGAATAGGGCCGCATCCCGTCCCCTTCTCAGGTCACAGGCACCGACGGTCCGGTGCGCCGTCCGGTCAGCCTCGGCGCCGACCGTCGATCGGATGGCGCCGTATCATCGACCAAAACTATATATATATAATTTTATTTTATTTTTTTGTTGATAGCAGCCGATTGGGGCCAAAACCTCTCCCTATCCAGATCACCGGTGCCGATGGTTCGGTGGCCGGAAGACGCTGGACTGTCGGCCAAAAGTATAAATTTTATTTATTTATTTATTTATTTATAGTTGCGTTTCTAGATCAAGTGGCACACACCACACTTAGCCCCGTTAACACAGGACCCGCGCACAAGACTGTGCGGTGGCCGAAAGCCGCCAGATGGCATCGGAAGCCGCCGGATTTAAAAAATAAATAAATATAAAAATTGATCAAACGAAATCAGGCTAACCAAAAGCTCTGATACCAATTGTTAGAAATCTTAAAGAAATAACCATGATCTAGGCTTGAATCATTTGATTAATATATGTAAGATGACAATTATCTAGCAAGACAAATCTTACTTACTTGACTAGATGATCGGGAATGCGAGTTTGATCGGTAACTCCTCCGTATAAGACCAAAACGCTTAGGACAAACCACCTCTCTTCCTTTCTATCTCTATTGATGAGAATAACATTGAGAATAGATAAAGAGGGGATGTTGTCCTCCTTATATAAATATTGATTTGTTTCCTAGTCCATCAAGGAAACTAAATCTAGAAGATGTGTCACTTCTATAAAGGGATCACCACAACCCTATAACATTAGTAAGGAATTCCATCAAGATTGCATGGTGATTTCTATTGTGCCAAGTATATAAAGTCTGCCCAATTCAAGTTTTAGTAAGTAAAGGAAGAGAGGTTAGTGTGTGGGTCACAAAAACCCAACATATATGACTTCATAGAATTGAGCTGCTAAAATAGTTTAGTTGGTGTTATAGACTTTATTTCATGTTATTTAAAATCGAATTCTTATTTATTTTTTGATACAATTATTCGGGCCGAGTGAGCCTTGAGAATCGAGGAGCAAGCATGCACACACTTGTGATAGTTGTGAAGCAACGAAGGTTAACTAACAAAATCCAACCCACACCTTGGAAAAACAAGGGTGAAAAACACCGTGGAAGATGAGAATCGAACCCACGAACTACTCCCTCACATTGGAGGGAGCATACTAACTGGGCTAATGCCTCGTTGGTAAAATAGAATTCTTATTGATATGACTGATAAGCATTCACAAGGCCGGGCCTTTCATGAGCTCATGTGATATTACTATCATACACATAGGGACGATTATCGAAGTCGTCCCTTTAAAAGAGCTTTGACCGTCACTTCCGAGACTGTCAAGAACTTCCAAGACTGTCAAGCTTGACATGTGCAGAAGTGGATAGTCAACTTATTCAGCTTTGATGAAGATCAGTCACAAAAATCATTGATTTCTTAAAAATTCACGAATTTAAGGTCCCTCGAAATAATTTTGAAATTTTCGTGAATTTTTCGAAATTCTCCCGATTTGAAAGTTTTCAAAAATCTTGTGACTTTTTAATATTTTATATATTTTTTTATCTGTCTCACTGACTTTTCCTCCAAATATTTCTCCAAACTTCCCAGATTTGCCAGATTTCTCTGAAATTTTAACCTCACGGAATTATCCCCTATTTGGTAACTATGATTATGATCACATCCTTTAGCTCTTAGTATTATGTGATTGGGCAATTTAATACGGCGAGTACTGCCTGAAATAAATCTTTGATACTTCAATAGATCAATATGGCTGATCATGGATCAAAATTTCGGACGAAATGTTTTGGTTTCTGGCATGGTCGAAACGAAACCGAAATCCAAAATTTCAGTCCACCTTGTATGGGGTCCAAAATTTCAGATTTCGGTTTTAGTTTCGGTCATGCCCGGAACTGAAATTCAACCTGAAATTTTAATCCTTGTGGCTGACAATCTGTGACTTTGGAAAGTATCAAAGATTTATTCCCATGCCCTTATAAGTTGTATTCGCCATATTAAAGTGCCCACTAAACTTTTAACCCTTAAACCAACACAAATAAGTTTTCCAAAGTGAAGCACAACTCGCACCTAATTGGAAGAGTTAGCATGAGGTAAACCGACCCATGCGCTCTTGATCTCTGTATCGAATGTGTGCTATATGGAATCATCGAATATGCCGTTTGATAGTTGAATGATAATATAAAGATCTTTGATGCAAAAGATTGAGATAAAAAAATGATATCCATCAATCGCTTTAAAGCATTCAATTACTAAAAAAAGGGTGTATAAAATTCACATGGTGGCCATTGATTTAGATCGCGTTTGAGTGCCTCAAATCAGGCTATGGAGGTTGTTTTTTCCTCAATCATTTACATAAAAAATCTTTAGATTACGGTGCACCTATTAGAGGAATTGCATGAACTACACATCCCAAAATACTACTTCCGTTGCTTAGCTAATACTAACTCAACTTGTAGGCTGTTGACAAGCCGGGTGAGGGTCAGGTCCCCCTACAGTCGACCCCCCTAAAACCTAGCTCGACCCTAAGAGCCAAGGCTATGCCACCTTAACTTATGGGGCTTTGATAATGCCCAGCCCTTGCCCCAGTAGGCGGGTTAGGGCGAGCTCAAGTTGGGGTTATGCTTTATATTGATCATTATTTTTATTTTTAACTTTTTTTTTTGTAATTTTTTTCAGTTGATGACAGATGAAGATATTTTAAATGAGGGAAAAGAAAATCTAAAGCCTTTCTTTATCAATATTCAAATCATCAAAATATCTTTGCAACTATCGGTTAATAAATCTAACTAAATTATTGAGGATCATTTTGATAATTGAATCAATGGTTCAAAAATTTTGGCCGATAACTCAAGTTATCGGCCGAATCGTTTCGGTCCCCACCGAAACGATAATTTGAGCCGAAATTTCAGTCCAAATATATATAGAGGGAAAATTTTTGGCTAAAATATCGGTTTAAATTTTTGGTTTCGGTTATGCCCGAAAATAAAAACGAAACCATTATTTTGATTTTTGATTGAATCACAAATTGTACAGTAAAAAATATACCCTAATATATTTAATATATAATTGAAAGAGATGCCCTGTTGCTACGGGGCTTTACTTGTTAAGAGCACATTTGATAGCACGTAACACCTCAAAAAAATCCGTTTTTGACCTCCCGTTGATCGAGAATGAATGTTTGATTGATTATCACAAAGCATGTTTTAATGTTTTTTGGCATTACGGTTTCCGATATTTACATAGGAGGCTCATCGTACACCCTCATTGTTACATACATAGAATGTCCATGGTAAAAAAACGTGTGATGAGGTTACACACATTCAAACGTGCTCTAATTCAAGGTGTCAACTCGGGTATCTGTTCATGGACGACCGATATGAATCAGCTGATACTGAGTTATTTTACTGGCTTTTAAAAAAAATTAAAAAACATAAAGGTATTAGTCGATGCCGACACTGATACTAATACCCGAGTTAATACCTGATAATTATCGACGCCGATATGTATCTGTTCATGGACGACCGATATGGATCAGCTGATACTGAGTTATGTTACTGGCTTTTAAAAAAAATTAAAGAACATAGAGGTATCAGTCGATGCCGACACCGATACTAATACCCGAGTTGATACCTGATAATTATCGATGCCGATATGTATCAGTTGGCCGAAAAACTGATACATATCGACAATACGTATCCGATATTTGATAACATGCTCTAATTCCTTACGGGGCTCAACCCGAGCTTTTGGTTTTGTGGCCTTATCCCGGCCCTCTTACCTAAGTTTTGGGCAGGGCCAGATGGGTTTTGGGCCTTCCGGGCCCGATTGACCGTCTTGACAACTCGAAAAAACCCAATCAAAGCTTCATTTTCTCCTCTCCCAACTGTGAATCAGTAGAGAAGGGTAGAGAAGAGGGGTTTGTTTCAATGGCTCAGATTCCAAACTTGGATAATGCTCCTCTCAATCTCTTATCCATCAGGTAACATAAACCAAATTAGAAACACATAAATTCATAGAAATTATTCTGATTTGTTTATTTATTATTCATAATTATTATATTATTTTTTGAAATCAGAGAGCAGTCCCAGAAAGAGCTCCTCAACATTCTCAAGAACGTGGGTTCCTATTTCACTCACATTCTCAATTTCACCCACCCAATCTATCTCCTTATTTATATATATCATTTTTCTTTTGAATTTTGATCTATTATTATTAATTTTTAAAATTTTTGTTATTTGTTCGTAGATTCGTGGAAAGAAGTGCGTCGTGCTCGATCCCAAACTAAGTGGATCACTGGCTTTGATCATCCAAACTTCGCTCCTAAAGGTTCGTTTTTTTTTTTTGTTTTTGCCCCATCCTTCTCAAATTTACTTAATTTGTCTTTAATCATTGCAAAATTTAAGTCCTTAGTTGAATCAAGAAATGGGTTTTACTGATTTGCACTGGAATTCGACAGTTAATTTTAGCCAGTTATAATTTTCCTCGTCTAAGATACAGTTCTGACGGTAAATGTTTAGCTTCCTGAGTTAGGGTTTCAATATTGCCCAATCAAGTAAGTTTAATGCTTGCAAAATCAACTGGTATTTACAATGTATGCTATTCACACTGTAAATTTGATCATTAACTTGTACAAAAGCAAAACAACAAATCAGCTGTCATTTAAATTCTAAAGTTTTATGGTATACAAAATTAAATACCGAATAATAGAAAGAATTAAAAGGAAGTTAAAATATCAAATAAGGTTTCATCAATTACCATGAAAAATTCTATCATTTATGTGCGAAGCATACCATGTGCTATGTTTGGGATGAAAACTTGAAAAACACTGCATTGTGCGATGCTTATCACTACATCTCAAATGAACAATCTGTGAGGCGATTTGGTCATTAATGTACATTTCTTTTACCTATATAGGTGACATAGGCATTTTATGTCGCTTCTTGTGTCTTCTATTACTAATTTATTATGAATAATGATTTATTGGTAAGACAAACAGATACAATGAGAAAATGGACATAGTAGTGAGTGGTGGACACTTTGCTTGGTTGAATAACCACAAGAGTTTCGTTATGACAATGCTGTATCACATTTTATTCTCTTATGACTAACGACAAATTCCCAGGTTTTAAACTCCGAGTCATTGCTAAGGCCGGTTCCAACCATTGTCATTTCATCTTGTCAGTGTCAATGAAAGATATGTTTTGATTATGTTTCAATTTTGCAATCTGTTGGAGGAAGCCAATTTTGAGAGCCTTGTTAGAACATGTGAAAGTTGCTTAAGGTGAGAGATTGTTACAGGGTTTGCATTGAGGTTGAAGATGGTAGAATGCAAAGATTAAGGAACGGAAAATACTAGGATGCAAAAGAGGTGAAGGAGCAGTGGTGGTCAAACACTATATCTCTGAGCATAAGGAGAGAAGCGTCTCACTAAAGACAAGTCTTGGAGAAGGTGTTAAGGAAGAGGGTATATGTTGGCCTCAATAACTAATGTTCAGCGTCCCAGGGTGGGAACAAAAAAGCTACATTTCTCCATAGCATGTCCAGTGAAAGAATACTGGTTAATGGAATTGATAGCTTGATTTTGAAGGGAACCCTATGTGACGCTCTCGGCGAAATTCATAAAAAACTCAAAATTTTATCGAAAATCATTTTGAATCAAAGACAATATTTGGTTTTGATGAGGAGAAAGCACCCATATTCTACGACTTCTCACTGATATTTTTTGCACTCTTTGGATCTTATCAAGCCTGACCTCATGGACGTTTTCATGGAATTCCATTCCTTTTCTCGGATGTGTGGGGAGATATATATTTTTTTGATGACCTGGGTGTCTGGGTCTCTTAGAGCATCCGACTAATCCCAGGGGCACATGCGCACTCCAAGTTAGCTTGTTCCAGGTCAGCACATGATATAAATCCCTAGGGTGGCCTCAGGGAGGGGGGTGGATTCGAACTCAGGCTGTTCGCTTCCTGAGGCGGCTACTTGACCATCATGCCAAACCCCTTGAGGTCAGATGTGTGGGAAGATAAACACTGCTTTTATCTATCTATTTGATAAAAGTGCAACACTAGCTACATTGCTTGAGGATTGCAACCCAATGGACATTAGACACGCTAGCCACTTACCTGGAGCAACTATTCCAATGGAAGAAAACATATTCTTGCAAGACTCAAGTGCTATCTGGTCAACCATTAATGATTTCAAGTTTTTATTGGTTCATACACCATGCAAGTGTCCTCTGGACTAGCGGATAACTCTTAGGTGCTCATAAAACTTCAATAGGATACTACTCTCTCTAGGAGAAGCACCCTACCTACTGGGGCTTAATTCTCAAAATATGGGGTTGAAAGATGGCTGATACTCCTACGTATAGGTTATACTACATATTGAAAAAGATGAATGTGGCTCTTAAAAGATGGAATTATGTCACCTTTGCCAGGGTGCAAGGACAAAGATGTTGCCGAAGCTAATGCTTGTAATATTTAACAAATGATTTTGATGAACTTGACAACCTCGGAATTGGCCACTAAGGAATAGGAGGCCAGACCTACTTAATGCCTGCTTTGAGGAAGAAGCTTTTATGAGGAGATGCAAAAATCTGATGTTAGGGCTAGGTTTAGGACGAGTAGCTTAGGTTGAGAGAGAGAGAGAAAGAGAGAGAGAGAGAGAGAGAGAGAGAGAGAGAGAGAGAGAGAGAGAGAGAGAGAGAGAGAGAGCCCCTATACATATGCACCCACAATTAATGCCACACAACTATTACATTAGTATAATAGTATCACTAATAACTCAGATATTAAAAGACCCTATACATATGCACCACAATTAATGCCACACAACCATTACATTAGTATAATAGTATCACTAATAACTCTTAACCGTCTCCCTCAAGCTGGAGCATGTATATCATGCACGCCCAGCTTGGCCATAATATCTTGCAAAACTATAGGACTTAGAGGCTTGGTGAAGACATGTAAAAGTTGTTGGGATGAAGTAACATCAATAAGTTCCAATGAGTGATCCTATACTTTTTCTCCAGCAAAATGAATATCCACCTCTATATGTTTCGTTCTCTCGTGTAACACAAAACCATAAGCTATCTTTTCAGTTACTTCATTATCACAATGAAGAGGCATTGAACCAGGAAGAGGAAATCCAAACTCAGGCATGAGAGAACGCAACCACAACATCTCGCATGCACCATGCGCAATACCACGCTATTCAGCCTCAACACCATAACGAGCGACCACATGTTACTTCTTGCTTTTCCATGCTACAAGATTATCTCCAAGAAATGCACAACACCCAGAAGTGGATCTCTTGTCAGTGACACTCCTAGCCTAGTCTGCATCACTATATCCATATATGTAGAGATGACCATGTGAACGATAGAGAATGCCACGTCCAGGATTGGATTTGAGATATCTCAAAATCCTATGCGCAACAGCCATATGAGGCACTCGTGGGGCATGCATAAATTGGCTAGCTAGGCTAACTACAAAAGTAACATCTGGACGAGCCAAAGTGAGGTAAATCAAATGTCCAACAAGCCTTTGATACTCGTGATGATCAGAGAGAAGCTCTCCTCATTTCCATGCAGGGACAACTTTGGATCCATAGGAGATGTAGCTGGCTTACAATCCAACATTCCAGTGTTCTTGAGAAGATCTGAGACATATTTTCTTTTAGATAGATAGATACCTTTTCCTGAGTGAGCAATCTCTAGACCTAGAAAATATTTCAATTTCCCTAGATCATTAACTTCAAAGCTTTGACTAAGTTTTTTCTCACATACAAGATAAAATCCGAGTCATCTCCTGTGAGGATGATATCATCCACATTTACTAACAAAAGAGCACGTCCCACTGCACTAAAATGAACAAACACCGTATGCTCAGACTGGTACCTCTGAAATCCCATCTCAAGAATGACGTTGCTAAAGCGAGGAAACCAAGCTCAGGGTGATTGCTTCAACCCATAGATAGCCTTACGTAGACGACATCCATGTGACGAAGACTCCCCCTGAAGCAGGAAGCCAGGAGGTGGTTTCATATAAGCCTCTTAATAAAGATCTCCATTTAAGAATGCATTTTTGACATCCAACTGTAAGAGTGGCCACTTCTTATTTGCAACAATAGATAAAAGCACACGAACGGAGGTGAGCTTAGTGACAGGAGCAAATTTAGCATCAAAATCCAAACCATATGTCTGCGTATATCCTTGGGCAACCAAACGAGCTTTGTAGTGAGCCACGAATCCATCAGGATGATGCTGCGTAGCAAACACCCATTTACATCCCACAACAGTCTTCTTTGGAGGAAGAAGTATCATGTCCCATGTGTGATTCTTTTGCAAGGTGGACATCTCCTCTAACATTGCTACATTCCACTGAGGATGAGCCAAGGCCTCTTGAATAGAGTGAGGAATGGTGACAACGCCCACCTTAGCAAGAAAGACCGTATATACCGCAGAAAGAGGTTGATAAGAGACATATTTGGCAATGGGATATGGGATAGTAACACATGTTTGAACTCCTTTTCTTATAGTAATAGGAACATTGAGATCAGTCATATCAGTAACTGAAATATCGAAAATAAGCGGAGATGAATCAACGGTAGGGGAAGAAGTACTTACAAGCAAGGATCAAAATAGCGGTTTCGTTTTTTGTTTCAGGCATAACCGAAACTGAAAATTAGAAGCGAAATTTCGGCCGATAATTTCCCCTCTATATATATTTGGACCAAAATTTCGGTTCAAATTATCATTTCAGTGGGGACCGAAACCGAAACGATCTGGCCGATAACTTGAGTTATCGGCCGAAATTTTGAACCATGCTTATAGGAGCATGTGAAGAGGAAGGTGGTGGCATAGAGGAGGAGGCACCCTACTGCTTTTGACGTTGGTACGTCAGATAAGTTTTCTGTTTGGGTTGCTGCCCTGATGAAGTGGCAACAATAGGAACAAGCAGAGCGATATCAATAGAGGCAGGACTTACCCGATCAGTAGAAAAATATGCCACATTCTAAAAAAGGAAACATCCATAGACATATAGATCTGATGAGTGAAAGGATCATAATAACGCTACCCCTTGGATTGAGAAGAATAACCAACAAAGACACGTATGATAGCTTTATCATCTAATTTTTGTTTACTTGGACTAAAATTCTGAACAAAACAGACAGCCAAACACTTTTTGGTGGTACATGAAATAAAGTAACTTGTGGATGCAAATATCTATAGGGAATACCACCATTCAGCACACTGGTGGCAAGCCGCTTAATAAAAAAACTAGCTGTGAACAATGCCATTGACCAATAAGACTTAGGTACATGGATACCTCGTAAAATGGAGTGTGTCACTCCAAGACGATGTCTGTGCTTACGTTCCACAACACCATTTTGTTGAGGAGTGTAAGGACAAGAAATCAGATGTGATATACCATGTGACTTAAGATACTGATCAAAGTCATGAGAAATATATTTGCCTCCATTATCAATACGAAGAGTTTTAAGGCAACCCCGATACGAAGTCTTGAAATTTAAGAAAGACTTCAACTTTGGTTTTCAATAGGTACACCCAAATAAGATGGGAATAATCATCCACAAAGTTAACATAATACTTGAAACCAGCTAACGAAACAGTAGGGGAGGGACCCCAAAAATTAGAATGCACTAAGTCAAAGGGCACAAAAGAATGGCATATGAGATGGATATGAATTACGAATATGTTTGGACAATTTACAAGTTTCACATTGAAATTTACTAGTAGTGCATAATGATTTAAAAGCATGAATGAAGTCACAAAGAGTTTTAAAATCTACGTGCTCCAATTGGGCATGCCATAAAACTAGAGTGTCTCAGTGTTACCTGGACACGTGGCACGGGAAGGTGCCAATAGATGTTTGGCACTCCAATCTCTAAAAATTCGAATACGGCGGCATGACCATAAGAAAAATAAAATAAATAAATAAAACATATATAGAGAAAAATTGAAGGGATATCATAGAGAACCAATTTAGATATGTAATGAAAAAATTCATAATATATGTCATGAACCTAAATAAACATATATTATAGTATAAAATCGTTTTCAATGACCCAAACCCAAACCTTTGTTTCAGTAGTTACTAAACTTTACACATTTTTCTTTTGAAATAAAGTTCATTTTATCGTTGTCAAAACGATGAGCATTTTGATAGGAATATGAGGTTTTTCATATATGTCTGGAAGTTTCATGCTGTTTGAGGAGTGTCCAAGTGTCGACACAGGTGCCAAGTGCCACCAAGTGTCGGCACGACAAAAATCCCAAAGGTAGACGTGCCAGGGTAACACTGTGTCACTAGTAACATTAAAAGAAGACAAAGAATGAACTAAAACATAAGAAATATGATCATCGGTTGTAGTGTCTGAAGAAGGCAAACAATCCACTCCATCGTCGAAATAGTAGAGTCCTCCATGCTCTATGCCTTTACCAACAATCTGCCTTGTAGTAAGCTCCTGCAAAACGCAAGAACGATAAAAAATTACACGATAATGTAACTATTTTGCAAGGCAACTAACAGAGAGCAAATTGGTAAAGAAATGTGAAACATGTAGGGCTCGTTCGGGAGTTTGGAAAAACTCGGAAAGAACTCAGAATGTGAGATTTTTCGACTGAATCTAGCGTTCAAGAGTTTTTTTGGGAAGTGGGATTCCGAGTCGTTTCCTTGTGAAAACGACAGCTAGTCATTCGAGCGATTTGGTCGGAATAGCTCAGAATTTGAGCTTAGATTGTAGCGGCGTGGTATACTTCTAAGAAATATATACATCAGATCAAATCCCAACTCATATGCTTAAAACCCAAAAACAAATTAAAAAACATTGTGGAAAAACCATTGGAGGAGATGACGGTGAGTTTTTATCAACTCACCGTCGCCGGTACGCCTTTTTTTCACTGGACGGCCACCAGACTGGTACCGGATGATTACTGGCGTTGGAGCCTTTAGCCGGCCTGTTGGACCGTCATGTTTGTGACGCTTACTCTGTTAAGAACTCATCTCACCGTTGGCAAGGCGCCTATCCTGTGCGCAGTGAAACACTGGTATAATATAAAAAGCTGCTGTTGTGTTGTATAAAGAATATTTGTAGTATAATATATAAAGCTACTGTGTTGTGCAAAGAACATTTATATATATACTGTTGTGCTGTGTTGTATTGTGTACTTCTTTAAAAGCAACCGACTTTAAATTCTATATATATATATTATAATATATACTGCTGTGCTGTGTACTTCTTTAAAAGCAACTGACTTCAAGCTATGTTGTGCACTTCTTTACAAGCAACCGACTTCAAATTGTGTGTGTGTGTGTATATATATATAAAGGGAGCCATTAATTGGCTACTGCGATGGAGTTTGGACGGTCCAGATCAGTGCAATGATTGGGAGGATGGATTTGGCATAGATAAAATCTTACGAGTATCAGGGTATTTTCCACCATCCGATTGATGAAGAGAACTATGTGAATCTTGTTTCTGAATGTGCTGAAAATTGGACGGTGTTGATGAAGTCATTGGGGCTACATATGATCTTTGGGAGGTGATCATTGTATCTGATAACTCATTTGCCTTTAACCATGGATCAAAATATCGTCCGATACGTATCGGTTTGGGACTTGAACGATACGATATATTGGGTTTTTATCGCCCCCCTTAAAAAACAGTCAAATTATCGTTCACTGTATCGTTTGTATCATCCGTATCGTTCGTATTGGACGATAATTTGAAATTATCGTTGATAATTTCAAATTATCGATTTTGTTGTTTTTTTTTTTGGGAAAAAACCGGAAAGTATCGTCCGGAACCGATACGTATCGTCCGATACGTATCGGTTTTGGGGCTGGACGATACGTATCAAAAATCCGAGATTTTAATCTATGCCTTTAACATTTTCTTTTCCTTTGTTTTTAATTAATAACTTGCAATATGTATGGGTCGTGCACATGTTGTTTATTTGGGTACAATAGAATGATTATGTTTTTAATTAAGGGCACTGCTACGTGGACACCAATTTTTTCTTCACGCACACCACAAATATAAATACTTTGCATTTGGGGGACCTTGGGTATGTGAAAACATCTTCTAAGCTGTCTGATTTGAAGGCCATGTGTTGAAGATCTTTAACACAAAAAATTGGCACGAAGTATCATCTCTATCATATGATTTAATGCACTCAAAGGCCATTCTCCGATTCAACAATTGATTGATAAAGATTGTGTTTCATGCCGATCTTTTGTATAAAAGATCTTTAGATCATGACCTTTAAATCAGACGTTTGAGGTGGTGTTTTCACAGGACACAGATCCCCAAATGCAAAGTCCTTTCATTAAGTGGTTTTAAGTGGTGTGTGTGAAGAAAAAATAGGTGTGTGAGTAGTAGGACCCTTAATTAAGGCATTGGGCAAAATACCCTCCGATTTCGATTGCTCAGCCCATGATGATTTCCTCAAACCATTTGCTCTATATTTGACGATTTTGATCCGTCAAATATGTTCAGCCCTATCTCGATTGTTTGCCTGTAAATTTTGAGAGAAATCCGAGTACGACACATAAACCAATGATTAGATAACGTTTCTACGGTCATAGCATAACCACCCATTGAATCGATTCTGAGGATTTTCTGAGAGGAACTTAAAAACAAAGGATTCTGAGTTTTATAAGAATCTGTCAGGAATTTGAGTAGCTTAAGAACGCATATGAGAAAAGTTAGAAATCTGAGTTTGCTAAGAATCTATGAGGAATTTGAGTGTCCAAGAATCTGAGCTTTTCTGGGAAAAATCAGGAAACACCTGAATGAGGCCGTAAAGTATGCGATAAAAAAAGTGAAGGAGACGGAGACATGGTTCTAACACCTAGAGCATGAGTAAATGAACCATCGGCGATACGAACCTGAGCAGATGTGGTAGGAGAAGAATAAGTAGAAAAACCCTGAAATTCACCCGTCATAATGTCTGTAGCGTCTGAATCAATGACCCAATGAGGAGAGTATGAAGGGGTGGAAGCAGCAAGGCAGATGTACCTGAAGGTCCAGCCATAGAAGTAGAACTAGATGCTGCAATGGATGTAGAAAGTGCAGTGCTCGCATCTCAGCACGAACCTTCTCAAGAATGTCAGCTCGTAAGGTGCATAGTGAGTCTAATGAAGATGTGGTGGCAACATTTTATGTCAAGTTCAATCCCAGAAGCAACTGCAGTGTGAACGGATGATCTCGTCGACAAAGAATCAGGATATCCATGCAGCTTGTAGCACCGATCACGATCATGTCCAACCTTCCCACGGCGGGAACTACAACAGAGGAATGACCTCGTCCCCTATCATGGCCACAGTCCAATCCTTTACCGCGGCCAGCTTGGGAAAAAGAGTCAGTGACAAAACCTGTACTCTCATAAGACGTGACAACAGGGGTAGATGTCATAATAGATCGACGTTGCTCCTCAGAGAATAAAATCCCATAAATTGTGCTAAGTGATGGAAGAGGTTGAGTGGTAAGAATCTGTGTAAGAAATCTGCTCATACTTTGCACGAAGAACGCCCAAAAAAGTACAGATCCGTTGACGCTCATGTCGATGAGTAAGGATGGCAGTCAGTGGCGGAACCATGTGTGGGCGATTGCGGGCCAGCGCCCGCACTCAAAATCCAAAAAAAGAATTGTTTCTGTTTTTAAAACCCCTAAACCTAGCCCTTGATCTCTCCCCTGACGCCCTCTCTGACGCCCTGACAACTTCTTCACTGTCTTCCCTGTTTCTCGCTCTTTGGCTTCTCTGTGGATCATTAAGCTAATTTTAAAATAAAATAAAAAAAGGCTGTGGGAATTGGGATCCTTTGAGCTGAGATCCCAAATTATTTTTGGCAGGTTGGGTAAAAGGTAACCAAAAAATATTATAGATATGTTTACAGGTAGCGTTATTTACACCTCTTAAACTAAACCTTTGAAAAACACACGCACTTCCACCATGAAAGTCCGTTGACTTCGTGAATCAGATGATGGAAAGTGTTTTTCATCCCAATATTCCACACAATATATCTTGAGATCATGGTGCACCTATTTGATGGTCATATGTTGATTCCACGTGGCACACATCTCCAAAAGTGACCATCTGATAGGCACACCTATGATCATTGTTACTTTTGGGATGTGTGCCATGTGGAATCAAGATCTGACCGTCTGATAGGTGCGCCATGTTATCAAGATCTTTTGTGTGGAAGATTGGGATGAAAATCTCCATTGTCTGATTCAAGCAAATCAATGATTTTTTTAATGATGGAAATATGTGTGTTCTTCACAGGTTTAACTAGTATAAATAATGCTACCCATATTTATATTGGTACCTCTGTTCGTGCCTATGTTTGAAACTCACCGACTTCTTTATATCGGATAATGCATATTGTTTTTCGGGCCAATCGTCCACACAATGGACCTTGAGATCAAGATTTTATCATCAGCCGATCATTTTTTTAATTCCCCGTAACACATCTTAAAAAACGGCCCTAAACTCAAGTTTGAGCATGATGTGCACCCTGTGATCTTAGGGCCCCATTTTTGTGAGTTATGCCTCGTGAAATCATAACATATATGTTTGATGGTACACACATGGTCTCAAGATCAATTTGTGTGGAAGATTGGTGTGAAACATGATCTTCATTTTCTGACCTCAAGAAGCCAATGGGTTTCTGTGGGTTTCGAAGGAAGGTATGAACAGAGATCGCATTGGTGCGAAAAACGTACCCTATTTATATTAGAGGCTCGAGACTACGCGTCTAGATGCTACCCATAGGGATGTGTCCAGACCAGCTAAGCACCATGTGGCACCCATTTTGGGGATCGGGTGTTACGGAACTTGGACAAGATCAATCAGGTACCACTCAAAAAATTTAGGCATGATCCAATACTTATCCAATGTTGAAAATGAGGTGTAAGGTACTCAAATTCAATATACCAACTTATGTGGGCGCTACTTTATCATTGACCCATCAAATTGTAGACACCCATTTTCGAGCTGTCTGGCTAATTGGATGTGAAATTCAAGTTATTTAGGGGCCCAAACACACATTAACATATTGGGGAAGCATGTAATGACATCAAATGAGATCCCCAAAGTTTAGAGGCGAAATCCCACTGTTCATGATTTTCAAGGTACAATTATAACACGAGAGGATCATTTACTTGTGTGCTTTAAAAAATCCATTTTTTTTTTCGCGCAGGTTCTTACCTCCTGGATTTCTGATATGTGTTAGATAGGCGCGAGAGTGCTATAAATAATTAGTATTATTTATGAAAAAAATTAATTTTAATTCATCTTACGCCCCGGCTGGATGAAAATCCTGGTTCTGGTTCTGGTTCCGCCACTGATGGCAGTAATTTCAGCACTGAACTGAGAAAGAGGCTCATACATAGTGGCTGAGCTCTTCCCACATACTCTGTAAGGTACTGAAATACTCCCCCATAGATGCGAGTATCATGTTCGGCAGTGGCAAAGGTTTCCTCAAGTTTACTCACACAACATGGATGCAAACTCATAGAACATAAAAGTTCGTTAAATGCCAGGCTCCATAGATTTAAAGAGCCAACCAAGGATAATAGCATTATTGGCCTCCCAATCTGAACTGTCAGTGGATTTAGGCTTGGGCCGTGGGGTGGTTCCAGTAAGAAGGCCCATCTTCGTACGCCCCTGAACATATAGATTAATGGCCCTCTTCCATTGAAGGTAGTTGGAGGAGTTCAGTTTGATCGTAGTAATGTTCGACGGAAGATTATCGGAACTGAGACCAATATACTTCTCCTCCCCCATTATAGTAAAGTAAAAAAAATGAGAGAACAACACAAAAGTTGTGTGAAATCCGTAACCCACCCTGTTTGCTATGCCTAATCTGATGTCATAAAAAACGGCACTTGCTGTTTTGGAAAAGATGAAAAATGGGGTTGCAACTAAAGTATTGAAGAACAAATACAAGGAAACCTCACCGTGAGATCACAAAAAATGTCAGACATCTCAAATCTGATCCAAATGCGATGAAATCACTCTCAATCGATCAACTAAGGGAATCCGATCTGTCTCCAATAAATTTCATAGCAGATTTGATGTGCATGAGATACAGAAATCCAGAAATCTGTGAAACTGCTGGAAAAAATAGGATTCAAATTTCAAAGATCCTATCGAAAACCCTAGAAGATCATATCATCTCACTGTGCGCCAAGAAGGTCAAACAGCCAACATAAAATTTCGCTCCGAATGGGACAGGTTTTGGGTCAGAACTGGTCATCCATGTTGACTTGGCTGACGTCAGCAAAGATTACGTGGGCTCTAGTTCAACTTCAGACGAACTTTCTCTGATACCAAGAAGATGCAGAAATTTGATGTTAGGGTTAGGTTTAGGTCGAGTAGATTAGGTTTAAGGTTAGGGAGGGAGGGAGGGAGGGAGGGAGGGGAGAGAGATTAGTGGGTCTCATTAGCCTTTATGTTAATAGACCCTACTACATACACACCCCCAATAAATGCCACACACCCACTACCTTAAGATACTAATATGACTAATAACTCTAGCATTATGGATCAAAATCCAGGTCGAAGTGGTTGAAGCTTGGGGATGCAATACAAGTTTCTTCTATTCTACCATCACAATTAGGGAAACTACAACCCAGGATGAATCTGTAAGACATCAGATGATATGGACATTTCTAATCTGGCGGTTAATTATTTTGAAAAGCTTATTGGTAGCGGGGAATGAGTGGAAAAATTACTTGGATATACCCCTTCAAAGATCCTCTCCAAAATGATGAGTTTCCTTTCGCCTAGGTCATTTGGTGACGAATAAAAGGCCCTAAATAGCTTAAGCTTGGACAAGGCCTCTAGGCTTGATGGCTTTTATGCTAATTTCTTTAGAAGTAATTGGGAAATCGAAGGTCAGGATGTCTTATGCACCTTACATTCATTGTTCTCCTCTGCAAGCTTCTAAAAGCCACCAACTGTACATTCAATGTATTGGTTGCCAAAACTACAAAATACCACTAAATTCGAAGAATTCCACCCAGTGTTACCTAGGCACGCGACACGGGTGCCAAGTGCCAAGGTGTCCTTAAAGTGTTGGCACAACAACTTCTAAAAAACCCAATACGGCGGTATGACTGTCCAAAAAATATTTAAAATATTAAAAAAATTAAAATATAACTATATTAATCATTGGGGATAGATTATACATTAGTGAGCAGTCGGCCCAAAAGATATACTTATATTGGGGATTTAACTATCCAGTTGTGCACTTTAATACTAGCCGTTGGTATTTTTTAATGGTTGATATTAATGTTCACCAAATGGATGGTACACATTCATTTACAAGTATATTTTTTGAGAAATCTGATTGTATGATTGTGTGCTTGGGCAGTTTAGATTGTTCACCGATGTGTACCTCAAAATAATCTTGAGACTGTTAGGTCAAATTTACGTGGATGATGATAGACTATGATCTACGTGTCACGTGGAACTAAAACCTGACCGTATGATGGTAGGCCATGATCTACGTTTCACGTGGAACTAAAATTTGACCATATAAAATCTGGCCGCCGTACAATGGTAATTGTAGTAGGTCAATAGAGAATACCCTTTACAAAATTTTGCTGATATTAATGTTCACCAAACGGATGGTACACATTCATTTATAAGCATAATTTTTTGAGAAATCTAACCGTATGATTGTGCGCTTGGGCAGTTTAGATTGTTCACCGATGTGCACCTCAAAATAATTTTGAGACGGTCAGGTCAAATTTACGTGCATCATTATATGCCATGATCTACGTGTCACGTGGAACTAAATCCTGACTGTATGATGGTAGGCCATGATCTATGTGGCATGTGGAACTAACATCTGACCATATGATAATAAAGAAAATCTGGCCGTATAATGGAAACGAAAATCTGGGCGTATAATGGAAACCCATTACAAAATTTTGGTTGTCAACAGAGAATACCCATAATAGGGTTTATAAAATCAAAAGTTTTGCTGTCAAGAGAATACCCATAAGAGGGTTTATAAAATCAAAACCCTCATTTTAAGGTTTTAGATGTAAAAGCTTGAGGATTTTGATTTTGTAAACCTTGTCTCTTTAATGAGAGGCTTTTATAAATCTGGGGCTTATAAATCAAAATCCCTTTAAAAGCAAGCTTTTATACATCTGGGGTTTATAAATCAAAATCCCTTTAAAAGCAAACCCTTTGCACATTATAAAGCCTCTTGCGGGACCACCTAACCCATTATAATTTTCAAAGGAGAGAGAGAGAGAGAGAGAGAGAGAGAGAGAGAGAGAGCTCACCGCCTTCGATGGTTTTAAACTTTTGATTGTCGCTGCGATTTTGCTTACGGAAAAGATCAACAAAAGAAATGAAGTCAAAGACTCCAAGGGGCAAAACCGAAATAGAGAAACCCTAGCTCGATTTCTTGTTGCAATTGATTTTCCAAGGTAAGATTTTAGTTTAACGTTTTATTTTATTTATGAAAAGTACATACATAAATAGCCATTTTGCTTTTTTTTTTTCCCTAGATTTAGATTTTCCCTATATTTAGTTCATTTTTTCCTATATTTCCGAAAAGTACATATAGAAATCGTTTTTTTATCAATTTTTTCAAAGGTCACGAGGTTATAACGTGTCATGTGCCGACACTTTAAGATGACATCAGCACGGCACGGCAGTGGTACGTGCCAAGCTGTGTTGTGTCGTGTCGGAGTGTCGGCATTGCAAAAAAAAAGAAATGTGCCGTGCCAAGGTAACACAGGTTCCACCCCATCTCACTCTGCAACTTGATGTATAAATTGATGTCCGAACTCCAAAGTGCTATCCAACAAGCTCCAATTATTCTACCTCATGTCATCATCCCTACATGAACTACTTTCGTTAAAGTTAGGCGTATACAAGATAACATTCTGATTGCCCATGAAGCTGTAAACTACTTCTATTTATCTAGATTGAAGTGCAGCATGTGCATCAAAATCGATGAGCTAGCAACCACCCTGCCTCACAATGGATTAGATCTTGGTAGTCATTCAAGAATTTAGTTGTATAGTTGCATCTCGTGTTTGCTTTTTCTATGCTACCGAAGCTGTCCAACTTAGTTTAGTCAATTATATTTGGACTAAATGGCTTAATTCGTTGTGTTATGGACTGGCTCCTTTATAAAATTTGTCCACTTTGAAGAGCTGGCTTTTTTAACTTGTTGTTTATGTTATCCTGATACAAACCTGCAACCATAAGTTTCACGTTGCATTGTTAGATACAAACTCATACACTTTGCATTGGATAGGAACATTGCTTGAAATTCCCAATTTTTTTTGTTCTGCAAAAATATATATTACAATACTACCCTAGATGGGCACTAATAATGGTGACAGCGGCAGGGATAATAGCATTTGAATGTTGGGATAGGAATAAAGTCATTTCGGTTGACTCCATGGCCTAGGTGGCGTTGACTTTGAGGGATCATGATATGACAGGGCAGAAAATATCAGATGTAGGATGTTTTTCAATGAAAAATATGAAAATTTTGAATGCAAAACATGGTCAGAGTTCATGGTAGAATTGCTTCTGGAGAAATGGAGTACGACATCTGAAAAGTTGCAAAAGGCCAACTTATTGACTGCGAGGTGTTACAGCTTCTGGGACCCACAAATTGGATAGGTTTTAAATTGACAATGAGATGGTATTAGAAGATGACGAATGTTAGTCGGACTGGACAAAAAATGGTGACAAGTTGGGTAGAGTTAGGGACTAAGGGGGCTGGCAACTCATTTTGGGGAAGAAAACGAGAAAAATGCAATCTTTAAAATAAAAGAAACATAATATAAACTATTAAATGGACAACTATCGAAAAATATAAAAAATTTAATGAACTTACCACGCGGTTCTCTCAAGTGGGTTTAAAATTCCGGTTGTGAATAAAAAGTTAAAATGCTGAACAAATAAAAGAAATGCACAAACATTTCCAAAAATTTAAATAATTAAAGAAAATATAAAAGGATAAATTAAAATAATTGATAATAAAAATACTGTTTACAAATAATATATGTCATATATATAAAAAAATAAATTAAAATAATTGATAATAAAAATACTGTTTACAAATAATATATGCCATATATATAAAAGATACCCTCTTACATAATATGAGCAGGTTCTCTCTGACTTATAAGATATGATCATGGGTCAAAATACCGGACGATACTGGTACGTACCGGCCGGTGCATATTGGTATCAGTGGCCAGCGGTACATGATACATACCGTTGTACCGCTGGAGTTTAGCCTATTTTTTTTTTGATGTAACGGTGATATTAGTACGTATCGGAACAGTTTTGAGGGTGGGCGATACAAACAGGTTCTTGTTTGTATCGCCGGATAATTGAATGGTTCTGCCAGTACATCCAGTACCATGGCCATTGCAGTATTTTTGGCTGGTTCTATGCCACACTGGCATAGTCAGCAAGTCGGGGTTCGGCAATAATTCCGCAAGGTTAAAAATTGGAAAAGTTGGCAAGTTCGGGAGAAAACATAAAAAAAAAAAGATACGGAAAATTAAAACTCACATTTTTTTTTTTTCAAAATTTTAAAAACACTTTTTTTTGGTTGAAAAAATCTAGAATAATTCGCAGAATCTCAAATTCGTGAATTATTCGTGAGTTTTTAAAAAATTCGGCGAATTTTGTGATCATGCACACTGGTCCAGCTGGTGCGTACTGGGAGATATTTTAACCTAGGTTCATAGGCAAACCTGTTGTTAATGGGCAAGGCCAAGAATTTCTGATGAACTCTTAGCTAATCTGCTAGTGTGCAAGTTATTTCTGATGGGCCTGAAGAGTGGTCTACTTTGTGGTTTGGGCCTATGAATTGTCTTAGTGATGGGTAAGGACCCCAATTCTTCTTGTAAAATGGAAGAAAAATTTGGTTTGTGTTTACCATTTTTTTTTTTTTTGGTGGCTTGAGATCGCTAAAAATAGTCTATTCTAGAAACCATGGTGTCTGTTGCGTGAGACCATTTCCAAATTTTTATATTTCCGCTATCCGTCTGATATTAATTTTAGGTCTTGCTTTTGATTTTTTTTTGAGGATTGAAAGTTTGTTTACCAACAGCTGACTCTAGTTGAGATCTTATGCTTATTGGACAGGAACATGGTGTTGAACTGAGGCATCTCTCTGCAGATCCTATCCAAACTGAATGTACAAAAGTAGTTTACCTTGTCCGTTCTCAACTATATTTGATGAAGCTCATCTCTTCACATATTCAGCATGATTTAACCAAGGGATTTCAGAGGGAGTACTTTGTTTACTTTGTCCCACGTCGCATAGTTGCTTGTGAGAAGGTGATCATTTCTGGGCTTCTGAAGATATATCATACCCTAAGTTCTGATTCAGTAGTCATCTCATACATTTATCTATTATTGTCCACTTCAAAATAATTATAATTTTTTTTGCAATATGTGTCTTTCACAGGAAATTTTGAACTTGTATGAGTGGATCGGTGGAGACATTAACTCCTTGTAAATGTGGAATTTTTTTTTTGATCCGTCTTTTAGTTTCATTCTGGGATTCGCTTCTTGATGAAGGGATGTACTCTTTTAGTTGTATTTCTGTGCCAAAATATAGAAGTATAAGGCTCTGCAGAAAACAAGTTCATATGCAAACCAGGGAAAGGCACAATTGGTTTGCCCATAAAAAATGGCTAGCTAAACCCATGTTAAGTTATGAGCTTTGTACTTCGATATAAATTTATGATTTCCTTTATTTGTTTCCCCCTTTTTGACTTTTAAGTTCTTTAGAAACAATTAGCAGTTTGAAAGTGTACATTCATGCTACCTACCTTACAATTTCCCCTAGCAGCAAATAATGTGAACCATAGTTACTGAAGAAAAAATAAAAAACAGAACTTTTGAAGCAGTGTTTTATTATTTTTTCTGTTCTCTATACAATTTTCCATCTAAGAATGGGATGGCACAACTCTGCAAAACAATGTTTGGAAAGTAAATTCCAAACAATAAGATCAATCTCCGATGCCATTAGAGATGGCCTGTGCTGGTGGTGCCGTGGTGTGTTGGCTTCTCCTTACTGTGTGGCTGGGTCAGCCGCTGAGATTCTGAGGGAATGGAGCCAATCTGACCACCTTGATTTCACTCTCCTGCTTTATGTTGGCCTGTGGCCTGGTCGATTTGGGCCTTTTTATTTTGTTGCCTTTCCTCTTTTTCCAATTGTTCGTTTTTGTTTTTTTCTTTCTTTTTTTGGCTTAGCGCCTCATTATGCCTCAGTGATTCTCTTTATCTTCATTAGTAATGAAAATCTGACTATAAGTTGGTTAAAAAAAGGGTGAAAATACACTAATTGTTGCTGTGTGGTATGGACATTGTTGGTGTGTCTTTAGCATATGCAGTGCACATGTAGTAGGGTAAGTACCAAAGTTTGTATGTATACTATATATTGGATCCTGTTAGTCATGAGTATAAATAGTAATGTGAAAATACCCTTTCTACCCTAATGTCTTCTGTCTCTCTCTCTCTTACTCTTTCTCTTGCTTCTCCATCTAATCCTAAACTGGTAACCATAATAATTCATTCTCAGCAAACTTAACTTCGGATCAGCGGCATGATCCCATTGACCTTTTTGGTTCTCATAACTTGCTGACATCAGCAAAGTCAACCCTATTGACTTGATCGATGGCCGACGGTGCATTTTTCTGGTAGCTCTTTCTATCCTGAGTACGGGCATATTTTTTAGGATTTATTAGATCAGTTTTCTAGGACTTTAAGCATTTTATTCAAAATTAAACAGAAACAGAGGTCTTCACATTTTTTGAGGTCCTGGAGGCTCTCGAAGCGTTAAATCCAAGATTCCTTGGAATAGTTGATTTGGTTTGTCGTCTGCTATCATCCTATGTTGCTGGTTTGAAGTTTTGATCAGATCTGGGTGGTCTTATGTGTTGAAACAATCCTTTTGTAGCTCTTGGGTTTCACTGTTTGTATAACAGCGCATAGTATTAACTACTGTGAAGGATTAATGGAGTGTGTTTAGAAGTTTTTTTTACTTCCTGCAGCAATTGTAGTGGCTGTGTTGTTGGATTTCAAATCTATTTGAGTGTGCTCTTTTTTGAAAGATTGGGGCTCTCAGTCTTCAGGTATTTATGTATTATGGCTGCCAGTTATTAAAGAGTGCAGTGACAGTAGCAGTAGCTAGTATTCTGTTTTCCTTGAATTCTGGTGACTTGTAAATGATTATGGTGTATGCCGTAGCATTCTTTGTGATGATTGTGAGATGCCATGGCCACTGTGTTATTGTATGACAGGGTAAATTGTGCCTAGAAGTGTTGAAAGTGTTGGCAGTAATGCAGCGTGGATTTTGGGCACTTTCTGCTATTGTGCAGCCTGTGTTCGGCCATTTCTTCTGCAGTATTGCAGTGTTAGCTGAGAGGTACAATTTTTTGTGGTGATTGAAGGCCTCTATAGCGGATTGTGTACTGTGTTCATTATGGGCTGCGGGAGTGCAGCAAGATTGTAGTGGATTGTGTACTGTGTTGCCTATTACTGTCTGATGGAAGAGTCAGGAGTTGATACACACAATGTTAGTAGTAGTAATCAAGGACTCAGAGGAGTGTAGTGATTTGACGAGACTTCTTCAAAGGGTTGGAGCCCCTACCTTTATCTTAAGATCTCGCTTGGCTGTGACAGGTATTGTTGGATTTGGTCATTTTTTCCATGCCTTCTCTATCTCCATGGATCAACGATTCTGGAGCAACTGCAATATGTATGGTATGTTTCACTCTTCCACTCTATACCTCCTTTGTCAGCTCCGTAATGTTCGCATAGTGGATATGTCCCTTGTTCCTCTTGTATGGGGGGGAGGGGCTCATGTTGGTGTCCTACCTTTAGAATCCGCCTTACAAGTCACAAAGATGCCAATCAATCTCCTCTCAGTTAGTATTACTAAGCACCTTAACTGCAATGTGACATTCTGTCCATCTCATTATGTACTTCAAGACTTGGCGACTGTGAAGGTGTTTGGCTATGAGGAGAGGGGGTTCTACCTTTTCGAGGCTAAGAATGCTTCTGTTCAGCTACTCCTTCGGCTGTCGTTGTCTCTGTTGATATTGTTCACCGATGGAATTCCCGATTTGGTCATCTAGCATTCGATGCCTCCAAATTTCAGTGTGAGACCTGTCAGCTATCGAATAGTTGTGCCTTTGTTGCTGAGGACGCTACACCACCTGCCACTACTCCCTGCACCTTCTATTACCCAGACTGCACCTCCACCGTCAGTGACCTTATACAGAGAGAGTATCAGGACCTTATTCAGAAGCCTCCAGTGCCCAGGCCTCATCCTCTAATCTTTCCGAGTCAGGATCATTGGGTTTAGCCCATGCATCATCTTCATCACAGTCTGGATTGTTGATTCAGGTGGCACAGACAATATGCCTGGTATTTCCACTTTGTTTGAGTCTATGATGCCCATGTCTATTCCATCTCATATTTGAGTTCATATTGGTACTTTGTCTCTGGACTCTAAACTTCACATTCGTAAGATGCCATAAGTCTTCTTTCTGTCAGTAAAATTACTAAAATCATGAATTGCAGTGTGACCTTTCCCCCTTCTTAATTTCTTTTCTAGGGCCTGACTATGGGGAGGACATTTAGTTGTCGCGTGAAGAGAGGGGATTTACATATTTGGAGGCCAGAAGACTCAGAGTTCAGTTGTTGCTGCTACTGCTACAGCTTTATAGACTGCTCATTTGTGGCATCATCGTGTCAGACATCTTCCCCTTCCTCATTTGCATATTTTGTTTCCAACGTTGTTTAATTCCTTTGATTACGAAATTTTTTAAATGCGAAGTCTGTCAATTGTCAAAACATTGCATAGTTACATGTCCTAGTAGTAATGAAAAATGTGATGTTCCTTTCAAAATAATTCATTCAGATGTTTGGGGGACTTTCCCCTGTTGTTGTGTTGCATGTTATCGTTATTTTGTCTCTTTTATTGACGATTGTACCTGATATATTGCCTTGTTTTCAATGATGACCAAACACTAGGTTTGCTCGATCTTCCCCATTTATGACAAATGGGTTGAGACTCAATTCAATGTGAGAGTGTGAAGATTATAAGATCTGACAATGTCGGAGAGTACTCCCAATGTATTAATCTTATCTTTGCACTATTGACATTGATGACAAACCATTTGCCCTTATTACCCACACCAAAATAATGTTGCAGAGAGGAAGAGCCGGTACCTTATGGAGGTTGCACATTCTTTTCTCCTGTGTATGAATGTTCCAAAGTGTCTATGGAGAGAAGCTGTCCTTACTGCTTGTTATCTCATAAATCGAATGCCTACACGTACCTGTTTTGGTGGGTGAGTGTCCTTTCACAATCTTGTGTCCCAGCAGTCGCCTATTTAATATACCTTCTCATATTTTTGCTTGTCTTCGTTTTGCTCATGATCCTACTAGTCATTGAGATAAGCTTTCTCTTAAGGCTGTATGTTTTATTTTTGTTGGATACCCTCCTTCAGGGAAAAAGGTATAAAAGTTATGACCCCTCTTCTGAAAAAAGTTGTCACTTACCTTATTTTAGTCTACCCTTTCAAATCTCCTCCTCATTACCCTCTTCAGGGGGAGAAGACTACAAGTGAAGAGAGCACTGATATTGATGGTCCATTACCTCTGCCATGTGCTTACCAAGAGGGTGAAGATGATCTTGAACTTGAAGTCAAAGAACTTGTAAGTGCAAGCAATCCTAAAGTGGTGGAAGAGATATTTGATAAATTTCGGGAAAACAAGTTTTTCAAAGAAAGAACAAGAAAGTAGAGATGCAGAAGTCTTCCCCTCTCTCTTAGGACATGCACCACATGTCATCTTCTGATGCAGGTCCACAAAATGGCGAACCTTCACAAGCTGTTTCTGACCTGGATCTTCCAATTGCTCTCCGTAAGGGTTCCGGGCATGCTATCAGTAAGTTGTGTCCTACCATGCTATTTCAGCCCTGTATTCCAGTCTCTATTGTCAAAACTTGCGCTTTCTGCTTAGAGAGGGTGACGGCCTTGGCATAGCCCGCTTACGCTTTGCCCGCCTTAGGCGCCATAAGGAGACATGCCGGATTTCTAGGAGGGCATTTAGGTGTGCCAAATAGATGGGATGAGGCCATGATAATGATGATTTAAGACTGCCAGAATGGTATTAAGTGGCATGGAAAATTAATGCAGGAAAAAGTCGCACGCTAACCCTAAAATAGCGTAAAATCCCGCATGATTGGATTTAGAGTTCTCGATCTTCAAATAAAACAAAATAACAGGAGAATAAGGATAGAAAATCTTCGGAATCACTCCAAAGAGGCTTGTTGGCTTCACACCAACGAAGATGAAGAATCACTCTTCAAAGGAGAAAACTCATCGCAAGTTTTCAAAACGAAAGAATCTCTCTTTCAAAGTTTGCACAAGCAAAATTCTCATTAACTCAAGAACTAAAACTATTTCTCATAAGAGCTTACAATGCTTTATATAGACTTTTGAAACTCTAATTAGGTCTAATCCTACTAAAAGAAGACTCCTAAGTGAAAAACTCTAATTAGACTTTTGAAACTATAATTAGGTTAAATACTACAACGAAGCATTGCAAATGGTTTATTTTTCCCCTTTTAGAAAAATGATAATCATAGCTCTCATCAAGCATTGTCCTTAAAAACCTTAAGAAAATATGGGTAACAATTAAACCCCTGACCTCAAATGATGTGCTGGAGGGCATCACCACTTAAGCATAAGCTCCATCCTATAAGAACAGAAATTTTCAATCTTTTATAGATCAATCCGAAGGAAATCAAATCACTATTTTGAAAGTTTTTTTTTAAATTTCAATTATATCAAATTAACTACGACTCTACTATTATTGATTAGTATACGTTCTTAAAATTGAAAGGCTCTACAGCTATTATGTGTTCAAAATAAATGTACTTGTTATTGTTTTGTAGCTTATTTTGTTAATTGTTGCTTGATAATTGTTAGTGGTTACTTCACTCTTTCAACTTACAATTTTATATGACGGTTGATTCTTAATGATGATATAATCACGTTTTTATTATTATTTCTTATTTTTCACATGTTTATCATTTATTATAGATCTTCTATAGAATACTATGATAAGAGTAAATATTTTTTCAACATTACTAGACCTTTCCCCCTAGGCTCCGCCTAAGTCCCGCTTAATTCCAAGGGGGTTCGCTGCCTGGGCCCCACCTAGCGCCTTTAACAACTATGATTCCAGTTCTTTCTTTGGACACTGTTTCCATTCCATGCTCTGTCTCTGAAGCCTTGTCTCGGCCAGAATGGATGAAAGCTATGTTACAGGAAATGGAGGCACTGGAACAGAATCAAACCTCGGAGATTACAGAACTTCTAGGAGGGAAGAAACCAGTGGCTGCAAATGGGTGTACAATGTACACTCTGAATATCGTGCAAATGGGTCTGTTAAGAGGTACAAAATGAGGCTGGTAGCAAAAGTATATACCCAGACTTTTGCTATTGATTACCAAGAAACATTTGTACCTGTGGCCATACTCAACTCTATTTGGTTCCTTCTATCACTAGCTGCTTATAAGGACTGGCCATTGTATCAGTTATATATCAAGAATGCATTCCTGAACGACGACCTCAAAGAAGAAGTATATATGTCGTTACCCCCTGGGTCCCTGCTTCAGTGGGATAAAAATCAAGTGTGTAGACTTAAGAAAGCGAGCTATGGGTTAAAGCAATCTCCTCGGTCCTGGGTTAGAAAATCTAGTAATTCCATCATACAGTTTAGGTACCATTGAAGGCTATGATCATACTCTATTTGTGAAGAGGGGACAGAAAGTGACTGCACTAACAACACAAACCAACAAAACAATGTGCATACTGTGACAATTATTGAACTGCTTTGTCGAATTTTTGTTAAAGTAATACAGAATTAATCCACCTACTTTTGGAGGGCCAATATAAGAGTCAACCACTAATGCAATGAAAAATATATAAATTTATTTGATTTAAAGATTATTTTTTCTTAGTGGGTGTTCCATTATGTTATATATTTTTCATACAAAAAATTACATGACTTTCTAGTAACTGGTATAGTAAGTTGCGCAAAATTTATTTGTAGACCTTGACTTGTAAATTTAAATAGCCAAAGCCTATAGACAGATTTTAGTGGGCATGAGAAAACTGCATATGTTTCCACTTGGTAGTTGGTATTTACAATCTTTAAGTGGCTTGATTAATTAATCGCTTCAAGATATTGTACGTACGTTAGCCAAAATCATACTCTTCTACAAAGTTATAGGTCTTAAACTAAACTATTAAGTTCTGAAAAAAAAGGAAAAAATAAAATTAAACTATCCAGTTCTGGAGTGACACCGAAATCCGAATCTTTTATAAGAAACATTGCAAGTTTGATGAGCGTTCCTTGGCATCACATATTGTCAATGGGCTGGTTATCATGCGTTCCTTGGCATCACATATTGTCAATGGGCTGGTTATCATGCATTTTTATGCTTATTACAGATAAAGCCATTTTTTTAATGAACTAATTCTGTCTAATATATGTTCCTGTTTCCCTTTTTACCCGCTGATCGCGACCATCCATGTTACCCTTTTTACTCCCTCGTTTCGGAGAATGAGGGGGGGAGATTATGGACGATTTCCACTAGAAGGCTGCTGAGGGATGACGAGGTGACATCTTTCTCCAACCTGCTGATGCTGGTTTATGGATCCCAGCACAACATGGCTGGTCGCGATCAGCGATGGTGGTACCCAAATAAAGAAGGCTCGTTCTCGGTTAAGTCCTACTACAAGCTACTATCTACTAGACCCTTGATCAGGTGGGCAGGGGCCGGGCTGTGGAAGGCACCAATCCCGGCTAAAATTAAGTTCTTTACGTGGACCATGTTCAAAGACCGAATTCTTACCCTCGACCAGCTCATTCGTCGGGGGAGAGATTTACAGAATTGCTGCGTTATGTGTCACAAAGAGGAGTCAGCTGCTCATCTTATGCTGCATTGTACGGTGGCCCATGAAATATGGGGTCTTATTGTTAAATCCTTTGGTATGGAGTGGGTCAAGCCGGCGACCCCCCTTTCTCATCTCCTGATGTGGGAGTCTGGCCTCATTTATGGGAGTAGGTCCGATTACTGGAAGGTCGCGCCTTATGCTGTGTTTTGGTCCTTGTGGAGGGAAAGAAATCGCAGAATTTTTGAACAAAAATGCCAACCGGTAGGGATGATCATGAAGTAGGTCCGTGATCTAATGTGGTGCTGGGTTGCTAAAGGGGAGGGGGATGTTTTCGCGTCGGATCCAGGTTAAGTTCGGCAAGGGGGAGGGGGGGGGGGTGTTTTGTAATTTGCCATTGCGGTATTTTTTGGTCGTGTCCTCTTGTATTGCGTTTCATCAGCATCTTGCTACTATCAATATATCTCGCTTTTTACCGATAAAAAAAAAAAAAAAAAAAAATTTTTTAGCTCATCAATATTTCACATCATCTAGATCTCTACAATTTAGAAACACTTTCGGCTAACAATTATTATTATTATTTTTAAATTGTTAACTAAAGGATTTATAGTGACAGTTTAATTTCTTTAAATTAATTATCTCGAAATATATTTTTATCTTTAATGCCAGAAAAGTTAATCATTTATGCAGATTTTTGAGGAGGAAAAAGTTCATCATCTGGTGACTATAGGAGAGTACCCGCTATACATAATTCCGTTGGATGAGGATGTTCTATCATTCGAACTTGACCTGGCCTGTAAAGTATGCTAAATGCTGATCTACTCCTACCATTCTGTATTTTTATTTTAATTTTTTATGTGTTTCCAATCTTGTGATTTGGCCCTGGTTCTATTTTACTTGATAGGAATGCCAAGTTGATGGTGACCCAAGTTCTCTTTGGCATATTGCAAAAGCCATTCATAAGCTTGAGGTCAGTATTATGTCACTGGATTCATTTTGTAGACCTATTTAAAATCAAGCTTGGGTGTATAGGAGTCCCAGCTGAGAATATAAGAGCTAGATGTATGTATCAGGTAGAGCTAAAATCAATTTGTTGCTGTTGAACTCCCTCCTCCTTCTCCTTCTCCCATTCCCTATAATTTCCACTGTTTCTTTATGGGCTTCCTTGCTGCTGTTGTCTAATTTGTAGAAGGCAAGCATTCAAGGAGAATAAGAAACATAAATTTGTGCTTTATATGAATTAATATTGAAAATTCTCCATGCTCCACTTAGTTCTTGAGTAGTTCAACTTTCCTTCTTTGAATTAATTTATATGAATTAATATTGAAAATTCTCCATGCTCCACTACTCTTCAAGTGCTTGAAATTGCATGTTTGAATCTATGAATATGTATCTTATATAAGTGGCCTACTGTAGTTTGGTAAGAGTTATCCTTCATGCTTGGTTTTCTGGTCTTGTAACGCACGGTAGTGAGTTGTTTAGAGACAGTTTTATGATGGGAAGCAAATTATTGGGACTTCTTTGCCTTATACAAGTTAGCGAATTACTAATGGATTGATAATTGGGACATGTCTGCTTTCTTTTTATTTATTATTATTTTTTTTCAATTCTATGTCATATAGTTGTAAGACTTGTTTACCTTATTATTGGGTTTATAATCTGATATTCTCACAGGATATATTAGTAACTATTTTATTTTTTTATATTTTATTTTTAATTTTATCGGTCTCTTTTATCAGTGTCAATGTCCTAATTGTAGTCACACCATCTATATCTTCTCTACATTTATAAAATTCTTTATGTATTGTAGTTTTTGTTTGGACTGATACCAAATGTGCGAGCCAAAGGCAAAGCATCAGTAAGAGTTGCTGATATTCTAAACCGGATGCAAGGGGAAGAACCAGTTAATTCATCAGATGTAAAAATACTTTAGTCTTAACTAAGCCTGCATTTCATTTGTCTATGCATGTTGTTTACTTTGATTGATTGGCATGTATTTTAGGATTACCTGCTAATAATTGCTTTATCATATTTTAGATGGGCACGCCAGAGATTAGTACACTTGTTTTGCTAGATAGAGAGGTAATAAGGTTATTTTCTGTTTTTTTTTTTCTCATTATAATATGGTTGACAGTTAAAGCCAATTATTCATGAACTGATTTGGTTATTTAAGTAGGCATTGCTATATAAATGTTCTGAATGTATTGATGACTCCTGGAATTGGCAAATTACATAAGAAGTTTTCTAGAAACTTTTTTTTGGGTGTTCTAAATGGTAATGTACCAAACTGTTATTGGAGTGTAGAGTGACTCTAGTCATCAGATATACCTATCTATTGCCACCCATGATTCAAAGCTAACATTTTATTATTTTAAGAAACTTATTTGACACACGATATGGAGAGGCCACTAACTGATATGAGCATTTGTAACTTAATAGCCGTTGTCATAAAGACTTTGTGGATGTGATTTCTCTACAATTTGTATCTTTTCTATTCAATATTGAGCTTCTATACAAAATTTTATTTTTTTCATTTAATAATTTAAAAATCAATTAAAAATGGCTTGCAGTGCCATAACAATTTCCTGTATGATTCATATAGTTAGAACAGATGGAGGGCAGCCGTTTATTTTTCTTCTCATATTCGGATTTGCTTCGACTAGATGGAGGGCAGCCGTTTGTATTCGAGTCGTGATGATTGCACACAATGATTTCTTGTCAGTATTGCCTTCACACTCCGTTGACAAATATCAATGGGACGCATAAACTCCGAGTCATGCATTACTTGAAATTTCAATTTGACGTTTCGCCAACACACTCCTAATTTTGGCATTCCTTGTCCAACGTTTTATAATACTTGTAGTTGAGATTTTAAATACAACTCTTACTATAAAGATTGTTAATGCATGCAGACAAAGCATGCCGATGAATTCAAACATTCGACAAGTACAAGTTATTTCATAATTTCATGTCAGTAACACTAAGGGGTTGTTTGGATATCTGGATTAAAAAGTCACAAGGTTTTTTTCCTTCCGAAAAAATCTGTAAACTGTGTTTGGGTATCAAATATGGTTTGTGACTTTTTTTCTGTTGACAAAAAAAATACCCATTTTGATTCAAAATGAGAATTTTAAATTCCACCAAAATAGGTGAAATTTTTTTGTCATCAAAATTTAAGACAAATTTGTCTCTACCATAAAACTTAACCTCACACCACTCAACCACCCACCACCCACCACCAATGTTGCCATTACCATGGCCACTATCTCTCCACCATGCCACTGCCACCACCACAACTTCCTCCACCTCACCACCACCCCGACCACCACCACTACCACACCACGATCACGACCATCACTACCACAACCTCCACCTCACCACCACACCACGATCACCATAGCCCCCATGTCGCTACCACCACGAGCACCACCACCCCACCACCCACCACCACCGTTACTACTACCAACGCACAACCACCACCACCACCACAACCTTCACCTCGCCACCACCATGACCACCACCCACCACCCACCACCCACTGCCACTGCCATCCCCTCCACACGACCACGACCACCCCACCCCCACCACCACAACCTCCACCTCACCACCACCCCCACCACCCCACCACCCCACCAACACCAACACCACAACCTCCACCTCACCACCACCCCACCACCACCCCCCCCCCCCCCCCCACCTCCCCCCCATGACTATCACCACCACCACCACCACCACAATCTCCACCTCGCCACCACCACCACCACCACTATCTCCACCACATCACCACCACCACCTCACCACCACCCCCACCCCACCATCACTGCCTCCTCCACATGACCACCACCACTATCTGCTCCACACGACCACCACCACTACCACACAACCACCACCATGAACAACAACACGACTTCCACCTCGCCACCACCCCACCACCCCACCACCCCACCACCCCATCATCCCACCACCACTACCAGTATCTCCTCCACATGATCACCACCACCACACAACCAATACTAGCACCACCACCACCACTCAACCACCGCTACCACCCCTACCACCCTCACCACCCAACCATGGCCACCACTAAAATCATCACCACCAATAGCACCACCGCCATGACCCCAACTTCTCCATCACACCTCCTCCATCACTGCCATGCCACCACCTTCTCTGCCACACCTCGTTCACCACCTCTTTCTCCATCACTACCACAAAATCACATCACCACCACCACCTCCTCCACCACTAATGCACAACCACATCACCACCACCTTCTGCACTATGACCATACATCTCTTCATCACCATCAAATAGTAGCCAGATGAGTCATTGGGAAGTTTCAAATGTTAAACAAAAAAATTATTAGTCACTGGAAAGCCTAACTGTTACCCAAACAATAGACAAAATAGTTCACAGATAAAAATTTGTCTCTGGAATAAACATGCCCTGAATTAAAAAGTCATAGGATCCAAACGGGCCCTAAATATGACATTTGTGTGCCATATTATCATCACCAAATTTCATAACCATATATGTATCGATATCATCATCATCATTATCATCCTTTCTTTGCATTATAATCTGTGCTTTCAATCTCTGACTTGAAATCCCTTAAAAATATCTCTTGTGAAAATGAGTGCTACTTGTTTTTTCGAAGGTGATCTTGTTTTTAAAATTGACTTTTTGTACATTTTCACAAAATCTGCAGTGTTTTTCTTATCATAGCGACTTTGGAAAGCTATATCATATTGATCAACAAATTCCCTTAAAGTTCGTGCACTGACATATCCATAAAAAAAGTGAATGATACTTTCACTTAGTAAAAAAGTGATTGATACTTTCACTTATCGTTGTGTCCTAGACATCCTTGCAAAAAAGGCATCCTTAAAGTAGACAAGGATCCATGGTTGACAATCTTCATATAACGTGTTAAGCTACTCGATTTCTCTAACATAATATATGTTTATGATTGACTCCCATGTTGATTTGAACTCTTCTATTGTGCCATCTTTGAAGATGCATTCTTCAATTTTTTTTAAAATCTGGATATTTACGAATATGACCGACGAGTCACATCAAAATTTTCTATGTTCATGTGAAATTTTCTCTTAAAACTCAATGACTGATGGGTCACATCACATGATTTACATCTCTGCCCCTCTCTCTCTCTCTCTCTCTTCTCTCTATTAGGCCATGCCGATTAGTTAGTTTTAGGGTTAGTGACTACTTTTTAGTTACACTCCTATAAAGAGCTAGGAGATTATACACAGACATGATTTTGATTTTGTATCCGTGACCCTATGTCACTATTTGTAAAATATCAAGATTTTTAAGAAATATTTGAAGAATTTGTGTTCAAAGCTGACACAATAGAAGAGTTCAAATCAACATGGGAGTCATTTATAACCAAATATGATCTTTAGAGAAAATGAGTGGCTTAACACGTTATATGAAGATCGTCAACAATGGATCCCACTCTACATAAAGGATACTTTTTTTCAGGGATGTCTACGACACTACAAAGTGGAAGTATCAATCACTTTTTTTGTGTGAGCATGAACAACTTTAAGGGAATTTTGTTGATCAATATGATATAACTTCTTACAAAGTCGCCATGGGAAGGAAAACACTACAGATTTTGAGACAATACACAGAGCCAATTTAAAAACAAGATCACCTTTGGAAAAAGAAGCCGCACTTGCTTTCACGAGAGATATTTTTAAGAAATTTCATGTTGAAGTAATTGAACACGCGTATTATTAAAGTTAAGGATGATAATGATATCAATACATATTTGGTCACGAAATTTGGTGATGATAATTACATACAATGTTATATGTAGTGTTGCCGACATGAAATATTTGTCGAAGGTTTAAATTCATCGGCATACTTTGTCAGCTTTCATTAACGGTTGTTACAACAATAGGTTGTCTAAGGCTGCGTTTGGGTTAGCTCTTTCAGGAAAAGAGCAGCTCTTTTTTTTCTTTGGCTCTGACAGAGAACTGCTTTCATGTTTGGTAACACAGCTTCTCGCCCCATTTGCTCTGACGGGGAGCTGTTTTAAGTGATAAAACTGCTCTTTGTCTGCTCTATGCCAGAGCAGATTTTATCTGCTCTGACAGAGAGCAGGCAGAGAGTTGCTTTTGCTCTTACAAGAGCTAACCCAAACACAGCCTAAAATCTCAACTAAATATATTATAAAGCACTGGACAAGGGATGTCAAAAGTAAATGTGTTGGCATACCATTGGATTGAATTTTGAAGTAATGCATGAGAATCGAAGTTTACGCAACAGACTCTGAAAATTGCTTCAGAAGCAACAAGAATTAGATAAGGTTATGATGTAGCATTGAGTAAATTAGAAGAGTTGTTGCCAGGAATGACAAATATTGGAACCTACAAGTTCTAGAGGCACAAAAATGGAAGTACTCAAGATCAAATCGTTGAAAGAAATGAAGTAGGCAATATTGACAAGCTATCATCTGTGCGAGATCCACACCATTCGAATATAAGCAGTCGTCCTCCATCCAATCTAACAATCCGAATATGAGCAAAAAATAACAAACTATGAAAACAGGAACAAGAACTTGTAGCATTTGTGGATTAACAACATGCATACTTGTGAAAAAAAGTGAAGTGCGATGATTATTGATTATCTTAGACATGAGATTTTTTCATTTAAAATCATTTAAGTGGATAATTTGATCTTGAATATCACTCAAGTTTTTACCAATTATAGCTTTCTAAATTGAAATATAGCCACAATTATTTCTATTTCAATGACCATCCACGTTCAGGTTGACCAAATAGTTTTATATATAGTATAAAAGGATTAGGGGCCTAAGGGATTTTGAACCGGATCTGGTTGAGGGTTGGATCAAGTCAGTTTATCTGGTTGAGGGTTGGATCAAGTCAGTCTATCGGGTTGGGTCGGGTCGGGTCGGGTCGGATCAAGGTCGATTATCCACCAACATGGGTTAGGAATATACCTTGGCCAATCGGGAAGCCAAATTTTTTCGCCCTATCTAAAAAATGGTTATAAATTAATAGAGAGAGATGTCTCTAACATGCAGACGTTATTTACTAAAGAGTACTAGTATTTACAACCAGATTTTCTTTCTTCACGATCAATCTATGCCAGTGTAAAAATCATTGATTGGTTTAAATTAGACGATGGCGATTGTTTTTAGTCCCAACCTTTCTCACAATAGATCTTGAGGTCATGGGCCTACCATCAGATGGTCAAATGTTGGTTCCACATGGCACGCATCTGAAAAAGTGGCCCGAGAATCATGTTTGATGGCACGTCCATGATCACATTCACTTTCTGGGATGTGTGCCACATGGAATCAAAATCTGACAGTTTGATGGTACACCCATGATCACATTCACTTTTTGGGATGTGTGCCACATGGGATCAAAATCTGACTGTTTGATGGTACACCCATAATCTCATGATCCGTTTTGTGAAAGATTGGGATGCAAAAGGATCTCCATCGCTGATTCAAAGTGGTCAACGGTTTTTGCATGTGCATAGCTTGGTTATGAAGAAAGAATGTCTTAGTGTATATACCCGTTCCTTTATTTAATCTGAAAAAATCTGACGGAGAGAGGAAGAGAGAGAGAAGTGAGGGAGAGGACAAAGATGTCAATCATGTGATGTGACCCATCATTCATTGAGTTTTTATTAATATTCATTGGTGTATATTTTTTTTAAAGTTGATTCATTACTTTAACCAGTCATTGCTTTTTCTTTATTGGAAACAAAATACCAAATTATCTAATGATGTGGACCAATAAAGGCTCAAGTCTGGAAAAAACCACCCATATTAGATAGGGACCAATAAAGGTTCAAGTCTGGAAAAAACACCCATGACTCGAGTTAGTGGATCGTTACCCTATATGTATGTATATTGAATTGCTTATTTATATTTTTGTATGATTGATCACATATAGAAATTGCTGCTCTGAAGTAGTATTTGATGCTCATATGGGGTTAGGGCTGTAGCTCAATTGGAAGGTGCACGGTTACACAACCTTGAGTTCATAGGTTCAATCCCAGCATATCTAACAAATACAAGTATTTGATGCTCCTTATTGTGCCAATGACCTAATGTAATGCTCTCTTCCATCCACTTCTTACTCCATGAAGAAGTTATGCTGTAATTGAGTTGTTTGCTTAATACAAGTAGATGTAAATATTAAAGGAAATTGCTGGGGGAAATTATCTAAGTCATTTGAATTCGTGTTGCTGGCTACAGGTGGACATGGTTACACCTATGTGTACTCAATTAACATATGAAGGGCTACTAGATGAGGTTTGGTTATGCAACTATGAGGCTTGTGATTTAATTAATTTTTTGTTTCTTTTGTGAGGAGGTGTGATTCAGTTATTAGATGTTAATGGAATCTTGATTAGCTCCAATAATGACTAGATAAAACCGATAGCAATTGACGGGTATCAACATAGAAGGATGATGATCAGTAACTTATTAAATTGGGTATTTCTATAGACAACTCCCCCCCCCTCCCCTCCCACCCACCACCACATACACACATGCACAACCAAGGCAGGGTATTTTTTGGCTGCTCCATATTCATCTTGCCTGTTCTTATACAGATTTCATTGGGATACTAAGTTTCTATGGGCAATGTTTAAGTTTTTTATGTTTCTTATTTGCAAATACTTTTTGCACCTTTGATATGATAGATGCACTGGTGTTTATGTAGTTTTCCTTCTCAATATAGATTTTTTTATGAGCTTTCTCTGATAGCACCAGTGCAGTTTTTGCGAGTTAATAGTGGTTCTGTGGAGCTTGAGGCATCTATAATGGGCGTCCAGCAAGAAGGAAAAAAGTTAAAGGTTCCACTTAATTCAAGGTAAATTAAATAAATTAGGATTGATATTACCTCATGTAATTAACTTTTCTGTTCTTTTTGTTCAAAATTTTGGTGTGTGTGCTATAATGCCTACGGATATGCCCTTTTTGTTTTGAGATAATATTACTTCAATTATTAGATGCTGAAATCAAATTGGACGTCTTTCTTTCACCCTTCTAGCTAAACAACATGTGACCTTGTTAACCTCTCTCTTAATGTGTTCAAATATTATGCCTATCTTTTCAATTTTGTAGTCTATTATTTCAAACCTAATTAATATCACAAGATTCTGAAAAAATACTCTTAACATCCATGTCTTCCTGCATCAAGGATCAAGATCTTGTGAAATTTGTGAGATGAAGTAGGTGAGTTCAAGAAAAATTTCTAATTGTGAATGAGTCCCAAATTTGGGTTGCACGAATTTATTAAAACTTTAGTAATGTTATAGAAGTGACAGAAGATGCAGTGTCAGGGAAGAGAAATTAGGGTTTAAGAGAGAGAAAGAGAGAAGATTTTGGGTTAGGCTTAAAGAAAAGAGAGAGAGAGAGAGAGAGAGAGAGAGAGAGAGAGAGAGTTTGGTTGAATGGCTTAGTAAGGAAATCCTCCTCACTTGCTTTTATATTAAAGCAAAAAATATTAGATGCACACCAAATATTATGTACTACGCACCACATTATCTAATATGAACAATGTACACCAACACTAACACTCCCCCTTAAGCTAGAGGATGAATATCGTGCATGCGTAGCTTGACCATAATATCCTGAACAGTAGGTCTCAGTGACTTCTAAATACATCAGTTGTTGAGATGACGAGACGTCAAAATTTTTTTTTGATCGGTAATAGAGATTATATTGACAATAGCAAGGCGCTGAAAGACGCATACAACTACAAACACCAACCAAAAACAAGAGCAAAAGAGAAGGGAAGGAGAAAAATAACAGCAAACAACACACCACAATCGAAGCCGGTCCAACTTAACCCAGATCCCAAGTAAAGGAATGGTGACTCACTCCCATCCCATCTCTAGCCACCCAAAATCTCGCCAGCTCCGTGATCGATTTTATGACCACCCCCATTGGTTTACTTTTATTATTGAAGATCCTGGAATTCCTCTCACACCATAAACACTAGAATACGGCAAACAAAGAGGCTCTCCAGTACTCCTGTCTCTCACCCTCAACCTTCACAGCCGACCAACTCAGCAATTGCAGATAGGGCGTCGCCGGCGTAATCCAATTCATCCCAAAAGACTTATTAATGATACCCCAGATCACATAAGCCACCCGACAATGTAAAAAGGGATGAGCAACAGACTCCTTGCCATCGGAACACATCATGCAACCATTAGGGATGTCTTTACCCCTCCTAATCAGCTGGTCCCTCGTTAGGATTCTATCCTTACAAAGCGTCCATCCAAAGAATAAAAATTTTTAATGGAATAGGTTCTTTCCACAACCATTTACCTTCGAACCTAATGAGTGGACGCCGCGACAGCATCCCATAACAGGATTTGACATTGAACTGACCTTTACTACGCGGGGCCCAAAACATCTGATCATGACCTTGAGAGTTTCGATGCATCTCATAAAGCCTCGAAATCAGCTCGGAAAAACTGCCTACGTCACTATCCCTCAATAACCTTCTAGTAGCGACTTCCCACACAGTCCCTGCTGTCGTATGTGAGACATACTAGTCAATCATCCCACCCGGATTCAAAGAAATGGCAAAAATATCCGAATAGGCAACCTTAAGAGGGCTCCCATCCAACCAAACATCCTCCCAAAACCGGATGCGGGTGCCCCACCCCCAACTAAACAGCAAACCTCTAGCAAAATTCTCCCATGTGCTGGAGGTTCCTCTCCACCATGCCGAAGTACCCCTGTGCCGTGGGGCAAATCCCCCAGCTACTAACGGAGAGCCCATACTTCTCTGACAGCACTAACCACCAAAGACTGTCCCTCTCTTCAGTCGTCCCCGCCCTCCAGAACCACTTTCCAAGCATCGCAAGATTAACCTGTCTTAAACTGCGTATTCCGAAACCACCAAACGCGACCGACAATTGACAAGTATCCCAATTAACAAGGTGGTATCGTCTATCCATACCAGATCCCTCCCATAAAAAGATCGTTGGATTTGCTCAAGTCGATTAATAACTCTCATGGGACACTTGAACATCGACGAGAGCACCGCATTAACAAGAGCCAACCTACCCCCACTACTCAGTAGCTTTTCTTTCCACGATGACAGCCGCTGTTCAAACCTTTGCACCACAGGAAGCCAATCCCGAGCCGTGGGCTGTCTGAGTCCAAGAGGCAAATCGAGGTACGAAATAGGCAGCGTCTCAATAGCACAACTTACCGTACCCGCCAAGTCAGCCAATAGAGACTCCTCAACACCAACCGCCGTGATAGTAGACTTGAGAAAATTAATCCGCTGCCCCGACACCGCCTCATACACCGAGAGAACATAAGCCAAAGAGCCAAACTCCATCACCTCAGCCTTCCCAAATAAAATCGTGTCATCTGCGTATTGCAGATGCGAAATGAATCTTCCTTGATCTCCCACCTGAATGACGAGACATCAATTACCTTAAAGCTTGATCTCACACTTTTTGCCTCACAAAATGAATATCTACTTCTACATGTTTTGTCTTCTGATGCAAAGCAGAATCAGAAGCAATTTTTTCAGCCGCTTCATTATACAGTGAAGAGGCATAGAACCACTTACGGGAAATCCAAGCTCAATTATAAGCGATCGAAGCTAAAGCATCTCACATGCTCCATGAGCAATAGCATGATATTCCGCTTCAGCACTAAACCACATGCTGCTTCTTACTCTTTCAAGCAACTAGATTGCCTCCAAGGAAGGCATAATACCCAGAAGTAGATCGCCTATTGATAATAGTGCCAACCCAATTAGCATTAGTATACCTAGAAATATGATGATGACCGTGAGTATGTTAATCAACTCGATGACCAAGGTTAGATTTGATATATTCCAGAATACGATGAACAACGGTCAGATCAGGGGTACAAGGAGCATGTAAACTAATTGACCATATTGACAGGAACTGTAATATTTGGATGCGTACGAGTAAGATAAATCAATCGGACAACAAGGTGCGTATACTCATGTGGATTAACTAATAACTCTCCCTCTTTCTCATGAAGGGAGAGTTTGGGGTCTATGAGAGATGAAGTTGGTTTTAAATCGAGCGTACGAGTGTCAAGAAGTTGAAAGCATACTTCCTTTGAGAAATAATGATGCCTTTTCTTGGATGAACAATCTCCAAGACCAAAAAATACTTCAAAGAACCCAAATCATTCACCTCAAAGCTTTGGCTAAATTCACTTTTCAGATGGGAAATGAATCATAATCATCTCCAGTGAGAATAACATCATCAGTATAAAAAAGTAATATATTGAAACCCGTAAAGCTGAGGATAACAAAGACGGTGTGCTCAAAATGATATCTCTGGAACCTATCTCAAGAATAACACTACTAAAACGGTGAAACCACACTCGAGGCTATTGCTTCCAGAGATCGACTTAAAGCCAATATATATTCCCTGACTCTCCTTGAAGCAGGAAGCCAGGAGGGGGTTTCATATATACTTCTTCAATGAGATGGACATGCAAGGAAGCATCCTTCACACCAAATTGAGAGAGATCCAATTGTGATTTGTTGTAATGGTTAAGAGAACTAGAACCGGTGCGAGCTTAGCTATTGAGCACAAGTAGCATCATAATCAAGGCCATAAGTCCAAGTTAACCGATGAGCAACTAAGCGGGCTTTTTATCAAACAACTATGCCATCTGGATTATGCTTAAGAGTAAACACTCATCTACACCCAACTGCCGCATTCAAGCATGATAGCTTTCCAATTAGGGTGAGCTAGGGCGACATGAACAAAATGAGGGATAGTAACTATTTATAATAAGAAATGCCTTGTACGAAGAAGATATAAGCTGATGTAAGAGACGTATTTAGCTATAGGATGGGGAGTAACACACTTGCGAACCCCCTTGTGAAAATGTGCCATATCCTATATATGATTATGGTGAAAGGAATTCATTTCTTCAAGCATGAAAACTTTCCAATCAGGGTGAACTAGGGCGGTATGAACAAATGAGGGATAATAACTGTATCAACCATAGTAAGAAATGCCTTATCTAATAAGAGACATATTTAGTCATAGGATAAAGAGTAACGTACTTGTGAACCCCTTTGCGAAGAGCAATTGAAAGATTAAGATCAACCAGTAGCAGAAGGAGAACCATGAGCTAATGAAGGAGAAGTTGTACTTAGGATAAGGAGAAACATACTTTTGATCCCCTTTGGGAAGAGCAATGGGGTGTTGACAAGTGCCATCATTCCTAGTGTGATATACTAACGGGAATAGGTGTGATAATGTGCTGTCATGAGTATTATATTGCAAGGGTCCAGTCTTACATACTTAGTTGACACATTATCTGATCTTATCCATCCCTTCTTTGGTGGTGTGCCAGCTCAGATCTTTTATCTTATACCAATTTATTGTGCTGCTGAGATGTAAAAAAAGGCTTCTTTGATGTTATTTCCTTGTAATACGTGAAGTCTCAAAATCCACGAAGATACTAATTGAAATATGTGTTTTTTTCTGTTGGTCTAAAATCTGTGAAGCTAGTGTCTCAATACTGCATACTTCCTGAAGCGGCACTATCTTGGAATTTGTGAAAATGTTGCTATCAAGTGTGTTGTTGCTGCCAACTATTGTTACTGGCGAAATCCATATCTACTGCTCCTCTCACAACTTCTCATGCTGCCATTTGATGTTGCTTTTTTCTGACATCTCATTGTTTCAGATCTTTGTTTCTCTTCCCCCTCCATTTATTTTATTTTGTCAATTTATCTTTGTATGTGTGAGTAGCTTTGACTGCCTAGTGCTGTCCCACCTAATGTTGATGAGTGGCCTTTGATGCTGTGATATGCATCCTTTTATCGGCCTTATGGCTTTTGTCAATACTATGATGTGTAGCCTTTTTTATTGATCTTATGATCATGTTTTGCCTTATCAATGTTAGGGGGGAGATGGTTTAGAGTCCTTATAATTGGCAAGTTGAACACCATTGTCATCGTTGTTCAACTTGAGGAGAGTGTTAGAGATTTATTAATTGTATGTGAGATGCTTGTATGGTGTGAGATGTATAAGATTAGTGTTAGCATCTACGTTAATGTTTTAATGGTTCGCATATTAGCTCAAGTGATACTTGCTTGAAATATATGTAACATGTGATGTTGTAGTAATAGGAAGGATGTTGTAGGAGTTGGTATTAGGAGTTTAGTCCCACATCGTGTAATACTCATTTGTCTTCTTGTATTTCTCTATTTAGGAGCTATTGCTGTAACTCATTCATTATCTAAGTGAAGACAAAATGTAGCCCTTAGTAGACTACAAGTTCCTTCTTTCTCTTTATTCTTCTCTTCATTTTATTAGTTCTTTAGATAATAGTTTCTGTAGTTCAATTTCATTTATTATCTCTCTATTTCAAGTAAAATGTCTTTTGTTCTCGTAATCATCCATTAGTTATAAAAGATAATGACTTATAAAAGTAGAATTTGAAAGGTTTTATATGAAGATAACCTTTACATTTAATTGCTAACAAGTGTCATATAACCACTATTGTATATTAATTGAGAAAAACAGCAAAACTTTTAAGCAACTTTCTATTGGAAATTCAGGTTCCAAGCAGGACTTAAGGCGTCTGATTTAAAGAATTGCATATCAATTAAAAAGTCCTAATCTATTATAATTAGTAATCCTAAATAAAAACGACTTAATAACTTCGAATGCGAAGACCTAAAATTGGCCATAACCTTTCTCAGTGCCCTAATTTTGGCTATAAACACTTCATAATCACGCTATCTTGGGTTCATTGAATATCAAGCATGAATTTATTTTTAAAGTGAATCTTGTAATACAAATTCAAATGCACTTATGCAGCCTCTTTTCTTGCAATATGAATAGGAAGCCAATTTGTTATATGAATAGGCATAGTAATGAATTTAGCCTAACACAATTTTTGGTACAATGGTATCAACAAGTATGGTGGAAGCAACTTTAATGCGTTAGCGGTTCCACAATATATGTTTGTCCTTAATTTAAATAAGTTTGATGTAAAATTTCATGCAATTGAGGTGCATTTAATTTGCTTTGCAGTGTCTCCCTTCGTATATTTGAATGTCTCTCTTCTTATTTTTCAGTGATAAGCTACACAAGGAGATACGAGATCTCAACTTTGAAGTGGTCGTACAGGTTGATCTATTTTACTAGCCTACTTATTTTGAAAGTTACATTTCTCAGTGGGTCTTCCTTTTTTCCCTTGTTGAGATTGCATTCTTTCTTTTCTGGTTACGTGTCTTTAGTTGCTATCTGCAGTATGATTTCAGGTTCTGCGTCAAAAGGCAACATCAATGAAGCAGGATTATACAGAAATGACAACCACTGTAAGTCATTGAGATGGCACTTGAAAACTCATCTTATTTGTACCTGTTCACACATTTTCCCGTGAGCTGGTATACCACTATTGACTAATAATGAAACTGATTTCTAAGCTAAAAAAGATGATGTCCAAATATCAATGTATATTATATTGCATGTTTATTGGTTTGGATGGTTAAGTAAGTTTTTGAAGCATATTTAACGGGATACCATTTAATGAACAATACAGACCCAGACTGTATCAGAACTCAAGGACTTTGTCAAAAAGCTCAATTCCTTACCAGAAATCACGGTAACTATGATATCTTGTGTAATCCGTAGTTCTCCTTCTAAGGTATCCACACACAAAGCTTAAGCTGTATTTTTCTGCTGATTGTTGGTTCAGAGGCACATAAATCTTGCTCAACATTTAACTACCTTCACATCGAAGCCGGCCTTCCTTGGACGACTTGACATAGAGCACACGATTGTGGAGGGTCAGAGTTACGACATGTAAGCTGTATCTATGCTTTGCCTCTTAACTCAAAGATCTTAGCATACTTCTGAATTTACTGAAAGAGAAGTGTAGCAGCTATGCAAAATTTTCTTTAGAGTAGCAGTTCTGGTCACAGTTCAGTGTCATTTTGCTTAGTGCCATCCAATCTCATGGCCGCCTCTTGGCACACATGCCAGTTGGTTCAGACCATCCAATCTCGTGGCGTTCATAGCTCAAAAATCATACTGCTCAAGTATCTGACATGTTTACTTTTGTGGAAGTCAATGTTAAAGTTACATACCATCCATATATAAATGATCAATTTGATGGTTAGAAACTATCAATCGTTTGATTTTCAGGATTCGGCCCATCCAAGCTGTGGCCAACTGTTTGGATGCTCAAGATTTGTTTGGTTTTTCTTTGCCAAGAGGTGGAAAAATTAGGTTGCGATTTTCCGTAAATATCATTGAACAGTGACGGGGTCTTATCACCATTATAGATTCCTGTGTTTTTTCTATAAGTTCTGCACGTTGCCTATATCCATAAAGCTCCATATGGACTTAGTTCCTAGGCTAGTCATAGTTCCCTTTTCCCCCTAGGTTAGTCTTATTTTCCATTTCCTATGTTTCAATTTGGATTAGTTCTCGTAATTGTTAAATTCTTGAGGTTAATTTATAATCATTGACAATGGCAATCTTCTTGTATTATTATCAATGAAGCTAACATGGTTAAATATGCAGATGTTTTGAGTATATTGAGGAGATGATCCATAAGCAGGAGCCTATTGCCAATGTCTTGCGCCTACTTGTGTTATTTTCAATTACAAATTCTGGTTTGCCCAAGAAAAATTTTGACTATTTGAGGTAACCTTTCGTTCTTTGAACTTGTTATTGAAAACTATGCTTTTATTTTTTTTTTGTTGTTGTAAATCCTAACAAAACGGAATTCCTGATGATGATTGTTGTCATGGACATAGCTTTTGGAGCCATCTCTGGAAGCTTATGCCAAATGGATTTCAGGGTTGCAAAGATAACATTAGCTGTTAAAATTTGTCATTACTCCTCAGGAGTTCTACTCCTGAATGCCAAGACTGAGGGGTCTCTGTAATGAATCAATGTACTTTTAGTAACTCCATTCTGTGAGGTTGTAATGGGAAAGGGTATTTTTTCAAACCATTTTTTCTTGTTAAGGAATTTGTCTTATATGCTAGTTGCAATTTTACCATCACCATCACTTAAAAAATGCTATTGTTTGGAGACAATTTTATGCTTTGGAGAACATACACAGAAGCAACCCTTGAGAGAGATTCAATTGCTTAAAAATCTTGGGACACTTGCAGTCTCAGGTTGATGCCAACAGGCCCACACAAACTGCCTCTAGTGTGCCTTTAAAACATTGGTGGGACACTGTAGCCTGGTTCAAAATCTTGGTTTAACGATATGTATTGGTCACCATCGAAATCGGTTTGTATCGGTGTACGGCTGATACATATTAATGTATCGGCCGGTGCAATCAACGTATTAATATTACATGACATTGATTAAAAAAATTAAAAAAAAAATTATGAATAAATATATAAAACTTTAAATATTTTAAATAATTTATTCCTTGTTAAATTTTTTTTTGTTAAGAGTAGCTATATTTTACACAGCATACTTTAGTTTTTTAGCTATTTTTCTTAAATCAGAGATTTTCAGTGTTTTTAGTATCCCCCTCTTGATAGAAGAAGAGTCCATGGAGAGATGGTAGAGCGGAGCTAGCAAAAAATAAAATGAAAGAAAAAGAACTGTATGGCTCGAGCGAAAATAGAAGACGCAAAAAGTAAATAGTGGACAGAAGTGCTTATTAAACAACTATGCTGTTGATTTCAATGTATTGAAGATATTATCAAACGATACATCCGATAAATCCGTTTCTTTTGCTGGTCAGCTGCGTGGGGTAGAATTCTAACAAGGGTCCAAATGATCAAGAGGGGGGTCAATATCCGGAACAAATGTTTGCTTTGTATGTCGGGAAGGGAGTTGGTTAGCCATACTTTTATCCACTGCCCTTTCTCTCGAAAGATTTGGGGTGCGGTTTGCAGTGTTTTTGAGATTGAGCGGGTCTCCCCAGGGAAGGTTATTGTTTTTTTGGAATAATGGAGGGCTCCTTTTGATGGGATTAAGGGGGACCTCTGCCAGATCGCTGTCTATGCGGTGCATTGGGCTATTTGGTAGGGAGAGGAATGGCAGAGTTTTTCAGAGAATAGAGAAACCTTTTTAGTTGGTGGTTCGTGCGGCTAGAGATTGGCTTCTCATTTGGGTTCAGCTTGGATACAAGGGGGCTGATTTATGGGACATGGGCTTTCTCAAGCAATGGGATTCTATGGTTCGTCATCCTTGATTTTGTGAGTTTTTGCTTCTCTCTTTGGTGGGTGGGGTGTCTTCAGTATCCTCTTTCCCCAGCTGCCTTGGCTTTTTGGGCTTTTCTGAGTGGGTGAGTAATTTTTTTGGGTGCATATTTTTGGGTAGTTTCTCACTGCCTGCCAAGGTATGTTTTCTCTTTTCCTTTCTCATTTTTAATATATTGCTTTTGTTATTGATAAAAAAAAAAACATCTGATAAATTGAATGTATCGTCTGATAATTTGGACGATGCCGCGCTCGCGGGGGGGGGGACAGTATTTGTCGTACTGCCTCCTTTCAATACCAATACATTTCGTCCGACACATATTGGTATCAGCCGAGATTTTGAACCATGCACTGTATCTGGAACTTATTTAGACATGGAGTGGGCAACATCCATTGCAGAAATATGAAATGGCCGTCCTTGATGTAAAAGGGACTTATTGCCTTGTTTCTTCAGCTCTTACTTTACCCAATTCTCAGTGAGGTTTCGAAGTTACACCATACATCATAAAAAAAATTAAGAGACATAGGAAAATATTTGTCATTTGGAAACTAGATTCACAACTGGGTTGATCAACCATTGATGATAAAGCCTTCTATGACAATGAAAGAGACGGGAAGTATGAGATAGTCACTTACAAGAAGATGCATGGCCCTTTATAAGGAAGAAGGGAACCAAATATATTTGATAATGTGTCATTAAAAGCATGCATAAGGGTTTTGTTATCTTTAAAAATTCTTTTTTATTTCAGACATGCACCACATGATCTTCCCCTCAACATTGAGAGACGTGACAGATCAGAGGGTCCCTACGAGTGGCCTCTGTGTTCCCAAGTGATTAGGGTTTTCAATTTAAAGTTTTCGAGGGCGTTTTTTACTCTTGGGGATTGCTTTAGATTACTTTGGATTGTAATGGTTTGGTTAGTTAGAGGTCTGAACATTTAAGTAGTTTTCCTCTTTGTTTTGGAGATGTGGTTTATTTGGGAGTTAAAAGTTAACATAGAAGTCTTCAGTTAGAGACATGGTCAGATCAGAAGTTTGGTTTGAATTACGACTTAAAAATTTGATACTTTAAGTTTATTTTTTACTCGTAAATAAATTGCTTACAGTGTGCATGCACATACACACACACACGCTCTGTCTCTCTCTCTTTAGTGGGGGCAGCAGCCATGATATTTAAGGGTGTCTTCTCAATCTAATTTCTAGTTCTCAAGTTGATATTTGAATTCTAGTTCTTTATTCTGTGCATATTTATTCAGGTGCAAGCTGTTTACATTCAAATACAAAGGACTAAATTTACAGAGCTTTTCTAGTTTCCTAGTTGTAATATTCTTAGCTGTTGCACTGATAAAAAGATAATATTTGTTGCTTTTACTTCTGCTCTCCATCTTTTGCAAATTAAAATCTGTTTGTTCTCTCAATGCAGGAGAGAGCTACTCCATAGCTATGGGTTTGAGCACATGACCACTCTGAATAATCTTGAAAAAGCTGGATTGTTTAAGAAACAGGTGCGCTAACATGCAAATTAGCAATAACTTGTAGATAGTTCAAATGCCTTTAATCTTCAAGCAATTCACTGATTTTGCTTGGAAAACTGTTTGATCTATATTTACTAAATTCTATGCATGATTATTGAGCTTATTTTGCACAACTTTGGCCTTACAGGAATCTAAAAGCAACTGGCTGATAATCAAACGTGCACTGCAACTTGTAGTTGAAGATACTGACACTGCCAAGTATTCATTCATTTTGGTTAACGTGATACCTATAACATGTTTTATGCCAATTCTGTTACCTTTCATCTAAACTTGATGGTTCTTTTTACACCCACCATAGTTGATGTGCATACTCTTATATTTCTAATATGCAATTTATTAACTTGCTCGAAGTGTTGTCGAATCTTTGACACCATTTATCTACCATACATCCCTCGCTAGGTACTTGCCGGCATATTTCTAAATATGTTTACTACTAACACTAATATTTTGCTGGTGCTTATATAAACTGATACATCTTGATCTCATTATGATTGAGTTATCTTTGTGGCTAAAGTAGGATTTTATTTATTTATTTAATTTATTCCTTTATGACAAAGGACCTCACAAAAATAAATATACCTTTTTTCTTGAGGGAAGGGGCGTTAATGGTCTCTCCAAATCCTTTTCTCTAACACTGTTGGATAAATTTGGGAGGGAAAACTCTTTTGTTTATTATTTTTTTTGCTCTTGATGTGTTTCTATTTCTGTGAGTTCGGAATTTTTCTAATAACTATTCACATCAAATATATGTAATTTATGTATGGAAAAACTATTAATGGGTCTTACATTTGAGGTGTAATTGTCATCGAGAAGTTGAGAACAGGAGGTGAGATTTTTGTAGGTAAAAAAAATTGGCTCATTGAAGACTTGATCTTGAAATCTTATTTTAGCTCATTCTTGTAGTAATATGTATTGATAGGGATAGTCTGGTGTTTTTAACATGTGAGCGTTAAATTATGTGGCCTTCAAAACATCCTTTGTGATTTACTTTGATGTAAGTGATGTCGATTTGATTAAGAAAATTTGAGAATCATTTCTTCTCTCCCTTATCTCTTGCTGATTTTGCTTTTTTTATTTTGTACTTGGTGCACTGTTTATGTGCTTTTTTACTCTAGGAGTTTCTCTTATTTAACCCATTTGGAAATCGGAATAGCTGGTGCTAGTCCAAATATTGGTTCATGGTATCGGGGCTCAGGGATTGGCCAGAATCTGTTATCAAAAGTAGTACATTGCCTTGAGCTTTTGAGGGTCTATGATTGTCAGCTTTCCATGACTTCATACATGCAACTGGTGCCAAAGCGACAAAGGAGTGCAATAAATCCCTCACCTGATAATCAGTGCTCAACTTACTTCCACATGACATTTGCTCTCTCTCACACATTTAGATTGACTCACTATGAAAGAAGGGTTGCATCTCTTATTAGGAACTTCTTGCTTTTAAGCACCCATTTGATGCATGTACTTTGATCATTTTTATGCCAGGTGTTATTACAACATTAGAACCATGGGTCAAAATCTCAGATTTCCGGTATGTATCGTCCGGGCTCCCGTAACGATACGTATCATGCTAGACGATACAATCGATGTATCGCCGATACATTAATTCAATGTATTGGCCTGTATTTTTTATTTAAAAAAAAAAACTCAAAAATTCATAAAAATTCCAGAAAAATACAAAATTTATATTTCAAAATTTTTAAAGCTATATACCTATTTTTTTGGTATGTTGTACCATGTATATTGCGCATTTCGCATGTTTTTCCTATGTAAATTACCTTAAGGGAGAGAAGAGGTGAAAATAATGGCAGATCCGATTTGTGATGCATGTTTACGGGTTAATCGGCGTCAATTCGGCATCTAGTTGGTGTGGAAATCATGTTTCGGAGTTGTTTATTGGCTAGGGTAAGGGGGAGAAGAGAAGAGATGAGAGATGAGAGATTAGAGAAAAGAGGAAAAAGGTGATACAAAAATGACTCTCGAGTCACTTAAGTGGGCCAATTTTTTTTTTCTTTCAAAATCTTGGATGATACGTTCAAATTATCGTTTGAGATTTTGACATTTCCAATGTATCATCCGATACATTGGACGATACAGACGATACATTGATTGGGCGAGTCCCGGTCAATGTATCGTCTTGGACCTGGACGGTACCGGTATGTATCTGATGATACCTACCGTATCAGATGATATTTAGACCCATGATTAGAACTCTGGGTTTGGGAATTTTACTAGGAAGTTGAACTATTACTTTGATTGGATGCGCAAGTTGCGACATTATGACAAACTCAACAATCATTTGTTTTGGGTAACAGGGAGATGTCACAAATATATTTGTCAGATGTGGCTTAAGCAATTTATGACCTCACCCGTGCAGGGAATTAATATGATTGATCTATTTTATTTGAACTTTTTTTTTTTTTTAATGACAGAGAAGCCACATTAATTTTCCTTGGATCCCTAGTGACGTGCATAATTTGCTGGATTTATTTTGGAATTTTTTTATAATTCAATGAATTTGTAAAGATATTTCAAAACTATATATTCTTCAAAGAGCATTTCGATAATTATTACTATGGTGGTATAATGCCTAATGCCTATGGTATCAAAGAATTTTATAAGCATTATTTTTATTTCTTATGAATGCTTTGATTAGTTTTAATAAATTATTAGGGATTTAAAATGGATTTTCGTAATTATCTATATCCCATTTTATGAGGGTAAAAATAGTTGTTTTTGATTATTTTTATGTCTTACAAATTAGGGGTGGCCAATCTGACACATGTGAGAAGTCACCCTCGCATTACAACATTATCTTGCAATATGGGATCTGGATTGTTGATTGGTCTCAAAAGCTGAAAGAGCAGGTACTTGGTAGATCATTCTGTAATGGCTTACTGAGGATGTCACTTATGTGGACTAGTTCGCATTGTTAGTATGATGACTAGTTTGATAGTATTCATTAGAGCACTGGAGTCATCATCCAGTTGGGTCTCAGTCTAACGAAGACCAATAAAGTGTATAAGCTGTACACTTAACCATAATCTATTAGAGTTTCCTAATCCTATTAGGGCTATGAGTTTCTGTTTAAAGAGTCCTTAAGAGCCGCATGCCCTCACTTTTAGAGAGAGAACCATTGAAGGAAAGGTAGAGAGAGTTTGTGACGCAGGACGGTACCCTAAACTACGTGAATGATATGATTGAATTTTGCCGAAATTAAATGGGAATTAAACTAAACAATGAAACTTGCAAAATATAACGAATACCTCAGGGTCTCATACTATTCCTTGGGAGAATCACGTATAATTCAGGCAGGGTTCAGTCCAGGCGCTAGATCCGTTAGGTTGCAGCGCAGATCGATCCTAGAGATAGAACTCTAGGTTTCTTTCCAGATTAGGGTGCTCACGATTCAATGATGGGATCGCTGATTTTCTCTGAATATTAGGTGCGGAAGGTTTAATAACTCTACTGGGCTTTCACTTTGTTGAATCGGATCGATTCAAGGATTTAGAGAAGTTTAGGTTTAGGATTTCACAAAAGATGGTCGATTTAGGGTTGTAGAATCATGAAACAAAATAAAAGAGGTAGATAGAATTGTAGGCTTCACACCCTTGGGCACCAAACCCTTCTCGGGAAGAAGATTCACTCTTAAATAGAGGCTCATCTCAAGCACACATAAGCAAAAGCTCTTTTCATTCATAATCAAATCTCCTTAATAGAGTGTTTACAAGGCCTTTATATAGGCTAAGAAAACCCTAAACGAAATAAAACTCGCACTAAAAGAGTTCTAAAATAATAAAAGACTAAAAAACAAATAAAAGAAAATTTTGTCACTGCCGCTCGGCGAGGATTATAACCGCCGGAGCGAGGCCTCGCTCGGCATTCTCCTTGCGGTTTCCAGAATATCTTCTCTTGCCTAGTTTTAATTTCCATTCCTCTTCTTCCGACGCTTGTACACGCGGAAGGTCCATATCCGATGTCTACAATGCTCTGGCCCCGCCACATTCTCCCGGTAGAAAAGGCTTCATCACCGATGAAGCGGCGTCGGATAGTGCTCGAGTATGTCGGGTTCAAACGTCAACTTCGTCTTCACCCATGAGTTCTCGAGTCCCGCTTTCCAAACCACTTGACCAAGTACTTTTGAATTCCACCATCATGGGTGGATATCGCCATATCGTCTAGTATTCCTTCGATCTCCTCTGTTGCTTGTGTGGGGAAGGAAGGGTAGGGGTTGCAGGTGGGCTGGAATGTGGGCTCTGCGTGGAAGGGGTTGTGAGGGGTGAAACACTGAGGGAACCAGTCCTCCACATTGAATGTAGAGTGACCCCTATATCTGGTGGAAGCTCGAGAACATATGCATTACGGCCGCTCCTTGCCAGAATTCTAAAGGCCAGTATACGGGCTTGAAGTTTCTTCATGACTCCCAATGGGAACCGCCAGTAACTCGAACCATGACGTAATCTCCAACTTGGAATTCTTTGAAGCGCTGTGCGCATTCGCAGATATTTTGTATTGTTCATTGCTAGCATTAATTCTTTTTCTAATTTCGGCATGCAATTCATGTATATGCTGTGCAAATGAATCGGCTGACTCAGAAACTCGATGAGATGCAGACATGGGAATTAGATCAATTGGTATTCTAGGCCTATGACCAAGGACGACCTCAAAAGGACTCATACCTAGGGACCTATTGGCTGAATTGTTATATGCAAACTCGGCTAAAGGCAAAATAGAATCCCAAGTCCTAGGGTGATCACCAACAAGACAACGGAGAAGATTACCTAAGCTCCTATTGGTGGACTCCGTTTGGCCATCTGTTTGAGGATGATAGGCCGAAGAAAATTGGAGCATGGTACCCATCATGTGCCATAAAGTTTTCCAGAAGTAACTGGTAAATCTCACATCTCGATCCGACACAATCGTCTGGGGTAAACCATGTAGACGCACAACCTCCCCGAAAAATAGTTTGGCTATGTGAGCCGCATCGGAGGTTTTGGAGCAGGGTATGAAGTGGGCCATCTTAGAAAAGCGGTCCACTACCACTAAAATGGAATCGTGCTTTCGTTGAGTCTTTGGAAGTCCTAGCACGAAATCCATGGAGATGTCTTGCCACGGGGTGTGTGGCACGGGCAAAGGGGTGTACAAGCCCGTATTTTGTTTTATATGCTTTGCAACTTGGCATGTACGACATTGTTTTACGACCCTAGAGACATCTCTCACAAGGCTAGGCCAATAGAACCTATCCTCAACAAGCGCACTGGTTTTATCGCGCCCAAAATGTCCGGCAATCCCTCCGGCATGTAACTCCCAGATGAGGAAGTCACGCAATGAAGTGCGAGGGATGCACAAACGATTCCTTTGAACAAATACCCATCCAGCAGGGTATATTGGAGTTATTGTTGTTCGAATTTTCAAAGAAAGCAGTGTATTCTGCACCGAAATCTGGGCAATCAGGATAATCTTACTTCAACTGCTCAAATTCGACGACCTCGGTGCTCATAGACTGCAAAGTCATGACTCGACGACTAAGTGCATCAGCCAGCCTTTGTTCTCCAAAACAAATGTGAACCCTTGAAGGTACTCGACCCACTTCAAGTGCCTCGTTCAACTTTTTCAGGAAGCAAGGAAGCGTAAAACCACAAATTCTTGCGGTCTCGTGTAATGTTTCCAATACCACGAGATCGGACGATCATAAAACTCCTTGTCATAGGTGGAGTATTTACGCTTTGCCTCATTGAGTTTCTCACTAAAATAGGCCGTGGTGGCCTTCGCTCGACACTCACTATGCCTACACCCGATGCGTCACATGCTACTTCGAAGACCTTAGAAAAGTCTGGTAGGCGCATGACGGGTGCAGTAACCATTTTCTCTTTTATCTCGGCAAAGGCCCTCGTCGCGGCTTTGCTCCATAGGAACTCCCCTTTTCTCATGCAATCGGTAATGGGAGCCATGATGGTGCTAAAATTTCGGATGAAGCGACGGTAAAATGTGGCCAAACCGTGGAAGCTACGGACTTCATGAATATTCCGAGGTTCGGGCCACTCCACAATGGCCTTAACCTTCATAGGGTCCGCAACCATCCCGCTCACAATCCCAAGAATACAACAGAATCTTTGCATGAAGGTACACTTCTTGAGATTCGCGTATAACTTCTCTCCCCTCAAGGTTTCGCAAACCAACCTTAGGTGGATGATGTGTTGCTCCTTGTCTGGGCTGTAAATCAGGATGTCATCAAAGTATACAACAAGGAATTTGCCAAGGAATGGCCTCAACACTTGGGTCATGAGCCTCATAAACGTGCTCGGGGCATTGGAAAGCCCAAAAGGCATGACCATCCACTCATAAAGACCGTCTTTGGTCTTGAAGGCGGTTTTCCATTCATCGCCAGGGCGAATACGCACCTGATGGTAGCCACTTTTAAGGTCTATCTTGGAAAAGATAGTGGCTCCAACCATCATGTCAAGCATGTCATCGAGCCGCGGTATGGGAAACCGATATTTAACAGTGATCTTATTAATCGCTCGGCTATCCACACACATGCGCCATGTACCATCTTTCTTAGGCGTGAGTAATGCTGGTACAGCACACGGGCTCAGACTCTCTTTTATGAACCCCTTTTGTAGGAGCTCACTGACTTGCCGAGTCAACTCGGCATGCTCAACCGGATTCAACCTGTAGTGGGGCAGGTTCGGTAATGTCGATCCGGGAACTAAGTCAATTGCGTGTTGAATGTCACGCATGGGAGGGAGCTCACTAGGTAAGTCTTCGGGGAAGACATCCGCAAATTCATTCAGGATGGGCTCTACCTCCTTGGGGTACTCACAGACTGACTCAGAAGTACTCTCAACAGTAACAACGACATACACAACACTCTCATCTTTCGATGCTCTTTCAAACTTTGAAGGGGTCACAATATTGATGGCCTTGGATTGACCTCCCTTCTTCTCAACTCTGTTGACTGATGGTGCTTTGGGAGCCAAAGGGTTAAGAGTGATTTTCTTGCCCTTGTAATTGAGCACGTACAAATGTTAGATCGCCCAAAATAGTCACGTTCAAATCATAGAGCCATGGCCTCCCTAAGATAATGTGGCCCACATCCATTGGTACCACATCGCACCATAGAGTGTCGAGTATGAACCCAAGCTGTATGGGTACACGACACCTCCGAGATACGGAATGGATGAAGAGTCAACCCATGCGACTTTGTAAGGTCTCGGATGGGCTTGGTGTAAGCCCTAAGCGGGTGACTATGTTCCGACACCACATTGGTGCAACTTCCGCTATCCACAATTACCCTACAACTCTTTGTCCCACATGTGGCAAAGGTGTGGAAGATGTTCTCCTTCGCCAATCCTCCTTTTCATCCCGTTGAGGGTAAAGGCACACCTCACAACTAGAGCGACCCATGCTATCACCTTCCTCGTCACTAGGTGTGGCATTACTCAAAGACCTCTTCCTCATAAACTCCTTCACTCTCTTCTCCTTCCCGTCAATGAAGAGATTCCTTTGTGGGTCTCTCGTAGGGCATTGGGCTGCAAAGTGTCCCAACCCTTGACATTTATAGCATTTGACATGAGACCCACTCTTGAGGATTCTCGGCTACACCCTTACCTTTGTCAAACCTCACATTGGTAGATGTGGGTTTATGGGTTTGGCGGGTTTCAAGACTAGATTTCACTTACGACGGAATTGACTAGTGTGAAAATCAGATCGCCTAGTCCGTCATTATTTTCAAATATCGTTCAAGGTCTTGAGCACGACGGTGTAACACTCTACGAGAGTCTCAACGGTGGGAGACTAACTCTTTCGCAAGTCAAATCTCAATCGATGCAATCTGGATAGAGTGACATGGGGTCTTCGGATACCTTGGCTCTCATCATGAACTCTTCAAATTTGCCAATGTAATCCGACATGCATACTACCTTGGCAGATTTTGCCATTGGTCAAGGAGACGATGGTAGTATGAAGAAGGAACGTTCTTCTCTAAGTCGCTCCTTCATGTCCTCCCAATGGGTAATGGGAGCACAACCCGCATTCATTCTGATGCGTTCAACGTTGACCCAAAAGAGTCGGGCTTGGCCTATGAGCTTCATCTTAGCAAGTCTAACACACCTCTCATTGCTCATACCAAACCACTCAAAGTGCTGGTCCATATCGGATAACCAATCAAGGAAGACTTGAGGATCTAGCCTTCCATCGAAAGTCGGGAACTCAACTCGGACATTTTTGAGGAGCCTCCCTTAGTCGTAGTCATCTCCATGATGATCAAACCTATGATTCCCTCGATTATGTTGGTAGCCATTTCGTTCAAAACGTGGACCATTACGCTCACGGGGTGGTTCAAAGTACTCATCACCCTCGTCTAAGCGATTGGCTCGGTCTAACAATCTCTCATTGGATGTTTCGAGAGTCCTTTGGGCTGCCTCTAAGGTAGTCATTCGATCGTTGATCGATTTTAGATCAAATTAGTCATTAAGAGCTTGTAATCCCACTCATGTCCATGGTGATACATTTACTCTTGACGGGCTCTGTAATGGAATGCAAGATGAACACTTTTGGCCAAATAAATAATATGTGATGAAAATAAAGTGCAATCAATGCAATGTCACACAGATGCCTAACCTAGAACCTAGGGCTCGATACCAAAAGCGGCAGGGGCGGTACCCTAAACTGTGAATGATATGATTGAATTTTGCGAAATTAAATGGGAATTAAACTAAACAATGAAACTTGCAAAATATAACGAATACCTCGTGGTCTCATACTATTCCTTGGGAGAATCACGATAATTCAGTAGGTTGATCCGGTAGCGCTAGATCCGTTAGGTTGCAGCGCAGATCGATCCTAGAGATAGAACTCTAGGTTTCTTTCCAGATTAGGGTGCTCACGATTCAATGATGGGATCACTGATTTTCTCTGAATATTAGGTGCGGAAGGTTTAATAACTCTCTTGGGTTTCTACGGTTGTTGAATCGGATCGATTCAAGGATTTAGAAAGTTTAGGGTTTAGGATTTCACAAAAGATGGTCGATTTAGGGTTGTAGAATCACGAAACAAAATAAAAAGAGGTAGATAGAATTGTAGGCTTTACACCTTGGCCGCACAAACCCTTCTCGGGAAGAAGATTCACTCTTCGTAGAGGCTCATCTCAAGCACACATAAGCAAAAGCTCTTTTCATTCATAATCAAATCTCCTTAATAGAGTGTTTACAAGGCCTTTATATAGGCTAAGAAAACTCTAAACGAAATAAAACTCGCACTAAAAGAGTTCTAAAATAATAAAAGACTAAAAAAAACAAATAAAAGAAAATTTTTGTCACTGGGCCCGCTCGAGCGAGGATTATAACCGCTCGAGCGAGGCCTCGCTCGGCATTCTCCTTGCGGTTTCCAGAATATCTTCTCTTGCCTAGTTTTAATTTCCATTCCTCTTCTTCCGACGTCGGTACACGCGGAAAGGTCCATATCCGATGTCTACAATGTCGGCGTCCCCGTCAGTTTGGGACTAAGGAAGAGAATTGAAGAGCGTGAGAGGATTGCGTACATCAGCAACCACATCAAGTAGTAATCTTGCATGAAAAGCATCAAAGAGGTACAAAATCCTTATTATTTTTAGATTAAAACAACATAAAAATTATAATCAATCATATGTTTGAGGGGACATTAATTTCTATAATTAATGGGGCGACTTCATTCATAATTTTTGAAATCTAGAGGTTTCGTTAGAAATGGGTTTTGAGGTCCCGATTTTTTTATTTTTATTTTTGTTTATTGTTTTTGGATATCAAACTGTGGCTGCTAAAACCTTGTTTAAAAATCCCTATTCAATGGATCTGTAATCTATTGTTCACCTTTTATCATTGATCAAAACCTTATATACATTATGTTTTGTTTTTTGCATTTTTGTGTTTGGCAAACCCTTCACACCCTTGTTGATCCATGTAAATAGTCAGGATAAAATAGGGTTTCATATATTTTATAATTAACTAGAAGGAGAAGAAGATGAAGAAGAGCAGATGAGGTAGAGGAAAAGAGAGAAACATGTGAGAGATAACCGTATCCTTTTATTGAAATCGTGTACCTACTCATCAACAAAGGGAAAATTTCATATAAACCCCTGAACTTTCACCCCAATGTCTGAGAGGCACCTGAATTTCACTAAATGCAACATAACACCCCAGTGATTACAAATGCCCAAAATAAGACCCCTATCGTCAACCTCCGTTTGCTGCTCGACCGAAACTGCTGACGTAGTAGTAAACGTTCATTACCTTGTTGTGTGGACTCGCCGACGTCACAAAAAAAAAGACTCAGCCCCTTTATAGTGTGTGGAAGGCCCCATCTCTTTTAAGATATTAGCGCCAAACAGAGCTCCTGCTCCTCTTCTTTGCTCTTCTTCTCTTCTGAACCCTCAACGCCATCGTTTTCTCTAGCTGACCTCTAATGGCATCGCCGTCGGCAGCCTATGATAGTCCATCATCTGCAATTTGAAGCACACCAGAGATCTTGCGGTTGTTGGTGTTGGAGAAGCCTTGTTACACCTACGGAAATTGAAGGCCAATGTAAACGTCATGGACAAAGCGCAATCCCAGGAGGAGGTTAGTTCGCTGCCCGAATCGTGCATGCCGAGACTTCAACTGGATTGATCCGCCGATGTGAGTAAGATCGGCACAAACAATTCCGGGTTTGCTTCAACGACTCAATAGATTCGAGATGACGATTTTGAGATGGAAGCTGAAAGAGAAATTTTTTTGGGCTGCATTGGCTGCCAGTTGAATATTTTTTATATATTAATGGTCGAAATGCTAAAATTTTTAGGGTTTAGGGTCTTTATGTTTTTAGGGTTTTATAGGGTTTAGGGCTTGCATTGGCTGAAATCTGTATTGTGGTATTTATGTCTGATATGGTTTGGAAATTGTATTGTGGTCTATAACAATGACCATTTTTTTTTTTTGCAAATGGAAATGAAATGAAACTTTTTTGTTTAGAAAACTGTTTTGAAAGGACAATGGTCTGAATGAAATGAATGAGGATAATAAAAAAAAATTGGTTGGGGTTGGTGATGGTTTCGAAATGGACAATGGTCTATAAAAATGGCCACCCATCACAACCCCTGCCATCATCACACACATCACAACTCCCTACTACATATTGCATAACTTGCTTAGACAAAACCCAACAATAATGAATGGCATTACCTGATACAACGCCTGCATAATGGCAACAAAAATTCATAGCATTACCTGATACACGCCTGCATAAGGAATGGCATGTACCAAATGAATGGCGTTCCTTGATAGGTCACTAACATATCACCTGCATTTTGAAACAAGATTTTGTTGTTTCAAAATTCTATTTGAAAACAACAGAATTTTGGAACAACAGAACTCTGTTTTGACATTATATGATGCAAATTATTTTCGAAATGGACAATGGTTTATAACAATTGCCACCCCATAAAAACTCTGCCATCATCACACACATCACAACCCCCTACTATATATTGCATAACTTGTTTAGACAAAATACAACAACAATGATGGCATTACCTGACACACTTGCATAATGACAACAAAAATTCGTAGCATTACTTGTTTGGAAACACCAAATGAATGACATGCACCAAATGAATGGCATTACCTAATAGGTCACTAACGTATCACCTGGATTTTGAAACAAGATTCTGTTTTTTCAAAATTCTATTTGAAAACAACAGAATTTTGGAACGTAACTCTGTTTTGACATTATATGACAATACATTTTGAATTCCCACTTGACCATTACCTGATAACATGACTGCATTTTTAAACATAAGAATTCAAAGCATAAGCTGTTTGGAAACCAATAATTTCCATTGGTAGACATTCTGAATTCATATAATTCCATGAAGCAAAGCATTAAAATTTTTTTATGATAATATATTCTGAATTCAAAGCATTAAACGCCAATACCCAACATATTGTTTACAGTGTCTTTCATATGAACAACTAACCAGTGGAACACCATGTACATTCCCAAAGAAATAAATATTAAACATCACTTGATCAATTCCCAACATATTGTTTACCAAACATACTATGATGATAGCGACAAAATAAACACCTCCCAAAAAATGAAAGTATGATATGGACGGTTCATGCACCTCCCAAAAAATTAAAGTAGGATATGAATAATATAAACACCTCCCAAAATATCATAGTACGATATTGACAACATAGACAACTCCCGAAAAATAAACTATGATATGGACAACATAGGTGTTTTCAACTCTCTTGACTTGGATGCTCTTTTCAGTTGAACTCCTCGTAACTCTGACAAGGGATACACCTTTGGTTGGGGATTGTCTCGAATGATCCTCCTTCCTTATGATGTGGCAATGAGGTATTGACTGATTCCTGGGTTTGAAATGGATTCGGACTTGACTGTTTCATCTTCACCTGGAGTATAGTCAGCTTGCCGCTCTTTGATGGTGAACAACTTTGTCCGAGAGGCACCTCGGCTGCACCATCTGATCGGGCACCAGTTGCATCGACTCGGGCCCCAACTACACCTACTTGAGCACCGCTTGGTTGACCCCCAGTTGCTCTTTGCAGCTATCCAATATCACCAGCTTGTTGGATGAACCGACAATAAAATTCAATACACAATGAATCGGTCATTTTGAGTGTCAAATTTGTATGATATATCTGTATTTGTGTGTCTATATATATATATATATATATATATATATATATAGATAGCACACAATAGTAGTTGTATCTGTGTGCTATATACTTGAACTGCTTTGTACTGTAATTATATTGGTCATGTATAATATATAGACACACAACAGTGAAAATCTGTGAGCTCTGTATTATGTGTTATATATATACACCACAAATTTATATATTTATACAATAGTGGTAGACATGAGCTCGATATGTGTATACAACAATGGCAGACATTTCCATATATATATATATGTGTGTGTGTGTGTGTGTGTTATATACCCAACAGTGGCCGGCATGAGTTGGATATGTGTGCTATTTACTTGTGTGTGTGTATATATATTCCTAACAGTGGCAGACATTGCCTCACAATGGTTATCGTATTCTGTGAACTCTGTATTGTGTATTATATGGATATATATACATATATATATGTACACAACAATGGCAGACATTTCCATATATATATATATGTGTGTGTGTGTGTGTGTGTGCGCGTGCGCGCTATATATATATATACCCAACAGCGATAGACATGAGCTCGAAATTACCTCACAACAGTGGCTGACATGATCTAGAAATTAGCTCGATAAATATAAATATAAATATATATATATATATATATATATAGAGAGAGAGAGAGAGAGAGAGAGAGAGAATCAAGATGGTTCTGAGACCAACATCATCATAGCCTATCTCATCCTTTACCTGCTTGCAGCCCCTTTTGTTGTGACCAACATTCCCACAGATCGTAACTCATCCTCAATCCTCGCTTCAACAATTTGGAGAGGTCAGCAGGTTCGTCTGGTTCCCTTCTCCTGGCCTTCTTAGGCCTCCCACTTCTCTTCTCCACATCGGGAGGCAACAGAACATGAATATCCTTCACTGGCCAGAGGGTTCTTCCATTGATAGGTCCGGGGCAATGGGCATATGTTCTGAGGTAGGTCTCTTTGCTATAGCAGTCTTGAATGTGTAGGAGTGAGTTTCCATTGGGGAAATTGATAGCCGCAACGACATGGGTACATGGAATCCTTGATAGATCCCATCTTCTACAATCACATTTCCTCATCTACAAATCAACTCGATATTGTTCGTCACGTTGGCCAACAACTTCAAATAGAGAATCTCCACGCCATTTAGCAATCTACCCTGCCGCCCCGTTCTTTGTCTTCTCGATAAGCTTCACGATCTTCGGGCAAATATGATGATTGCAATTCCTCATCACATATCTCCTCTTATACACTGTTTCCATTAACATTAGCCTAATCTTGTCGAGCATTGTGATTATTGACTTGCCCCTAGCCGGTAGGATCAAAGAATTGAAGCTCTCACATAAATTATTCAGTAAAATATCACGCTTTGAGAATGTTTCGAATTGTGAGCGTCTCCAATGCACTGCTGGTCTCTCACTTAGCCAAATGTAGGCCTTTTCGTCTATACCCTTCATTTCATTCATCACATTTTTGAACTCGGCAGGGATGGTAGCTCTTGCTGCCTTCCACAACAACTCCTTCATAACCAGTCATTTAAAGTATTTCTTAAAGTTATTGTAGAGGTACCTCACACAAAAACGGTGAGGGGCCGTGGGAAACAAGTCATGAATGGCGTCAATCAAGCTCTTTTGTTTATCGCTCATAAAAGTGTATGCCGAGACATTCTCTATGGCTAGATCGACACCTAGCAACTCAAGAAACCAATTCCACGTCTCCTCCTCAATCATGGCATAAGCAAAAGAATAGATGCAATTATTTACATATATCCCAACAGCCGTTAACAAAATACCCCCATGTGGCCCTTCAGGTGGCAACCATCTAAACCAATCACCGGGCTACATCCCTCTAAAAAACCTTTCTTCAATGCTCCCCAACAGATATATAATCTCTTGAATTTCCCTTCTCTCCGGAGCTCGCTGACAGCCTTCACCTTTAGTTTGATCGTTGTCTCCGGATTTGCATTTAGAAGCTCCTCTATATACCCATGTAGGAGTTGGAATTGTGCAGTCGCATTGCCGTCTATCATTTCTAGAGCTATCTTTCTTGCTCTATAAGCTTTCCCGATTTCTACTTTCACATTCCGTTCACTCTATGGTCTCGACTAGTGAGGAAATAGGCCATGACGGATTCATCCTATTCCTATCACCGTACCACTTAACGATCCAACCTTCACTGACCCACTTGACTTTGAAGACCCTACCACACGCGTGCTCATCTTTATAAGTTTTCACCCGATACACTGCATCGTTTTGTACATGCGAGCAGTAAATCACCCAAGGGCAACCCTCTTTACAAATATCCCATATTTTTTCTCTATCATTTTTTACAAATCGGATCTCCTTCCCAAACTTGATGGTATATTCTTTTACGGCTTCCCTGAACAAGGCATGAGTATTAAATTCCATACCAACACAAAATGTGGGGTTCTCCATATCTGATTTCTCGTTAAAGATAGGGTACTTCGACATTTTAATTTCTTCATCGTCGTCCGAGTCACTATCTACGCTCCTCAAATCGGACTCGGAAGAAAGAGCATCATTACCCATCTCCATTTCTCCATCTTTCTCGGATATGGAGGCACCAACTTGGAAATCACTTTCTAACCCCAACTTGTCACAATCGTCGTCTATGTGAGCATCAAACAATGCATCATCGTCATCTAACTCGTAGTCGCTGCCATACAACAAGCCTTCATCCGAAGAAGAAGAGCAGGATAGAGGGCTTGAATTATCCCAATTCTTGTCATCTACCATCTTCTTCTCTTTCCCCTTGCCCTTTGAATTTGATTTCTGTCCACTCATAGTGGCTGATCCCGCATGCAGCTTAGACTTTTCGGAAGCTTGAGAACTAATATCTTACTCACAAGTAGTGCCCACTATGTATGCGTGAACCACTCCCTGTTGGTTTACTCTTTTGCACAATTTCATTACGTCGTCTGGTTTGATTACATTGAATTCCATATCAGTGGTGCCATAAAAGTCAATGCCTCTGCCGACTATGCAATCCAATTCAGAACACATAGTTAGGAGCTCGAGGTAAGACATTTCGTCTTCATGACAATAATCAAAGCTATCCACACTACCCCCTTGTAACTCCCTCCTCTCGGTATACCCTTAAAGGCACCCCCGTAGTGTAGTTGTATAGTTAAATACCCATCGAAAGTATCTGCAAAATTAAGAGAAATATACGTAAATTGGCATATTCAACAACATCAACATAAAAGAGCCTATTGACAAAGGTATAAAACTGATGTTCAACAACAAAAATCATACGAATGTTCAAGGGTAGCTATAACTCATAATTCTGATCTGGTGCTATTATTATAAAATTAAAGACACCACTGCTATTACTGCTAATGTTCAATTTATTACTGTCATGGGTAACTGATATTGAACAAGAAAATCTGTGAGCTGTTGTTGAGGGAAACTGCTGATATACAATTATGAGCTAACTGATATTGAGATGCAATTTATAGCCTAACTGATATTGAGACTAATAAGCAGATTGTGAGTGTCACTAATACCTTTAGGATACTGAGATTGAGAGTTATGCAACCAAGCATACAAGATACCAAGCATACTGATATTGAGATTTATATTCCATTTACAACCAATCAGGCATACTAATATAAAGAAATCAAGCATAAATTGACACTAATAGCTTTTGGATATCAGCTCGCTCATAAATGTATAGGCTAATTAATATTGACAAGCTATTTGGTTGATGAATCAAGCATACTAGAATGCAATAATTCGAGGGTGATCAATCAAGAATTACCAACCACACAATAATTAAGATAATTAATATTGAGTGATAAATGAAGCATACAATAACTTTATAGGGTAACTGATATTAGGTAACTGAAATTTGGGTAATTGATATTGAGCTTTTAAATCATATTCCCAGTGCAATTTGAGTGTAAACAATATGGAATGCAAAATAGCATGCAAAATCAGTTCTCTAATCTACAAAAAAAAATGATGCATTCTGTAACCTACAATGCAACAAGGAAAAAAAAAACCTATATATGTAAAATTCAATAAAAAGCAAAAAACAAAATAAAACCTAGATTGCAATAAGAAATACAACTTCGAATGTATTGAAGTCAGTTAGCACAAAGCTAAATGCATCGAAATCCAGTAAACCCTAGTCCCTAATCTAGTAAACCCTAATCACTAATCCAGTAAATCCTAATCCCTAATCCAGTAAATAACACAAGGCCAAATGCATCGAAATCAGTTACAAGGATAATTTATTACCGTAGAGAGGAGTTGGGCGTTGTGAATCACGTTTGATCTAAGTCATTGCAGTCACGATGATGCTATTTGGGGTTGTACAAGAGCAGAGATGATGGCATCGAGGGTTCTCGGCTGAAGAGGAGAAGAGAAGAAGAGGAGCAGAAAGAGCTCTCTTTGACGCTAATATCTTAGGAGATATGGAGTCTTCCACACGCTTTAAAGGGGCCGAGTCATTTTTTTTGCCACGTCAGCGAGTCCACGCAGCAAGGTAATGGACGTTTACTGCTTCGTCAACAGTTTCCATCAAGCAGCAGACGAAGGTTGACGGTAGGGGTTTTATTTTGCCCCTACTATGCCTATTTACATAATATGCTTTGTTAAAAACAAATTTAAAGGCCAACTTCCCTCAAGCTAGAGTATAGGTATTACCAATGCCTAACTTTGAGAAAACTCAATCCAACTATCTTCTTCCAAGCACTTTGGTGAACATATCGGCCAACTGATTTACTGACTTAACATAAGGTATGGCAATCTCATTACTTGTCACTTCCTCTCGAATGCAGTGGCAATCAACTTCGATGTGCTTCCTTCTTTCATGAATCACGGGATTGTTTACAATGTGAGACATAACTTGATTGTCACAATACAAATTCACTGGTTCACAGTGAAAGTTCATTGGTTCATTAGATCATGAGAAACTTGACAGGTCTACATCCAAGCATGCCCATGTCCCGCAGCAATCAAGAGCATATTTCCATTGTGAGAAAGATATCTCTCGAGTGAAAAAGCAATTTCTATACAAAGAATTTGAGATGACTCGTCTTTTACATCAAATGTACGACCTAATTATGCATTTATATAAGCGATAAAGGCAGAATTATCACTCATGATCATAATAGCATCAACATACACTAATAAGATAGTTCTCAGGCCTTACTGATCGAGTATGGATGTCGTGTTCCTCCACCCATCTTTCCATGGAAGCAACGAGTGTTTGGATCATAAAATGGGTGAAGGAACACATCATACATTTTTGGAGGAACACAACCACCCTGAGAAGAAGTAGTGGGTGAAGGACCAGTAGGAGAATCATTAACATATAGAGGAAAAACAGCAGACGGTTCCTCTCGAGTAGATGAGGAAGGAGATAGTTGCATATGAGGAACATTAGAGAAATATGTGACATCCTCAAAAAACACAATATCCATAGAACAACCATATGGATTTAGGATCATAAGACCTATATCCTTTAGACACTTCAGAGTATCCTAGAAAAATTCAGCGAATGACTTTGTCATCCAGTTTATGTCTCTGGGGCATGGAGGTTTGGGACAAAATAGGTACCCTCATCCTTTGTCATCCAGATTTACGTGTTTATCAATAGCCGTCCATGAGAAGGACCTTTGTTCGCATGCTTGGACATCTCACTGATATGACTTTTTGAATGTAGCTTGTAAAACCAGTGGGTGATGGATGATCAACATGCTTGCCAAAAGGTTGTCAAAATAGACTTAACTTGATTAAATGAAAATATGGACTGTGATGGGATTTAGTCCTTTACATTTTTTTTCCTTTTTCCTCGTGCAAAAAAAAACCTTGTGTACAATATTTTATATAGTGAGCATTTATTTGACTGTGTTCGTTGTTTGCTATACTGGTTTTTTTAATGTTCCCTTCCACACTACCAATTTGGTTTTCCAACTTTGTGTTAATAGTTGTGCATTTTGTCTGTATGTCTTGAATTAAATTTTGGTCTAAGATTTCGGTTCCATCTATTCGTTCAATTTTCTCGTTCTGTTCCATGAATGTCTACCTCCCCCTCAACTGTTTTACACCATTTCTCTAGTGTTTTCTGTCGGTAATTGGTATATCTCATCCATCTTCCACTTATGGTTCAGTTCCCATTGTCGGGTTTTCTTTTGTAATCTTATTAGTTTTAAGAAAATGTCATCTACTGGTAATATGTTTCGTCGTATGTTTCTCACATTTATCAAACCATTAAGTGGCATGAATAAGCATGGATAAATTACGTTCTCGTTAAATGTAGTTATTAGTTGTTCACAATGTAAGCTCCAAAATCTAGACAGTCACATATCATAGTTCTCTGATGATGTTGAGACATCCAACAGTTTTGAAACCACAGGCAATTATCTTTGTAATTACAAGACCCACTTGTTTACTGACTATTTTAGAATAGTTTCTTGTTTGTCTCAATTATGTTGCCTTCAGGCTTCAACTTAATTTTGTAAATTGCCTATACTAAGTAATGTTTTGAACTCATCAATATGAGATAGAACTGGCTTTGTGTGGTATGTATAATAAGAATTCTACTGTATACTGGTTGAAAAAAGAAAGTCGTTGGACACTAGATACAAAGTTTTACTTTTAGTTATTTTCAATGTTGATAATTCAAGAGATGAGGATTCTCATTTTGAAATTCTAACTCAATTTTAATTCTTATCTATAATACAGACCCAATGATATTGCTTACGTTTTCTCTGGATATGCACCTCTTAGCATTAGGCTTGTTCAACATGCAGTTAGATCAGGATGGTAAGATTATTCTTTACCACAACAAACTTTTTATTCATGTTGTAGAGAGCAAGCCTTCCTACTCTATGTACCTCTAGTATATCATATTCAATTATATATTTTTATGCATTTTCCATTTAGAACAACACAGGAATTCTATTATCATAAATTATGTCTTGAGCTTTTTGCCTTTTTCTCCATAGTAATTTTGTATCTTGTAGATTTTTTAGACAAATGGTTGGGGTTGCATTTTTGGTTTGAATCATGGGTGGCGTATTATAGGTTTTCTGTGCACTAGAATGCACATTTCACTCATTAAGTTAAAAGAAGTAAATTCATGTAGTATTTTTTGTTTCAGCTTAAGATGCGAGTAATTGGTATTTTCATACATTTTCCATTGGATAACTATAATGGGATGGAATCCTTCCTATCAGTAAGTTTAATAATGGGTTGGGTTGGATGGGGTCTGTAATGGCCCGACATTTAATCGGCCCTATTAGCCTGAACTGTTTGCTAATCAAGCTGAAAATATAAGGCTTAGCCCGGCCCAACATGGTATCAACAGGCTGCGTTGGGCAGGCTGAGGCGGGCCTAAATGTAAAAATGTTAAAAGTTTTTGTGCCTGGACGGGTCTCAATTATTAATTGGGCCCAACTTTTAGGCCCAAACACAGTTTGCATGGCTAGAACCTTTAACCCATGCCCAGCCCGTAGAGAGGTTGAGATCTGATCTACAATGCAAAATACACCATAGCCTTGAATCTGAGGTTTGAGAGGCAAGAAAACCTCAGATTCTGAGTTTTTACTCGGAAAGCATTCAGTTTCTGAGCGAATCAGCCATTCAGGAGTTGTTGTGGGGCCCACAGTTTTTCTGCCCAATTCTGAGTGAAAGTAACAGACCTTCGTCCGAGCTCCTCAGAATTGCTCAAATTCTGGGTTTGAAGGGAGTATACTTTTCCCACGATAAACACGATGTATCACCCCCCCTCATCTTTTAGGTAAGGGTATTTGCAACTGAAGAATTTGTCTTTGCAACTGATGGTTCCACCATTAACACTGTTGATTGACTTGAATCAAATCATGGAGATCATTTTTTGTCCCAATCTGTAGCAAAGTAGATCTTGAGATCATGGCCCACATCAGATTCATATGTTGATTCCACATGGCACACATCCCCAAAGTGACAGTGATCGTGGGCGTACCATAAGAAGAGTTCTTGTGTCACTTTTGGGGATGTGTTCATGCGGAATCGACATCTAACTGTCTGATACATTGGCCATGCTCTGAATATCTATTTTGCTAAAGATTGGGACAAAAAATGATCTCCATCGTCTGATTCAAGACAACCAATTGTGTTAACGGTGGAACCAACAGTTGAGGAGATCAAATCTTTTGTTTCAATACTCGTACTCTATCTTTTATATTACAAAGCGAGAATAGAGGAAATGACTTCACGTAGTAAACTTAATAAAGGGTACCCTTAGTTGCAACCATGATTTTAAAGAAAGAATCTAGGATTGCAAATAATGGTACTCATATCTTACACACCTTTCGTCGCTCCCTCGATCTATCATTCCTACAAAACCTCTCTCTCTCTCTCTCTCTCTCTCTCTCTCTCCACGTGCATAGCACGTCCCACTTATTAGTTATTGGTGAAAGGGATAATGGCTCCCGAGCGACATATAAACACCAAGATGGTGTTTAAACGATCTTACACCATTAAGATCATACTTTTTATCTTACACTGTTGAAGCCTGATTTATCATTATGCCATGTGGCGTTCATCTATGGCCAATCTAAATTGTCCGCGTGGCAATCCATCATTGAAACATATCTCAGCCCAAAGAAACATCCATGTGGTGCACATCTGTGACCAATCTAATTTGTCAAAGTGGCAATCCATCTGATACGATATATACCCTCGATTTTATATGGGGTCAAAATGTCAAATATCAGGTCAAACTTGGTCAAGATCGGTTAATATTTGCTAATATCGGGCCATATCAGCCCATATCCGATCATATTGACCGATATATCTCTTTCCAAAGGGAATTTTTTTAAATATTTTAATTATTTGCAGTTTTGCACATTTTTTAATATTTGTCTTTTGAAATATCGGCCAATGTGACTGATACGTATCAGCTTGAAACCCAGCTGATATTCTGATTTGTTTCAGGCTTTAAGTCCCTGACCGGGATATTGATCTCTGGAGAAATTTGTTATACGCTGAAACCGTCCACTACCGGGTGCCCCCACTTCAAGAAAATCCTGCGTCCGCCACTCCTCTGCCATATTTAAAAACCCAACGATTGTCCAGCTTATGTCTACCATATTTAAAGCCCCAACCCACCATTTTAAAAGTTTTTTCAAGCTTTAACAAGTGTTGTACAATCCACCTGCCAGAAAACCTGTTATGAGACACTCAGCTGGGTGGTGAGCTTTTTTAATTGGCCAATTTTGTTGTAATGGCCTAATCGAATATATAATTTTTTATTTAAAAAAAAATGAAGGATGTAAATATTTGGGTTTATGATTTGTCGAACGTTGCTCTTTCATTCAATTTTGTATTAGATTCGCTGTGTATATGATGTTTTAAGAATCACCCTTCATGAGATCATTTTTGAAACAAAGCTTTGTCAAATATGTTCAACCTCGCATGGATTGATAGCTCGTAAAATTTCAGTCAAATCCGAGTACGACACATACCGATGATTAAATAACATTTCTATGGCCGTAACACAATCACCCATTGAACCGATTCTTAGCTATTTTGAGATGAACTTAAGAACGATAGGATTATGAGCTTTTCTGGGAAAAGCCAAGAATATGAATAACTTAAGAAAGCATCTGGGAAAAGCCAAGACTATGAATAACTTAAGACAGCATTTGGGAAAAGCCAGGAATCTAAGTCTGCTAGGAATCCACAAGATTATGACTGTCAGGATTCTGAGCTTTTATGGGAAAAGCTAGGAAACACTTGAACGAGCCCTAAAGCCCTCAATTTTACATGTTTGCTTTCTGCTTGTGATTTTGTAGCATGCACCATTGTCAAGGAGAACTATACTAGCATTGGATATGTTTACTTTTCTACAAGATTCGGTAACTCTGACTTGCATAGGGTTCTAGTCCTTAGACCAATAGGTGGTGTATGACATAGTTCCCCATAAACCCATTTTACCTTATCGTACCAGTCCCCATGCGTACCAATACTGGGGACTGGTACAAAACTCTTTTAAAACTTTTCTGAAACATTTCCCAAACGCGCTTTAATGTATAATTGAAACTCGTTTAAGTTTGAATAGAAACTGGTTTGTCAAGAAACACATCCGTTGTTTCATTTTGAATAGGATATGATTATATACTACTAACATATAAATTTAATCATGTTCTTTTACACCAATTGATATATGAATTCAATGAACCATGTTTCTGTATCTAAATTTAAAATTATAAATATTAGTACATAAAAATATAGTTTTCATTTATAGTTATTATACAAAAGACGCACCAATGTTATACCAAAATCATATATATGTCATGCCACATCCATTTCGCATATATGTTGCACTACTAATGTTTTTATAATTAATCCATTTCGCATCTATGTCTTACCTATAATGTATCTATTACGTTTCTATGTTGTACCCACATTGTGCCGAAGACGCATCAATAGAAAACGTACTCGAAACTTTTTTCACCTCAACGTACCGGTTCCACTACCCGTATCCGTACCAGTACCACGTACCAACTCACGACAAGTATGGTGCATGATCTTATAGGTCCTTCTATACTCCAGACACTGTTACTATTTGTTGATTATGATGGGGAGCTAGATGAAAGCCACTCACCATATTGTTATGCTAAAAAATCTTCTCGAGCTGGTTGATACTGCCCTAAAATTCCAAATATTCTCTTGACACCCTACTTGTTACCATATAAACTGGTGGCTTCCCACTTCAATAGAAGGCAATGAGTACCTGTTCTAGTGTGCCTAAATTTTTTCTTCCATTTACCATGCACTACAAAATCAAGTTGAGAATAACTCATTATTACAAATATAGGCAGTTTCTCTCTTCATTTTACTATTAGGATACCTCTATTCGAGCCTATCAGATTACTGATGTGCGCCTACACTAAAATCCTTCGACTTCGTGGAATCAGACGGTCGTGATCGTTTTTCATGCCAATCTTCCACATATGGCTCTCAATGAGCTAACTTCGAGCCGAGCCAAGGTCAGCCTGAGATTGGCTCTTTTATATGCGAGCTGAGCTTGAGCTGAGCTCGAGCTGATTTTGAGCTTAGTAGTATTGTATATGTTTTTTTATTAATTAAATTTATTTCTTGCTAGCTTTCTTTTTTGATTACATTTTAATTTATCTATATCTAAATAGTTAAAACTTCTAGTCTTCTAATTAAAAATATCCAATAAAACTATTCCGTTTCATAGGAAATTAGCATGATGAGAGTTGTAGAGAGGAGATGAGAGTTAGCGATTAGGGTTGGAGCCGATAGATTTAAATATTTATAGGTAGATTAGTATTTTTTTATTATTTTACTAAAATACCCTAAACCCTTAACTGTTAAAAGCTTCTAACAAATAACTTTATATATATATATATATATATATATATATATATATATATATATATATATATAAATTTTAAAAATAAATATTATAAATTGAGTCGAGCCGAGCTACTGACTACCCAGCTCGTGGTTTGCTAGTTTACAAACGGTCTCTTAACTCACAGCTTTGTGTGGTTCGCGAGCCGAGCTCAGGGTACATGTAGAGTTCATTTTTTTCGAGCCGAGCTGAGCCGGGCGAGCTCCCGAGCTGGCTCGGCTCGTTGAGAGCCCTACGTACACAATGGATCTTGAGCCCATGGGCGTGCCATTAGATGCTAATTTTTTTGATTCCATGCGTCACAGATCCAAAAACGTGGCCCTAAAATCACGCTTAAGCGTGATGTGTGCCATGTGATTTTAAGGACAATTTTTGGGATCTGTGCCATGTGAAATAAAAAAACTGCCCGTTTGATTGCACGCCCATGGTCTCAAGGTCCGTTCTGTGGAAGATTGGCATGAAAAACGATCACGATCATCTGATTTCATGAACTCAACGGATTGTAGTGTAGGTGCCCACCAGTAATCTGGTAGACGCAAATAGAGGTACCCTTACTATTAAAAGTGAAATGGGCCATGTACCTACGGAATTGCTTCTTTGGCTGTGAATAGTTGTTACATCTGGGACTACAGGCTTGTCATTTTTGTAATATGAAAACTCCATATCTTGAAAATTCTGTCTCAGATGCTTGTCAACCATGATATTAAGGGACAAACATTCATGCCATCGAGGCCTTTCAAGATAGTAGAAGGTCCCCTAAAGAACTTCATCTTCTGCATTTGCTGTTTTTGGAACTCCAATACATGGGACACATGACTGTCAACAATTGTTATACTTGCTTTGATTAGTATTTGTTTCAGTTACAATTTTTCTAACATAATCTTCTGTGTACTTTAAATTCATAATAACTGGTAACGTCCTTAATATTCCATTCCAGCATTTTTATCTGACAGATTTCACCCTCAGGCGTACTATTGAGGAGATTTTAAAGCTATTACCTGGACCACATTTGGAATCGAAGAGAGTAAGTACAAATTTCTGTATCTCAATTGCTTCTATATGAATGGTGGTGCCGGAATCATTTACTCATACCCATTTTTTATCTCTGGTAGGGCGGATATTCAAGAACTTCTTCATATGATACACTACAGGGCTCTTTGACCAATCACGACAAGTATGTTAATATAAAACAGATCCTAAATTATCATTTCACTTTTTAGAAAGTGATTTTTTAAAAAGCTTTCGGAGTAGCATAGAAGCAACTGTAGGTCGGGATGCATATCTATAATTCAAATAATTGAATGAGGGTATGGCAGTTGATCTTTATAATAGGTGGGTGTTAGGATCTAAGATCACTTCTTGAAAGTTTTTTGTGCAAGAAAAGGTCCACCTTTTTTTTCCTTTCTTTTTTTTTATTGGGAAGCTGGGATTGAACCTGTGACTTCTGTAGCTGAATGTAAGGACATTTTGTTGAATGCACTTGTATAGCTGAAACGGCGATGATGATGAAAATATTGACAGCCCTCGAGAGAGGAGGATAAACTGTTACACATTTTTAAAGCACAGTGATTTTGAGCTTTCTAGATGAGATAAAAAGGGTTAGTGGTTTCAAAATTCGTTAAATTTCTTATTTAACAAGAGCTATCAGAATCTTATTTAGTTATAAGAAGCTGAAAGAAACCTTATAAACTTGTGGATGATTCGTCTGAGATGGGTTTAGTTGTGTTCATGGAGGCCTCCCTGGGCTGTTTTTCTTTTACCTTCTGGGTGTTTTTTGGGGTTGGAGTTTTTCTCTTCCTCTTTATGTCACTGGTTTTTTTTGGTTCTCCTTATGGTCTTTGTGCTATAGCCTCTTGCTGTGGCACAGGTTTTTATGGTTTTTCTCTCTCTGTTAATAAAATCTTGCTTTACCGATCAAAAGCAAGAAACCTGAACGAAACCAAAACATTTCTATTAGATAAGTCCTGCATCACTCTTAAAATATTTTGTCATCTTATATCTCTGGAAATATTTACGCTTTTGTAAAATTCTCGGACTCTTATTTTTTAGCTTCGATGTGGTTCTCTCCGAAAAGGTGGTATTTACAATTTTGAAGATCAATTATAGATGAATATCGTAACCCCCTAAAGCGAAATCTTTGTAAAACTCATTTAGGTATTGGTTCAACATGCTCTACACAGCATGTATAATTTTTCTGTGAAACCTTATGCAATGCCCTTATGATCTGATTTTAGTTTAACTTAATCAAGCACAAAAACATCTCTGCTCAGAATAAATTATTGAGTACAGTCTATAATGGGGTCTTTCGTTTACATCTATTCTGACATTGAACCAATGGAAGAAAAAACAAATCTTGATGGAGCCATTTAATTTTTTTCTCTTCCATACACTTACCAGGGTGGGAGATGGACGACGTTCTCTGGTGTTAGTTGTCTTTATTGGAGGCGTAACATTTGCGGAAATTTCTGCTCTCCGCTTTCTTAGCGGGCTGGTACATCTCTTCACCTTTGTAATATTTTCTCTTGGCATTCTGCTTGTATTTGTGAACAAACATCGGAAATAAAGGTAATTGTTTTGAAATTGTTTTATAATAGCTAGTCTTATGAACCTTAACATTAACCTGGCCCCCACATGAATTTGGCTTCCCACACTTCATTACTTGCTTCCATAAAAATAATGAAAAAAGGGGCTCCTACTAACAACCCCCCCCCCCCCCCCCCCCAACGAAATACTCAATATCCCCCACTAACCACCATGGATCAAAATCTCGGTTTTTTTATATGTGTCGTCCAGCTCCAAAACCGATACGTATCGGTTCCGGAAGATACATACCGATAATTTGAAAATTTTGTATCCTCACTTGACAAATTTGTATCCTCACTGGATGATAATTTGAAGTTATCGGACGATAAATTGGACGATATAGACGATACATTGGACGATACAAACGATAATTTGACTGTTTTTAAGGGGGGGCGAGAAATACCCTATTTACCATATCGTTCAGGTCCAAAACCGATACGTATCGGTATCAGACGATATTTTGATCCATGCTAACCACAACTGAAAATCATTGATTAATTTGAATCAGACGATTCAGATTTTTTTTCGTCCCAATCTTTCAGACAATGGATCTTGAGATCATGGGCGTGCCATCAGATGGTCAGATTTTGATTCCATGTGGCACACCTCCTGAAAACTGATCCAAGAATCACGTTTGATGTATGTTGATCAATTTTTGGGATGTGTGCCACGTGGAATTAAAATTTGAACGTCTGATGGTAGGCTCATGATCTCAAGATCCGTTGTGGAAGGTTGGAATGAAAAATGATCTCCATCGTCTGATTCAAAGCAATCAATTGTTTTCAACTATGGTTAGTGGGGGATAGTGAGTCTTTCGTGGGGAGTTAGAAGCGGCTTCCTAAAGAAAGGAAGTAGGGGAACCCTAGTTCTTAATTTCTATGGTTAGTTACTTATGTTTGGTTGAAATGAGGATTGAAGGAAAGGGCTTTAATATCCTTCGATTTATGTGCCGACGGAAAGGATTCTTTGATGGTTTTGTTATGCATTCATTTAGTGGAGACCATTCTAATGATGCAACGATTTTACGTGTTTCTCTTGAAAAGCATGCCCTATCTTGGATTGGTTTTACATGCTATATGCGATCTTTGAAATGCCATTCTTATGCTTTGCAGGAAGGTACGGCATATGACTTGATCGTTGGGACGACAAAAATGGTCAATGGGCACACCTTGATCGAAACGATCATGGACAACATTAGTTAAGGAGGTATATGAAGTTGTGAATTGCGACAATTAGACTTCTGCAGAATATGTACTGCTTTGATGCCGCCTTAGCTTCTCAGAGATGGTACAAACCAATCTACAATTGGCTGGTGGGAGGCTTCAAAAGCTCTCACCGTGAGTACTTCTATTGTGGGTGCGTGTGCCTGTGTTTTGAAGTAGACTGTAGCTTATTCTGGCTTTGAGAACAAACCCATGTTGCTTCTCTTCTTCCCTTCTTTTTCTGAGGGTTTATGCAGATATTTGGTTAGTATAAAATGAAGGTGAGTGCTTTTCTTCATTTGAGGGAAACTGTTTGATGTTGAAACAAGAGGATGAAGCTACAGATATCGAGTTGGATCTGTGTGAAGAGTAAAATGGTTTATTGTGATTAATTATGATATGGTATTTAACTTGACTAATTGTAAATATTTATTTTACTAATTAACCGGCCTTTTGAAAACAAATCTGCACCGTTCAGTCATTTGACGACTTCATGAAGGAAGCACACCAACCATCATTCAATATGTTTACGTTTTATAGGTCACGGCTGGTACTTTCAAGTTGTCGACATTATCAGCCTATAATTTCAATAATTTAAAAATAAGTGCGTACTGTGGGCCTGTGGCACTATGCACTTATTGGACTGTGCAACCTTTTGACCCAGTTTATTTTGCTCTAGCCATTGCTTTTTTCTTTCCTTGCTCTCATTCCCTCTTTACTCTCTCTCTATCTCTCGCTCTCTCTATAGCAATTTTCAATTCCCACATTTAATCAAAATCAGTTGGAATCGTTAATTTACGCATAATACATTGATAAAAACAAAAAAAAAAATATAGAATAAAAAATAATGTTGATGAATTAGAATATTTAAAATTTCCTAAATATTTTTTTCAATTTTTTTTTGTTTATAAAGCAACAGTGATGAGGACACCCATGCTAAAGCTGGTGCTTTGGAGCCCGTAGGCATAGTCTAATCTTGTTATTTCCTTTCAGCTTGGGAGGGGTGACTGATACATATCAGTTTACTGAGATTTTCAATCATGCCAGCAATAAAATTGGCGTGATTGGAAGATCGTAGCTGTCGGATCTGTAGCATACACTTGGACGGTCTGAAATGATACCAGGAAACCTTCTATTCTATGAAAAGGACCCCTTTATCTAAGGTCTGGAAGCATCTGATTGGTTAGACTTTCAACCTTTAAACGATATAAAAAGGAGCACGCATCAATAAATAGGGATCTGTGCAACCTGTCAAGACGTGGCAAAAGACACTTTGACTTTACCTGAATCACTCACTCCTGGTTAAAATCTATTTTTATTATCAGCCCTCCTAATAAAAATCTAATTCTAGAAGAAAAGATCACTGTATGGGACATAAATATTTTGAGTAAATTATGTGAGAACGGGTCCGGTGGGAAGGCCGGTTTGATGCTAAACCCGGCCTAGAGTTCTAACACTTGAGGAACACTAAAAATCGTTTTTTACTTTTATAAGGTTCAAAAGAGGATGCTGGTACCAATAGCTGGTGCTCCCTTACGCTGCTTTGCAAAAAAAATATAAAAAATAGGAAGCTGGTACCGGTTGAGCAACAACTAAACTGGTATCCTCTTTCCCTGATTGTGGGTTCTAATCCCCATGATTGCTCCTCTTGGCGCGCTTCACCAAAAGTGGTTCCTCTCTGCCTACTAGTTTGCACTTACCACTACATTTGGGTTGTCTATGTTGTATGACAGCCTCAAAAAAACAGGATGTTGGTGTTGCGTCATGATTCAAAAATTTGGCCTAAATGTCTGAAATTTCGGTTTCGGTCCCCATCGAAACCGTAATGATAAATCAAGATTTCAGAATTTTTGTATGGCTATGAAGATTTCGGCCGAAATTTTGTTCAAAATTTCGGTTTCGGTCCCCACCAAAACGAAATCCGGAATTTTTGATTCTTATGTTACATTTAGGTACCTTTATTTGTAACTTGAGATTCTTCCTTCTTAACTAAGTTTGCACATTCTAAACCATTGATTGCTGCAAATTGTTTTTTCTCTTATCTTCCATCCAATAGAGCCTGAGATCATTGAACAATTCGATGTTAATTCATTATGGCACAAATTTTAAAAAGTGAATGTGGTTTCAGGCATACCATCAAACAAGATATCATTCCAAGGAGTGTGAGATCATGGGCTATCAGTGAACGGCCAGATGTTGATCCATGTGGCATACCTCTCAAAAAGTGAATGTGATAATGAGTATATCATTGAGGTAAAAACAGGAAGAAGCTCAGGTTGCAAATAAAGGTACTCGGGAAGGGAAATGCCCAGATATCATTTAGCACTAAACTATGAGAAACTCAAAAGCGTAGTCACTTGATTTGGATGTGCTCATGAATATTTGTGCACATCCAAGACTTGACCAATTTGACGGTAGGAGATCTGAAACCTGCCATTCTAGTGGTTTGGTGGTCCATTATCTCATCTGGACCGAATCTTGCGTACCCTTTGGTTTGATCGGACGGTTAGGACTATCCAACAGTGTGTACACTAAAGGAAAGATGACCGGCGCATCAAAGTTGGTACTCACCGATGAACATATAATAGAAACCCATACGAACATATAATACACCTAGTTTATAGTTAGATTATTAGTAAAATAAATAAAGTTTGATTTTATTTTGATACGATATATAGAAAGGCGAGTCATCGTGTAAATTCAATAAAGACCGACAAGGTTTCGCCGACCATCTCAGCTTTAAAACACGTGGACGCTGACCAAAGCCACGCGATCTCTATAAATTAAGAAACCCGCCGCCTGCTCACTTTCTTATGGTAAAACGAAAAACAGCAGAATAAAACCTTGTTTGCTCACAGAACACTCGTCTTCTACGCCATCAAAAGGTATGTCTTTTTGATCTATTGATTGGAGTCATGAAACCCTAATCAGATCGCGAATTAACAGTCGTAAATCTTGCTCGTTCTCAATTCTGACTTCCAATCTCTGCTAAACTAGGGTTTCCTCTTACTGATGTTTTCTAGGGTTCGAAGAAATTGTAATAATGGTGTCTGATGCGAGCAAGAAGAAGGTGGCTGCAAAGAAAGCAGCAGCGGCGGCAAAGAGGGGAGGGAAATCTGTAGCTGCAGCATGGTCGAAGTCATCGGCGGCAGCGTCAGATTCGCAGAATGGAGCCGAGAAGCTGGAGAATGGAGTCGGCTCTCTCCATATATCGGATCGGACGTGTACCGGTGTTCTGTGCTCGCATCCTCTGTCCAGAGATATCCATGTAAGTGGTTTCGATTTACATTGAGGAAATATATGGGAATTTATTTAGGTTTATATTGAGAATTGGGAAATTACGATATGAATGGAATAGGAACTAAACTGATTTTAGTATCAAACTATCAATCGTGGAAGATTTAAAGCTGCGCTTGGTTGTCCAGAAAAATCTCGATTTTGTGTGATTTTTGAAAAAAATAAAAACTTGCGCTCTTTTGAAGTGTTAAGAACTTGAAATTTATTTCTAAAAAGAAAAAAACAGAACTTGAAATTTAAAAAAATACGCAATTTTTTTTTTTCCAGAAGTAACTAAAATTGCGACGTTGAAAAAGCAAGTATTGGGTGAGAGGGGTTGAAAAAAATCATAGAAGTTGAGAGTCGGAAAAAGAAGTTTTATGGGAGGGGGCGGAAAGGGGGATTTAATCCCTTTCCATCCAATTTTTTTAGAGTTTTATCCTCTCATTGGTGAGAGTCTTCTTTTCCGATGAGATCGACTCTACGAAGGCCTTTTTGCAATCCATAGTTGTTTCTGAAACGGTTTTGGTCACGGGTTTTACCGACGTTTTGATGGCTTCATTGTTGCGTGGACACATGCCCTATTTCTATGCCATGAGGCATTGCTTAAAATCTTCGATTGAAGCGATTTGTGAAGCTTCTGGTCGGTGTTTGCCCCCGTTTCTAATGTGGTGGGAGCTTTTGTGGATCGTGAGTTTGCTGATGGTGGTGGCGTCGGTGTTGGTTACCGGCGGATCTTCAGGATGGTGATGGATTCTTGAATTTTCACTTTACTTTGAAGGTCCTTGAAATCCGTGTCAGTGTTAGATGGGTCTTAGAAGCCATACATTGTATTTTAATGTTAGTTATTCTAACTACCACTATTGTGGCCCTCTACTCTGTAACCATTCTCCATTTCAAATGAAAAGGATAAATTTTCATCTCACAAAAAAAAAAAAAAATTGCAACGTTGGTGAACATCCAAACGCAGCCTAAAACGTGCAACGAAAATTAGATATCGGTTTTGTTTTTTGTACAGTAAATTGAGGTTATGAATGACGAATTGAGTATTGAAGCATGTAAGATTTCAAATGTCACGACCGGAAATCCAAACCTTTTTTGAGGAACTAGGATTTTGTGTTGTGACCCGCATGCATCCTGATGTGTTAAGCGGAACGTACAAGTCAGATACAACACGTAAATTAGGGTCCTTAGAAATTGGGGACCGAAAATTTTCATTATTATTATTATAGACTTTGGCCTAGCAGTTTCATGAATGCAATTCATTTTAAGCAATTCAAGCTATTGGTTTCCATAGATAGAAGCACACATTGAAATATTTTTTAAATGTTGTGCATAATTGATAATGCAGGAGATCTTTAATGTCACTTTTTAAAGGTTATTTTCTTTAATCTACGATTCTATCTAATGTCTTTCAGAACTAAGGCTAGCCATGAGAGAATTGTTCTAGCATCATCGGAGAGGCTAATAATAATAAATCAAAGTGATGATAAAAAATATAAACCAATGGGCGTAAACAAAGCCAAACCAACAAAATCAAACGCAGGGTAAAAGTCCCCCATGTGTTGATCAACAAATATAAAAGTAGATGCCGTATCTCAGGAAAACGGTAAATGAAAAATAACATTCTATCACGTAATGGAGTCATGCAACTCCAAGTCCCTAAAGCCAACCCTCAAGGCTCATAGTAGGCATCCACAACTCCATTGTGATCATCTAAAAAAAAACCCCAATGGCCTGAGTTATGGAACGTGTAACCCAACAAGATGCTCAATCAATCCACATTAATCTACCCAGGTGGACGCTGTGTGCAACTGGTGAGTTTTGCTTTATAGAAAAAACTCCAAAAGATAAAAGATGATTTATGGTTAGGTCTTCCATTAGACGACTCAAAGAGTATAAATCTTCCTCAATATGGAAGGGGAGGAAGATCCAATTGCATGATGCAACTATGTACGATGATTTTAGGATTTTCTAACACTTTCCTCAATTAAGCGATTCCTAATCACATAGAATAAAATCAAAATAATCATTGATTGTGTTTTTATACTAAACCTAAATAATACCTTCCAAATTGCTTGTAAAGAAAAATTATAGATTATGAACTGTGGATGCATGTGAACTTTTGGATCATGTAAATTCGACAATGGAGCGTGAAGTTATGGCCTCTAGAATGTGAAATGTGTTGAACTGCATCATTCTTCGGTTGGAAGAAGTTTTCATCAAATTTCCTTTTAACTTCTTTAGCAAGTCTCACAATTTTCTTTGATTTACCTTTCATGAATCTATGTTTTATAACGTGCCCGCTTGTGTAATCGATCAAATCAATTCCGTCATGGCCAAAACTGGCAACTCCTTCGATGTTTCCTTTAAAAAATGAACTTCACAGAAGCACTCTTCGCACAAGTACTCTTACATGTTTTATACCTTTGCCAATTTGACTTTTTCTCAAACGTTTGGTAGGTGTCATTTGGATACTATCTACTTTATCATCTAGGCTTGAGAGGCAAGCAAGATTTAAATCTCCGTTGCATTCCAGGTACCAGTACGAAGCACATACCATTTGTATGCCTGGTACAAATGATCTTAATCCCTACATATTAACCACCTGTAGCGGATGTACCGGGTGTTTAAACCATGGATACAGGGGAAAAAGAAAAGAGAGTTTGCAGCAAGATGAATAAGTGTCAAGGTTTTGAGGGAATTAAGACCCATTAGTTACCTGATAAGAAAAAAGAAGTGCCTTGAAATGAAGAGAAAAATAAGATGCTTTCGTAAAATTCAATGGTAGATGACCTAAATCGGCATTTTTTAGCTGTTTGACACACTCCCAAGTTATGTTAGTGGTACTGTTCAAGGAAAATATAACTCTACATAAACCCAACTCGAAACAAACAATAACATTGTCATTCAAGGATGAAATGAGTCACTCAATATGTACTAAATGAGAAGTTCCTGCATGATGTCAATGTTAGAAATTTTACGCTGTGTCCATGCAAGCCAAGATGACTCCTTGGCATTGAAACTGTGACTTAAGGCGGAGTCTATACCACAGTTGCCAGAGCGGGAATTGAATGAGAGAGATGATGTGGGATTGGGAAACACCTACTGAAAAATTTCACAATTCAGGAAGCAGCAGGGAAACATGTGAGAAATGCTATGGAAACATCAGGGAAAAGTATAAAACATTTGAAATCCTAATTAAAAGTTAAAAACATATAGTTGTACTAGTATATGGTACACTTCGTTGTTAGGCTGTCAAAGGTCATCATTGTTGTGTCCTATCCATGGATCAAAATCTCAGCCGAGAAGGCTCGGTTTCAGCCCCCACTGAAACGAGAAATTGGAAATTTCCGGGTGGGGGCCGAAAATTTCAATTTATCGGCCGATATTTTGAAATTATCTGCCGAGATATTGGGATTTTTTTTAGGTCTTTTGCTTCAAATTTTTTTTGGTTCCCATACATTTACCCGAGTTTCATTCCTTTACACTTAGTTTATTTTTTATTTTTCTCCTCTCCTTTCTCCTTCTTCCATAGCTTGACGAAATCTCGTCGTATCGTACCTTAACTTACCGAATCTCGTCGGATTTCGCCAAAAGTTACCGGATTTTAACGGATTCTCGCCGGACTTTAATGGATTCTCTCCCAAAATTATTGTCATGGATCAAAATATTGTCCGATACCGATATGTATTGGTTTTGGACCTGGATGATATGGTACATGGGTTATTTCTCGCCTCCCCTTAAAAACAGTGTAATTGTCGGTCAATTTATCGTCTGTATCGTCCGATAAAAAGATTTAATGCAGGAGAAAAAGATTTAATCATCTTCCTGAAATATCCTCAGATTTGGATTTGTTTGTTATAGTGCTCTTAATAAATAAAATAAAAATAGACAACTGGGTTGAAACAGCTATAATTTTTTACAGTGTGTTTTGCCTTAGCATTGGATAGACCAGGAAAATTCAGTTCATCCGAACTGAGTTGTCCTTTTTAATACTACTAGCAACTTCTTTTTTAACCTACATTTTAGTCACTAATAGTATCTGATACTTTATATTTTTTCGTTCAGATTGTGGCTTCGTAAATGTAATGACTACTATTTTTTTGTGAAAAAAAAATTTGAAACTTTCTAGGACAACTTATAGTCAGGCTAACATCTGAGATTTGATCCTTTCATACCGCTACTGAGGGAGTATGCCCTTCAGCATGCAGGTTCATAGATTACATCCTTAGAACCATTTGACTTCCTGTCATACTGAAGCCGTTATTTTTTTTTCCCATTTTGCAGATAGAATCATTATCAGTTACCTTTCACGGCCATGATCTCATAGTAGATTCTGATCTAGAGCTTAATTATGGAAGGTGTGTTCTGTTAAATTGCTGACTTTTTAATTCTAATCGTGTGTCAATATTAAATTGCTAACTTCTAATTTCGTTATACTACGTTATCTGCTTTCCTCTGAAAGACTGTTATATTCTTTGCAGGCGCTATGGTTTGCTTGGATTGAATGGCTGTGGAAAATCTACACTCCTCACAGCAATAGGATGCAGAGAGCTACCAATTCCCGATCACATGGATATCTACCACCTCACGAGGGAGATTGAGGCATCTGACATGTCGGCACTTGAGGCTGTCATAAGCTGTGATGAGGAGAGGCTGAAATTGGAGAAAGAAGCTGAAGCCTTGGCTGCGGAGGTGCAATTTCATTTCTTCACAACTTCGGTATCTCAGAGATGGGCAATGTAGAATTTTTTACACATTTTCATATTTTTCATGTGATTTCAGGATGGTGATGGCGGAGAGGCATTGGAACGCATTTATGAACGCTTGGATGCATTGGATGCTTCTACTGCTGAGAAGCGTGCCGCTGAGATTTTGTTTGGTCTTGGCTTCAACAAGAAAATGCAAGCAAAGAAAACTCAGGATTTCTCTGGTGGCTGGCGTATGCGGATTGCTTTAGCAAGGGCACTGTTTATGAACCCGACCATTCTATTACTGGATGAACCGACAAATCATCTCGGTAATGTTTAATGCCTAGTCTAATTTGTTGGTTAACAACTATTTAACTTAGTACCATTTAATTTTTGTTCTCTCCTTGATTATTGGCTTCTCAACATTCATGATATTGTATCTCAAAACACACACCCCCCATCCACTCACCACACACCAAGGTATCTAACTCGGGATCGGTATCGGGTATCAGTCCATGGAGGACCGATATGTATAGGCTGATACGAAGTTTTATTTTGAAAAAAAAGGTGAAACAACTTTTAAAAAAAAATCAAATCAAGGGGGCATCAGCCAATAACCGATACTGATACAACCCCGATACTAGTGTCGGGGTGGTATCAGTATTGGTTTTTCGCAAAGCCGATACGTATCGCCAATACGCATCGCCGATACGTATTGATACCATGCCACACAGAACACAGAACACTCATAATGCTGTATCTCAAAACACACACACACACAAACATTCATGATGTCTCATCACGTGCTCATCCACTGGGTTTCATGGATTTCTGGCAAAAACTTGCATAGGGATTTATGCGATCTCATTTTAAAATTATGATACTAAATTTTTTATGTTTATTTATTTATAAACTCTTTTTTTTTAAAAAAAATTTAATGAAGGAATAAATATTGAGAAGAAGAAGAAGCCTGGCCTTAGAAAAAAATAGAATGCTCTCTACGGTGCTAAGATTTTAGTGACTTTCTTAAAGCGATAAAAATATACAGTTATCTTTATGTTACCAATGAAGTAATCCTATGTTAGGTATTGTCATATCGACTCTTTTCGAGTAGTGCATTTGTCAAGTGCCTGGGTTTTGTATTCATGAGTTGTGGGGTTTATTCTGTTATAAAGGATGCAATTCTAATATAAAGTTTCCGACCCGAGTGCCAGTGCTGGCACTCGGGTCAATCACAAACCACCAACCTAGCACTGATATATTTGAGCGCCAAATCAGTGGGAGGTCAGAAGGGACCTTTCATTTATTTGTTATCATAAGTAGCTGTGAAGCTCCCAAGGCTTTAAATTTGCAGAGAAGGAGATTGACCTGAGTGCCGCTGCTGGCACCCAGGTAGGGTACCTAATACCAGCTCATTCTATGCTAGATATATAAATTATTGTCCATTCCCCTTAGATTTATCTCATGGCCATAATATATTATCAAATGTTAAAGCTCACTTCTTGCTTGGTGTATGATTTGGTGCAGATTTGGAAGCATGCGTTTGGTTGGAGGAGACATTGAAGAAGTTTGATCGCATCTTGGTCGTGGTGTCACATTCTCAGGACTTCCTAAATGGCGTCTGCACAAACATTATTCACATGCAGAACAAGAAACTAAAGCTCTACACAGGTAACTTTGACCAATATGTCCAAACTCGATCAGAATTGGAAGAAAACCAAATGAAGCAGTACAAATGGGAGCAAGAACAGATCTCATCAATGAAGGAATACATTGCCCGGTTCGGCCACGGGTCAGCAAAACTAGCCCGCCAAGCCCAAAGCAAAGAAAAAACCCTAGCAAAAATGGAACGAGGTGGGCTCACAGAGAGAGTGGTGCGGGACAAGATCCTTGTTTTCCGCTTCACTGATGTGGGGAAACTCCCCCCACCAGTTCTCCAATTTGTGGAAGTCACGTTTGGGTACACACCCGAAAATCTAATATATAAAAATCTTGATTTTGGGGTTGACCTAGACTCGCGGATAGCGTTGGTGGGGCCCAATGGTGCAGGGAAAAGCACACTGCTGAAGCTGATGACTGGTGACCTAGTCCCTTTAGATGGCATGGTCCGACGCCACAACCACTTGAGGATTGCGCAGTTCCATCAGCACTTGGCAGAGAAACTTGACTTGGAGATGTCCGCGCTACTGTTCATGATGAAGGAATACCCAGGGAACGAGGAAGAGAGAATGAGAGCAGCTGTTGGGAAATTTGGGTTGACAGGGAAGGCACAAATAATGCCAATGAAGAACTTATCAGATGGTCAGAGGAGCCGGGTGATATTTGCTTGGTTGGCATGGAGGCAACCTCATATGTTACTGCTTGATGAGCCCACGAACCATTTAGACATTGAGACGATTGATTCTTTGGCCGAGGCTCTGAACGAGTGGGATGGGGGTTTGGTACTTGTGAGCCATGATTTCAGGCTTATAAACCAGGTGGCCAAGGAGATATGGGTTTGTGAGAACCAGGCGGTGACACGGTGGGGAGGTGACATTATGGATTTCAAGGAGCATCTGAAGAGCAAGGCCGTTTTGTCAGATTGAGGTGGGAATGGGGGAGTTCTATTGCATATATTTGCTTCTTTATTGGTGATATTACTACTACTACATACCTTACCTTAGTTGATGAATGATCGATGCCAGGTATTATTATTCTCTGGCTAGATTTCTCTGTTTTAGGAGCTAAGTTCATCTATATCTATATATTACCATTATTATATTATACCTTTTCCTCTGAAGAAGAAATGGTCGATCCATCGACTGTATATTTCTCTATTATTTGTCACTTGTGTTACAGTTTACTTAGCTTTATCTGATGGCGTGATTCAAAGCAGATATTTGATGTCCCAACACTATGAAAAACGATTTCCATGGTAAGATTCAAAGCAGTCAATGATTTTCAGCGTAGGTAGGTTAGTGAATACGGGTATTCTGCAACGAGATCTGGTTCCCAATTTCGGGTTCTTTAGTTAGGGCCTGTTTGGAACTCTTGGCAGTTGGCACATTCACTGATTGTTCTAAACTGAAACAATCTGATCACATCTCGTCTTACCAGTTGGGTTTGGGTCGAACACAGAAAAATTCTCTACTAAAAAGACGTGAGCGTAGTCCAATTGATCAATTCCCTCTCGTCACTCAAGTTTTCACATTGCGTATTGGCAAATGGCCGGCCACAGTGACAAATTTCGGTTTCGGCAACATTTCAGTTCATTTAGGATAAAATTTTAAAAGTTTCGGGAAAGTTTTGGAGTATAAAAAATATTAAATATAAATTATATTTAAACTTCATAAAATTTTTATTTATTATTTAAAAAATGATAAAAATTAGAAAAGATTTGTTAATTTTTGTGAAATTTCGTTAATTTTGCTGTGGAGAAATCATTTAAATTTCCTTGAGCGTTTCGCCTGATCCCTGTTTTGGTAAATTTCGGAGAAATTTTTCACAATGGTTTTGGCCCAATCTCAGAGAGTTGATCTGAAAACCAATTAATCTTGGGGGGTGGGGGTTGAGAGAAAGGAAATTTTTACCATTTTTTTGTTTAATATTTAATTCATAACCGCATTTAATTTTGACCGTTTGATATTCTCACCGTTGAGGATCGTATGCTCGAATGTATATTAAATCGTCTTAAAGAAAATGACCTGGTTCGTGCCTCAATTCATTTGTTTATCATCATCATTACAACGATCAATAGTTAATCACTCAACACACTTTTATTTTGGGATACGATATAGATATAATTTCAATTTTTTGCATAAATTATTATCTTGTGGTAACAAATTGATCACAGATATGTGGCACGCGGCATAATAAAAAATCACACTTTATAAATTAAAAGTTTAATATTATGGTGTAAGATCATTCAAACACTATTGTGGAGCTTAAATGACTGCCAGGAGACATTAATCCATTTCTATAAACATTGCCCCACTGAGAGTTCCTCTAATATCCACCCATCCTTATTTAAGGCTCTTAATCACATGGGTGGAGACCAAAGATCATGTGGGGAAATGATTTTTGGGCTTAGTCCCGTAGTCAAACATACGGTATTAATAGAGATATGTGGCCATTCACCAAATACCGTTGCTTTATAACGGCCTAATAGCTCATGATCGTCTTTAAGTAGATTATCCCTTGACCTTATCCTTAGAGTAAGACGTACTCACTAAATCTTGTTGGGCACCTATTCTATTGATTGGTTTAAATCAGAAGATGAAGATCGCTTTTTGCTCCAATCTTCTGCACAAGGGGTCTTGAGGCCATAACGTACTATCAGACCGTCAATATTGATTCCACATGACACATATCCCAAAAATGTAGCCCTAAAGTCATGTTTGATCGTGATGTGTGTCATGTGATTTTAGGGCAACTTTTTTTGGGATCCCTGCAACGTGGAGTCAAATATTAACCGTCTGATGGTACATTCATGGCTTCAAAATCCCTTGTGTGGAAGATTGGAGCAAAAAATGATCATGCCTAATTTAAAGAATCAATAATTTTTAACGTACGTGCCCAATAAGATTTGATGGGTGCATTTAAAGCTACCACTTCCTGAGCCATCATATGTAAGGATCGAAGTCATCAAGATTGTAGTTTAAGTATCAAACTAAATAGTGGTAGTTCATAAATTAAGCTAAAGTGAGCACAAAAATAGTCTTTGCAAGTTAGTAATGATCTGACCTATGCATTCTTAAATGAAAAGTTGTTCATTATTTTTAATCGAATAGCGAGTAAAGTTAAAGTGCACCAATCAGATGACTAGAATCCTCCAATATGTACGATTTCTGGTAAGATATGGAGATGTTGATGAGCTCCTAGTTAAACTACTTGGATTGACCAATCACGCCACATTAGCATTTTTTAAGTGCCGGTCATAAAAGTGACCCAACTTTTTCAAATTTGTACTCAACGTTCTCCCCCCTTAGCCCCCGCCCCCTCTGTCTCTTACCTGTTCATGGCAAGTGCGATCTGGCTACTTTTCCATATATATATATATATATATATATATATATATATATATATATATGAGTATCATTAATATTCTAATTATCAATATATAATTTTTAAATTAAACTATAAGTCACAATTAATTGCTATTTAAAATAGAGATAAACATATACAATTAATGTTAACATAATGAACAATTATAACCTGCTTCCATAAAAGGCACAAAAAATATGTGAAACTGCTAAATTTGCTTTGCATAAGAAAAATTCAAAAAACAATATGAAGATATCTTGAATCTACAAGCTCCCAAAGCAAAAACTGATCTACAGAGAATTCTGGTCCAACGTTTCACAACAAAGAACACCAACCAAGTTTACAGATCTATGAATCATAGAATTTAGTGAATCGGAGGACAAAAGGCAAGATGGATAAATGTCGAATTTGGTGAAGAGATTCATGTCTAGAGGAAGGTGACATATCAACATCTTCTCCTTGCCCTTGCATTTGCCTTTGAAGTATTGGCTTTCCATTGCCATGTAAATAATTGAATTCATTCTCCAAGTCATCAACATCATCCTCTTCATCATTTCCCTCCACCTGATGGCTCCCTGACATTTATAAAGATCATTACCGTAGTGTCTAGCTCGTTAAAATTAAATGCTATCCCTAGAAAACCAAATCAAGGTTTAAAATATGAAGCATATGTATTATCCAATATGTATCATATCACCCTAATGCAGGTTTTTACAAGATTACATTATTTAACTATTTTCTCAATATGTTTATTTTTTCCAACAAAAAAGTTCACATCAGATAGCCTCATATGAATCAGATAATACCATTTATGAGACAACACATATTGGCTTTTGGAGTGGGCAGTAGGCAGTTGGCATTACCTGCTCCAAGACTGAAGTCATCAAATAGTATCTCATATAAGGATCTACCGTGATCCCAAAAATATGGTCATTGAGGATTTGAGCCATCCAATCTACGCACTTTATTACGGTTGATAGTGCACATTCTTTTAACGATAGATACTAAATCTCTATGATTAGATGTTTCCAATGCTATGATGTGTGTGATTCTTGGGCTGAGTGGTACAAGTCATGAAAGATGTAAAATGATCAAAGATGGAAATATCTGTTTACAGAGGTTGTAGGAGTCAATTTTGAAATGTATGTGTAAAGCAGCTCTAGGAGTGAGGCCCTTTAATAATTGAACCAAACAAACAGTAAAAGAGCCACTAATAACGTGCTACAAAATATTTTTTGTAGAACTGAACAAAAGAAGAGAATTGTAGAATCCAAAATATTTGAAAAGCAATAAACTAACCTTAGTGTCTTTTATACTGAGTTTTGCACTGAGGACAAGATCGGTTTCTGTCCTTCTATTCGTATTCATAATCAGGCTTGCAAACTCGGAAAGCACACTCATTGCAAGCAACAAAAATGTCATCGTTTGCTTTCAGCCCAACAGAATCCCCACAAATCTGACAATAATTAAAAAAGTGTTTAAGAATTTGAGCTTTCATAAAATGAATCAAAAATATATTTCGAAACTGATCTAGTTCTGTAATTAGGCATCAAACCATTCACATACCACAAACGAAAACAAATAAATGACGACCATTTGAGCAAATAGCATGAACCAATAACGCAAAGTGTGAGGCCCTTGGCATAAAAATAAGCAAAACCATGATCTGAGTTTTCTAATTAGGCATCAACAGATTCAACAAACTATTAAAAAGATCACCAGATAGTAACATAGATAATGCACAATGTGAGGCACTTGACATATAAAGAAGTAAAAACATGATCTGAATTTTCTAATTAGGCATCAAAAGATTCACAAAATCATAAAAAAAATCAGCAACAATAACATAGATTAGCAAATGACCAAGATCTATGCTTACATGTAATGAACAGAGGCTTTTACAAAGCAAAATACCTTGAAAATTGAAAATTTTACTTCTTTGAAGTGACTGTAGAGAGATTAATGGCAATAGTGAGGTGAATTAAGTAACATAGATAAATTAATGAAACTAATCATGTGACTTATGGATCATTTCTCTACTCTCTATTTAATAAGTAACCAAACAATTAACACATTCAAACACATAACAAAGTTACTCTTTAATTCTCTATAAGTATGGTTGCCATCATGCAAAATTTCATATAAAAATCCAATCTAATTCACACCATAAATTCATCAAAGAAACTAGAATCAAGTAACCATCAAAATGCAGAATATTAAAATCCAAAACTAAGATCACTTGTAAATCACATATATTTCAGAAATCACATATATAGCCACAAATTTTTGGCAGGTTAGAAAACTGAGGATTAATCCTTCTCAGATTTGATCTCCATCAGGTGATTAGCCTGTTAGATATGTTGGAAGGGAAACAAATTTACGATTTTGATGTTTTTATTGCTTGCTTTTCCATTGTGTTGGATGCATGATTTGATTTTTAATTTTTTAATTTTTCCTTTTTTTCCTACTTCATGCTTTTGTTTTCTTCTTCTTCATAAATTGATCCAAATATTTAAAAAAAAAAAAAAACAAACATTTCCAATAAGCAAAGAAAGTCAAAATCCCCAAAAAAAGACACAAAATTCGACCGCCTTGATATTTTTATTGCTTGCTTTTCCATTATGCTGGTTGTATGTATGATTTGTTGTTTTCTTTCGCTTTTCCTCTTTTTCTAGTTCATGTTTTTGTTTTCTTTCCTTCTTCATAATTTGATAAAAAAATATGTATTTAAAAAATAAAAAATAAAAGTAAAAATTTCCAATAATCCCCCCCCCCCCAAAAGACGCAACATTCATAATCATCTGTAGATCGAGCATATATTAACACCCAAAACTCAAGCTAATGAAACATTCATAATCGTCTGATCAACATTAAAAAAAAAAAATCAATAAAAAGGGCAAAATAAAATTAGACTTATGGTTTAAAAACGAAAAAATAATAACCATACAAAAAGAAATTATACCTGCCTGATGCTTGGTTTTCTCCTCCCTTAGGTCATTCTCCTCTTTCTCTGCTCGGTATATTGGTAGAATAAATAAATAAAAATGGCAAAATAAAATCAAATTTAGGGTTTAAAAACGAAAAAATAAAAATCATACAAAAAAGTTATACCTGCTTGATGCTTGATTTTCTCCTCCCTTAGGTGATTCTCCTCTTTCTCTCTCTTCTTTCTCTGCCCGGTAGATTAGTAGAAAAAAACAAATAAATAAATAAAAGGGCAAAATAAAATCAGATTTAGGGTTTAAAAATAAAAAAATATAAAGCATACAAAAAAAATTATACCTACCTGATGCTTGGTTTTCTCCTCCCTCTCCTCTTTCTTTTTCACTTCTTTCTCTCACTTTCTCGGACCATTATCATTTGCAGGGAAAAACAAACACAGGATATACTCTTTTACTAATACAAGGTATAGATATAGAGGGTCGAATTTTGAGAGACAAAACGATTGTTGATCTTCTTGTCATTCCATTTTGTCTTGGAGTGACAGAATCCAACCTAAAAAGGAAAGTGAAGAATTTGGAGAGACGAAAAGACTGTTAGCCTTCTCGTCATTTGTCTGTTTTGTCTTATAGTGATAGAACCTAAAATGAAAGGGAGAATTTGTCTTTTAGCTTTGTATTTTTTTATAGGTTATAGATATATATGAAAAGGGTTGTTACCCTAATAGGGGGTCTTGTCAGCGTACCCCAATGATCCATTAATTTATTTTTTTTAAAGAATATTTAAATGATACAATTTTTTTTTTTTTTATGGGATAAATGAAACAATCTTGCTCCACATGACACCAAAATAATGTTTTAGGTGCCACATGATGCTCCACATGAACAAATGGGGTACGATCATTGCACCCAATGGGTTACGCTCATCGTACCCCATTGGAGCACCTAATCGATGTCTTATATGAAAAAGGGTTGCACCCCAATGGGGTACGCTCAATGATCCACATGGAGCTTCACATGGCACCCAAAACACTATTTTGGTGCTATGTAGAGCTTGGATGCATTGTATGGATCAATTCTATAAAAAAAATTCAAAAAAATAATTGTTTGAGGCAAAAGTCAAATATTGACCGATTTAAATGGCAAAAGTCAACCTTGTTTTACGTGATACCAAAATAATATTTTGGGTGCCACGTGGTGCTCCACGTGGACCATTGGGATACGCTCACCGTGCCCCGTTGGGGCACCTAACAGTTGTCCTATATGGAAAATGGTTGCATACCCCAATGGGGTACAATGATTGTACCCTAATGATCCATTTGGAGCTCAACGTGGCACCCAAACCACTGTTTTGATGTTATGTAGAGCTTGGATGTATTCTCTGGATCAATTTCATAAAAAAAAATTCAAAAAAATAATTGTTTGTGGCAAAAGTCAAACATTGATTGATTTAAATGGTATGAATTTCAAGGTACAAAAAAAGCATGGTCGAGATAAGTTTTTGAATTTATTTTTATTTACAGAAGAACTAAACGAAACAACTTTGCTCCAGTACGTGGTACAAAAATAAGTTTGGATTCCATATGGTGCTCCACATGGACCATTGGATACGCTCACCATACCCCGTTGGGGCACCTAACCGCTATCATATATATATATATATATATATATATATATATATATATATATATATATATATATATATATATATAATTTTGATGCCACATGGAGCACTGGTGCATTGCTTAGATCATATTTGAATTTTTTTTTAAACTCATCTTTACCATGTATTTATTTAGTAATAAAATATGGACCGTTAAAAATAGTCCAATTTTGACTTGTGCTTTAAAATATTTTTTTATTAATTGATCTAAACAATGCACCTATACTCCATGTGGCAACCAAAATATGTTTTGAATGCCACTTGGAGCTCCACGTGTATCTTGGAGGACAATCACCGTCCTCTATTGGAGGACCTAACCGGCTCCCTATATATATATATGGAAAAGGTGAAGGTACCTTCACCGTACTCCAACATCCACATGGAGGTCCATGTGGCCACCCACATACTCACTACAAAAAAAAAGAGACCATTAGCAGCAGTGCTAAAATGCCGCTATTAACAAGAAAGCTGCCACTAATACCCTTGCCGCTAATAGTCTTAATAGTTTTTTTTGTTAATAGCAGCACTTTTTTACTACAAAAAATTGCCTCTAATAATCTTATTTTTTGTAATGACTGTTTTGGTGCCACATGGCGCTTCAACTGTTTGTATAGATCAGGTTGGAAAAAAAATGAATTCAAAATTGAGCTTTAAATTAAAAGTCAAATTTTGACTGTGATTCAATGATTTATATTTTACGACCCAAAAAATATATGGTGGAGATGTTTTAGATTTTTCTTTTTTTTTTAGAAATGATCTTAACGACACTACATTGCTCCATGTGGCACCCAAAATATGATTTGACTGTCACATGAACCTCCATGTGGATGTTGGAGTACGATGAGGGTATTCCATTTGGAGTACCTTCTTGGCTCCTTATATATATATATATATATATATATATATATATATTAGCATGATCTTACAATAGTGTTGAGATCTAATGCTAGGTAGCATGTGATCTAATTTTTTTTTATTTTTATGTTTTTTTTTCCCTTATAAAACATGGTCAAAATTGACCTCCGCCCCTTTAACCTAGTGCTTTGATTTTTTTCCAACTTTGACCATAGTTTGAACGGTAGATAAAATGCAATTTTGAGTTATTTTCAGGGGCCATGAACGTGATCTTGTCCATGTTGCCTCGACACTTGATCATCGTATTAGGCGTCACTTGAATTACACTAATGTAGCGTTGAATGTTACATTAGTGTAGCATTGACGCTAATGTAGAATTCCGTTGTCCATATATATATATATATATATATATATATATATATATATATATATAGAGAGAGAGAGAGAGAGAGAGAGAGAGGGAGGTGAAGGTATTCTAGGTGGAGTACCTTATTATTCTCAACATCCACATGGAGATCTACGTGGCTACCCAAATATTGTTTTGGTGCCACATGGAGCTTTAGCAGCCTGTATAGATTATTATTATTTTTTTAGATGAAGAGGCCCAAGCCTGAGACTATGCGCCTGGGTGTAGTGAAATCTCTACACCCATCATCATCAGTTGGCCATCATGTGACATCTATCATGAGGATCGGGTGCCACGACAGCTTAGGCAAGGTCGATCAGATCCCATTAAAAAAAATTGTATTTATTACTTTTCCATCGTTAAAAAAATATGATCAAAGGTGAGACAAATCAATGCACTAAAGTTTTGGAGCATTACCTTATCTTTGACCCATCAAATGGAAGGCTAAAAAGTTAAAAAAATATATTTTTTTAGATCACATGTCCCTTAACTGATCAACCCAAAACCAGATATGTTTTGGATTGATCATGCCACGTGGCATGTGATCAAGCCACTGTGCGTAGGTCATCCTGTGCGCCTTTGCATATTCTCCCCCATGCCAAAAATGAATTCAAAATCGGTTTTTAAAATTAAAAGTCAAATTTGTAGAGCCCGACTCTCTTGACCGTCATTTAAACGCCAAAGTAGTGTTTAAATGATCTTACACCGTCAATTGTTTAAGATGTGGGTGATGGGTACCGTCAAAGTGATAGATCATAGATTGAAGTGCAACAAGCCCAAAAATGATGTTTTATAGAAATTTAAACCATCTTGTCTGTGGACTTTACAGGGAAACTATTTACATTTTTGTGTGTAAAGGGGGATTTTCTGTGAGCAGGTAACTGGTGTTAGAAATTTCTATTTTTGGTAGCCATCACTATGGTCAATCCGTTGACTGGTGAATGGTGTACGATCAATCTTGAGATGTAATAGTTGCTAATTCGATGAATTTGAGAGAATAAGTAACTAATAATTAAGTTTTTTAGTTAGGGTATGATTGTAATTTCCAATCACAATATAATTAGTAATTTAAGTCTTAATGAGAAGAACTCATTGGTTATAAATATAAGGGATGCTTGGCTCCAGCGATTGCTCGACACACTTCAACCCTCCTTATTAGTAAAAGTATCCCCATTGTGCTCGGAGGTATTGAGAACGAGGAGATTGTTGAAGATCCAAGCGACAACCTATCTTTCATGGCTCACACCCAAGGTACGCACATATATTTCAATTTATAGATTGTTAATTTATTGTTTTGATTAATCATACGCCTAGATCTTAGGGCAAATATTTGGATGCTCGGATCAATAGATCCAACAATTAGTATCAGAGTCCGATTCGACGTATTATTGATCTTAACATATATGTTTGTGTTAGTGCTTTATAAGCTCCTTAAACCTTGTGAAAGAGGATAGTCTTCATCACAATAAGAGAGTCGCTTCTCCTCTAGATATGGATTGGTACGTTTCTTCTTATTTATAACACATCACATATATCTTTCAGAAGTATTTGTTTTAAAATTGATCTACATAAGTTAATCATTACTTAAAGAATTGATTATTCTCATGCTCCACCATTATGATGTAGTGGCGGTTTGACTACTAATGTCATTTGCCTAAAAAAACAAATATATTTTAAAATTTCCCATTACTAACTATGTTTATTTTTATTACAGTGAAATGGCAATTTCAGTCTTTAGATCATAGAGTGAACATGCTTATACATTAGCATGCCACTTTTGTTGCTTGCTCATGTTTTGAACTTGAATTTCCTCTCTACGGAGGTTTGTTTGTATTCACAAGAGAATTTATATATATGTATACTTTTGATGATGATTATTTCAAAAGAAAGAGATAAGAATTTGATGGGATTGATTTTCTTGTTAAACCACACGGACTCAGTGTAAATATATGTGAATAATATATTATTCCTTTCTTTGTAATATAATTGCACATAAGACCCTTTTGTGAGTAAGAAGTTGGGGTTAGGACGGGCCGTACTAAAGCATAAAGGTTGGTGCTTCCCATCATGGTATCCATTAACTTTATTCTCTTTTGGCATTTTAGATAACATTAGTTATCTGACTTCAAGCACTAGAGTTATTGTTTCTTATTATTATTTACTCACTTTTGTAGCCATCTAAAATATTATCAAACTGAAATAGAAAACATGGCTTGGAAAGATTCTTCTGCCCAATAATAATGATTTTTTCTAGTGCTGTGATTTTCATAGTGATGTTTATTTTTGTAGAAGACTGTGTTACGACTCGATTCAACGGAAGGTCATAATGATACAAATTGTTTCTCAATAAAATCATATTAGTTTTATTTTTTATTATATTCCTTGACATAATTTAACTCTTGTGTAACATACTATAAATATAACCTTATAGAATTGATAGTTACTACAATTATATATGGACATAATAAATCCCTTAATTAATGTGCAACATTGAACCCATCTTCTATTACTAATATGATTGGTGGAATTGAATCTTTGAGTGACTCAAACTATGACAAATGAAAGGAACAAGTCCAAATTGTTCTATGTTGCATGGATCTTGACTATGCTATACGATTTGATAAACCCAATGTGCTCACTGCCGATGCCTTAGTTGAGGATCTGGAAGTGAACAATACGAATTTAGAAAAGTGAGATACATCAAATTGTATGAGCCTTATGATCATAAAGAGTTTCATTACCGATGCGATCTGAGGAGGTATTCCTGACTCGTATAATATAAAGGAATACATGCAAGCCATTCATGAATAATTTCAGGAGACTTCTACGGTACTTGCCAGTAGTCTTATTTTTAAAATGAGAATCATAAAATATAATGGTCATAGTGGCGTACGGGAGCATATTATGAAAATGAGTAGCATAACAACTTAATTGAAAAAAATGAACATGGGCTTTTCTGATGATTAACTTATTCACTTCATTATGACTTCTTATCCTGCATAATTTGACCTGTTCAAGATTAATTATAACACACAGAAAGATAAATGAAAGATGAACGAGCTAATCACTCATTATATCCAATAAGAAGAAAGACTTAGGGCTGAAAAACCTGAAAGCGCTCCTTACGCCGCTCTTGGGCCATCAAAACAAATTTTAAGAGAAAAAAGGGATCATCTAAAGGAAAGAATGTGAAAGCTTCTCCACTGAGAATCAAATAAGGAGAAGCTAGCAGATCTACTTCTAGCATCACGTGTCACTTCTGTAAGAATAATTGATACATCAAGAAGGATTGTCAGAAATACAGAGATTAACTAGTTAAGAAAGGTAATGACCTGGTCCTTACGTGTTTTGAATCACTTTATGTTAATACTCCAAATAATACTTGGTGGATAAATTATGGTGTAATCATTCACATAAGTAATTCAATTAAGGGATTTTGATCCAGGAGGAAACTAAATAAAGATGAACGAACCATCAAACTCAGAAATGAAATAGAACCACCAGACGTGGAGGCCATTGGGACTCTTCATCTAATTTTAGATAATTGTGTCATTTTGGATTTAGTTGATGCTATTTACGTTCCAAGTATCACTAGAAATCTTATATAAATTTTTAAATTAGATTTATTAGGTTTTGACTTTAAATTTGGACATAATATTTTTACTTTATTATTTGATTTCGATATTATGGGTGGTGGCTCATTAGTGGGCAATCTTTATGAATTGAATTTGAATTCATTTTACGCCTAATCTTTAGTTTCTATGCATGTGGATGATAAAGTTAGTAAGAAGCGAAAACGAGCAATCGACAAATCCTCAATTTTATGATATAAACGTTTAGGCCATATATCTAAAGATAGAATGGAGTGATTAATTAAATATGATATAATTGATGAGCTTGATTTCTCTTACTTCAATATTTGTGTAGATTGCGTTAAAGGAAAACTCACGAAGACTAATAAGAAATAAGCTATCATGAGCACGAGTTTGCTAGAAATAGTCCACACTGATATTTGTGGACCATTTCTAACTCCTGCTATTGGTGGCCAAAAGTATTTTATTATCTTCACTAATGATTATTCTCGTTACGGTTATATATTTTTCATCTATGTAAAATCTGAGGCCTTGGATATGTTTAAGATCTATAAAGCCGAAGTTAAGTTACAACTCAATTAGAAGATTAAAATTATGAGATATGGTAGAGGCGAAGACTACTATGGTAGATACTCCAAAATAGGTCATAATTTAAGACCATTCACTATGTATTTACAAGAGCATGACATTGTTGCTCAATACACCATGCCAAGAACACCTAAATAGAATGATGTAGTTGAGCGACGAAATTATACTTTTATGGAAATGGTAAGAAGTATGTTGTGCAACTCAAAGTTGCCTATGTTCTTATGGGAAGAAGCCTTGAAAACAACAGTGCATATTCTGAGTCGAGTTCCTAGTAAGACTATTTCCAAAACTCCTTATAAGTTATGGGTAGGAAGAAAACCGACTTTAGGATATCTACACATTTGGGGTTGTTTAGCTGAAACAAAAGTATATAATTTACAATTAGGAAAATTGGATCTTAAGACTATAAGTTGTAATTTCATTGTTACCTTGATAGGTCAAAGGCTATAGATTTTATTGCCCCACTCATAGTATTCAGATTATTGAGACTAGATATGCGATATTCTTTGAGGATTGTGAGAATAGTGGGAGTGTTGAGCATAAGAAAATCACTTTTGAGGAGAATCGGATTATAATTCTTATCCCTTTTATCCAAAAAAAGGTGGCACCAATACTAGTTATTCACGAAAGTGTTGATATACCTGAGGCTATACCTATTGAAACACCCTACATTGAAGAGACTCTTGCTCCTATGGTGATTGCCAAGGATCAATCATTGCGTAGATTAGAGAGAGCAAAGAAGACAGCGATTTCTGATGACTATATCATCTACCTCAATGAGAGTGAGTATGATTTTGAAAAGGAAATAGATCTTGTTTCCTTTAGCCAAGCTATGATGAGTGACAAATCAACTCAATGGCTTGAAACAATGAAGGACGAGTTGGAATCAACGAAACATAGCTTGATCTGAGATCTTTGCGAATTACCTGAAGGAGTTAAGGTTGTAGGTTGTAAATGGGTATATACAACCAAACAAGACTCCGAAGAAAATATAGAAAGATACATGGTTAAATTAGTCGCTAAAGGGTTCACTCAAAAGGAGAGAATAGACTATAAAGAGACATTTTTTCCTGTCTCTAAAAATGAATCTTTCAGGATAGTCATGACATTGATAGCACATTTTGACTTAGAATTGCATCAAATGAATGTAAAAATTGTTTTTCTAAATGATGACTTGTATGAAAATGTCTTTATGACACAACTTGAAGGTTTTCAGGATGAGAGGGAGAGCCATTTAGTTTGTAGACTCAAAATTTTTATATATGATTTAAAGCAAATATAACAACAATGGTATTTAAAATTTCACGAAGTCATTTTAAACTCGATTTTAAAGAAAATATTGTGGATCAATGCATATATCTTAAAATCAGTGGGAGCAAATTTATTATCCTTGTTTTGTATGTTGATGATATATTATTTGCGAGTAATAGTTTGAGCATATTACATGAGACACAAAACTTTTTATCAAAGAGTTTTGATATTAAAGATCTTGGTAAAGCTGCCTACATGATACGAATTGAGATTCATCGAGATAGAGCATGTGGTATATTAGGATTATTTCAAAGAGTTTATATTGATAAAGTTCTCAAAAGATTTAACAGACATAATTGCTCCGTTGCTGTTGCTTTTGTGATTAACAGTGATAAATCTAGTCTACTTCAGAGTCTTGGTGAAGCTTCCTACGTAATAGGAATTGAGATTTATTGAGAAAGAGCTCGTGATATATTAGGATTGTTTCAAAGAATTTATATTGATAAAGTTCTCAAAAGGTTTAACATGCATAATTGCTCCGCTGCTGTTGCTCTTGTGATTAAGAGTGATAAACCTAGTCCACTTCAGAGTCTCAGGATAGATATAAAGAGAAAGCAGATAGAGACAATTTCCTATGCATAGACAATTGAGAGTCTCATATATACACAAGTTTGTACTCGTCCAGACATAGCGTATATTGTTAGTATGCTTGGTAGGTATCAATATAATCCAGATATGGACCATTGGAAAGTAGTCAATAAGATTTTTCGTTATTTACATGGGATAAAAGGTTACATGCTCACGTATAAAAGGTCGAATATATTTGAAGTTATTAGATGCCGACTATGCTGGGTATCAAGACACCAATAGGTCCACATCGAGTTATATTTTTATGCTTGCAGGTGAAATTATATCTTAGAAGAGCGTTAAACAAACACTGACTACTTCATCTACTATGAAAGCAAAGTTCGTTGCATGTTTTGAGGCAACATGTGAAGTGATATGGTTAATAAATTTTATCTTAGTGTTTCGAATTATTAATAGTATTTCAAAGCCATTGAGAATCTTATGTGAGAGTTTCACTGCGATAGCCATCTCCAATAATAACAAGACTAGTGAAGGTTCCAAATATATTAATATCAAACATCCTGTTGTAAGAGAGAAAGTTCAGAATCAAATTGTATCTGTTAAAAAGATCAGTACGACACTCATATTGGCTGACCCTCTCATTAAAGGCTTACCTCCCAAGCTCTTTTTGAAACACGTTGCACCCATGAGGTTAAAGGATAGTTTTGACAACCTTTGAGAGTGGATATATAAGAGTGAATATATTTGTTTAATTGATTCAGAAATAAGAATTATTTTTTTATTTTTTTATTTTTATGTAAATAAAATTTTGGAACATATGATACCAATAGATAGCAACAAAGTAGGATCAATAATAGATTGAGTTTATATGTAATCACCATTCAGTTTGTAAACTTGCAATCTATGTGAAATCATGCTAGTTGGAATCCATGTCGGTGATGGATTCTAATACAGTAACTAATGAATAATCATGTGTTGATGACATGATGCATTGACTACATTGATTCTGTGTTAGTATTCTCACTGGACCGGACTGATTATAAAGACTTTGATTGAGATTGATTAAGATTGATCATTCAAAAAAAGTTAGCTAACATTTGGTAATCGAAATTTATTGATATAGTGTGGCTAAGTGAGAGACTATTGGAAGTTTTTATTTTTGGTGGTCGTCACTATGGTCAATCTATTGACCGGTGAATGGTATAAGATCAATCTTGAGATGTAATAGTTGCTAATTCAGTGAATTTGAGAGAATAAACAACTAATAAAGTTTTTTAGTTAGGATATGATTGTGATTTTCAATCACAATATAATTAGTAATTTAAGTCATTAATGGGAAAGACTCATTGACTATAAATATAAGGGATGCTTGGTCCCAATAATTGTTCGACATATTTCAACCCTCCTTATTAGCAAAAGCATCCCCATTGTGCTCGGAGGTATTGAGAACGAGAAGATCGCTGAAGATCGAAGCGGCAACCCATCTTTCATGGCTCACACCCAAGATATGCACATATATTTCAATTTATGGATTATTGATTTATTATTTTGATTGATCATACGCCTAGATTTTAGGACAAATATTTGGGTGCTCGGATCAATATATCCAACAATTGGTCCCTTTATACAATTAGTTAATCAAGGAAGACTGATTAACTAATTGCACGTCGTGCGAGCTGTTTATCGTGTGGATCTTAAGAGATGCATGAGTTAAGTATAGACGATAGAGATGTACATGCGCCGCAAAGTCCTCAATGCATAGCTTACATGCAGTGTGTCGGGTCAGTCACCGTAGGGCTGTGTTTGGGTTTGCTCTTTCAACGGAAAGAGCAACTCTTTTGCTCTTTCGCTTTCATATTTAGTAACACAGCTCCTCGCCCTATTTATTCTGGCGAGGAGTTATTTCAAGTGATAAAATTGCTCTCTATTTACTTTTTATCAGAGTAACTTTTATATGCTCCGATAGAGAGTTGCTTATGCTCTTTATAAGAGCTAACCCAAACACAACCAACACAAGCGGTCGTATTACAAGATGCAGCCATATAGGAGTAAATAATAGTAGAAAATCAAGGGTATGGGGAGATGCCCCTTTTTCATTAACTTTTTGAAGCAGTGTTATATCTTATTTGTCGACGTGGTTGTCAAAACTCAATTCTACCCGGTTGACTTACAATTGCCCCTATTAATATGAGGTGGATGGCCTTCAGGCCATCTCACATTCTCACAATATTATATGGTGGATAAATTTTATATGGACAAAGTCTAAACATTTGATGTAATGCGATATAATTAGCTGCAAAGTACGGTATGATTCAATTAATGTAAATTGGTATAGTCAATTATGATATAAGTTGGTGCAATCTCCTCAGTTTGTAATTTTTCTTCTCACATCTTCCGCCCTCTCTTTTGGTATAACTCAATTAATACAGGGCGATGCATTATTTACGTTCCCGGCACATCAGCCGCCTTCCTCAACAAATCTCTCTTCCGTTTTTAATTTTCTAGTCGGACCACCACACATACACATAATTTCATTGATTTGAGCGCCTATAAATATCTGCACATCTCCCAAGGTTTGAATGGTTGAGTGGAGGAAAAAAGATTTGACACCTAATAGAAAATTTGTTCCGACGCTATCAACATCGGTCACAAGTGCCAAATAATCATTATTCCTTTTGCCCGTTTTTTAAATGATTATATATTATACAATAAAAAGGTCAAAGTTTTCCTATTTAACAAAAAGAGGGCCGCTAAGAGGACATCAACTTTTTGTTATTCGAACCAATTAATGAAAAAAATTAAATTTTATTTCTACCATGGCTTCTAAAGCTCCAATATTTATTAGTTAAGCAACAATTGTTTTTGTTGAAACTTTTTATTTAACAGCAACTTTTCCTAATTTTGTGTCCCTTTATCCTAAGGAAGCTATTACTTGTACACGCTTTTCAAGTGATTGCACAGTATTGCATTAAATTTAAAGGAAACACTTGCAAGTTTAGCGACCTCTATTATATCAAAATATCTTTTAAGCCGTTTAATTTGAAGGCTATGATTTAAAAATATCAATTACGAAATATTAAAACAAAATATAATTTTTATCATTTTATTAAATAGTGTCAAAAGCTATTATATAATTTAATAGTTGACTACAGAAAATCATATCACAAGTATCATATTTTCCTTCAATTTTATGTACCAAAGATCTATTGATCATAAACTTCAAATCAGATGGCCCATATTACATTTTTATGTACCACATATCCCTAAAATACTAAGTCTTTCTTTAAATTCGATAGAATCACTTGAAAAACGTAAGTAATGAATGGCCCCCCTTTTCTAAATAAAATTAGTTTCGGTTCGTCCGCGCATGGGAAAACATAAAATGTTTACAAACCTATTTAATTTAGTATATTAAGTGTGTGGTTATTCTATTAAATTAATATTTTTTATAAGATAATTAACATTTTATAAACAAGTACCTCTAAACGCACCCACTATTCTTTGAAAACTCTTGAAAGCCATTGATTCCTTCAAATCAAATGATGGAGATCATTTTTCACACCGATTGTCCACGTAATAGATCTTGAGATCATGACACATCTATCCGACGGTCATTTTATTGTTCCACGTGTCACAGATCTCAAAAGATGGCCCAAAATCACGTTTGAGCGTGATGTGTGTCATATGATTCAAGAGCCATTCTTTGAGGATCTATGACACATGAAATAAAAAATTGACCATCTGATAGGTGCGACATGATCTCAAAATCTATTGTGTGAAAGATCAAGATAAAAACAATCTCCATCATCAAATTCGAAAGAATCAATGGTTTTCATGGGCTATGGGACGTAAGCGCTTTCAGAAAACATGTGAGAGCATTTAGAGGTACCCTTCTATGCAAAATAAGTTTGCCATTAGTATTTGAGTACCTTTAAATCCACCTACTAAATCTTTGAATTCACCCACACTAAAACACATTGACTGATTGAATCAAATGATGGAGATCGTTTATCTTCCCAATCTCTCACATGATGGATCTTGAGATCATGGCGTTCCATCAGACAGTTAATAATTAATTTCACGTAACACACATCTCTAAAAAGTGACTTTAATGGTTTAACATCATGTGAAAGGTCAAATTAGGTTTAAGGTCACTTTCTTATGTGTGTACCATATATAATGAAAAATCATCCGTCTGATGGTACGCCTATGATCTGAAGATCCATCCTGTGAAAAGTTGAGATGATAAGCAATCTTCATCATTTGATAAAATAGAGTCAATATGTTTCAGTATGGGTGAACTTAAAAATTTAGTGCGTAAATTTAAAGGTACTCTTAATATTTATATGCGTATTTTTCAAGAGACACGGAGTCTTTTTAATCAAATATATATTTCCTATTTTTAATATTAGTATAGAAACCAAAGACCATTAGCCCAGTTAGTATAGAACTATAGATTTTATATTTTATCTTTTTTCTGTACTTTTGGCTTTTTGACCCTTTACCCTGTTGCGAACTTGCCATTTTTTCCGTAGTCCTTTTTTTTTTTTGTTGTTTCGTACTTGCCATTTTTCCGAATTTTTCTTTGCCGTTAAATTCCCGTAAGTGATTTTTTTTAGAATGACAAAATTGTCCTTCATTTAGGCAGAGAATCTTTTTTATTTATAAATCAAACATTTTCGCATTTGGAGTAAGAGTAATTTTAAATTCATCCACTAAATCTCTCAGTTCACCCACGATGAAACACATTGACTGCATTGAATCTAATAATAGAGATTGTTTATTGTCCCAATCTTTCACACAATGAATCTTGAGATCATGAGCGTACCATCAGACGATCATCTTTCTATTTCATGTGGTATAGACTCAAGAAATTGACCTTAAAATCAATTGTGAGCTTAGAGTGATGTTAAGGCCACTTTTCTAAGATGTGTGTCACGTGAAATAAAACACTGACCGTCTGATAGTACGTCCATGATCTCAAGATCCATCATGTCAAAGATTAGGAAGATAAACGATCTCCATCATTTGATTCAATACAGTCAATGTGTTTTAGCTTGGGTGAACTCAAAGATTCCAGAGGTAGATTTAAAGGTACTCTTGGACTAATCCCAAACTCTGGGTGGGCTCATTTCAGCAAATTATCAAAGATATTATTATAGATGCTCCTTCGTGGAGGCTACCTAGCTTGTTTTGTAGGCTCTACCATGCAAAAAAGACACAAACATATCAATCAGGGTGGCACTAAATGACATAATGGTGCACCCGACATGCAAAATGGGACCGCATCCTAATGTGAGACCACTCTTCCCTTATCTCCCAACTCATTAAATTACACACCAAAGACCCATCAAAGAAGCATGAATTCAACATGGCAAACCCAACAAAGGGAATTGCACTGCTTAAGCTCTTCATGAAGAAGCTGCAGAGGTCCCTCTATATTACTAGAAAGCCGTATTTCTACAGCGAAGAAGAAGCTGATTTGCCGGAGGACGTCAAAGAAGGGCACTTTGCGGTTTTCGCAGTGGATGGCAGCGGCAAATCGAAGAGGTTCGTGATTGATTTGGGCTATTTGACTCACCCCGAGTTTTTAAAATTGTTAGAGCAGGCAGAAGAGGAGTTTGGGTTCAAACAAGAAGGAGCTTTGGCAGTCCCCTGTCGGCCTGACGATCTCCAGAGAATCCTCGCGGATGGAAGGGAAGGGAGGAGGGAAGGCGGCGGTTGGAATCCCATGATAGCAAGTTGCTAGGGAGATGTGTGATGCATCTAAATGTTTTTGTAATTTAGACTAATTCAAAACTTGTTTGGAGCTAATAACTGTGCATGGGAATGATTTCTAGAGTATTTTCATCTAAAAGTGACTCTAGTAAGTAGTGTACAGACTTTTAACTACTCAATAGAACCTATCGTAAGATGGATCATTCTCATAGATAAGAAATACAAGTTTGGAGTTCTTATTTGGTTTTCTGATTTTCAATGGAGTCAATACTCGAATTCATGACTGAGAAACACCGAGCCGAACTAGTTTTTTAGAATCAAGTAATTATAACTACAGTAATTCATTTTCTAGTTTACTGTTTATGCATTTTTTTATTATTTTTGTACTAACAATGGAGCATATTTGCAACATAATTATTTATTATTCTAAAAAACTTATAACAATATAGATGGTTCAGTAATATATGCCTCTGTTTGACATCTATGATCCTGCTTAACCTTGTTATCACTCTTCTAAGAACTGCACTTTCTTGTTTTCTATTGAGGGAATTGGGTTCATATGAACACCGGGTACAAATCCATCAAGCATGGGTTACAAAAACTGAAATGAAACCTCTAGTCATGAATCAGACAAAAGTATATAGGATAGAAATATGGGTTGCAAGTTATTATTAATTACTGCAAGCTTTTACCACTTTTAAATAATTCCAAGAAAATTTAACATACATAAAACAGGCTACCTAAGAACAATTGAGATCAGATGTGGAAATAAAAGGTCTCTACAGAAAATCCGATCCCGTGTTTCATGACCACCGTGCTATGTGAACTTAGCCTTGCTAGGTCACAACGATTCCTTTAGGACCTCTGCCACTGACTTCTATTGTTGAAATTGATTATAGGTAGAGTAAATTACTTTATCTCAGAACAATTATTTTGACCGACAGGTTCTCTTAAGCAATTCGATATTGCCATGACGGCAGCCTCAATTGATGTGTCCTCCCCCTGTATGAAGCATTGAAAAAATCTGCGTTCATTAAATTGGACAGATTCTTTAGGCCGGATAGATTCCTTAGGACTCAGATTGCCTTAACGCAGAATAAAAAGACTAATATAAGTCAAAAGGGGTACCTTCTCTTTCCAATAAAACATATTCCCGTACTTGCCAGCGAGACGACTCCAGAAGCTTCGAGGTATGTCCAAATCTACAGACGCGCCGACATTGAAGTTCAAAATGTTACCTGCCGAAAACCCTCCAACATACAACTCATTCACAAAAGGATATTATTTAAGTGATAATGGCTCCTGACCTATATTTAAGAACCAAAATGTTGTTTAAATGATCTTACACCATTATCCCTTTACTTTTTATCTCACACCATCAAAGTGTGATTTATCATTATGCCATGTAGCGCATATCTGTGATCAATCTTGATTGTCCAAGTAGTAATCTTCATTGGAACATGTCTCAGCCCAAAGAAATATGCCTACAAGTGGATGTGAACCATCCGATTGAGGAACTTTAATCTCAGACACTTAAAACAACGGTTGATATTATAATCCACAGATCAGGTCGTTTAAATCTCACTAAAACACCAATTTTTGTCCTGTTGCACTTCAATTTATGATCTATCAGTTTGATGGTACGGATCACCCACATCATAAACCATTGATCATTTACACACCATTAAATGATGGTCAGGAGGGGTCCTATTTAATTTTGCACGATTGATGTTTTATGTGAAAAATGTCAATGGCACAGAAGACCATTAACATTAAGAGATTGTCCAAATGTGCAGCACATTAAAATGTAGACTGCGCCATTTGGAAAATGGCATAATCCACCTCGAAACGTGCTTTCCAAACAGGCCCTAAATATTTTGACATATTATAGCCCCACTGATGATTTGTGAAAGTGCGTGCAAGATTTTTTATTTACGACTAAGGGACTGTTAGGACAAATTTGTTCCCACAATACAGCTTCCTGCTAACCCCAAAATAATAATAATAAATAAATAAATAAAACTTAGGTGATATGTGCTTTTACGGCATTCACGTTTTAGACTAAATACGTTAATGGTGTAAAAGTCCTTTACCATTTAGTGACTATCCAAATGCACAAGAATTTACAATATGAATGGCACCATTTGGAAAATGGCGCAATCCATGTTAAAACGCGTGGTCCAAATGGGCCCTAAACTAAATGAAAGTGGTGTTGCAAATGGACGGAAAAATGATAAAAACTAAAGAAATAAATCATACCAAAGGTGGGATCAGCAACAAAGACAATGGTTCTATCATCCACTTGCCAGAAATCTCTCACTGCTAAGCCTGCAATTAAGTAGAGTCCAAGTAAGGAGGCCATCGATGATATTGAAAAAAACTAAAAGGAAACAAAACAAAAGGGTGAATACAAGAGTTATATAAAAACAATGGAGCTTCAATCTTAAACTATTACCCAAAAGAAATAAAAATTCTTGAACTATTACCAGGGGTGTCTGGATAATTCTGCGCAAGGACTCTCAGCTTATATCCTGTATCCTTTTCAAGATTGGCAATCTCCTGAACAAGTCGGCTCTCCTGACAATAGCCCAACATAAAATAGTGTGATGTGCTACTATAAAAATACATAGACCAATTAATAGAAACTTGGAGCACCATGAAAAAAATGACAGCATTGGAATTCTTTGGCATCTCCGACAAATGGATTTGGAAATTTGTCCCCAAAGGTATGTTCTCAGTCAGCTAATTCTATTTGTTTTTTCGAGGAGCAGTGTGGTCCAATGTTTGATGGAGAGGAATTTCGAAGACCTCCCGCTCCATAGTGGATCCTTGGTTTCTGTTGGACTGCGGCTCTTGATAAAATTTTGACCATTGAGCATCTTCAGCACAGATTATTCACAGTTCTGAAACACTGTGTTCTCTGCTGAAGAAGTGAAGAGACTGTGGACAATGGTTCAGAATATCGGGCGATACTGATATATGTATCGGTATCGAAGCCCACTGATACATGGAATATTGGGTATGTAGCGTCAATACATACCCAATACATACCGATATTGCCAATACCCGATACGGATCGTCTCGGTATGATGGGGGACCATACGTATTGGTAAACCGAGATTTTGAACCATGCTGTGGACCACCTCCTGGCACACTGTGCATACACAATAAAGATTGGTGATCACTTCATTGAGAAGTTTGGTCTCCAGTGGGTTATGCCTGATATGTTTGCTGTGGTACTTGCTGGTATGGGATCTCCGTTTTCCTACTACCCGCCGCTTAGGGAGTGTGGAAGGAGCCAAACAGAAGGATCTTAAACAGCTGAACTTCTTTTCAGTCTGTTCTGTGGATTATTCAGCATATCTTATTTTTTCTTGGGCTCTCATCCCGAAAGCGTTTCACCTTATAAGGATCGAGGATATCAGTCATAAATGGAGGAATATCATACAAGTTACGAGATGGATGAGAGGAGGGTTGAAATTTTGGTGCCTCTGGCCGAAGGTACAGTGAAACTGAATTTTGACGGATGCAGCTCCGGAAATCCGGGTTCTTCTGATCTGTAACAAGCATTCGCTGGGCCCTTCAATATCACTGATTCTTCCAAAGATGAAATGTAGGCGTTCGTGATTGGCATTCAGGTGCTAATTTTTTTTTTTTTTGAAAACCTGGGTATCCGGGCCTCTTAGAGCACCCGCCTAATCCCAGGGGCATGTGCACACCCCAAATTAGCACATGCTGGGTCAGCACGGGATATAAATCCCTAGGGTGGCCTCTTCAGGTGTTAATTAGGGACCGGTCTGGCACAACTATTGTATAAGGTGACTCCATGAATGCAATTGCGTGGATAAAGAAAACATGGGAGTGTTCCTTGGGCGCTGTCTGGACTTGTGGATTGGGCCAAGGATTTTTGTAATGTAATGAATTTATATTTTCGTATATTCATCACGAGGCCATCCGGATTGAACATACCTTAGCTAGAGAAGAGAATTGGGTGTTTTTTTTCCCTCTCTCTGACAGGTAAGCTGGGATTGAACCTGTGACCTCAAGGTATCGATATTGTCACCCTTCCAGTTGAGCTACAGGCCAACCCTACACAAGTGAATCAGTTATTGCTCATAACTGATAACCCTTTCTTGTAGAATTCTGCATTAGAAGAGTGCTCCTTTATGCTTAGTTTTTTTGCTCCTATTAGTGATTCTCAGTTTTCTAGAGATTATTTTCCTCATGCAGATCTTGCTTGAGAGTTGTAGTTTTGTTTCTAGTTCTTTTAATATATTATGAAGGTACAGATAAAAGAAGAATTATGTATATGATAAAAGGTTAGTTGAGGTAGGAGCATATTAAATGACAAGAAGAAACACAAGCGCTCTCTCCTCTTAACTAATCCTCCATGGCGTTAACTTGCACACTCATGACCACACATAGACCTCCCTCCTTTCGCTGGTGTTGTTTAGTTGGATGATTTGCTTTTATTGGCATTTTGTCCCATCAGCATGTGATGTGGAGGTTCTTTCCATTAACTTACTGCACATAAATTTTTGTTTAATACAGGTGGCGCGGGACACCTACGACCCCCATTGCTTACAAGCAAAAAATAATAATCTGTACTGCACTCTCAGACTCTGGCATTGAAATAATGGGGCCCTGTTACGAGCAATGAAATGAGTGTCAAATTTCGACAAGTAGTTGGCATCCTGTGTCTTCGAAGAGGAAGCTGGTGAAATTAAGACCCATTAGTTACCTGATAAGAAAAAGTGCCTTGAAATGAAGAGAAAATAATATGATTTTGCAAAATTCAATGGTAGATGACTTAAATTGGCATTTTTTAGCTGTTTGACACACTCCCAAGTTATGTTAGTGGTACTGTTCAAGTAAAATCTAACTCTACATAAACCCAACTCAAAACAAACAATAACATTGTCATTCAAGGATGAAAGAAGTCATTCAATACGTACTAAATGAGAAGTTCCTGCATGATGTCAATGCTAGAAATTTTACGCTGTGGCCATGCAAGCCAAGATGACTCCTTGTTTTATTTTCAGAGGTGAGTTGGGATTGAAACTGTGACTTAAGGCGGAGTCTATACCACAGTTGCCAGAGCGGGAAATGAATGAAAGAGATGATGTGGGAAACACCTACTGAAAAATTTCACAATTAAGGAAACAGGAAACAGCAGGGAAACATGTGAGAAATGTTATGGAAACATCAGGGAAAGGTATGGGAGACATGTAAGAAATGTAAGGGAAACACCGGGAAAACATTCAAGGAAAAAAGTGAAACATGTGGAGAACATGAGATAATATATAGTTTAGTGATTTAAATTTATTAGTATAAAACATTTGAAATCCTAATTAAAAGTTAAAACGTATAATTGTACTAGTATATGGTACACTTCATTGTTACGCTGTCAAAGATCATCATTGTTGTGTCCTATCTATCTGGAGTCGGCTTTGCAAATCTTATTTCTCCACTCATTTATCTTCAGGGCTTGACTTTGTTATTCCACAGTCCTTCATTTTGTTTCCCAATACTTGTCTACAAGTCTTTATTGATATTCCTCTTCTTCTCCTTTCTTGTAGTTCCATTACTTCAATCCTTCGTACAGGGCTTGTGTCAAGTCTCAGTTAGAGACGTACACAAATCATCTCAAGCGACACGTTTTGATTTTCTTTTTTCTTGGGGCTACTCCTAAACTTTCTCGTATTTACTCATTTCTATGTTTGTCCTTTCTTGTAACTCGATACATCCACCTCAGTAGACACATCTCAGCCACATGAATGATGTCTTATTGTCACCTCTTTGCAGCCCAACAATCTATACCATACAATAATGCAGGTCTTACCGTCAATTGATAAAAAATAACCAGTCAATAGAAATCGCACTTGTTGATTAGACAACACACTACTTACCTATCTTGTAATATCCCGAAAAATCACGTTAAACAGTGACCTCGGGATCCGTGCCCGACTGGTCATAGGTTTGACCACGTAAGAGTTCACATGTTGACGTTGGATAGGATGAACGGATGAGATGTGAGAAATTAAGGGAATGTGTGGAATGTGACGAGATCTGGAGTCACATACACCTACTTCTGGTGTATGTGCTTTGTACACAAGTTAGAGGGGAGATAAAAGGGTTTAATAACCCTAAAATCAATTGTTGGTTGTTGAGAGAGAGTAAAGAAGAGAGAGGGAGGAGTAAAGAGAGGAGTTATTACAGCTGTTTGGAAGGGGGGGGGATTCGAGCATTTAAGGTCGGATTCGAAACGAGGGATTCCGTTCAAAGCCAAAAGCTGGAACCCTAGCCTTTCCAACCACTAGATCGAATCAATTTGAGATTTTTGAAGGTAAAATCCTTGTAAATTCAATGCATAGATTAAAAGGTTTAATGGTAGTTAGAAATAGCTAAAATTATAGGGAAAATGGCTTAGAAGAGAAAGGGAAATTGTTGGAAGAAGATTGGGAAGAACAACCAAAAGGGGGCTGAATCTGGCCAATTCGATTAATCGAAATTGAGATTCGATTAATCGATTTTCGCCAAGAAGTTGAAAAGTCAAAGGAACCGAATTCGATTAATCGAATTGAGTTTCGATTAATCGACTTTGATTTTCGATTAATCGATTTTGGTGTCGATTAATCGACTGAGAACCTCCAGTGGACTCCAGTGGATGGAGGAAAAAGACCTGTGGAAATCGACTAGTCGAAATGGGATTTCGATTAATCGATTTCGAAACTCGATTAATCGAATTGGGATCGATTAATCGATTTTGGGGATTCAATTACTCGAATTGAGAATCGAAAAGATAGAATGGAGAATTTCGATTAATCGAATGGGGATTCGATTAATCGAATGGGAATCTCGATTAATCGACTTTGTGTTTCGATTAATCGATTTTGGGAATCGATTAATCGAACCAGATTCGATTAATCGACTATGGAGTTCGATTAATCGACTTTTAAGTTTGACTTTAAGATTCTTGGAGGGTCTTGGACCCTCTTGGTTACATCTTTAGTGATGTATTTCATATGATATGTGGTACCATAGGTGGTACGTGTGAACTTGGGCACAAGGAGCCACGTGAGACCTTGATGCATGATCAAACAAAGACTTGAGGTAGGGAACACCTTGAACATGTACTTTATTTTGCAAGAGCATGTATGTAGTGATATAGAATTCAATTCAAACTGCTATTATTTCTTAAGAGTTTGTGAAAAGTGTGCGTGTGTGACATCTAAAAGAGTAATCATGATGAGCCATCCCCAGGGGATGAGGAAGTAAAGAAATAAGAGCATCAGGTGTGATGCAAGTGAATGGATACATCCCTGCATCCCAGGGATGTATCCAAGATTGAATTATGTCTGATAAGGCCTAACTGATATAAGATAGCACGCTTACACGGTGAATAACTATATGTAAAGCACCTGATATTTTTGTTATTTGAGGTTTGATAGGGTACCCCACCGACGTGGCGGGATACCCATGACTGATGCGGCAGGATATCCGTGACGTCTGCTGGAGGCTTATCCAGGTGTTGAGTTGAGATAAGTGAAACCCCGCCACCGATCTCCAGGGGAAAGGGGCTTGGGTACTAATTGTATTCCCAGGGAATACGTTTAAAACTGTCTATATAGATGACGATGATGGGTATCTCATTGGGGCTCGATGCTATATTGCTCGGGGATTACTTAAGTTGAAAGGTTAAGTTTTGCTTTAGGCCTTTTCAATATCATTCATGGATAATTAAAAGACTTGAATAAACTATCAGTAAAACATGATTCTTTTCAACTATTTTTCATCAGTAACGACATAGACACATCATGCATGGTATATCATGGAATATATGTGAGTTGTAATTTATATGTTCAATTGTGTTCTGTTCCCTATTGAGCTAGGATGTAGCTCACTCTTTAGACTATCCGTCGCAGGTCCACTATTAGCTGCTGCCGAGGCTTCAGGGGACGTTGACCCTGGTGAGTCAGACCCGGCACCTGGAGATGAGTTGGAGCCACCTCCTGAGGACTTCTTCTAGAGGACTCCGTTGTGCAGCTTTGAGAGTGTTGTGAGATTATTAGTACAGCTTGGTATGTCAAGCCTGGTTTTTGGTTAAACAATGTAACTAAAGTTTGGGATTATTCTTTTGGGCGAACCATCTGTGATGATTAGCTATCATCGATGGTTCGGGTCGGTTCTCTATTCATGCAGAGACATGAAGGTAGAACTGTCTTTTGAGAAATAGTTAAATGATAATTAAACTCCACAACTTTATTTATTATTTTAGTTCAGTTCATTGATTGATATACCAATGTTCCGTGCATAGCTAAGGGGCACGGTCAAGATGATCGTGCTGATGGCACGGGTTTCGGGGTGTCGAAATCCGGGCTGTCACATATCTTCACTTTGCCTACCTTGCATTCATGTCTGAGATACCCTCCCTGGATCCAATATCAGGTTACACCGTAGAGCCCATACCAAAATCTATGATATTGTGCACTAAATGGATTTATATTTTGACCAAATAATCCTCTAGGTTCTCATTTTGGTTAAACTTGCATTCCACATATTATGTCTTTGTTCTTCTAATTTTAACCTCTTAATTCTAAGGCCTTTCTCGAAAGTTTCAACTTATCATTTTTTGTTTCCTTGTTCGGTCAATTAACACATCATCTACAAACAACATACACCGTAGGACCTCATCTTCTATTTCTACTGTCAATTTATCCAAAATCAAAGCAAATAAATAAGGGCTCAACTAGACCCTTGATGTAGACCAACTTTGATAAAGAACTCAGTTCTCTCCATATATAGTTCATAATATATACTAGTTATCGCCCCTTCGTACATATCTTAAAAAACCACAATATATTCATTCGTAATGCATTTCCTCCTTAGCGTCTATTAAATTATCTGTCTCGACACCTTTTCATAGTCCTTCTCTAAATAGATAAAAACTATATATAAACTTTTCCTCTAAACTTTTCCGAAGGTTGTTCAAAAAAATAACTTCAATTGTAATTCTCTGGAACAAAATCTGAACTTGTTCTCATAAATATTTGATTCTTGCTTAGGCATTGCTCCATTACTCTCTCCCAAAGTTTCTAGTATGAGTCATGAGGTGAATTTTGAATATCCCCTTTATTTTTTCTTATAAAAAAGACAACAGTACTCCTCATCCATTCTTAGGGCATTTATCTTGTTCCTAAGATCTTGTAGAATAGTTTGGTGAATAAAAAAATCCCCTCTCCTATCCAACAGAGAGCTCTATAGGAATCCCATATGGTCCAAAGAATTTATTTTCCTTAATCTTTGCTAAAACTGATTTTACTTTTGCTTTGAATACTTTGTTAATCATCCCTTGATTTGGTTTCTCTTTTTCCTCGGCTCCCCTCACATATTTTGTATTCAACATATCTTTTACTTCTGCTTTGGATACTTTGTATTACATCACTTGATTTGGTTTCTTTTTTTCTCGGCTTCCCTCACATATTTTGTATTTAACAAGTCTTCAACATATCTTTACATCTATTCGTTATCTCGTCTTCTTTCACCAAAAGTCTTTGATCTTCATCCTTAATACAAGTATTTGATCTTCATCCTTATCTAGTCAATGGATCTAGTTTGTGTCTCTCTTATTTTGCAAGATTGCAGATATCTTTCTACCCCTCTTTCGTGCTCAACTTGACATACAAATTTCCACATGCTTCATCCTTACAGCTGCTTTAACTTTCCCTTTTGCCCTATTTTTTTTCATTCCTCAAAGCATGCCTTCTTTCTAGCAATGGATTTTTGAACTCCCGCATTCCACCATCACATTTCTTTATGCACATCCCTCTTATTTTTGGACTTCCAAAGTAACTCTTTTTTTGATCAGCAACAAAAGAAATATATTCAAATAGGAAAAAGTACATAAATAAATGCTTGTAAGCAAGGATCAAAATGTTGGTTTCGTTTTCGGTTTCGGAACTGGCTGAAACCGAAATTTTGACTGAAATTTCGGCTGATATTTTGCCTTCCATATACTATTAAGCCCAAAAATTCGGTCTTAAATTTTGTTTCGGTACTGATCAAAACCGACATATTTCAGCGGAAATTTTCGGCCGAGATTTTGATCCATGGTTGTAAGATCTACCAAGCCAAAAGAAAGAAAACAAAACAAGGAGAAAAAATACATGAAGCAAAAACTAAAGGTCACCCCCTGAATCTTGGGGCAGGGCAAGGGTTGAAAGGGGTCAGGGTGGAGTAGGCTGTAGCAAAGTCAGTGGCTGGGCTTGAATCTGGGAACTACCAACAAGGGGATGGAGTTCCAGTCCGGTCTCACCACTTGCCATGGCCCAATTGGCAAGAAAGTCCATGGCTGAACAAAACACCAAAAGGATAGATCTTGCTTTTTTCCGAAACACCCTGGAGTTCCTTTCCAACCAAAGGGCCCAAATAACCGCGTAGGGCACAACATTCCACAGCTGAAGGTAATCACCTGAGTGAGGACACTCCTCCTATTGCTGAAGCAATGCATCCACCGAATTCGGGAAAACCCAGAAAACACCAAAAGTCTGTAGACTTTGCTCCAGACTTCGTTGGAGAACCTGCAGCGGATTAAAGAGTGATTCTCTGGCTTGCATACAAAGAGGGCATTTGTTTTGGAATCCGTAGCCTCGCTTCTGCAGCTGGTCCTCAGTGATATCCTCCTCCAGGCAGCAGATCAAGTGAAGAATTAATTTTAGGCGGGATCTTAGCTTTCCAAAAATTGAACCACTTAGGCTTAGATGGGTGAGTGACTTTGTATTTAAGGAGGTGCCTATATAGGGAAGCCACTGCGAATTTCCCTTTGGAACTTTTAGACCAAACTCTTTTGTCCCTAAAGCTGATATTTGGAAGGGCGGAGTGTAGCAGTCTAAAGAGGGATACAAACTCATCTATCTCCTCATCCTTGAGCATCCGTCACGTGACCACATTCCAAACCCACTGCCCTTGACGCAACTCCGCATAGTGATCTATGACCTCGTCCTGAGGCCCTGCAATCCAAAAGATGTTAAGGAATGCTACGGAAAGAGCCTTATCGCCCAGCCAATAATCATGCCAGAAGCTAATACTTGAGCCATCTCCCCATGAAAATTTTAGGCACTGTTTATAATCTTCAAAGACCAATAGAACCCCTTTGTACCACCCTGATCCGTTAGAAGCCGCAGTATTAATGGACCACCCGTTGAGAGAAATACCGTATTTAGCCTATACTGCTTTCCACCAAATCTTGTCCCTTTCGGAGTCATCACCCATTCTCCACAGCCATTTCCCAAGTAGGGCCCTATTCATTTGAGAAATCCTTCTAACACCCAACCCTCCCTCCGTTTTGGTAGAACAGCAGTCACTCCACTTTACAAGATGTAACTTCCAAAGTAACTCTTTAGCAACCCATTTAATACAATTTGCCATTTGTTCCTACATCTCATTGAGATCAATGTCCTGGTTCTTCCCTTCTTGGTTTATTAATTTATCTTTAAATGTAGTTATTTTTTCTTAAGCTCCGCCACCTTATTGGCAATATTTTGCCACCTTTCTAGTCATTGGCTTTTGATAAGAACATCCAAAATCCCTAACCTCTGTTGTGTTGTAAAACTCTCCCCTAAGATGACTTTTTAATCCTTTCAGGTTGCCCACCCTCTTCATCGTAGCCAAAATAATCTATTTGTCCATATTTTACCCACTCTTAAAAGTTACACTCAAAAAGTTAGGTTGAATGATTAGAGTTAGTCACGTAGAAGAATATAGGGGAGAGGAAGATACAAGTCAAAAATAGTTTAATGCCTCGATAGTTTGCACAGTTTGGGATGTGTCTTTTGTTTTTATAGATAGAGACCATAATGCTCTTCCTCCATTTCTTAGTGTTGAAAAGTTGTATTTGAAGACTGCAAGATAGGGGTATCAATGGACCGGGTCGGCCCTTTTCTGACCAGTCCGGCTGGATTTTTTAACCGAGTCAGACACAAAATTGGGTCAGTTGGGCATGAACCATCTGATCTGACGTTAAAACCTGCCTGAACCGATCTGATATGTTATATATAAATAAAGAGTTTAAGGATTTTGAATAGGGTCTGCCCAATCATACCCAACTTGACCGTTTTTTGGATCAGATTGGACACATACCCTTGACCCATCAAGTTGGGCCTAGTCGAGCATAAACCCCTTGACCCATCAAGTAGCCAAATTTTGGTCCGACCTGAACCGTTGACAGCCCTACCGAAAAAGCAACCAAAGCCTTCTAAAATCTCATGGTTAAGAATGGACACAAGTGTTTATAAGTTTTTTTCAGTTGAAAAATAAATATATAAAGATATTGTACGGTGTGATGTTTGCTGCTATCGACGCATGCCATATATGATTTATGGAGACCATGGAACCTGATAGACTACCGCCCATAAAGGAAGATGATTTACTTTCATGCTTTGGAAAGATAAAGCAAATTTAAGTCTCTTCCATACAAGCTTCTCAAATTGGTTTAGAGCAAAAGTATTTATTGTGAAATTTTCTATGAGTGCCTTATTATATTGTTAAGTTTGTCAAACATGCTTGGTACCTTCACGTTCATGGGTCGTTTTTGGTCATTTATTTTTATGACATACTAGTCTATAACAACAACCAACATAGTCATATCAACCATTTCTGCCAAGGATTGAGGTTTTAATGAAGGAACACGTGTTTATAAACTTGAGTGATGCTAATTGATAAGAACTGGCCTAACTCAACCACACAAACCGGCTTGTAAGGTGAGGAGTGCCCAGATTATTCATAGCCCAAGACCTCCAAGCCCACAGGCAATGTGGGACTATTCTAACACGCCTCCGCAAGCGTTGGTGGGATTAAGCCAAGCCAAATCACGTGGACAATTGAAATGGGTGACGTGGAGTGGAGAAATACCTGCTTTGATACCATGATAAAGTTCCAACGGGCCTAACTCAACCTCACAAAACCGGCTTGTAAAGTGAGGTTTGCCCAAGTTATATATAGCCCAAGACCTCCAAGCCCACAACCAATGTGGGACTATTTTTAACACGCCCCCACACGTGTTGGCAAGACTAACCAAATCATGTGGACAATTGAATTGGGTGGCATGGAGTGAAGAAAAATCTGGCTCTAATACCATGATAAAATTCCAACGGGCCAAACTCAACCTCACAAAACCGGCTTGTAAGGTGAGGTTTGCCCAAGTTATATATAGCCCAAGACCTCCAAGCCCACAACCGATGTGGGACTATTCTAGCACGCCCCCGCACCCACACATGTTGGCGGGACTGAGCCAAATCACGTGGACAATTGAATTGGGTGGTCTGGAGTGAAGAAGGGACTGGCTTTGATACCATGATAAGAAATCCAACGGGCCTAACTCAACCTCACAAAACTGGTTTGTAAGGTGAGGAGTCCCCAGATTATTTATAGCCCAAGACCTCCAAGCTCACAGGCGATGTGGGACTATTCTAACACTAATGACCAACAACCTATCTTCTTCAATTATCCAATCTCGGTATAGGAACATGTATGAATATTACTACATAGAGCGTCAGGTGAACCTATAAAAGAAAAACATCATTAAGCCCATTTAGCCATACCGTGGGACCGGGAATTACATGCAGACTCAGAGAAGCCAGCACCTAAAAATATAAGAGAAACGCTCATGGTTTTTGCAGTTCGGTAATCTTTCATAGGTGATTTTTCGAAATTTCAGTAAAATTATTGCACCTGTAACAGATTCCATGAAGGACTCTTCCAAAAATCCAAAGAAGCAAAGAAAGTTTTTAAGAAGTGAAGATGTTTTAAGCACCCACTGGAATTCGATAAGCTCTTCGAGGTTGTTTATGACACTTCTCTTATAGCTATTAGGATTGTTTTTAGACAAGAAAGGCGTCCCATTGCCATACTTTAGTGAATCATACAATTGAAACTAGAAAATGGTATTTGCTGAACAAAATCCTATTCAATACTGCCAGTCAAGTGGTGATGTATTGGAGACAATAGTCAATACCTAAAAAAGTTGATTTTGTCATCTGATCATGTGGAATTGAAGAGAAAACATACGCAGAGGTAGAGCAAGTTGGGTAATGGATATTGCCAAGGGGCTGCTCATTTGGTTGCAAAGGTTGGGCAACCCATCTTTGGAGAGACCCTAAGTCGTGGTACCCCATCTTGTGGACTGCTCGGATCCACCCCCTTGCACCTGAATAGGTGTTGTTCTGTGTGTTGGATTACCTGTTATGATACACTCGTAAAATAAATAAAACAGAAAAAAGGAGAGAGAGAGAGAGAGAGAGAGAGAGAGAGAGAGAGGATTTAAGATGGCTAGAGCCTCCTAGTAATATATTTGAGAGATCAATTTCTTGTTACTTGTTATTTCCCTTTTAAAATCAAATTACAAGACTAGTTGCTTTATATGATCCATTCCTTAACTAACTCTTAATATCTCTCTATTTGAATTAAATATTGAAATTTAAATAGCTTGAATCTTATCTTGATACCTAAGTAACTTATTTAAATAAAATAGCACTTATTCTATCTCAACAACTCAATAATTTAAATAGTTGAATTTATTATACATCCAATTTGGACAAAAAAATCTAATTAGATTACATTAATGGCGTTGCAGCTAAGTTAAAATAATCACAGGCAGTGATATCCTATATTAAGTATGAAAATAAGGGCCCTCGCTCTTAATATTTGTAAAAAATGTCAATTGATATATAGGCGGGGACGACTTATAGTGATTTGTTCAAATTTGAGAGATAAACAGAGGCAAGGGTAATCCTTCTAAAAAGGAACTTTCTAAAGGATGGGCGGGCATTCGACATAATCTTGCCTATTTATCGCCTATAAAATCCAGCTTAAGAGATGCTAAGCCTTTTATCATCTTGATGTCGAACAATTTTATATAAAGATCATTCCCTTCACCAGTTCGTTTGTCTACTCCTCACATATGGATACCCCTCCATAGGCTTTGGCAATGCTGTTCATTTGTCAAGTAGCAAATATTTATTTAACAAGATCTGATTATGAGTCATTAAATAATAAAAAATCACATTTAGGTACAGTCCTTAAGGGACAAAATGAATATCGATCTCCTACAAGACATGACTCACTAATTGGATTGGGTAGATTCAAGTAGACTGGAAGCTCCGGTTAGCCTTCCATCATAGCGGTCATTTCTATGTGAAAACTTTTTCACGGACAGGGATGCATCCTTGCATGCCAGGGTTCCAATTGAATTTGGATGTGACAACATGGAGGGGCTGCTACCAATTTCTTTTATAAACAATCACTGTGAGTTAGACTCGATAGAATAGCCCAAAATCATGATCATGGTCATTTCAAGCCCTACTCATAGGTTTTTTTTTTTTCTTTTTCTGGATAGGTAAGCTGGGATTGAACATGTGATATAGAGATTGCAATTTCGTCAACCTTCCATTGGGCAACAGGCTGAATCTCATAGGTTCCTATGCCTAAACTGGATACTTTTGGATTGTAAGATCCCTACCTAACCGGTTAGTGATTTATGGCCCGTCGAACTCTAATGGAGTTTTGGGTTAGTGTGTGTTCGTTAGCTTTCCCCCAAAAGGGATAGGGGTGAAATGACCCTAGAATTCATTTCAAAAAGACGATTTCATAGATACAAAGACTAATTGCTCTTCCATGTTGCTGCTCAAATTCAGTGAAAGCCGTGGAAGGCCAAGGCAAGGAGCAGAGCTGCCTTTCCTACTTAAGAGTTGAGACGACTGTGATCATGACTTGAATGGTATGTGGTAGTGTAATAGTCCCACATTACATGTCACGACGCATTTTGGGTGGGGATTTAAGCTCATGCCAGAAACAAAACCGAGGAGGGCACTTAATCCCACATAACCGGACAATATCATGGTGTACAGGTCTGGGTCGTCACAGATAGTCTGCTGTTGTTAAGGGCAGGGGCACCATTAATCCATTCTAATTAGATGCTATGTCGAAACTGGCCCTCTAACAAATCTAAGTAATAATGAGTGAGGTTCCTAACCTTACCCTTTTCTCGTTTGTGGGTAACCACGGCATTTATCTGGATATATGATAAACTAAATCCTCCATATTTAATCAAAAGAATAAAAATTCTATAGTCAAATCCAAAAATGAAGAGAATCAGTCAAACCTGCCCAGGAGAGAGAAACCCAGCTACATCAATAACGGAAGTAAATTCTTCAGGGAGCAATTCTGGTTTGTTAACCCCAACTTTAGCATCAGCATGTCCAAGTCCTACAAAGTTGGTTTAAAGAATTTTTAAGTGTCCGAGTCTAATCTAAATAAACAGAAATTGAGAATCCGAAACTGAAAAATACGGTGTCATAGTAACAATTATAATTTGCAATTATAAAAATCTACGTCAACCAATTTCGAAATAGCCATTTAATTAAAACGAAAAATGATCATTTTGAAAAGGAGTGCAGAAAACATACCAGTGAGGGATAATCCGAGAGCTAGAGCGCCGGAGAAGGCGAAAGTCAGTGATTTCGATCGAAAATCGAAGACCCATTTCTTAAAATCGGGTGAACTTGAGACTAAATGGGTTTTTGGAGAAAGAGACGGTGGTTTTCTGGTGAATTTTGGTTGCTTGGAGAGACTACTGTGATATAGGAAAGTGGAAGCCAAAGGAGCAATTGCCATGCTCTCTCTTTCTTTCACGATAATCCAAATCAAAAAGCCATAGGATATGTATTCGAAGCCAAATTACTAAAATGTCCCTGTAGCTTAGGGTCACGTGCTTTCTTATCAACATGAAAAAAAAAACAGAGACAAAAATAGGAATGAGTAAAACTATTGACTAATTTGAATCAGAAAATGGAGATTGTTTTTTACTTCAATATTCCTTATAACAGATCTTGAGATCATGGTATGCATATGAAACGGAAAGTTGTTGATTCTAGACGGCACATGTTCCTAAAAGTAGAGGTCAACTATTTTTCTCTTGATATAAGTCACTTGTGGAAATGTGTGTCATGTCAAATCAATTTTTAATTTGACTAAGTCACTTATTAGTAAATTATATTTTAATGGTATAAGATCAAATGTCTAACTAATTTAATGGTGTGAGATCATTTAAATATCATTTTTGTGTTTCTTATCAAAAAAAAAAAAAAAAATCATCATTTTTGCGTTTCAACAAGGAATGGTGTGCCACTACCAAGGATGTTCAATAGGTAAAATAAAGGGTTTTTTGCATATACCCGCTTGAGATATGCAAATATTACATCAAACCCTTTGAGTTGTGGGTATTTATTCTGTAGCCCTTATTTTTGTGTTTATGGTTCATATACCTCCTGCGTTAACTAGTCGTGAGTTTATGGACTGAAACGATTATTTTGCCCTTAATGAAACCAATATTATAAAAATATCACTATTCTAAAAGGCCCTTCATTTATCTATATTTACAAGTCATGCCATTATAGTTTACCACCATTCTAAAAGGCCCTTTGTTCACCTCTATGTACAAGTCATGTCATTATAGCTTTACCACCACCCTTTTAAAAGGAGTACTTTTAAATCTACTCACAAAATATTTGAGTTCACCCATGCTAAAACACATCGATTGCATTGAATCAGACGATGGAGATTGCTTATCGTCCCAATATTTCATGAGATCGATCTTTAGATCATGGGTGTACCATCAGACGGTCGATTTTTTATTTCATGTGGTACACACCCATAAAAGTGACCTTAAACTCAATTTAAAGCATGCACGTGATGTTAAAGTCACTTTTTTGAGATGTGTGCCACGTGAAATAAAAAATCGACCGTCTAAGGGTACACCCATGATCTAAAGATCGATCTCTTGAAAGATTGGGAGGATAAATGATCTCCATCGTTCGATTCAATTCAATCAGCGTGTTTCAGCGTGAGTGGACTCAAAGATTCGGTGGTGGATTTAAAGGTACTATTCTAAAAGGCCCTTCATTCACCCATCAAATTCAAGACCTATCAGATGGGTGATTCCCTCATTAAAGCATGTCAACGTTTGAACGAACACTCAATCAATGAAGGATTTGTGGCAAACCATGCAATTGTTCTTGTAAAGAAAACCTTCAATCTACATGTTCTTAGATTAATAACCAAAATTTGGAATGATTTTTAATTTTTGGTATCTAAAAGTTTTGGTAGGTTTTTTTTATTATTTTGGGATGATTTTTAATTTTTGGTATCTAAAATTTTGGTGATTTTTTATATTGGGTATATGAGTAATGTTGTTGGGAATTAAATAATAAACAATTAAGTGATTGAGTGGAACTTGGAAATAAATGAGTCAGCATTTTCAACCCGACCTAATGGGTTGGGACTTAGAAATCTGAACCAAGCCCAAACCTATGGTGGGTCGGGTGATCAATTTTAAGTGTAACCCTTGCAAGTGCACAAGATCTATTGCAGTATGGCAAGAACAAAGGTGTCGAACCCACAGGGAAATGTGAATTTTAATTAATTCTTTCAGAGATTTAAAAACGTCCCTAAGGAAGTACCAAAGGGCAGATTCAATTTTACCAAAATTTATCACACTTTTCCTAAATGCAGAAAAATAAATTAATCTAAACAACTAATTACCGATGAATCTAAAATAATAATTAAATGAGATCAAGGAATATGCTACCCCAGATTTGTACCCCTTTTCTACCATTAAAATCCACAGTTTCATTAAAGCATCATTCACACCATCATTCATCTATAGAGATGATTCGTAATAAAATATGATCATCAATCAGATACCTATCTAAAAATAATGACTCGATTTATCATTGCGGTATGTGTCATGTAAGAAGCATAGTGTATCTCATGATGTTTAGATCACAACAGTAAAAACATAATCGCTCTCAGACTTAGATCGACTGCAGTCCGGATCTAGCGATTATAATAGAACATTCAATATATTTTCAATAACACAAACTTTTAGCAAAACGATTCCATGATGACAATAAATCGACTATGGTATTAATCATAAATAAGGGTACTTATCTGGGGATCGCATCTTCCCCGATCTACTGATTTAGCCGCTCATCTTTGGTGTACGATCTCTTTGTTCATTCAAAGCCATTCCTCTTTTTATTTCTTCCCAAAAGGTCTTTTTATAATTATTTTTCCTACATACAATCTATGATTTTCTCAAAGAAAAACAATGCAAAACCTAGGTACAATCTACCCTGATTAAACCCTAGAAGAAGGAGAAAAGAAGAACTCTTGAAAAGATGCCAAGAGGAGTCTAAAACCAAAAAAAAAAAAAATGAATAATAATCTTCTAAAAAATTCTCTCCAAAAACTCTAAAAAAAAGAAAAGTCAAAACTAACTCTCTAATTATCTATCTCTAATTTCCTCCCTCTAATTCCTATCTCTAATTCCCCTCCCTTTCTCGAAGTGTTTGATTCGCTTTAAATAGAGCCGAAGTTTCCCAGCCGCAGAGGTGTTCAAACTCGAAAATTTAGGGTCGATTAATCGACCCAATAGGGTCGATGCATCGACCTCCCAGATTTTCGTGAATTCCCGCCGAGCTTTGCATCAGATACTATTTCAGTATTTTAGCCATAACTTTCTATACCGAACTCGTATTGAGGTGATTCTTATGCCGTTGGAAAGCTGACAGAAACATCTACAACTTTGGTGTTTTAACAATTTCATAATTCGGCCGTCTTGAAGGTCCAAATTAATCTGCAAGTCGCACCAAGTTCTCGATGACCCAAAGTTGCAGTGTTTTGACATTATTTTCAGAATTCTTGGGCTGTTTTCTGCACTTGGCTTGTATTTACCTGAAACACTTCAAATCTAATAATTCTTATCAGATAGCCTTCATCGGATAGCTAAATGTAGGTATTTAGGGGTGAAATATCATCATATTTCACTACTCATCACACCCCCAAACCTACACTTTGCTAGTCCTCGAGCAAAGTAAACTAAAGAAAATAAATGCCACTTTCGTAGGGAGCACGATTGCACTTAGCATGTACAACAAGCCTTTAAACCCCTAGGTGATCCCTAGTGGAGGAGTTGTGTCTCCTGAGAGTTTACAGTGAAATTACCCACAAACTTCAATACATTTTTAAAACTATCGATAAAATTGAGTTTTTAAAATATGATTTTGATAACATATATACCATTCAAAACTCAAAATCATTAATCAATTCAACATGCGAATCCTCAATTTTAAATAACAATGTTATACTAATCATACTAGCATCCATTCAAATTAGTCTAATGCTCAAATCGTTAGATAACTCATCCATTCATGCTTACTCGTGAAGTGTGTGCATACCCAAACCAAAATTCATTCATCTTAGAACTAGTTCAAACGGAAAATCGTCGGACCTGTTGTTTAGACTCAATCCTCACTTTAGGTATACTCTTGAAATAAAATCACTCCGATGATGGGTAAGTTTTCGCACACATGTGAGAGATCAATACAAAGCAAATAAAAAGGTTTCACATGATAAATGAAACACGATGCAATCAATGAACAAAAATAAATCTCATAAGAAGATACTTGTATATCTTAAGCATATCATATCAAGTGTCATAAGTATCACATATTCAATCTCCACAAGGCAGTTACCAATGCAAGATCAGATCATGAAGGTCTTTTATAGGGTTGTAATGGGGCTCAGGAAAGGGTAAGAAAGAAAGGGAAGCTGGGATTCAAAAATTCTGAGAAATCGGAAAGGAAACACCTTTTTGATTTTTCTATTTCTCTTATTTTTCTTTTCTAATCTCTCACTATTTTTCTCAATATTTTTCTCAACTTTCTTTTTCTTTTGAATTTCCTTTTCTTGAAGCACCTCATATTTTTCATTATTTTTCACAATTTTCTTTTTCTTTTTCTCCCCCCTTTTTCTTTTATATTTTTGCTATACACTCTCAGTAAACACCACAACTTAATAACTCTCCACTTACTCTCTTTTCGTTCACTCTCATCCCTTGTTCCTAATTTCTCAGAAATAAGAAGGATAAAGCTGAATTTTCAGAAATGGTAAAGGGTTAAAGGTTAACGTTGCTTATCAAAGAATGTATGAAGGTAAATTTTTCAACAGGCTCAAAGTGATACTAGAAGAATAAATTTATATAAGGTGAGATATTTTAAGCACAAACTACCCAAAGATGGCCTTCAATCATGTCCTTAAAAGATAGTAACCCTGCCTATTTGTCTTGAGTAGATATACAGTATGTTCTAACATAATGATATGGATTTGATTTCATGCAAAGTCACAAGCCAAAGTAAAATGTATGAGATTATACAAAGTAATTCGTATTCAAAGAATACTCCGAGTTTATGTATTCACTCATCAATGACGAGAAATTAGCTCTAAAGCTCACTGGGTTTAGTCTCCACTAAGAACCTAAGATTCAACATTCAAAACAGTTCATCGATTCTAAGTCTTAGCTTGGTATAAGTGTAAAAATTCTAAGCATGAATATCAAAATTATCCACAAAATATCACATTAAGCTTCATCATCTTAGATACAAGTAATCAGAATATGACATCGATATTCTCAAAATTAAATTCACATGCATCATCAACTGAAGTTTGAAAACTATCGAAAAATAATTCATATATGATGGTTCAAATTTTTTTTATTTATTTTATTTTTTATATGAAGAAAAATAAGAAAGCGACGTAAGATAGAGAATCATACCCCCAAACCTAAAAATGACAATGTCCTCATTGATTGAAATAGGTATTGCACCACCAAACCTGTTGAAAAGTACCTCAACACAAAGATCAGGTTCAGAGAATATGTGCATAAAATTAGAACATGACCAAAAATAGATTGAAGGTAATGTGGCTACACTAATTTGGAAATTAAAAACAACCTAAACTAAACTAAAAACTAATATTCTAGAACTAACAAAAATAAAAATGAAAACGAAAATAAATAAAACACACTGGGTTGCCTCCCAGGAAGCGCTGAGTTTAAGTGTCATTGATCAAGAATCTGGGTCACTAAGGTGCATTGCCTCAATTCTCATCTGGGTCATGGGCTCAAACACCGGTTTAAGACGTTGCCCATTCACTTTGAAAACTCGATTGTCCGTGAGACTACGGATCTCAATAGCACCATGCACACTAATAGAAACAACCTAATACGGGCCTTCCATCTGATTTGATTTCACTTTCCGGGTGAAGCTTTAGTCCTGGAATTAAATGCCCAATGTGAAACTCTTTTCGAGAAATTGACTCATCATGCAGCTTCTTGTACCGTTCTTTGTACATCTTGGAGTTTTCATACGCATCATAGCGTAGCTCTTCTAATTCATTCAGCTATAGCCTTCGATTTGATCCTGCCGCTTGCATATCAAAGTTAAATCTTTTGATAGCCCAAAATGTATTATGCTCCAATTCAACAGGAAGATGACATGCTTTCCCATAGACAATTCTGAACGGAGACATTCTGATTGGTGTCTTGAAGGCGGTACGATAGGCCCAAAGAGCATCAGATAGCCGGTTAGACCAATCTCTTCTATCTGGTCGCACCATCTTTTCTAAAATTCGTTTAATCTCTCGGTTCGACACTTCCACTTGACCACTAGTTTGCGGGTGATATGGCGTTGCGACCTTGTGAGTGACGCCGTATTTCTTCATTAAAGTAGTAAAATGGTGGTTGCAGAAGTGCGAACCGCCATCACTAATGATCGCCCGTGGAAATCCGAATCTGTTAAAAACATTTTCTTTCAGAAATTTGACAACGACCTTGTGATCATTTGATCGGGTTGCCACAGCTTCAATCCATTTGAAAACGTAGTCAACAACTACAAGAATATATGAGTATCCGAATGACGTGGGGAAAGGACCCATGAAGTCGATCCCCCAAACATAAAAAATTTCAACAATTAAAATCGGATTAAGGGGCATCATATTTTGTCGTGAAATATTTCCCAGCTGTTGACATCGTTGGCATTCTTTGCAAAATCGAGCAGCGTCACGAAAGATGGAGGGCCAGTAGAATCCGCTTTGAAGGATTTTCTGTGCAGTTTTCTGTCCTCCGAAATGGCCTCCACAGGCTCCAGCATGGTAGAAATTTATGACGCTTAGTTGCTCTTCTTCCGGTACACATCTCCTAATGATTTGATCTGAACAGATTTTGAACAATTGTGGTTCATCCCAAAAATAGTATTTGATTTGGGAGAAAAAGAGATGCTTATCATTCTTACCCCATTCGAGAGATTACGCGTTGACCAGATAATTCACGATATTGGCAAACCAAGGAGCTTTCGTAGCAGTCGCATCAATTGCCATCAATTGCTCATCCGGAAAAGAGACCCGGATAGGTTCAAGTGCAGAAGATTCTTCAGGCAAAATACGAGACAGGTGATCAGCCACAACATTCTCTACTCCCTTTTTATCTTTGATTTCAAAATTGAACTCTTGAAGTAGCAGGATCCAGCGGATCAATCTTGGTTTGGCGTCCTTCTTTGCCAACAAATATTTCAATGTAGAGTGGTTTGAAAAGACCACTATTTTTTATCCAAGCAGATAAGATCGAAATTTATCGAGAGCATACACCACAGCTAACAATTCTTTCTCGGTGGTGGTGTAATTGAGCTGTGCATCGATCAATGTCTTACTGGCATAATAAATTACGTGAGGTAATTTGTTCACCCTTTGCCCTAAGACAGCTCCGATGGCGTAATCAAATGCATCACACATGAGTTCAAATGGTAAAGAATAATCCGGTGGTTGGATTATCGGTGCATTTGATAAGAGCTCGCGCAATTTTAGAAATGCTTTCATGCACTCCTCGTTGAAATCAAAAGGAACATCTTTGCCAAGCAGGGTGCACAATGGTTTAGCCACCTTACTAAAATCTTTAATGAATCTTCTATAAAATCCAGCATGACCCAAAAATGATCGAATTTGTCGAACACTCTTTGGTGGGGGCAAATTAGCAATTAGGTCGACTTTGGCCTTATCAACTTCGATTCCTTTCTTGGAAATAATATGCCCGAGAATAATTCCTTGTTGAACTATAAAATGACTCTTTTCCCAGCTGAGAACAAGTTTAGAATCAATACAACGTTGTAACACTTGTGCAAGGTGGTTCAAACATGAACCAAATGTTTTCCCAAAAACAGAGAAATCGTCCATGAACACCTCGATGAATTTGTCAATCATATTCGAAAATATGGCCAACATACATCGTTGGAAAGTAGCATGTGCATTACATAAGCCGAACGGCATCCTTTGATATGCAAAAGTACCGTAAGGACACGTGAATGCCGTTTTCTCTTGATCAGGTGGAAAAATGGGCACTTGATTGTATCCCGAATAACCATCAAGAAAGCAATAAAACTCCTGTCCTGCTAACTTCTCAAGGATTTGATCAATGAACGGAAGGGGAAAATGATCCTTTCTGGTAGCTGTGTTCAATTTTCTATAATCAATGCGAGACCGCTACCCGATAGTTTCATGATAGGGACCAATTCTCCTTCAGTAGTTTCTTTCACAGTAATTCCGAACTTTTTGGGAACGATTTGGACTGGATTTACCCATTCACTATCAGAGATCGGATAGATGATTCCAGCATCGAGAAGTTTAATGACTTCCTTTAAAATGACTTCTTGCATATTCGGATTAAGTCGCCTTTGCGATTCCCTCGATGGTCTACTCTCATCTTCCAGATGTATTTTATGCATACATACTGATGGGTCAATCCCTTTTAAATCAGCTAGGGTCCATCCAATAGCCTCCTTGTGATCTTTAAGCACCTTCAACAAGTCATGCTCTTGTTCTTCCGACAACGTGGATGAAATTATCACCGGAAACGTTTCTCGTGGCCCCAGAAAAGCGTATTTGAGTGATTCAGGCAACTGTTTCAATTCCACAGTTGGTGGCTCCTTAATTGATGGAGTCGGTTCAGCTTTTACCTCAATGGATAACGGTTCTACCTTAGTCACATTTTCACATAAGTTATCATCTGGACATGATAAACTCAACCTCGTCTCTTCTGACTGCTTCCTTTCAGATCCTTTTTCTTCATAGATGGCCAACAAAGTGGTTTCAAATTCTTCTTTGGTGAGCATTGATGGTAATGCTTCATCCACCACTTTGTCCATCTAATCAATGTAAAAACATTCGACCTCATCCTCGTTAGGGAAATGGTTCATCGCATGAAATATGTTCAATCTAACCTTCATGTTTCCAAAAGAAACGTCCATGACTCCCGTGCGAAAATTAATGCAAGCGTTGGCAGTGGCGAGAAACGGATGTCCAAGGATGATGGGGACTTAATTAATTGATTTAACAGGTGGTTCCATGTCTAAGACAACGGAGTCCACTGGAAAGACAAACTTGTCTATTCCAACCAAAACATCCTCGATAATACCCCTAGGTCTTCTTTCTGATCTATCTGCCAAAGTGTGACCGTCGTGGGTTTCAATTCACCCAATCCGAGTTTCTCGTACATTGAGTATGGGATTAGATTAACACTTGCTCCCAAATCCAATAACGCTTTTCCAATTGGTTGCCCACCAATGACACATGGAACAGTTGGGACTCCAGGGTCTTTCAGTTTCGGTGGGGTTTCCAATTGCAACATCGAACTGACTTGATTAGTCAGGAACACTTTCTTTGAAACATGAGTACGTGCCTTTCTCTTACGAGTGCACAAATCTTTGAAAAACTTGGCATACTCAGAAACTTGTTTGATTGTTTCAAGTAATGGAAGATTTATCTTTACTTGCTTGAATGTTTCAAAAATTTCTTCCATTTTTACCGGTCCCTTTCCCATTCTAGATGGAGGAGTTAAGCATTGAGGGAATGGTGCCTTTGGGACATAAGGTGCATATTCAAGTTCCGATTCTTTTTCACGTCCTTGTTGGACAGTTGGAAGTGACACTTCTTCTATTTCTTTTTCTTTTCCCTTCTCTCTTCCTTGCCCTTTCTCTTTCTCTTTTTCGTTCTCTTTTCCTTTTCCTTTATATTTTCTTATCTCTGATTCTTTCTCTTTCTCTGCTTCTCTTTCTGCATCAACTTCCACAGGCATTTTCACTTGATTATCAACTTCTACTTCCACTTCTCAAAGACCGTAATCTTTCAACTGTTGACTATTCGATGGTCCTTCATCAGGTGGTGCTTGACCTCGAGGATTGTTGACTGGTTGGCTGGGAAGCCTACCTTCCTCTCGTTGACTCAGTTGATTGGCCAATTGACTGACTTGGTCCATTATCATCTGCTGAAAAGATTGCATGCTTCGCATCACCTTTTCTTTCAGATCAGAATCTTTTGAAACGGTGGTATGAGATTGATTAAGATTCTGATTGAAATTCTGATTTTTCGGTATTCAGTATTTGGATGATAATACGGAGCATTCTGTTGGAAATTGGAATTCTGTTGGAAATTAGGATTATCGAAATTAGAATTTGTATGGAAATTTTGCTGAAAATTTGGTTGAAAAGTTTGTTGTCCACTCATTGTGTTGGCTCTGTATTGCTGGTTTACCTGACCAGTTTGGTTCGACCCTCCCCATCCTATGTTGGGGTGATTTTTCCATTCCGGATTGTAGGTATTGGAGTACATGTTTCTACCCTGCCGCTGATAAGATTGAGTCACATTGACCTGCTCTTGAGGAGTAGGTTCATCTGGGATGAATGACAAAGTAGTTGGGCACTCATTAGCAATGTGACCTGGGTGGTCACAAATTGAACACACAGTGGGGGTGATAGGAGCTTTAGCTTGCTTGGTAGCAGCTAACAACATATTCATTTGCTTGGACAGCATGCCAACCTTTGTTGATAGATCAGAGGTATTATTGTTGACATCATATAATCCGTCTTTTGTCAACATATAAGATTTAGGTGCCAGGTCCAAGTTAATTCGCCCCAATGTTGCATTTTGTATCGAGGTTTGATACAACTTCTCAAACAATGCCCATAATTCGTCGGCTTCCTTTGTGGCACATGATCCACCACAAGATGCATCAACCATGCGTCTCTCTTCTGGAATCAGTCCATTGTAAAAACTTTGGATTTGTTGCCACCTTGGAACTTGATGATTTGGACAACTCTTAATCAATTCCTTAAAGCGTTCCCAACATTCATGAAATGTTTCTGTAGGTTGTTGGGAAAAGAACTGGATCTTCTGACGAAACTCAATGGTTTTGGTCATGGGAAAATATTTTTTAAGAAACTGACGGTGTAGCTCTGCCCAACTCTGAATAGATTGCGGTTCTAAGGAATAGAACCACGTTTTTGCTTTATCTCTTAAAGAGAATGGAAAGAGTCGAAGCTTAACTATCTCATCAGTGACATTGTGGACTCTGAACATTTTGCAGACCCCAGTGAATTCATTTAGATGAACGTGCGGATTTTCATTTGCCAAACCATGGAAAATTGGTAGCATTTGAATCATTGCTGATTTGAATTCATAGTGGTTCCCTGGAATGAGATCATGCATGATACTATCCTGATCCTCGTAAAAATCAGGATCATTATAATATTCGAGTGTTCTAGGGCCCTCATTGTAATTATTATTCTTATTATTTCCATTATTTCCATTATTGATATTCTGGTTGTTCTCATTCATTTCTTGCCTTTGATCAGCCATGGCTTCAGTATGATGATATTGATTCCTCTGAATTCTACGATTCTCTCTACAAGATCTTTCGATCTCAAGATTAAACGGTTGCAGATGTGGGTGATGAGATCGAGTAAAGCTCATGCACCAACACTCACAACAAAGATTGATGAATCCACAACAAACCTAAAATATTCAGCTTCAATCGATTAAAGCAAAGATTTTCAATCGATTGACACAAGCGCACAAATATTTTTTATTTTTTATTTTATTAAAATTAAAATTCGAATTTAAATTAAATTAAAAAAAAATTTTAATTAAAATTTAAAATTGAATTTAAAATAATTAAAAAAATAATAATAATAAAATTTTGAATTTAAAATAAAATTTTTTTTTTTTTATATAATTCAAATTTCAAAAATAAAAATTAAATTCGAAAATTAAAATATAAAATTTAAATTTCAAAACCTAAAGACAATCCTACAAAATCCTATAAAATCTTACCTAAAAGAGAAAAAGAAGAGAGAGAATAGAAAGATTCCTACAAAGTCTAAAGCAAGTAGTCCCACAAAAATTAATAACTAAATTTTAGAAAATCCTACAAAATATCTAAAAGAGGAAAATAAGGAAAATAAACTCCTAAAAAATTTAAAATAAGAAATCTTAAAAATCTAAACTTCCTAAAAGAACTCCATAAAAACTTACCTAAGAGAGAAAAATAAGGGAAAAATTTTTAATTTAAAAAAAAAAAATTAAAATTAAAATTAAAATTTAATTTTTTTTTTTTTATTTTATTTTAAATCCGAATTTCAAAAATTAAAATTAAAAATAAATTTTAAACCTAATGACAATCCTACAAAATCTTATCTAAAAGGGAAAAATAAGGGAAAAAATAAAAGATTCCTAAATTTCCTAAGGGAGGTATCCTAAAAAGACTCCTACAAAATCTAAAATAAGAAGTCTAAAAATCTAAACTTCCTAAAAGACTCCTAAAAAAAAAAATACTTACCTAAGAGAGAAAAATAAGGGAAAGAAGATTTTGCAAAGCAAAAATCCAAAATTTGATTTTTTTTTTTTTAATCAAAACACAAAAATCCCTAACCGAATTAATCAAAATTTCGCCGATCTCCCTGGCAACAGCGCCAAAAACTTGATCGATTTTTAAGTGTAACCCTTGCAAGTGCACAAGATCTATTGCAGTATGGCAAGAACAAAGGCGTCGAACCCACAGGGAAATGTGAATTTTAATTAATTCTTTCAGAGATTTAAAAACGTCCCTAAGGAAGTACCAAAGGGCAGATTCAATTTTACCAAAATTTATCACACTTTTCCTAAACGCAGAAAAATAAATTAATCTAAACAACTAATTACCGATGAATCTAAAATAATAATTAAATGAGATCAAGGAATATGCTACCCCAGATTTGTACCCCTTTTCTACCATTAAAACCCTCAGTTTCATTAAAGCATCATTCACACCATCATTCATCTATAGAGATGATTCGTAATAAAATATGATCATCAATCCGGCATACCCTATCTAAAAACAATGACTCAGCCTATCATTACGGTATGAGTCATGTAAGAAGCATAGCGTATCTCATGATGTTTAGATCACAACAGTAAAAACATAATCGCTCCGCAACCTAGATCAGTCTGCAGGTCCAGATCTAGCGTTTATAGCCGTTGATACGCGCCATCAACGATCATAACAAGCATTCAATATATTTTTAATAACACAAACTTTTAGCAAAACGATTTCATGATGATAATAAATCGACTATGGTATTAATCATAAATAAGGGTACTTATCTGGGGATCGCATCTTCCCCGATCTACTGATTTAGCCGCTCATCTTTGGTGTGCGATCTCCTTGTTCATTCAAAGTCATTCCTCTTTTTATTTCTTCCCAAAAGGTCTTTTTATAGTTGTTTTTCCTAAATACAATCTATGATTTTCTCAAAGAAAAACAATGCAAAACCTAGGTACAATCTACCCTGATTAAACCCTAGAAGAAGGAGAAAAGAAGAACTCTTGAAAAGATGCCAAGAGGAGTCTAAAACAAAAAAAAATAATAATGAATAATAATCTTCTAAAAAATTCTCTCCAAAAACTCTAAAAAAAAGAAAAGCCAAAACTAACTCTCTAATTATCTATCTCTAATTTCCTCCCTCTAATTCCTATCTCTAATTCCCCTCCCTTTCTCGAAGTATTTGATTCGCTTTAAATAGAGCCGAAGTTTCCCAGCCGCAGAGGTGTTCAAACTCGAAAATTTAGGGTTGATTAATCGACCTCCCAGATTTTCGTGAATTCCCGTCGAACTTTGCATCAGACACTATTTCAGTATTTTGGCCATAACTTTCTGTACCAAACTCGTATTGAGGTGATTCGTATTCCGTTGGAAAGCTGACAGAAAAATCTATAACTTTTGTGTTTTAACAATTTCATAATTCGGCCGTCTTGAAGGTCCAAATGGATCTGTAAGTAGCACCAAGTTCTCGATGACCCAAAGTTGCAGTGTTTTGACATTATTTTCAGAATTCTTGGGCTGTTTTCTGCACTTGGCTTGTATTTACCTGAAACACTTCAAATCTAATAATTCTGATCAGATAGCCTTCATCGGATAGCTAAATGTAGGTATCTAGGGGTGAAATATCATCATATTTCACTACTCATCATCGGGTCGTTTGACTTTGACCCATCGAGTTGACTTGACGGGTAGAAACCCTCCTGTGCTGGTGTCATTATTAATCTCCAATGATATTACAAGCGGAACTATCCCAACCATGCTTCAAACTTTCGATCGATAAATCATACTGTCGGCCAAAATTTATTGGTTTTGGTCCTCACCGAAATGAAAACAACCCTTGAAATTTCGATCAAATTATGTATGGCAATAAAATTTTTAGCTGAAATTTCAATCGAAATTCAAAATTATGGCTAAAAATTTCATTCAAATTTTTGGTTTCGGTCATGCCCAAAACTAAAAACGAAACTGATATTTTGATCCTTGATCCCAACCGTCCAATCTATTAACCACTTCTTTTATGAACCATATATTGGAAATTGCATCTATTAGACATAATAACCGTTCATCAACTACTTTTGTATGGACTGTTGCATATATTTTATTGACCAGAGGCATAAAATCTATGGTATAAATCCAAGTGAATATGCACTGATTTCTGGTAGAGATTGAGGGCACTACCATGATTTTTGATCCTGACCATCTAATGGTACACGCATGATCTAAAGATCAATCTAATGAAATATTGGGACGATAAACAATCTCCATCATTTGATTCCATGCAGTCAATGTGTTTTAGCGTGGGTGAACTCAAAGATTTTGTGGGTGGATTTAAAGGTACTCCTTTTAGAATGATGGTGGTAAGCTATAATAGCATGACTTTAAAGGTGAATGAATGGCCTTTTAGAATGATGGTAAACTATAATGATATGACTTGTAAATATAGATGAATGAAGGGCCTTTTAGAATGGTGGTATTTTTAGAATATTAGTTTTATTAAGGGCAAAATAGTCGTTTCAGTCCATAAACTCACGGCTAATTAACACAGGGGATATAAGAAACATGAACACAAAAGTAAGGGCTGCATAATAAATACCTATAACTCAGGGGGTTTGATGCAATATCGGCATATCTCAAATGGGTTTACGCAAAAAATCCTAAAATAAATAAAGGGAAAATTTCTAAAATATTCCCCCTTTAAAGCTACTTTTCTATATTTACCCTATATTTTTTGAATATATCTTATAAACACTTGTACTTAAAACTTAGCTCTTTAAATAACCATAAACTCTAAATATCTTTGTCCATACAAAAAGGGAGCCATTACTTGCACACACTTTTCAAGTGATTGCACCGGATTGCACCGAATTTAAAAGAAAGACTTGCAAGTTTGGCGACCTCTACCATGTGAAAACACCATCTAAGCCGTTTGATTTGAAGGCCATGATTTAAAGATATCAATTGTAAAAGATTAGAACAAAATATCATTTTTATCATTTGATTAAATGGAGTCAAAGGTTATTATATACTTCAATAATTGACTACAATAGATCATATGACAAGTATCGTGTTTTGCTCCAATTTTATTTACCAGAGATCTATTGATCAAGAGCTTCAAATCAGACACTCCGTATTACATCTTTACATATCACATGTCCCTAAAATACTAAGTCTTTCTTTAAATTCGATGTAATCACTTGAAAAACATGTGCAAGTAATGGCTTCCATACAAAAAACTACTCAAATCATATAAATAAAATAAAATAAAAAATCGAGAACCCTAAGAAAGGCTTCCAAACGGTGCCAATATCAGAATCTTGCTGGTGATCAATCAGAGTCTTGTGGCAATCGGACAGTGTTCATGTATTTTTCTTCTTCAATATTTTTTTCTTTTTTTACGTGAAAAAGGCACAATTTTTACATTAAGCAGTTTTTACTATTTTTTACATATATATTTTTTTTATTTTTCTCAAAGTTTTTTCAATTCTTTTGGATTTTTACTAAATTTTAAATATTTTTTTATTTCTTTAATGTAATTTTTATTGACCTATTGGCCCATTCATCCAACCCATTTTCTTGAATCTTTTCCTTGGAAGAATAATTTTGGTATTAAGGTGGATATTTATAATTGAGGGGGCACTTAGGTAAAGCACTTTTGAGTATATATATGTCTATTAGATATTAAAAATAAAACATGAGGATAGCTTAAAAAATTAACTTTAAAGGATGTCAATTTTCCCTAGGCAAATACATGCCCAATTTGAACGTGTAATGATAGACACCTCACAGATTTCAACGTTTAGCATATTTATCTTTGAGATCCGTGAATGCTCACTTCAAAGAATCCTGTGCCTAAGAGCAATATGCTCTACTGCTCTAGTCGCAGGTTTAATCCCAGCCATGGTTCAAAATTTCGGCTGGAATGCTTCGCTTTCGGTCCACACCAAAACCAAAACAAAAACATAAATGTTCGATAAATTTTGGCACTGTGAGAAGATTTCGGCTGAAATTTTGGTCTCTATTGAAACCGAAACAAAATCCAAATTTTTATCCTTGATCCCAGCTCCCTTATAAAAAAAGGGGAGGTATAACTTTAGGGCCCCCATTACACCTTAGTAGAGGAGTCTTGAATTAAAGCTGTGTTTGGATAAAAGAAGGTAAATTAAATGGAGGAAAAAGTACGATTTTTTCTTATAATTTCTCATGGATTCTTAGCTTACGGGAATATGCAATATTCCTTCGTTTTCCACCATTTTATATTGCTTGAATTACCATATTGGTTGTTTGAAAAATATAGGATTAATCAACTATTAAATACAATCATTACATAAAAGGCACCATCCTCAACTATCATGAACAAATGACAACTTGCCCTATCATAGATACTAACAAACACCCTCCCCAGCCATAATCACCACTTGTCAACTCATGATAGAAGAAAAAATCAAACGGTGCGGAAACGGGATTACTATATATGTTAAGGAGAGAGAAAAAAAGAGAGTGAGGAAAGAAAGACAGAGAGGGGATGATGTCAATGGCCGACGCACATAGGGCATAGGTTCCCTCCAAACTTAAAAAAAAATAAGGATAAGATTAAACTTGCATAACTTAAGTCAAGATTTTTATAGGGATCCTAAATATTGCTTCCTTATTAACTTTGCAAGCTTTTAAGTTTAAAAAAAAAACTTTCCTAACCACTCCGTAACCTACCCCTCTCTCTCTCTCTCTCTCTCTCTCTCTCTCTCTCTCTCTCATTCTCAACGGGCAACCTTCGCTGCTCACCACTCTCCGCTCGGCCATGCTATCGAGACCGAGCTACCACCGGACCGCTACCAAGGTACCTCTCTTTCTCCCTCTAATTCTCTCTTTCGCTATGAATCCTATATCTATCTCAGTCATTTCTTCTTTCTCTCTATATATCTCAGCTTCTCTCTCTCTCTCTCTTAATTTATCTTACCTCTCAATTATCAAATCCCTAAACTAAACTCTTTACGCTAAATCCCCTAAATCCTTAAATCCCTTATTTCTCCTAATTTTAAAGCCTAAATCTCCCTAAATCATTATTCCTTTAATTATTAAATCCTAATTTTCTCCTAAACCCTAAGGCCTTGTTCAAGTGTTTTCTGATTTTTCCCATAAAAGCTCAGACTCCTGAAAACTCAGATTCCTAACTTTTCCCAGATGCGTTCTCAAGTCACTCAGATTCTTGATTTTTTTCCAAACAACTCAGAATCCTATCGTTTTTAAATTCATCTAAGAAAAGCTCAGAATTTGAGGTATTGTTACTTGTGCTCAAACCGTAGACACATTGTCGAATCATCGGTATATGAGGTAAACTCATATTTGGTTAAATTTTTACGGATTATCCATCCATGTGAAGTTCAACATATTGGGCGATTTTTTTCGCAATACAACTTCTAGAAAGATAATACCAAAAAAGTCATATACATATATAAAAAAAGATTATAAACTCATGAAGATGGACAAGGTGAAGTACGGTAAAGTGTTTTTAATATATTTTCATTTATTATTTTGTCTTAATTTTTTTCATAAAAAAACACGTAAGACATAAAAAACAACAAAAACATAGCTATAATAAGCTCGAAAAATGGAGGTATGACAAGCCAGAAATCGCAATTTGAAGTTTTGAGGACTAAAGGATATTTATTTATTTATTATTATTATTTCTTTAAGTAATAGGTTACCCAGGCCCCGCATTAAAAAAAAAAAAAGGTTACCCAGGCCCTAATCTACAAACCAAGACAGAATAAGGTTGGAACCACCTCATGACCCGATCCATGCATACCCACAAAAGTACTAAATGATAATTGGTTGTGAGGAAGGATTGATGCCTTGACTCATTGCAAATATCTCAAACAACTCACCGATTGAAACCACCACTAGTTTTCCCTTCACAAGTGCATTATTTACTTTAAATATCTTCATTTGTTTTTTTTTTTTTCACGTTTTCTTGGGAAAGCACTGAATTTAGGTGCTTCCCATGCGCACCAAATAGGTGCCCCTTACAAGCCGGTAAGGTGTAATCTTAACAGAGTAAACACTTTATATATATTTCTCTCTTCCTCTTCTCTTTCTCTTTCTCATCGTCTCTCTCTCTCTCTCTCTCTCTCTCCTCATTCATCGCCCACCCTCCGAAATAAGAAAAACCCTAAAAGCCCATCTCCCTTAACATCTCCAACGACGATCTAGACTCAAGATCGGCGGGTCTCAGCCATTGATTTCAAAGATTTGAGGCCAAATATCAGATTTGCCTACTTTTTAATCTCAATTTCTTGATTTATTTGTTTGGACTTTCAAATCTAGGATTTCATTTTGTTCTTCTTGGGTTGGATTTTTATTGTTTTTATTGGATTATAGAAAAGCCAGATGCAGGGTTTATGGAGGAAGAGAGTAGCTGCGACGAAGTTGGAAACTAGCCGTTGAGACTTGGGTGTCGTTGTAATCTAGTGTACAATGAATGGTGGAGTATAGTTAGCAATAACAATGTAAAGCTCATATTCTAAGCTTCTCCGACCAAAAAACTCCGACGTAGGCATGTTGTTGTCACTCAGATTTACTCAAAAAAGTGCATACCCCAATGCAAACTCGCGAATTGGGGATTTATGCGAAAATTATCGGAATTTGCTCACTTTCTGAGTTTGAACTTAGAATCTGAGCTTTTCTAAGCTCTCGAACGAGGCCTAAACTAATAAATCTCATTTCACTAAATTTTTAATATCTTATTTCCCTAAACCCTAAATCCTTCTAAATCCCTAATTTTTTTATGCTCTAAATTAGCAAATCCCCAAATTTACTGAAGGGCCTTTTACAAAACAGTGTCTTGTGTCATTTTCTATCACCAAAAAATTAAACACCGTTTTTTTCTTTTGAAATAGCCCCCCCACGTACCTGAAATGCGCAACCATACATATCAACCCACGTAGGGCACTGATAATTTTTAATGAATAATTACAATGCTGCCCTTGCTAACAAATTTCCATTTTTATTTATATATTTTTTTAATTTTTTTTAATTAGGTATTCAACATGTGCATAGAGAATGCATAAGAATACGGGGCACATTTTCATAATATAAAAAAAAATCGACTTTTTTTGTAATAAACATATAAATAGGGCGCCTTTTCGTACTTTTCTCTTTACTAAATCTCTATTATTCGAACTTTATCTATTGCTTATATGTGTGGATGCATTTTACTAATATTTTCATTAATGAGATTTAATTTTTTAATACACTAATATTGTTTCATCTGTTTTTGTTAATTTTCCTACACACTTGGGTTTTTGTGAAGCATAAACCTTTGATGGATCGGAGAGGGCCGAGTTGGATGCATCGTTGGTTGGGTCGGGTTGATGCTAATTTTTCATTAGAAAATAAAAAATGTGGCTTGTTTTATATATAAAATCAAGAAAATAAGGGTTTTTAATTGGGTCGAATTGAGTCAGGCATCGGATCAGGTTGGGTTTATTTGGGTATATACCCTTTACACGTTGGGTCAGATTGAGTAGGGTGCATCACCGGTTGGGTTAGGTTGGGTTGGTCATACGCCAACTTTTCGTTGGTCATCCAAAATTTGGTTGACTTGACTCGACTCGATATTTTATATATAGCATCAAGAAGAAAAGAGGATTTTTAATTGGGTTGAATTGGGTTTTCGGGTTGGGTGTTGAATTTTTGATTGGATAATTGGAAGAAACCTGATAAATTTGTCACTCATGTTGGAGGGCCCAATAGTGCTCACAACCTAACTCATCATAAGTGTCAAAATTTGTTGACACATTGAGGCACTTTTTTTCTAAGTAGGATGATAAAGACACAAGGGAATACAGAATCCGTTTGACGGCATCAATAGACTGTATTCGATATCTTCTTCGTCAAGGATTACCTTTTCATGGGCACAATGAATCAGATGTTTCAAGCAATCAAGGAAACTTTCATATACTCCTATGTTTTTTGGCCGATCATAATGAAGAAATTAGAACTGTCGTATTAAATAATGATCATTTCCTTCTAAAAAATGATTGCACCTTATATCCATAAAGATATTGTAAGTGCAATTGTGAGTGAGATCACAAAAACTATTTTTAGAATAGTCCCACATTGCCTGTGAGCTTGGAGGTCTTAGGCTATATATAATCGGAGCACTCCTCACCTTACAAGCTGACTTTGTGATATTGAGTTAGGCCCATGAAATTTTTATCATGGTATCAGAGCAGGTATTTCTCTACTCCACGTCACCCAATTCAATTGTCCACATGATTTGGCTTGGCTCAATCCCGCCAAAACGCACGGGGGCGTGTTAAAATAGTTCCACATTCCCTGTGGGCTTGGAGGTCTTGAACTATATATAATCAGGGTACTTCTCACCTTACAAGCTGGTTTTGTGAGGTTGAGTTAGGCCCATGGGTTTTTTTTATAAACTATCATTAAGGATTTTGGAAATACCGTATTTGCTATTTTGATTGACGAATCTCGTGATATTTCTATTAAAAAGAAAATAAATGTTGTTTTACGTTATATAGATAAGAGGGGATGTGTAATTGAACGATTCTTTGGAATAGTACATGTTAAGAAAATCACCGTTGTAACACTGAAGGATGCAATTGCTGCACTATTTACCAAATATAGAATAGGTTTAAAGAAATTGTATGGGTAAGGTTATAACGGTGCCAGTAATATGAAAGGTCAATATACTGGACTTAAGACGCTCATAATGAAGGAAAATGAATATACCTATTATATTCATTGTTTTGCTCTTCAACTTCAATTGACACTTGTTGGAGTTGCAAAATGTAACATTAAAATTGAGACACTCTTTACTGTGATTTCTAATGTGGTTAATATTATTGGAGCGTCTACCAAACATCATGATATTCTTCGAGATAATCAAACTGCTACAGTCATTAATGCAATTGAGAGTGGGGACCTTTCAACTAGGTAGGGTTTGAATAAGGAGATTACGTTAATACAGGCTAGTGATACATGCTAGGGCTCACACTATAAGTCATTGATAAACATCAGAGTCCTGTTCTCTTCTATGATTGATGTTATTGGGATTGTCTGAGAAGATAGCTTAAATTATGATTAAAGAGCTGTAACAAGGGGCCTATTAATCGTGATATGCTCTTTTGAGTTTGTATTCAGCTTACATATAGTTGAAAAAATATTAAGAATCATAGATGATTTATCAAAGACATTACAAAAATAAGAATAAGATATTGTGAGTGCCATAGATCTGGTTAAAGTAGTTAAGGTGAGATTGCAACTTATGAGATACGTCGAATGTGATTCTATCATCAAAGAAGTATCTTTATTATGTAACAAACATAAAATCAGTGTCCCTAACATGAATGATAAGTATGAAGAATCAGGGCAGCTGCGACGCAAAGCTGAAGAAATTATATATCTACATGATTATCGTATTGAATCATCTTATGTTGCTATTGATCAACAATTACAAGAGCTTAACAATTGTTTCAATGAAGTGAATACCGAATTACTTCTTTGTATGACATGCCTAGATCTAAGCAATTCATTTTCAACTTTTGACAAGGAAAAATCAGTTCGACTTGTTGAATTTTATCCAGTTGAATTTTTTGCAATGCCTCTCGTAATTCTTGATAATCAACTTGCGAGTTACATTTTTGATGTACGCTCTCAAAGTGAGTTCTTGAAGGTGGACGTGATTAGTGGGCTTGCTCAGAAAATGGTTGAGATGAAAAAAGATATTTTATATCCATATATTTACTTGCTCATAACATTGGCATCAACCCTACCAGCTGCCACTGCCACTATTGAGAGGGCATTTTCTGCTATGCATATTATAAAGAATGGACTTCGAAACCGAATGACAGATGAGTGGATAAGTGCTTCTTTGATCACATACATTGAAAGAGACATTTTTGGTAGCATTGAAAATGAGAAAATTCTCCAACGCTTTCAGAATATGAAACAGTGTCGAGGAAAATTGTAATTTGTAAAAGATATGTCTTTATTCTAATAGTAGAATGACTTTTTGGAGAGTTGTTTGTCTTTTTTTATATTTTATGATTTTCAGAGAATTTTTTTTTTTTCTATTTAAATATAAGAGGTAAAAAAATTTAAAATATATATTGACTACCCCCCTCCCTCGCATCAAGTAAATCTTGCGTTCGCCCTGAATGATGTTGTGATGTGTGGGGTTAGGGAAGACCGGAGATGGTGGAGGTCTGTGAGATGGGGAAGATTGGAGATAGAGGAGGGTTTCAGTTGAAGTATATCCCACTTCCACAGAAGGATTGCTGCGGTAAAAAAAAAAAGTAAAAACAAAAAAGGGAAAGGCATCTTTATTCTCACATAAGATTCTTCCTCTCAACCTAACTTTCACGTAATTATACCTTTGACAAATGTGAATCGGAAGATGGACATCATTTTTAGCCCTAATCATTGATGAGATCGTGGTCTAACCATTAGACAATTAGATTTTAATTCATGTGGGACACATCTCAAAATGTAGTCCGAAAACCATATTTGATGTATGCCTATGATCATGTTAATTTTTTGGGTTACATGCCACATTGAATCAAACTCTGACTGCCTGGTGATAAGTCCATGACCTCAAGATTTATTGTGTCGAGGGTTAGAGCAAAAGCAGATCGCTATCATCTAATTCAAAGCAGCCAACGATTTAAGCAAGTGAAATCCGAGTTGATAAGTAAGAATTAAGTTGTAAATAAAAGTACCCCAAAAAAATGAAGTTGTAACCATCGGAGACGTATGTCTTAAATTTTTTTGAAGGCTCAGAAAATAAAAGTGTGAGGGGTACACTTGCGCGTTTCTCTCTAATATACTCGAATTAAGTTAGTTATTTTTCAGAGTTTTAAATTTATATCCAAATGACGAAAAATGGTGGATTCATGAATCCAACTCTTCCAAATCTGCCATTATCCCCATATCCAAACACACTACAACTACAACCAAAGAAGCAAACATCAACCCACAAAACAAACCAGTAATTTTGATACTTCGGATATTCTTAGTAAGAATGTGGTCCCTATGGTTTTAAATATCAGCAGTATTTGATACATATCGGCCGATATGTTTCAGGTTAGGTCATATCCAATACGGTATGAAGCCCCAAATCGTATGAGTATAAATATCGGCCGATATCTATATTATATTGGATCATATTGGTCGTATGCATTCAATATGAATTGACATAATACCAAAAATGTTCTTTAGGCAAAATTTTAAATTATTTTAAGTTATATATATATATATATATATATATATATATATATATAGAGAGAGAGAGAGAGAGAGAGAGAAGCTCGGGATGCTACCTTCAAAGCTAGTTGGGTGCCACATGGCACCTAACCCTAGGATTAGTTGCCATGGAAACTTGAGGAAGGTCAATCAATGGGTATCTAAGAAATTTTTAAAAAAAAAGATGATTTTCCACCATTGAATTCTTTGATTGTAAGTTAAAAAATTCAATGCATCATGTTTGGGAAGTGAACCAAGACATTTGACTTATGATTTGAAGGGAAAAAGAGTCTAAAAAGATTTTTTTTTATCTAAAAACTTAGGGGACTGACTGAACTGTTAGATAATGTAGTATAATTTGCATGTGCCACATGACACGTGATGTAGCACTCGTAGGTAGCGTGAAAATGCTACCTTCGAAGATACCAAGTACTTCACAAGGGTGTTCTGTGAGTACTGTACATCTTTCTTAGATGTAAGCATGTTTACATAGTTGTGTTAGTCCCACATCGAATAGGAAAAAGTCCCGACTCTGGGCTATATGTGATAGCGGATGCTACATGTCATGATGCGTTCTGAGTGAGAACTTAAGCCTATACCAGAAACAAAACCAGAGCGGAGACCTAAGCCCAAAAATGGATAATATCATAACATATGGGTTTGGGTGTCACAAAATGGTATCAAAGCCGATGACAACTCTTCTATAAAATGGATGGATTATGATAGTCCCACATCGAATAGGGAAAAGTCCCAATCATGGGTTATATATGATTGCAGATGTTACATGTCATAACGCGTTCTGAGATTTATATTCTCTCAAATATTTTTGTGCCTTTGAAGAGTTGATTGGTTTGGTAGCACAATTACATGTGCAAGGACATGAATTGCGTATCTAATATAATTTTTTATGATTTATTTTAATCGTCCATAATAAACACCAATGGACAGACGATTGAGATTTGGTTGGTGGATCTTTAGCTAGGCTCATCCAAGAGGTAGCTAAAAAGATTGCATGGCTTAAATTGGTGGACACATTTGCCTAGTTACTTCACAATACGTATGATCATTCAGCCACTAGCTCCTTTATGGGTCAGTCAATCATGTGATTGGATATCACATGGAAACAAACTAATGTAAGACCATCATTCAGCCGCTAGCTCCTTTATGCGTCAACTGATCAAGTGATTGGATGCCACATGGAAACAGACTAATGTAAGACTAGGTAACTTACCCGGTCCTTAGTACAAGCAAACTTTTATCCATGTGACGTAATGAAACTGTAATATCAAATCTCAAGAAGCGAAATAAAACTAACAGAAGTTAAGAGTGTCACATGTAAGTCTATCTCTATATAGTGCTTCTTTTTGTCCATTGACATAAATAAATCAAAACATAAAGAGAGCTAAACTAGCATGTCTCTCTCTCCCCACATTTCATTGCAATAACAAAGAGCAGTTGCTGCTCTTTTCTACGCTCCCAACGAGCAATGCCAAACACAACCTATGCCCATTCAAATCCGTAATTATGGTTGAAGTTACAAATCAACCTTTTATATGGGATGCATCTGCTAATTTTTCACGTTAAAATGGACACTTTTAATTTGGTTTAGGTAATTAAATCTTTGAGGCCAAAAATTGGCACGAAATGCAATCTTTATCATCTGATTCCATGCAGGCAAAGGCCATCATCTGATTCAATGTTTGAGATGATAGAGATCATGTTTCGTGCCAATTTTTGGCCTCAAATTTTTATATAATGGTTTCAAATTAGACGGCTTAAATGGTGTTCCGCATGATACAATTCCCCCAAAAAATAAACTCTTTCTTTTTAATCATGTACCAACAACCCTCTTTAAACGAGCATGACTCTTTTAAAGAGATATTTTTCATGTTTCAAAAAGCGACTTCTCCCTTTTGTCTTCCTCCAAAGCCTTCTCTCTCTCCCCCATTTGCATTTTACAAAAATAAAGAGCAGAGGCTACTCTTTTCTGCTCTTCTAAAGAGCAATGATGATCTAAACACCACCTTTCTCTGCATGACACTCAAAGTATGTTAGGTGCCATGTGGTGCTCCACGTGAACATGGTGTATGAGAGAGAGAGAGAGAGAGATTCGGGGACTCCTTTTGAAAAGGGCAGCACCTAAAAGCCCATAACTGAAGTAACCTTAGACATGTCCTTCCTACTCTTGACCATGGCAGTGTCACTTTTCTAGACAATCGTACCAGAGGACAGCCATTTTTTTTTTGTCTTTATTTATTTATTTTTTGAGCAAATTTATATTAAAAAGATAGGAAGGTACAACCCAGAAAATTGTAGCGAGAAACTACACACAACCCAACTCCCAAACTTATACCCCAAAAATCAGCTCAAAAAAAACCTTGGGAACACCTTTCTCCAGTAGAAGGTGAACACCTTTCCCACTCTTCACTGTAATTAATTAATCAGGCCCACTTCTTTATTCAAAAGGCTAAAATGACACCTCTCTCTCTCTCTCTCTCTCTCTCTCTCTCTCTCTCTGTGTTGCACGTCGAAGACAAATGGTTAGGGATAAACGGTGGTGGCTGCATATGCAGATGAGGTTGCAGGCAAGCCACGCCCACGCCCGATAGTGGACCCGACTATATAAAAAAGTGAAAAATAATGATGGTGAGGTCCTTTTCTCTCCTGTCCCACCATCCCAGTTGCACCTCTTTTGTCAAATCATGAAGATATATTTGTAGCTATTCTTAAGTACATTTTAATCTACTTACTTGGAACATGTTTTTTAAAAAAAAAAACTTATTTGGACCACCCTCTAATGCCTACAGTTTTGTCTCCTGTTCATTTCCTTTGCTCCTAAACTACCCTCATACGTGTGTTTGATTTAGGAACGGGTTGGGTCAATGGAAAATTAGCATGTGCCTGACCTGCCCGAGCGGGTCGAGTGTAAAAGCCCAACCCGACCTTGTTAGAAACCCCCTATTTTCTTTGGTTATATATATATAAATATTGGGTAGAATGCCTCATATCTAACCCAAGCTGACATGTCAAGTTTATGTGTCTGGCCCGATACCCATCAATCCGACATGTTGACAGCCCTATTTAGGTTCTTGCTGAGATGCATCATCACTTTAACACATAGAGTGACATTAGCTTAGCAGACACTACAAAAAATAAGATTATTAGCGGCAGCCAAAAATTACCGCTATTAACAAAAAATTGCTGCTAATACCCTTGCCGCTAATAGTCATAATAGTTTTTTTGTTAATAGCAGTAATTTTTTAGGATAATTAGAGAAACATGTCTCAAAAACAAACTTTTTAGTAAAAAAGACTCGACTTCAAACGTTTTAGAAAAACAGTGCTTTCACGGATTTTAGAACTACAGAAAATCGTGAAAGCATTGTTTTTTTTTTTAAAAACTTTTTAGAAAAACAATGCTTTCACGATTTTCTAAAGTTCTAAAATTTGTGAAAGCACCATTTTTCTAAAACGTTTGAAGCCGGGTTTTTTTTGCTAAAAAGTTTGATTTTGAGGCATTGTTTTCTAAAGTGCCCAAATTTTTTACAATAAAAAACTGTCGCTAATAGTCTTATTTTTTATAGTGCAAGTACTATTTTTCCATTCAATTTTATTTAGAGTTGAACTCTCCAAATCTACTTGCACTACAAAAAATAAGACTATTTGCGGCAGTTTTTTGTTAATAACAACAGTTTTTGACTGTCGCTAATAATCTTGTTTTTTGTAGTGTTGACATTAACATGTTATCGAATCAGGAGAGTTCAACTTTAAACAAAACTGAATGGGGAAATAAGGCTCAGCTATAAGCTAATGTCAACTATATGTGTTAAAGTGATGATGATGATGCATCTAAGCAAGAATCATTTATCATTTATCCTTAAAATGCCTTACCAAATTGAATTAGTAAAACTCTAATTTTCCATTTATTCCCCCCTCTCTCTCTACCTCTCTCTGCATTTTGCTATCCTTGTGGAGATGATAATGAAATTATTGAAAATTAAGAGCTTGTGTTAAGTGGGTAAAGTATAATAAATTTGTTCTCATATAAAATCCCTATAAAAATAAGGTATTTTAGTGACACTTACTGTTAAGGCAGTTTTTGGTAGCGGCTGGACTAATAGAGAATTTTTTATAGCAACAGGACTAATACTAGTAGTTTTTTGTTAAAAAAACTGCCATTAATAATCTTATTTTTTATAGTGATTTAGAGTATTCTACATTTGGTCATATCCTTTTACATTTAAAAAAAAAAAAGTGTTTGCATTAATGGATAAAGTATAATAAATTTATTATCATGTAAAATCAGTACAAAAATAAGGTGTTTCAGCGGTACTTGTTGTTAAGGTAGTTTTTGGTAGCGATTGGACTAATAGCAACAGGATTAATAGCAATAATTTTTTGTTAAAAAACTGCCACTAATAGTCTCATTTTTTATAGTAAATTTAGAGTGATCTACCGTTGGTCATATCCTTTTACATCTTCAGTGTTTCTTACACGAAGGCACACTTGTTCCTCCATCATTAGTTGTCATTTCAACCCTTATCATCAGGGGCCCCCATTGATACAATATGATCACCTATATAGTCATTGCAGATGGATTTCCTAGCGTTGAAAGGTTGACCAATCGAGTTTCCTAGAGTCCACCCATCTTTCCTATGAAGGTGGTCAAAATGTCTACTTGCTTGTATTGCTGCTCGACTTATCGCCACGAACACATTATGAAGAAATTGAAGCAATAAATAAATAAATAATGGTGGGGACCCTCTAACCCCAGCTTAATGATAACCAAAAGAATAAGAAAAAAAAAATTGATGCAAGAAAATCAAGGATGATTCTCTAATTAAAATTTCGGGATTCGACGGTTCACCTTCTTCTAGAATTATAATCTCTTAGGCTGACGTGCCACATGGATCTACTAACTTGAAAAAGATAGGTCAGGGCAATTACTGCTCTCGATCGACCAATTAAGAGCACGGTGGTCTCCAATTAACTGAGTGTTAAACATATGGAAATGACATTCTAATTCGAGTTAGGAGATAAATTTATGATTCGAGCTTTTATTTATTGCATGTTATTCTGAAAGAAACAACAATTCATCATTTATTATTTATTGAGGGATGTCTCACATACTCTCTATATTTTAGTTTGACTCGCTTTTTTTTATCTTATCAAGCAAAAATTTATATAAATAGAAAAAGACTTGGAATATTTATTTAGAAAATAGTCAAATTAAATACCTAGGATAATAGGTATCAAATATGATATGCATGGGATCCCAAAGAAACATTACAACACACCTTGCCTTCACTAAAACATGATAGTATATATATATCTCTCAACTGCACCTTCCTCCCTAGCAGCTTTCTACCATGGATTTACAAGAGTCCCACTCCCCACCCCAGCTTCCATCTCTCTCTCCCTTCCACTGCTCTCCGAGTATTCTCTCGAGCTCGCTTGACTGGCAAGGAATGGTGAGAGCACCCTCTTGATCGAAACCGAACTCATCCGCCGCCTGCTCTAAAAGTTTTAGGAATGCTGGGTGCATTAGATAACTCAATGCGACCACAAACCTCTTCGGCCCGCCGTCATCCAAAGCAAAGACCGCAAAATGCCCTTCCTTCACGTCGCTGGGGACCGTGGACGTGCCGCCAACTTGTTCAAATTCTCCTTCATAATTGCTATTCGAGCGCCTCCAAGTAAGGGAGAGACTTCTCTGCAACCTTTTTACTACAAGAACAATGCCATTCTTCTTCTTCTCACTGCGTTTTGCCATAGCTTGTGTCTATTTATGGGATGTGTGTGTTAGGGGTCCTGGTGTGAGCTTTATATAGTTTATAAATTGACAGGTGAAGATATTATTATTGTTATTTTTACATGCCCGACTAAATTCACGTATGTTCTTAGGTATTATTATTGAGACCCAACGGCACTGTAACTTCATCCCATTTCCTCTCGTCTAGAATACCTAACACACACTACCAAAAATAAGACTATTAGTGGCAGCCGGCAGCCAAAACTGACATTATTAATAAAAAATTATCGATAATATCCTCCTCGCTAATAGTTTTAATATTTTTTTTTTATTAATAGCGGCAATTTTTTGCCATAGCTAATAATCTTAATTTTTTATAGTGATACTTTGAATCAGACCATAGAGATCATTTAATTTTCGTCCAAATCTTTCACAAAATAGATCTTGAGATCATGGCCTACCATCATATAATCAGTTTCTTTAATTCCATGTGGCACAAATATAAAAAAGTAACCTCAAAATCATGCTTGCGTATAATGTGTATCACGGTAAACTTTTTATGACGATACGCTTCTGATCTCAATAAAAAAAATTGAGACAAAAAAATAATTTCCATCTGTGTCATTCAAAAAGGTAAATTTGAGGTGGGGGAAAAGTACAATTTCCCATCGGGGTAAAGAATGTACCCTATGTACTTACGTAGATGTTGACGAGACCGGAGCACGTGAGTGAAGCCTTGTGCTTTTAATGTCAACATTGACAGGTCCATTTTTGGTCGGTCACATTGCCCTCCTCAGTGGCAAAATTGATTGATTGGAATTGGGGTTCGCTAGGGTATGACCAAAGACATTAATTCATCAGTGTTTGAACTTGTATCCCATCTGATTCATGTTCAGATGGTTATGGAGCGTTGAAAAAGTAACGAACTTGACTGCGATCGAGAATAAGTCGCATAATCTGGTGTTGGGTACCTATGATTGCGCTCACCACTTTACTGAAAGTACCCGCTTATTATTTAGAGATTACTAAAGTGTACTCCCTTATTAAGATCACCAACTTGCAGCACGAGCTTTTTCTTCCTTCCTCTTCAAATCAAAATCTTAAATCAAAACACTTTTTATACTCAACGGGAATTCAGCAGAAATCTAAATGAGGATGAAAACTTTTTTTTCTTTCTTATCTCTGGCAAGTCGCGTCCGCGATGGCAATAAAGGTTTCAAGTGACTTTCAAAAAGGTTTTATGAGGGCTTTGGGTAAGTTTCAAGGGAGTTTCATATGGGTTTAGGGAGGGTTTAAGGTGGATTTTCAATGGGTTTTAAGTGGGTTTCAACAGGATTTTGGGTAGGTATCATGAGAGTTTCGGGAGAGTTTCAAGAGGGTTTCGAGTTGATTTTGGGTGGGATTACAAGACTCGCCCAAGATGTACGCCCTGCCGGAGTTAAAAAAAAGAAAAAGAAGAAGAAGAGGAAGAAAAGGGGGAAAAAAAATGGGTGCCCACATGTAAAAACTGAGGGGGTTCACGTTTTTTAGGGGTAAGAGTATATTCACCAAGTCGCACTACAAAAAATAAGACTATTAGCGACAGCGAAAAACTGCCGCTATTAACAAACAAACTGCCACTAATAGTCTTAATCACCTTTAATAGTTTTTTTGATAATAGTGACAATTTTTTACTGCAAAAAACTGCCGCTAATAGTCTTAATTTTTGTAGTGCGGGTTCAACAATAATTCGGCGAGGTTAAAATTCAAAAAAATCTGGCAAAATTCGACAAGTTCGGGATATATTTGTAGAATAATCGGAGAGAAAAATATATAAAAAAAAGATTAAAAATTAAAAATATATATTTACAAGTTAAAAATATGATTTTTTTCACAAAATTCGGGAATTATTCATCAATATTCGTAAATTTGTACAAATTCGCCGAATTTTTGAAAAATTGGTTCTCCCATGTAATGACTTATTAAATAGAATTGGTTTTCTATGGATCATGGTCTCTAATGTAAGTCCACCTATTACCCAAACAGTGATTGGTTCACATCACCAGCCTCCTTTCGATGATGGTGCCTAGCTAGCACTATGATGGTGCTTGGCTGCTACCAGATAACTGGCGTGTGCCTCCTTTGACCCAGAGCATTGGAGCATTAGGAGTTTAAGACAACAAGACACCTCCCTCATTGATCGGCCATAGTGCAAAAGCAGTGATCAAACAACTCTCTAACCATTCCTCTAGTAGGTGATTAAGGTTGCGTTAGGCAACGCTTCCACCCACTCTAGCTACGGTTGAGCACCAAAGCAGCCCGGTAGCATGTTTGGTAAAGTTGGCAGGGAGCAGTGGGGAGCGGGTTTTCATTAAAAGCCCCTCCCTTCATAAGGGCAGGTAAAAACAGCTATGACAAGGTATTGGTAGGGACTGGGGTAGGGTTGCAACCGAGTCGGGCTGAGTCCGAGCTTGAGTCAGCACTAGCTCAACTCTACCTTATACAAGCCGAGCTGGAACTTGGCTCTAGGCCCTTCGAGCCTGAAATGTCTAAGTTCTAGCTCAGCTCTATCGAGTTCGAGTCGGGTCGAGCCGAGCTTCGAGCTAACTAAGTTTTGCTATATAAAAAAATTCCTAACGTTACTTTAAACATTATATATATATATATATATATATATATATATATATATATATATATATATATATATATATATATATATATATATATATTATTAATCAAGCCGGGCAGAGGGCAGGGTCGAACCGAGCTTTACAAGCCCAACTCTAGCTCGGCTCTACTTCAACCGAGCTTTAAATAAAAAACTCAGCGATAGCTCTCAAGCCGAGCTTAAGAGAGCAAAAGCTCTCATTTTCGGGCCGAATTGTTAAACTGACTCGACTGTGTTGCAGCCCTAAACTGGGGAGTGGACAGGGCACCTGCACCCTGTCCATCGATCTGATGGTCCAGAGTGATTACTATGTGCACCATTGCTGTTAAAGCTGGTTTTTACAAGTTACTTGTTTGGAAAAGAGATCGCCGTCCATCGATCCATTTGAGCTATCACTTAACATATAGCAAACTTAGATTAATGTGGAACCTACTCGAACGTCCATGGCTATTTCCTTATTATCAAAGAAGGTTAGCTATGATTGAACTTTGAGTTATTGAATTTTTTTCTTCATGAGCTTGATAACCTTATAATAATGCCTATGAATAAATTCAATCATGATCATCTTACCTTCTCTGATTCCACGTAGACAACCGTCACCGAAGTCCGAGCGTCTTCTTTAAAATTGATCGGAAGGTTATCTATTTCGTAATAAGAAGGATTACATTCGCCTTAGTCTATAGGCACGTTTGATTGTCCATAAGATGGTCATCTTACATGTTAAATGGCTATTTAACCCTTTTTTGACAGAAGAGTCACTTATTAACACGTCAAGTCACTTTTTCCCCAACATATAAGGGAAAAGGCTTATGGGCCTTACCCTCATAAGCTTGTCGTAGATGTGTTTTGTGATACGAGCATTCGAACATACCCTATGTCTCAAAAAAAGGTGTCATGTGCCATCTAAAATCCTGTTTTGGTGTGATGTGGACGACGAGACTTCCTATAGATCAAGTTTAAAAGATAAAATGAAATAAGAAATTTGATTTCTATTGTGTAATTCATATTATGAGAAATCTAAGATTGGATGTACTTATTCTTTTACCGTTGAGTTTTCTTTATTAAAAAGAATTCTTTAAAATGCAATATTCCCGTAGTCCTTTGGACCACCTAATTAGTGTCCTTTTTGAAAATATTATTATTATTTTTCTACTATTAACTATAATAAAATTCAATATGGTGTTAGTGCCATACCACTTCATATTGCAGCCACCTGATTTAATTGAAGGGAAAATTGTTGAGCACTTTGAATGAGACGATGAGCGTACCATCAAATGGTGTAAATTATTTTTGTCCCACTCTTTCATGCAAAAGATCTTGAGACAATGAGCGGACCATCAAATGGTTAAATGTTGATTACACATGGCACATATATGAAAAAGTGATAATAATTATAGTGCACCATAAATGTGGTTCAACTTAACTCTTTGAGATGTGTCACATGAAATCAACATCCGAATGTGTAAGTTCGTGATCTCAAGATCTTGTGTGGAAGATTTGGACCAAAAATTAGATCCAAAACATTCAACGGGAGTTTTACTTTTCTTCAATGAGGTGATTTTACTTGTCATCCCTCACATGGCATGGATCTGAGCCATAGATACAAAACAACTGCTTTTTACATAGTTTGGAGCCCCTTCAGTTCTATGCAGTCTACTTTCATGGGATTTGGTGGCTCAAATTTCGTGCTAGTAGATATTGCAGGCAGCAACCCTTCAATCCGGAACAAAAAAAAACGGTTTGCCCTTAGGCAGATCACAAGATTATGAAGCACTTTCTAGCCGCAGAAACCCATTCAAAATCGACTTTCACTTTTTACAATGCAACTGAAATCTGCGACAAACAGCTTTTGATGGGGAATCGATGGCTAAAAATCAACTGATATCCCGGTCGCACCTCATCAGTCCAAAAACTGAAAAAAAAAAAGAAAACAAAAAAAAAACTAGCAAAACTTTTAAGAATGGAGCTCTCCAAATCTGTAGCATTTGTGGGTTTGGTGCCAGGTGTTCGTTGCAAGGGTGGAGCCGCCGACCCCCCTAGCAGGTTTCTTCAAAACTGGTTTCCATGTCAAGTCAAATCCCTGTGATAATGAAATCACAAGAAGTGAAAGAGTTGAAGATAAAAGTGGAAAAATAAAAAAATTTAAAAAAAGTGCAGTGGTTTGGGGCCTAGTTGTTCCTAGATATTACGCAGTGTTGAACGACTTGACCAATTGCCGTGTCATATATGGCAATCTACAGCTGTGTGGATAAATATCGGGTACAAACTTTAAGAGATTATAAGATTTATTAGCTGCTCTTGTTTTTCTTTTATGTTAAGATCTTATTAATATATGGTGTAGCCGTGTAATCCCAAAATATAATTAATACTTCATTAGACACTACTGTCGAATCACATTGATATGCTCATTTTTGGGACTCTTTTTTTTTTTTTTTCTCTACGCTTGAACGTGTTTTTGCTGCAAGTATCTTTTATCTACACCTGACAGTGCTTTGATTGTTGTGAACGCAAGATATCTCAAGGTTTGTGGAAGCTTCATCTTCATTGAAGAAAGCTTTGATTTGAGTATCTAACTTTTCTTTTGCAATCTTTAGCATCTTCAGGTCAGTCCCAAAACCATTATTCATGAAAAAGAATACAACACTAGAGATAAACTCACTAATGTTCTGTTAAATGGGCATAACTACCTACTTTGGTCAAAGGTGGCCTTTCTCTCTCTTTGTGGGAGGTCAAAACTAGGTTATGTTAATTGAAAAATCAAGGCTCCAAGTGTTGATGATTCATCTTATGAGGAACGGCAATCCAATGATCAATGAGTCATGTCTTGGCTCTTAAACTCTATGAAACCCAAAGTAGCTAAAATTTTTACTTTTAGCAAGAATGCCGAAGATTTATGAAACTGTGTAAAGGAGTTATATGGAGAACAAAACAATCTTGCTCGGATTTTTGAATTAAAACAGGAAATCTCCCAAGTCAAACAGGATGACAAAAGTATCACTGAATATCTAGCTTCATTTAAAACTTTATGGGACGAGTTGGCTCTGTATTCTCTTATTACTACTGATCCAAAAAATTTCAAAAAAAAATTAAACAAGACAAGATTTTTTGTTTTCTCGCTAGCCTAAAAATTGAATATGAGCATCTCAGGAGTCAGATATTAATGTCCATAGAGCTCCCCACTTTTAGCAACATTTGTGTTACTATTCACAAGGAAGAAACTAGGAGGAAAATTATGAACTCCGATTCAAAAAGTATTGTTGAAAATTCTGAGAGCATGACACTTGTTGCTAACAAGCATGAGAATAATAAAAGAATCTCTACAAGCAACAATGACAGAAGAGGAAGTAATAACTATCGTGGTCGTGGTAGAGGTCGCAATAATGGAGGTAGACCTCCTCCCAAATGTGATCATTGTGGCAGCATTAGTCATAAAAAAGATAGATGTTGGATTTTATATCCGCATTTCAAGCCTACTAATGATAAAGGATCTGAAAGGCTCATAGTTCAGACGGTATTTGTTAACACTTCAATATCTGTTGAAAAACTTACACAACTTCTCCAACAGTTGGGCAAAGCTGACACTACTTTTATCTTCCCAATTTTGCTTCCCAAGATTCAGGTAATCTCTATGCATTATTATCTTCATCCAATAACTCTTCATCTGTTTTCGCCTGGATTATTGACTCGGGAGCTAGTGACCATATGATTGGAAACTTGAAATTCTTGTCTAGTTTTACCGAAGTTATTGATAAAAATTTTGTGTCAATTGCCAATGGTTCCATTATTCCTATTCAAGGTCTTGGTAAGATAAAATTCCTTTCAAATAGTCACAATTCAGAGGTTTTATTTATGCCTTCTTTTTCATCAAATCTTCTATCTGTTTGTAAGATTACCCAGGATTTGAACTGTAATGTTATCTGTTCTCCATCCACTGTAACTTTTTAGGACAGGGTCATGGGGAAGAAGATTGGTGAAGGGCGGTTGTCACATGGATCATATCTCATCGACCAAGAAAATAAAACATTTATTGCCGAGTGAACTCCTTTTGGTAATGGTAGATTATGGCACTCTAGAGTTGGTCATCCTTTAGATCGGGTTTTAAAGTTGTTGTTACCAAGTTTGTTTTTAGATTCAAGTTCTTGTGAGGTTTGCAAATTTTCAAAACAAACTAGGCTACCGTTTCAAAATTCTACAAACTCTTCCGAAGAGTTGTTTTCTTTAGTTCATTATGATGTGTGGGGACCAGCACCAGTTGCATCCTACAATGGTTTTAAATACTTCGTCACCTTTATTGAGGATAAATCTCGTGCAACTTGGATATATTTATTAAGGAGGAAAGCCATGGAGGAAGAATTTAATGCACTTGATAAAAATACGACATGAGAAATTGTTACTCTGCCTTTTGGAAAAAGACCCGTCGGTTGCAAATGGGTTTTTAAAATGAAATATAATAGTGATGGCTCAGTTGCAAGGCATAATGCTAGATTACTGGCTAAGGATTTCACTCAAACTTATTGGGTGGACTATAAAGAGACATTTACCCCAGTCGCAAAGATAGATGAATACTATTCGGGTTCTTCTTTCTGTGGCCGTTAATTGTGGGTGGTCTTTATATCATATGGATGTAAAAAAAGCTTTTTTACATGGTGATCTAGAGGAAGAGGTCTATATTGTTGGGTTTTTGGCTCGTTTTGAGTCGCTCGAGCAGGAATTAAATCCGCTCGAGCGAGGTGAGCACTAAGACAAGGATTTTCTCAACATCCAAGTTACGTGCCAACTTTATTTTTTGGCCAATTTCTCTTGGGTTAGAAGTAGGATTCGGTACTTCTATATATAGGTTGGTCGAATTTGGTTGAGGCTAGATAGAGAGATTGAATAGGAAAGCTTGGGAAAACCCATCTAGGGTTTTTTGGGGTCTCGGTTGTGCATGTTTGTTTGGGGGAACCTTGGTGTTTGTTTTTAAATTTGGGGTTTTATTTTTGTGCTTGGATCTCTGTGGTTCTCTTGTGTTTGGGTAAGATTAGAGAATACGATCTCCTTTATTTTGTTATCTTTTGAGCATCTTCTTCTTGATAGTGAAAACACTTTGTTTGACTGCCCGTGGACGTAGGTTTAGGCTGAATCATGTAAATCTTGTTCTTGTTTGTGGTGTGATCTCTTTTTCTTTCTACCTTTTTATGATATTTATTATTTGGTTTATTGATTGTCTTCTTTGCACGCGAAAGCCATTAACGAGATTAGAAGTGCAAAGGCTTTGTGAGAGATTTTTGTACAATAGTCTGTATCAGAGCCTAGGTTTTAACTTGGGCATCGTTTTGCTTCCGCGAGAAATTTTCGCTTGTTGTTGGTGATTTTTTTACAATTGGAGTGAAGATGTCGGGAGTTGGTTCGTCTGATAAATCTGTGCAAAGGACTACGATCTCGAATGCAAAATTTGAAGTTGAGAAATTTGACAGGACAAACTACTTTGGTATGTGGTAATGTGAAGTGTTAGATGTGTTGATCCAACAGGATTTGGACATTGCTTTGGAAGATAAACCAGAGGGAATGACAGAGAAAGATTGGGACAAAATTAATCGGCAGGCTTGTGGCACAATTCGGTTGTGTCTTGCTAAAGATTAGAAATATTTTGTAATGAAGGAGACAAAGGCAAAGGATCTTTGGAAGAAGTTGGAAGATAAGCATATGATGAAGTGCATTGAGAATCGGCTCAATTTGAAGAAGAAACTTTTCCGTTTCCAATATTGATCAGGTATTTCTATGTCTGAACATTTGAATGAATACAATAAAATTCTCGCTGATTTGTAAAATTTAGATGTAGAAATTAATGATGAGGATAAGGCCCTCTTGTTGTTGAATTCTCTTTCTGATGAATATGAGTATTTGATTACCACCTTGTTATATGGGAAGGAAAAGATTAGATATGATGATGTGTCTAACACTTTGATAAATAATGAGTATCGAAAAAGGGATAAAGAAATATATAAGGACACATCTGGAGAAGCTTTGATAGCAAGGGGCATATCGGAAGGGAGATGGCCTAGTAAAAGATATGAGTCTCTTTCGAAATTAAGTGATGCTGTGAGTGGTAGAAGAATTGCAAAAGATGAGTGTGCCCATTATCATGGTACAAGGCATTGGAAGAAGGATTGTCCAAGTTTGGTGAAGGATTGTCCAAATTTGGTGAAAAAGGATGAGAAAACTTTCGATGCGAATGTAGCAGATGAGAGTGATGGTTCAGAATATGTGTTGATTGGTTCGTCATTTATTTTCCATTCAGATGAGTGGGTTTTAGATTCGGGGTGTGCCTATCATATGTGTCCCAATCGGGATTGGTTTTCCAATTTTACGGAATTGGATGGTGGAGTGGTTCTTATGGGAAATGATAACACTTGTAAGATAAGAGGTAAGTGAAACATCCATTTGAAGCTACATGATGGAACGGCTCAGGTATTGACAGAAGTTCGGTATGTATCGAACTTGAGAAAAAATCTCATCTCTTTGGGTGTTTTGGAATCCAAGGGTTTCAAAATTACTTTGTCAGGTGGAGCTCTCAAGGTGGTAATGGGGGCATTGGTTGTGATGAATGGCACTAGACGCGAGAATTTGTATCTTCTACAAGGAAGCACTGTGCTAGGTGGAGCAGCCATTGTTGTTGATATGAAGATTGGTACTATAAATAACCCTGCAGACATTGGCAGTTTGACACTTTCGGGTGCATTGACAATTTGAGCACTTTTGGGTGCATTGACAGTTTGGCACTTTTGGAGCATTGGTAGTTTGACACTCGGGTGCATCGGCAATTTGAGCACTTTTGGGTGCGTTGGCAATTTGACACTTCAGGTGCATTGGCAGTTTAGCACATTCAGATGCATTGGCAATTTGGCACTTCAGGTGCATTAACAGTTTAGCACATTCATGTGCATTGGCACTTCAGGTGCATTGGCAGTTTAGCACATTCAGGTGCATTGGCAATTTGGCACTTTAGGTGCATTGGCAGTTTGACACTTCAGGTGCATTGGCAGTTTAGCACATTCATGTGCATTGGCAGTTTGGCACTTTCGGTGCATTGGCAGCTTGGCACTTCAGGTGCATTGGCAATTTGGCACTAACTTTCAGGTGCATCGACAGTTTGACACTTTTGGGTGCATTGACAGTTTGACACTTTTTGGTGCATTTGTATAGGCAACTTGACACTTTCGAGTACACTGACTGTTTGGCACTTCCGGGGTGCATTGGAGTCAGTGGGCACGTTTAAAACACCTTATTTTTGTACTGCGTAGAAGATGTCAAAGGATTGAGTAATACCATAATTAATATAAAAAATAATTACAACAATTTTTGAAAAAATGAAAAACGAAAAATTCCCTTTTTTTCTGAAAAATCGCGTTTTAAACTCAACTTTTTCAAAAAACACGTTGTAAAACCATTTTTTCCCATTTATAATGATTAATATTTTTCTTAATTTTTATAAATTTCCTTCTTTTTTTTCTTGAAATGACCAAAATTTATCATTATTTTTCATATAGTTATAGAGCCATTTTATTCCGGTACCTATACTGTTACTATGTTTGTGGGTATTAGATCCTAGACACCTATTTCGAATGATATTTATTTAGTTCATTTTTTGGAGAGAATTGTTACATAAGTTTTTTTAAATAAAAGATAAGAATAATTAAAAATTTATTTCCAAATAAAATTCTATTTTTATCTAAAGATATTTTAAGAGACATTCAAGCAAAGGAAAGTTTATTGAAAAAGGATATTTTTGGTATTTGAGTCAAGTCAAATCAATGTCTAGAGGCTTGATGGTACGCAGATGATCTCTAGGTTAAGTGTGTGCAAGATTGGAATAAAAAATGTTCCTCATCATCTGATTCAAAGTAGTCAACGGGATTTAACATGGGTGCTCTCAAAGATTCGTGTGCATACTCTTGATGGTGGCTTTCGTGCTTTTACGCGCTTTTATAGATAGAATTCAAGTACTTTTTTATTTTAAAATTTTAAATTTATATATGATTTTAAATAATAAATTTTTTCCCAAAGAATTTTTTTGATTTTATATCGGATTTATATCAGATACATATGGGCCAAGATGACCCGATATGGACCGATGTTTTCCCACCTTAACTCAATGTTTAATCCTATATACTATCGTTGATGTATATATATTGGAAGAGCCCTAACCATATCAGCTAATATGTATAAGATATGACTGATATTTAAAATCGTGGTTTAATCAATTAGATATTTATATAGTATTTTCAACAGATCAATCGACTCTATAATTGACCAGCCTAATGGCAACAAAATTTTTGGTTTGAAGCCTTATCTACTTATGCTTAACTGAAGAAAAGGAAAATTAAATAAAATTTGTTAAAGATTGCTGAATAAAATAATATAATATTGTAAATGGTAAAAAATGAATAAAAAATAATTATTTCGCTACATTTGTGCTACTTGTATTAACTCACATCATCTAAATGGTCAATTATCATTCACACTAAAATCACTCTTAATATATGACGAATATATTATCCAATTCAAGTAAGTTATTATCAACGTTGCATTTAATATAGACAATATATGATGTATGTTTAAGTACTCGAATCTAATTCTCTCTCTCTCAAAAAAATAAAGTACTCCGATGTAATGGTTTGAATTCCCTGATATGCGCACTATAATATGAATCGATCTTATTTTTAATGGCTTGTATTAAAATTTATTAATAGGGTCAACGTATCAAACTCGGTATTGGTATCAGGTATCAACTCATCTTGAACCGATACGTATCGACCGATACGAATCCGATGTCGTAGATATTGCATCAGTGAATCGATACTGAGACAGTATCGGCCGATATAGACCTGTATCTGTATTGATTCTCGATGAAATCAATATGTATCGCCGATACGTCTCGGTACCGGCCAAGTTTTTATACCATGATTCCGAGTCATTTGGCACCTGGAATGTGATGATTCACATATGCCTATAGGCATAATTCCTTGACTGGTTTAGCTATTAGAGTGTTCACAAATGAAGGTACAATGTACAATAATTGTGTACGATTGTAATTAAACTTTAATGATGTAAGATGATTGTACACACCCCATTCTTTCTAAAAAGATAGACATCATGTCATATGAATCCTATAACTGTCATAGTTACTAAGGTTGATGAGGGTTTTAAAATTTTATTTGATTGTCTAATGAAATAATCTCTGCTGGTGAAGTTTTGCATATATCATGGCCTTCAAATGAAACGGCTTAGATGGATTTCCACAATGCACACAATCTATGTCAATTAATGTGGGAGAAATTATGAGAAATTTTACTAATAATGGCTCCACAAGTCAAACGAATATAAGGAAGATAATGGAGGTCGTTTTTCGTCGATCTTCTGCACAATAGATCCTGAAAAGATAGACCCCACTCTTCCTAAAAAGATAGACATCATGTCATCTGAATCCTATAACTGTCATAGTTGCTAAGGTTGATGAGGGTTTTAAAATTTTATTTGATTGTCTGATGAAATAATCTCTGCTAGTGAAGCTTTGCATATATCATGGCCTTCAAATCAAACGACTCAGATGGATTTCCACAATACACATAATCTATGTCAATTAATGTGGGAGAAATTATGAGAAATTTCATTAATAATGGCTCCACAAGTCAAACGAATATAAGTAAGATAATGGAGGTCGTTTTCGTCGATCTTCTACACAATAGATCCTGAAAAGATAGACCCCACTCTTCCTAAAAAGATAGACATCATGTCATCTGAATCCTATTATTGTCATAGTTACTAAGGTTGATGAGAGTTTTTAAATTTTATTTGATTGTCTAATGAAATAATCTCTACTAGTGAAGCTTTGCATATATCATGGCCTTCAGATTAAACGGCTTAGATGGATTTTCACAATGCACACCATCTAAGTCAATTAATGTGGGAGAAATTATGAGAACTTTTACTAACAATGGCTCCACAAGTCAAACGAATATAAGTCAGATAATGGAGGTCATTTTTCGTCAATCTTCTGCATAATAGATCCTGAAAATATGGTGCACCTATTAGACAGTTAGATGTTGATTTCATGAGGCACAAATCTCAAAAAGTGATCATGATCATGGGTGTACCATGAGAAAGGGTTCTCAAGTGTCACATTTGGAGATGTGTGTCACGTGGAATCAATATCTAACTGTCTGATAGGGGAGCCATGAGCTCAAGATCTATGTATCGAGGATTGGGGCGAAAAACATTCTCCATCGTCCGATTCAAGACAATCAACAATTTTTTATGGTGGAAATGAGTGTGTTCTTCATAGGAAGAACGACAACAAATAGTGTCACCCTATAAGATAACGGTGGCTTTATTTGTACCCATTTTTTTTGTGAAGAACACAGTTTCTTTCACAAGAAAAGATCATTGATTGCCTTGAATCAGACGATGGAAATCGTTTTTCATCCCATTTTTTCACATAATAGATCTTGATACCATGGCGTACCTATTAGACGCTCACATGTTGATTCCACATGGCACACATCCAAAAGTCACAGCCTGATAGGTACGCCCACAATCACGATTAGTTTTGGGGAAGTGTGCCATGTCAAATCACGATCTGACTGTCTGAAAGGAGCGCCATGATATCAAGATCTACTATGTGGAAGGTTGGGAAGAAAAATGATATCCATCGTTTGATTCAAGGCAACCAACTGTATGCGTACGTTTTTCACAGGTTTAATGGGTGCACATAATGCTACCCTAAGAATTCAATGATTACAAAACTTGTATTATTAATGCACACCTCTGTGTCATTTTTTAGTTCAACCTACTTCATACAACAATGTATGTTGTTCTAATACTTTATTAGCTCCCCACATGTAACTCTTCGTTACTAACTTATTAGAATAAAGGGTTATCAATGTGATGGCTGATTACATCTAGCCCAAGCAAATTTAGGAGAAAACAAAGTACAACTAATAAATTTGAAAATTCATTTCAAAACCAATTAGCTCGGGATACTGTTGTAGAGTGGAGAAAGGTCTGCTCTGATACTATGGTAAATTTGGACATCCATCTCAAAACCAATTGGTATGAGTGGAGAGGCCCGAGATCTTATAAGTCGAGAGAAAAATTTTATAAATGTCCGACATGGGCCTAAACTCAACAACAACCTCATCATCCTTTCACGTAAAATAATTATCCAGACACATGGACATGACATAATTATTTATACTCTCAATAGTATGTCACAATAACATAAAACAAATGATGCATCAATAACAAGAATACTAACATAGAAAGATAACTCTTACTAAAATTTGCAGAGTCAAACCCTATGAAGTCCATATGAAGGCGATAGTCCTAAGACTCTTCATAGCTATCAACATTATAAGTTCCCACTGATCTTACCATTCCTAAGAATAATCTTTTTCCCAACATAATAGAATAAAATATTCTAGTCATATAATTCATTAACTATCTTGAAAGGTTAAACCAAATCGTGTCCATCAAAATCATTATCAAACAACTAACTATAAGGTTTCTATGAACGAAACGAGGTTTGATTCTCAGGTTTGAAGCTTTTTTGGTTGCGGTGCTCCATCGTTTATCTATTTCTGTAATGTCAAAGATGTGGTTCATTACTTGAGATATTCGACTTTAATTTGTTTTTGTTAGTTCTCAGACCCATGTCACTTTCTATAATCATTCATAATTATCCAATAAAATATCTACAAGCATACCTCATGATAAAAGGTTTAAACCGGACAATGACTCAACCCTAGATAACGGATTAAGTATGATAGGCTTATCCAAGACTGCATTAATAGTGACCATATATCACCAGATAACATTAAGATCACTATGCCTTTAAAACTATTAGACAATTTGATCACATAATACAATTATTTAATATAAAATACATCATGATCATTTATCTGATAGATCTACAATCATATGTTACTATTTGTAAGAATACATCATAATTATATGTCATAGAACATTCTCAAAGTTTAGGTCATGACCCTATATTATTAAATAGTCATCATGAACTATGATTGTATGTCACCAACTATCCTTCGAGGATTTCATCGGACTCAGGGAAATATTCAAATCTTTAGTGTTAGCCATATGCAAACTTTTATTTTATGGGACGACTCAATGGTATTGTATCAACATCATCTTTGGGGAAAACTTTGACATGTATTTTGCTTCCTAGGATTGTGTTTGAAAAGAAACTAATGTAGACCTAGTTGTACTATCTGTTTGATTCAGACTTGTCATCAACTTTGGCTAAAAAGATTATTCTTTCTCCCTCCAGCAGTTGTAACTATTCTATTCACCTTCCCTACATGAAATTCCTAGATCAAGTTTAGTCAGAAGTTAAAAAACTCATGCAGTAATGTGCTAACCCGATCGACACAAGTCTCAAGATTCAAAAATTATGTAACCTTTATATGTGAGTACGTCTTATTTCATCTCTGCAAGGTGAAGCCACATGGAGTTGTGTGGGGGCTCTAGATCCATTCAACTTGTGGAAATGTAAAAGTCCTTATACAACCTTTTTTTATATACAATCCCCTAAATCTACGGTGTACAAGCCCCACAATATACATTAAAAATATTACCAACATATGTCGTTTATCATTAGCCCCCACAAAAAGAATTTTTTGGCTAATACGCCCTTGTGTCTATGTACCCTCAAACGACCGCTTTACTAGTCTATAAACCCCCAAGGTATAACCTAAGTTTCATTCAACTTATAGGTCTAATTCATACTTTTAAAGCCTTCTCATTATGTATGTGCACAATATGCCAGCTATCCAACTTGTAAAATTAAAAAATATTTAATGTTGCATTTATTGAACAAATCAATCTTAAATAAACAGTGTTGTGACATGTGTGCATGGCGGTGTACAAGTCTAGTCAACTTCAATAATAATTAATGAGTACCTTTATTTCCACTGACCAAATTTTTAAGTTCACCCACTTATGGGGGTGCACAACTTTAAAAAATCAAATCTTTAAGTTCACTCACTTATTCAGGTGAATATTTTGTAAAGGATTCAGCCACGTGAATTCTTTCGACATACCCACATCTTCTTCCCGGCTCGTCCACGGCGACGTCGGTGACGACGATGTCGATGCTGGTAATGTCGATGCCTACGACAGTGATGTCGAGGAAGAAGAAGCTTACAAAACCTCTTAAAACCCTAAGAAGAAGAATCCATGAACCTTTAGAACCTTAAGAAGAAGAAGCCATGAAACCCTTTTGAAACTCTAAGAAGAAGAAACCATAAAACTTTCTTAAAACCCTTAGAAAAAAGAACAAAGAGGAGAAGAAGAAAAAGAAAACTTCAAAACTCATGTACTCTTAAAAAATCTCTTAAAAGGAGGAACGTAAGAAGTGGAAAAAGAAAAAGAAAGAAAGAAAAAAAAAAAGGTGTCTGTGTGTATGACGGTGGGTACCCACTGTCAATGGTTTAAAACTGACAGTGGAAACCTACTGCCAGTTTTTTAAATCTGATTGTGGATACCCACTGTCAATGGGTACCCATCGTAGTTTAAAGTTGACCGTGGGTACCCACTGTCAGAATTAGATAACTGACAGTGGGTACCCACTGTAAGTTTTAAACCGCTGACAATGGGTACCCACCGTTACACATATAGACAAGTTTTTTTTTTTTTCTTCTTCTTCTTACATTTCTCATTCTTTTCAGAGTTTCGAAGGGGTTTTTGTAAGTTTAAAGAGAGGAGAAGATGAAAAAATGAGTTTCTTCTCCTTTCCCAAGGATGTATGACTGGTCGGAACGGAGGACTCGCCGGAATGAAAGGAAAAGAGGTGGATTTCAAGAGGGTTCATGGAGATATACGACTCATCGAACTAAAGCACTCGCCGGAACTTATGGAGAATAAGAAGTGGGTTCCAAGGGGGTTTCATGAGGGTGTACGACTCACCGGAACGATGGAGGAAGAGAAAGAAGATGAAAATAGCACCCAAATAAGTGGGTGAACTTCAAGATTCACTCATCACCAAACAGAATCTTTGAGGGCACTTACAAATTGCCTCTTTTTCCCTTCGCACGTGTCTACGTGGGTGAGCTCAAAGATTCAGTGGGTGGAAATAAAGGTACTCATAATTTATTAGGACACTTATGATTTTAACTTTAAATAAGAATGATAGCCTAATAACAATCAACTAAAATATTATATAAATATGGTCAAATTCAACTCTTTTCAAGATTATTGTGTAGAGCTTATACATTCATGCAAAACATCTTATGACCTAAAATTGGACTTAAAAAGAGTTAGTTTTGAAAAAAGAAATTATAATTTTTGAGGAGCTTAAATTATGTTTTTGTAGTCTTAAATAGTCTTGATACCAACCTACTAAATAGATCTTGTCTAGTAGATATAAATTGACTAGTTATGGACCAAAATTGGACGTAATCCAGTAAGTTATAACTAAAATATTCATTAAAAATAAGTCAAAACTAGTTTTTTTTATTTCATTTAAAGTTTGATGATTTGGACTACTAAAATCAACCAATAACGATCAGTCAAACATTGACTATCACAATCATAAGGGACATAAATATCCTAAAAGGTTGAAAGGTCAACTATATATAGGTTTCAAGATCCTTGAAAGATTTGCAATCATATCTTGACTTTCATAAATTTCAAGGCCAGGCCCTAAAAACCATTTTTTCTCTAGGGAAGCACTTGCTTCCTCATCTCATAAGACACATGCTCCCTCAAGCACAATCTTTTTCTCTAGGGAAGCACATGCTTCCTTCTTATGAGACATGATCCCTTAGGGCCTGTTTGGATAAAAACACGGGAACGTGAGAAAGTAAAATAATATTCTTATATTTTCTCATGAATACCTAAGTTGTAGGAACCCATGGGATTCCTTTGTTTCCCTTTGTTTTTCGTTATTTGAATAACCGCATTGCTAGTTGAGAAAATGTAGGATTAGCTAAATCTTGTGTTTAGATACATATGCAAGGAATTGTAGGAAAATAATATATCTTAACAAAAAAAATTATCATAATACCACAAACGATCATCCAAATTAAAAAAATAGCTACACTATCATAAAAATGATCCACAAAAATTATTCAAAGAAAATGTGAGAAAAGACATCCACATGAAATATAAAAGGTCATTAAAGACCAAAATTAAAAATACACATTCACTAAATAAATCAATGTGAAAAATACATCCACATGAATAAGAATGCATCTCTTACTAAATATAAAAGAAATAAAGAAGAAAAAATAGAAATTACATGAATTAATTTAATGTAGAAGAGATTAAAGAAAAATGAAAAGTTTATGAATAAAAAAACTTCAAGAAAATATGATAGCGGAAACAATGATCAGCTTGAAATCATGGAGCCGATCCTATCTCTGATAGCATGTTAAAATTATCAAATAAAGAAAAAAATAAGAAGATAAACGAGAGAAGAAGATAGAATAGAAAATTTTCTACAATCAATTACATTATTTACCGTGTTTTTTAATAATTTGATAAAAAAGTGTATAAATAAGATTACAAATATAATCATCAACAGTTACAATCAGTGACGGAGCTAAAATGCTTGACCCTATCTAAATAAATGCACCTGAGCTCTCTCTCTCTCTCTCTCTCTCTCTCTCCTATATTGTAGGCGTCTCCTCTCTCTTATCTTTTAGACGTGTCATCTCTCTCTCCTATCTTTTAGGCGTTTCAACTAAATACGCTACTTCAGTCTCGAATATATTTTTTAGTAGCAATTGTTTAACCACATGCTTAAAACTTCTCTTCTTAAATCATATCCTAAGACACATCTCTCTCTCTAACACATGATGAGGCCATCGAAATTGTAAAAAGTAAAAGATCATGTAGATTCCTACAACCTAAAAAATCATGTGAATTTATTAGATTTACAAATCCAAATTCGTCATTTTCCTACTATTTTATCCAAACAGACCTTAAAAGTTAAAAATGAGGCTTAGCCCAGTTAATATGGCTCTCAGCTTTGGTAGATTGGCCCTAATGCCTATTAATAGGCGCACGAATATATATATAAATAAAAGATTTCTTTCCCCCTCCCATGAAAGTTGCTGGCTCCGTCCCTAGTTACAATTGGCTTTATAGATTATGTGTATGTCTGTTTATTGCCTTAACCAACGTGCAGTGTTATAATACGGAATTCTAGGCCCTCGATATCGAGTAAGGATTCTGGATCGGGACAGATACACTCTAATAATACAAGTGTGTTGGAGAGAAGGAAGAGTCCGAAGGCTCAGAAGATAGGAAACCGATGACCGTTATCAGATTTTGACGAAATTGGAAGATAGTTTCCGACCCTCATCCAAACAACGGGAATCTTACCAGTCACACTGCCAAACGACACTAGATGGTCCCAGCCACCATACACATTTCCAACAACACATACACCAAGGCTTCTTAATTATGATGTTGGTTTTAAAAAAATGTTCTATTCTATGTTTTAATAACATTTAAATAATAAAATAGTGTTTAAATGATCAATTAAAATTAAACTTTTTATATAACACCATTGAATGATTTATAATTATGTCACACATCTGTGATCAGTCTAAATTGTCAAGTAATAATCTATCATTGGAGCATATTTCTCCCTACAAAAGCATGCCTATGTATGGATATGAAGTAAATTGATTAACTTCAATATCATCCATTAAAACTAAAATATTGATTGATTTTATAGTCAGCAGATCAGATGATTTAAATCTCTTTAAAATGTCATTTTTAGATCGATTACACTTCAATTTGTGATCTATTATTTTGATCATATATCTTAAATCATTGATGGTATAAAATTATTTAAATATCGTTTTAATGTTTAAATGACATTTAGGAGACTCCATAAATGCTTGTTGATATAAAAGCATCTTGGTTTACCGGACGAGAAATCCGCGTTTCTTGCGTGGCGGGTCTCTTTCACTCCAACGATCCTTGTTCTTCATCAACACTCAAAACAGCCACACGCGTCCCAATAAAAGAGTCACGACAATTGTAGTTATATACCCTATCGTTGGATTTCTATTGAACGGTGATACAACATGCCATTACAACTATCACGAAATCCGACTTACTTTTATTCTGAACAATTATAACTGTGTTGTTGATCGTGAAATATCGTTTGACAAAATAATAGATAACGCGTTTTGGATAACGTTTTAGCTTATGATTACCGATAATGGATACGAGGAGCGACCCTCGGATCCTTTGACGCGTAACGATGCGAGCTCTTAAACGCGTCGCCCGTCAAACGTGCCGAAGACAGCGTAACACCGACTTTGGAACTGCGATGCAACACGACGTCATTATTTACCCCTCCAAACCTCGTTGAATCCGTCACCCTCTTTCAAAGAAGTCGTTGCCTTCTCTCCTCCTCGCTAGGCTAGGGTTTCTCTTTTCCTTTTTCTCTCGCAGTCGCTTGTTAGGGTTTCGAGTCTTCGTTTCCTCTCTACAATTCCAAGTTCGCAGAGGCCAGTTTCAGATATAACCATGTTTAAATCCTTCTGGTATTGCCACCAATCTCGTGCTCTTCTCTATTTTTTCAGCATTAAAATCAGATTTATATTTAATTTCGTGTTCGTTTGCGATGCTTTTTGTTACAACCCCTCTTGATTGTAACGCAATGAAGAATTAAACACTAATTATATATAAAATAATAATAAAGAGATTGGAAATTAAGAAACAACATTTGATATTCATCAAGCAATCCATGTAGTATCTGATCAGGATCATATGTTGATGTAGATTATCAGTGTCTTCAATCATATGCAGAATCAATGCGAGCTAACTAGTATATCGAATTTTGTGTTTTGGTCATTTTTGTTTCATTATTTGTGTCGAATTTGATTTTAGTTCATCAAGCAATCCATTCAGAATCTGATCAGGATCAGGGGTTGATATAGATTCTCTATGACTTCGTAGGCCGAATCAATGTGCCCTCACTAGTTTGTTTTGGTAATTTTTGTTTCGTAGTTCTCCAATATCTAACACTGTGTTCATGCAGGGGTTCTCAAGAGCAACAAGCTCAGTCAAATCAACAGGAGATTACTACAGGATCTATGTATCCGTCTATGACCACTAGCTTGAAATCCAACTCTTCGCACACCACCATGACAAGTAGTGTGCATGCTGAGGCTGAAATAATTGTTCTCTTGAAAGATAAAAAGTTAGTTTCTTGATACCTTAATTTCAATTTATTACTAGCTCAGTTTGGATTTTCTCTTAATCATACTTATTTGGGAAGATATAAACGCTCTTTAGATGATTTGCACATAAGATTTTGGTTTTTATGTTCTACATAACTCTACATGTTAAAACTAGGTTGGTAGCCAATTTGATTCAGCTCGGTAAATTAGGGGACTTTTGCAGCAAACATAGAAAGGTAAATTAGTCAAAACATAAGGACACAAAAAAACTGTGAAATGAAACAAGAAGTTTATATAGGTTTGGATGTTTTTAAAATTTTGTTAAATAGAAAGCTGACAAATAGTTAACAATTGGACTAATCCTTTAGGTAATTTGATATAACTTCATCTTACAATCAGACTGCATATGAATGCCATGCCAGAAGCCCAGATTGGACTAAAGGGAAGCCCTTGGTCTCACGTGTAATGATACGGATACAACTATCTGTATAAGGTTGACAAATGGTCAACAATTTGACTAATATAATTGGTAACTTGATATTACTTCATATCATAAATCAGACTGCATATGTATGAAATGCTAGAAACTCACCTTGGACAAACTTAAAGGCCTCGGTCTCACCTGTAATGATACAAATACAACCATGGATCAAAATTTTGTCCGATACCGATACGGATCGGTATCGGTGGTGAACGATATGGTACATTGAATGTACCGTATCGGTCATTACTATATAAAATACTGAACGATACATTCAATGTATCGTCCGGTATGCACCGATACCAATACATATCGTCCGATACGTACCGGTTTTTGGCTCGGACGATACGTACCGGTTTTCCGGCATTTTGATCCATGAATACAACTATCCATTTTGAATCAAACTGATGATAGTATGATAAATTCTCCTCTGTTCTTGCCAGTGTTTTGATCATTGATATAGTGAATTATTGATATAGTTGAGTCAAGTTCACAGCCGATTTATTTGAACTGGTTTATGTCTTATGCATGGTTGTCACGGCGACGCTATGGCGAATGGCGAGGCAAATCGCCATATGAACTTATATGGCAAGAATGAATATATGGTAACGCCATGACAGAATGGCGCAATGGCGCCGCCATGACCACTATTTTGAATTTTCTTTTGTAACTTATAACGTATAAGTTATAACTTATAACTTTATAAATTATAACGTATAAATTATAAAACTTACAAGTTATAAGTTATATTTGTATTATAACTTATCAAACATAAGTTATATCCATGATATTTAGGGGTTTAAGTAAAACCTTTTAGTCTTTATCGCAATCACTTTCTCTCACTCGTCTCTCTCTCTCTCTCTCAATGCAGGTTTGTATATTTTGGGGGGGGGGGGCTGCTACTAACCCCCCACCGTATATTGAATATTCCCTATAAGATACAATTGGTCGTTGATGCTTTGAATCGAACTGACATAGATCGTTTTTCGTTCCAATCTTCCCACAACTGATCTTGAAATCATAAAAATTTCATCAGATGATCATTCCAATCTTTCCCCACAGCTGATCTACCTAGTTAATTGGTTAAATTTTTTTTCGTCTTCTATAAAAAATAGTAGAAAATTAAAAATGATAAATAATAAAATATTAAAATAAATTAATATATGGCCTCGCCATGGCTTGGCGAGCCTCTTCGCCATAACTTCGCAATACCGCCTTAACTACCTTGGTCTTATGACTATTTCCTTGCCACATCACAATCAATAATCTGAAATTGGGAGGTTAAAATGATTTCAGGAAACGGCTCCACCCGGAAGGTGTATTATTCGAATGATTAGAAGTCGTAGATGGATTGATCTTTGGTGGTATTCCATCTATACGCTGGAATGTCATGTGTATGGGATTGGCCCTTGATCATGTGTGAATCATGTACAATTCACATGGCTGGAACACCACTTGGTGCTTATACCCAACTAACACATATTTGTTATTTATTTATAAGAAACTTATACAAAATATCAAGAATCCATTAAGATTGTTGATTTGTTTCTTTTTAGATACTTGTTGGCATAGGTTTGAATATTAGAAACTGTCCCGTCATAGTTATTATAAATTAGTTCACAAAACTTGGCGAAAACTTAGCCAGACTAGTGAAAGTTGGCCCTGCGACCGAGTTCTGTTCAGTTCTAATTTGAACAGATCGACGACCCAATTTATGACCAGTACGAGTCAACTGGGCAAGTTCTTAAACAATGGTCTAAAGAGATTGTAAAAAATATATTTTAACACAATCATATCCTCTAAATTATACTATGAATATAGCATGGTATCTGTATTTGTATCCATATCTGAAATTGAATGAAATGCCGAACTGTGTCCTTGGTCTCCACATCCACGACCATATGTGGGCATCATTGCTGAGGATGTTATTAATCATTTTTTATGATTTTCTTCAGTAAAAGCATTCACCCTAGTGGATGTTCTCAAGGATGTAGCTTGACAATTCTCGTCTCCACATCCAATGAAAGCATGGATATATTCCGTCATCTGTTCACAATGACAAAAAATACTTCAAAAGTCGTAGCTAGGAGTGAAATGATTCATGAAATTGATTGAATTACATATACTGTTTGTTTCATTTCCATTTTATGAATGTCCAATTGAGTACCATTTTATTGGGTTAAGGACTTCTTTTTCGCTAAGCTGATACCATGTTTATTTGAGTGTCATGCAGTGTGGACGAATTAAGAAAGCTTTTATCTAACAAAGATATGTACAACACCTTTCTGAATTCACTGGAGCAAGTGAAAAATCAAAATAAGGTCAGTTGTATTGTTTATTGCTTTCCATACTTCTATAATCTGTATGCTAAGTTGTTGGATGGTGTAGCTTGATGCAATTAATGGATGAGAATTTGATGATGTGAGAATTGGAATTGATTATTTTCAGTCAAAAGGATTATAATTTGACGATTTTAGAAATGGAATGGGGTTATTTTCAGCCTAAATATGTATAGAATGATGATGTCAATGGTGGAATTTTGAGATTGGTGAAAATAGCAAGAATAGAAATAGAAAGACCAAGCAATGAAGCATATGCAGGAACATTGCTTCCCATACATCATGTCATGGTTATGATGATTTCAGTGTTGAAATCTGTATTTTTTCAGTTCTATCTATCATTATTTGCTAAGCCAACATCTGATTTGGAATTCTGGCATTAGGATAGCATCATATGATCATTTTCTCTCTCTATATTTTAGTATTTTTTATTTGTTCTTCTGTAGGGTGATTGGAATGGTTTCTTTGGAAACTTGGCAGTAACATGGTGTTAAGAGCAGTCTATAAAGTCTCAAGATAAGTGAATGGCTGTTAAAATACCTTTATTGGCCTTGGATGGTCAAAATAAGTGAATTTTAGGCCGCACACACTTTTAAAAAAAAATTAAATTAAGGATTCTGAAACCTACATACTAATGAAATTCCAGTATTGAGACATTTTTTTAACTCCAAGAATGAGGATTGGATGGCCCACTACTTGACACCCACAGTGGTCCTATAACCTCGAAAATAAAATGAAGAAGAACGTCTAAATGAGGATAAGTATTTCCAGCTCATAGTTGTAGACATCCCAATGTGAATAAATAAGTCATCTGGAAATGAATTGAGCTTCCCTCCCCACAACCTTAGGAACCCTATCCTCAAGCCTCACCTTCCAATTTGAGAAAAACCATGGGTCATTAAAATCCATAAGAGGTTTTAAAAGCATCAAGAAATTCAAAATTTTGGTTTTAGCAAACAAAAGTTGGTTCTGGCACTTTCTATCTATTTTTGGTTAGCTCATGGATATCTTATAAAAAACTTCTCTTCTCTTAATCTATTGCCCTTTGATATTTCATTACTAACTTTTTTTTAACTGTCAAGCTATGGGACGAACTTCAGAAGGAGACGATGCAGCTTGCCAGTGAGTATATTTATTGTGTATGCTTACTATATATATATATATATATATATATATGAACAACGGTTAGGTGCCCCAATTGGGCATGGTGAGTGTGCCCCAATACTCCCAAAACACTGTTTTGGTGCCACGTGGAACAAGGTGTTTTGTTTAGATCGTCTTTAATTTTTTTTTCAAAAACTCATCTCCACTAGACCATTGAAATCACTCACTGTTTGACTTTTCTGCCTTAAATAAATTTTTTTTGAAAATAAATTTTAATAGAATTGATCTAAACAATGCATCAAAGCTCTAGATAACACCAAAACATTGTCTTGGGGTGCCACATGAAGCTCCACATAAACCATCGGGGCACACATTTTCATATATATATATATATATATATATATATATATATATATATGCCCGTATCTGTTTGAAAGTTCATCTTAAGTGTTAATAGTAATTTATCTGTGGATTAGGGAATAACTTGGAGAAAGAACCTTGCATATTGGAGCTTAGAAATCAGGTGAGCTTTTCAAGTTTGTTATTCTATCCTCTTCATTTCGAGAGCTGGAAAATTAACTTCATAATCTGACTGAAACCTCCCACCTCTCTGTTTTTGAGCTTATAGTGTCAGATCATTCGAACAACTGAGCTGGCTGCTGCCCAGGAAAGACTGTATGAACTGGAGAGACAAAAGGGTGAAACCCTGAGGTTTTACACACTTCCAATGCTGCTCCAAAGGATGAAAGGTTGGATTCAATTGTAAAAAATTACGCCTGCATCTCTTTTACTGAGTAGAATTTAGTTTGGTGCATCTCCTACCCCATTGAAATCAATGGTCTGCACTGAAAGCAAAGGTGTTATAAGCGCCCTGTTTGCTGATGCAATGCAGCCTTTTTTAGAGTATCTCGTGTCACTGGTAGTGCTGTCAATGGATTGGATCACCCTGTTACACAACCCACCTAACCTGTTTTTTGAACTGGTTGAGGTGGTTCAGTTCTAGTATCTACTCCATAATATATATATATATATATATATATATATATATATATATATATATATATATATATATATATAGGAAAAGGGTTGCATGCCTCAATGGGGCATGGTGAGCGTGCCCCAATGGTTCATGTGGAGCTCCACGTGGCACCTAACACCATAGTTGCCAGGAGTTGGTATGGGATACTGGTATGGGTATTGATACTAGTTTGTTTAGATGAAAAAAGTTTCGGATACGTTTTTATTGATACAATACTGATATAATATAGAAACGTAATAGATATGTTATACATACGAAATAGAGGTGTTATATGTATGAAATAATATAACATTGGTACGACATAGATGTGAAATGGATGTGACATATATAATATTGATACAACGTTGGTACTTCTTTTGTGACTATATATGAGAATTATATTTCTATATACTATTATTATCACTTTTAAATTTCACATTTAGACACATGATTCATTGAACTCATCTATCATTGGGTGAAAAAACACATGATTAAAATTTTCTATTAGTAGTATATATAACATAATATATAACCCAAATTACTTATTGAAATATGTTACCAAAAAACATATATAAAATGTACATAAAATCTTCAATCATATGCCCATGAAGCTCATTCCCCGTTTTTATTATTTATTAAAAAAATTATTTCAATGTCGCTAAAAATCCATAAAAGTCAGATTTCGACAAAATATAATGCTCTAAAAAACTGTTGTATAGAAAGACAAATCTATTTTTATATTTAAGAGCTAGAAGTATCAATTAACTAGGAACTATTTAAAAAAAGAAAAAAAAGGTGTACCAATCCCCGGTACTCATACGCATGGGGACTGGTACTATAAGGTAAAAAGGGTTTTTGGGTAACTATGCCTAAAACACTGTGCTGTTGCCATGCGGAGCTCAGATGCATTGTTTAGATCAATTTTATAAAAAACAATTTAAAAGATAATTGTTTAAGGAAAAAGTCAAACATCGACTACTGTCAATGGTCTAGATTTCAAATCGCAATAAAAACAAGGTGGAGTTGAGTTTATGTATTTATTTTTTAAAAGATGATCTAAACAAAACAACCTTATTGCACGTGACACCAAAACAGTATTTTCGGTGCCACGTGGACCATTGGGGCACGCTCACTGTGCCTCAGTGGGGCACCAAACCGCTGTCCACACACACATAAATTCGGTTGAACACTAAATCAAGTTCTACTAGTTGGACCTGATCATTGCACAGATACTAACCTATTACACTGTTGGGCATACACATGATCAAACCAATTATCACACATCCAAAATAGTTGGAGCAAATAAGAAGCAAATACAGGCAATTAGAAGTTGACTCATCACTAAACAAACAGGCACTGCTACTTATTTTTACTTCCATTTTAGTTTCAATTTTTTAAATTCTCATTTAAAAGGTATCAAACACTCCTGGGATCCATTGTTTTTCTTTCACAGTGATACAAATGATATGAAAAATGGAAATTGGAAGAGAGAAAAAAATAAGAGAACAAATTTGAGGAAGAAAAAGAAAAAAAACAGCTCAGTTAAATTTAGATATTCTACACTGCAATTTTAGACATGTTTTTTTAGTCATATTTTCTGCACTGCAATGTGTTTTTCCTGATGCGATATTTTTCTTCTTTGTTTCATCTGTAAATCAGAAGTTATAATTCTTTGTATGACAATGGTACAACAAACTCAAGAAAATATTAAAAAGCACAGGTCAACATGCGAAGGGAAGACCTTTTTAATGATTTCTTTAGCTCCATCTGTTTAACCAAACACACTCTCTCTCGCTGTGACGTCCCCAAACTTAACACACTGGATCAATGTGCTGATCTAGAGACGCCGCACTATGTAACATATAGAGCTACAATAAATAAAGATAATGTGAAATAATGATCCACATAAGCACAATAAAATAAAATCCATTACAATATTTATGAAAGCAGAATTAAAATAATAATTACCAATTAATCTCAAGTATACAAGCTTTAAATATTTGCCCTATCAACTGCTGTATCTCAAAACCAAAACAACGTAAACATCTCTCCTCTCCAACAAATAGAGAAATAAAAAAAACAGTAAATCTCAACTTTTAAAGCCTCCTTCGTCAAGATCTGGATTCACGTATGCTATAGTAGTGTCTCCAAACTCGGCGGTAACTCCTAGCCCTGGCCATCCCATTGTGAAAAAAATCTTTGGTTAGAAATCAAAACTTCTTTTAGACGGTGGTAAACTTATGCTCCGAAGACGCACTATCCTCTGTACCTAAATATTTATTATCAATCCTTCCCATTCCAAAGGATGTGACGAAGGAGATAGAAAAATATTTTGCAAACATTTATTGGAGAGAGGCTGATGGAATCATGGAAGGGTTAAAATTCACTGGGTTGCTGGGGATAGTGTGACCCAATAAATGGACAGGGGGAATTGGAGTGCATAAGCTAGTAGATAACCATAAAGCCAGAAGGATGAAACTTTGTTGGTTGCTTCTTACTGAAGAATTCTATGGACCCATTTCCTCACAAGCACGTACTTGAGTTCTTCAAATGCTTGGCAGACACAACAGAAATTTGGAGATTCGAAGATATGGCGTGCAATGAAGCCTCTTTGTGAGCAACCATGAAATCTGCTTGTTGGAGGGTCTGCCGTGGAAATAATTCTCTTGTGATTGGGCATAACTGGATGCAAGTTGCTCCACTAATTGATACAGCCTAATATTCAGGATGATAGCTTTAAGATTTGAGAGCTATAATTCATTACCGGGTCTGATTCAGTTTCCCTTCAGAGTGAACAGTTTGGGATTGCCTCGTATCTGAAAATTCAGTTGATCCTAGTTTGTTTTATTTTGTTTTTCTTCTCTTGGGCTGGGTCCCTCTCTTCTTCAGAGGTGATGGCAATGCCAAAGCTTCCAAGTTGAGATTGATTTCTTTGGCCTCTATACTATGTAATTTTTCCCATTTCTTTTGAATGGATTGATTTCGGTTTATATATATATATATATATATATATATATATATATATATATATATATATATATATGACAGTGGTAAGGTGCCCCAATGGTCCACATTGAGCAAGGTTGCTTTGTTTAGATAATCTTTAATTATTTTTCAAAGACTCATCTCCCTTGTGTTTTTTTTAGCCTTGAAATCTGGACCTTTGAAATAAGTCAATAGTTGGCTGTTGCCTTAAAATTGTTTTTCTTTTAAAAAGGATTTAAACAATGCATCTGAGCTCCACCTGGCTCCAAAATAGTGTTTTGGGTGTCACCTGGACTGTTGGGAACGCTGACTGTGCCCCATATATATATATATATATATATATATATATAGAGAGAGAGAGAGAGAGAGAGAGAGAGAGAGAGAGAGAGATAAGGTTGGGTTGGGCACCCCAATCGCTTGGTTAAGGTTGCCTGCCCAAAGGGTCGGGCCAACCTAGATTTTGGCCTGAACCGACTCGATCCATGAACGGCCCTTGTCAGCAGGTAACCTCACGTAAAACCACTGCTGTTTTGGTAGCGTGGTGAGACCACATTTTCGTTCCTAAACATCCATTAGCATGCAGAATCTGTATGTGAACATGAGTTAATTTTAGGTGACCATGTCACAGGAGGGATGTATGATTTGCTTAAAATTCAATAAAATAAGTCAGATTATGCAACTGAAAATAATGTGGATGGTGATTGATCTATGCAGATGCGATGAATGAGGCAGAAGATGCATCTGAAACGCTCGAGAGGCAGCTGCTCAGTAAGGAGATGGACCTGCCAGATTTTGTGAACAAGTACAGGAGGCTCCGCACTACTTATCACAGAAGGGCCCTTCTCCATCTTGCTGCCGAGGCATCAGCTTAATGATTCAATTATATATGCAAGTGGTGATTTTTTTTGGGTTTTATAACATCAATTGGGATCGGATGGTGCCCAACAGTTCACTGGCTGATGAAGAGGGGGCCGCATGATTTTATTTGTGCAATATATGTATAGATTCTTTTCCTTGTTAACTGGAGCTCACTTGTAAAATGCGTATAGCAGGACACAGAAAATTCTTCATTTGATGTGGACGCAAAAGTGCAAAATCTCTCTCTCTCTCTCTCTCTCTCTCACTTCCCGAGTTATATTGCGGTTAGGTCCAGTCCTGTGGATTTTAGATCCACATCTAGACCCGACCCGAACCTGATATAGTCCTTTATATAAAATGGTGTTGTATATACTTAAGATGTAATGTATTTAGAAAAATGTTACTATCACACCCTTTTATGATATAGCCGTTATCACTTTATGAAATTTGAGCCATTACCTACATCTTTTAAGCTTACAAGCCATGATTCTTAGTGAGACTAATATTTTTAAATTTATTTATTTGTTAACGAAAATTTCAAATTTAAATATAAATGAAGGAGCTATTACTTGCACAGGTATTATAGGTTGTTGCCCGGAAATTAAGCAAATTTTGTCCTTACACCACATACTCGTGGTTGCCTCTTTAAAAAAATAAAAAATTGCACCTTAAGTGGGACCTCTCTCTCTCTCTCTCTCCAAACTTCACCTTAGTGTCTCTCTTCTCATCATTCATCTCTCTCTCTCTCTCTCTCCAAACTTCACCTTTATTTTTAATTTTTAATTTTGATAACCTGGGTATCCAAGCCTCTTAGAGCACCCCCTAATTCCAGGGCACATGCGCACCCCAAATTTAGAATATTTCGGGTCAGCAAAGGATATAAATCCCTAGGGTGGCCTCAAGTGGGGAGGGGATTCGAATTCAGGTCTCCTCCCAAACCCTTGAGGTTCTCCAAACCCTTGAGGTTCTCCAAACTTCACCTTAGTGCCTCTCTTCCCATCATTCACGGAGTTGGGGTTTGGCAGGTTCGACAATAATTCCGCAAGGTTAAAATCCAAAAAATTATGGGAGATTTTCTACAAGAGCCATCAAGTTGGGGTTCGATAATATTTTGACTAGGTTAAAACTCGAAAAAAATTCAAAAAATTTTCAACAATAGTCATTGAGTCGGGGATCGGCAATAATTTGGCAAGTTTAAAATTCGAAAAATTCCAAGAGATTTTCTACAATAGCCACGAGTTGGGGTTCAGCAAGGTTAAAACTCGAAAAAAAATTTGGGAAATTTTCAACAACAGTCACGGAGTTGGAGTTCGGCAAAGTTAAAATTTGAAAAACTCTGGGAAATTTTTTACTACAGCCACCAAGTTGGGGTTCGAAAATAATTAGGAAGGTTAAAACTCGAAAAAAATTCGAGAAAAAGCCCTAAAAAAATTAACTTTAAGCTTATCGAAAAATATATATATATAAACCTATTTTTCAAATAAAAAATTAAATAAAAAAAATGAGAAACTCATACAAAACCTAATTTTTTATTGAAAAAAATGGAACAAAAAAAGCCCATAAAAACTACCTATAAATCATTTATAAAACCTATGATTCAGACACTGACTTCTCAATGCAGTCGAAGTAAGAGCTACGCCATCTAAAACCCTAAAATTTACAGTAATCTTATCCAAAACACTAGATATTGTAGTGATTTTTTCAGAGCTTTTTTTTTTTTTTTTTTTCATTTCAATCTCGATAGATGCGTCTTCTCCTCTTCTTCTTCACCCGAACATGGCGGAGAAGATTCATAAATTTTTTCCGTCTCTGTTTCGTAGCAAACTGGGCATGTACTCTTGTCTTCAAAGTTCTCTTAGCTTCGTCTCAAAGGACAGAATAAGAAATTTAAGGAAATTTTAGTTTTTATATGTATGGTGCAATTATAAGGGGATAGTTGGTAATATAAAAAATATTTAATATTTATAATTATTTTATCATCTAGGACAACGAACTATAATGTGTGTGCAAATAATGGCTCCCTATAAATAGTTACTTAAGACTAATTATATTATCCCACAAGAACAAATGAAGATCGAAATGAGAAATATCTCTACTATAAATTTCATCTCACCAAACTAATTTTACAACTAAATAAAATAGGATTATCTATCGTATCCTGATACCATGGGTGATGGGTATAGATCACAATAAGGGTTTGCAAGTCAAATAATATCAAAAGTCTGGTCTCTCTACAAGATCAACTCAAATACCTTGTAATACTCACTCATCTAAGTATGTTAATATATATATATATATATATATATATATATATATATATATATATATATATATATATATATATATATAGGGCCGGGGATATGCATTCGGGCATAGAGATAACTCTGTGCATATTGATAGGAATTTGACAAGTAGCGCCTTTGTCGCTGATACGACAGTCCCTCCTTTTCCTAATTTCACTGCACTTTAATCATGGTTACCACTAACACTGAAAGAATCAGAAAGACAAAGCGTGGCAAGATGCAGAGAGTTCGTGCCTGACATTGTGATTTTGTCATGATTATATTCGAAAAGATATACGAGAAGACCACTTGATTCGAAGCACTTACACTTCTATGAAAGATGCAATTACGCTTCCTATACGATGCACTCTCGCGATGTCTGATGTAATATCATTAATTAAAAGCGGCGCATGATATTGTGATTTTCAATGGTGATTATTATATTTGGAAATTACTGTTTAAGGATCCTCATCGGGGAGATCGCCTGCGCATGTTGCACTTACGCTTCGGTACGAAGCGTTTGCGTGACTATGGCAAAGCATTTATGCTCCCTTTGTGAAATGGAAGACATCTTCCTTATGACATATAGCGCGTCCGATCTTACTTCATTTATTATCATCGTCAGAACATTAAATGAGCAGCGGAGCATGACTTCGTGGTTCTGATGGTAATCATTACCATTTGAATTGAATGTTTGAGAGACCCCTTCGGGCACCCCTTTGAGGAGTCCATTAATTGACAGAATGTTTAACATTTATTATTCGAATGTTAAACATTAATGGCCCTTCTGTAAGGGGAAGCTTCGCTCCCCCTGAAAAGTACTAACGTTCAGGTAAGAAACGCTGACGCAATCTTCTGTTAGCGCTTCCGCGACGAGAAGGAAGCGTTAACACTCCATACATGATACGAAGCTCCCCAAATTTGACACAACACCATTTTGTGTGAAGCAACCCTTGAACATATTTCATTTATTACCATTGTCAGAACATTAAATGAGGAGAGGGGCGAGACAGACGGGATTACGACGCCTAATATCGTGTTGTGCAATGGCCATTATTCTCATTCGAGAAAAATATTTAAGGTGAAAATTTTATAAATTACAAATTCACAAATTACTTTTCATCTTTGCCATTTCCAATTTTCATCTTCTCTGAGAGCAGTAAGAAACATCAAAGCGGCGAAAACCTATTTTTGCATCTAGTAACAAGGTGAGTGTCATTTTATTTTCGTCATATTTTTAAAATGGCAAATAAAAGCGTCATCCCTTTCATAGATGAAACTTTTGTGCCTCATACATGGGCGGGGGTACCTCACCGCTCTAGCTTTTGGAGCATTGGCGCTCCAACAATTGAGGCGCTTGCGCCTGTACATGGAAGCGACGCCTCTCTTATTATTAGTACATTCTTCTCTAAACTTCTCTTTTTTTTTCTGTGTCACATATTTTGAAAATGGTTTTCAAGACCCTAATGGCTAAGTGCACTATTAGAAAATGTTGGGTCATTTATGACGCGACACCTGAGGGGAAGAAAAATATGCTTAAGGATTTGATCTTCGGTGTATTCTTTGTGGCTCCAAAGGGCATGATAGGCATCAATAGTCTCTTGGATGTAATCATCAAGTTCTGATACCATGACATGATTTAGAATTTTGGGACTGACAAGTCTGGCATTATCAGATGTCGGGTCCTTGATTTTACCTTAATAACTGGTCTTCGAATGATCGACTCTCTCGATTACCCTCCGAAGGTGGATATTCTTAAAGAATAGACTATTAGATATAGGTTTTTCAGGGGTCTCAAAGATGTAAATAGGGGACACATCGAAAAAGTGATTGACAATCTCAAACAGGATGCTGACGAGGACTTTATGAAATTCTGTCTGCTGTTCGTCCTCACCACCGTCCTCTTTCCAAACATAAAATACACCCTCGAGAACTTCGACCTCGTTGATGATCTCCCCAATTTCAATGTATATCCATGGGGTCGTCACGCATATAATCAACTTATAATATGGATGGACAAAGCGAAAAGGATGAGGGGTATAGCCAAGAAAGTAAAAAAAGCACATGTTTACAATATTCACGACTTCACTATTGCCCTGTAGGTAATGGCGTCTCCCAGAATGTCATATTTTATTTTCTACAAAGTGCTGACGATTACGAAAGTCAACAAATATTTATTTTATTTTTCTTAGATCTGAGCGTTCGAGATTAACGGCAGGTGGGTCACACCAAAGGTTGCTGGCGTCGTTCGCTTCCCAAGGCTGCTAAAATGGGAAGCAAACGATAAAACGAGGAAACCGCATATCGCACACTTCGACCACAAGGTAAATTCGAAATGTGGTGATATCGCATCCAATTATAGGCGTTATCGCTACAATGTAGAAGCACAATCGCTCCCAAATGAAGTGATAGCGCCTCTAAAAGACAAGATTCACTTCTAAATGAGACAATAACCCCTCTAACATGAGCGCAATCGCTACGAATAGAAGCGAGGGCACCTCTATAACGAGCACAATCACTTCTTAAGAAAGCGGTCTCGTATTTCCAAATTCTTAATCAGTCAAAAATAATGTGGAATATCTATCATCTTGTAGGCTGTCTGCATCTGGGAACTGGAGGCTACACCCTATGAAAGGACCATACCTGTGGTAGAAGCCGTATTGGGAACAGGACAGCAACCTGTAGAAGCGGGTGAAGAACAATCGACCATTCCTATTACTATGCGGAGGAAGAAAATGGACATTGACGTTATTAGCGTGACGGATGAGAAAGAGGCAGAGGAGGAAGAAGAAGAGGTAGCGGAGGAAAAATAAGAAGAAGAACCTAAATCCCGTAAGTCTGCGAAACAACGGATTGATGAAAAATGAAAGTAGTCTGCCAATTCAAGAATTGCAGACTGTGAGAGGTCAATGAGAGAACGAAGCAAAGGCTTTGACGACCTCCATATAAAAGTTCTTCAACTAGAATAGGAGAACCAGCAACTGAAGGGTAAGAACGCCATTATCTGGAAGGAACAAGGTTATATCAAGAATCAGTTCGCCCTCTTTCGGAATCAACAAACGTGTCTATCCAAGGTATGCTTCTAAACTATACTGGATAGATGCTGAGCTTTAGAAAATCCAATGACGAAGCACAGACGTTTCTCTATGATGCGTTGATGCTTCGACTATGAAGCACCGACGCCTCTATATCTAGCGTTGACGCTTTTACAGGAGGCGACGACGCTTCTCTATGATGCATCGACGCTTCAGATATGAAAAGCGAACGATTTTACATATTAATTATTTTTTAAACATGAACTGATATTCTTATCATATTATAGACCCGTAGTGTGATGGAAAGTTTGGTGGGCCTCACTAAGGATTATCAGACATATGTCCCCCAACGGTAAAGGTCTGCCTCCGCCCGAACCCCACGCACAACCACAATCACAACCCTATCCCCAACCCCACCCATAGCCCCAGCCCAAATCACGACCCCACCCCCACCCCCAGCCCCAACCCAACCCCACCCCCAGCCCAAGCCCTAACCCCAATCACAACCATGGCCCCAGCCCCAACCACATTCAGACTCCGCGCGCCACCCATACCCCATCTTCATACTCCCTCCAACCTCGAAGCCCTTACCCAATCGAAAGTCCTACCTCCACCATAGTCCAAACCCAACATCCTACAAAGGAGAATCTCTACCTCCACCATCACCACCACCACAATCCAAAACCCAATCTCTTACAAAGTAGAAACCTCATCCCCAACCACAATCTCTGCCTCCACCACCACCACCCCCGTCTACTGTGTCTCATGACGAAGGTCCTGAGATGCCCCTTACGCAACAATGCACCCAGGAGAGGTCTTCGGTGTGAGAAGAAGCGGAGGACAAAGCCCCCTCTCACTTCAGGAGAAGTGAGAGGAACCGAACTAAAGGCCACACGATTCCTCCCTCGTAAACTCATTTTAAAAGAAAGGGATAGCTGGTCTCACAAACCTACAAAAGAGAAGGCCAAGGCGATGGGTTTATCGGCTAGTGATGCATCACCTCAGGCTAATATTGATGCTATTTGGGAAATGCCCAACAGAGAGAACGAATAAGTATATTCCCTCCATACAACTTTTAACATATTTTTTGAAGCTTCAATGTGTTGTTGTCAAAGCGTCGTCGCCTTTAGGTGAGAGCGTCAGTGCTTTGTAAAATAAGCACTAACGTGTCTACTTCGAAGCGCTAGAGACTGATCCACTTATATTTTAATTTGAATGTAAGACTATCATCTCCATAGTTGGGTCCCGACGTATTACCGTCAAGTTGATGCACTGCCTGCAATCCAAACAGAAAATAGAAGACCCAGTAAGTATAATCTCTATTCAATCATATCGCTTTCCTTCCATATTGATATTTACACTTTCGTATGTAGATAATGATCGCGTACTTTAGGGTCATGGACAAGCAAAAAGACATTGAGAAAAAGAGAGACTTTTCGGATGGCCACCGTTAGACTCAACTGCATAAGCACATATTTTAGAGATTTTAAAAGGTACATTAAAGAGAGTGGTCAATACGCGCCAACCCGACATGGCAGGACAGAGCATATACTACGCCAACTCTTTTTTGGCGCATCATGGCACGCCATTGTTGCAGTGTTTCGTCATAAATAAAAATCACTTCTATAAATTTTTTGTTATATATAAATATATTTTCACATTTATTGACATACATAGCATTGTACTGAAGATTATATGTATATAGGGCTACTTACGTAGGATAGATATAAAATATACACTTATCATTTATTCATAGGATAAAATGTACTTATCATTTATACACGAGAATTTTTTAATATACGATATTTATTCACAGGATATATTGTTAATCTCCCATTTTGAAGCGCTAACGCATTTTATCTGACGCGTCGGTGCTTCCACGACGAGAACAATTGAGATTGTATTCAATAAATAATATTAGAAAAAACTGTGCGAGAAGACAACACATGCAGTCCATAATTTCAAAGTCCTCAAAATTCATAATAAACGAAATACCGTAATTAGAAGCGATAATGCTTCAAATTAGAATCGATGGCGCTTCGACGATCGTCTGAATGAAGCGCCGACGCTTCTATGAACAAGCGTCATGGGTAACATTAAACAACAGCTTGACATTGAGGAGTCAATGTTTTGACAATGGGGCATCAACGCTTTGACAATGAGGCGTCAACGCCTCCATTTTCTAAATGCATTTGTAACTGATATTTTACTTCTTTTCCAACAGGCATATTATCCTCTTGGTGAAATTAAATGAAAGAGTTTGTATTCATATAAACTGTGACTAATTACAAAAATAAATTGTACAAGAAGAAAAAGAAAACATAGGATAAAATTAGACAGACAAATGAGAAAAGTTATGTGTCGTCATCAAAATTTATCTCGTCAAAAAGAGCGACTCCTCTCGACACCGGGATGTCATCTACTTGCCGTCTTCGGGAGGTGATGAGTGGTGAAATATGATCATATTTCACTCCTTTAAGCCTACATTTAGCCATCCGAAGAGAGCAATTTGACATATTTGTGAGGCTGAAATTGTTTCAAGAAGATTTGCCCATTAGATGCATTTGGAAGTATAAAAGAGCATAGGAGCAGCAAACGCAGGAACATTAGAGCAAAGGAGTTGATGGTTCATGAAATTTAAAATTCAAATTTAATTTTTAAATTTCAAATCTAGAACTGAGACCTTATTTAAGCAAACTTGGGAATTAGTTCTAGGAGTCTCTCCCTTTGGGGAGCCTTTTATTTTTCTTAGCATTTTTAGTTTCTCTCAATTTTTCCTTTTATTTTCCAAGCATTGTTCTTTCCATTTCCTAGCTTTAGGTCCTAGATTAGTTTAATTTTTACTTTCGAAGAAGGACTATACAGGTTAGATTAAAGCTTTCGTGGATTTTGTTGGAGCATCTTACAGTATTTTAATGGTATTTTCATTTTATTTTTCAATTATGTCATTCATTTCTAGTATGTGTGGCTAAATCTCTTTGAGGATGGGGATCTAATGAATCCCATCCGAAGTATTCATTTATAAAATATAGATCAATGGTTGGGATGTATTGTGTATTAGATGCTTGAAGTTTTAATATTTAATTGCTCTTACTGAACTAGTAAATTTTTTATTGTCATCTAAGATAGGAGTGCTAGTCCCACCCCCATGATCTCGGATCTACAATAGGGAGTCCACTCCGGGATTTTTGTTGATAGTATTTGCGACATTAATTCATCATCAATAGGTGTCTCTCTTTTACGGTAGATGTTTTACCCTATTTTATGACATTAATTTATCGTCATTAGAAGTTTCTTTTACGGTGAATATTTTATTTTATTTCCTTTACGGCAGTAGGAAGAGCATACTTTAGATCTGATTTTATAGATTTAATGATTTATTTTCCGTAAATTATTGATTGAGTTCAATATTTACGTGAGTTGCATCTTGTGACGATATTGTATCTCAACCGTTAGATCTGTATTTTGTAGATGATAATCCAACGATGGGGGAATTTATCATCCCAATCTTCATTTTCTTCATCTTGTTTTTAATTTCATTTTATTGCTTAATTTTTATTCTCATCAAATCCTCAAAAATCAGTAAGCTAGCTTGAATATTGTGCTTAATCTAGGGTTATTCTTTTGATTAATTTCTATTTCATAGTTTTAAATTTTCGAACTAATCTCCGTGAGAATAATCTGGTACTCCGCACCCACTAACTATAATATGATTCGTGCACTTATGAGTTTAAAACAAGATTAAAATCACAATAGGAGGATAGGGGTAACTGAAGATGGGAAAGAGGGTGGAGAGTTAGGATGGGGTGTAAGGCGAGGAGGGATGTAGTAGAGGACTCAACGTCGTCCAGAAATCGCCGTTGTTGATGAAATTGCCTCTCCTTCTTGGTCAAAATCGCTTCACGCGCAATCTTCTACCTTTGAATCAGCCTCTCCTTCTTGGCCAAAAGCACGTATATCTCGTACTTTTCTCTTTCGATAAGACGATCAAGGGTTTTACTTATCTAGGACTAGCTGGGTTGTTCCGCCATGGTTTAGGGTTTAGGATTTAGGGAAAAGGGTTTTGGAGACGGAGGGCTAAAGAAAGGATATGGTCAAAATGAATAAATGGTCATACTGTAAAATCACCTTTTTATTTGATTGGAATACAAAATGCCTCTGCTTTCGTAATGATAAAAAGACTGTGCAAAAAGAAGCGTTTTTACTGGGATACTAACAGTCGTTGTAATAAATAATATTGGAAAAGAGAAAGAGGAAAGACAACATAGTCCACAATTTCAAAGTCCTCGAAATTTGTAATAAATGAAATGCTACTTAGGTCAAGAAGCGTCACCGCCTGTGATTGAAGCGATGATGCTTCAAATTAGAATCGAAGACGCTTCGACAATCGTCTGATTGAAGCGTTGACGCTTCTATGAACAAGCGTCATGACTAACATCAAACAGCGACCGGCTTCTTATCGGTATTCGAGAGAAATTCATGGAATATGCTACTTGCCACCGACCCTCGAAATTTATTTCGAAGTGATGTTTCAAATCTTAGCCTTTTTCCCTATAAAGTCACGTACCATCACAAACCCTTCCCATTTCAAATTCATCGTCTTTCTTCGTCTTCTAGCCCTAACCCCATGGCGGAAGAACCAAACCATGACGAGCTAAGTAGAAGGTTTGATCGAATCCTTAAAAAGCAAAGGGCCGAACTTCTGGCTGCTGCAATAAAGATATTAGAAAAGTTGAAGCACCAGTGACCCATTCCAGACGGTGAATCGTCTACCGAGACCCCCCGTTGCCAGAAACCTTGTCCCAATCTACTTTTTTCCAACTCTCACCTTCCCCCACTTCTTCACAATCTCACCAATCTCACTATCAAATGTTGCATCCTCAGTGCGAGTTCCTTTACGAGGATGGTGGGTTGAAAATTTATAGCAAGAGGGAGCCATCTCTCTTGACGGAGCCAAAATTTTGAAGACCCCGAGACTGATTTCCATCGCAAACTCTCTTTCCTCTCTCTTCCTTCGTTCTCTTTCCTTCTTCTGCCTTGGCCCCAGCCTCCTCGTCTCCACTGCCTCGGCGTATTTTTTATGGTATTTTATCGACAGTGTAATCTTTGCTCCTACGGATCCTTGCGATCACCTCATCAATGGCTGAATGAGGGAGTCATCTCTCTTGTCGGAGCCAAAAATTTACAACAAACTACGAGGATGGTGGGCTAGAAATTTACAGCAAGATGGAGCCATTTCTCTTGACGAAGCCAAAAATTTGATGACCCCAAGACAGATCTCCATCGCAAACTTTACTGTGTTAGTCATTTAAGTTAATCTTTTATGTAATCAGCTTCTTTGTTAATCTCTGTAAATATTAATTTTCATATTAATAGAAAATTTCTTTTTATGCATATTATCCCAAAAGTTACATATTTGTAAATAGGTTGGAACAATTAGCGCACAGTTAATTGAAGCGGTGACGCTTCGAGTTAGTTTCGACTACCCATCTAGTTAGAATTGACGGCGCGTCCATTTCGAAGCTATGATGCATCGGTTTCGAAGCGATAATGCTTCGAGTTAGAAGTGATGGCACATCTTAATGAAATAAGCTGAATATTAAGGCTTACTTCTTTATTAGGGATATTAACAGTCGTTGCAATAAATAATGTTTATCATGATGATGTTCACGCTTCAATTAAGAGGCAATGACACATTAACTGAAGCGTCAACTCTTCAGTTAAGGAGTGATGACGGGTCTAATTGAAGAGCGCAGATTATTAGGGCTAGTGCTTCAACCTAGCGGCATGAATATTAGGGCTAGCTGAGGCGATGCCTCTTCTAGCAATAAGCGATATGCGTCTCCGACCAGAACGAGCAAAGATTGCATTAATGTAAATCAAGGATCAAAATTTCGGCCAAAATGACCGAAATTTTTCGGTCATATTTTTGTATGGGATAGAAATTATCAGCCGAAATTTCGGTCCCCTCTGAAATCGAAAAGAAACCCGAAATTTTGATCCTTGATATAAATGACAAAAGTTGAGATTGTATTACGCTATTCATATATTAAAAAAAAAAAAAACTGTACAAGACCCAAAAAAGAAAACATAGGAAAGAGGAAAGAGAGACATCAATAAGGTTACCTAAGAAGCCATCATTTAGGGGTAGATGACTCCCCCTTCGGACTGCGTCATAGTTCGCACCGCCGCCCCTCAAACTTGCCAAAAATATCTTCAATCGCGACCACATCCGCTTCAATCTCGTGCATCACCTTTGAAACCGCGCCTTCGTTTGTGCCAAAAGCGCGAGTTGTTGCTCCAGAACTTTCGCTTGCACACTTTCAATCATGCGATCGAGAAGTCTGAAGGCTTGGCTAATCTCGGAGTTGGGTTGTTTCGCCATGGCGAAGGCAAAAGAAAGGATATGGTCAAAAGATTAAATCGACGTAAGGCTAAAAGGCTATATTATTTTGAATTCCAAAGATTGTTTATTGGGAGCCGTTACTTGCACATGCTTTTTAAGTGATTGCACCGAGGTTAAAGAAAGACTTATATTTTAGGGACATGTGAGATGTGAAAACACAATCTTTCCCACCTAATTGAAAGTTCATGATCTATAGATCCTTAGTGGATAAGATTAGAGAAAACATGATATTTATCATATGATCTATTGTTGCCAACCGTAGAATCAAATAATAGCATTTGACTATATTTAATTACACAATGAAGATTATATTTCGTGTCAATCTTATCCACTAAGGATCTATAGATCATAAACTTTAAATCAGACTGCTGATCAGTCACATAATTTATTATTTTATCACCCTTAACTTAGTGATGCTAGGCCATAGTTGCTACTAATGAGATACTGATGTGCAAATATTAGAGATAAATAATAAAAGTGAGCCTAAGTGTTAATATTCATTAAAATAAACTCAAAAAGCAATAAAAAAAAATGATTGAGCGAAAATGGCATTTTTCTGCCTACTGAAAGACAGAGAATAATAATTTACGATTCTGTAGAAAGAGATAAAAAGAAGAAAAGTGAAAAAGCATAATCTAGAGAATCGTTAACTGACGAAGCCATAAAAAATAGAAAATTGTGATTAACGATTTTCTAAGAAAAAGAAGAACATGAGAAATTGTGATTTGCGATTTCTCAGAAAAGAAGCTTTTCTACTGTTACTGTTGTTGCTGATCATGTGCATATTACACCGCTATGAACAGAATTAGAAGATATATGAAATTAAAAGTCTGATGAACCACGGATCTGAGAAGATTGATGAAGATCTACTCCGAAGGACTCTGCTGCTGTAAATTAGAGAACACTCTAGAAGCATATTAATTAAAGGAAGCAAGGAAAGATAAAATTAGGAATTAGAGTTATATTAGGATACTTTTATTTTTAGTAATTTCTTTTATTTGAATTAGATCTTTGTAAACCGACCCCTTATGATTTATAAATAAGAGGGCTTGGCATAGCAATAAGCATCGAAGAATTTCAGCATGAATTGACGCCCAAGGTTGGATTTTCTTCCGATCGAAGTAGTGTATACTAGTTAGAGTAGTTTAGATATCCGAGGTTTTTCAAGAGAAATTGACGACTGCGATTGAGTGCTGAAAATTAGTGTAGATATCTGTAGTTTCTTAGAAGCAATTAACGACTGCGACTGAGGGGTGAAGGATATATTTTACTTTACTTTTTAGTTTAGATTTATTTGTTTGGTAAACATCTCCAAGTTTTGATTTGAAATGACGACTCAGGTTAGAATTTGCAGATTAGTGTAACGGCTTTTTACTTTTCCATCTTTAGTTTTCTAAGGTTTGATTGACGCTCAGATTTTAGGAAGTTATTGATTAGATTAAATCTGTATTGATAGGATCTTAAACTTGATTGACGACCAATGCTAGGAGACTAAAAATATAGTGTAACAGTACTGTTTAAATTTATAAATATCCGATAGCTGAAGATTAAGATTGACGACCTTAATCTGAAGAAGGAGGATTAGGATTTATTTTTATGCACTTTAGATTAAATGACCATTCTTTTATTCATATTTCTCCAGTAGATTAGATCTTAAAGGTAAATAGCAGTTTTTAAATTAAGGATTTGAATAAAAGATTAAAAAAAAAAGGAATAACTAGATAATAAACTTCCTCGTGGGATCGATCCCATCCTAGTACTATAATTTCTATTGTGCGCTTGCAATAGGTTAAGACTTGAATTTAACATAAATATAATACATAATAAGAACCAAGTCAACAGCCCAGATTGTCTTTTCACATGTCACATGTCCCTAAAATAAAAAGTCTTTGTTTAACCTTGGTGCAGTCACTTAAAAAATGAGTGCAAGTAATGGTTCCCTTGTTTATTTCAGGAAAAAGGCATTTTTATTGGAATACGAACAATCACTACAGTAATTTATATTGGAAAAGACCGCGTGAAAAGACAACACAATCCATAATTTTAAACTCCTCGAAATTTGTAATAAATGAAATGCTGATTACCGTCAAGAAGCGTCATTGCCCTTGATTGGGGTGCAGACGCTTCAAACTGGAAACGATGACGCTTCAAAATTGAAGCGATGATGCTACAATTTAGAGACGATGACGCTTCTTGAAACATCTTATTGAAGCGTTGACGCTTCGAATAATAAGTGTCATGGGTAACAATAAACTGCCGCGTGTCCTTATTGTAATTCGAGAGAAGTTGGTGGAATACGGATGGGTGATGTAATAAATATGAAGCTCAATGACTTACGAAATTGCTTTGGCGACAGTGCACCATGATAACTATAACAGTCTATTTAATGAAGTAACATGACAAATTGCTATTTAAAGAGCATCATAACGCTCAATTTTTTTTATATTCTGTCACTCCTTGGATTATATGTTTCATCTTTCTCAGCCCAGACTGAAATGCGTTGAACAGTTTGAGAAGGAGTCACCGGCTAGTGCGTCAGGGTTTTATCAGTTCCTACGATGGTTCGATTATCGACATCCCCGACGACAACGAGTTGGTTGTCATCCCAGACAACGACCATATTGTTTCCCCTCCCCCTGAAGAAGTTATCATCATTTCGGACGATGACAACCTTCCGTTTATGCTGCCGGTGGTGGGAGAACCAGAGCTCCTTCTCCCGGCTCTAGAGCCGGTGCTTCTTCCCCTAGCTCCGCAGCCGATTCTTCTTTTTTCGCCTCCACTTCTTCCTCTTCCACCCTAGCCACAACCTCCACTGCTACCATCTCTAACTCCACTTCTTCATCCACCACTGCTAGCATAGCACACTCCCAACATCCGCCTACACTTCTACCTCCATTTCTGGTACCATTTTCACCTCTACCTCCACCGCCACCTCCTCCATTTTTGCCGCCTCCACCGCTGCCTCCCCCACTCACTGTGTGCGCCACCAGTTCAGCATCCCTTCATTCTATTTCCGTCTTCCCCCTTGGCCTCAGCCTCCTCATCTCCCCTATGTCGGCATATCTTTTATGGTATTTTTATTGGGATACGAACAATCGTTACAATAAATAATATTTATCCTGAGAACGTTCACGTGCAGTATTCTTTCTGCCACGTATTAATTGTAGTTGCAATATAATGTTTATCTCGAGTATGTTCACATGCAATATTTTTTCTGCCACGCATTTATTATGGCATTGATGCTTCAATTAATGGCCTCTAACAAGCAGCGCTGACGCTTCTGACAATAGGTGCCATGGGGAAGATCAAACAGTGACGGGCTTCAACACATGAAAGAATACCATAGTCAACATACAAAAAGTGTGGAGGACACCAAAGCCTTTAGACTTGATAAATAGGTTTGAGTAATAAAAATGAAGATCCATGAGTATTTGACACAGCCAATCCACAATAGTACGTTCACAAAAAATTAACATAGTTAATGGTGCCATGTTGAATATCATGGGCTTCATACACGTAGAGGCTTCACTTTTTAAGCGACGCATCAGCGCGTAGCGTACAGGTCGTCATCGCTATGAAGCGCGTAGCATAAGGGTCATAAAAAATGGGGAGCCCACGCTTCAAAAACGAAGCGACCACGCTTCATTTTTCTATCCTTCTGGAAGCGTCGTCGCTTCTGAGGTGCCATAAACCATCAAAAAAGACACGCCAATGTGACGCACCCATGCTTTTAAAATGAAGCGACCACACTTCGAATGCGTAGCGCCTGTGCATCCTTCACGAAGTGATTGCGCTATTCATAAAATTGATTCACTATCAATCTATGATACCACACTTTTCATCTTCCCCTATTCTGTTTGACTTTATCCGGCAGTAGTAGCCATCATCCTTACCCTCTTTAGAGGGCAAGTTATGATTTTATGACCTAACTCACCACAACCCTTACAATAGTGTCTCTTCTTGTTTGATTGTTCAAAACTAACCTCCATTCTAAACTTCATTCTATCATTGTTGCTTGGTCTACCTTTGGTGGCACATCGTATTGGATCACACACTGTAATGTTGGCATGCTCTTGCAATGAAATTTCGTCGTTTGCTTGGGAGGAGCCTTCCGAAAAGGTCACGATGGTAGTGCGTCTTTCATTGTCCTCTTTCATTCTAATAACCCCTACGCCTTCTAATAGTTTCATCATCCCTTTCAACGTATAATCTATCAAGTGATTCGAGTATATCCCCAACTGAATTAACTTTAGTCCAACTTCTCTCATCTTTCATATTTCATCGTAGATATAAAATTGAAATTCTCTTTCTCACCGACCCCCAAATGTATAGTACTGTATCTAACATCTTTCGTCCATCAAGGTATAATATACTTAGAAAGAATTTGGTCTACCTCTTCCTTGAAGTAAACATGAAAGATGTGAGAACACAATAAATTCTCTGTCTCGAAGTGCTTGCAATCATAAGTGGTCATGGCATCTTCACATTTGAAACGAACTTTGAATGTTCGACCGCTATCCTCCGTGCCATCCCCAAAACTTCTACGCACTTGGTATACAATAACTGGCATGGCTTCCGCTTCAACCACCTTTTGGGCCTTAAAAGAGGCAAACTTTCAAAACTCAAAGTGGAATCTATCGAATATAATTCTCATATACACAGCAGCGGCATGGCTCTCGATTGAATTTTTAAACAAGAGCGCCAGTGTTGTAGACATTAAGACGAGATCCTCCATATTTTCTTTATCACGACGAGATTAGACTTCAAGATCGTATTGATTGAGGTTATAAAAAAAATATCGTATTGATTGACAAATTCCGTCAAACTCGTCTGGACATTGGCATAGGTATCGAAGAAAAAATTTATACATTCTCAGCGTTGCGTAGTGGTCATGCCGGCCCAAAAGGTATCACTCAAGTAGCATGGAATTCATTTCCTTCTAAGAGCGTACATTTATTTGAACAAAGTGGTGTCTTGCAATTGAAACTCCTCGATGAGTTCTGCTCATCTCCTTTTGAAATCAGCAACCGTTTGATTGAACTTACACTGATTGTACTCTCTCTCAAAATTCTCAAACTGCACCTTCAGCTGAGACAAATGATTCAATTCATTCCTCCCTATATGTCATATGTAGAGGCGATGTATGGTCCCCGAAAGAACTTCGGAAATAGCCTTGCTCATCTCATTGCATTGATCAGTGATTATTACATTAGGTTTCTTATGACTCATATACTTCAGTCACGTGTTAAACAATCAAATGAATGTCTCCTCCGTCTCATTTGCAAGCAACGCACATCCAAAAAGGGTCGTCTGCTAATTATAGTTGACCCTTGTGAATGGAGAAAAGGTAGTAGAAATTTATTTGTTTTGTAAGTGGTGTCGAATACCACCACATCTTCAAATTATTGATACACCATCTGTGACATGTGATCAACCCAAAATATACTAAGCATACGATATTCTTCGTCTAATTCGACTTCAAAGAAAAAATCATCTCCTTTATTATGTCTATCATTGAAGGATTTTATCACGTTCATGCGCATCGGATGAATGTTACTCTCCTTTCTCACCTTCTTTAGGTAATCTCGAGTTTGTTGAAGGTTTATCGTCACCCCAGGCTGTCCATCCAAACTCGACAAAATAGTAAAAATCTTGGAAGGAGGAATTATGCCATCAAATGCTCCTATTATCAATTTAATTGTCCAGATCATCTTATTATGTGATCGTAGTTCCCTCACCGTAGGTGTATACAACTAATAATTATGCTACTCTCTAAGTTCAATTACCTCCCACAACTTTTGATCGTCGATCCTAATCTTCAACCTTGCCTCACATCCGCATCTGTTATCTCTTAAACACTTTATATCGGCATGTATTTTACGCTTGTCAGGCTGTTTGAACCCTTCAAATGAACTTACATATTTTCTCTTTATAATCTCCCCCTTTACGGATTTGTAAGTGATACTTTTTCTAACGCTGAAACCAACTTTCTTGGCGTAAAAATTATAAAAGTTATATGTCTCATCTTCAAATTTAAATTTCAATCCAATATGTGGCTTCCGTTCCTCACTGATTTTCTCGGACTCTGCACAACTATCCAACATTTTCATATCACTATCACAACCAAGTGAAACTCCTTCTAAAGAAATCGTCTCAGGAGTACGATTTAAATCAACAGCAAATACATTGAATCCTCCAATAGAATCCATTAAAGACCCTGCATTAGACGAAAATTAAATCAGCTATGGAGTCCACGAAAATGATTCACAATGAAGCGATAACGCGACCATAAAAAGCGTTAGCGCTTCAATATGGAAGTGATGGTGCTTCTCAATCGTAGCGTCGTCGCTTCTATGTCCAAGCGTCGTCGCTTCCTATCGCTTCACATATGAAGCACGTGCTTCTATGTCGATTATAATTTATATATTTTTGAATGCTTATAATTTTATGATCTCCACCCCATAAATAAGTGAATAAATTCATTAACTACGAGCAGATGAGTAAACCACTTCACATACAAAGCGATGTTGCAGACTATTTCGAAGCGCTGTCGCCCGGGCGGATCTATAACATATATATATGTTATAGTTTATAATTTTATGATCTGTAAGCTGAAAATAATACACAGAATCGTTCAAACTTACCTCAAATATCACTCTTATGTGCTTCTATCAAGCCCCAGCTCTAGGAAAAAGGATAAATATATCTCTTCTGTGCTCTATCTAGTATGAGCTACAGAAAGAAAGAGGAATATGTCTCTTCTGCGTTTCTATCCAGTATGAGCTCCAAAAAGAAAGAGAAATATGTCTCTTTTGCGCTTCTATATAGTACGAGCTCCACAAAAAATAGAAAGTTGTCTCTTCTGCTCTTTTATCCAGTAAGAGCGAGAGAGAGAGAAAAAAAAAAAGTTACGCGCTTTTATAATGTCAGCACTCCATTGAAAGAGAGAGAAAGTTGTGTGCTTCTAATGCGTCAGAGCTCCAGTGAGGGAGAGAGAAAACAAAAAAGTTGTGCGCTTTTGCGCTTCTATCCAAATCGTAATCCAGTGATAGAGAGAGACTGTGCAGCGAGGAAATAGAAATAAGGGAGAGAAAGAACCTGAAGAGGGAGGGAAACAAAAGGAACATATACCATTTTTTGAATTATTTTACCGTCATATCATGACAAGACCTTTCCCTTGGGGACATCGCTTCCTTCCTCCTATAGGTATAACCTTCGGTATGTACCTACTGCATACTTTACCTATCACTGACACTAGGAAAACCCTGCTGTAGCTAACTCGAGTTAGTGCACAGGCATTTTCTACGTGTCCGCTCCCCAGTGGAGGAGCGTAAAAAAATCTCTATGCCCGAGCGCATTATTTCCTTTTGTCATATATATATATCACATCTTAAAGCTTATTGCCTACCCTCAAGGCTTAGTTAAATTCATTGACTTCAACATTTTGTTGTCGGTCGTATATGTATCATATCTTGTCACCTTATTAGCATATCACCTAAAGCCTTGAGAATTTATTAGTTCTTATAGTCATTCTAAGAAAAGTGACCATAATGTCCTAAGATCTCAATAGCATCTTATACTAACCTAATATATATTCTAATGTAGGAACCATGCGTACATCATATCAAGTTGTGACAGATTCTTTTTTGGTTGGCCGATGTAGGGACAATCCATTGTTTCCGATCCAGGAGCTCTCTCTCTCTCTCTCTCTCTCTCTCTCTCTAGCACTCAAATCGAACACAGAATCCTCTTTTTAGGATACTTAGCTATTTTTTACTATAAACAAATTTATTTTAAATAAAGTTGATGCTTTTGGCCATTTTTTTCATATTTCCAAGGGAGATTTAGGGGACAATAATGGGCTCACCAGAAGCTGTCAGATTTGAATGGTTCATTGGTTGAACCTAGCTGTCCGACGGTTTTGAGCCCTTTACCACTCTTTCATGGTTTATAGGTCAATTAGACTGGCGGAGCTTCCGATCCCAGTTAGACCATGATTCGATCGCCGATCTGATCTGATTTTTAAAACACTGAAACAAAAGAGTACATGATTTGAGTGAGAAGAAATGATTTTGGGACAGTTGCACGATGTTATAGGTGACATTTGTGTCATTAGCTTTGCGTAGGGGTGAAATATTTGAGCTACTAGTAAACAAATTAGTAAGTCTTAGCTATTTTTATATTATAGTTTTTTCAAGAAATTATCCATACATTAGCTATTGAATTTGAGAGTAATGCAAACTTAAATAAGAACCGAACCTAGCAGGTATCGGATCTACCTTGATCCAGACTCATGCTTGGACCGGAAATAGGCCCAACATTTTTTGTTTCGTTCGGACCCGGACCCAACCCAATTCCAAAAGAGTAGGGTCCCTTTCACTTCCCAACCTGCAACAAGCCACCAACTTGACCCATCTGCACCTCCCCTCCCCTCTCTCTATCTACATTAGGATATATGACATAATATATAAAAAGAGACTATCTTACAACAGAAGTGGCTGTAGTTTAGTGGTGAGAATTCTACGTTGTGGCCGTAGAGACCTGGGCTCGAATCCCAGCAGCCACAGTATTTTGTGCGGTGGAAGAATCTTCTAATGGTCAAATATTTATATCAAGAGATTGAAAATGGTCAAATCGTATGGGACTGATTAAACCCCTAGAGGGTGGATTAATTCAAAATTGTGTGCCTCCAATCGTTTTGGAGTGACCAATCATGTGACACGTGATTCTTTTCGTTAAATAAATTTATTCTTGTGACTTTCTTAACCTTCAAAATGGTGGTAAAAGTTTCTCCTCTGCTTGCTTGCGTAAACTTAGTGCATCACAATTTTATAAGTTTGATTAGGTTTTGGATGGTGGATACCCACCCTTTTTAATTTTTTTAGATAGATCGATCATCCTTGACCAAGCTGCCGTGGCACCCAATCCATTGGAGGGGTAACACATGAATCGCAATTGGTTTGAACGGACGGATGAACCATGTGTTCAAATGCACATCCCCCGAACTTCATGTGTATATTGAAAAAGGTTGCTATGTCCTAATTGTAGAAAGAGCACGGATGAGACCTTCAAAATGTTGACACTTCCCACCTAAGGCTTGAAGAAATTTAGAAATTTACATCATGATATTTCCTGTTTTCATTAATAGAGAGAAGCCTCTTTAATAGAGGTGAATACAATCAATAAGATCTCAAGAGATGTTTAAAATTCAAATTATTTCCTCAATATATATCTAAATATATATAAATCTCAATTGGTATAATCATGCCTAAAACATAAGATACACATTATAAATGTGTATCTTTCATTCAATCCTAAATATTTTCTATTACCGTCTCGCAATTACATGTCCCTTTGAAGAAGGAATGTGCGATTGGTTACATAGAATCTTAGCTCTCGATCTTGTAATGTGAATTGTCGACAAATAGTCTGTAACGTCTGATCGTGCTTGTTAGTGGTCATCGTCTGTCTGTGAGATCCATCACTGTCGCATCCCACTCTTTGTTGAGTCTGTCAGAGTCGATGACTCACTAGATTAGGTCCGTTATGATCTCTTCTAGAAGCTTACGATACAGGATCGTGCGGCTTGAAGAAAACCCTCTTTGGAGAGGTCTTGGATATATTAAAAAATGAGATCATGTGGCTTGAAAATATGAACCGAGCGAACTTAAAAATAAAACTAAGGGATGCAAATTTGATTTTTTTTAAATAACGCGAGTTGAAAAGTGAGAAGAATGAGCAGAACCCAGGACCATGTCTGGCCTGATCATGATATCAGAGCTAGCCATGACATTGATACCATGAAGAAATTATAAAGACTACATTTTCGCAATGGTTTTTCTATATTTTCATTTAGGAGAGAGAAGCCTCTTGAAATAGAGGTGAATACATTAATAAGATCTTAAGAGATCTTTAAAATTCAAAATACTTTGTAAATATTTAGGAATCCCAATTGATATAATCATGCCTGAAACATAAGATACGCATCATGACGCGTATCTTTCATTCAATCCTAAATATTTTCTATTAGAGCTATCAATGGGGTCTGGTCACGGGACCCGACTCGACCCTATATTTTACTGGTTTGGGCACATAAACTTGATTCGTCGTGTCGGGTCGACCAAGAAATTGGATTGGGTCCAATATTTTATATGTTAAAAATATAAAAACAAGAGGTCTTTTACCGGGTTGGGTCGGGTCGGCTAGAGTGCTCCATCAGGTGAGGTTAGGTCAAGCATTTGCGATTTTCTTATTACGCAGCCAAAATTTTAACCCAACCCGTTAACAATCCTATTTGCACCTACAACATGTCTTTTGTTTTTTTTATACTTGAGGTTACAATATTGTCAACCTTCCATTGTGCTACATGCCCAAACCCTCCTTAAAAAAGGACTTAAAACATAAGCTTGGTGCTACATGAAACAAAAAGATCAATATATATGTATATAGGCTCTATATGTATATAGGCTCGGAACTATACTATCGATTGTAGCAAAAAACGCTACGACCAAACTATTTGGGTACCACATGGCATCAATCACATGGATCAGGTGTGATGGCAACTTAGATAATAACAATCAAGTATCATCCAAAAAAATTGAGCTCTATTTGATGCATATCCACCGTTAAACATGTGATCAAAGATTCCTAAATTCAATGCCCCAAGTTGAATGGGCATTACTTTATTCTTGACCCATCAAATGGAGGGAAAACAGTCAAATATATAATTGAAGAATATATATATGAGGATTGAGACTTTACAACGATTGTAGCAAAAAACGCTACTATCAAATGTTAGATCACATGTCACATGGCATGATCAACTCAAAACAACACTCATTTTGGGTTGATCAACAATCAGACCATTTGGGCACCACGTGGCATTAATCATGAGGATCAAGTGTGATGGCAACTTGGATAATAACAATTAAGTATCACCAAAAAAAATGGGGATCAATCCGATGCATATCCACCGTTAAACATGTGGTCAAAGATGCCTAAAATCAATGCACCAAGTTGCTTATCTTTGTTACCTTATCTTTGACCCATTGAACAAAGGGGAAAAAGATTTTATTTATTTATTATTATTTTTTTTTTTTAAATCACATGTCCCTTGACTGATAAACCCAAAGTGGGTGTTGTTTTGGGTTCATCATGTCACATGCCATGTGATCCGACCTCAGGTTGTGAACTTTTTTCGTACAACTAATTGCATTTCCCCAATTCTCATATATAAAGGTCGGGACTATAGATTCAAACACACCAAGAGGCTATGGGTTTGAGACAGTTAGAGGTCATGTGGCATCGATTCAGGGGATTTGGTTTTACGGCAACTTGCCTATGGACAATCAGAGGCCACCCAAGAAATTTGGGCATCATCCAATGCAAATACACCATCCAAACTATGGTCAAAGGGTAAAAAAATTCAATGCACCAGGATGTGTAGGTGATACCAAACTTTGACCACAGTTTTAACCACCAAAAATACTTTTTTTATAGCTCATATGCTACATGATCCCAAAACAGGTGTTGTTTTGGAATCACATGCCACGTGATTTGCTTATATATATGGGAAAAGGAAAAATGTGCTCGGGGGTAGAGATTTCTCTACACTCCCCCAATGGGGAGTGGACGCGTGGAAAGTGCTTTTGCACTAATCCGGGTTAGCCACAGCGGGCGTTTCCTAGTGTTAGTAGTAGGTGAAGTAGGCAGTAGGTAATTAGGAAAGGCTATTCCTAACAGCTCCTTGAAGGAAGCATTGTTCTCAAGGGGAAGGTATTGTCGAATGTAATGGCGGTAAAATTTTTTAAAACTTGCTACAAGTTCCTTTTTTTTCCCTCCTTATTCAGATTCATCCTCTCTATTATTTTATTTTCACTCTTAGGGGCTTGCAACTTTCTCATTTTTCTTGGAGCTCTGATTGGATAGAAGTGCAAAGAGATAGCTTTCTCTTTTTTCCTGGAGAGACATACTGGATAGAAGCGCAGAAGAGACAACTTTCACGAAAATCCTCGATCGCATACTAGATAGAAGCGCAAAAGAGACAAATTTCTCTATTTTCTGGAGTTCGTACAGGATAGAAGCGCAAAAGAGACAACTTGCAACGCAGAAAAGAGCGTTTTCTCTATTTTTCTGGATCACGTACTGGATAGAAGCGCAGAAGAGACAACTTGCCCTTTTTTCTGGAGCATGTACTCAATAGAAGCCCAGAAGATTGGCATTTGAGCTAAGTATCAATTCTTTTTCCTGTGTATTATTTTCAGCTTACAAAACATTCAAATATATATGGCATCAGATGCGTCGTCGCTTCTGCGCCCACATGGCTACGCTTCGTATGTGAATCGATTTACTCATCTGCTCGTAGTTGATGGATCTCTTCACTTATTTACAAGGTGGAGATACCGCTTCTTATTTGAAGCGATAGAAAGCGACGGCGAAAAGATTGAGAAGCGGGTAAGCGACGGCGCTACGTGCTAGAAGCGACGGCACAACAATTGAGAAGCATTCGAATATATATATATATATATATATATATATATATATATATATATATATATATATATATTATAAACATACGCTTCTTATTTGAAATATTAGGAAGCGACAGTGTAAAGATTGAGAAGCGACGGCGCTACAAGTTAGAAGCACCATTGCTTCCATATTGAAGCGCTGGCGTTTAGTATGGCCGCGTCATCGCTTCCTTGTGGACCAGTTTCCTCATTTGCTTATAGTTGATAGATCCCTTCACTTATTTACAAGGAGGAGATAAAAAAATTATAAGCATTCGAAAATATATAACTTATAAGCACACGCTTCTTATTTGAAGTAATAGGAAGCAACGGCGCAAAGATTGTGAAGCGTCATTAATCAGTGCCGAAATGTGACTTTATTTCATACCTTAATCCCTACACTTATCTGTCCAATGAAAGCATCTGATGATTGTTGTGAGGTTTTAATGATTACAGGTGTTTTTGACTGTTAAATCGTAGAAGAGCATAAAAGAGGGTAATTAAATAATACACAAGGACTATGAACAAAAAGGTCAAAAGAAGCACAGAAATCCGTGAAGCAGCCCAACATCCGTCAAAAGAGGAGAATCTAATCCTATATGTCAATCGATTGAGAGATAAGTGTCAACCGATTGACAAGAGAAGAGAAGTCCAACTGCACTTCTTCCGAATCAAAACTCAATCAATTGAGAACTGACTCTCAATCGATTGAGGCCATTAGAGATAGGGTTTGCTCGGCCCTATATAAAGGAAGCTATGAATCATTAGTAGAGAGTTCTCTTTGTGATTATTTTTGAATATATTATTGAGGGTTCTTCTTGGTTCTTTTTCTCAGTAGATTGTATTAGGATTATTTTTAATTCTTGTTGATAATTGTGAGAACAAGAGTATTGTAAGGAGATTTTTGATAAATAAAAGAGCATTGTTAATATGATATCTTCGGATCTACAATGGGTTTATATACCGAGGATGAACGGCTAAAATAATTTGTTCAAGGGGAAGCGAACCGGAGATAAGTAACTGCTTTATCATTATTTCTATAATTTCATAGTTTGTCATTGAATCATTATGTTATAAGTGTGTGCGTGATTGAATATTATCGAGTCTTCGTTTACAGTCATTGATCGTGGTTATCAATGACCGTAAAAGAAGCACTCCATCTAGATCTATTCCTGCAGGCCGATCTAGGCTGCGGAATGATTGATTATCATTGTCATGATTTAGGGCTTTGAGATATACTATTCTTTTCACATGACTCATACCGCAATGATAGGTTGAGTCATAGTGTTTAGATAGGGTATGCCGGATCCATAGTTGCGTTCTTATCAATTCATTTGTTTTCCTAATAAATGATGGTGTTTTGACTTAAATTGAATTTGTGAGACTGAATGGTAGAAAAGTTACGAATCGATGGTTAGCTAACTCCTTGCTCAATTCATAAACTGTTAACTTTCTCCTTATCATAATTTGTTCCGTCCTAGTTAATCAGTTTTCTTTTATTGCATTGAGAATTATTAGTATTTGTGTGGTAAAATCGAATTTCTCCCTTAGTAATTCCTTAGGTGTGTTAAAGTCTCTGAAAGAATTAGATAAAATTCACGTTTTCCCTGTGGGTTCGACACCCCTGTTCTTGCCATTCTACAATAGATCTTGTGCGCTTGCAAGAGTTGAAATTAAAATACACCAAGTTTTTGGCACCGTTGCTGAGGAAAATCGGTGAAATTTTGATTAATTCGGAAAGAGATTTATGCAAATATTTGGCAGTCAATCGATTGAGATATGATCCTCAATCGATCGACTGTGTTCTAGTGGTTTCAGTCTTGAATTGTCAATCGATTGAGCCGAAAGCATCAATCGATCGATTATTTTGTGTGAAACCCAAATTGCTAATTTCGGATTTTTAGGAAATAGAGATTTGTTTTAGGAAGTAGAGATTTTTTGGATTTCTTATTTTGTAAGAGTCCCTTTCCTTTCTTCTTCTTTCTCCTTTAGGTAAGATTTTTTAGGATTGTGTAAATTGCTTTAAGTTTTAAAAAGTTTAACTTTCGAATTTAATGTTTTATCGATAATAATAATAATAAAAATTAATTAATTAATTTTGTCAATCGATTGAAAAATCTGTGTCAATCGATTGACCCGAACACAGCTACTTGTTTTCTAGCTGAAAATTCTGTGCTGACTCTGTTCACTTTTGAAGATCAATCGATTGAGACCACAGGTTCAATCGATTGACTGATAAAGTCTTTGTTGGAAATTTTATTGTGTGCTTCACTTCAATCAATTGAAGTTAATGCTTGTGGTTTGTTGAGGAATCATCAACCCTGTTTGTGAGCGTGATGTATGAGCTTTACTCGTTCTCATCACCCACATCTGCAACCGTTTAATTTTGAGATCGAACGATCTTGTAGAGAGAATCGCAGAATCCAAAGGAATCAGTATCATCATACTGAAACTATGGCAGATCAAAGGAATGGAAATAATCAGAACAATAATAATGAAAATAATGGGAACAATAATCATGATGAGGGCCCAAGAACATTGGAATATTATAATGATCTTGGTTTTTACGAGGATCAAGATATTATCATGCATGCCCCCATCCCAGGGAACCATTATGAATTCAAATCTGTAATGATTCAAATGTTACCAATTTATCGTGGATTGTCAAACGAAAATCCACATGTTCATTTGAATGAGTTCATTGCAGTATGTAAAATATTTCGTGTGCATAATGTGACCGACGAGATAGCTAAGTTGCGACTCTTTCCTTTCTCTTTAAGAGATAAGGCAAAAACTTGGTTCTACTCTTTAGAACCACAATCTATTCAGAGTTGGGCAGAGCTACACCGTCAGTTTCTTAAAAAATATTTTCCCATGACCAAGACCATCGAGTTGCGTCAGAAGATCCAATTCTTTTCCCAACAACCTACAGAAACATTTCATGAATGTTGGGAACGCTTTAAGAAATTGATTAAGAGTTGTCCAAATCATCAACTGCCAAGGTGGTAGCAGGTCCAGAGTTTTTACAATAGACTAATTCCCGAAGAGAAACGCATGGTTGATGCATAATGTGGAGGATCGTGTGCCACAAAAGAGGCTGATGAACTGTGGGCTTTGTTTGAGAAATTATATCAAACTTCAATCCAAAATGCAATAATGGAGCGAACTAATTTGGATGTGACAACAAAATCACATGTGTTGACCAGAAATAGACTATTTGATGTCAATAACAACACCTCTGATCTTTCAACTAAGGTTGACATGTTATCCAAGCAAATGAATATGCTGTTAGCTGCAACTAAGCAAGCTAAAAGTTCCAGCAACCCCACCGCCTATTCAATCTGTGACCACCCAGGTCACATGGCTAACGATTGCCCAACTACCTTGTCATTTTTCCCTAATGAACCTACTCCTCAAAAGCAGGTGAATCTGACTCAATCATATCAGCGATAAGGTACGAACATGTACTCAAACACCTACAATCCGGAATGGAAAAATTACCCCAACTTAGGATAGGGAGGATCAAACCAAACTGGATAGGTGAATCAGCAATTTAGATCCAACATAATGAGTGGGCAGCAGAATTTTCGTCCACAACAGAATTCTAATTTCCAGCATAATTCTAATTTTCAACATAACCCTCCTTATTATCATCCACATTCTGATTACCGAAAAAATCAAAATTTTAATAAGAATTTGAATCAATCTCAGGCCACCGTTTCGAAAGATTCTGATTTAGAGGAAAAGATTATGCGAAATATGCAAGCTTTTCAGCAGATGATGATAAATTAATTTAGCCAACTGACAAATCAGTTGAATCAACGAGATGAAGGTAAGCTTCCTAGCCAACCCATCAACAATCCTCGAGGCCAAGCATCATCTGATGAAGGACCTTCAAACAGTCAACAGTTGAAAGTTGTTACGGTGCTGAGAAGTGGGAGAGTTGTTGATAATCAAGTGGAAATGCCAATGGAGCCTCACAAGGAAGGAGAAAAAGAAGCGAGAAAAGACAAAGGACAAGATAAAGGAAAAGTGAAGGAAGATCCTCAAATTGTCCAACTAGCACCTGAAGAAGAATCAGAGAATGAACCTCGTCCCTATACCCCAAAGGCACCATTCCCAAAGTGCCTAACACTCCCATCTAGAATGGGGAAGGGAGCGTCAAAAATGGAAGAAATCTTTGAAACATTCAAACAGGTGAAGATAAACCTTCCATTACTTGAGACAATCAAGCAAATCCCCGAGTACGCAAAATTTTTCAAAGATCTATGTACTCGAAAAAGAAAAACGCGTACTCATGTTTCAAAGAAAGTGTTCCTGACAAATCAATTCAGTTCAATACTGCAATTGGATGCCCCACGAAAACTTAAGGACCCTGGAGTCCCAACTGTTCCATGTGTCATTGGTGGGCAACCAATTGAAAAGGCGTTATTGGATTTGGGAGCCAGTGTCAATCTGATCCCCTACTCAGTGTACGAGAAATTAGGACTGGGCAAATTGAAACCCACGACAGTTACACTGCAACTTGCTGATAGGTCAGAAAGAAGACCTAGGGGTGCCATCGAGGATGTTTTGGTTGGAATAGACAAATTTGTTTTCCCAGTGGACTTTGTTGTGTTAGACATGGAACCTCCAGTTAAATCCAACAATCAAGTCCCAATCATTCTTGGGCGTCCGTTTCTCGCAACCGCAAATGCCTGCATCAATTGTCGAACAGAAGTTATGGATATTTCTTTTGGAAACATGAAAGTTAGACTCAATATCTTTCATGCAATAAACTATTTTCCCAATGATGATGAGGTTGACTGTTTCTACATTGATCAGGTGGATGACGTAGTGGATGAAGTTTTACCGTCAATGCTTACCAAAGAAGAATTTGAAATTGCTTTGTTGGCCATCTACAAGGAAACAGGATCCGAAGGGAAACAACAAGAAGAGGAAATGATAAGTTCATCATGTCATGAGAATAAGTTTTGTGAAGTTGTGACTAAGGTTGAACCATTACCTCTCGAGGTAAAGGGTGCGCTGACTCCATCGATTGAGCAACCATCAACTACGAAATTAAAGCAACTGCTGGAGTCACTCAAGTATGCATTTTTAGGACCTTGAGAAACGTTGCTAGTAATAATTTCATCGACACTGTCAGAAGAACAAGAGTATGAGTTGCTGAAAGTGCTGAAAGAAAATAAAGAAGCCATCGAATGGACCTTAGCCGATCTAAAAGGGATTGACCCATCGGTATGTATGCACAAAATACATTTGGAAGATGATAGTAAACCATCGAGAGAACCGCAAAGGCGACTTAATCCTAACATGCAAGAAGTCGTTTTAAAGTAAATTATAAAACTACTCGATGCTGAAATCATCTATCCAATCTCTGTTAGTCCATAGGTCAGTCCGGTTTAAATTGTTTCGAAAAAGTCTGGCATCACTGTGAAAGAAACTACTAAAGGAGAATTGGTGCCCACTCGCGAAACCACAGGGTGGCGCGTGTGCATCGATTATCAGAAATTAAACACGGCTACGAGAAAAGATCATTTTCCCCTGCCATTCATAGATCAAATTCTCGAGAAGCTAGTAGGGCAGGAGTTTTATTATTTTCTCGATGGATATTCATGTTAAATCAAGTACTAGTGTTTCCTGCAGATCAAGAGAAGACAACGTTCACGTGTCCATACGGAATGTTTGCATATTGAAGAATGCCTTTTGACTGGTGTAATGCACCTGCCACTTTTCAAAGATGCATGTTGGCCATATTCTCTGATATGGTTGACAAATTCATCGAAGTCTTCATGGATGACTTTTCTGTTTTCGAAAAATCCTTTGAATTGTGTTTGCAACACCTTACGCAGGTATTGCAACGATGTGTCGAATCCAAACTTATTCTTAGCTGGGAGAAAAGCCATTTCATGGTACAACAAGAAATTGTGTTGGGACATGTTTCAAAGAAAGGAATCGAAGTCGACAAGGCAAAAGTCGATTTAATCACTAATTTGCCACCACCGAAGAGTGTTCGATAAATTCGATCATTTTTAGGTCATGTGGGATTTTACTGAAGATTCATCAAGGATTTTAGCAAGGCCGCCAAGCCATTGTGCAACCTGCTTGGAAAAGATGTTCCTTTTAACTTTGATGAAGATTGCATGAAAGCATTTCTGCAATTGCGGGAGTTGTTATCTAATGCACCGATAATCCAACCCCCGGATTATTCTATACCGTTTGAACTCATGTGTGATGCATCTGATTATGCTATTGGAGCAGTCTTAGGGCAGAGGGTGAACAAAGTACCTCATGTGATCTACTATGCCAGTAAGACATTGATTGATGCCCAGTTAAATTACACCACCACTGAGAAGGAGTTATTAGCCATGGTGTATGCTCTGGATAAATTCCGCTCTTATCTGCTTGACTCAAAAATAGTGGTCTTTTCAGACCACTCTGCATTAAAATATCTACTAGCGAAGAAGGACACCAAACCAAGGTTGATCCGATGGATCTTACTCCTACAAGAGTTCAATTTTGAGATCAAAGATAAAAAGGGGGTCGAAAATGTAGTGGTTGATCATCTATCAAGAATTCTGCCTGAAGAATCATCGGTCTCTGAGACTATCCGGGACACCTTTCCGGATGAACAGTTGATGGCAATAGGTGTTGCCGCTACAAAAGTTCCTTCGTTCTTCAATCCTCAATCGATTGACCTCTAGATTATATAATGGGGACACCCGTGGTCCCCTTCATCCAGATTCTCTTTCAATCCGAACCGAGCCTCCACGATTACATTCTCCTCGTCCGATCGAAATGGCAGCGCCTGGCCCACCAATATTCAGACCACCTCGTCCCGCAAATAACCCGATGCGCATTCCCAATGAAGTGTATATCGATCGCCAATTCCAAACGGAGAAATTCTTCGATCTCGCTAAATACCGTCGCATCGCAGAATGCGCCCGTTCGATTGAGTTCATTGAAGCTCTGTACTTAGAAATGTTGCTCGCCCCTCCACGTATTGATGTCTCTCTGCGTATCATTCGATTGTTTTACCAAAAGATGGAGTGGGTACCTGCACCACTCTCGCCAACGGGAATGCCCTTCATTAGCCTTGAGATCGATAATTGGCGATATAGCCTTCACGCAGCTGATCTCGCGCGGGCTTTTAACTTTTCACGAATCGCCCCTTGAACCACTACATCGATCCCGCAGTTGATCTCAGCCAGAACGACATGATCAACAATATGTGTGGAGGACGGCGCGGGACCGGGTTGGCAACGAAAAGAGCAGTCCTACCTATGGACATCTTGTTTTGGGACATCGTGATGTCGACTAATTTGCTACCGCATGGCACGAAGAGTGATACGCGGCCCACACGAATACGTGGTTTGGTGCTCCTGGATTAATGTTAGAGGAGATGTATCGGTGTCACCAGGACATCGCCACCACCGCTGCACCGAAGAAGCGAGAGGTTATACTTCTTCACTTTCCGCACTATGTGATGCATCTCTTGGACCAGCTTGGGTGCCCGATTTACGATGATGAGGAAATGGGTGATATGCAGTTTTATCACTACGACACCAACGTCTGAGACAAGAGCATCAAGGCTATTCTGCGTGTGACACCACCTCCAATTGAAGTTGATGGAATACCTCCTCCTCCCCAACCAAACCCCGCACAACGCCAACGCGGCAGCATTAGACGGCCTCGTCCTGAAGAGGTCTCCGATTTTAATGCCGAGGCAGCAGTCGCTCGCCTCAAGGCGTGGATGGATGGGTTGAGTACCACTGTGGGAGGTATTGATCGACGGTCTAGGTTTCAGACTTCTCTCCTTATGCGGATGGCCCCGGAATCATTCCCTGGGCGTGCCAACGAATTCATCGCAGGAGCGCGAGCGGCGATGATTGAGGAGGGAGATCCTGAATTTGATGATGATGATGATGTTTAGTGTTTAGTGTTTGTGTTTGTTTCGTGTTTAGTGGTTAGTGTTAATTTGTTAGGTGTGTTTTGAATTTTACTTTTTAGGTAGGATTAATCGTTTCTTATAGTGAGGGATCATATGATTGTAATCAGCTCTTAAAAGAAACATCAATGGAATCGAAATATTTTTAGCATGACTTATTTTTCTCTGTATTCTCGGATTGGTGCATTTGTGCATCAGTCAATCGATTGAGATGTCTCTCTCAATCGATTGAGCATTACCTTATCAATCTAACAGAAAGTAAGCTTCAATAGTCAATCGATTGAGGTACAACTCTCAATCGATTGACTCCTCCATGAGCAAAACCGTCTAAATCTGCCAGAAATAGAAACTTTTTAAAAATTAATGCTTCGAAACAAATCGAATTTGAACTGTGCACGCAATGGCACTTTTGCATCCAGTCTCAATCGATTGACATCACTGTGTCAATCGATTGGCAAAGTTATAATTTCGGAAGGATACCACTTCCATTCCAAACTTCAAAGTTTGAGTCCCTCTTTGAGTCCTTAATTTAGAATTTTCATTGTAGTTCATCTGTTAGATGTTTTCCTCTATTTAAGGGGCTGTTTAGGTTAGTTCTTTTGTCAAAAATTTTATTCCTTCCCCCTCGCTTTTACTATGGCTTCCATCAAATATCGTACCCGCTCGGCATTGAAGAAATTGCTGGAACCGGCTAGGAAACGTCCACGCCTTCACGCACCCCCAACATCGTTCAATTTGGCAATGCATGACGTGATCGATTTAGAGATGCCATCTCCGACCCCACCATCTTCTCCACCACATGCACTTATTCCACCATACGTGTGGGCGGCATCTCGGAGGAGATGTGAAATTACGCGTTTCCAAAGCCGAAGGAGGGGAGATCCATCCTGAATGATTGAAGGGTTTCGGACTGTCAATTTTAGGGTCTAGTTTTTCGAGTCCTTTTTATTGTTAATTGATTTTTTTTAGGGTATCGTTTAGGATATTATTAATTTTGTTTAGCTTAGGTTCTTTTTCTCTAAATTTGCAATCCATGTCATAATTTGCTCAGTTTAGATAAAGTTTAGTTTAGTTATATATTTATATTTTGCAATTTTGATCACAATACCTTTCACTTGGTCTGCTTGCATGGTCCTCGATTGCATTATACAGGTTTGGGGGGGAGGTCTCCCTTACTTTCTATCCATCAAAGCCAATGAGGACATTGATCCATTCAAGTTTGGGGGGGAGTATTTTCGATTGATATTAAATAGGCTGTTTTTTGGATCTTTAAAGTTTATCAGTCAATCGATTGACATTATTGTCTCAATCGATTGACTGATACCCATAAGCCTACTTGGAAAATTTGTATCAGTCAATCGATTGAGACAATAATGTCAATCGATTGACTGATGACCTTTAAAACTTGTGAATCTCGAATTTCATGCATATTCTTTAATTGTGATGACCGGAAATTCTTGGAAAATTGCTATCAAGCCATGGTTGTTTTATGAATGCTCATAAAGTTTATAATTTGAATAATGATGTTCATGATCTATGCCTGAAAAATATTTTGGACTATCACTCTGCTTGAATTCTAAATCTGAGAAATAAGTATATGACTTGGAATCCTAAGATCACAAAGAAAGACCAAAACCTAGTGAGCTTTGAAACGTTGTTCTCGTTTTGATGAGTGCTGAAATAAATTCGGAGTATCTTTGAATTTCCTGGTTAAATTGTTGAAATCTTGTATTTTCTATCTTTGATTTGTTGACTTCACATGTGCTATACCATTACACTAGAAATCATTGTGTAAAAACTCAAGGCAAATAGGCATCGTTACCATCGTAAAAGGAAATGATCTAAGGCCATTATTGGCTCGTTTGTGCCCAAAAGCCCCCACCATATATTGAATTTATCTTGTTGCACCCCCTTTGAGCCTCAACTGAAAGATTTTGCCTTAATTATTCCTTGTGAGCTATATTAGTCATACCCCACACCAATGTGAAAAAGCCTTACCCTATTATCTCTGAGAAATTAGGAATGAGAATAATAAAGGAAATTAAGTTATGGCAGTTATATCTGTAAGGAATACAAGACAGAAAAACGTAAAAAAATAAAAAAAATAAAAAAATAAAGGGGAGAGAAAAAGAAAATTCAGTATTAAGAAATGTATTAAAGTAGTGTTGAAAAGAAAAAAAAAGAAAAGGAGAAAAGTATTTATGAAAAGAAAATGGTCCTAGAAACTGTGAAAAAGGAAGTTGAAAAATCAGAAAATCAAGTTTCTTGTTCCAATTTCTCAAAGAAATTTGAATCCAATCTTCTCTTTCTTTCTTAACCATTGACCCGAGCCCCATTACAACCTTAGAAAAGACCTTTTTGATCCAATTATGAGTGGTAAATGCCTTTGTGGAGAGTGATTATACAATATCTATGGTGCTTGGTATATGTATGTTTAAAATACAAATATCTCTCTTAATGAGATTTGTGTCTAAAATTCTTTGGTACACCGTTCTTATTATAACATGTGAAAATTTTCTAATTTGTGTTGAAATTCCATATCACATGTGAGAGAAAAGTAAAACTAGTCATCGAAGTGAGTTCATTCTGAGTGTATAGCCATGGTAAGAATCGAGTCTAGACATGTGATCTTGAGATTCCTAATTCAAACTCATTCTCAGATAAAAGAATTTTAGCAGTGGTAATTGCATAACACTTTTAGTCATAAATCATGAGCACTGAAAAATAATGAATTGAGTAAGCACTAAGAAATTGAACATGGTAAATAGCAGTTTAAAGGATTTTTCGCAAACATGACTAAGAAATATTGTAATTCATAAGTTTTGAAGTTTGTAAGTATTTTCACTGGAAACCTTCAGGAGACACAAACTCCTCCACTAGGGATCACCTAAGGGTTTAAAGGCTTGTTACATAGGCTAAATGCAATCGTGTTCCCTACGAAAGTGGCATTTAATTTTTAGGATGTTAGTCTTATTTGCTTTAACATATTTATCATTCTCTTTGCTCGAGGACTAGCAAAGTGTAGGTTTGGGGGTGTGATCAGTGCCGAAATATGACTATATTTCGCACCTTAATCTTTGCACTTATATGTCTAATGAAAGCATCTGATGATTGTTGTGAGGTTTTAATGATTACAGGTGTTTTTGACAGTCGGATCGTAGAAGAGCATAAAAGAGGGTAATTAAAAAATACACAAGGACTATGGACAAAAAGGTCAAAAGAAGCACAGAAATCCGTGAAGCAGCCCAACATCCGCCAAAAGAGGAGAATCTAACCCTAGATGTCAATCGATTGAGAGATAAGTGTCAATCGATTGACAAGAGAAGAGAAGTCCAACTGTACTTCTTTCAAATCAAAACTCAATCGATTGAGAACTGACTCTCAATCGATTGAGGCCATTAGAGATAGGGTTTGCTCGGCCCTATATAAAGGAAGCTACGAATCATTAGTAGAGAGTTCTCTTTGTGATTATTTTTTAATATATTATTGAGGGTTCTTCTTGGTACTTTTTCTCAGTAGATTGTATTAGGATTATTTTTAATTCTTATTGATAATTATGAGAACAAGAGTATTGTAAGGAGATTTTTGAGAAATAAAAGAGCATTGTTAATATGATATCTTCGGATCTACAACGGGTTTGTATACCGAGGATGAGCGGCTAAAGTAATTTGTTCAAGGGGGAAGCGAACCGGAGATAAGTAACTGTTTTATCATTATTTCTATAATTTCATAGTTTGTCATTGAATCATTCTGTTATAAGTGTGTGCGTGATTGAATATTATCGAGTCTTCGTTTACAGTCATTGATCGTGGTTATCAACGACCGTAAAAGAAGCACTCCATCTAGATTTGTTCCTACAGGCCGATCTAGGCTGCGGAATGATTGATTATCATTGTAGTGATTTAGGGCTTTGAGATATGTTATTCTTTTCACATGACTCATACCGCAATGATAGGCTGAGTCATAGTGTTTAGATAGGGTATGCCGGATCCATAGTTGCATTCTTATTAATTCATTTGTTTTCCTAATAAATGATGGTGTTTTGACTTAAATTGAATTTGTGAGACTGAATGGTAGAAAAGTTACGAATCGATGGTTAGCTAACTCCTTGCTCAATTCATAAACTGTTAATTTTCTCCTTATCATAATTTGTTCCGTCCTAGTTTAATCAATTTTCTTTTATTGCATTGAGAATTATTAGTATTTGTGTGGTAAAATCGAATTTCTCCCTTGGTAATTCTTTGGGTGTGTTATAGTCTCTGAAAGAATTAGATAAAATTCACGTTTTCCCTGTGGGTTCGACACCCCTGTTCTTGCCATTCTACAATAGATCTTGTGCGCTTACAAGGGTTTAAATTAAAATACACCAGTCATCGCTTCTATATTGAAGCTCTTGCGCTTGGTATGATAGCGTCATCGCTTCCTACGTAATCTGTTTCCTTATTAGCCCCTTTTTGGTCTAATGCAAGGTGTTGTAATAGACTCAAGTGGAGGATTTAATGTAGGTGGTGTTGATTTAAATCTTCCCCCTGAGATGGTTTCTTCTGCAATAGGAGTTTCACTTGGTGGTGATAGGGATATCAAAATGTTGGATTCTTGTGAAGGTGCAGGGAATACGAGCGAGGAATGGAAGCCACGTATGGGCTTGAAGTTTCAATCTGAACACGAGGCATATGACTTCTATAATTTATAAACGAAGAAAGGTGATTTCAGCGCTAAGAAAAGTAACACCTACAAATCCGCAAAGGGGGAGATTATAAAGAAAAAACATGTATGTTCATTCGAAGAGTTCAAGCAACTTGACAAGCGCAAATTACACACCAATATAAAGTGTTCAAAAGATAACAAATGCGGATGTGAGGAAAGGTTGAAGATTAGGATTGACGAGCAAAAGTTGTGGGAGGTTATGGAGTTTAGAGAGACACATAATCATCAGCTGTATTCACCTTTGAAGGTGAAGGAACTACGATCATATAATAAGTTGAACGGGACAAGTAAATCGTTAATAGGAGCATTTGATGGCATAATTTCTCCTTCAAAGATTTTTATTGTTTTGTCAAGTTTGGATGGAGAGGCTGGCGTGACGGAAAACCCTCAATAAACTCGAAATTACCTAAAGAAGATAAGAAAGAAGAGTAATATCGATCCGATGTGCATTGATGAGTAGTGAAATATGATGATATTTTACCCCTAAATACCTACATTTAGCCGTCCGATGAAGGCTATCTGATGAGAATTACTAGAATTGAAGTGTTTTAGATAAATACAATCCAAGTGCATAAAACAGTCCAAGAATTTCGAAAATAATGTCAAAACACTGTAATTTTGGGTCATCGAGAACTTAGTGTGACTTGAAGCTCATTTTGGACGTTCAAGATGTTAGATTCATGAAATTTCTAAAACACAAAAGTTGTAGAGCTCCTCGTCTTTTTTCCAACGCCGTAAGAATCGCCTCAATCTAAGTTTAGGATAGAAAGTTATGGCCAAAATACCAAGGCAGTGTCTGATGTAAAGTTGGGCGAGAGTTCACGGAAATTGCTTTTAGATGTCAATCAATTGAGAACTAAGTGTCAATCGATTGACAGGAGAAGACAACTTTGTCCCTACTTAAAAGTCAATCGATTGAGATTTAATTCTCAATCGATTGAGGTTCTTAGGGTTAGGGTTTGTTCGACCATATAAAAAGGAAGCTACGGGTTTTGAAGGGGGATTTATTATTATTATTAGAAGAGGTTTTTAGAGAGAGACGTAGAGATAGAGAGTTTTATTCTTTTTTGGAGAGCTTTGTTCCTTTAACCTTTTTAGCATTCTTTTCTTCAAGATTTATTTTTGTTCAATCAATTCCTAGTTTAAATTTAGAGATTAGTAGAGAGCATTTCTAATTTCCTTTCTAAAGATCATCATACTTGTGGATTAAGCTTAGATCAAAGAATTTCTATTGAAGGTTGAGGTATTTTCAATTAATTAGATTAATATTATTTCTCAGTTATTATTTATTTATGTCATTTAATTACAACATGTATGGCTAATTTTTTAGAGATAGGGATTTAATGATTCCCATCCGAGGGATGTACTTCTAATAATATAAATCTAGGATTAAAATATGAGATCTTATTTTATTGTTGTTATGTTATCACGAAAGGATGAAATCCCTGCCACTAACTGGGATCGAGAGTGTCGAGCCATGCTCTGGATCTCAGATCTGTGATGGTAATTTTACCCCAATTATTGTTATATGGTCTTTTTGCTTTCATCGTGTGGATCTACTTTCGATTATGATCCGGGATCGAGTGTGTCGAGCTATGCCCTGGATCTTAGATCTGTAATGGTAATTTTATCTTAATTACTCCATAATCTGAAATCAAGTGTGTCAAGCCATGCCCTTGCTCTCAGATCTATGGTGGTATTCTTGTTGGAATTTTTATCCACTTTGGGGATGATTTTTATTTAAAATCTGAGATCAAGTGTGCCGAGCCATGCCCTTGATCCCAGATCTATATATAGAAATCATCTATGAAATTAAGTCCTGATTGCAGGGATGCAACGTGGAACCTATCCGGATTTTGACCATTTATCTTTCATAAAAGATGTTTCTCTTCAATGGTATATCTCATAGTTTAATCCTTAGATTTGTATTACGGGAAGAACAAACCAAAGATGGGAGGATTTAGTATCTTCATCTTTACCTTTATTTTTGAATTATCAATTAAATTTTAGTTTATAGTCAGTAATTGTCATCTCACAAAACTAGATCATAATATTGGTAGGGTACTGTTAGTTCTTAGTGAATTTTTGAGATTATTGTCTCGTCTTTTTAGATCTTCTAAAATAGTCCTCGTGGGAACGATCTCGTACTCCGCACCCACTATATACAATCTGATTCGTGCGCTTGCGAGTAAAACATCACAATTAAAATTCACATCATGCATGAACGTGATCAAATCCTTCTTTGATAGGCAGAATAAAGGAGATAATTTCTTCTTTGAAGTCGAACTAGACGAAGAAGGTCGTATGCGTAGTATATTTTAGGCTAATCACATGTCACAGGTGGCATATCAATAGTTCGGTAATGTGGTGGTATTCGACACCACTTATAAAATAAATAAATTGCTTCTACCGTTTGCCTTATTCACGGGGGTCAACCATCATTAACAGACGACGTTTTTTGGATGTGCATTGCTCGCAGATGAAACGGAGGAGACCTTCATTTGGTTATTTAAGACGTGACTGAAGTGCATGGGTGATAAGAAACCTAATGTAATCATCACCGATCAATGCAATGAGATGAGCAAGGCCATCTCTGAAGTTCTTTCGGGGACCACGCATTGCCTCTGCTTATGACACATAGGAAGGAATAAATTGAACCATCTCTCTCAGCTGAAGGTAAAGTTTGAAAATTTTGGGCGAAAGTATAATCAGTGCAAGTTCAGTAAAATGGTTGATGATTTTGAAAGGAGATGGGCAGAAATAGTCGAGGAGTTTCAATTGCAAGACAATGAGTGGTTAAAATAAATGTACGCTCTTAGAAGAAAATGGATTTCATGCTACTTGAGCGATACCTTTTGGGCCGGCATGACTACTACGCATGCGTAGAAGGTATAAATTCTTTCTTCGATACCTATGTCACTACCCAGACGAGTTTGACAGAATTTGTCAAGCAATATGATCTTTCTGTCCAATCACGTCGTGATAAAGAAAATAGGGAGGATCTCGTCTCAATGTCTACGACACTGGCGCTCTTGTTCAAAAATTTAATTGAGAGGCATGTCGCTGCTATGTATACGAGAACCATGCTCGATAGATTCCACTCTAAGTTCTGAAAGTTTGAATCTTTAAAGGCTCAAAAGGTGCTCAAAGAGGAAGTCAGGGCAATTATTGTATTTCAAGTTTGTAAAAGTGGTACTAGTGGTGGGGTTGCCAGGGAGGATAGTAGTCAAACATTCAAAGTTCATTTCGAATGTGGAGATGCCACGGTCACTTGTAATTGCAAGCACTTCGAGACAGAGGGTTTGTTGTGTTCTCACTTCTTCAAAGTTTACTTCCAGAAAGAGGTAGACCAAATTCCTTCTAAGTATATTCTGCATCGATGGACGAAAGATGCTAGATACAGTACTGTAAGCTTGGGGGTGAGTGACAAAGAGGATTCTAACTCTGTCTTTATGATGAAAATATGGAAGGTGAGAGAAGTTTGACTGAAGTTAATTCAATTGGAGATAGAATCGAATCGCTTGGTGGATTACACGTTGGAAGGGATGATAAAACTATGAGAAGGTGTAGAGGCCATTAGAACGGAAGAGGAGATTGAAAGAGGGACTAGCATCGCGTCCTGTCCAGGCACCTCCTCCCAGCCTAGCGAAGGAATTTTATTACAAGAACATACCAACATTACAGTGCGAGATCCAATATAATATTCCACCAAAGATAGGCTAAGCAACAATGACAGAATGAAGTTTGGAATCGAGGTTAGTTTTGAGCAATCATAAAAGAAGAGACGCCATTGTAAGGGTTGTGGTCAGTTGGGACATAAAATCACAACTTGGGCGCTTCTGAAGGTCAGGATGATGACTGATAGTGTTAGACACAGCCAAACAGAAGAAGACACAAGGGAGCGTGTGGTCGCACCGAGTCACACTGATTAGGAAGCGCAGACACCTCCATTCGAAGCGTCATCGCTTCGTATATGAAGCGTGGGTGCTTCTCTTTCGATGCGCTGACGCTTCGCTACATTGTATATATTCTCATGTGGCTAGCCTATGGTAATATGTTTATATGTTGAATTTTTTTCTTTTTATGCATTCATTCTCGGTAATTTAAGGATTGATTTTCACGTTTCATGACCATTATTCAGAGGAAACGATGTCACATACGAGAAGCGACGACATTCGTGAAGGAAGAGACGACGCTAAGTTTTTGAAGCATGGTAGCTTCGTCATTGAACTATTTGCGCTGGCACTTCTTTTTAATCACGTGCGCCTATTGGATCCCAGGCAAGTGAAGCGCCTACGACTCAACCTAGAACCATTGACAATGTTAATTTTTCATGAACAGTTTCCTGTGGATTGACATATTCCTTTTCTCATGAAGCATCATTTTACATACTACTCAGAGTTATTTATGAAGAAAAAAGATTTACTAATCTGGATACAGAAGTTTTCATTCATAAATTAAATTTATTTCTTTACATCGTCTTTCTTAATACTGTCTTTCTTTATCGTCAATGGGTCTTATTGTCGAAGCTCCATCGCATCTGAACTGAAGCATCATTGCGTCTTAGTTAAAGCGTTATCGCCTCTTGGTTGATGCAAAGGCGCTTCCCAGTTCTGTGACGTCGCTTCTCATTTACATCGTCTTCCTTTATCGTAAATGGGTCAGATAAAATTGAACATGGGTCTGATGCATGCTAACGTTGGATAGAGAAGCGTTATCACTGATTCGTAGTGAATCAATATTACGAAAAGCGCAAACGCTTCGAGTAGTAGGAGGCGCAGGCGCCTCTCAATCGAAGCTTGGTCGCATCATTCTAGAAGCGTTGGCGCGTGACATTATATTTTCAGCATCGGCACTTTATTTTTGATATGCTTATCTTACTAGAACTGTAATTAGAATCAAGAAAAAAATAACTTACTACTCATGATAAAAGATTCCATTCATAAATCAAAATCATTTCTTTACGTCAAAATACTTTCTATACACCGTCTTCTTATACACTATCTTTCTTTATCGTAAATGGGTCTGATAAAATTGAATAAGGTTCTAACGGTGGTGGTTGGGTTGGGGAAGGATGCTACATTTTATGAAAATGTCGGAGGTGATGGTTGGCAGTAGAGGTAGCTGCAAGGATCAAAATCTCGGTTTTGGTTTCGGTTTCGGTCAGGACCCGAACCGTAAATTGGTCAAAATTTTGGTAAATTTCGGGTATTTTTTAAAATATGCTCCAAACTTTGCCGAACTTTATTTTCTTAGTTTTTTTTTTACTATTTAACATTATTAGAACAGGTATATACCATGGATCAAAATATTGGTTTCGGTTTCGGTTTCATTCATGACCCGAACCGTAAATTGGTCAAAATTTTGATAATTTTTTATCAAATTTTTGATAAATTTCGCAAAACGCAATCTGAAGATCATATGCACTTGCACTCGCTTTTTAAGTGATTGCACCAAGGTTAAAAAAAAACTTTCTATTTTAGGGACATGTGATACGTGAAAACGCAATCTGGGCCGTTTGATCTAAAGTTCATGATCTATAGATCCTTAGTGGGCAAGATTGACACTAAATATAGTCTTCATCATGTGATTAAATATAGTCAAAGGCTATTATATCATACAGTAATTTGACTTCAGACGGTAATTTGAAAACGCAATCTGGGCCATCTGATCTAAAGTTCATGGTCTATAGATACTTAGTGGACAAGATTGGCACGAAATATAATCTTCATCATGTGATTAAATATAGTCAAAGGCTATTATATCATACGTAAATTGTGTTTTGCTCCAATCTTATCTACCAAGGATCTATAGATCATGAACTTTATATCATACGGTCTAGATTACATTTTCACATGTCTCTTGTCCCTAAAATAAAAAGTCATTTTTTTACCTTGGTGCAATCACTTAAAAAGTGTGTGCATATGACTTACTCTAGTCATACCCATCTCTCCTATTAAAACTCAATCTCACCCCTATCATCTAAACCCATCTCAGTCTAACCCCTATCATCTAAACCCATCTCTTCTCTTTGCCTAACGCAGAGTTGAGAAAAAAAAATAAAAAAAACCAGAGGAGGAGGAGAAGAAGAAGAAGAAGAAGAAGAAGAAGAAAGGGAGGAGAAGAAGAAGAAGAAGAAGAAAGGAAAAAAAATGGGGAAAAAAAAATCAGGTACCTCCTTCTTCTTCTTCTTTTTTTTTTTTAAAGGGAAAAAAATGGGAAAAAAAATAGAGACAAGAAAGAAAAAAAAAATGGGTTTAGTTTTTATTTTTTATTTTTTTGCAAAAATCGGGTTTAAACCCTATTAAAAAGAGAAAGGAAAAAAAATAGTTTTTTTTTTTTTAACAACAACTGGGTTTAAACTTTAAACACTATTAAAAAAATTTCAAAACTCAAATATAATATCTCGGCCAATAATTTGAAATTATCGGCCGGAAATTTGAATTTTCAAATTATCTAATTCGTGGGGGACGATTTTTGGTTTTCGTTTGCCTAATCAATCGAAATGCTCTCGAAAAAATTTGATTTTTCGGCCGAGATTTTGATCCATGGGTAGCGGTGGAGGGAGATGTGTAAATGTTGGGAGAAATGGAGGTAGAGGTGTAGGCGGGTGTGGGGAGTTTGTTATGCTGGTGGTGGGGATGGTGGGTTATTGTGGCTGGGGTGGAGGCGAAAGAAGAAGAATTGGCTGCAAAGCCGGGAAACGAAACACCGACTCCGGAGGCAGAAGAAGAAGGGGTCGGGGTCTCCCACCATCGGTAGCATAACTTGAAGGTCGTCATCATCCGAAATGACAATAATTTCTTCAGGGGAAGGGGGAACCACATGCTCGTTGTCGAGGACGACAACCAGTTCATTGTCGTCAGGGATGTCGATAATCGAACCATCATAGGAACTGATAAAACACTTACGAGTGATACGGTGACTCCTCCTCAAAACGTTAAGATGTATTTCGGTCTAGACAGAGGAAGATGAAATAATAATCCAAGGAGATACGGAAGATAAAAAAAATTAGGCGCAATGATGCCCTTTAAATAGTGATTTGCCATGCAACTTCATTAAATAGACTGTTGTAGGTATACTGCCGTCACAGAGAGATTTCATAAATCTCTGTGCTTCTTTATTATGTTGATCATGCGTAATCCACGAACTCCTCTCGAAATATGATAAGAAGCGCACCGCTTTTTTATGTTACCAATGGTGCTTATCATTAGAAGCGACATCATCGATAAATCAACGTGTCATTACTTCTAATAAGAAGCGTCATCACTCTTAAATAGAATTTTCATTGCTTCTAAATAGAAGCGTCGACACTTTAATTACCTGCGATGATGCTTCTTGATGGTAAGCGGAGTTTCATTTTTCTGAATTTTGAGGATTTTAAATCGTGGAGTGTGTTGTCTTTTCGGGCAGTATTTTTCAATATAATTTATTATTGCGGCTCTTCGTATCCCAAAAAAAATGACTGTTGTAGGTGTACTATCGCCACAGAAGGATTTCGTAAATCTATGTGCTTCTTCTTTTTTACGCCGATCGTGCGTAATCTACGAACTTCTCTCAAAATACGATAAGAAGCACACCGCTTTTTTATATTACCAATGGCGCTTATCGTTAGAAGCGACATCGCCGATAAATCGACACATCAACACTTCTAATAAGAAGCGTCATCGCTCTTAAATAGAATTGTGATTCAACCCTTAATGACTGCAATTGATGATATTTCTTACAAGTTGGAGAGGCAACTTTGCGAATTATGACGCAATCCGAAGGGGGAGTCGTCTACCTCTCCACCGTCTTAATGTCTCAGGTGACTGAGTTGTGTTGATGTCTGTCTGTCGCTGTAGATTTTTCTTAGGTTTTCTTCTTCTTTCTTCTACTATTTATTTTTGTAAGTAGTACTTGATAAGAATAAAATATCTTTCGTTTATATGAATTCGATCTCACAGCTTTTTGTTTAAATGAAATAGAGAAGGCCATCGCAGACCTTCTCTTATTTATATGATTCCTTTATTTTTTGAAAGTTAATATTTACAGAGATTAATATGGAAGTTAATATTTACAAAGAAGTAGATTAAATAAAGATTAACTTAGAAAAAATCTAGTCAATGACTTATACGGTAAAGTTTGTCATGGGCGCTTCAAATTTGAAGCGTCATCACTTCAAATTATTTCTTTATGGGCAGGGACGCTTCTTGAGTTTAGCGGCAATGACGCTTCAAATTAAAGGCGACGACGCTTACAATTAGAGGTGATGACGCTTCCAATTAGAAGCGATGGCACTTCAAATTAGAAGCAATGGCGCTTCCATTTAGAAGCGATGGTGACTTCTATTTAGGGCTAGCGCTTCGACTTAGCGGCATTATTATTAGCGGCGTGATTATTAATGTATTCATATATAAAAGCTACCAACACTTCGGAAAGAGAAAGGAAAGACATCAGCAGAGTGCTAGTAATACAAAAACAGAGATTGTATTAATGTATTCATATTTTTAAAAAAAGAATAACAAATTGTACAAGAAATGTTCGGTTGAATCTTTTGGCCTGGGGGACTAATCTGGGCTAGTGCTTCGTAAAAATTTTATTATTCATATCAATACAATCTCTGCCTCGGCTACCACTAATATTCAAAGGCCTCAAGGCACGAGTCGCTTCTTATTAATTGTGTTAGCGCTTCCGTTGGACTACTTGTGACATCACTGAATAAAAGAAGATGAAATAAATAAAAATTTACAAATCATGCATTCGAAGGTTTCATTTATAACTCAAAACGATTTCTTTACATCTTCTTTCTTTGCACATCTTTCTTTACATTGTCTCTATTTATCGTAAATGGGTTTGATTCAGTCCTTGATGAGGTGACCGCAAGCATTCGTACGAGCAAGGTCTTTCTGAAGATTTAATACTATTCCTATAAGAATTTTGAAAGTAGGCTGTTGTACTAGTGCATCTACCTTCTTCCTTTTTCATGTAGACATTTTAAAAAATTGGAATGAAGAGAAAGAAGGAGAAGTGAAAGTGGAGACGAGTTGGCTGAGGAGGAGTTGGATGAAGAAAAGGAATGGAGGAGCAAGGAAGTGGTCTTATAATTTTGGCTCCATCAAGAGACAGACATCATGAAGAAATGAGGGGAGATGAGAAGTTGGAAAAAAGGGTCAATTTGGGACGAGGTTTACAGCAACGGGGGGTCTCGATAGAGGATTCATCGACTGAAATGGGTCGCTAGCGCTTCAACTTTTCTAATCTCTTTATTGCAGCAAGAAGTTTAGCTCTTTACTTTTCAAGGATTCGATCAAGCCTACTACTTAGTTCGTCATGATCTGGTTCTTCCACCATTGGGTTAGGGCGAAGAGATGGAGAAAGAAAATGGGTTTGGAATGAGAAGAATTTGTGACAGGACATAGCTTTTTAGGGAAAACCGATAGGGTTTGAAACATCACTTCGAAATAAATTTTGAGGGTTAGTGGAGGAACTTCTCTCGAATAACGGGCCACTGTTTGATGTTACCCATGGTGCTTGTTAATAGCAGTGTCCTCGCTTCTAATTCGAAGCGTCATCGCTTAAATCACGAGCGGTGACGCTTCTTAACCTAAGTGGGGTTTCGTTTATTAGGAATTTCGAGGACTTGAAAATTATAGACTGTCTTATCTTTTTATGCAGTCTTTTCTAACATAATTTATTCAATGACTGTTTGTATCCCACCAAGTAAAAACGATTCTCAAGGAGTTTCAGATGGTAGATTTTATTGTATTTTCGCCCGATCTTATCCAATATTAATTATTCCAGCGGTTGTTCGTATCCCAATATAAATACCTTATTTCTCAGAAAAATATGAAAATGCTTTAATTATGCCGCTTCATATGCAAAGCGTCGTTTAGAGTTCCGTCTTAAGTTCTCAGCTATCCAATAAAAACCGACTCATAACGAAGAGAAGCGCTGACGCGGCTACAAAGAACAACTGCACTTCAAGTTACAAGCGTCAACCCTCAAATAAATCGAACCGTATCGAATTTAAATTAATACAACGTTTCTTAATTGTACAATTTGTTGTTCATTTTTTTAATATATGAATAAATTAATACAAACTCTGCTTTTCAATGTACCAGTAGCCCTAATAATTATACCGCTAATAATACTGCCCTAATAATTAGAAGTGTCATCTTTTCTAAATGGAAGCGTCAATGCTTCTAATTGGAAGCATCAACGCTTTTAATCAAGCATTGGCGCTTCGGTTGATGGCGAGGTCTCTTCTTGATGCAATTGAAGACATTTCTGCCAAGTTTGAGGGAGAGTCGTCTACCCCTAAATGATGGCTTCTCCAGCGGCTTTGCTAATGTCTCTTCTTCTTCTTTTCTATATTTTTATTTTTTTATTTTGTACAATTTGTTGTTCATTTTTTTTAGTATATAAATACATTAATACAATCTCCAATTTTGTCATTTAAATTAATACAATCTCTGCTTTTCGATGTGCTGGTAGCCTTAATAATCATACCGCTAATTAATATTCAACTCACTTTCATTTTGACATGTCATCGCTTCTAACTCAAAGCGTTTTCGCTTTTAACTCGAGCATTCTAGTATATTTACAAATCTTAACCTTTGGGATAATATACACAAAGGGCCATGTTTTGGGGATATGTGCCATGTGGAATTAAAAACTAACTATATGATGATACGTTCATGGCCTCAAAATCCCTTGCAAGGAAGATTGGAGCCAAATATGATCTCCATCAACTGATTTAAAGCAATCAGTGCTTTTTTCGGTGAGCATATTTCAAAATTCGGTGAGCGTATTTAAATGTACCCCATAAGATATTAGAAAATGTTTAGCAGGGGTTTTAGACAAATAAGTTTACATGATAGAAGTTCAGAAATTCTCCCAAAAGCAAAATTTACCAATATTGTCCAGAATTTGTAGTATGTTTATCAGTCATAGTGACAAATTTTGCTGAAATTCAACAAAACTTTGTGAAATTCACCGAAAAGGGGGTCAAACAAAAATTTTCCATATTCTTTTGTATTTTTCAGCAAAATTTTGAAAATTTTGGTAAATTTTGATATTTTCTTTTTATTTAAATATGCTAGTAATTTAGTATATATTGTAGTAATTTTTTAAAAAAATATTAAATATATTTTTTACATAGTTTTAATCTCCAAAACTTTCCCAATTTTTTTCGGAAAGTATCAAAATTAATCTGAAATGTACCGAAAGGACCCCCACCCGAATATTTTCTGAAAGTAACGGAATTAATCTGAAATGTTCCGAAAGGACCCCCCACCGAAAAAATGAAACTTGTCACTGTGGTCACAGTATCATAAGGTTAACAAAGCACAGTTTAACCAAAAAATACTGTCAAAAGCTGACAACCATGGATTTCTTGAGATCCTCACATCCACGGGATACAACTTTTGACCTTAAAACAACAAAAATCCACCAATGCAAGTGGAAATTATTTTATTAAAATAAATAGAATAAACAAAATTATTCATAAGGTCATGATATATTCCCCCATAAGCTAAAGAGTGACATAGATAAGCTTATGAGAAAAAGATAAAAAATCCACATAGTAAAATTAGATTATCACAGAAAACCCCCTGCAAGAATAAATCTAGCTTTCGAGAACTTCAATTACGTTCGGTAAGCTTGACAACTTATGATCAAGGTATTAAAATCGGTATCGGTCCCGGGTATCAGTTTGCCTGAGGCTGATACGTATCGGCCATTTAAAAAAAAAAAAAAAAGTAAATGTCTCGGTCGAAACCGAGACGTATCAGCGATACCGATACATATCGGTTTGGCCGAAAACCGATACGTATCTGTATCAGCCAATTTTTTATACCTTGCTGATGATATTCTACGAGGAGAGGGGCAATCACTTTGGAAGTCGGATACAAAGGAAATGACAGAATTTTTTATTTTTTTAAATGCAAAATCACCATCACTCACCAAACTATCTTGCACAGCTACGACACAACGGTTCTCTTCACCCTCACCTCACCCACTGCAAGGGTCATAAAAATGGGAAAAAAGAAAGAAATGCCTTCTTCACCATTGCTTCGTTGTTTTAAGTACTCAAATTTTACTCCACCCAAAACTTGACGAGGGAAGCGATAAATGCCTTGATTACTGCCCAAACAGGATTAGTCTCTTCCTTCTTCGATGACTCACTGCCACAAATAGCATTCAACAAAAAGGAAAATGTAATTATAAAGATCAAACATTAAAACCCCAACAAAAGAAAGGTTCTGTAAAAAATGGGCTCAGGAGTGTGAGACGAAGACGACCAAACATGGACACAACGATGAAATTTTCACCATCGATGTATCAGACAATAGATGCTTACCATATTTAGAAGATAACAAGTTTATGACTTGGGGGTCATGCGGCCTGTAGCTCAACTGGAATGTTGACAAGATTGCAACCTTGAGGTTGCAGGTTCAATACCAGTTTACACATTACTTAAAAAAAAAAGATAGTAGGAATACAGAGTGGACAGCTGCAGCAAAAGGATTTCAAGTCTTCCTTTGGACACCCACTTTTGTTGCAAATAAAGAAATAAAAATAAAAAATCATAAAATCAGAAGAGTTTACAATGATAGTTAATCTACTTTACTCTGTTGTAGTTAATCTACTTTACTCTGTTGTGTGATTGATTGACAATATTAATTTAATATAATTTTAGAGAAATAAGTAAGATTTTACATACATTTGCAATCTATGTGAAACTATTTGCTATTAATATTGTCTTAGATTTTTTGTTATTGTGGATCCAAACTGTACCTATGTTGTGCTTTAAAAGCTACAATCTAAGTACGACAAAAAAACAAGAATCTCAATCCCAGCTTGCCCTTTTAAAAAAACAAAAGGAAAAAGAAATTTACAGAACTTCTGAAATCCATCTAGATCTAGATGAACCCAAATATTTTATTTAAAACAGCAAATAAACGTTATTTTCTTTTTTCAACTTTGATGATCAACTCCTTACACAATCCACCAACCAAGGGTGGAGCCAGGAATTTGTTGAAGGGGAGGCAAGCGATGGTCGACAAACGATGTTAATAGTCGTTTCACCACACTTCTTTTATCAATAACAAAGACAAAACAGAATAAGTTATAGTGTTATACAATTCTAACAAAGATGACATGTGATTCTTCCTTTTATCGGTAATAAGTAATATATTAAAAAAAAAAAATTTAAATCATAAACAAACTCACATCCTACTGATAAACTAAACTAACAACAACAACAACAGCAAAAGAATCATGCCTATAAGTGGATGCGAACCATCTGATTGGTGAAAGACTATTACAAAAGAAGAAGAAACGGTTGGTATTAGAGTGAACAAATCGAATGGTTCAAATCTCTCAAAAAGTAAGACTTTTGGACCCATTGCTCTACAATGTAGGAGGGTCAGATCGTTGTGTGGTTCACTGAATACTGATTCAATGCACTCATTGCCTATGCTATAAATGAACAGCAACTGGTTTTAGAAGAGAAATAGGAGGAGAAGAAAAACAAAAAATAAAAAGATTACCTGAAAGAGATTTTTGGCCTAGGAAGAACAATGGGATGAAGAACTCCCCGTCCAGAAGTAAATTTTCTTGCAAAAAGATAGTTAAATAAGATATAAGATTAGAGATTTAGGTTTTTTAGATTTCCAAAGAAAAACCAAAATAAAAACTTACCATTTACTATCCCGAAGATTAGAGACTTAGGGTTTTTAGTTTCCAAATAAAAACGTAAGATTCCTCCCCCCCCCCCCTCTCCCCCTCCCTAATGTGGCTCCACTCATGCCACCAACAAAAAGATCATTTGCAGAAAGGATCAGTCTTATATGCTTGACTCATTACGCATCTTAGGTTTTCTTTCTTAAAACTATATTGATGGGCAAGATTTGATAACTGCAGGACTTAAGGTCATTTGTTTTTCTCTTCTCGAGAACTTCATTGACAGTCTAATTTAGAGTGAGAAGGCCAACTTGGCTAATTCTACGAAAAAACACCTTGGTCCCAAAGCAATATCTGTATTAAAACCCAACTAATTCAGGTGTCTGAAATGAGTTGACCCGAGCAACTTGCCAAGACAGTTAGACAGCCACAGTTCCTCTCACCTTTTGGATTTCTTTGACCTAGTAGTGTAACTATAAATGGCAACTTAGAAGCAACATGATTCAAGTTACGTGCATTAAGAAAAATAGTAACTTGTACCTGCTTATCCCATCTAAAGGAGAGTCGCTTCCTCTCCCAGCGCTGCTTGAATTTTTAAGGTTCATTTTGGGTTCAATCTCAGCTGCCTCTTTGTTGCCAGAAGAAAGTGATTGTTCATGAGTGCTGTAAGCATTAGTAACAATATTGCCCACACGAACATCATTAGGAGAAAGTGCAGACTGTATCTGCCAAAAAAAAAAGAATTATCAAGAATATTATTTTACCCATGCCTAATGGTGCTTGAAACCAAAGCTTGCAGGGGGGGGAGAAAAATAATTAATTAGTTTTTCCAACTGGGTAAATCTTCTGGTCGGGGCTAATCGTGGCAAAGTTGCATTTTGTTAGAGATTTTCTTCAATTACTGAACTTTTGCTTTGTATTTTGAGGGGAACAGCCCTTGTAATCATTGTACATAATTTCTTTGATGCAAATCACTTATTCATCAAATGCCCCACACTCTAGAAGAGAAATTACAATGAAGGTGCACTACAGTTTCCTCCCGATAGCAACACATCACAACTGCTAAATAAAAGAAACTGTTTTCAGGGCATTTTCAATAACTGCCCGGCTATACTAATATAATTTTACTATTGTTACCAACTCCAAATTCTACTATTAATAACTTTTAGCAGACTGAATCATTCCAACTAAGTCAACTAGTTTATCTAAAGCTCCAAAGCATTTTATCTCATCCGCAAGGACTTGAATACATGAGTGAAAAGGTAACAGCAGCCATCTTCTCTTCTTCACACCTTTCTATACCAAGCAGAAGGAATTCCCAAGTTCCTCTCGACTAATTTAATTGTATGCTAACACCGAAACAGCATATTGGTAATAAAAAAGCAGTCAGTAGTTCCACAAATGGGAAAATAATTCAAGCGACTAACACAACTTAGGTGGAAAAAGAATTACAAATTCCAGATTACGGCCATTTGAATACGCAACATTTTCAGTCATATTTTATACAAAAACATCTTTCAATAATTTTTGTTATTCAGATCTATGTTACTTAATTCGCAAGTCGCTTGATTCATTTCCAAGTTTGTAATTCACAATTCGCTACTCCCATGTGAACCCGATTCGCTAGAGGTAGGATGAGATAAAATTTATCTATTGTTGTGTTTTTGTTAAGCTAGCAACAACTAGAATATAATATCTTACATTATCATTTTATACCAAAAAAGCCGCCAGCTTAGTTGGCTAGGTGGGTATGTACTTTGTATTTAAGTGCTCTGAGGTTGTTTTTTTAAAGCATTTTTCTAAAAGGTACTCCAATTCGCCCAGTTCGCCTCATAAGTTCGAATCGAATGGCGAATTAAGTATCACAGATTCAGATCACAGGCGTGCACATACACACACAGAGGAAGGCAGATTAAGGTTATAGACTTGACTTCCTCCTGATCACCTATTAGCAAGAAATCAACAGGGCAGTGAAGTGAAACTCAAAATTTCAACAACGGGCAAATACAACACAGAAAAGTGCAAAACAAACAAAGATGAGGTATTATATCTCACCGTAACACCTGAAACTAGCTGTTCTTGCTCAACTAGAAGATCTGAGTTCTCCGAAAAATTACTGGTGCCTTGTGTCAATAAGTCAAGTGTTGGACTTTTTCCTTGTGTAATGCATCCAAGACTTTCTGGGGAATCTACTCTGTCCAAGTTAACCGGCTCAGACTCTACTTCTACTTTCTTGGTTAGAGGTGTTGTTTGGAGCACTTCTACAGTTTCAGTTGGGCCCTGCACTTCCCACCTTTCATTTGAGCAGAAAGTTGACGTGGTAGAAGATTTGACTGGAAAAATCTCTACTGGATAAACAAATACATTGCTGGGCTCCACACTCATCGCGATTTTGTCTGTTGGACTCATATCTGCAGAAATAGCATCACCGCCATTTCTGGAAAAAGATGATCCATTGATCGGTAGCATATCACTTCCACGATTCACTAACGTCCCATCACTATGATCTGTGCAAAATTTAATCTGATCATCGCAAGGCTCGACAGTTTCATCCTCAGGAGTCACTTTAGCAACAGATGATTCTACAATCTTTTCAGGTCCATCCGGCTCTTCACTAACTGAGATTTCTGCAATTGGATCATTAGCTTGTGTTTGGATTTGTCCCTGCTCTAATAGTTTCCTTGATTTGGCTTCTTTAGATTCTTCATCCATCCATTTGGTATTGAGATATATGCCCTCATGGAAGCTCTGGCTCGGATAACTCATCAACTCTTGGGCTTCAGGTTCAATAAGTTCATAAGTTTTGCTAATGGATTTCCATCCTGAAGTTGAAAGCAATTCTTTATCGACACTCTGACTATCATTCGAAAGGAAAAGTAGTTTGTTTGGGCTTTCACTAATTCCATATCCAATTGTTGATGCCAAAGACAAATCGCTCTGTGGCTCTGAAGAGAGTGGTTCAAAAGATTTTTTATCTGAGCCCTGATCAATATAGTGCTCGTCAAAAGACAAACCAGCAGGCCCAAGAACTCTATTGTCCTGAATTATTTCTCGCACGATTTCCCTTACAGTGTAGAAAGACCCACCTACTTCCTTGTGAGTGAGATTAAGTGAGGGAAAATTTCCTTTGTTCAACGATCGATACCTGTGTGCAAATATCCAAGTAAATCATTAAAAATTTACTTCTACAAGAGATTGCCAACACAAGAAGATCCAACTAAATCATACAAAACCCACTTGTGCAAGAGGAACCAAGTTATGGTATCAAAACTTGGCCGATACCGATATGTATCGGCGATACATATCGGTTTTGTCGAGAACCGATACCGATACCAACCCGATACAAGTATCAGGGTGGTATCCGTATCAGTATCGTTATCGAACTGATATGGGTCAGTATCAGCCAATACTGACAGCTAGAACTATTTCTTCTATTTTCTTTTACTTCTAAAAATAAAATATAAAAAAAGAAAAAAATTATATCAGCTGATACGGTATCAGCGATACTGTGTCCGTAATGGCCGATACATATCAGTCCAAGATGGACCAATATCCGATACCAACACTGACACCTTGTTGCCAACACAAGAAAGAGCATACCAATGGGCTTATCTTTCCTTTTCCTTCAAACCATACATAATCCTGAAAAAAATGTAACGTAACTAATTTCTGCCGAGGACTAGATTTGATGACATTAATATAAAAAGCATGGAATGATAGCGATATATAATTGTTTAATTTATGAATGAGCATATAAATGTTAATGTATCCAGAAGTTATCATATTCATTTCAGACACTAATATAAATCCAAGAATTAAATCAATATTGCACAAGCGAAGACTTGAGGAAAGGAGAATAATTAGGATTAAAATTGGTGGAAAATGAATATTAAAATGTAATTAGATGAACAAGATTAATGGGAGCTCAGCTTAGGCCTAAAAGAAACCCTTACTGTCCCGCGTTTTGAGTCATGTGGCAGATGTTTTGGCCAATCTAAACTGCCCAAGTCGCTAAATATTATATGAGGTTCACCCAGCACAAAAAGCATGCTCGTCTGGGCTGTTTGATATGGACTGTTGTTCATATCTAATGTAAGGTTCATATTCAAGTGCTTGGATTCAATGGTGCGGATCCTCCAACGGGCATATTTTTTGGGCTACACAAAGATTAAGATGCTCTGCCAGTTGGACAACTTGGATCGACAAAAACAGTATGCCAACTGCCAAGTGGTGCCATATGACCCAAAAGTGAAAAGGCGAGGGTTTTATCTTAGGTCTAAGGAGAGGGGCGTCGATCCAATGAAATAACATGAAGATAAACTTCAAGGAACGATAAATAAATGGGAAAGTATGGAAGTTCACTTGGGCAGCCTACAATGTTCTCATTTCATCAAATAGATAATAAACATATCCTGCACAAAAACATACTGGGAGAAAAGAAGAGGAAAAGGGGGCCATAAAACAAAGGAATTGACATCAACATTCATATACATCTACTCTGCGGTTTTTGAAATCCATCCCTTTTGAAACTCCAAATCCAGGGCAATTATAATATCAAAATATAAAGTTGAACCTATAAATTACAATTTCTATGGGCAACATTTAAAATTTGTTAAGTTTCTTTAACAGAAACTCAAAAACGGGTTTAAAGAAGGCTGGTATTTGGTGTTCGACCGATCACCAACATTGGTAATAGGGTCATCAATTCCTATACATAAGGTACCATTTTGGTGTCATCTCGAGCACAGGGCCATTGTCTAGTTTGTATTTAAAGAAGAGTCTAAAACAGATTTGGACAAGCACATGATAGTAGAGAATTTTTCGATGCAATGTTACTGCTGAATGCTAAGTATCTAGATGGCGCCCACCCTGCAGCACCATGTGGAGCCAAAGTGATGACACATGTCCAAAATTGAACAATGGTGACTGGGTCGGTCCCCTAATACCTAACAAATACATTAACACCAAAAAACAGCCTATTGCAGACCCATCATTCATGCAGAGAACCTAAAATAAGGTTGATTTATCAAATAATATAGTTCTTGCAATTGATAAGATGCAGGACAAAACATAAAGGTTCCAGTAGGAACCACAATCACAAAAAATATAAAACAATATTTGATTACATAATCATTTCACATAAAATGAAAACACCTATAAAATGTCATTTATTTTGCTAAAAAATGGCTGAATTAATAGAGTTAAGCAAACACATAATAAATTCAATTACATATCTTCGTAAACTTTTATTTTGCAGAATATGTGGGTGTGAAGCCCAAAATGAAAAAAAAAAACAGAAAAGGAAGACAGGATAAGCATATAAATCGAAATTGATAATAGGAACCTGACCTGAGTGCCACCAACGACACTCGGGTCAATCTCCTAAAGCCAACATTGGCGAATGCATGAATACTGTTGAGCGCAAAATCAGTGACTGATTTGCATGCTCATAAATAACTGAGCACTTCCCAATACTTGACCATTTGGTAAGAAGGAGATTAACCCAAATGCCACCACTAGCACTCGGGCCAGGCAGTGGCAGAACCAAGTGACGGCGAGTGCGGGCAAGCGCCTGGATTCAACCCCCCCCCCCCCCCCCTTTCTTTCTCTCTCTTGAACCCGACGTCCACCACCTCTGGTTCCCAATCTCCTCTCGCCTACGCCGACGCCAGCGATGCCTCATCATGCCAGCTGCCACCCCGGCTCCCCCTCTCCTTAAAAATGATAACTCTTTCTCCTTCTTCTTCTTCTCTCTCTCTTCCATTTGGTTGCAATGCCCTCTCTCTCTCTCTCTGTCTTGGGCTAGTTGTGGGTCCGTGGCAGCGCCCCCTCCAACGCACCCTCTGTTTTTGTTTCTATTTCTCTCTCTCCTCTCCCTCACTTCTACTTTAAACTATAAATCACCCTATCATACTAATACTAATCTCTCTCTCTCTCTCTCTCTCTCTCTCTCTTCTTCACTTATATATTTATATTTTTTAAAAACAAATGTTTTTCTTAGGGTTTCGATTGGTTTCAGATATCGGATTGTTAGGATCGTATTTAAGAAGGCTTGTGATGCTTGTTATAGAATTTTCTCGAATCACAAAATATTTCATCGGATCTCGATCATCATGAACGATTTTCAAGATTGAAATTGGCGATCTAAATCCCTAAACCTTAATTCACAACACCCTAAACCCTATTTTTGTAAACCTTAAATCTCTAAAAGCTAATACCCTAATTCCCTAAATCTCAATTTCATAAACCTTAAATCCCTAATTTCCCAATTCTCTATTTTCTTAAACCTTAAACCCCTAAACCTTAAGCCCTTTCAGAATTCCCCATCCCTCAAGCCCTTTCTCTAATATCGTAAATCCTTTTGCAATGTCCCTAAACCTCAATTTCGTAAACTCAAGCCCTAGTCCCTAACCCTCAATTTCGTAACACAAATCTTAGTCTCTATAAACCTCAATTTCGTAAACCCATGTCCTAGTCCCTAAAGTCCTAAACCCTTTTCCAATCCTTAAGCCCTAAACCCTTAATTATCCTAGTCCCTAAACCCTTTCGCAATCCATAAACCTCAATTCCCTAGCCCTAAACCTCAATTTTTTCAATGTCTTGTTCATAAATATTTCTCTTTTTGTATGCAATTTTAATGAAAAATATGTTTTGTAATACAAATTAGTTTAAATTTGTATAATTTATTAAAAAACTTAATCTAATTCATCTTGCGCCCCGCCTAGATGAAAATCCTGGTTCCGCCGCTGGGGCCAGGTAACTAATACCAACCCCAAATTGAGTGAACACGCGATGATGGCACCAAATGATGATGATGATGATGGTGATGAAGAAACATTAATGTGTATCCATTTACAATTAACAGCAAAAGAAACCATTTTCACCCACAATTGTTCAATGTAATATTCATAAAAGTGAAAAGAAAGACAAAGCAGACCCATCAAATCTTTACTACCAATAAAATGATAAATTTAGAGAAAACCCACTAAAACCTTACAACTTATAATTAAAGCAAAAACCTACCAAATATTTACTACTAATAAAGTGAAAAATCGAGAGCAAACCCGTCAATTCTTTACTATTAATAAAGTGAAAAGTTTAGAGCAAACCCATCAAAGTTTTAGTACTAATAATAAACTGAAAAATTCAGATCAAACCCATCAAATCTTTACAACTAATTTAATAAAGTGAAAAAATGAGAGCAACAAAGAATTACTTATTTATAAAGGACTCCACCATTGTCCTCCTCTCCTCTTTGGTTCGCCGAGTCCGAGTCTTCTTTCCCTTATTAGAATCACTGCATTTAGCTAGGGCAAATGTTTGCCCAACCCAACCAACTTTCACTGCCTGCATACTGCTTAAATCTCCCTACTTTAAAAAAAATAAAAAATCAGCTTATACATATTGTTTATATGTAGAAAATGCAGATTTAACTACTACTAAAACACCAGTCTCTATCTGTTGAAGCACAGATAGAAACCATTTCTAATTTATATATGCAGCAGCTTGATAGAAGAAATATGAGTAGTAATGTATTATGAAGATCAGTAATCTTAGTTTATTTATTTGTTTGAGTAAAATAATATACCTGGATTTGTGGAGTAGGGGAGAGTGGGGAGAGCCAAGTTTGGGGTCTGAGATTGAAAGAGTATCAAAACCCTCAAACCTTGTACGGAAAGACGAGCCGTACACTGGCGGTCGTGCACGTGCCACAATTCTACATGGTTTTATTTTCTATTTTTTATTTTTTTTTATAATAGACCACAATTCTACATTTGATAAACTTTTCAATTCAAATTTCCGCATCTCTGAAAACGCCTACTTTCCAACCCCTTCAAAACCGTTAATTGTTTTGGACCAAATGATAGTGATCGTGTTTTATCTTGGTATTTTATAAAATAAATCTTGAGATCATAGGACGCATATCACACGATTAGTTTTTTATTCCATGCATCTCAAAACCCAAAAAAAATGGCTCTAAAATCAAGTTTGGGCTTGATGTGTGTCATATGATTGAAAGAAGAATTTTTTTAGGAATGTGTGACACATGGATTCAAAAACAATTGTCAGATAAGTGTGCCATAAATTGAAGATCCTTTGGGTAGAAGATAAGAGTGAAAAAGATCTTCATCATCTTATTTGAAACAATTAACAATTTTAATGGGGTCTAAGACTCTAGACCTTGTGGGCTTGAAGAGAAGTGGCGAAAAAAATATAATGATGATCATTTGGGCACCATCATTCGCGCACACCTATTTAGTGGGTGCTCCAGTAAACAAGCAAGCGCGATTAGAGGTTGCTTATCATTTTTGCTTTCTTTAACAAGGATCCAAAACATATTAGTAATGCATCTCAAAAGAAATTAAAAAAAACATATTAGTAATGAAAAGCATGTTCATAGCAGCTTTTAGGGGGCAGGAACTTACCTTATTTTTTTATTTCTTTTAGTTAAATAAATTGTTTTCCTAATCACACCAACTTTTGCTATCTACACGCCACTCTATGTTTTAGTGTTTTAAAAGAAAACAATGGTGTAGGCATAGTAGTCCTCTTTTGTACGCGTAAATATAGCATAGCCAATCCGGTCGCTATAAAGTGGGAACTGTCAATTTCCCTATACCAAAATGGTATTTATGAGCATGTAGATCAAAAAAAGTTATGAGTTACCTTAGAAAATGTATAATATTATTTATGAGCATGTATATCAGTAAAAGTAAAAGTTTGACCAAATATGTGGAGATTGACACATTAACACTACTAAGTGTTTTATTTTTACCCTAAAATGTGATTGGCATTGTGAACTTTGATATAATGTTTACATATGTCTATGTTGGTTGGGAAGGATAAGCTGCAACTCACTTACAAGGTAAGATAGATTGAAACTACCAAATAGTATTAAGCCGACTCTTGATTTATTTTACTATAATAAAATTTTCACTAATATATATATATATATATATATATATATATATATATATATATATATATATATATATATATATATATATATATATATAAAATTTAAGTATCCAGGCCTCTTAGAGCACCCCGCCTAATCCCAGGGGCACATGCGCACCCCAAATTCAACACATGTTGGTCAATACAAGATATAAATCTCTAGGGTGGCCTCAAGGGGGGAGGGGATTCGAACTCAGGTCTCCTGCTTTTGGAAGCAGTTACCTGGCCAGCTCACCTAATCCCTCGAGGTTAATTTCACTAATATAATTGTTACAAAAACATATTTGATCACATGTTTAAGGTAAATACTACGTTGTTAATACCGATTATGCAAATATCTCTAGATTTCTTGTCTCATATCGCGGAGTGAAATCTCATTTAAGTGATTATCGAAGTGGTGGTAGGCCAATTAAAAAATGCAAGGGAGGTATTCAACTATCATCATGCGTCATTAAGAAATGTTGTGGAGCAAACGTTTGAAGTCTTGAAAAAACGTTTTCCTATATTGAAGACTGCACTACCATATTTCTTCTCAACACAAGTTGACATTGTTTAGCTTGTTGTGTCTTACATTACTATATCCGAAGTATTAATCGTGATGACTCTTTCTTGGACAACATTGAAGATACCTTTTCGGATGACAAAGATGAAGACAATGGGAAATAATTGACAGCAAAAATTTTAAATAAAACTCAGAGAGAGCGACGAGAATGGGCAAGTATGAGGGATCAAATGACAGAGGCTATGTGGATGAACCATTAAAACTATAAAATTAGATCTATACTATGACACAATTTATAAACTATTAATTGAACTATGTTATTTAGATAAATTGTCGATGAATGAACTAATTTAGATGTTTAAGTAAGTTAGAATGAGTTTTTTGTTTCATGAATTTGTGATGTTTTATTAGTTGTTCATATTTTCTTAAATCAATTTGTGTCATTGTCTTTTATGATATTATGAATGAGTTTTGTGATATTTATTATTGATTTATATTTTGTTGATATATTGTTTTACTAGTCATATATATTTTACTTATAAATATGTTAAACGATATATTGTGGTGTTTTATTATAGGAATAACATCTTCTGAAAATCCATCTAAAAGGACCAATCTCTGTTGGATAAAAGAAATGTGTAATATCGTCATTGATGTACTTATAGAAGAGGCTGCGAAAGGTCGCAAACTTTATAATGGATTTCATGGGGATGCTTGAAATGCAATTGCAAAAGATATCAAGGAAAATGTAGGGATTAATATCACTAAAGATAATATTTATCATAAATACAAGCAATAGAGGAAAGATGCACTAGAAGTAAGGAACTTTCACTTTAATTATACTAGCTTCGGATGAGACAATAGCAAAGAGATAATAGTTGTCGAAGATTCTATTTGGGAGGATTACTTCAAGGTATATGAGTAGATAAATTTAATATAAATATTAGTTAATATTTTTTTAAAAAAAATATTTAATATTATTGTTTATTATTTCTATTTGAAAATATTTCAATTATTTACAAACTCGCCCGCAATAGAAAGCTTGGCAGAACAAAAAAATAAGAAAATATAACGAATTGGATTTTATAGTTGGAAAAGATACGGCTAATGGTAAGAATGCGAAAACAGGAGTTGATGGGCCTATAAAAGAAACTCAATCTCAACCCATTGATGATTATTACCCAAACTTAAATGGGTTGGGTGAGTTTTCATCTTTTGATGTGGAAGAATTGATTTATGGAAATATGCAAACTCTAGAGTTCGTTAGAACGGATGCTCCTAAGTCAGTTAGAAATGGTGTCATTGGGACAGTTGGGTCAAAACTTTCATCAAGTGATCAAAGGTCTATGCGCAAGAGGAAAGTAAGTGATGATGCAGTGGATGCTTTTGATAACTTGGCAAAGGTGGTTAGAAAATTGACGACAACATTAGAGATAGATAATGAATTCACAAGAGCAAAAGTTTTAAAGGAGGCTATTAAATCAGTAAAGGGTATTAATCGAGAAGATAATTTTGCAGCATTCCAGATCTTAATTCAAGATAAATTCAAAGCACTCGACTTTTGAACCACCGAAGAAGATGAAAGGAAGGACTTTTTGCTTTCTTGACTTTATAGTTGACCAAATCCTTCTTATATTTAATTAGTACATCCGTGAAACAATTAAAGTTTTTTTGGACAACATTTTTTTTTTTTATGATGGTTTCTGGTATTACAGGTGATAATTATAGATGACCATTTTTGTCGATCATTTATGTAGATGGTATTTTTTGTGTCATCATATGTAATAATATGAATTTTTACTTTTTTGTAAACTAGTATAATCATTTTTTGTAAACTAGTATAATCATTTTTTTTTATAATTTATGTGGATAGTCATTTTTGTGGATCATTTTTATGATATTACAGCTATTTTTTTGGTTTTGATGATCTTTTGTGGTATTATGATTTTTTTTTTGTTAAGATATGATATTTTCCTATAATTTCCTACATATGTATCTAAACACAGGATTTGATTAATCTTGCGTTTTCTCAGCTAGCAATGTGGCTATCCAAACAACGAAAAACAAAGGGAAACAAAGGAACCCCATGGTTTCCTACAACTTAGGTTGAATTTTTTGTTCGGTTCCATAATGTTCAAAACCGAAACCAAACAAAAACCCATTCGGTTCGGTTTGGTTCGATGTAGGTAAAATACCTACTTTTTTAGTTTTTAATATATTTTTTTCAGTTTTTTTTTTCGGTTTACTCGAGCTACCCCCTTGGTTTTTAGTTCCAAACCGAAACTAAACCAAATTGGGGTTCAGTTCGATTTGAATCGGTTTTCGGTGTGGTTCGGTTCAATTCGGAAGCCTCGATTTTCGATTCAGTTTCAATGTTCGGTTCAAAACTTGTATCCCTAGTATCAATGGAAAAATATAGAAATATTATTTTACTTTCCTACATTTCCTGTGTTTTTATCCAAACAAGATTGATGGAAAGGAAAAGAAATGTCAAATTCTCGCGTTTTGCAACAAAATTATGATGCGAGAAATAGGCGAAAAATGAAAGTGTTTTCCTCACCTTTGGAAACTGGAAAATCCCCCTAAAATAAAAATAAAAAATTATGATTTTCTCATGAAAACTAAGCATGCTAAGTCACATTAGGTGCATAATCTCTCTCTCTCTCTCTCTCTCTCTCTCATCCTTGTTTCTCTCTCTCTCCGACTCTGTCTCTCCAAATTTCTCTCACACAAAATCTGTTCAAGTTTTGATTTAGTGTGTGACATGTTCATCAACAATATTGTTCTCTTTCTATTTTCTATGTATTATTACCCAATCTAAACGCCAAAGAATGATGAATTCATATTGATTCCTAAATAGCTGGAATCCATCGGATCTATAAATTCATTTTTACCATTTTCTTAAAAAATATCCGAACTAATCGTAGGTGAAATCTTGAATGCAAAATCATGTTCGGCAAAAAATTATGGATATTCTTCAAATTAAAGGGGCAGGCTCTCATGAGAAATATTTGGGCCTTCCCATGTGTGTGGGGAGATCTAAAAGAAAGGCGTTTTGAGAAATAAAGAAAAGGATATGAAAAAAACTTATGGGGTGGAAAAGCAAACTTTTATCTAAAACAGGAAAGGAGATATTGATTAAAGCAATTGCTCAAGCTATTTCTACTTACGTAATGAGTTGTTTTAAACTACCCTCCTCTTTAATCAATGAGATGATGTCGATAGTTGCTAAATTTTGGAGTCATGTTGGCAAAGATAAAGGCATACATTGGAAAGCGTGAAATGAGATGTGTAAATCGAAATTGTGTGGAGGTATGGGATTTAAGAATCTTTCAGCCTTTAATTCAGCAATGTTAGCCAAACAAATGTAGAGGCTTATAAAAAATTCGTGTTCTATCGTTGGGCGAGTTTTTAAAGCAAAATATTACTCGAATGGGAGTAATTTTGAAGCGAAATCAGATGGCAACATTTCTTTGACATGAGCTAGTATCATGTCGGCTATAAAACTAATTGACAAGGGCACTATTTGGAGAGTGGGTAATAGAAAATCAATTTGGGCTTGGAAAGATAGGTGGATCCCATGGGAATCTACCTTCAAAGTGATTTTACCGTGTGTCAGTAATGGGGATAAAAAAGTTGATGAGTTCATATTACAAAATCCAAGGCAGTAGGATGACGAGAAAATTAGGGGCCATTTTGTTGCTGTTGATGTAGAGGAGATTCTAAAAATTCTTTTTCCATATGTTGATTTTGAAGATAAAATGGCATGGGCTTATAACAAAAAGGGTATCTTTTCAATTTGTAGCGCTTACCATATCTCTCGTGCGGTAGGTTCAGAGTCGTGTAACCTTGCTTCATCTAGTAATCTAGCAAATAAGATTTTTTGCTTCATCTATTCCACCTATTTGCGATGTTTGTGAAAACATTGAAACTGTGGAACATGCCCTTAGGGACTGCTACAAAGCCGAGATGTGTTGGTCCTCCTCCCCCCTTGGTGCTTGTTCATACCTTTCGCGACACCTCTCCTTTATGGATTGGGCATTGGACCTTCATGCTTCTATCTGAATAGATACATTGGATGATTTTTTTACTATGGCTTGGGCGATTTGGAGCGAAAGGAATCAGGTAGTTCAGGGTGAAAAGGCTAAAGATCTCATAAATATTGTTGATTCAACGTTTCGTTACCTAACTTATTTTCAAACAACAATTTCAAAGGATTCTATTGGTGTCTCGTGTTCTCCAACCCAATCTGTCAGTGTTTGGGCCCCTCCATCATCTAATATTTTTAAAGTAAATTTTGATGGGTCATGGAGTGTTGTTGATGGTGCTGCGAGTATTGGTGTTATCATTCGTAATAGCTCGGGTTTGGTTATGGGTGCTATAGCTAAAAACTACTCAAATGTCTCCTCAGCAGATCATTGTGAAGTTTTAGCTTGTTTTGAAGTTATTCATTTTACCTCTAAAATAAGGTTTACGAAGGTTGTTTTTGAAGGTGATTCAAAGCGAGTGATCAATGTTGTATTTTGTCTGGAATCTGAAGACTCGGAGTTTTCTATGATGCTTGAAGATATCAAGATTGCAGCTAGTACTTTTATTTCACTTTCTTGGTTGCTTGTTCATAAATTCGCAAATAGTGTAGCGGATAAATTAGCAAAGCTTGGATGTTATCATAGATATAATAAGGTTTGGATTAAGGATGCCCCTCGTCAATGCCATGACCTGATTATTTCTTATTTTTCTAATAATTAATTACATGAGTATCTCCTTTGAAAATATATATATATATATATATATATATATATATATATATATATATATATATATATATATATGATAATAGGAGGTTAATCCCGTGAGAGATTTAGAAAGAAAAAAACCTTTAAAACGGATTTATAAGTTAGAAGGACATTTTAGTTATTTAAAAACATTACTATTTTTACTCTACAATAAAAAAATCTGAGCTGCTCTATAGTCTACCCGCCTTAAAACATTAAGAAGTTACCGAATTTGGTGTATGGTATTTGGCACCCTGACTTGTTCTCCAAAGTAGGTCTTATATATATATATATATATATATATATATATATATATATATATGAAGCCGGTTTTATTTTTCATGGGGGCCGGTCACCGTCCTCTAGGGTCAATGTGGAGGTATACATGACACTCAAAATATTTTTTGGTTGTCACGTGAAATACGGGTGGATGATTTAGATTAATTTTATAAAAAAAAATTTGAATTTAAAAAAAAAAAAACATAAGTCAATGCTTGACAATTTCAATGGTCTACATTTTACAACTCAAAAAACACGTAATGGAGATAAGTTTTCAAAATTAATTTTTTTCTAAAAATGATCTAAGCAATGCAATCAAAGTCCATGTAGCATTGAAACAATATTTTAAATGCCACATGAACCTCCACCTGAAACCTTAAAGGACAATGACTATCTACTCATATGACACTTTATATATATATATATATATATATATATATATATATATATATATATATATATATATGACATATAGTTTCATCTAATATTGCCATGTGATTCAAAGATCATAATCAAAAGATTTACTGTAGAGAAGATTGAGATAAGTAATAAATTTCTATTGTATGATTCAAAGTAGTAAAATGCTTTTAAAACTAAGCACTAAATCTATTTTGGAGACTTACATGGTAGCAATAATTTTGTAAGTCATTGTTTTCAAACCACAACACATTTGATGAAACGATCCTAATAGTTCAAAATTTCGGCCGAAATATTTTAGTTTCGATGAAAACATGAAATTTCAATATTTTTTTTATGCTGTGGGGAAGATTTTGGCTGAAATTCAAAAGTTAAATCGAAATTTGGATTCAAAATTTCAGTCGTTGAAGAAATCCGAGTTTTTTTATCCTTGTCTGCAAGCATCCAAGAAGTGGCCCAAAGTCGGCTAGGAACGGTTTGCTACTTAATTGGCTAAGGCTGGCGTTAGTTGCACTTTTTCTGATAAAGAACACAACAAGCATTTCCACCATAAATATATATATATATATATATATATATATATATATATATATATATATATATATTTGGCTGCCATGAATTAGATGATGGAGTTCGATTTTCGTCCCAATCTTTCAAACAATAAATCTTGAGATTATGACATATCTATCAGACGGTCAGATATTGATTTTATTTGGCACGCATCCCCAAATATATTTGAGAACCCTTTCTCATCATATGCCGATGATCACAATCACTTTTGGGATGTGTGACACATGGAATCAACATGTGATCTCAAGATCTATTATGTAGAAGATTGGGATGAAAAATGATCTCCATTGTCCGATTGAAGGCAATCGACAATTTTTTATGGTGGAAATGCATATGTTCTTCACAGGAAAAAATGATTGCAAACAACAGCACCCATTAGCTAATACCAAGTATAGGGCTCTCAATGGGCCCCACTTTATACGAGCCAAATTTTAAATGGGCTAAAATGATTGGCCCATGCCCAACCTTTTTATTATACAGGCCGGGTTAGCCGACTTAAAAATAACCTAGCCTATACCCGGCCGGACTACTACCCAACCATACCCAGCCTGTCCAATAATCAAACCTTGTTGGTGTCAGGCGGGGCCAGTCCCAGCATAAGCCCAGTCCCAGCATAAGCCCATTCAAGTCACATTTCAAATTATTTTTAGGGTGAATTCGGGTCTAACATGAGCCATCCGACCCTTTGGAGCAAATATAGTTGAGATAAATTACCAAATATACCCTCATTTTATACCACACTAATCTTTTAAAATGAGAATAATATAATAATTTTACTAATATTGACTAATATATATAATGAGATGGGTGTAGGCCAATATATAGTTGCAAATTTTTATTCGGCCTCATCCGGCCAAGCGAAAGTTCTATAGTATAGCAGGCCGGCGGGATTGACTATAAATGCCCAAGCCCGGCCCGACCTGTTTATTAAATGGGCATACAAGTGCATCCCATAGGCTGGGCTCAAGCTTAGCCCATTGCTATCCTAATCAAGTACCTTATATAATTCTAAGTTGAAATGAGTAAAATATTACGTGCTATTAAAATAAAGAGTACCCCACCGACTAAACTTGAAAAGCACTCACATTTGGACGTGCTAATAAAAATAAGACATTTTTGTAGGTGCTTTTTAAGATTTGGCAGTGTAATAGTATACTTTAAGGGCACCTACCTCCTGCAGCGTCGCCGACATCATCGGCAGCATCATAGTCATTGAGTCTGTATGAGAATAAAAGCTGGCCATCGGAGAACCCACTTACGTGTGTGTTCTTCTCAAAAATAAAAAGATAGGTACCTTTCAAGATTGATCATTGACTAACTTGAGTACCGACTTATATGAGTGCTTTTCAAGATTCAGTGGGTGAATTTAAAGGAACCTAAAAATAAAATACAAGAACTGATATTAGGTAAGGAGCTTGTGTCAGGTAACTTCGGTTCAAATTGAGACATGCGCCACATGGGAAAATCATCTGTAGCATCCTGATTTGAAGACCATGATCTAAAGATCTACGACCTCGAAGATTGGCATCCTGATTTGAAAATCATCTCCTATGGCCTATGATTCAAAGCACTCAATGTCAATATACACGTTCAGAGATTTACATGGTTTGCAGTTAATTTTAGAAGGCATTCGACTACTTTGAATCACAGCGAGATGTTTTTTCACCCCCGCTCTTCAACATCATAGAACTTTAGATCATGATCTTCAAATCAGACGACACACTTGATGTTTTCACCTGGCTCATGTCAGCAGTGAAGCTCGAGCCGCTTACCTAATAGCAACTCAAAACACACCGCTACAAAGAATCCACGGACTATGCTAAGGGGCTGTTTGGATCGCTGGTTTATAGATCACCAATTTGATAAATGCCTCGGGTAGCAATCCATTGACTGGAAAAATACACTTCGGACCATCTTCATGGTCTTCTGATCAGAAGCTTGTAAGGGCCTAAAAAGGACCGTTAAACTATGTTTGTTCAACGGTCCATGACATTTCATCGGACGTTGGGAAATCAATTTCCCCATGAAAATCTTGAGTTTAACTATGACAAAAGTATATTTGAATGTAGTAGACAAAAAAATACAGGAAAATAGAAAAAACACCCACACTCTACAGAGACCCAATTCAAATTCTCATTGATTATTGCCTCAATTTCTGAATGTACAATGATGAAACATTACAGCTTCCATAGGCATCAGAGTTCCTATAAAAATGGGTATGCAAATGATAATAGGAAAAGAATTTGATTCACCTGTAACAATACTTTTTTCTCAGGGTCACGGCCGATGTTAGAAAGAAAACCCGTCTGGTAGTAGAGCTCTTCATCTCAAAGAAAACCCTTCTGGTAGTAGAGAGCTCTTTCATCACTTTCTTCTTTACTCAATTTGAGCACAAAATTCATGGAAATAATATGAACAAATCTGCTGTTAGAAAGAATCGGTTCTCCTCAAAACTGTCTGCATGAGCTCTCACTTTGAGAAGTCTTTGAGCTCTGCGAGAAGAGTATGGTCACACTTTGAGAAGTCTTTGGGCTTCCTATCCTCCAAGTGGCTTCTGTCTGTACCCATGTGTTAGTCTCTCAAACTGCTTCTCTTTTACCTTCCTTTTCTTATCCATTTTCTCCCTATACCTTTCCTCTCTCTCCCTCTCGTAAATCCCTTGCCAATGCACTTCTCCCGTCAACGGCCACAACCACCCGTCATTTGGATGGTCATCGTCGTCCGCTTCCTCTGCAAGATCCTCATCCATGCTCTTCAACAGTGTGAAGTTGAAGTACTTGACCCACATTAAACCTGTCCTCTGCTCAAGGGGGTGCTGCTCATGAAGCGATCCAGAGACTGGGTCAATGTAAACGATCTTTCTAGCACTGTGGTAAGCCCATACGTTGACGAGGAGTTCCAGCATCCGGCAGTAACAGTGCCTTTTCTGTGATTTAAATAACAAAAAATCCTGAATATTGGGTGTCTACAGAACCTAAAATATGTACTGTTTAGGGTAAGTAGCTTACCTCTAGCAACGAGGAACCTAGCAAACATGTAACATTGTTGCTTGAATCTTGATTCAAGCTATCGAGTGAATCAGCAAACATCCTGTGTTTCCGTAAAAGTAAAAGTCAACCATATACCTCAAGCAAGAAAGGAAATTTTCCCTTCTTTGTTTTTTGGTTGGATACGATGAAATTGAATCCATGATCTCAATGTTGCAAAAGATTGGCCAAATCCACTAGGGAAAGGAGAAATTGAGATTTGGTTCTACCTCGAAAACATAATAAACTCTAGGAATGATGGCGTTGGCATTGCCCAGCTGTGCAGTTTAGACCAGCCATCACCGTCATCTGGCATAGGAGGGAGTGCTGCTGCGTCCGATGGCAAACCATACATCAGTCGAAAGGTTTCCTCAAATACACGTCTGCAAGAATTTGGAAATGAAGGTGAAACTATGCAAATCACATGTTTGGAAGCAGGAAGACAAAAAATATCAGAATTTAGAATGCAAGAGGCAAGAGCGGTGTTGAGATCTCATAAAGAAGATAAAAAGAGGAGAATCTCTAAAATAAAATGGACAAAACTGTAGTATATAAAATTTAGACTTTTAATCTTACACCATTGAAGTGTGATTATCATTATGCCATGTGGTGAACATCTGTGAACAATCTGAATTGTCCAAGTGGCAACTATCATTGGAACGTGTCTCAACACAAAGAAGTATGCCTATAAGTGGATGTGAATCTCCGATTGATGAACTTTCATATCAGCCATTAAAACTGAAAACAATGGTTGATATTAAAGTCCACTGATCGGATGGTTTAAACCTCCCTAAAATGCCATTTTGAGCCATTTGCACTTCAATCTATGATCTATCACTTTGAAGATACAGATCACCCACGACTTAAACCATTGATGGTGTAAGATCATTTAAACACCATTTTTTGTGTTTACATGACGGTCAGGAGGGTTGGGCCCTAAATTTTAACACCCTGTAATAGCAAGAAAAAGAATCGAAGTGGGAGAGGGGGGGGGGAGGGAAAAAACCACATCTTCACATTAACACATGGTATACACAAGTATATGGAAAAGGTCTACATTTCCACAAATAAATTAGCCCAAAACTAAAATCCACACACCCAATTTGAAGATCAAAGACACTGTTTCTAGAGGGCTGCTATCTCAATATACCATAATACTATCATAGTAACATTGCATCTACAGAAGCCCATAAAATGCTAGTCCAATTATATTCAAACAAAACCTTGATGATATGATTCATGGAATCAAAAAAATCTGAACTACATCAATATTATGATGAATGATTATAAAATACAGGCAATTTTGAAATTGTGAAAGATAATTTATTCCTCCCTTTCAAGGTACAAATTTTCACAGTCGGATGCAGAATTAATATTTTACAATTACACATTCCCAAAGTCAGAAACAAACTGCCCAGAGAAGATACAGGATCCATGTTTATATATAGAAAACATGAAGAAGAGAAACAAATTGTCACTGGTAAAACATACCTACAATGTCCACCATTTAAGATGTCGCACATAGACCAAAAATTTAGATCATCATCCCCTCCCGTAACTGTAGTGTCCAAGTCCAACTGTGCCCAATAGTAGATTGCATCTCCTTTAGTTTCAGCCTGTATAGTTTCTTCAAGTATTTTTCCAGCTTTAACAGACAAAGAAACCTGTTTCAGGATGCATGACACATAGAGCGTAAATTGCCAACAGTACACAAATTAATAAATGAAAACATGACTTTCTGGAAATGCCTCCAGTTAAGATAAGACATGTAAAAAAGCAGAACAGGTACCAGGGAACCACCAACATATGCAAAATACATGAGACCATCTTCATCAGAGATAAGTACCAATTCTTAAATATGAGATGTGTAGGATGGCAGAAGAAGCAGTAATACATCTATACACCTAAATTGCAGCAGGCTGGAAGCTACAGTGGTCTTGGAATTAATTCACAGAGGTCTTGGAATTAATTAATACGCTATTGGCATTCATTGGGTGTTTGCCATGAAAGTCACAGTTGATCAAAGTTGGAAAAGGGGAGATGTGGAATTAATTGATGGTTGGAACAAGAGCCAACTTACTGTAAGGGGGTTTTCAAAGTATCATTCTCTTTGCTTTAGTTTGAGAAATTTTGAAGGCCTCTTGTTATCATTAGGGATGAGGTTTCTTCAGCAAAAAGAGGGTGGATAGCAGAAAAAATAAATTATTCAGTCACTTTGTTTAAGGGGCGTAGTGCAGTGGCATTAGAGAACAAGATACAGATAGAAACTGGTATTTTATAGCCCAAAGTAATCAAATTTTGAAACCTTACAAGAGATGGACAGAGCTAAAGGAATCTTTCCTTAAATTAATTAATGGCAGTTTGCTAGGTATAAGGATGATAAGTGAATGGGTAGATTAGCATTTTTCAGGTCTCATTGGCGTCAAGGACACTATCAAGGAAGAGACTAGAGCACTGTTGCAGGAAATTCAGGTTCTTGGTGAAGTCCTCAGCTGCCATCAATTAAAGGTTAACCATAGACACTCTTGCCGGCCTTCTAGACAAAATTTTCAATTTGTTAGGTAATGTAGCTATTTCTTTATGGGTATGTCTGGGGGGAAAGCTAAGGCAGCATCTGATGCTTGGTCAAGATATAAGGTCAAAAAAAAAATATTAGATGTCGTTTTTTGGGTACACTTATTTTCATCAATTTAAATTATAGAAATAATATAAAGAGGGATAGAATACAGCAACAATGCACATATTAATAAAGATCAGTTATTTCCCAATCCCAACATTTTAATTTAACATGTTTTATCTATCCTCTAGAAGGATTTAATGTTAGTTCTTTCATGTGGTTGCAGCAAATACCCACAGGAAGTTATTTCGATTTACTGATAACAGTTAAAAAGAAAATGATTTTCTAAGGGAGTTTGGACAGAAAGTCTGATTAGATTAGAGTAATGCCGTAATGTCGATGCCCCTTAACTAACACAACCAAAAAAGTCTATCCTCTACTATCCATGGTTAATAATTTGCCCCAAGTCATGATCACAGTTGAAGTAGACTTGAAACAACTGTGATCATGATGTAGGGAAAATTGTTCAAGATCATTGAAGTAGGATAGCCCTGCCTGTCATCATTTGAACTTGGGGGCAGCACCATTAATCTAATCTAATTAGAGTTTTTGTCCGAATGTTCCTAACTCATTTATCTTAAAATTGAAGTTTATTGCTGCTAGCAGTATTTAGTAATTACAAAATCCCATTATAAGGTTACTTTTAGGATCATATATCTACGATACATCTATCAAATTGGGGCCATGCTATATTGTTATGCATACCATTCATTTTTTTGTAAGAGTTCCTTTTATATTTACATCTCTCCTTTTCCTTAATTTTTAATGTAACAAATCACAATATCAAATTTGTGTCTGAGTATTTGAATTTTTATAGGTTTCCATGTCACACTCGCACTTTGACAGATGGAACCTATGCCGGGTATCTCATTTATGCTGCATACAGCCTTATGCTGGGGCATACTTGGAAAACAGATCCCAAGCACAGGCCCTCATTATACTGCAGATATCTCCAATGCCTAGAAGGGAGGGATTTAAAAATGAGAGTAAAAAAAATAGTCACAATGCTAGACAAGACATGACCATAACAAAATGAAGCATTTTGATAGGAGAAAAAAGAAACAAACAAAAGATAGATACAAAACTACAGCATATATAACTACATGAAATAACAAGAAAGACTTACTAAAGTTACTGTGGTAAAAAATACTATAAATTTCTGTACTTCACTTTAATAATCATTTTTCCCAAACAATGTACACCATATTAGCAGGCACCCTGCAAAGAAAATTATCATACCTACCTTTCTTCCAGTAGTACGCCATGACTGAAATCCAATCCAAGGTGTCTTGTGAATGTTATCCACCTTATTAGCAATAGAAAACATGCCTCCAAGTTCACAAAGAAGATCTCTATAGTATGTGTCATTCAAGAATGGAAGCCGAACAACTGCATCCACATCATCTGATTTCGATCTCCGGGCTCTCGTAGACTGAATGAATGGGTTGAATAGTTAATTATGCAAGGAATTCTATAATTTATTGAGCAATTTCACTCATACTGTCAACCCACAGAAAACAAAACAAAACAACCTACACCCGATATTTGAAGACTCCATATGTTTACAATGGAAGTGAATTAGAGCATTTTAAATACATTTTTTCAAATTATAATGCAAGTAGAAAAGAAGCTAATTACTGCAATGCACCATAGCACTAATCTTTCTTTTTCAATTTTCATCCATTTTGTATAGATAAAAATTTCCTGTGAACCTTTTATCAGTTAGAAAACTCATTGAATTGTTTTGTGACTTTTATCCTTCTCATTGAAAGTTTCAGGATGACGAAGGAGAGGATTGGTAGAGGACATATGTTGAGAGGCTTGTATTACTTAGAATGTCAAAGCTGCTTAATATACAGATATCTCACCTACTAGTGGCACTACCTTTGAAGTATTTGGTTTCGTCTTTGTCTTCTTTATCTTCTATATATTGTGAGGTTTATCAGTTAAGTAAACATTGTAGAGCCGCGTTTCCACATCATGTAGATAAACAGAGTTCAGTCTATCCTTCATTAGTACATTATGATATTTGGGAGCCCGATCGGGTTCCTAATTTACTCGGGTTATTTGGGCACATTTATCAATGATTGTTCCACAATGGCATTGTCATAAACTTATGACAGATGGTTCAGGAACTGTTTCAATTTTCGTATATTCCATACTGAATAAGAAATCAATTTGGTATGATTGTGCGTATTCTTAGAGCCAAAACTGGAGAAGGGTATATGTCTTGTCTGTTTCAATCTTATTCTGAGCAAAATGGAATATTGCATTAAACTCCTTGTGTTCATACCCCTTAGCAAAACGAGGTTGATGAAAGGGAAAATAAACATTTTGACAGGAGAAGCCAAGATCGAAAGCCTTGGATTTGGGCCGCAACAGAATTTCCGGCGCAAAAAGAAACGAAAAAGGGAACCAGAGCTGATATGAACATCTACTCAAGCGAAGAATAAATAACTGTTGCATGCACAGTCGATCGATCGATCCCATGCGTCGATCGATTGATTGTGGCCAGTGGAGAATTTAATTTTGGCAAAATTATGTTTCTCAGTCGATCGATCGAAGGTAGTTTTCGATTGATCGAATGTGAACAAGGAATTTCTACACTTTATATATATATATATATATATATATATATATATATATATATATATATATAAGTCGATCGATCGAGTACCATGTTCGATCGATCAATCGCTTTGTGATCGATCGATTTTTTGAGTGGGCTCCGCCAAAACACGGAATTTGTAATTTTTGGGCAAACTTGTCTTTTCTGGGAGTTTATTTGCTTTAGGGTTTTCGTTTGTGAGGCCTCCTATATAAGGTCTCTAAATAAACAATGTAATTAGTTATTATTGATTATTAAATGAAAGAGCTTTTAGCTTTTAGAACTTGAGATGAGTTTCCTCGAAGAGTAAATCTTCTTCTCGAGAAGGGTTTGGTGTGAAGCCAAGGGTGCGAAGCCCACAATCTCTTTGATTTATCTTTCACTGCCTTTATTTTGTTCCCATAAATCCTAAATTCAGCCATTACTCTTTCAAATATTCAGAAAGTCATAAACTCTAGCTTTCATCTGAACCGTTGAATCGACCCGACTCAATATACTCAAAACCCCGGAGAAAACCAATGATCCCATCATTGAACTAAGAGCGCCCTAATCTGGAAGCGGCTAGAGTTCTATCTCTAGGATCTTTCTTCCGCGAGACTAACGGATCTAGTGCACGGACTGGACCCTACCCAAATCTACACTATCTTCTATGAGGAAAACCATGAACCTTAAGGTATTACGATTATGTATTGATGTTCGCTCGATTAATTTAGTTTAATTTCGGCCAAACATTCATTTCATATTCATTCACGTAGTTCAGGGTTTTGTCCCGCATCACATTTGTTGGAAGTTGTGTGTGCCTTCTTTAAGGAATATGCCTAAACGTTTTTGGGGTTAAGCTATGTTAGCAGTGATGACAACATGAAGATAGATACTTTAAGAAGTACCTAAGAAACAATTTCAGATGAAGGATCTTGGACAACTTCGATACTTCTTAGGCATTGAGGGTGTCATATCCATGGCAGACATTAACTTCTATTAGAGGCAATATGTCATTGATATGCTAAAAAAAGACTAGGAAGTTAAGAGCCAAACCAATTGATGCTCCCACGGATCCAAATCACAAGTTGTCAATAGAGAAAGGACATCTAATTGATGATCCTCGCAGATATTGCAGGCTAGTCAGCAAGCAAACTATTTGACTGTCACTCATCTAGATAATCTGATGCCGATAACTTGTGATATGCAAATAGGTCAAGCATAAGATACTGTACATTTCATATACGTAATTTAGTTATATGAAGAAGCAAGAAGCAAAGTGTTTTTCCAAATCCAATGCAGAATCCGAATATAGACCCATGACTCACATTATGTGTGAGCCTCTGCGGTTGACCTTGTTGATATCAGAAATTGGGCTTAGAGTTAATGGAAATGTAGTTGTATTGTTATAATCAAGTTGCTCAACACATTGCCAACAATCTTGTCTATCCTAGAAGGACCACGCATATTGAAAAGGTAGAGAAGCACCAACAATCTCATATCTCAAGACAGCAACTTGGACACTTATCAGCTCCAAATAGACATTTTCACAAAAAGCTATTATGCAGTCACCACCAACAGCAATTGTCATCATCACAGCCGTATCCCATCCATTAGAGATCGGCTTTGAGAATCCTATTTCTCCACACGTTTCTGAGCAGCGCTAAGCTCTTTGTAACTTTGCAATCCTTCATATCTCTTCTTACGACATCCCTCCAAGTGATGCAGGATAAATCGCACACTAACCCTAAAATAGCATAAATCTCGCACGATAGGAGATAGGGTTCTCAATCTTCAATTAAAACAAAAAAATAAAAGAAAAAGATAGAAGAACTTCGGATTTGCTCCAAAGAGGCTTTTCGGCTTCGCACCAATGACAACTTTGAAGCATCATTCCTCAAAGGCGAAAACTCCTCGCAAGTTTTCTACAAAAGATTCACTCTTTCACAAGATGCACAAAAGCAACCTTAATTTCATTAATCATCAACTCCCAAATAAAATCTTTACATGCCTTTATATAGGCTAAGAAAACCCTAACTAAACATAAAGTTCAAAATAAGGAAGTTCTAAAACAATTAAAACTCTAATGACAAGTTTTTTGCTTAAAATTCGTATAGCCGCCAATTTGCGGACGACTTTCACAGACATCCGTCATATGACGACGAATGTCCATCCTCGACGATGTGCACAAAATCAGAATGGTGTCTAAATCACGGATGTCGGTCCAAAAGTCACATACGTCAGTTTAGAATCCACGGACATCCGTTCTGAAGCCGTAGACGTCTGTCATATGTTGACAAATTTTGTTTCATTTTCTTCTTTCTCCCTTGCTTTCTCCTTACACTTTCCATCCGCCTTGTACTATGAGATGTCCCCATCAATTCTCCCTGAGTGGGAGAAACTCATCTCCGATGCATTGTAGAATCCACGCATGGCACACTTCGGAGGCTCAACTCTTGGCTTGCCTTTCTACATTGTGAGATACTCATGATGTTTTCCTGCATTGGTAGTGAAGTTTGTAAACTCTACAATCTCCTCATTCAACCTTCTCTCATATTGCACAGGTAGGGTACGGGTTATGAATTGGTTAAATGGGTGTTTGGTTCAATTGTTTGAGCAACAAGGAATGGGTCAAAGGACATAGTTGTTGAACCTAGAATAGGTGTAGGATCCTCTACCGCAACTATCAGATGACCACCCTTATCTAGAGAAAAATATAGACCTCCATCATTGCCCTTTTTAAGATCGGAAAAAGTTCCATATGCTCGGGACTACCCGAATCAACACAAAATTGTCATTATTAAAAGCATTAAGTGTTAGTAAAATTTTGTGAATTTCAATCGTTAATCTCATCCAAGTTAGAATGATGACATGCTCCTACTGACTCTAATGACGCCTGCGGTACGAACACACTACCAACGCTTTCTTCGGGAATAGAAAACTTTCTAACACAACCTACTGTTTTTACAAGAATTTCATCCTCCTCATCACTTGGCATTTCAGTAGGTTAATAAACTTCTACTCCTAACTCATTGTCATCTTTCTCGTTATCCTCCTGAATAAGCAAGGTTTGGAATTTACTGGGACATTGAGATGCAAAGTGACCAAAGCCTTGACACTTATAACACTGTTGTGGTGCACGCTTAGAATTCTCGATCAATTTTCCTTTATGTTTGTCAATCTGAGGATTCACGGGTTTTGAGGATTGACTACAGGTATTATTCACCTTTTCAATAGGACTAGATCGAAAATTGGGATTGGAGGAACTAGATCGCCCACTGGTTGGAACGTCGAGCTATCTTTCTAACTGTTGCACTCTAGCATAACACTCTTCTAAATCTTCAACAGAATGAGGGATGAGTTCTTTTCGTAGCTCAGGACATAGACCAATGCGAAACCTAGATAAGGTGACGTGTGAACTCTCATAAGCTCTAACACAATATAAGTACTCCTCAAATTTGTTGATATAATCGACAACAGACATGTTTCCCTGTTTCAAACCATGTCATTGATCCATGAGTTGTTGGTTGTAGGAAAGGGGAACATATTTATCATGAAGTTTCTCTTTCATGTTCGCCCATGTGGCGATGGGTTCGTGTTCGAGAGCTTCTCGACGTCGTTCCACACTTGCCCAATAAAGTTTGACTTGTCTCACGAGCTTTATTTTCGCAAACCATACTTTTCGCTCATCCGACATATCATACCAATCGAAAAAATGGTCCATGGCGGCTGCCCAATCTATATAGATTTTTGGGTCCATCTTTCCTTCGAAAGTGGGAGCATCAACTTTAACCGACTTTGGAACTCTGTCATCTGAGTCGGGGTGATTTTCACACCTAAGAGGATCCTTCCTTCTCTCATTGAAATTAACCCTATGATGTTCACCGTGAGTCGATCTAGACAACTCTTAAAGTTGTGCTGCTAAATCAACCTGCTGGGCATGTTGGTTTTGCAATTGGGCTTGTATGGCAGCCATCTGGGTGTTAAAACTCTCTATGAAAGCATCTAACTTTTCTGAATTCATGGTGACACTCAAGGTAAAAGAAAACACTAACACACCTATATGCAATTGAAACCTAAAACTCAGTATGGATACTAACAATCCTAAACTAAAATTGTGCTCTGAAACCAATTTGATGCAGGATAAATCGCACATTAACCTAAAATAGCGTAAATTCTGCACAATAGGGGTTAATTAAAATAAAAATAAGATAGATCTTCGAATTCGCTCCAAAGAGGCTTGTCTACTTCGCACCAACGACAGCTTTGAAGAATCACTCCTCAAAGGCGAAAACTATTGGTAAGTTTTCTACGAAAGATTCACTCTCTTGCAAGATACACAAAAGCAACTTTAATTTCAATCATCATCAACTCCAAAATAAAGTCTTTACATGCCATTATATAGGCTAAGAAAATCCTAACTAAACATAAAATTTGAAACAAGAAAGTCCTAAAATAATTAAAACTCTAAATGGCCAGTTTTTTGCCTAAAATTCGTGTAGCCGCAAATTTACAGACGACTTTCACGAACGTCAGTCATATGACTATGGACGTCCGTCCTTGATGATGTGCACAAAAACATAATAGTGTCTAAATTATGGATGTTCGTCTGAATGTCACGAACATCCATTCTGAAGCCACAGACGTCCGTCATATACTGACGAATTATGTTTCCTTTTCTTCTTTCTCCCTTGTTTTCTCTTGTTTTTTCCTTACACTTTCCATCCGTCAGATGTCCCCATCAACAGGTCCTCATTGGTCTTCCTCTTCTTTTACTTCCTTGTGCTTGTAATAACTCAACCTTTCGTACAGGGTCTGCTTTGTGCCTCTTATGAACATGCCCAACCCACCTCAAGCGACATGCTGCTTTTTTTTCCTTTATAGATGCCATTCTAAAATTTTCTCTCATGCCCACGTTCCGAATTCTATCCTTTCTTGCTATACGACACATCCATCTCAACATGCGCATATCGGCTACACGTACTATATCTTCTTGTCGCTTTTTCGTAGACCAACATTATGCATCATACAATATGGTAGGTCTAACCGGCGTCTAATAAAAACGCCACTTCAATCTAAGTGGCACTCTTGGGTCGCACAATAGTCCGCTTGCTTGCCTTCATTTCATCCAATCTACATTAATCCTATTTGAGGCGTCCTCTTCAAATCCACCATCCAATTCTAATGTAGAGCCTAAAGAGCGGAATCTATGGCAACGTGGCACTGAATGATTTCTATTTTTACTAAATCCTCCTCCAAGAGCAGTAATTCATAAAAATCCAATAGTATTAAGAATAAAAGTTCATTATCTTCATGCAACATCAGATTACCATCATCAAACAAGTATCCCAGCACACAACAGATAACTATTACCAACGAGCATTCAAACTTCACGATATAGAGGATCAGACAATAGAGAAATCAGTGCCACGGTTGGAGGTGATATGTGACAATCACAACTCCAAAACTCCCAACCATCTGTGAAGATGTAGTACCAAAACATGGAAGGGAAATGCAGAGATAGTTCTGAAGTTCTGTGACAAATGTTGCTCGAATCGCAGATCTGAAGTTCTGAAATACATGCAGTAACTGAAGAAAACCGAATAACATCACACGTACCATCACGACTCACAAGAATCAACAGATCTCTCTCAATGTTTCACCAATGCACACAAGACCACTTTTAGAAGATGACAGAAGTAATTATGCATCTCCTGACCATAGACCACTGCTGTTGACTAGCACCGAGATCCCAAAATATATGAAACGGCCCGAGATTGGGAAAAAGAGCAAAATCAATCGAAATTCTATCAACAATTTTCAAATTTGATGAAACCGCATCCATTAGAAGGAGAAATGAAAATACAACAAATCTCAGTTTCTCATCTCCCAGAAAGCAGCACCACAAAAAAGTGAATCAAGTGAAAAATCTATGATCCTTCAGATGCCTTTGAAACAGCCCCTCAAATTTCATCTGCAAATGCCTTCGACCCGAGAGACAGTAATGATGAATAAAAAAATCGAAACAAATGATATTAGTTTCAATCCATTTGAGAGGTCAAAGTTAACCTTGCTGATGTCAGCAGGACGTCAGCATAGATGGTGAACAAAGAGTTGTTGGAGAAAGACATGGACCACCATAAAGAACCAACGCGCCAAAAGTATGATGCACAAAGATCCAAAGGAGCAACAATGTGCAGAGCATACATCATACGGAACTAAACAAAGAGCTAAAATAAAGGACACACGAGATCGATCTGCTCTGCAAGTTGAAATATATACGCCAATAACTAAAGATGAGAAATACACATTTAGGGTTTATTAGAGAAAGAAGGGTAAGGGGCGAGAAGAGACACTATACAGACTACATCGTATTCAAGCTGATCTGAATTACAAGAAACTAGCCCTCTATATAAAGGGCAACATAGACACCTAATACATCTCTACTCAATGCGGGACTAAACCCACTATGCATACCTTTCAAATTTAAGTATCCTATGCTACTCACTATCACACATTTACATACATAATACTATTATATTTTTATAGTACCTAGGTTATCAATAACTAGGACGACTGAATCGAAAAAACAATGTTACACTCCATCCATATTACAGGAAGAAATCTCTTCAGAAGTGGAATCTGACGAGTTCCTAAAGAAACTAATGCAGCCATCCTTGAACTTCTCAACACAAATAAATGCTTACTGGACCCGAATCGGATCAGAGTCAGATATAAAAAAACTGCTAATTATATCAAGCAGACCTGAAAAGAGAGGTAATATGGTAAACCTACTGAACCAAAAACAACAAAGCACCATCAATAATGATCAATAAGACGAGTTGGATTTTAATTGAAATTTAAACCAAATCCAAATAAGATGGATTTGCGCTTCAAAAAATTCTTATGTGTGAGCTGAACAAGAAACACAAGATCTGGATGCTTTATATTTGCCCGAAAAATAATTCAAAGCCCACACTAGATAACTTTAATAGATTCTGAAAAATTAGTGACAAGACCTTCAAAAAATAACCTTCTTGTAGAAAATGGATGGCATCATCCATATTGCTGTATGGCTCTCAGACATTTTTCACACCCCCTAAAAGCTTCGCAAACCTCTCCAATCTCTGGTTTAGCTATGGAGAAAAAGATCATTTTCTGAACAAGGATCTAGGGTTTCTGCTTTGAAAGGTGAAAAGAAAAGGAAAAACAAAACTCTACAAGAGAATAAAAAAGACGGATGTTTAAGAAAAGGAGAGGCTAAAATTAATCTCTTGAAAATGTGATTTAGCTTATAAAAAAGCCAGCAAGAACACAATTGCAACCAGTACACTTGAGAAAAGAGAAATGCCCATATGGCAAACAGTTACCCCAATATTAGATCACTAGCAATATGAAGTTTGTGAATCCAATAACAAATTAACAACGCCTACGTGTCCAGCATATATAGGCATTGGATCGAAGAGGACTCTTTATATCCTGGATATCTCACAAAGTCAATCCAGCTTGAAAGTTTATTACAAAATTCAGAGAGATAGACTAACGCGGGACAACGACCCTAAGATCCATGAATGCCCAAGATATGCTAATTTTCCGAAATTAAACTAATTAATTGAGCAATTAAATCACAAATTACAGCGATACCTTGGGTTTCGCAGGATTCCGCTTAGGTGACCATGCTCAATTCGCATAGGGTCCAATCTGACGCGCGAGATTCATTAGGATGGCGGAGAAGGCGATCCGAGAGATAAAACTCTCGCTTCGTCTAGGTCAAAGCGTTGGATCATAGTTCTTCGTGAAATCAGGAGTTCCTCGCTAGAGCTTTGAATGGAAACGATCGATCGGCACAAGTAGAACAAGCTCGAGCCCAACAGCGGTCGTAGATAGATGGGTTAGGGTCGAATTCGATACACGAGGAATGACGTCGAGGTTGTCCTAGATCTAGGGTTGGGAAATGAGAAAAACAATTAAAAGGAGAAAGTTGGGTATGGAGATTATGGGGAAAATAGGAAGATCAAATAAGAGCAAATGGAAAAGGAGAAGATCAAAGTAACATGGGCCTTACACCCTTGGCCTCACACCAAACCATCACTAAGAAGAAGACTCACTCTTCAAGCTCCTCTCAAGCCAAATGCAAATGCACATTTTCATTAAATTTTCAAGTACCAAAAATGGCTTACAAAAGTATACTTTATAGTAACTACAAAGGGAATAATCCCTAAAATGACGAAGTACGAAATTACCCTAATTGATAACTTACAATTAGACAAAAAAGCAATAAAATCCGGACAAAAAGGGCAAAATACGTCACTTAAGTCGCAAAGCGGAGATTTCCACGGACGTTCGTCGCCTATCCATAGACATTCGTTGCGCATTAACAGTGCGACCCTTTAATTCCGGACGTCCGCCCAAAGCCTTCGGATATCCGTCACCTAATGACTTTTTGTGCCTCATGGGTTGATCTCTAGGGCCTTTCCTCGATGGATCTTGAGGCTCCATGGTTCCTCCACCGCTTATTTCGTCGGTACACCTGGTACGGGTCCCCATCAATTCCCTCGAACCCAAAAGGTTTCATCTCCGATGAAACACACATGTAGTACTGGTCCCAAACAGTGAAACTCCTTGCAACTAGCCCAAGCAATCGGTGTCGTATGATCCTCACCTCGGTTGATTGTGTCAGGGCGCACGCAGTAAACCTCTTGTCGACGACCCAACAACCCGGCTTGCCAACCCACTACTAAATATATATGAAGTTTCCCATCAACTCTCCCGGACTTGAGAGTCTTCACCACCGATGAAGTGTGATTGTGATATCGGTCGGAAATACATGAACTCAAGCGGTGAACTCTTTCATGATTGGCCCATGCACTCTTGGAGGTCGACTTACCAACTCTCTCTATCTCATAAGCCAGAAACTCTCTGCCACGGGTGAAGGCCACCAGATCATTCGAAATTTTCTTGATGACCTCGCTACTCATCTTGCTCGGAGAAGGAAAAGATAGGGTTTGTGGAATGGGGATTGGTGCACAAAGAAAGGACGTTTGAAAAGGAGTTTTAGGAAGTCGGGTTGAGCCTAGATGAGGAACTAGGTCTTCCACATTAAGTGTTGAACTAACTCTCATACCTTGAGGTAGCTCAAGCACATAAACCTTTGGTCCACTCCTTGCCACCATTCTAAAAGATTCAGCAACGCAGGTTTGGGACTTCTTCACAATCCCCGATGGGAATCGTTCAGGCCTAACCCGAACCAATTCATGGCCACTTATTTGGATTTCTTTGAAGCTCACAGACAAATCCACCCATAATTTGTAATCTTCATTGCACAAATTAATTTTAAGCGTAATTTCGGCATGCAATGCAGAATGAGACTCAAAACTTAACTCACAACAAGACTCGAAATGTGAAGCGGTATGCAACTCAAGACTATAATGTGTATGTGTATGACGGGGAACATCAAGAAAAAAAAAAAAGAAAATTTACGGTTCACGATGAACAGTGACGAACGTCCGTGATGAACACTGACGGGCGTCCGTGATTTTGCCCCCTATCTGTCCGTAGGTCACGGACGTCCATGGGGCACTATGGACGTCCGTGGACATCGTGACAGGACTTCTAATTTTGAGTTTTTTGTTGCAAAAACTTTCTTTTTTAGTGTTTTATTAGTATTAGGACTCTTTATTTCGAGTTTAATTATTGGTGGCCTATATATTGAGGCTTGTAAAGACTTTTTAATTAGTTATTGAATATTTTGAATGCTTTATGCTTAAATATTCTTTGCCTGAGATGGGTTTGGTGTGAGGCCAAGGGAGTGATTCCCAAAAGCCATTGTTATTTGCTCTATTATCTATCACTGTCTTCTTTAAATCTTGTCTTTTTTATCCCTGGTTGTTTTTCCTACATTTTAACCTAATGATTTCTTGATTCCTAAAACCATAAATCCCTTTCAGAATCCCAAATCAAACAGAGCCCAAAACCCTTTTCTAAACCATAAATCAAACCATAAGCCCATTACAAAACCACACACCTATTTCCAAATCCCTAGTTAGAGCCTGCGAATCTACGTCGGATCGAAGACGAACACCCAAGCCTGGAAAAAGCTAGAGTCCTATCTCTAGGCCGATCTCGCCTCAAATCTAAAAGTACTTGCGCATCGGACTGGACCCTACCTGGATCTCGTGTGATCTATTCATCAAAATTCTGCAACCCTAAGGTATCTTAAGATAATTTTGTGATTAAACGTGAATTATTTTATTTAATTTCGGCCAAATTGCCTAAGAAAATCATATTCCGCATTTTAGGGTTCCCGTCCCACGTCAGTTTTGGTATCAGAGCCCTAGGTTTTCTAGGTTAGGGCATCCTTGCTTGTCATATCTATTTTATTGCATTGTTTTCTTTTGTGGGTCCATATTGCATTCCATATTAGAACCCTAATAGACCTTGTGATCACCATGGACTCGAGTGCGATTCTCAATGCCCTTAACGGTATGCGAGAAGAATTGGGTGCGATTAGTGCACGTTTGAATACTATTGAGCAAGCCCAAACATCCCTAGGAGTTGGTAATGATAGATTACGTGATCGAATCAACCAACTGGAAGCGATGGGTGGGCATTAAAATCAGTATTAAGAGCGTGAATGTCGTCACTTAGAACGTAATGGTCGCCAAGACAATCAAAACCGTAGGGATCATCGTAGAGATGACTATGACCCCGAAGTTCAACTCCTTAAGAACGTCCGAGTTGAGATTCCGACTTTCGATAGAAGAATGGACCCTACCGTCTTCCTCGATTGGCTTTCTGACATGGACCAACACTTTGATTGGTATGCCATGAATGACGACCGTTGCGTTAGACTCGCTAAGTTGAAGTTGGTTGGTCAAGCTCGACTTTTCTGGCTCAATGTCGAGCGCATCAAGGTGAATGCGGGTTGTCCTCCCATTACCCATTGAGACGACATGAAGGAACGACTTACTGAGAAGTATGTTCCTTTATCATACCACCAACGCCTCCTCAACCAGTGGCAGAATTTACGCCAAGGTGGTATGCCTATGACCGATTACATTGCCAAATTTGAAGAGTTCATGATGAGGGCAAAAGCATCTAAGACCACAAATCACTCTCTAGATTCGCGGATTGCGACTTGAATTGCAAAAAGAATTGATTTCTCACCCCGTAGAAACTCTTGAAAGATGCTATGCCGTTGTGCAAGATCTTGAACGGTACTTGAAAACTACGGTGGTGAAGAAGACCGAGCCATATTATAATGGTCAACAATCCGGTGAGGGACGATTCAATCCTCCTCCCAAACCTACACAACCCGCCCCTACCAATTCGAGGTTTGAAAAGGGAAAAAGTGTAGTCGGAGACTCCTCCAGGGTTAACTCTCAAGTGCTATAAATGTCATGAGATGGGACACTTTGCCTCCCAATGTCCTACGAAAGAACCCCAAAGGACTCTCTTCATTGAGGGAGAGGAGGATGATGAGGTAGTGGTTGAAGAGGAAGTATTTGAACCGATTAGCACACCCAGTGATGAAGAGGGTGATGCTATTGGTCATGCTTTAGTTGTGAGGTGTGTCCTTGCACAACCTCAACGGGATGAAAAGGATGACTGGCGAAGGGAGAACATCTTCCACACTTACGCCAGATTTTGTGAAAAGAATTATAGGGTCATCGTGGATAGCGGTAGTTATACTAATGTTATATCAACTCATGTCGTACGCCGCTTAGGGCTTACACCCGAAGCCCACCCGAGACCTTATAAAGTCGCATGGGTCAATTCTTCATCCATTCCCGTGTCGAAAAGGTGTCGCGTACCGATTCAATTAGGTTCTTATTCGAACACCTTATGGTGTGATGTGGTGTCGATGGATGTGGGCCATATCATTTTGGGAAGGCCGTGACTCTTTCTGGTCGGTGTCGATGGATGTGGGCCATATCATTTTGGGAAGGCCGTGACTCTTTCTGGTCGAACAAACATATGCACGTTCATGCATAAGGGCAAAAAAATCACTTTATACTCTTTGCCTCCCAAAGCACCATCGACCAACACAGTCAAAAAGAAGGGCGAGTCTTCTAAATCCATTAATATTGTGAGCCCTTCTGAGTTCGAGAAAGCATCGATAGAAGAGAGTGTGGTGTATATAGTTGTCACCGTAGAGAGTGCTCCCGAGTCGGTGAGCGAGTGTCCCAAGGAGGTTGAGCCGATTTTAAAAGAGTTTACGGATGTCTTCCCTGAAGACTTACCAAACGAACTCCCTCCTCTGCGTGATATCCAACACGCAATTGACTTGGTTCCCGGATCTACCTTACCGAGCCTGCCCCACTATAGGTTGAATTCGGTTGAGCACGCCGAGTTGACTCGGCAAGTCAATGAGCTCCTTCAAAAGGGGTTCATCCAGAGGAGTCAGGTGCCGACTCCGCCTACTCACTCTTAAGAAAGATGGTACGTGGCGCATGTGTGTGGATAGTCGTGCAATCAATAAGATTACCGTTAAGTATCGGTTTCCCATACCAAGGCTCCATGATATGCTCGACATGATGGTTGGTGCCACTATCTTTTCAAAGATAGACCTTAAAAGTGGCTACCATCAAGTCCGCATCCGCCCCGGTGGTGAGTGGAAAACAGCCTTTAAGACTAAGGATGGTCTTTACGAGTGGATGGTCATGCCTTTTGGGCTTTCTAATGCCCCGAGTACTTTCATGCAACTCATGGCCCAAGTGTTGAGGCCGTTTCTAGGCAAATTCCTTGTTGTTTATTTCGATGACATCATGATCTACAGTCATGACAAGGAGCAACACTTGACCCACCTTAGGTTGGTTTGTGAAACCCTCAAGGGCGAGAAGTTGTTTGCCAATCTCAAGAAGTGCACTTTCATGCAACATTCCGTTGTCTTCTTGGGATTCATTATCTCGGCCAATGGAATGGTCGCGGACCCTGAAAAGGTGAGAGCCATTGTGGAGTTGCCAGAACCTAAGAACATACACGATGTCCGCAGCCTCCATGGTTTGGCTACTTTCTATCATCGCTTCATCAGAAGCTTTAGCACCATTATGGCCCCAATCACTGATTGCATGAAAAGGGAGATTTTAAATGGGGCAAAGCGGCGACAAAAGTCTTTGCCGAGATCAAACAACAAATGAGTAGTGCACCCGTCATGCGCTTACCGAACTTTTCCAAAGTCTTCGAAGTCGCATGCGACGCATCGGGTGTACGCATAGGAGGAGTGCTTAGCCAAGAGGGTCACCCTGTAGCCTATTTTAGTGAAAAACTTAACGAGACGAAGCAAAAATACTCCACCTATGACAAGGAGTTCTATGCGGTCGTTCGATCTCTTTGATATTTGAAGCATTACCTTAGACCGCATGAATTTGTGTTGTTCTCTGACCATGAAGCCTTACGCTTTCTTGCTTCATAGAAGAAGTTGAACCCAAGGCACGCGAAGTGGGTTGAGTACCTTCAAGGGTTTACATTGGTGTTAAAGCATAAGGCTGGTGCTGAAAATAGGGCCGCTGATGCACTTAGTCGGCGAGTGGTAACTTTGTGCACAATGAGCACTGAGGTCGTCGGATTCGAAAAGTTAAAGGATGAGTACCCCAAGTGCCCAGATTTTGGGGTTGAGTACACTGCTCTCCTTAGTAACCCGACCAACACACACTCCATGTACACCATCCAGGATGGGTACTTGTTTAAAGGCAATCGCCTTTGCATCCCTCGCACTTCACTGCGTGACTTTCTGATTTGGAAGTTACATACTGGAGGGATGGCCGGACATTTCGAGCGTAATAAAACTCTTGCGCTCGTAGAGGATAGGTTCTTTTGGCCTAGCCTGATGAGAGATGTCGCTCGGGTTGTCAAACATTGTCATACTTGCCAAGTGTCAAAACAGACCAAACAAAATACCGGCTTGTACACTCCTTTACCCGTGCCACACGCACCGTGGCAAGCCCTCTTTATGGATTTCGTGCTTGGACTTCCTAAGACCCCTAGGAAGCATGACTCCATCTATGTCGTAGTGGACCGATTTTCCAAATTGGCCCACTTCATTCCTTGTTCCAAAACTTCTTATGCATCTCATATTGCTAAACTATTTTTCGCGGAGGTAGTGCTTCTTCATGGGTTGCCCAAAACCATTGTGTCTGATAGGGATGTTAAATTTACTAGTTATTTTTGGAAGACCCTTTGGCACATGATGGGCACATTGCTTCAATTCTCGATGGCTTACCACCCTCAAACAGATGGCCAAACCGAAAGCACCAATAGGAGCCTTGGGAATCTCCTTCGTAGTCTTGTCGGTGATCATGTTAGGACTTGGGATACCATCTTACCCACAGCTGAGTTTGCCTATAATAATTCTGTCAATAGGTCCATAGGCATGAGTCCTTTTGAGGTAGCGCATGGTCATAGGCCTAGGACCCCATTAGATTTGATCCCCATGTCTGCATCCCATAGAGTGTCAGAGTCTGCCGATGCATTTGCACAACACATTCATAGCTTGCATGCCGAAATTAAACAGAAAATTAATTCAAGCAACAATCAATATAAATTATCTGCAGATGCTCACAGGCGTTATAAAGAATTTCACGTCAGTAATTATGTGATGGTCCGGGTTAAGCCTGAGCGGTTCCCATCGGGATCCGCAAAGAAGCTCCAATCCCGAGGCGCTGGGCCTTTTAGAATTTTGGCTAAGAGTAGCCCTAATGCATATGTGCTCGAGCTTCCTCCAGGCACGGGGGTTAGTTCAACGTTCAATGTGGAGGACTTGGTTCCTTATTTGGGCTTCACCCCACCTCCTGAAAACCCACTCCAGCCACTTCCTAGCCCTAGCCCCAATCCAACCTTGCAACCTATACCTCATCCTTCCCCAAGCAGACAGAGATCAGATGAGATAGAGGATATAATTAACGATCATGCCGTCTCTACACATGATGGGGGATTCCATAAGTACTTGGTTAAATGGGTCGACAAACCGGAGTCCGAAAACACTTGGGTCTACGAGAATGAAGTTCGTCGCTTGAACCCCGACCTGCTAGACATCTACCACGAGTGCGTTTCATCGATGATGAAACCTTTTTGGTCCAGGGGAATTGGCAGGGACGCCACATACATGGACATTGGATTCGAACCACATCGTTTCTACCGGCATCGAAAGAAGAGGAGAAGGAACCCGAGTCCGAGTACAACATGCGTGTTTCATCGGTGATGAAACATTTTGAGTGGAGGAGAATAACGGGGAACGTCAAGAAAAAAAAATAATAATAATAATAAAAATAAATAATTTACTGTTCACGATGAACAGTGACGGACGTCCGTGATTTTGCCCCCTATCTGTCCGTAGGTCGCGGACGTCCATGAGGCACTACGGACGTCCGTGGACATCGTGAAGGGGACTTCTAATTTTGAGTTTTTTGTTGCGAAAACTTTCCTTTTTAGTGTTTTATTAGTATTAGGACTCTTTATTTCGAGTTTAATTATTGGTGGCCTATATATTGAGGCTTGTAAAAACTTTTTAATTAGTTATTAAATATTTTGAATGCTTTATGCTTAAATATTCTTTGCCTAAGATGGGTTTAGTGTGAGGCCAAGGGAGTGATTTCCAAAAGCCATTGTTATTTGCTCTATTATCTATCACTGTCTTCTTGAAATCTTTTGCCTTATTGATCCCTGCTTGTTTTTCCTACATTTTAACCTAATGATTTCTTGATCCCTAAAACTATAAATCCCTTTCAGAATCCCAAATCAAACAGAGCCCAAAACCCTTTTCTAAACCATAAATCAAACCATAAGCCCATTACAAAACCACGCACCTATTTCCAAAGCCCTAGTTAGAGCCTACGAATCTACGTCGGATCAAAGACGAACGCCCAAGCCTGGAAAAAGCTAAAGTCCTATCTCTAGGCCGATCTCGCCTCAAATCTAAAAGTACTTGCGCATCGGACTGGACCCTACCTGGATCTCGTGTGATCTATTCATCAAAATTCTGCAACCCTAAAGTATCTTAAGATAATTTTGCGATTAAACGTAAATTATTTTATTTTATTTCAGCCAAATTGCATAAGAAAATCATATTCCGCAGTTTAGGGTTCCCGTCCCGCGTCAGTGTATCTATGGACTCAATACTCTCATGTGTATGCGACGCTAACGACTCACATGTAGTAGACTCTATCAACACTAGTGACTCACGTGTAGTGGACTCTAACACCACTAGTGACTCATGTGTGATTGAATCAAGTGACACTAATGGCTCATATGGACTCGATTCAACGGACTCCAATGACTCATGGGTAAGTGACTTGATCGGCTCGTGTGTACACGGTTCAACCAGCACCAAAAACTCAAGTGCACTTGACTCTACAAACAACAAGGACTCGTGTACTACCGACTCCATGGACACTAACAAATCATGAGTAAATGACTCGGTCGAATCATGCGTGGGTGACTTAGTTGGCACATGTGGGGGCGACTCCACATCACTACTCACAAGGGAAATAAGTCTCCTCAATGCAATCTAGACTTTCTTCTATTTCCTCTTCACTCACCACGGTACTAGGGTCATACACATCCTCTCCCACATTCACATTTTTCGGCTCTTTAGAATGCTCTCTTTTCATCAACAAATTTTGAGCGGGAAATTTTGTTGGGCATTGATATGCAAAGTGTCCAAATCCGTAACACTTGTAACATTTGTTGCGACCACTAGTTTTGGGGATGTCATTGATCGCTCCTTTCCCGTTATCAATTTGGGAATTCGTAGGAGTACTCACGGGTTTCAATGGTTAAACCCCGGAATTAGAGCTCTCTTTAGGGTAAGTGCTCCTAGATTCAAGCTTGCGAAAACCATGACGCTTATCCATTTTAGCGTCCAAACACCATAGGACGTGGCGGTACGTGAAAAGAAGATACTTCTCGGTAAGTCGCTCCTTCATGTCCTCCCATCGTGTAACGGGCTTACATTGAGCTATCTTGCGTCAAAACTCCCTATCATTCCAATCGGTATTAGCGCAGCCCACCAACCTCGTTTTGACGAACTCGACCTTACACCCATCCAACACATCATAAGAGTCAAAGTACTCTTCTATGCTAGCAACCATTCCACGAAAGTGTTAGGGTTCGCCATACCCTTGAAATCCGAGACTTCTACTTGACTAGACCTTAGAGATTTTCTATCAAGATCATGTTCTGGTTCACAATGATAAGAGTGTCTCCTAAGTCTCATCTCATCACGACTTTCGGGACTACGCCTAGGATTTGGAGTGTAACGGATTCCTTGTTTGGCTAGTTCCCTTTCATTCATCGAGATCATCGTGGCTTGGATGCTCCTAAGAATATCGGTAATCTCACTCGTACCCATGGTGATCACGACACACTAAACACGGGTTCTATAACGAACAAACAACTATGACCCACAAGTGAATGAGTAATTTTATCAAACACGAGATGTGTATACAAATGAACACACAAATGTGACTATATAACAAGTAAGTAATTTTAACAATTACAAGATGTGCATATAAATGAGCACACAAATGTGACTATACAAACGACATCAAAATGAAATATACATGTGAACCAAAATGAATAAGGGCTTTTGTCAAACACTAGACGTGCACACTACAAACACACAAATGAAATAAAGTGCAAAATTCAAAATGTCATGCAAATATGAACCAACGATGAAAGAGGATTTTTAACAAACACATTACATGCACACAAACAAGGACACAAATGATATAAAATAAAATGACATCGAAATGACATACACATGTGAACCAAAATGAATAAGGACTTTTGTCGAACACAAGATGTGCACACTTGATGAACATAAATGAACTTAAAATTTAATGAAGTTAAAATGACACAAACATGAAACAAAAATGAGTGAGAAATTTTATCAAACACACGGTGTGCGCACAAATGAGCACACTAATATGAACACACAAATGAGTGAGTAATTTCATCGAACACGTGACATGCATGCAATTGAACACACAAATGGAACAAAACGTAATAAAATTAAAATGACATGCAAGTATGCCCTAACCTAGAACCTAAGCTTTGATACCAAAACTGACGTGGGACGACCCTAAGATCCGTGAAAGTCCATGATATGCTAATTTGCCGAAATTAAACTAATTAATAGAGCAATTAAATCATAAATTAAAGCGATACCTTGGGTTTCGCAGGATTCCGATCAGGTGACCATATTCGGTTCGCATAGGGTCCAATCTGACGTGCGAGATTCGTTAGGATGGCGGAAGACGCGATCCGAGAGATAGAACTCTCGCTTCGTCTAGGTTGGAGGGTTGGATCGTAGTTCTTCGTGAAATAGGGAGTTCCTCACTAGGGCTTTGAATGGAAGCGATCAATCGGCACAAGTAGAACAAGCTCAAACCCAACAACGGTCGTAGATCAATGGGTTAGGGTCAAATTCGATCCACAAGGAAGGACATCGAGGTTGTCCTAGATCTAGGGTTGGGAAATGAGAAAAGCAATTAAAAGGGGAAAGTTGGGAATGGAGATTATGAGAAAAATAGGGAGATCAAACAAGAGCAAAGGGAAAAGGAGAAGATCAAAGTAACATGAACCTCACACCAAATGCACATTTCATTAAATTTTCAAGTGCCAAAAATGGCTTGCAAAAGTATGCTTTATAGTAACTACAAAGGGAATAATCCCTAAAATGGCAAAGTACGAAATTACCGTAAGTGATAACTTACAATTAGACACAAAAGCAATAAAATCCGGATAAAAAGGACAAAACACGTAACTTAAGTCGTAGGGCGGAGATTTCCACGAACGTTCGTCCTAGGCACCACGGGCGTCCGTCCTAGGCACCACGGACGTCCGTCGCACATTAACAGTGTGACCCTCTAATTTCCGGACGTCCGTCGCCTGATGACTTTTTGTGCCTCGTGGACTAATCTGTAGGGCCTTTCCTCGGTGGATCTTAAGGTTCCATGGTTCCTCCACCGCTTCTTATTTCGTCGGTACACCTGGTACGGCCTGAAACCTAGGTCCTCTAGGTAGCGTCCTCATCAATTCTCTCATACCCAAAATGTTTCATCACCGATGAAACTTGCTCGTGGCATCAGTCGGTGTCGGTGTCCCCATCATAGACCTTATAACTGTGAGAACCTGATCAATTTTACCGATCCCACATGCAACAGGAAGAATTTCAAAGCAGATTTACTTGCTAATGAAAGGTGCTTTGGATAGTCAAACAATTGTGAGATCGTTAGAGAAATGGGGAGTGAGAGATGGTAGGGCCAGGTAGTCTTGGGGGACCGCTGCCTTCGTATTTAATTTTTAGGACTTCTATTTTGACCCCTACTTCTGTAAATGTATACTCCTGTATATACATTTTTATTCTGATTAGTAGTAAATAAAAAATGTTCAAAAGAAAAAGGGTGTGCGTGTGCGCGCGCAAGGGGGGGGGGGGAGCCCATTTCATAGCATGAAATAGTCACATGGCCCCATACTACAGTTCATTAATGTAAAGCTGTACTAGTAAACCACACTACATGCATCCCAAATTCAAGGACCCCTCTTTGCTACAAAAGCCTGACGAGGCAAAAGATCTCAGGGACGATTTTCAGAATTCCTCTACAGTATAACTTCTCAAAGCAGATACCTTCGGCGGATCCCATTTAGTATCTATTTTGAGAGTTTATCAGTTTTGAACAATGTTAGAATTTTTATATTTGTTAAAGTTTGAACTACATAAATCGTGCCATAGAAACATGATATGACACAAAGTATAGAATAAGGGCGGTTGAGAAAGGCCAGTCCAAGATGGAGCATTGGTATTGCTTCATGGTGCCTTGGAGCATGTAGATGACATTGTGGTTAGCTAATATTTTGATGCATTCAACAATGGCCACCCAAGTAGTCTTATCTGAACACCCAGACACCAAGAGTATATGGAAAAGATACTTCAAGCCTTGAGATAAATGACAATGAGGAAAATAAAAATAATGACTAATCTAGTAAATAGAGGGAAAATTACCAATTACACAAACGTATTAAACAAAGGAAAGTTGATGAACCATAGATGCATAGAAATCTATCAACACAAAGCATGTGGAGGTAGATCCAGAGAATGAACAATAATGATATATGAGGAAAATGGTTAAATTATTGCAAGATGTTACACATTGCCAATATGTTGCAGTTTTCAGGACTGGTGATATAGCAAACCTTGTGTTTGTTGGTATCATCCTCGTGCATTTATAAATGTACATACATCATGCATCATTTACGCTTCAGTATGTTTACGTTCAGAACCCCATTATAAGATAATTCAAGCATCACTGATAGTAGTTGTGGTTGCACATCTCTCATGGTCGAGGACAAGAAAAGAAAAGAAAAATCCTAATCTCAAATTTAGTCCTACTGAAAATGGTGTAGTACGACTGTAGTCCACAGTCAAACCATGTATAGATGCTGCAAGATGTGCAATCACCACTATTATGGTGATAGAACGAACTACCTTAATATTGTTCTATACTACAATACATCATATTTATGCAGTTAGCATTGCATTAATATTTATGCTTTTCTTTTTTCACTTTTCTAATTATTATTATAAGTTTTCCATTACAAAAGAGAACAGGTCATGAAATTCACATCATATTATCTCATACAAAAACATTGAAATTTCACATCGTATTATCTAATACACAGCCATTAAAGTCACTGATGTGTAGCTCAATACAAATACTTAATCTTTGCATGAGAACCTACAAATAGGAAAGGAAGAAGAAGAAGATAAGTGAAGCTAGTATGCTTCCCAAAAGTTTAATGTCAAAGAAACTCACAAGACTTAACCCACGGTACAGAGAACCATGGTGTAGGAAGGGCCAGGCACCTGCTCCACTGTAGACCTCATATATACATAATAGCTGGCCCATTCTTTCTAGCTCTCCTTCATCTCTTTCATTTGCTTCAAACTTCAGCTTTTCAGCTTTACGGGCATTACGGTATATCTCATCCCATGACCCTAAAGGTCTCTCCATCCTGTCATCCAGCTACATATCATGATATGGTGATCTATGTTAATATTACGTCAAGAAAAATTATGCCCGGAAAAAAGATGACTATAACAACAGAGAACCATCATACCTCCTCCATTTCCCGCCTCTCAAGTTCTTGAGAAATTCCCAATTCCCTCAGATCGTCCCAATCTTGGTTTGTAGGGTTGTCCTTCATTAGATTCTCAACTTCATTTTGCGAGGAATTCCCCAAATTGTTTTTGGTAACTAATTCTTCCTCTAGGGCATTTATAATACTTGGTTGTCTCAATGAATTGTTTTGACCAAAGCTCTGAACTGACCCTTCTTCACCGCCACTGTCCATTTCCTTCTTAAACAAATTCCATTCCCATGTCCGTTGCTGAAGTTGAGAAAGAGAACCTGGAAGCATGACATCTGATGGAAAATGGATTACTTTTTCTAGAAGTGTTGCATAACCGGTAATACATTGATATGCCAGCATGTTCCTTGCAAGCAACTTTCCTGAGGCAGCAACTACATGAGCAAATTTAGACAGCTTCATGTCCACTACTAAAAGTGAGAAAGCTCTAGTCAGTGTGTCAGGATTACGTGCTCGAAATATTAGACCATGAACTCCATCAACAATCTGCACTAGCATAGATTTGATCATGAAAATAAAGAATCAGAATGCAAAATATCAATCATAACCTAGCCAAAAATGAAACCAGGACGGGTTAAAGAACCAAGTTGCTCACATATTTTTTTATAATAGCTAAATCTGGAGCAATGACGGGGATTCCATAGGACATGGCTCGAATAAGCAGTGGAGGAAAACCTTGCTCATCATGGAAGGACCCATAAAGAACAATGTCAGCCATCAATAACACACTGTTGACATCACTGTCCATACCATAGTGCTTTACAATACCATCAGGAAGTCCTAGGCGTGATGCAATTTCCTGCACCCAAAAATATAATAGATCATATAAACAAGAAGGATCTCAGTGATCCAAAACATTACAGTGCCACATAAATCCTCCAAATAAAGAAATGGAGAATCATGTGCCATGTAATTTGCAAGCACTGTAGTCACCACCTCTGTGGCTATCCCCTTGAAATTTCTGTCCATTGTATGAACTAAAGACATTTGGTCTTCTATAAAATTTGTGGGATTGCATTAATCTTGACTAGATTGAGTTTGTAACTCACCTGACTGGCAAAATGAAGTTTGCCATTTGGAAACACTAAAGCAAATGAAAATGCCATTAAAAATTTTATGAGAATGAAAATGCTAGGCCATATCAACGAAAAATATGTAAAAAGTCTAAGATGCCCTTAAAAATTTGCAAACCCCTTATATAGGACAAAAGGTTCTTTTCTCATCCGATGTTCACTGCTATACCTTCGCCAGAAGCCTCCCATCACACTTCACTCGAGCCAAAATGTCAAAACTTCCTCTGATTGTTTTTCATGGATATCAACCGTCATTAAACATATGTATTAACGTCTTTTATTTTATTCTATTTATTTCATTTTATGAAATTCGAGTTATCGAGCAGTTGAGCAACATAGATTATTACCTTCGAAAAAAAGATAGGAAAAAAACTCATAAAATAGATATGCATAGAGATAGATATGTTATATTGATATCGTATCTATTTTATGAGTTTAGGGTTTTAGGATACAAGGTTAATGGTATGTATCAACATCTTTTATTAAATTGTGTGATTTTTAGGAATTTAGAGTTGACAAACGATGCACGAGTCTATGCACAGGAGAGGGGAGACAATATAGATTATCTAGGAGAGATGATAAAAGTAAAATTCACAATATAGATATGATATCATATCTATTTTACAAGTGTGTATTTCTATAGTTTATAGATCATATATCGTATCTAGCTAAATGATATCATATCTATTTTACAAGTGTGTATTTTTATATTTTAAGAGTGTTCAGTTTTATCATCTTTCCAAGATAATTAATACATCTTGACTCTCCAATGGATCCACTCCATGCGTCGTATGTCAACTCTCAACCCATAAAAATAATATGATATTGGATTTAACAATACAATAATGTACCTATTTTATGAGTGTTCATTTTTATTATCTTTCCAAGATAATCTATATGTCTCAACTCTCTGATGCATAGACTCCATGCACTGTTGGTGAATTTCGAAATTCACAAAAATAAAATAAAATAAAAGATGTTGATGCATATCTTTAACGACAGTGGACGGCCACGAAAATACTAAAGGAGAAAATGCTTGATGGTCTGGCTCTGGAGAAGGTGAGACATATGGCTTCCAGTCATAGTGTGAGGAGTGGCTTCTAAAAAAGCAACCCTTTGTCATATATAAGGGGTTTGAAAACTTTGAAGGGCATTTAGATTCGTTATTTGTCTTTTCAATGATCTGGCCCAACATTTTCATTAAATGATCATTTCCGAAAGTGGTTCCCTTTTTATGAAAAAATATTCTTTCATTAAACACTAAAGATCCCATATTTATATAATGAAGCATTAATGCATTGATAAATACCTGCAAAGCATCACGATAGCCATCTGTGGAGTTACCACATAAGAACACAAGTTTAAATGATCTCTCCAGCTCTATAGTTTTTGGTACTTTCATTAGCAGAGGGCCTATGGCATCCATGGCCACTGCATAGTCCCACGGTAACTCATTGTAGAAGAAAGAGCTTCCAATAACTAGAACAATGAGATCATCCTCATTGAATCCATTTTCTTTCCGCAGTTGATATTTGAAGTGGTATTTAATATAGCTCTGTGCAGCCCATACATCCACAGGAGATCCAGAAATTACAAAAAAATTTCCGGTATCAAGCACACTATACAACATCTGACAGAGAAAAGAGTAAGTCAATCAAAAAATGCCATCAAAAGATTTTAGCAATTGATACAACATCTGACAGAGAAAAGAGTAAGTCAATCAAAAAATGCCATCAAAATATTTTAGCAATTGAGACAAAATGAAAGGATGGGATCTCTACTGGAAGAGAGAAATCTGGAAACACGACCACATCAGCCCTACTAAAAACTCTTCTCCACTCGCTAATAAGATGTTCCCAGCCCATATCTGTATATGTATGGAGGCGCTTTCCAAGGGTATCTTCTTGAACAATCCATATCAGAGGCACCGAACAGAAAGGCTCCTGCATAAGTCTGCATACCATAAAAAATTCAATAACCATAACATAACATAAAAAACATGTCATGGTACATAGGAAAATATCAAACAAATAAAAATGTACAACAATCAGAGATCATATTAGGAAGAAATCTCGAACCAGCGAACGAAAACAGTACTAAAGGAATGTGAGCTATTAGATGGAAATGGGTTTTTAAAGGCGCTTTGAAACTGCAAATTATAGACACATTCCATGTACAAATTGAATTCTATTGGGTATTTACTACCATGGGTCAAAATCTCAGAAATCCGGTACGTATCGGTCTGCCCTCAAACCGATACGTTTCATTTGTATCGTCTGATACATTGAATGTATCGCCGATACAATGTGCTCAATGTATCGGATGATACATACTATATTTTTTCTAAGGAAAAAAATATCCAAATTATCGAACGATACATTGAAATTATCGTCCGATACGAACGGTAATTTGAAATTATAGTCCGATACGAATGATAATTTCAATGTATCGTACCGGAGACCCCCTAAAACGATACGTATCAGTATCAGCCATATTGTTGACCTATGCTTACTACATTAGTTCATGACCATAACTTGATCAGGTTCTCAATTGAGCTGAATTGTATTGCAGAATTGATCTTGAGTACATATTTAAGCCTTCAAATGTTGATAGCAATGACGACATATAAAATTTTCCAAGTAGTATGGCTAACCTAAAAATATGGAGAAATCAGACCAATTTGGAATACAAACAAGCCACACAATCCACGGTAAGCCAAGCATTCAACCATCCTGGTTGCCTCGGCTAGGATAACAAGCTTGTGAAACACTCTAAGGCCCTTCCGGAGAAACTCGTTACATCTTATTGGGGTATTGGAAACACCAAACACAGCACAGATCAAACTTTCATGGACAAGTTCACCAAAACAAATTGCTCCAAAGTGACCATCTGAAACTAAAATCTTAACAAGTGCCAAATATAGTGTATTAAATTGGTCCCAGTGTCATCAATTAATATACAGCTGAAACAAAAAAGTACATAGGGGTGCCAATTAACTGGAACATGCATAATCAGATAGATGTTTGGAGAAATTACATGCTGATCAGTGAGAAGGTTGACTGGGTTCAAACCTAGAAAAAGAGTTTTGCGGCATCAAGGGAAGCACCACATATCCCTGTATATAGGAAGCCACTCCCCCTATAGATCCAACCATCCAAGAAGGAAAAGTAAATCAATCCTTGAGCATGCTAGAAGGCCTCAATGATCCTGGGGTAGGCCCCAAAAGCATGCACGTATGAAATGCAGATTTATCAGGAATAGGTACACACTGAATTAGTATGCATGTAAACTTTTATAAATCACCATGGATGCCACTCGAGAGCCAAGCCTCCTATTATGATGTAAGCGCTAAAAATACAGGTTCACCAAACTATGGCATGTTCCAGTTTTCATTCAGCGAATTCATGGTTACAGAGCAAGAGGCTGATTGGCGATGTGAATACATAATAGTTTCCAACGTTTTACAAACTTATAAATTCATGTCATGCATGAATGAGTCCAATATAAAATAGTATGGCCGGTGAGAATGAATTTACCACCTATTCCCACTGGAAACAGGCAAAGACTTGAAAGAACTTTACACCACCAAAATTTGGTTAACCTTCTATAATATGCAAATGTTCTCCCTTGATCCACCTTACACCTAGAAACAATCTATTTCATTGCTGCCCCTTACTAATTGTACTAAGATAAGTATTTTCTATAAAGAAATAACAGCAGTCTTTATAAGATTTGAAGCTCTTTTTTTCAATTTGTTTGCATCACAAAACTTTATTATTATGGATATGCATGGGAATTGATCTGTATCTACAGATTTGAGGATAATACAAAAGACAAATAACAAGAATTATTGCATATAATTTTTTTTTTAAAAAGACCCCATACCTTGAAATGACATCCTTTGCTTCAAGGGAGCTTATAATAACACCTTCAAAACTGTAAAAAAAATAATGCAGATATCATGAACTGCATTTATCAACCACATAAAAAAGATGCACTCTGAAAGAATTTAGCAATCCAAATGCATGCATAATATTATGACCATGATGCAGAAGTACATAAAATTGTTGCAAAAATGCTAGCAGATGAGTCTTTTGGTGGTGGTCGTTGGGGAATGGAGGTGAGGGTATGTGTGTTGTGTTCTTACTAAGATTATTTCTTCTTTGTAGGGAACTTCCATCAGAAGACATCAAATACTTTGGCGTTCACATTACCCATCAATGTTTGGGCCTAGAAATAAGGAGCTGGATTTGGAGAAAGTCTCTGACCATGCCAATTGGAACTTCCTAATTTATCTGCATGCTCGTACAATATTTGAGGCTAAATAAGTAAGCTAAATTGGAAACTGCAATCTGTTGGCCTGGTATTTGGTACATGCAAATCTGCAATGGATTGCGTAAAGGCTTCATCAATGCCTTAGGCATTTCGAACAAGGAGATCTTATCCATTTTTGTATTACCCATCAATGTTGGGCCTAGAAATAAGCAGGTTGATTTGGAGAAAGTCATGTCAATTGGAACTTCCTACTTTATCTGCATGCTCGTATGATATTTGAGGCTAAATAGGTAAGCTAAATTGGAAACTGTAATCTATTGGCTCGATATTCAGTACATGCAATGGATTGCCTAAATGCTTCTTCAAAGCCATAGACATTTCAAAAAAGGTGATCTTATCCATTTGCTATCGGCACTGAGGTTCTTAGTAAGATGATGGACATATCTATAGAGCTAGGTGGACTGAAGGCTTCTACAATGAAGCTTCTGAGCTGCAAGTCAGATGCCTACAATACATCAATAATACTTATATCCTCCATATGCCTTTACATTCCAGGCCCATTCACTGAAAACAGGCCTTAGAAGCTATGAGGGCATCGAAGGTTCAAAATTGTATATTAGAACAGTAGAAGTGTGGTTATGTGGGTAGGGGTGGATGATAGAATGTTATCTTTAATGAATTGTCTAGTGAGCCTCCGTCCTTGCATGTGTGAATATGGAAGTTCCTCTTTACATTGGAAAGCCTCTGAAATAAATTTGGTATCCAACCATTGAAAATTCCAAGAGGAGGCCTGTCACGTCCCATAGAAAAGCCAATATTTATCAGTGGAGGTCTTAAGAAGAAGAAAATTTCACTGGTTAAAGGACTGAGGTATGAAAAATGAAGAATTAGGGAGGAGAAAACATAAAAAATCTAAGGATGACAGAGTTCTTATGGATAAATGATTTTGAAAGGGAAGATAGGATAATAGAGGCATGTTGGGTAAGATTACAAGTGATTAGATAATTGAGGGCATAGATCAAAAATATATGCAGGTAGGTACAAATAGCAGACTGTATTAAATGGGTTGCTAAAGAAGTGCTATAAGAGTCCAAAGGAAATAATTTTTGCAAAAGGAAATGTGGTGGTGGAATGCAAATGTTCAAAGGACCATTTCAAGAAGATAACATACTTCATAGAATCACAAAAAAGGAAGTACAAAGGATTGTGAAAGGTGACCAAAAGAGAAGCTAAGAAAGTCATAAGGTTAAGCATAGAGCATATGAAAATTTGTACTCCATCAGGTTGGGAACGAAAGAGAAAGTTATCTACGAGTTTGCCATGATATAAGTAAAAAATAATAATAACTAAGAGACTTTGACCAGCTAAGGTGCATGATAAAGATCAAATAAACTTGGTGAAAAAAGACTAGAAAAATAACGATATAAAAAGTACTTTCAAAACTTATTAGAATCGGAAGTACGCAAGGGAAGTAAACAAATAAGGGAACCAAATTAAGGATTGATTAACAAATTTCTGAAAACAAACAAGTTAAAAAGAGACTTGGCAGACATGAAGAAAATGAAAGCATTAGGACTGTTAAACAAGATATTAATAACAAGGAAATTTTAAAAGAATATAGGAGCACCATGGTCCTTTTTTAGCTGAATAACGGGGATATTCATAATTCTGCCGGCTATCAAGGCAATAAACGTATGATTCATACCATCAAAACTTTGGGGAAAAGTAGTGGTGCAACAACTAAGATAAAAATCCTACATTTCTAAGAAACAGTTTGGGTTTATGCTAGGAAGATCAACAACTGAAATCATTTTTTTATTGAGCCAACAAGGGAAACGTTTGGAAATACGGAAAAATTTACATAATAATTTTATTGATCAGGAGAAAAATTATAATAGGGAGTCGAGGAATATAAATGAGTTTAGTGATGTTTTCTTAGGGTTGGAGTCCAGTTGGAGGAGGAAGAGAGGAGAGAAGAGAAAAGAGGCATGGAGAAATTTAGGGTTGTAAGATAATTACTCACAGGCACATATTATAAGTATATATACTTTGTATAACATCCCCCGCATATCAATACTATGAAAAAGTAGAAAAAGACTACAACTCACTCCACTTATGACACGCCAAACTGTAACCAATGTTAACTAGGCACTTCTACTTTTGGGATTTTTTCCCTGCCGACACTTTGACATTGCCGACACTTGGTGGCACTTGGACACTCCTCAACATAGCACGATACTTCTAGACATAAATGAAAATACCACATAATACCATCAAAATGTTCCTCGTTTTGACATGATAAAGTGAACCGTCGTTTATTTTAAAGAAATTTGTAAAGCTTAGTAACTTATAAAATAAAAAGCTTGGGCACTTGAAAATGATAAAATATAGTATATTTTTAGTTAGTTAGGTTCATGACATACATTGCGTATCTTTGTATTACATATCTCATTTGGCTCTCCAAGCTTTCCATCAATTTTTCTCTATGTGCGTTCTAGTTTTTTATTTTTTTCTTAAGGTCGTGCCGCAATATTAGACATTTTTAGAAATTGGTTGCCAAACATCTAAGATACCTTGACACTTGGCGCCCGTGCCACGTGTCAAGGTCACACTGACTATAACTATTAGCACACCAACCCAACACTAACATACTCCAATACTTCCCTCAAGTTGGTGCATAGATGCCAATCATGCCCAACTTAGAAATAAAGTAATGTCCTGCAATTTGACCAGTAAACCCCCTTGGTACGGACATCGGCAAGTTGGTCTTTTGATGCTACTTGAGGTGTACAAAATTCCCATGCTTCAACCTTTTCTCATATAAAATGGCAATCCACCTCAATGTGTTTGGCTCGCTCATGGTAGACCTTCTGCAATATGAAGAACCACCTCATTGTCCCCACACAAGCTCATAGGAAGACGAACTTGTATTCCATGATCTGATAATTTGAACTGTGGTCGCATCCCTTCACGGGTCCCTTGAGACATAGCCCTATATTTCGCTTCAACACCGGAATTCGAGACCACATGTTGCTTTTTGTTTTTTCCAGGTGACAAGGTTACTCCTAAGAAATGTGGCATACCCTTTAGTTAACCTTCTGCCACTGACCAATCTGGCCCAGTCAATGTTAGTGAATATTTCCACATCTAAATGGTCATGATCTCAATATAGCACGCCTTTACCAAGACTAGATTTCAAGTATCGTAGTCGAGGTGTGTGCAGCGAGGAGAATGCATATGTTGGCTTACAACACTGATTGCATATTCAATGTTCGGGTGAGGTATATGAGCTTACCAATGAGCCTTTGACATCAGTCACATCTTTGAGAAATTCAACATCCGCAATATTAGTCCACAATGATTCTGACCCATAGGAGCATGGGTCAAAATCTCGCCTAATACGTATCAATGCCGGGAGATACATATCGGTATCGCCTTGGACCAGGACGATATAGTGGCCTGGAGTTGTCCAGTCAATGTATCGCCCAATACATTTAATGTATCGTTAGTGCTAGGCAATACATTGAAAAAGTCAAAGTATCGAACGATACATTGACTCTATCATCCGATATTTTGAAAAAATTTAAAGGATGCTTTTTTACTACAAAGAGACCTGAGAGTTGCTTCTTCTATTATTTGTTCTCTCCTCTTTCATCTTTACTCTTTTCCTCTCTTCTCTTCTCTACTCTCCCCTACCCTAGCTAAGAAAGTCCTCCTAAACGCCGAATCGATGCCTACACACACATGAGGTCCCCGATCTACCACTTTTTCATCATATTAAGGTTTAATTTGATGTTTTATTTTATCTATTTAGATAGAAAAAATGTGAAAAAAATAGGTACATAGCTTAAATTACATACTAGTATACTACATACTACATAGCTTAAAAAAATAGGTACATAGCTTAAAAAAATTCGAAAATATTTTCAATAAATAATTTACATTTTAGAAAAAATTTATGATTTTTCCAGATTTTTTATAAAAATATATATATATACCTGTCGATACATCGACTCAATGTACCTGCTGGTACAACAGATAGGTATCGTTCTAGGACCTGAACGATATGTACTGTATATCCAAGATTTTGACCCATGCATAGGGGCATGCATTCAAGCACTCCAGCTTGTTTCAACACATCCAGTATATATTTCCTTTGTGAGAGTACAATTCCCTTTTGAGATCGCGTCACTTCAATGCCCAGAAAGTACCTTAATGGTCCTAAGCCCTTCATATCAAACACTTGACTTAGGTAGTATTTTAACCTCACAATCTCCTCACTGCATCTCCTGTGATATGATGTCATCCACACACTACAAGTGCAGCCAATCATGATCGCTTCTTTACAAATAGAGTGTATCATAATGACTTCGTTGGGAACCAAATTGTATGACGGCATCACTGAACTTTCTAAATATATCTCTCAATGGATCCATCAGGATGGTACTTCACAATATACACCCACTTGCACCTAACAATTTTCTCTCTTAGGAAGTTCTGTGATTTCCCAGGTATGGTTCTGTTCAAGGGCCTTCATTTCCGGCAACATAGCCACTTGCAATTTCGGTTGAGATAAGGACTCAGAGACAAAACTAGGAATAGAAACATAATCTAAAGATCAGATAAAACTACAATAAGATGTAGAAAGAGGATGCTTCGTATCCTTACACAAGGCAATGGGAAGGTTCAAATCTGGAAACTGGGGGAGTTTACCACTTTGTGGACCTTCCTTAGGAGATGAATTTGACTCACATCTTGAGAGTAAACCAATATGTATCGGTCACCCCCCAAACTGATATGTATCGGGGTATCGTTGCATCGGTCGATACTTATCAATGTGTCAGTGGATACAATGATCAATGTATTAGCCAAATCATCGACCAATAATTCGGCCAGTATATTAGGGGGTCAATACATTTGAATGTATTCACCCACTGACCTTCGAAACTGATACATAATCAGTTTCATCCGAGATTTTAAAACATGCTTGAGAGAGGGGAAGGATCCTTCATCTTCTTTCTTCTCTCAAAGAATTTGCCTCTTTCAGATTTATCAATTTGTCTTTGACCACCTCAGGATCACTTGCAACGACACAAGAGTATCAATACTCTCCTCCTCTTTTGTACACTTCTCCCTTGAAGAGGGCAATGAGGAGCGTAGAACTGGGTGGAATGGTGGATTCAAAGAAGGTGATATATCCCTGGTAACAAAGCATTTTCCAGATGAATGAACATATCATTTCTATCCTTTTTGGGAGGAAGGATACCCATTAAATATACTGCGCACAACTTTAGAGAGAGATTTTCATGACGAATGAAAGGAACATGACCAAAACACAGACAACCAAGAAAGGAAGGAGGTACAAAAGAAGGGATGACTTCTCGGACATAACATTTTATATGGGCATTCACTGCCCCCACCCCTCCGGCTGCCAAATAGACCTAGGGATTGTATTGATGAGATAGTTGGTGTAAGAACAGCATCACCCCATAAAAGTTCTAGGACATTCGTACAAAGGAGCAAGCAACCTTGAGGAGTTGTCAGTTTTCCTCTCAGACAATCCATTTGGTATGGAGTGTAAGCACAAGAGGTTTGCCACTCAATTCCATAAGTGCGAAGATAGATTGGAGAAATTGGGAGGAATACTCACCTCCATTATCAGAGTTTAAGATCTTCACACTTGTGTGGAATTGAATTTGAACCAACTTGTAATAGATAGAAAAAAATGAGCTAACCACATCATTGGTTTTCATTAGAAACAATGTGGTATAACGAGTGCACCCATCAATGAAAGTAACAAATACTGATACCCATGTAAACCAATAACAGGGGAAGGACCCCAAACATCAGAATGACATTATGAAACAAAACATCATGCTTCAAGAGTTGACAAACTTTACACTGAAAAAGTTTGTAATCATAAGAACTAACAAAATTAGGGACACAAAAAATGCAAACATAGCAATGGTAAATGTGCAAGACAATGACATCATAAGTGAACCATCTCAAAGGATGTGGTGACAGCAGTTGCAACATATCTAAGAGCGTCCTGATCTTCAAATATGTAGTGTCCCTCTCTTTGCCCACGACCAAATGTCCTCCCCGTACTCAGGTCAGAGGGAGCAAAGAATACACAGTAGTTCATATATTTAGTGATCTTATTAACAAAAAGAAGTCATTGGCATATATTAAGTGTACAATCAAGCAATAAACTACCAACATGCACATCACCTTGCCTCCAATACAGAGACAAGTGACTTGTCGGTAACACAAATATTACATGGAGAGGACAAAAGCATAATAGAATCAAATAATGAAAACATACCGGACATATAATAAGTCTCTCCTGAATCAATGATCCAGGAGACTGAGATAAAGATGACGCATGTGCGGATCCAATGATACCTGACTTGGCTAAGTGAGAGGAGGTGTAGGTATCTGAGGATCGCTGTGTAAGGTCCTAGTACTCTCTTTGTGTAAGAGTGACCGATGTTGATGAATGAGGGATAGCAGGTGTAGGTAGCACAGCTGGAGTAGGTGTCACATAGGTAGATCCATCATCGGCAACAGAGAAGGCACGGTTGTTTTCTGAAATTTAGGATGGCCAACCAAATCCCAAAATGGCTCTTTTATGTGCCCTTTCCTTCCACAATGTGAGCACTTCAACTTATCTTTATCTTCACGGATCATATTACTGCAACCACCAGACCCACGCACCCACGTTGGAACTCAAAAAAATATGGAAGAACAAAGCGTTCATGAGCTTCAAGAGAAGCATTCGTAAGTTGGGTCAGCTTTCCTCATGTTCTAACTGCGAAAAAACAATCCCCTCCCCTGGGGGTGCGGGGCACTCCTCACACCCAAGAATATTGGCACATATATTCTCATACTTTGGATTTACTCCTCATACGAGTTTAAATATCGTTTTTCGTTCTAGGGTACTATTAGCCTTGCTCACACATCCAACACATCTAGGCTTCCCACTAGGGTTTTAAAACGCCAAAAATCAACTCAACTCGAAAGCAGGTGAGTTGAGTTAACTCAAAGACTTGGATAAACTCGACTCGCTCCGACTCGATGTGTTAGTATATATTTTAAAATATATATATATATATATATATATATATATATATATATATATATATATATATATATATATATATATATATATATATCTTATAGAAAGAAAAAAATATGTTACAAGGAAAAAGATGGAATGATATGTTGATAACATGGGTAGTTTAGCATTTTTTTTAAAAGATAGGGCTTCTAAAACGTTATCTCATGAAAATATCTTATGTATAAGGTTAGTTTATGAACCTTGATTGCATCATCCTTGCAAAATCTTGACTTGACTCAGACTCTTAACTCGAAATTCTGGCGAGACGATAATTCGACCTGGTTAACTCGTTGACTCACCGAGTTTTAGAACTATGCTTCACACTATAACCCTCACAGATGTCAGATTCTTCATATTGTGCTAGCTAGCTCATCCCATTAACTCCTCAACTATGTGTAGCATTCACCAATGGACGTTTTATCTTATCAAACAACTGGAATATTTTCACCAAATTCTGTTTTTGAGAATATGCATCACGGACGGCATTCCACAATTCTCTAGTCGCAGGCATGTACATAAAAGAGCAACTAATAGATGGTTGCATAAAGTGCAGCACCCGTGTCATTACTGTGAGATTGTCACACTCCCAATCTCTATACTTCGAATAATTAAGTAATGGCTCCGGTATTGCACCTGTCGCATGCCCATACTTCCTCTTGGTGCCCAAGAACACAGTTGACCATTACAAATAGTTCGTCATTAAATTTGACAGTAATCTGCAGCCGTGGCTGCTATCAACCTACTGCTCAAGGCATCTTAACTTATTCCATTCGTGAAGTGCTTCACTCACAACAACATACTCCTTAAAGAATCAACACCACAGCAGCTATGACAAGGCCACAGCAATATCACTGATTAAAGCACCACACAGAACTCACAACAACCCAAACTTTCAGCAAATATATACAGGAGACAATGCATATCTGATCACTGAAATACTTATACTCACGTAATACAGCAACAAACTAAACAAACTTGATTTCAAAAAAAAGCATATCTAATTCTGATCGATTTCCCTTCAGTTAACAACATTGCTCAGCAGTAAGGAAGCTAGGATCACCAATTTCTGTGAATTAGCCAAGAAATCCCAATGATGAAAAACTCAATACGGCACAATGAATACCTCACTATATTCCAAATACCACAAGGGATGAATTCTCATCCAATCCCAACGATCTCATGTCCTGGTTCGATCATACAAATTGTGAGGTTCCAAAAAACCACGATTCCAGCTGTGCAACAAACCCTCTTCAAATCTATCACAAAAAGCCTCAAATGAAAAGGTTGAAGAAGTTGATCTACCTAAGATTTCGATTCAAATGGCGTAAAAAAAAAATTTTGACTTTGGGTCAAAGTTTTGACCTTGCTGATGTTAGCATGACACCATGTTAGCAATCCCAACGATCTCATGTCCTGGTTCGATCATACAAATTGTGGGGTTCCAGAAAACCATGATTCCAGCTGTGCAACAAACCCTCTTCGAATCTATCAGAAACAAGCCTCAAATGAAAAGGTTGAAGAAGTTGATCTACCTAAGATTTCGATTCAAATGGCGTAAAAAAAAAAAAAGACTTTGGGTCAAAGTTTTGACCTTGCTGATGTTAGCATGACACCATGTTGACGTTAGCAACAAGAAGAGATTTGAGATGACCTACTCTGATGCCTAAATGAGTTTGGTGATCATTTGCTAGGGTTAGGTTGGAGGAGGAAGAGAGAGGAGAAATGGAGAAATTTAGGGTTGAGAGATAATTACTCACACCCCCATTATACTTTGTACAATTTCCCAAGTATATCGGTACCGTGAAAAATAAAGAAAGACTACAACTCACTCCACTTACTTATGATACATCCAACCATAACTGTTAGCACACCTTAACCCAGTTCAACACTACCATCCTCCAATAAAATATAATTTACTGGGCATCAAGGAGTAAATGCATTCTAGATGAATATATCGAGATTATTCAAGCTATAATATTAATAAGCGTAACTGTGTAGGAATTATGTGAGGAGAAATAGGTAGATTCCTACTTGGATTTGGTTGCATCAAGTGTTTTCTTTCAGGCCTTGTTAGTTTGCATCTATATGAATAAATTAACTGTAGAAATACAAGACGAAGTGCCATGGGGAACATTGCTTGTTGATGATGTTATGCCAATTTGCCAAACAAGGAAGTAAATGGCATGTTGGAACTATGAAGAAAGGCATTAGAGTTAACGAGTTAGAAAATTAGTAGAACAAAACATTTAGTGAACATGAGTTGGGAAGATGACATAATCAAAATAAAAAGCCATCTAGTGCCACAATGTGATAGATTTCAATATCTAGTGCCTCTCTCACCCCAACAGAATTTTAACCGGTCAAAAAAAAAAAAACTACACAACTAGATGGAAAGTTTGAAGACATCTCAAACAGAATTGGTATAGGTTGGGTGCGGTGAAGTGGATACAGGTGAGTGGTATGTTGTGCAATCAACAATTGCCAATTTGACTAAGATGTGCCACCGCCTAACACTATGCACCACACAATATTGCAGTCAATACTTACAGTGTTATAAGTGTTGGGCTATGTTGAAGCGAGATGGAGATAAAAGTACATGTAATTGTGTACGAGGAAGTTTAAGGGTGACCTTGATAAAATGGAATCATGGAATGTCGTTTGAGATGGTTTGATCATGTCCATTGAGATCTTATGAAGGATTACTACAACATGGTTGTCAAGGCGAGGTCATGGCGTCGCAATGACGAATGGCGAGGCAAATCGCCATATGAACTTATATGGCAAGAATGAATATATGGCAATGCCATAGCGGCGCATTGGCAGAATAGCGCAATGGTGCCGCCAAGACCGCCATTTTGAATTTTTATTTTTAACATATAATCTATAAGTTATAAATTATAACTTATAAATTATAAAACTTACAAGTTATAAGTTATATTTGTATTATAACTTATGTTTGATAAGCTATATCCATGATATTTAGGGGCTTAAGTGAAACCCTCTAGTATTTATCGCAATCTCTCTCTCTCTCTCTCTCTCTCTCTCTCTCTCTCTCTCTCTCTCAAAGCAGGTTTTGTATATTTTGGGGGGCTACTACTAACCCCCACCATATGCTGAATATTCCCCATAAGATACAATTGACCGTTGACGCTTTGAATCAGACTGACAGAGATCATTTTTCGTTCCAATCTTTCCCCACAGCTGATCTACCTTATTAATTGGTTAAATTCTTTTCATCCTCTATAAAAAAATATAAAACTTAAAAAATAGTAGAAAATTAAAATATATATTAATGATTAATAAATAATAAAAATATTAAAATAAATTAATATATGGCAATGGCTGAGAGTTTAGCTATAAATGTTGTAGAAATGGGGCTCACAAAGTCGATGCCAAATAGATGGGAGAAGGCAATGAAGATGATGATGACACCATGTCTAGGGTTCGTGGGTTGGCTAATTGGCCTAGGGGTTCATGAGTTTGGAGTACGGTTCATGAAATGGAATCTGAGATTAAAAAAGATGGGTTAAGAGATAATGACGAGTCTAGGATTAGATATCAGACGTGTATCTGGTGTAGTTTTGCAGTGGGGATCCATTTTATTGTGTCTTCCCGAATCTATTCATGCGTGTGGTTGACAAGGAACATGAACCCCAACTATTTCATTGAGTAGAGTTGTAAAATTGTTTGGTGTCCTTCCCTTTGCAAAGCATTAAGAGATTCAAAGATGAGAATCTGGCAGCCTTGTTAGGGTTTAGGTTATGGTTGAAAGCCTGGGCTCTTCCATGAGCCCTACTTCAATTTGCTGCTCACGAACAATTTGAGACCACTAGATTTACACATTTAAATTAAATGGAGTGTTGATCTATGCTTCCAGGATTTTATCTTCCGGTCTATCGGAGAGGTGCCAATTGTGATTGAAAGCTAGTTTCTTGAATGAGTCAAGATGGCATTTCTCTTTGGCAATTGGTGGACTTCACTCCAAAGACCAAAGACATAACTCCCACTCTTTTGATTTCTTTTAGTCATGCTCTGTAAGCAATAAATGAAAAGGTCAGATTTCTCACTGAAGAAAGTGTTAGTATAGTGGCTTTAGTAGTGAGTAATTTGGTTTACATTATCTAAATGTAAATTTTTCATTCCATTGAGTGGTTTTGATCATCCATGTCATATCAGCAAGGAAATCCTCCCTTTTTGACACTTCAATAAAATTTCTTGTTAATTTATTAAAAGAAGCGCATGCATGAAGAAGGATGGGCGGGTGGGGCATCAAAGTTATACTTTACCTTAAAAATTGAAACGTGACACTTAATGCAAAATCCCATGAACATTGAACTATCATGGATTTTGAAGCTGAAAAAATAATTTTTCAACCTCGAAATCTATGAAAGCGCTTTCATGGAATTCCATGACCAATTAAGCATGTGTGCCCTTTCATTAAAACAGAGTACAACTTTGAGGAGAGTTCTTCGCACGCGTGAAGCATAGGCTCCACTAATACATTTTATAAGAAGGCAATACGAGTTATCTGAGTTAACTACTCCTATATAAAAATTTGACAATAATCCCCTCAAAATTATTCTCCAATCAGAAAAAAATTCTAAAAATAGCCACTAGGAGCAGATTGAAACAAGACAAAGTATTGGTCATGTATCAAACCTACGTTGACCAATCAATATTGCCAGCACTTTCACGATATAAAATGGAAGGTGGACAGCCAATTTGTTCCCACAATGGACGTGTTTCACCATCTTCTAGTGCATAGATCTGTTCAAGAATCATTGTAAAATCAAGTAAGCTATATCTGGATGAGCCAACAATGAAAATGATTATATAGATTTTTCTAAATGCATCCCTTGAAAATCACATGCAACCAATCAAATAAAGATGCTATGAATTGCTAAATTAAGAGCAGAAAGCTCTTAAACAATAGCTAAGTATCAAATGTATCTCACTCATACACTGTTGATGATAACATTGCTTTTGGAAAGATTTGATGATATGTTGGAGTCTTTGCTTCTTCTTTTATTATTCATATAAATTTGACAAAATTTCATAATAAGGAAAATATACAAAAAAACTTTAAAAGTACCAAACATTAATGTTACGCTGAATTCAATAGGTTACAAGCTTTTCAGCTTCAACTTTGGCATTCACAATGTTGCGGAAACAAAAACAAAAATGAAAACCAAAATGCATATATGCATGTCATGCCAGTTGCATAGCACAAAAGCCATAAACTATTGGTCACAGAAAGAAACTTAATAACCAAAGCAAATATCTAGGGCAAGTTTGTTAAATGAATTCTGCAAGTTGGAATCCCATTTCCATAGAAAAACATATTTTACCATGTTGTTCCCATATGTTACAGCAGAAAGGCCTTTCATTTTGCAGGAAAGGGGGGCAAAAGCAGAACTCCTCCCCTCCCAACTAAAGTTCCATTTTCCGTAAAAATGTATCGAGCTTTTAACGTGTAGGAGAGCTAGCGATGGTGATGAAAGTAGAGGAGAGTGGGCGTAAGATATTTTCATGTAGTGTGGGAGTTTTTTTTATAGCGCGGTATCCGGAGTCTTAAGCTCCCAACATGTAGTGTGGGAGTTGGCAATCACTAATAACAAACATCGAAATAAGAAGCCCCTAGGAACCCTGTTTTCGAAGAAAATATGGAGTTTCCAAATTCTAGAAAGCAGAACAATCAAAAAAGTGTTACAAAGATACCTAATTCTGTGAAACCTGTTTTCCAGGGTTTTACCGAACAAGCGCAAAAGAAACTACCTTGTCGCCTTGTTTGTTTCATCAAACTCAAATGATCAAAATACTTGGAACCGTAGTTAGTAAAACACAATAAAAACCCTTTTTCCCAAACAAATTTAAAAAAAGAAAACTCACATTTTTTTATAAAACGATTCAGACTATATATATATATATAAAGTCACGCTAGAGTCATGCATGACTCGAGCTAGTGAGAGTCAAATCGTAGTCAAACCTTGACCGCGATGTGATCTAACGGTCACCTGCTCAAATCATGCGTGACTCGAGTCAAGTGATCATTACCTATATATATATATATATAGGGAAAAGGGAAATTGCGCCCAGGTGTAGAGATATCTCTACGCCAACTGACATGGACGCGACACGTATCACCTTTTTTGTGAAGTGATGGGTGACATGGGGCTCACTTTACTAACTAGGGTTAAACTTTTAAAACATTTTAAAAGTTATAATCCCTTTCAGCCGTCATTCTTGACTTTTTAGAAGCCTTTTTAAAGTCTTTTTCTAAAAAAGTGTCAAACTTACTTTTTCAGGTATATTTTACTCAAAAAATGTGAGCACCCGATAGCGAAGCGCCGGCACCCCGATAGCGAGGCGCTGGCACCCCGGTGGCAAAGCGATGGCACCCCGATGCCGAGGTGCTGGCGCTTCACTAAAAAAAAACGGGGCGTCGACGCCTCGTTTGAGGAGCGCCGGCACCTCTATATTGAGGTGTCGGCGCTTTGATAAAAATATATATATAAATAAATAAAATTAGGATCGCCGAGGCGCCGACGCTTTGCTAAAAAAAAAAAAAAAATTAATCAAAGCACTGATGCCCCATTTTTTTTAGCGAAGCGCCGGCACCTTGATATAGAGGCGCCAGCACCCCGACGTTGGCACCTCGGTGGCGAGGTGTCAGGGCCTCACTATCAGGGTGTCGGCGCTTCACTGCCAAGGTGCTAGCGCTTTGCTACCGGGCGCTCACATTTTTTGTGTAAAATATACCTGAAAAAGTAACTCTAACAATTTCTTGAAAAAGTGGAGAGAAGAAAGAGAAAAGCGACTTTAAAAAAGTCAAGAATGATGGCTAGAAGGGTATTTAACCTTAAAATATTTTAAAAGTGTAACCCTAGTTAGTAAGGTGGTTCCCATGCCACCCATCACTTCACAAAAAGGGCACTACGTGTCGCGCCCATATCAATTGGCGTATATATATATATATATGAGTTAGAACAAACGGATCACCCATGCGTTCGAATCCGTTGAGCTCCAATTCGCCCAAGGTCAATCAGGTACCATCAAAAAAAATTTAAAAAGAGTATTTATCCACCATTGAAAAGTTGGTCAAAGGTGCAAAATTTCAATGCACCGGGTTCAAGCAGCTGATGGAAAACTATGACATGTGATCTGAAGAGAGAAAAAAGTCCAAATTTTGTTTCCTAAAACCTGAGGATAAGGAACCCTTGGAGGATGGGTTCAATCGCAATCACATGCAATGCGATCTAGGGTTTGAATGCTGAACCCTAGCTATATTTACAACCTCTCTCTCTCTCTCTCTCTCTCTCTCTCTCTCTCTCTCTCTCTCTCTCTCTACAAATATATATATATATATATATTATGTTTTTAAGAAAATAATATTATATAACAAATATACATAAATCTTACCCAAATGGCGAAGGTATGCTTTGAAACGTTGCCATCTATGTTTTTTTATACAAGCTTTTGTATTCTAATTTTATTTCTCTAGTAGAAGTGGGGCCAAAATAGGACAGGTTGTATTTTAATTTTATGGTATCTAAATGTAGTGCATAAGGACTGGTTGTATTCTAATTTTATAGGAGTGTTTGTATCTACACCACCAACACATGTCGCTGCATTGATTGGCTACAAGCGTACAACTCAATAATAAGTTAAGAAAATCAAATGAGCATTGTCATTCTCCAAGGGGACTGATGTTAGCTTAAAAAACAGGTGACTCCTATTGAACAGTCCAGATAAAATAATGGGGCCTCGTCAATTCCATCAATAATAACACCGATTGGGCTAGTTTGCCAAATAAATGAATAATCTATTGGGCATCATCATAAAAACAGGCTAGTTGCATAACATCAGTTCCATCAACAATAACATCAATTGGGCCTCATCTCCAACAATAGATAAAATAATGGGTCATCATCAAACAATTCACAGGTGTCTCAGAGAAGGTATGAAGAATGTTCATTTGTTTGGCAAACTAGCCTGTTTGTTTACCTTGGGTAACAGTTGCTTATAAAACTATTTAATTTATTAACTAAAATTCTAACTTTATTGTCCATCAATGTGTGTGTATATATATATATATATATATATATATATATATATATAGACACACACACTCTTCAATGTGTATAAGTACATATAAATCTGTCGTATCGTATGTTTATGAGTATGTGTGTGTGTCCAATATGTCTTTGTATCGGAGACCCTGGGACAAACTTATCATCTGGGCTGTTGTCCCCCGACATTTTTTTTTTTTGGTATTGCTGATAGAAAGTTTGTAGGGGCAATATCAGGACCAAGATAGATAATTTAATCCTTCAATATACAAATGACACCATGATTTTTCTGGAGCAAATATTCGGGAGGCTTGGTGCATTATTAAAGCTACACTCAGACGGTAGGAAGCAGTTTGTAAGCAGAAATTAAACTTGGAAAAGATGAAGATTCTACCAATCAAAAAAAAAAAAGATAAAGAATCTGGGAATCATAATCATGGATAGTACCATGGAGGAGATGGCTAACTCCATTGGTTGCAGTTGGGGTAGTTTTCAATTTCATATTTGGGTCATCCTTTGTGTATTGGGAATTTGGGATAGCCAGTAGAGTTTTGTGTGAACCCATTGTTAAAAGGGTGGAGAAAAAATTGCTATCTAGAAAGGGGACTTACTATCTGTTGGGGACAGGTTGACTCTCATCAAAGCAACTCTCTCCAACTTGGTGGTGTTTATTATGTTGTTCAAATGTCCTGTTGCGGTTATTGAGAACTTGGAGAGAATTCGAAGAAATTTCCTTTGAGAATCAAGGGGTGATTCTAAAAAGGTTCAACTTATAAATTGGGCCACATGTATTCTACCGAAGGAAGAAGGTGGGGTGGGTATAAGAGACCTCAGTAGTGTCAATTTGGCTCCTATGGGTAAATGGTTGGGGATAATAGGGGAAGAAAGGGAGGCGTTCTAGGTCAAAATTATTCATGCTAAATATGAAGGGAATGATAATAGATGGAGTGTGAACTCGGTGCATCAAGGAAAAGGCTCACCCTAGTGGAGGGGGTGGCTTCGGAGGGTGAGCAATTTTTCTCCCATATTAGCTACAGCTTGGGGACAGCAACAGAATCTCATTCCAGTATGATCTGTGGAGCAGGTTCTGGCGTAGAGATACAATGAGGTTATGAGATAGAGGTAAATAAAATTGCTTTGGTGGCTGAGGCTGTTAAAGACGCCGGAGAAAATCGATGATTGGACATTCAGCTTAGAAAATCTTAGGGATGACGAAGCGGTGCAATTCCTAAATCTCTCATCTTGTCTTCGTCGGGAAAGTAATTCAAAATTCCAAATAATCAGCAATCTGAGAAGAATTTGGAAACCGGGGTAGAAAGGACTTTTCTCTATAAAGTTCTACAATAAGCTGTGGGATAAGAAAGAGGTGGACAACAGCTGGGAAAGGGTTTGGAAGATGGGTGCCCCGCCAAGAATAGCTTTTTCTCTTGGCAGGTGGTTTGGGGAAAGGTGCTTACTGTGAATCTACTGAATAGAAGGGGAATGGATCTGCGGAACATTTGCAGACTATGTGGTTCGGAAGAAGAAAACGACAACCATTTCTCGAAGGAGGTTTGGGCCTGGTGTTCAAAGGTGTTCGGAGTTTTTTGTTGCCTGAAAAATGTTTGGAATGCCTTGATAGTTGGGAAGCTTTTCAGCGCTTCGGGGTGATGAAAAAATTCAGGAGAATCACGGATATGGCAGTGTGGTGGGCCATATGGATGGAACGAAATCAAAGAATTTTCTGAAAGAACCATAATGGTAGTAAAATGGTGATAAAGTTTGTTGTTGACCGTATAGTGGAGTGGTGGGGTGGGGACTGACTGAGGCGATACGCAAGAGTTGATGCTGGAAATTCGGGAGCGTTGGGTTGATCTAATAGCCGGATAGCTCCACTTTCCGGTGTGCTTCTCCGGGTGCCTGTGGAGTGTTTCCTGCCCGCTGCCTGTTTTTGGTTTTTGAGCTAGCCCAGCTCTTGGGTCACCTCGTTCATCTTCTTGCTTGTGTCTTTTTTCTTAGTTTTTAGTTTTTTCCTTGGTTTTCGGGTTTTGTGTATCCCCTCGCCATGCTGTTTCCTTTTCCATTTCTTTATAATATAATTTGCCTTTATCGATTATATAAAGTTTAATCCTTTGGGTGGGTTGGGGTGGGGGGATGTTACATTAATACAGACATATATATAGGAAAATGATCATATGACAGGAGTCATGAGACATAAGCCCATGAGCTGAGCTCCTATTGGTTGCATGTCACATCAAGCAACTTCAAAATCAACTTGATTTGACATGCAGCCAATGGTTGCTAGAGTCATGAAAGTATATTTCATGACTCGAGTGAGAAGATCATTACTCATATATAGATATATATATAAATATATATATATATATATATATATATATATATATATATATATATATATATATATATATATATATATATATATATATATATTGTCTACATGATTGTATTCCTCTTTGACCAAAATCTTATATGACATGATACATGACAATAATAATAATGAGATCTAATGTGGCTAGGTGATCGCCTACGAAAAATAGGAGTGACCTAATCGATTACATATATACACACAAACGCAGTCATCATCATTGCCTTGATCCATCTATTTGAGGTCAGCTTTGTGAGTCGTATTTCTCTACTTATTTTTATTTAGGGCCACATTCCATTGCTCAGTAATCCTTTATGTCACTTCTCATTCTCCAAGTTTTTATTGATCTTACCTTCTCCTACTTCGTTGTGTTTGAACCATTTTATCATTTGTACAAATGCACTTTCAGGTCTCCAATGGACATGTACAAACCATTTCAAACACCATTATTAATTCTCTTTTACTGGGAGGTACTCAATTCTTTTATTTTCCTCTGTTACAAACTTACTTAATGCATACACCTTAGATTACACATCTTACATTTATTCTATCTTCTCATTTCTTTGGAGTCCAACACTACATCATGTAATAATTAGTTCTAGTGGTTTCCACTTCGTCTACCCTGAATGAACCATATTTTAGATATGCTCGTCGAACCCATCGTCCGGCTGTATAGTAGTATTGCACGAACCCAATGACCTAGACATTATAGTCAATTGATTGGAGACAAAAAAGGTTTGCTAATAAATATGTTCCGAACTATCAGTTTTAAGAAAGTAAATGCAACTAAACCTTTATGGGGTTGCCAGATATATGCATTTCTGTCACCAGATGCAAACACATGCATACCGGCAGCAGGGTAAGGAAAAAAAAGAGAGCAAGAGGCGTGAGGGATTGAGAATTATGAATTATGGAAGGCGTTGGAAACGACTAAATAGGACCAAATGAAGCTTCAAAAGGAAGATATGCCAGTACAAAATATAAAAATAAGTATTTTGAATTCAGTATAGACATGTTTTAGAACAACACCTTAAGCATGTAACCAAGACCCTGTAGACTTCTTGCCACAGTTAACAGCATCAATGATAAAGGATCTTGCTTCATAATCCCTAAAACCTGAGGAGTGTTGAACCAAAACACTATTAGTGTGCCTAACAAAAATCACTTCCATGCACAAATATTAAAAAAATGCTACAATATTGTTGACAAAATGTAAATGAGAGAGACACGAGTAAATATAGATCAACAAGTACACCATGAGCACCATGGTTTAAAACAGAGTTACTTAGCTCGCTAGTTCACTCAGTTCGATTTTGCGAGTCGCAACTTGCCACTATCAAGTGAACTCAATTCACTAGGGGTAAGGTCAGTTTTAAAAGGATCTATTTAGTAAAAAACATGAGCACCATGTTTTTTATTATGACATAAATGAAAAAACATGCATATGATGCTTTGTTTAGTTATGAAACCTAAACATCGTGAAATCTTAGGTACAAATCCCCTCTCTTACCATTATTGATTTGTTTTAAAATAAAATTGTTAGCATTAACTAGTCAGTTAGTTTGTCATGCCAAATCGGACTGAATTGAGCTGCGAACTGATTTGTGTACCCACTACCCAATTCGTGATTCACTAAGTAAATGAGTGCATTAAGTAACAAGGTATAGAATATTTGTGAATCGAGTTACTCTAAACCAAAAATTCAATTCAACGAGCATCAAAACAAAAGCCAGCGCATTATTAGCTTAGCAATATAATGACCAATTATAAAACTTGCTATATGAAAATATAAATTATGAATATTGCTTACTATAGTTTTAGAACGAAAAAGCATAAGAACCATCAGCACAGCTGTTTAAACTATTGGTTTTCCTAAACATTTATGGTGAAATGGACCATAATGCTTCCGACAAAACAAGCAGGCATCTTGCGAGATTAAAGTTGAAATAATTAAATAAGCATATACAGATTTTCTCGCCTGATAATTCCTTCCAAATTTAAAAAACATATGAGCACCAACCAAGATCGGATTCGGCAATCATTGGGAGGTGTCAATTAGGTTTAATTCAGATAAATTCAGGAAAAGATTCGGGACCCAATTCGGGAATAAAGAAATTGGAAACTATAAAATAATACTAAATAATTAAAACATATATTAACCGATTTAAAGTTAAAAATGATAATTTAAAATAAAAAATAATTGTATTACATAATCTGCATGCATTAGCAATTTACAATCAAAAATAGAAATAATAAATAAATAAAGTAGATATAATTAAAACATGTCTCAGAATGACAAAAATTCGGAGAATTTGTCAAATTCGGAAAATTTTGAAAATTAAAAAATCGATGAATATTTGGCTAAGATATGGATAGACCACATAGTCGGATAATTCTTCCAAAATTATGATTAATTGGAAGAACTTTGTGACTGTGATCAGCACTCAAGGAAACCCAGTTAACCGGTATTGAAGCACGCAAACAAACACACTGTCCTTAATTTTGAGATCCAAACTAAGTCCAAATTTTTATACCAAAAAACATAAAAAAATATTGAGATAATGTGTATATAATTAAATTGAATAAAACGAAAATGTAGAAACTAAACATCAATCAGGTCTACTGTCAAATGAAACAAGAAACACTTACAATCGCCAACCGCGGCTTACGAAGACCAAATCTTCCTCCATCCCTTGACCGATCAAGCCCAACCTGCAACTTAAATCTCCGCCACAGCTTCGACGGCCTAAATCTAAGTTCATTTCCAAACAAAATCCCTTCGCGCGAAGATCTACCACTCTCACCACTCGACTTCAAACCTGAATTCATCGAACTCTGCAACATCGTCGCCGCCACGAGAAAAACGAGAACGGCAATGATTATGGTGCCGTAGAAGATCGACGATCCTTTGATCGAAATCCCTTTGCGTCCGCCGCGGAATAGATGAGATCGAGGCCGCCATCGCCGATCCGATCTCCGATCGCGGTCGTCGAATTCGTCTACTTGACTTCTAGGGTTTTCAGGGTGAGGGTTTCTCTTGACGGGGAACCCGGAGATTCGGACTCCGGAGAAGCCTAGATCTCCGTTGCTGTCGTCGGCCGGAGAAGTATTATCGACCGTCGGATTACGTCCCATTTGGGTTCTGGTTTCCTGATTGATTTGATTGATTGAAATAACGATTTAAGAAATTAAAATGGAGAATGGGAATGGGAAGATGCCGGCGGTGGGGGTGTTAATCGCTCCATAGGCGCATGTTAGAGGTTCGCAGTACGAACTGAGTTGAAAATTTCGGTGCGTGAGAGGGAAGAGTGTGAGGTTTCGTCATGGAGCTAAGTCGGCACGACGAGCATTTTACCCCAAGCATTCGTGTCACAATCCGGCTTCAACAGATTTCAGGGCCGTTGAAGATCTGTGAAATTGTTGAAGAAGTTAAAAATGGGTACTTATAAGTTATAAGCTCCACTCAGCTTTGTTTGACGTAGCTTTAGCTTCCGGCTCTCACTTAGGCTGCCTTTGGGTCACCTCTCCCTGGCCAACGTCCGGCTCTTCAGCTGCGACGCGTAAGTATAATCCTCTTTTGTAGCACAACTTTCCGCCTATTTGAGTAATAAAACAGCTCTTCGCTGCTTTCGGTCAAGCAGATAAAACCTGATCTGGCATGATGGTGACAATTATTTTTTTCCGCAATATTTCGATAATGGGGCATTTTGGTTCATTTCCTATCAATTTTGGGAAAAATTCGACGGAGTTTGAAAAAAATTTCGCAGAGTGTAAAATATATATAAAAAATTATATTAAATATTTATAAAAAACTTATTTCTAATTTTAAAAGGGCAAGTTTTTTAAAAAAATATTATTATTTTCGATGAAATTTCTTCAACTTCACCAAAATTTTATCGAAAATTTTGTTCGAACCTCAGCCAAAGCGCTGGAGTCCTCAAAAGAATAGGGGACCCAAACACCCTTAACATAGATTCCTACATAAGGCCAAAGACATAAGCTGGTTTTGGCAATTTTCAAGAAATTAGCCATTGTACGTGTTAAAATGACTTTTGTGGTAAACATTTTTAAGTGATTAAGGGTGACAAGTTATACATTAAAACAGGCCAAACATGCACCTATATGTGATATTTGATGACTCTACCCGAGGAGATCACCCCATGTTGTTTAGGCTGTGTTTTGCATTGTTGTTTGAAAGAGTAGAAAAAATAGCTATTGTTTTATATTAAATCATGCTCCTTTAAAGAGGGATGATTTTCATCTTTCAAAAAGTAGCCTCCCCTTTTTTCTTCCTCCAATCTTTTTCTCTCTCCACATTTCTTTGCAATAACAAAGAGCAACAACTGTTCTTTCCTACTCTCCCAAAGAGCAATGCCAAACAAAGCCTTAAAAACATGTCTTGATTAGAAACAGATTAGAAGTACATCTTGATTAGCATCCTTAAAGGCTGACTATCACATTTTTTCATAAACATGATATCTGTGAAAGGTCAACTTTGACAGAATTCTATCACCAAAAGATTCTTTTAAACTTCAATATCCCTCCATGGCAAGATGGGGGCATAGGTCAATAGACATGAACTTTCATAAAGCACAAATTTTCTATCAGGTGACACGCATTTGACCAATCCAAGTCATTCAAGTGAAAGAGCATTTGACATACTGAGGTTAGCCTAAAGAGCTGATATCGGTAATCACTTTTTGGAATGGGTGCCATATAAAGTCAACATGTGTGTTGTTTGATGCTATGCGCATGATCTAAACATCTATGGAGTCCAAGATTGAGATGAAAAAAATGCCTACCATTTGATTCAAAGCAATTAATACTCTTTGACGTGATCAACTAATTTGGTTTTAGATATTTATGTCGTGCAGTCGTTCTGTTTTAAAGGCATCTACTACTCTTAATTATTGGGGTATCTATAACAAAGAGAGAGATCCAAGCAGTCATACATGATACACAAGGGTTCCATAGGCTGCTATCTTTGGAAAATTCTAATAGTATTAAGGGCATGTTAGTTCCTAGTAATATTATTACATGTATAGTTTAATTTAGTGCAATTTACATGTAATAGTTTCCTTTTTTCTTTCTACTAGTATAATTCAATTTACGTGTAATAGTTTTTTGTTTCCTTTTTTCTTTCTACTGATAAAACATTATGATTCTTGTGTAAAATAGGTGTTTAGTTCATTGTAATATTTGAGTGTTTTTTTGCTTTTGCTTTTGCTAAGTAAGCCAAAATATATTAAGTGTTATTTGCATATACCCCCTATGTTATGCTAATATTATAAGAAATTCCTTGAGTTATGAGTATTTATTTTGTAGCTCATACTTTTGTGTTTCTGTTTCATATAACCCCCTCCCGTTAATTAGTCCTCAGTTTATGGACAGAAAGTCTATTTTGCCTTTAATGAAATCAATAATTTAAAAATGCCACCACTCTAAAAGGCCCTTCATTCATCTATATTTACAAGTCATGCCATTAAAGTTTATCACCATTCTAAAAGGCCTTTCATTCACCTTTATTTACAAGTCATGCCATTATAATTTACCACTATTCTAAAAGGAGTACCTTTAAATCCACCCACAAAATCTTTGAGTTCACCCACGCTGAAACACATCGACTGCATTGAATCAAACAATGAACATTTTTTATTGTCTCAATATTTCATGAGATCGATCTTTAGATCATGGGTATACCATCAGACGGTTGACTTTTTATTTCATGTGGTATACACCCCTAAAAGTGACCTTAATATCAATTTTAAGCATGCACGTGATGTTAAGGTCACTTTTCTTAGATGTGTGTCATGTGAAATAAAACACTGACCGTCTGATGGTACGATCATGATCTCAAGATCCATCATGTGAAAGATTGGGAGGATAAATGATCTCCATCGTTCGATTCAATTCAATCAACGTGTTTCAGCGTGAGTGAACTTAAAGATTCAATGGGTGGATTTAAAGGTACTCTTCTAAAAGACCCTTTATTCACCCATCAGATTCAAGACTCATCAGATGGGTGATTCCCCCATTAAAGCATGCCAACGTTTGGATGAATACTCAACCAATGGAGAATTTGTGGCAAACGATGTAATTATTCTTGAAAAGAAAACCTTCAATCTACGTGCTCCATTCAAAATACTCGTATCTCCAATTTCATATATGATTCAAGACTCATTTTTAAGAATTGGATTGCCTAACCGCGTCTGCTTCCATCCACCGAATCTTTGAATTCACCCACGCTAAAACACATTGATTGCATTAAATAAGACGATGGAGATCGTTTAGGCATACCATTAGATGATCAGTGTTTTATTTCGTGGCACACATCTCAGAAAAGTGACCTTAACATCACGTATACAGTTAAAATTAATTTTAAGGTCATTTTTTTGGGTGTGTACCACATGAAATAAAAAATCAACCATCTGATGGTGCCACCATGATCTCAAGATTCATCGTGTGAAAGGTTGGGACGATAAACAATCTCCATCGTCTGATTCAATGCAATCAATCGTCTGATGGTGCCACCATGATCTCAAGATCCATTGTGTGAGTGATTGGGACGATAAACGACCTCCATCGTCCAATTCAATGCAGTCAACTGTTTGATAGTGCCACCATGATCTCAAGATACATCGTGTGAAAGGTTGAGACGATAAATGATCTCCATCGTCCGATTCAATGCAGTCAACCGTCTAATAGTGCCACCGTGATCTCAAGATCCATTGTGTGAAAGGTTGGGACGATAAACGATCTCCATCGTCCGATTCAATGCAGTCAATATTTTTCAGCGTGGGTGAACTCAAATATTTTGTGGGTGGATTTAAAACTATTCTTTTCCGTAATTGAAGGGGTGGATTTAAAATTACTCTTACCACGTGTAGAGGTCGCAATTTAGTAATTTAATTTTAAAAATGATAAATATGGTATTTAGGCTATTCTTTAACGGCTGATTAACCATTTAAAGTAGCATCTGTTAAAAAGGGTGTTTTATAAACACCAAAATGCTAACTCAGGGGGTTTAAAGCAAATAGCTATAATTGGGGGAGTTATTTATAATATCAACATAACTGAGGGGGTATTTACAAAAAAACCCATATATTAAAGAAACGAAAAAGAAGAAAGGAGTACAACGAGCTCACAACCTGCTTGGACCTCAGATAGCGTCGACTTTGTTTTTCAAGCCTAATAATACCTTTCACATACTGACGAACATCATCAAAATGAGGGAAAGTAATACTCTGGGAATTTCGAATCGCCAGTGTAGCAAGCTTATCAGCAGCACTATTCACCTCCCTGACGCAGTGATGCGCTTCCAATTTCAGATCCGCCAAATGATTCAAAATATGCCAACAAGGTTCTAAGGAATGGATTCCCCATTAAAACCTTTAATCATTAAAGTAGAGTTTCTTTCAAAGATCAAACTCCTGCCCAAAACTTTAGCTAATCTCACGCCATCCAAGATCACATAAGCTTCCGCTTCATTATCAAACAATCAACTATAAAAATTACTAAAAGCTGCAACAAAATCCTCTCGTCATCTCTAATAATACCTCCACCTCCGGAGGGGACCTGAGTTACCAGATGACGCACCATCACTATTCAACTTGATGAAATTTTGCAGGAGGGTGAGGCCAAAACACCATGGAATTACCTGAGGCTTGGACCTTCTGGGGGAAATATCAATCGGATCCAAAGCAATAGAATCAGATTGAGAGTTGTTAGCCTTTGGATTAATAAGAAAGTTCAACTCAACCAGCCAACTAAAGACTTTCTTAAAGATAAAGTCAATTGTGCAAGATTTTTCTTCATATCTCGCCGCATTATGGGCCAGCGATAATTCCCACCAAAGATTCATGAGAATGAGCCCACATATTATCCTAAATTGAGACAGTTTTAGCTTATTCTAACACATAAATCTGTCCCTAACCGATTGATACCTCGATAGACAATATGAAAAATAGCCGACATCTATTTCCAAACCAGGGAGAAAATTCTCACGAGTGAAGAGATGGTGTTGGGATTCAACAACATTATTGCATACTATAATCTTTGAGCATAAAATACACTTTATGCATCACTATTCACTTTACAGTGAAGTGAATGAGTTTATAAAATCCACTTTATGATACAATTCACTTTAAATACATCTTTCAAGAAAGCAAATAAACTATCCATTTTTCTTACTGTAAAAAATATTACGTGTTCAAATATTATGAAGGTAGACCTCGTAAGTCGAAATTTTTTTCACATGAAAGTCGAATCTAAGAATTTCTTTATCTTTCAATATAATTGGACTTGAAAATCCTTGGCCATTCCATGATTGATTATATTAGACATGGTTTATGCTAATGATTTTATTTTTCAAAAATTGTTCTTACTTTCTTTTCTATCAAAATTAATAGCCTTATAGACTGATCCCTAACCTTATATACACTTGTTTTGATATGAAGAGGTATATTTATTTGTAAAGATTAACACATACTTGGGCTTCCATGGGAAAACGCCACCGAAATTGATATAATTGAAATAAAGTGTGCTGCAAGAACTTAAAATCTTAAGGCAAATTAGAAATATGTGAACATCTATTTAGATAGATTTTCAGCCGAGCCAATAGCATGCGAACTCTGACTTAAGCTTCATTCACTTCATGGTAACATAATTGCAATAAAATCTCCCTTTGCATAAAATAAAAAAAAACAATGGAATAAGAATAATGCGGTAATATCAAATTTTGCCCTGTAAAGTCAGGTATTCACTTCACTGCATTTTAGCTATGTAAAAACTACTTTTTGACTTGAAATTCAATATACTGTCAAGTGAAAAAGTAATGTAAAATGCCCATAAAATTGTTTTGGAGTGCTAACTATCGTAGTCGTTCCTTTTGTAATCATCACACCGCCTATTGGGGAAGTGCCCGAATTTGATGAAATTATTACACAACATCATCCACGCTATTACGATCTACCCTACTAGTTTGTATTCCGAGGATTGCAATTTTTCGACCCTTGATTACACAATCGACTCTAGGGATGAGTTACACTATATCTTCCAATAACCACATTCATCAAACTCCTTCTAAGTAAACATATTTTTGAAGTACAAGTATATGAAATGAACATGAAACATACACATGCCTTAATACTAGGCTATAAATACATAAAGGGCATCATTAGAATATGGCCAACCACAAGAGCAACAAAATGGAATCGGCACATTACAACAGTGAATATCACTAAAGACATAAAAATTAAAACTAATAAAGTGGCACACAAAGAGGAACACGACTGTCATTAACTAATGTAGCCTACAAAATGATGGATCCCGAGTTAGAGTCGTCGTCGTCATCATCTTCATCGTTCACATTATCTTCATCAACAAGATCATTGTCTGCTTCGTCTCCATCTTCTTCTTCTTCTTCTTCTTCTTCTTCTTCTTCTTTTGTGGCTTTAACCTCTTCATCCTCTACGTCCTATACATCATCAACTTCATGTTGCTCCTCATTTCCCTCATCAGAGGTTAATATGTCGATGACATCTTTCTCTTCAGCCTTTGAAGTGCTTCCACCTTTCATCACATATGTCTCCACATTTTATGATTGTTGGAGGTACGCTTCTAGGTGGTAGGTTGGGAGTTGACACATGTGTTTCAACTGAAAGGTACCATCTTTGCTTGGAATCCTTCTCCCAATTTGGCATTGGAGAACCATTTCTACGACCATGAGCTCTTCTAGCCCATACATCCATGTGGAATTTTTTTCCCGACATGTGTTTGGTCCAAGGGGTGGGGCACTGCCTGACGATGCCATATATATCCCACGTATTCTAAAAGTAATTGCCTCAATTAGAAATTAATTTTTATATGTGGGCTTCATTAGGAAAAAACCTTCATTTATTGGGGATAAAACGTAAAGAAAATATAGTAATTGAGGTTCTCCACCGATCCAAACCAATCAGAATAGTTTGAGGCAAAACTGATCCATATCAGAACAATTCCATACCATAAATTTGACGATTTCGCAAAAAATTGATAGTCTAAAACAAGCCTCAATCAACAAAGATTATATGCTTCAGATCACAACAGCATACTAGATTGAATTAAAAAAGTAAAACTTATATAATCTCAATAAAAAAATCTTAAGCATAATCCAATTAATAAAAAAATAAAATTTATCTAATCGCCAAAAACAAATTCATGCTGATATATATATCGCTATCTGATCTGTGCCAAAATATGACTATATTTCGCACCTTAATTCCTACATTTAGCTATCTAATGAAAGCTATCTGACCGCTGTTGTATAAATTTAGTGGTTTCAGGTGTTTCCGACCATTGAATCTTGAGAGAGCATAAAAGAGGATAATTAAGGATTACACAAGAACATTGGATCCAGAAGCCAGTAAAAGCACCAAAATTCGTGAAAATGATTGATTGGCCCAGAATCCACTAGAAGAATGAAGATGTTACCAGTCCATGTCAATCGATTGAAAACCAAATATCAATCGATTAACAAGAATGACAGCTTTTCCCCCTTTATTTTAAATTTTGAATTAATTCAATCGATTGATATTTAAAATCAATCGATTGATATTTAAAATCAATCGATTGAATTCAAATTCAAATGATTTCGCCAAAAAGAGAATTTAAACTCAATTGATTGAGAATTAAATTTCAATCGATTGAGCCTATTTTAGAAGTTGTCTTGCCCGCTCCCTAAAAGCAATACTATGGCTTAGGGTTAGGGGGTTCTCTGCTAGTAGAATTTTCGTAGGTTTTTTTTATAGCTTTTCTTTGCAATTTTTGAATCATAATTTATAATTAGGAATAAAGAATTATAAGGAGAGATCTTTTTATAAATAAAAGTGCATGTTTAGATGATGGGTTCTGGTTTGCATCGGGCGTGTAGATTGAGGATGAGCGGCTAAACCCTCTCGTTCAAGGAGGAAGTGATCCCTAGATGAGTCATTGTTTTATTGTTAATTCTATAATTTTTTATCATTGTTATTGAATCATTCTGGAAAGAAGTGTGTGCTTAATAGAATATCATCGAATGCTCATTTATAGTTGTCGATCTTGGTTATCAACGACCATAAAAGGGTCATTCCTTCTAGATTTGTTTCTGCAGGCAGATCTAGGCTGCCGAGTAATCGATTCTTACTGTTGTAATTTTGAATTTGAGATACGTTATGCCTTTCACATGATTCATGCAGCATTAGGATGGGTCATAGTATTTAGATAGGGTATGTCGGATCAACAATCACATTCTTTACAATTCATTTTCTTCTTGATAAATGGTGGTATATTGGTGTGGTATGAAATCGTGTGATTAATTGTAGAGAAGTTACAAATCTAGGGTTAGCAAACTCCTTGATCATCTCTTAATTGTTATTTTCTTTGTCATAATTTGTTCTTGCATAGATTAATTTATGTTTATCGTTCTAGCATCGTGTGGTAATAGCTTAGCAATTCAACTTTTTCTCCCTTGGTATTTTCTTGGGCATTTTTATTCTCTTTAAAATTAATTTAATTACTCACTTCCATGTGGGTATGACACCCTTGATTTCACTGTGCTACAATTGATCTTGTGCACTTGCAAGGGTACACTTTAAAACCAATCAAGTTTTTGGCGCCGTTGCCAGGGAAGCGACTCAATTTTATTGATTTTTAGGATATTAGTATTTTCGGATTGATAGTCAATCAATTGGATTCTTTGTGTCAATCGATCGACTGTGATTCTATGTTTTCTTTGTTCTGATTTGTTTTGCTTTGTTCTGCTTGGTTCACTATTTCTGTCAATCGATTGATCTGTAATAATCAATCGATCGACTTTTAAGTGTGACCACTTTCCGGTTTATATATATATATAATAAATTTTGTGTTCAAAATTTTAAATTTTGAATTTGAAGTTTGAATTTCAAATTTAAAATTTTAACTTTTTAATTTTTAAATTTCAATTTTTAAAATTGTGAGTTTTTAATTTTGGAAATTTAAATTTTGAAATTTGAAATTTGAATTTCAAATTTTGATCTTGATTTTCGAATTTTTGAAATTTGAAAAAATAAAAAATAAAAAAATTATGTTCGGATTCTGACTACTGTCCACTATAGTAGTCAATCGATTGATTCTTCAATATCAATCGATTGAGTTATGAGGTTTTAATATCAGTTTGTCACTGTGTAAACCTTTGGTATTATATCAATCGATTGACCTTTCTGTTTCAATCGATTGACTAGACCTCTGCTGTTTACAATTTTAGTGGTATTTCCTGTTCTGTCCAGCCTGATTTTTGAACCTCAATCGATCGATTTTGACAAATCAATCGATTGACTGATAAAGTCATCTTTCGGAACACTGTTGTGTTTGTTTCAATCAATTGATTCTATTAATTCAATCGATTGAACCTGAGTTGCTTTATTGTTGGGTTTATTGCGGAATCGATAATTCTTGTCTTGGGTGTGTTGGTGCATGAGCTTTACTCGATCTCATCACCCACATTTACAATCATTGAATCGTGAGATTGAAAAGTCTTACAAAGTGAATCGTAGAAACCATAGGCTTCAGCGTCATCACACTGAAACCATGGCAGATCAAAGACAAGGACGGAATGGGAATAATCATAAAAACAACAATGAAAATGAGAATCATGATAAGAGCCCACAAATATTGGAGCAATACAATGATCCCAGTCTTTGCAAGGATCAGGATAGTATCCTTCATGCTCTCATCCCATGAAATTATTATGAATTTAAGTCAGCAATGATTCAAATATTGCCAATTTTCAACGGGTTGAGCAAAGAAAATCCATATACTCACCTGAGCGAGTTTATTGTGATGTGTAAAATATTCAGAGTACATAATGTCTCCGATGAGATAGCAAAGTTATGCTTTTTTCAATATTCTTTGAAAGATAAGGTAAAAACTTGGTTCTTTTCCTTAGAACCAAGATCTATCAGGAGTTGGACGAAATTTCAACGTGAATTCTTGATAACATACTTCCCCATAAGTAAAACTAATGAGTTGCGTCAGAAGATTCTGATCTACGCCCAACAACCTACTGAAACATTTCATGAATATTAGGAACGTTTTAAAGAATTAGTCAAAAGTTGCCCTAATCATTATATTCCAAGGTGGCAACAAGTCCAAAGTTTTTACAACGGATTAATTCTGAAAGAAAGATGCATGGTTGATGCATCTTGTGGGGGATCATGTGCTAAAAATGAGGCTGAAGAAATTTGGGCATTGTTTGAGAGATTATGCCAAACTTCAATGCAAAATGAGACTTTGGGGCGAGCTAACTTGAATATGACAACTAAATACCATGTGTTGATAAAAGGTGGGTTGTATGATGTCAAATACAATACATGAGATTTATCAATAAAAGTGGATATATTGTCTAAACAAATTAACATGTTGTTAGCCGCAACAAAATAAGCTCAAACTCCCATTACCCCCACTGTCTGTTCAATTTGTGAACACCCAGGTCACATGGCTAATGAGTGTCCAGCCACTCTGATGATCTTTCATGAAGAACCTACTCCTCAAGAGCAGGTGAATGTGACTCAATCATATCATCGACAAGATAGGAATGTGCACTCCAATACCTACAATTCGGAATAGAAAAATCACCATAACTTAGGATGGGGAGGATCAAACTAAACTGGACAGGTGAACCAGCAGTACAGATCTAACACATCAAGTGGACAACAGGGCTTTCGTCCACAACAGAATTGTAACTTTCAATAGAATTTGAATTATCATCACCCAAATTCTGAGTACTGAAAAAATCAGAATTTCAATCAAGTTAATACTTCCAGTTCGAGAGATTCGGATCTAGAAGCGAAGATCATGCAGAACGTGAAAGCTTTTCAACAATAGAATATGCAAGCCCTTCAGCAGATGTTGAAGGACCAATTTAGTCAATGGACTAATCCAATAAGTCAAAGAGAGGAGGGAAGGCTTCCTAGCCAACCCATCAATAACCCTCGAGGCCAAACTCCGTCTGATGAAGGACCCCCAACTAGCCATCAGTTGAAAGTTGTCACAATGTTAAGAAGTATACGTACAATCGATAATCAAGTGAAAATTCCAGTGGAATCAGAAGAAGAAAAAAAAGAAGCTGAGAAGGACACAAAACCAGAAGAAAAGACGAAGTCTCCTAGAAATGTCCAACAGGAACCGGAAGAAAACACAGAACTTGAATCCCCATACCCAAAGGCACCATTTCCTGAGTGTCTGACATCTCCATCTAGAATGGGGAAGTGTCTGTCAATAATGGATGAAATCTTTGAAACATTTAAGCAAGTAAAAATTAATCTTCCATTACTTGAAACCATTAACCAAGTATCTACATACGTAAAATTCTTCAAGGATTTATGCACCCGTAAGAGAAGGGCACGTACACATGTGTCAAAGAAAGTATTCCTGACTAATCAAGTCAGTTCTATCTTGAAATTAGAAGCACTACAAAAACTCAAGGACCCTGGACTCTCAATTGTTCCATGTGTTATAGGTGGGCAACCAATTGGTAGAGCGCTACTGGATTTGGGAGCAAGTGTCAACTTGATCCCATATTCAGTATACGAGAAATTAGGACTGGGCAAATTGAAACCCACTTCAGTCACACTCCAACTTGATGATAGGTTAGAAAGAAGACTTAAGGGTATCATTGAGGATGTTTTAGTTGGAATAGATAAATTTGTCTTTCTATTAGACTTTATTGTCTTGGATATGAGACCACCTGTTAAATCAACAAATCAAGTCCCAATCATCCTTGGATGTCTCGCAACTGCAAATACTTACATCAATTATTAAACGGGAGTCATGAATATTTCTTTTGGAAACATGAAAGTCGGGTTGAATGTATTTCATGCAATAAACCATTTCCCCAATGAAGATGAGGTTGATTATTTCTATATTGATCAGGTTGATGAAGTAGTGGACGAGGTTTTACTATCAATGCTAACCAAGGAAGAATTTGAAACTGCTTTGTTAGTCATCTACAAGGAAAAAGGAAGTGAAGAGAAACACTCAGAAGAACTAGGGACGATTTCATCAAGTCCAGACGATGAGCCATGGAAGAATAAGGCTAAAGTGGAACCATTGCCCATTGAGGAAAAGGTCAAACTGACACCATCAATAGAGAAGCCACCAACTGTTGAATTCAGACAGTTGCCTGAGTCACTCAAATATGCTTTTCTAGGATCATATGAAACGCTTCCGATAATAATTTCATCAATATTGCCGGAAAAGCAAGAGCATGATTTGATGAAGGTGTTAAAAGGTCACAAAGAAGCGATCAGATGGACTTTAGCTGATCTAAAAGGGATTGATCCGTCAGTATGTATACACAAAATACATCTAAAAGATGATAATACATCATCGAGGGATCTATAAAGACGACTTAACCCAAACATGAAAGAAGTCGTATTGAAAGAGACCATCAAGTTGCTCGATGCTGGAATCATCTATGTAATCTCTGATAGTAAATAGGTAAGTCTGATTCAAATTATTCCTAAAAAGTCAGGAGTTACAGTGAAAGAAATCACTGAAGGAGAAATGGTACCTACGCGTGAGACTACTGGGTGGCACGTCAACATCGATTATCGAAAATTGAACACAGTCACTAGAAAGGATCATTTCCCCTTTCATTTATTGACCAAATTCTTGAGAAACTGGCAGGACAGGAGTTCTACTATTTTCTCAATGGATATTCGGGGTACAACCAAGTGCCTGTATTTCCAGCTGAGCAAGAAAAGACAACGTTTACTTGTCCTTATGGTACATTTGTATATCGCAGAATGTCATTTGGCCTTTGTATTGCTTCGGTCACCTTTCAGCAATGTATGTTAGTCATATTTTCTGATATGGTTGATAAATTCATCAAAGTATTCATAGATGACTTCTCTGTCTTTGGGAAGACCTTTGAATTATTCTTGCATCACCTTTCACAAGTATTGCAACGTTGTGTAGAATCCAATCTTATTCTAAACTGAGAGAAGAGTCATTTTCTGGTTCAACAGGGAATAATTTTGGGGCACAACATATCAAGAAAAGGAATTAAAGTCGATAAGGCAAAAGTTGACTTAATTGCTAATTTTTCACCACCAAAAAGTGTTTGTCAAATTTGATCATTTTTTGGGGCACGTTGGATTTTATAGATGATTTATCAAAGATTTTAGCAAGGTCGCTAAGCCATTATGTAACTTGCTTGGAAAAGATGTTCCGTTTAAATTTGATGAAGACTGCATGAAAGCCTTTTTTCAATTACGAGAGTTATTGTCAAATGCTCCAATAATCCAACCACTGAATTATTTGCTCTCTTTTGAACTTATGTGCAACACATCAGACTATACTATTGGAGCGGTCTTAGGGCAAAGGGTAGGTAAATTACCTCATGTGATTTACTACGCCAGTAAGACGCTGATTGATGCATAACTGAATTACACCATAACTGAGAAGGAATTATTAGTTGTGGTATATGTGTTGGATAAATTCCATTCTTATTTGCTCGGATCCAAAATAGTGGTCTTTTCAGACCACTCTGCGTTGAAGTATCTTTTGACGAAAAAGGATACAAAACAAAGGTTGATCTGATGGATCCTGCTCCTCCAAGAATTCAACTTTGAAATTAAAGATAAAAAGGGGTTGAAAATGTTGTCGCTGATCATTTGTCACGGATTCTACTTGAAGAATCATCTGTGTCAGAAATCATCTATGACACATTCCCAGATGAGTAATTAATGGCAATAGATACAACGACTACAAAAGTTCATTGGTTTGCGAACATCGTAAATTATTTGGTCATTGGCAGAATTCTTATTTACTGGGGTAGAAATGATAAGAATCTCTTTTTCTCTCAGATCAAATACTACTTTTGGGATGATCCACACTTGTTCAAATTCTGTTCAGATCAAGTCATCAGAAGATGCATACCAGAAGAAGAGCAGCTGAGTATCATAAATTTCTGCCATGTTAGGGCCTGTGGAGGTCATTTTGGAGGATAAAAGACTGCACAAAAAATTCTTCAAAGCGGATTTTATTGGCCCTCTATTTTTTGAGATACAACAAGATTTTACAAAGAATGCTAACGATGTCAACAGCTCAGAAATATTTCGAGATGAAATATGATGCCATTGAACCCAATTTTAGTTGTTGAAATTTTCGATGTGTGAGGGATCGATTTCATGGATCCTTTTTTCCTATCATTCGGTTATCTATACATTTTGGTAGCTGTCGAATATGTTTCAAAATGGGTGAAAGTTATGGCAACCCGATCGAATGACCATAAAGTGGTGGTTAAGTTCTTGAAGGAAAATGTATTCAATAGATTTAGGATTCCCCGAGCAATCATTAATGATGGCGGTTCACACTTCTGTAATAGTCATTTTACGACATTAATGAAGAAATATGATGTCACTCACAAGGTCGCAACACCATACCACCCACAGACAAGTGGCCAAGTTAATTTGTCAAATCGGGAGATCAAGTGGATTTTAGAAAAAACTGTGCGACTAGATAAGAAAGATTGGTCAAATCATTTATCTGATGCTCTCTGGGCATATCGCACTGCATTTAAGACACCGATTGAAATGTCGCCCTTCAGAATTGTGTATGGGAAAGCTTGTCACCTCCCAGTCGAACTGAAATATAAGGCATTCTGGGCAATAAAGAGATTTAATTTTGACATGCAAGAGGCGGATTCCAATCGCAAGTTACAATTGAATGAATTGAAAGAGCTACGCTATGATGCGTATGAAAATTCGAGGTTGTACAAGGAGCAATACAAGAGATTGCATAATCAATCAATATTTCGAAAGGAATTTCACATAGGACAAAAGGTTTGATTGTTCAATTTCAAACTTAAACTCCATCTTGGAAAACTGAAGTTGAGATGAGAAGGACCCTTCCAGGTCATATCCACTATTGCACACGGTGCAATTGAGATCAGGGATCTTAAGGATAATCGAATTTTCAAGGTGAATGGACAATGGCTTAAACCAATGTTTGAACCAATGATCCAAAAGCGGATTGAATCAGCATACCTCAGTGACCCAAAAAGATGACATTCGAATGGTCGAGTTGTCGACACATAAACTCAGCGCTTCCTGGGAGGTAACCCAGTGTGCAGTTTAATTCTTACTTCTTTGTGGTAGAATTTGTAAGTCTGTCTCAATCGATTGATTTTGAGAAAAGTCAATTGATTGACCTTGTAGTTTGTTCAATCGATTGATATTTTTGTTCAAACCATCATTAAGCAGCCATTCCACATCTTTTCTACTGTCAGACCGTTCGGTGCTACATGCATGTCAATCGATCGACAGTTCATTGTCAATTGATTGATATATTATTGAAACACCTGGCATTCTCGAAATCCATGCGTCAATCGTCTCATCTTTTTAGCTGTCGGATAAGTCAAACATCGTGTTAATGTCAATCGATTGATAGTTTACTCTCAATCGATTGATATGGTGAAACTACTGACTCTCGCCATTTCCCAAAAAGTCAATCGTCACACCTTTTCAAGAAATGCCTTCAAACTTCTGCTGTATATTAAAGTTTCAAGCCTTTACGATGCCTTGAGATAATGTCAATCGATTGACATTTCATTTTCAATCGATTGATATTATGGTTCCTCCAAACTACATGCAAATGAATGTCGATTTAAGGAATAGCTCGTTGTCCCTTCTTCCTCAACTCTTTGCACATTCGGCCAACTGACCCTGTTCATCTCTCCAAAAATTCTCCTCGTACGATCGAAATGGCAACACCTAGGCCTCAGATTTACCGACCACCCCGTCCTGACAATAATCCCATGCGAATCCCGAACAATGATTACGTGGATCGGCAATGTCAAATTGAGAACTTCTTCGATCTTATAAAATTTCGTCTTATCGCCAAAGCTGCACATTCCATCGAGTTTATTGAAGCCTTGCATCTTGAAATGCTACTCACACCACCGCCTATCGACGTGTCCTTACGTCTTATACGACTTTTCTATCAAAACATGGAGTGGGTGTCGGCATCGCAATCCCCGACTGGTTTTGCGTTCATTCGGATCGATAATTGGTCGTACAATTTACACGCCGCTGATCTCGCGCGTGCATTTAGTTTCTATATTGTTCGCCTATTGAATCATCATATCAATCTAGCCGTGGACCTCAACCAAGAGATCATGATAAACAATATGTGTGGTGGTAGGCACAGTTCTGGATTGTCAACGAAAAGAGCAGTCTTACCAATGGACATACTGTTTTGGGACATTGTCATGTCCAATAACTTGTTTCTGTATGAAACCAAAAGCGAGAGGACAAAGAATGGGGTAGCAGCATTGTATGCGTCCCACACTAATACTTAGTTTGATGAACCTGGTTTAATGCTTGATGAAATGTGGTGGTGTCACAACGATATAGCTGTCACCATTGCACCGCACAAACGAGAGGTTATTTTTCTCCACTTTCCTCACTATGTCATGCATCTTTTGGACCAGACCGGATGGGTGTCCGATTTTTTATGATGAAGTAATGGGCGACATGCAGTTCTACCACTATGGCACAAATGTGTGGGATAAGAGTATTAAAGCCATCATAAGGAATGCATCGCAGCCCCTCTATATTGGCGAGATGCCTCCTCCTCCCCAACCAAACCCCACACAGCGCCAACGTGGCGGCTTATGTCGACCTCGTCTTGAAGAGGTCCCTGATTTTAATGTCAAGGCAGCAATCACATGCCTCGAGGCGCAGATGGACGGGTTGAGTACTATGTTTGGAGGTATCAATTGGCAGTTAAGATTTCAGATTTCTCTCCTCATGCGGATTGCACGGGAATCATTCCCGACGCAAGCCGATAACTTCATCGCAAGAGCGCGAGCGGCGATGGATGGAGAGGAAGATGTTGAAGATGTTGAAGATGATGATGATGATGAATAATTTATTTGTCTTGTGCTTAGTCTGTTACTTTGTTTAGATGTGATAATTTAGAGTGTTTTATGTTTGTTTCTGTTTGTGCGCTAGATCAATCATAGGTTGTGATAGGTTTTAGTTTATTTTAATTAATCTGGAGTATGTATGTGTGCTGAAAGTGTTTATGATCAAATCAAATCAAATTAGGTGAATGAAATGTTTTAAATGAATGGTATTATCTCTCTGTGTACTCTCAAATTGCTGCCCAATTTCATTAGTCAATCGATTGAAATTTATTCTTCAATCGATTGAGGCATTTGGAGTGTTGTGATCTCACAGTGACAATAATTTCTGTCGATCCAATGAAAAATAGTTTTTCAATTGATAAACTTTGACCTAAGTTCACATAAATTGTGTATGAATCTTTCCGATTTCAAGTTGATTGATTTGAATGTGGCAATGCACGTTGGATAGAGTCAATCGATTGATTTGAATAGTTCAATCGATTGATCCAGATTGGAATTCCAAAGGGAATAGAAAGTTTCCAACATTAATTCAATTGCATATATCAAAAATTCTCTGTGAACAACAAGTTTTGGTTTGCACCAAGTCAACCTTTCCAAATATAGTTCTCAATCGATTGATATTAAAAAATCAATCGATTGACTGATACAATTTCTGAAAGAATCAATTGTGTGCCCCCGAAATCCAAATTTCATTCCATCTTTAGATACTGTGTTTTAGGGAAATTTTGCTTTATTAAAACAACTGTATGATAGTTTTTCTAAATCACTCCCTTAGTAAAAAATCAATTGTCCTCCCAAACCTTGTGTTATGGATTCAATCAAGTATCCCACTCAATCGGCGGTCAAGAGATTGGCAGAGCCGGCGCGAAAACGTACACAATATCACTCGCCTCAACCACCTCTCGATTTGTTAAATCATGAGGGCGTTGATTTAGAATCGGCTTCGCCGCCGCCAACTTCGCCAAAATCACCCGTCGAATTGATGTCCATCGATTCACCAAAACCACCACCATCCCCACCTCGTGCCCCAATTCCTCCACCCGGTGGCGTCGGCATCTCAAAAGAAATGTGGAGGATGATATTTCCAAAGCCGAAGCTAGGGATGGAGTCCGATGATGACTAAGGGCTAGGATTTAGTTTTAGGCTTTAGATTTCACTGTCTTTAAAGATTTTATGTTACTTTTCTAATGTCTTAGTTTAGTTTCCTTTAATTTATGCACTATAATAGGTTCTTTTTATTTTCAATAAGTGCCGAAGATTGCACATAATTAATGAAATTTTAGTTTAGTTAAATATCTTTGTTTAAATTGTTTAGATGCTCAAATCACAAATACTTTTCACCGGGTCTACCTTTTGGTTCTCAGTTGCATTTAACAGGTTTGGGGGTCCCATACACCTTCAAAAATCAAACCAATGAGGGCATTGGATACAACATGTTTGGGGGTGAAAAGTTCAATTCATAGTATTTTGCAAAAAAAAAAGAGGTTCTAGGGATGTTCTCGGATTTTGAAAAGTGTATCAGTCAACTGATTGAACCCAAGGAGTCAATAGATTGACTGATAACAATTAGCCCAAATGCATTCAGCAAGTTAAGAGCAGTCAATCGATTGATTTACAAAAATCAATCAATTGACTGCAGATTTGTAAGCCCAATAACCGACTGGAAGCATGCATCAATCAATTGATTGAAACCATTGAGTCAATTGATTGACTGATAACCAGTAAACTCATAAATTCCGAAATATGTTTTCATGACCCTTAAGTGTTAATGCTCGAATTTTTTTATAAAATGTCATCGTGCCATGATAAAATTATAAATGCTCATGATCATCAATATAATGCAAGTTTTAATGATGATTTCACAGTCCATGTCCAGAAACTCTGGCATCATTACCATGCTTTAATTCCAAAAATCAGGGAGTTTGGTCTAAAAACTTGAATCCAAGGATATCAGTGGAGACTAAAACCCAGAGAACTTTAGAACCTTTCCTCGTTCTTGATGAGTGTGGTTAAAATTCGGAATCTTGTTCAGTTCATACTTGATTGTTATAATCTCATACGCTCATCTAAATTTGTGTATTTGGCATTGTATCAAGATACTAAAACTCTTTGTGTTTGAATTCGAAACAAATCGGCATCATTATCACCTTGAAAAGAAATGATCGAAGGCCCTCTTTGGCCAGTTTGTGTTTAAAATGTCCCACCTTATACTCAATTACCATTTAGCATTTTTTTTTTGAGCCGTGATGAAAAAAATTCAGCCCTAATTATTTCTTCAGTAAGCTATATTAACCATGCCCCTCACGAGTTTGAAAGTGTAAAAACCCTATCCCTGTTACCTCTGAGAAATTCTTGATGACAGAAAGTGAGGGAATCGACAGACATGATTGTGACACTTGTGGGAGAAAAAAATAAAAAGGTAGAAAATGAGAAAAATGAAAATATATATATATATATATATATATATATATATATATATATGTATATATATAAGGTGACTTCAAAATGAAGAGCAAAAAGGAGTAGAAAGAAAAGAAAGTTGTGAAGAAGCAAAAAAAATAAATTTGAAAAATTGGCAAAAGAAAGTGAAAATGAGAAAATCAAATTGTGTTTTTGTTTCCGGTTTCTTAGAGATTTTTTACCTGAACCCTGTTACAACCTTGAAGAAGCCCTTCTTGATCTAATCATGAGTGATAAATGCCTTGTGGAGAATGATAGTGCAATGCGTATGGTGCTTGATATGACATGCTAGATACATAAATATCTTTCTTTATGAGGCTTCTTTTTCATTAATGAATTGTGTTTCTTATTTCATGTGAGACCTCCTGATTTATATTATAGTTCTCTCTCACATGTGTGAAAAGTAACTCAGTCATCAGAGCAATTTCGTTTTCAGCGCATATCCACGGTGAGGATTGAGTCCAATCATGGGGTCCAAAAGATTCCTAGTTTGGAGTTACTCCCTGATGGAAATTTTTTTAGCAATGATAAGTGAACGATACTCTAGGCATGAATCATGAGTCATCGAAAAAATAATGTATTGAATTAATCTGAATGAGCGTTGATAAGATTAGCATGGCCGGGAGCATCTTATAAAAATTTCATGAATATTTAACGATCTAAGGGCATGACAATAATTCAGGAATTTATTAGTTTCTGAGGTTTGTAGGTATCTTCACTGAAAACCTTCAGGACATGGATCAAAATACCGAAAAATTGGTACGTATCGTTCGAGCCCAAAACTGGTACGTATCGGACGATACGTATCGGTATTGATGCGTACAGGACGATACAGTGAATGTATCATTCAGTATTTTACATAATAATGACCGATATGGTACATTCAATGTACCGTATCATTCATCACCGATACTGATACGTATCGTCCGATACGAATCGGTATTAGACGAAATTTTGATCCATGCTTCAGGAGACACAACTCCTCCACTAGGGATCACCTAGGGGTTTAAAGGCTTATTGCATATGCTAAATGCAATTGTGTTCCCTATGAAAGTGGCATCCATTTTCTTTGTTAATTGTTAGTTATTTTTTATTTTTTTTGCTCGAGGACTAGTAAAGTGTAGGTTTAGGGGTGTGATCTGTGCCAAAATATGACTCTATTTCACACCTTAATTCCTACATTTAGCTATCCGATGAAAGCTATCTAACGGCTATTGTATAGTTTTAGTGGTTTCAGATATTTCCGACCATTGGATCTTGAAAAAGCATAAAAAATGATAATTAAGGGTTATACAAGAACATTAGACCAAGAAGCTAGGAGAAGCACCAAAATTCGTGAAAATGATTGATTGGCCCAACATCCACCAAAAGAATAAAGATGTTACCTGTCATTGTCAATCGATTGAAAACTAAATATCAATCGATTGACAAGAATGAAAGCTTTTCCCCTTTTATTTTAAAATTTGAATTAATTCAATCGATTGATATTTGAAATCAATCAATTAAATTCAAATTCAAATGATTTCGCCAAAAAGTGGATTTGAACTCAATTGATTGAGAATTGAATTTCAATCGATTGAGCTTATTTTGGAAGTTGTCTTGTCCGCTCCCTATAAAAGCAATGCTATGGCTTAGGGTTAGGGGATTCTCTATCAGCAGAATTTTCTTAAGTTTTTTTATAGCTTTTCTTTGCAAATTTTAAATCATAATTTGTAATTAGGAACAAAACATTATAATGAGAGATTTTTTATAAATAAAAGTGTATATTTAGATGATGACTTCTGATTTGCATCGGGCGTATAGATCGAAGATGAGCGCTAAACCCCCTCGTTCAAGGAGGAAGCGACTCCTAGATGAGTCATTGTTTTATTGTTAATTTTATAATTTTTTATCATTGTCATTGAATCATTTTGCTAAGAAGTGTGTGCTTAATATAATATCATCGAATGTTCATTTATAGTCATCGATCTTGGTTATCGATGACCATAAAAGGGTCATTCCATATAGATCTGTTTCTGCAAGCCGATCTAAGCTACCGAGTGATTGATTCTTACTACTGTAATTTCAAATTTGAGTTATGCTATGCCTTTTACATGATTCATGCCACATTAGGATGAGTCATAGTATTTGGATAGGTTATGCCGGATCAACAATCATATTCTTTACGATTCATTTTTCTTCTTGATAAATAATGGTATATTGGTGTGGTATGAAATCGTGTGATTAATTATAGAGAAGTTATAAATTTAGGGTTACCAAACTCCTTGATCATCTCTTAATTGTTATTTTCATTATCATAATTTGTTCTTACATAGATTAATTTACGTTTATCTTTCTAGCATCATGTGGTAATAGCTTAGCAATTCAACTTTCTCCCTTGGTATTTCCTTGGATATTTTTGTTATGTTTAAAATTAATTTAATTACGCGCTTCCCTGTGGGTATGACACCCTTGATTTCATCGTACTATAATTGATCTTGTGCACTTGCAAGGGTACACTTTAAAACCGATCACTATCGGCATAATGATATCACCGATGTGTGTGGCCGATATATATCGATATTAAAAGAAAAAAATGGGGAAAAACACTCAAATATGAACAATAAAATCCCTATATTTTTCAACCATTTTGGGAATCAAATCCAGCAAGTAAATCAAATCATGCAAGTAGCGCATGAGATTCGCATCACCATTTTATAGTTGGATAGGTTCACTGGAGGGCTAGCAGTGCAGAGATTCGTCTGGGGGAGAAGAAAAGCCGTTTACGCTTCTTCTTTATTCCAAGTAGCCTGCAACTCTCCTCTTTTTCTTTGAGATGCGTTGGGAAGACCACCCATGAAGGGTAGGGTTTGATCTGGTGGGGTACGAGTGATGAGATTCGCGAGGAAGACAATCTGGTTGTGCATTTTTTTTCTTTATTGTTTAAAGCCTGTGAATGCAAGTTGCTTTTAAGTCGAATTTATTATAGGTAAGGAATCTCCCTATTTTACTTCACATTTTACCACGAAAGGAATGGGCACAAAACATAATCTTGCGATAAAAAATCTATTTTCGCTGCAAATCCCCCCTTTATGCCGAAGCGAACACACCATACAGAAAGAACAAGGTGAGTGCAGTATACTTGATCATATATAAAATTATGAGAAAATACTTCATTAAATAGAGGTTAGTACAACTCATTCATGATGTTAAAAGATTTTTATTAATTTAAATACTTGTAAGATAAATCTAGAATCTGAATTTTACATACATTTACTGACGCAATCTTAACGGATCCCAATTTTACCTAAAAACCATGATACACATCACAAGGAAAAGGAGCGTAAGATTGGTTACAAGAAATAAGAGTTATTGATTTTCACGAAGTGATCGCTAACGAACAGCTGATAACATCGGACCGTACTTGATGGTGGTCACAGCCTATCAATAAGTTTATCATTGTCCCATGCCACTTATTTTGGAGTTTGTTGGAGCTGATGGCCCACTAGTTTAAACTTTTTTATGATCTATCCCCAATGCTATCGAAAACAAATTGTACGTCTAAACTCTCATCGAAAGGTCTCAAATGAAATATGACCATATTGAAGGGCTTTGATATGAGTTTGGTGTGGAGGTTTTAGAGCTTTGAGAGATGTTGGAGAGGACAAATATCCATCTAGACAAAATGTGGTAGGAAAAAGAAGAAGAAAATGTAGATGATCGTAAAATGACACGAGCTAGTCAAAAGAGTTTGATACCATCTCATGTTAGCCGATATTTAAAATAGGGTTGCTCTGTTCACGCCCCCGCGTCTCTGAAAGCGCCTATGTCGGAAACCCCATAAAATTCGTAGATTGCTTCAGACCTGATGATGGAGATCATGTTTCACCCCGATCTTTGACCCAAAAGATCTTGTATCATGTCACACCTATTAGACGATCATTTTTTTATTTCACATGTCACAGATCCCAAAAAAAGGGATCTTGAATCCTATGACACACGTCACACTCAAACATGATTTTAGGGCTATATTTGAGGTTTGTGACATGTCGAATAAAAAACTGACTGTCTCTAACGACCCTAATTTAAATAAAAATAAAAATTGATGGTGTTAGATTGGTTTTGCACCAAGCACGGTGTTAGTGCTTCACACTGGAGCTTGACCTAAGTAGGAGGACTCTATTTAAAATTAAAGTACGTAAAAGACTTTTCACTTTTCTTCTTTAAGAAAAACCCTAGCCTTCTCTTTCTTTTCTCCTTCTTAAAAACCCTAGCCGTCACAATTCCTCCACCCACCCCTTTTCTACAAACCCTTTAATCTCGCTCATAAATCATTGGTGTTTTCTTTCACAAAGAACACCTTGCGTTATCTCCGCCATCAAGATTGAGGAGAAAGAAGAAAGTGAAACCGTAGATGGGTCATCGCGTGGACGTCCCTCTCTATCACCCTAATCGTTGTCGATTTGTCGATCACGCTTCAAGAGGTGGGTACCCATCAATCTATCTCGTTTTTCTCAGATCCCGTCGCGTAGGGTACGATTCGATCGCGTATCGACAGACTATAAAATAAACCCTAATTTTATTTCTAGACAATATTATTTTAAGACTGAAAATATGATTAATTCTTATTTTATATTTATTTTAATTATATATATATATTATATTTTATTTTGAGTTTATTTTCGGAATCGCTTTAAAAACCCTATGTTAAAATATAAAATCGATCGGTTAATAATTGTTTCACACCTTCCGTGTAGAATAGACGCTAGGATAGGTTTGATTGCTGATTGAAAACGCACGACCTCGTTTCTTATTAATCTTTTGTTTGAAAATTGCCAAAGACAAGACAACACCAAGAGGAAAAACCAGCACCTACCTTCCCTTCACAAGTTGAAACACTTGAGTCTATAGCCGACAACATATTCCATCCGCCACTATAGTTTTACTGTACAAAGTATTGAGTAAACTCAATCTATTATGGCAAGTTCCTAATATATCATATTATATTTAAGAATAGTACAAATATATTATATTATATTTATGAATAGTATAATAGCTATGTACTCAGGATAGTTCCTACATATATAATATTATATTATATATTTATAGGTTATGGTAGTATTCATTGTCTGATGTGACTTTAGAAATTTTCTTTTATAATTGGTGATGACAGCTACAGGTTTATATTATATCCCATGATAAAATTCATCCTGATAAAGAGGTCAAAAACTTCCTTATGGACCCTGCCGCGCTGACGTACATGGGCTATGAACTGAGAGATTTCAACAAGTTCCTGCTTGCTGAAAAATTATACGACCAGTCGATCGAGGTTCAAGTTCAACGGTGGGCTGTCTATAGACAAAGAGAGACCGGAGGGAAGAAGCTGATGGAAACTTTCTTCTTCAATGAGCTTCGGAATCTGTGGGCTCACGAATGCAATATAGTATGCTTTTATCCTCTTTATAATTATTCTTTTTAATTTTTCTATCATACCCTTTGAGATTATATTACTTTTTTGTAGATATTTATGCCAATACATTCAGAACAACCACTACACTGGGCGCTTGCGATCGTAAAAGTAGTCGAACGATCGATAATGATCGTCGACCCTATATTTAATAGGCCCTCTAAGGAAAGATATGTGTCCCAATTGCAGGCGCTGGTAAGATATTTTGCTTAGCATATCTTTTATCATTGTTAGTTTAACATATCTGACACTCCTCTCTATTATTTCGAAACAGACCCAATACCTTCCCGTGATTTTATATTCGTATTTGACTAATCGCACTAATCAAGAAGAACTATCCTTGGTCATCTAGTGACTGCCGGATCAAAGCCCTCCCCCGACAGACCAACTCGTGTGATTGTGGAGTGTTTGTTGTAAAGTATGTAGAATACTTTATGATGGGGAAGAAATTTGACTTCGCGTAATCAGATATAGATAGGATCAGGGCAGAAATTAGCCATATACTGGCTACATACGCAGGCGATGGCGGAGTACTGGCGAAGCACGACAAAAAGGAGGGGGAGCAGTAGTAGTGTGGTTGTATTTTAATATTTTTGTAATTGTAAATGAAATATTTTTTCTTAATGAATTATTTTGAATATAATTGCACTATTTTTATGTAGCTGTGGTTAAAAAGTAGAAATAGCAACCATTAGCGACTACATATATAGTCGTCATCGACTATATAAATAATCGGTGACGACTCTGTATGTAATCGCTACCGACTATATAACTAATCGTTACGACTCTTTATGTAATTGCTAACGACTATATAACTAATCGTTAACGACTCTTTATGTAATCGTGATCGACTATATATAGAGTTGTCATCGACGGTATCCATAATCGATACCGATTCTTAAATGAATCGATATCGACTTTATAAATAGTCGATGGCGACTCTATATAGAGTCGATATCGATTATGGATACAGTCGATGACGACTCTATGATACATCGGTAAAGACTATATTACAGTAAAAAAATATGGATTCTGAATTTCTCATTTACATTCAATCTATCATTATTAAAAATATACCTACCATCGGTCCCCTTGCATGCAGCCTCATGCGGTTGTGACCATATTCACTGCACCTGCTATACTGTAGTGCCCTAACCTCACCCTTAGACCTTATCCTTCTCTTCCTCGGACGGCCGACTTGCTTTCTGCAATAATAGGGTGGTCTCACTTTCATATTTTCAGGCAGTTGCTCTGCTTAGCAAGCGGTGAAAAACCAGTTCTCACAAAATTTATGGTAGTCGTAACTTCTTCGATTGATGGCCGCCACGGCATGGGAGCAAGGCAAGCCATGAATGTGCCAACGACGGCAACTACAGGTCTTGTGTTCCAAGTCGACGTGATTAATGAAATTTCTGAAATTGACTTGGAATTGATCGCGCCCGTATGGTTGAGCTCTCTTTCTACCGGCCCATTGCAACACCTTCTTCATATGAGCGTCTGCTTTCGGGCAGAGAAGGGTGGTCCATTTCTCAGATATCTCTCTGCGTTTTTGAAAATGATCGGCGACTTTCTCTTTAGTAGTTCTGATTAAGTCGATAATTGATCTCTCTCGAGCTATCTTTAGCACGCTGTTTAAACTTTCGATAATATTCGTAGTCAGGGAATCGTACTGCCTTCCTTCCATATGTGCGCGTGCCCAATGGTTCGGATCTATTTTCAAAATATATTCTACGGCCTGAGAATCAGTAGGATCTTTTTTCATTTCGTTAATAAAATAATCAAATTTCTCTTTCGAATATGCACGCGCGGCGCACCACCATAGACCCTTCACATTGTTCCTGGGATACTTGTGCTGCAAATTTTGTGTCATATGCCGCATGCAGTAGTTGTGATATGCGTTAGGGAAGATACGTTTCATCGCATTTATTAAACCCTTCGACCTGTCCGTGATAAATATGAAATCTTCGTTAAACCCACCGATCACGAATGCACCTACCCGTTCAAGAAACCACATCCACGTATCCTCTTCTTCTAACTCAACCACGGCAAATGCTAACGGTAATATATAATCATTACCGTCTTGCGCAGAGGCGATAAGTATAATCCCTTCGAAACGTCCTCGTAGGTGTGTGCCGTCTACAAGCAATATATGACGAAGTGTATTACGGTAGCTTCTGATGCATGGGCCAAAACTCCAAAAAAATATTTGAAACTTACCATCAAGAATAAGTTGAAAGGATGTTTATACATTAGGATCTACCCTCTCCATCTCCTTCACGTAGGCCGGTAGATCAACAAATTGTCCTTCCCAACTGCCTCTAATATCATTAAGGGCAAGCTCTTTTCCCCTCCAAGCTTTTGCATATGAGATTTGCACATTATAAGCTTTTGCAATATCAAACATTATCGACGCCGGTGTGTAGTCGAATCCTTCCATAAGTTTATCCCGTACATAGTTCGCTATGAAGGAGATTGTTGCATTACGGTGACCGTGTGTCTCGATCTTAAGCTCGCATGTGTGAGTACTATTGAATGTCTTGATTTGGAAAGAATCGGGCCCTGTCAATTTAGAAGCATGTATTCGCCACGAACAATCGAGTTCGTAGCATCCGACTGTCACTCGATAACTAGCGGTCCTCAAAGGCCGAATTTGAAATTTTTTCTCCACCGCGTGTTCTTTCAATGCTCTTTGAAATGTTTGTTTGTCTCGAAAGATCTCTCCAATTTTAAACGTCCAATTCCGATATTCAGTTTCCACCTCTTCATCGGAGGAGTCGCCCGATGTCTCTGACCTTTCGTAATCTCCGTCTACTAGGGGATTGTCAATGTCTCTCACAAAAATTTTCGGATCCTCTTTGATAAATCCATCCGGTTCGCCTTCATATTCTTCTTCTAAGGTATCTTCATTCATGGCTTGAGGATGACTACGCCATTCACTAGCGGTGTTCTCGGGTGGTTGACTAGATCCTTCACCGAAGGGGTTCTGATATAATTGACCGGATCCTTCACAGAATGGATAATGGCATGGTTGGCTAGACCCTTCACCGAAGGGGTGCTCATGTGTATGGACATGGGGTTGAGTTACTCCGGTAATTCCCATCGATGGCATGGTAGAACATAAGTCTTGAGTAAACCAAGTTGTCCATCCACCGGGGAAGATATGACTGAAATCGTCGGTATCCACCACCCTTTCTGAAGTATAGTCTAACCATTGACTACATTGTTGTGACTCATGCATGTATTTACTGGGTCATCATACGATTCAATCGGAGCATCATTTAAATTAAATGTTGCTTTCCCTTTGCCATCGTTCGCCGTAATATAATCGTCATCGCCTAACGGGACGATATCGTATACAGTTTCATCCTCAAACTTATATGGCTGAAATGAATGAGTCACAAAATCAGTCCCGCCGAGATTTACTTGTTCAGCTTCATCGCCTAACGGGACGGTTCCTTAATGATGAATACTTTTATGACGTCCACTCCGGATTTATAAAACATAAATAATGTAGCCAAATCATCAGAGTCCAAAATGTCGGCAACCACAGGCGTATTCACTATCTTCATATGAAACTTTGTGGAAACTGTTTCATCCGCCTTCGCAAAACTGACAGCAGGCATTCACCTTATGAATTGTTCATAAGAAATTTCTGTTGAAATGTTAATAAGCCTCTGTCGGCCACCTTCATACAAGCCATCATCGTTTACAAGAAGGCCATCATAGTGACAAAGAAGAGGAATCCTCACGTCCGTCATCGTCTGATTAAGAATGAGAAGGAAGGAGTCATAAGACTGATGAAACAAAAGAGAAAAGACGACTATAAATCTTAGTCGATTGCAAATACAATCGTCATCGACTCCATATAGAGTTGATATCGATTGCAAATACAATTGACATCGACTCCATATAGAGTCGATGCCGATTGTGTATATAATCGATATCGATTGCAAATACAATCGTCATCGACTCTATATAGAGTCGATATCGATTATAATCACAATCGGAATCGACTCTATATGGAGTCGATGACGATTGTATTTGCAATCGATGTCGACTCTATATGGAGTCGATGACGATTGTATTTGCAATCGATATATATTTTTAAAAAAACGGATCGAAGGATACAAAGACCTTTCATATACTATACGAATAGGAGATACTGCATCACTAAGAGACACTAATAAACTGAAAATAGGGTTTAAGTAGGATACCTCGCGTCGCAAGGACAAAGTTCAGGGTCTTTTTGCCATAATGAAGAAATGCAGGGGCTTCTTCTCCCAAGCCTCTGTTTTCTTCTTCGAAATAGCAGATCGGAGCAGGTCAGACTAAGTAAGGAGACTTCGTCTAGGGTTTTACACCTCTAACTTTTTTGCAGGATAAAATGATGAAGAAGAGGATGCTTTGTTGGTTAAAGAAGGTCATAGAAGGGGGTAATTTGGACCTTTTACTCTCCTTAGGGTCGGCTAGGCTTGGAGCGGGTTTGTCTGGGTAAAAGTGAAACTATAGGGCTTCTGACGTAAAAGGCATATCTGACAGGGCCGATCAGGTAAATTTCCCTTTTATCATCAATTACTTCCAAATGTCTCAGGTAGGCGCCCATAACCTGAAACCAATGCAGTTAGATTAAAATATGCAGTTAGAGTCAAATACATAATCGTTATCGACTCTATAAGTCATCGATATCGATTAATTTGAGAGTCAATAACGATTACCTAAGCCATCGAAATCGTTATCGACTCTCTAATGAATCGATATCGATGATTTATAGAGTTGCTAACGATTACATAAGCCATCGTTAGCGACTCTAAAAGCCATCGATCTCGATTAATTTGAGAGTCGATAACGATTATGTAAGTCATCGTTATCGACTCTATAAGGAATCGATATCGACTCTTTTTCAAGTTGTCGACAGCTTTAACCATTCTTGATTTTGCCTACAGTATATTAAACTTACAAAGTTATCTGTGCATCGTTGTCATGAGACATCTGAAGGATTACACCACCAGCTTATACTTGCCGACAGTGTTAACATATTCTCTGCATAAAAAATGGCTAACTTAACTAATCTTCACGATAAATATATAATAATAAAGTTAAGTATTCAGGGAAGAATAATTTACTCGTCCTCCTTCAGAGGCTTGTTCCATATGTCTAGCATGTATTTTTGCTCTCATTGTCACGTGGAAGCTCAAAGATGAGCATCTTCACCAGAGACCTGTGGACGAGTAATGATCGCCACTGGTCCAGGCTCAGCAGTTGGTCCTTCGCTGGCCTTCTCGGTAGGCTTCTTTTCAGCCGCTACCCTTCGTTGTGCCTTAGGTTTGACGGCAATTACTTTGCTGAGTTTTGCTTGCCTAGGTCTTAAGCGAGGCTCAGCTTGTTGGTGAGGCAATTGGGAAGAGGTTTCCTCTTCACCAGCAGGACCCTTATCAGTTTGAGTCTCAAGCTGCTTGTCAGCAGCTGCCGTCACCTCATCAACGGGAGGAGGAGGAACATGATGCGCAGGAGCTGATGGTTCCTTATCGACGGCTGTGTCTCACACCTTCGATATCAGCTCCTCAATAGCCACATCCTGTACATCGAAATAATGGTGCAAAATAAGAATTAATTTTTGGTCCACATTTTAAAAAGTCCAAATCGATTTTAAATATAATCATTATCGACTGTACTTATAGTCGCTATTGATTTTATATATGATCGTTATCGATTATATATATAGTTGCTATCGATTTTATATATGATCATTATCGATTATATATAGTCGCTATCGATTGTAAATATAATCGATATCGACTGTATATATAATTGATAACAATTGCATATATAATCGGTATCGACTCTATATAAATCGATAACAATTGTGTATATAATCGTTATCGACTCAATATACAGTCGATATCGATTTATGTTAACAAAACTGAACATATAAAACCAGATTTCAACACATACCTTAGGTCTCGCCTCCAGTAAATTTTCAAGGAGTTCTTTTATATTCGTCTGGCCCTTTCTGACCAAATAGTTATAGTGATTTAACTTCTACCACTCCGCATCCCTTGAATTCAGCCTCTCATTGAAGGAGTTGCATAGTTTCTCTAAAGAAGCACAACGTTTAGCCAGGGCCTTATTCTCACCCTCCAAATCGCTCACTCTTCTGGTGAGCTTCAAGTTCTCCATCGTCAAATGATCGACCCTTCTCGTCAAAGGATCATTGGAGGTGGAGGGTTCAGCTGGGCTATCTTTCGCTGCCAGGCTCTCCTTGGTGGCCCCCCTAGTTCTTGGCCGACCCTCTCCCACATGAACGGGGCCCTTTTTCGAGAGGGGTTCTTCTTCAGACGTCGATGCGTCATCCTATTCTTCCTCTCCAATATTCTCGACCGAAATGTAATTTCTTTTCTTCTTCGGCCGCATCTCTTCCACAGCTTTCTTGACCGGTTCTTTCCTCTTCCCCCCAACCTCCTTTTGAACCCGTAGATATTCTCTTAACACGGGTATCTCTAATTCAAAGCCCTGAGGTACGAGGGGAGCGCGAACCTTTTGAAAGAAAATGAAACATGTAAACAACAGAATAAAATGATCGTTATATATAATAAATCACTCTCGATTATGTAAAGAATCGGTACTGACGATTTAATAAATCGTTATCGATTCGTTAAAAAATCGCTATCAATTATTTAATGAATCGTTATCGACTACGTAGTAAGTCGTTATCGACTCTGTACGGAATCGCTATCAATTGTTAAGGAATCGTTATCGGTTCTTAAATGAATCGGTATCGATTCTGTAATAAATCGTTATCGATTCTAAAATGAATCGGTAAGTTGCTTTTTTTAAAATTGGCAATAGACCTCATACCTTGCTGTCTGACATCTATCCGCGAGTGTAACCTTTGATCCTTGACTGCGCCATGTCCGACCATTTCAGCAGCCGTGGGAAAGGGTTCTTGAGGCCTAGCTGGGATGGCGATATATCAGGCAGGATCTCATAAGCCCACCATTGAAGTACACATATGCATCCATATGTGTTGTACGTCTTCAGGGCTTTATCCATCTCGACAGTTTTTCTATTCGTCGTGCCCTTAATTATATACTCAATCAAGTCTTGGTAGACGTGCAGACCCCACGGAGTTCGGTTAAAGGTTTTCACATCATCGATGAGGTCGATGTGGTCTTCCAAAATCTAATGGTGGGACCCGGGGAAGAGAAATATGCACAGCACAAATAGAAGGGACAACTTTAAGAAGTCCTCATCACTTTCCGCTCTCCAAATTGCAGTATCTATATGAGACCGGAGAATTTTTCCAGGAGGCGTTCCACGAAAGTATTTGTATCGAATGGTTTGTTCTTCCGATGATTTAACGGATGGGGTATACTTTTCTGGGCCAACTACAACAAGGCCCAGTATCATTGCAATGTCTATCTTCCGAAGATAGACATCAGTCTTCCCAATTCGGAAGTGGTTTTTTTCAACCCAAAATGTCAACATCGCATCCACCACATCGGAAAGAAATCCCACACCCTTAGGCATTTGAAATATTCCACCAAAAACTGAATCTCTCAGTAACTTCTTCCGAAATAAGAGGGTAGCATTTTAAAGAGATTCAAATGGCGAACACTTGACAACAGCTCGGTGTACAACCATCTTGACAACCTTTTGAAATAAACTGTAATAAAAAAGAAATGACTGAGCCTCATACTAACAAGGATAGCTTAAATGTTGATGAAATGTATATATAAAACCTGTATCGATTACATATAGAGTCGTTATCGATTACTTATGTAATCGATACCGACTCTAAGTAATCGATAACGACTCTAGATGTAATCGATATCAAGTCTATATATAATCGATAACGATTCCCTATCTAAGCGATATCGAGTCTAGATGTAATCGATATCGATTACATATGAAATCGCCATCGACTCAATATAAATTCGCAATGACCTCAAAATATTTATTTATATAGAAATTATTTAATTTACTGACTCAAAAGATTTCATGAAGTCGCCATTGAATCAAAATGTTTCATTTACTTGCAAAATTTTCAATTACATTCATAATATTTCAATAACAATTAAAAATGAAAAGAAAATCTTGCAGCAACGTCCTAAGGAAGATTCTTCGATAAAAGCGGTCCTCCGCTTCTAACCAAAATTTAGGAAGATGGATGAAGAGCAGGTGGTGGATGGGGTGGAGAGGTGGGTGGTTCCCTCTTAAGTTTCTTTTTCTTCCTTTTGTTCTTTTTCTTTTCTTCATTCTTCTTTACCTACATCGATTACATATATAATCGATATTGACCTTATATGTAATCGATACCGACTCTAGATGTAATCGATATCGATTACTTATGAAATCGCCATCAATTCAATATAAGACTACAATGATCTCAAAATGTTTATTTATATAGAAAATATTTAATTTACTGACTCAAAAGATTTCATGAAGTCGCCATTGCATCAAAATGTTTCATTTACTTGTAAAATTTTTCAATTACATTCAAAAATTTTCACTTATAATTAAAAATGAAAAGAAAATTTAGGAAGATGGATGAAGAGCAGGTGGTGGATGGGGTGGAGAGGCGGGTGGTTCCGTCTTAAGTTTCTTTTTCTTTTCTTCCTTCTTTTTCTTTTCTTCCTTCCTCTTCTTCTTTTCTTCCTTCCTCTTCTTCTTTTCTTCCTTCGCCAAAATCTCCATTACTTCATCGTACTCGTCCCACAGGAACTGCAGAGGATCTAGTTCTGGTGGTGGTGGTGGGTCCTCCCATACAGGCTCGAACTTGATTGGGTTATAGAAAGTTTTTTCTTCGTCGTTTGACATTGGGAAAAATATGGGCTGGTAGAGATGATAGGTGGTTTGCTAAGGACGAACTAAACCTATATTTAAAGCTCCTAGATTGTAGAATACGAATCGTTTTATTAAATTTTCTCATTCTTCCAACCTAACTTGCCATAATGGTTTTACAAAAGGATAGTTGCCAATAAATTGAACGTCGGCTGAGATAAATATAAAACCTCGTATGATTTATTATGGCATCGAGGGTAATAACTATAGGGAAATTAATTCATATGATGGGTATTAATTATATTCATAGAGAGTCGATATCGATTTGTTATAGAGTCGTCATCGACAATTTATATAGTCGATTACGACTACATATATAATCGTTATCGACTCTAAATGTAATCGATAGCGACTCTACATATAATCGATAGCGACTCAATATGTAATCGTTAACGATTGCATATAAGATCGATATCGATTACATCTAAGATCGATATCGATTACATATGGGAAAACTTAAAAAAATTATGTCAAAATGTGCACCAAAGAGAGGCGAAAAAAAAATCTATAGCGATGGAAGGTAATTTTAATTCTAACTTACAGATTTGGTAGCTTGAAGGTTGTAGATTTGAACGCGAGCGTCCACGAAGCGACAACGACTCTCCACCGACTTCGAACGAAAAAGTAAAATGAAAACAGTAAATGATTTGAAAAGATGACGACTATTTATTACTGTGGGGGTATATTGGGCATTTCCTACAGGCGTGCCTCAGCTCGGCGCGCAGCGGGTTTGTTTGGGTAAAAGTGAAACTACAGGGCTTTTGACGTAAAAGGCGTATCTGACAAGGCCGATCAGGTAAATTTCCCATTATTATAAATTGCAAAACCCAAGTGTACAGTAGACACATCCTTGTACTCAACCGTCCAACTACACTTTCTCTACTCAATTTATTGTCTCTTCTACCCTATTATTTTATTAAGTCGATATAAGTTGTTGTTGCCAGATAACAGTTATTAGGTGTTTTATGATTTGCATTATAAAAGTGGGAAGCTATATCCAAGATGTGATTTCACCATCTGATCAGAGCACTTTCTGTGGCATTTAGTAAAGACTCTTCATACAAATTTTACTCTGTCCATTCTAATAATCTGAAATGCTGTCCATACTCTCTTTAATATTATTGTGGATATATCAACACCATTGTTGGTGCCCGGTCTATGATCTAATCCTCACTCTTATTATTTCATGACATTAGATGCGATGACGGGTGTGTTATATACCTTTGTATATTGAGATAAATTCAGTCAGACATCACTTTAGCGAACCAACTCAGATTCGATTGATTGATCGATTTCGTACAAAATTGAACCACTGTACTTTAATTATTTTAAATTCAATCAATTGATACCAACAATCAATCGATCGATCTGTACCTAAATTAAATAATTTATATAACACAATTAAGATTGATTGATCAATTCCAAAACTAATCAATCGATTCTCGTCCGAACAGACGACCTTAATTACACTATAAATTTTATATTTATACGATCAAAACTTAGTGCACATTAATCACTTGCACTTTTCGATCGATGGTCATGATGTACTTAACTTTCAAAATAATAATATTTAATTTAGATATTTCATAATAATAAATAATAATATATATATGACTTTTATCGCTTCAACGCGATCACTTCGATAATACGAAGTGTTAGAAATTCGATACCTCATGAACATCGAACCTCGACCTTTCCGTTATCGAGAATACACTTATAACTATCTTATTCTATATTGTATGGGAATGTGTGTAAATATATATATATATATATATATATATATATAAACATAAGAAAATCTAATATAAATCTTTCGGTAAGTCTGACTTTCTGTGTTTCCATCTTAAATTTCATTATATGAGTTATGAGTAAGTAGGACATATGTATGAGAGTATTTGAGACAAGAGTGTATGAGATCATGCCTACACTTGGGCGTGGTGACTCACTGAGATGGTATCGAAGCGAGGAATACATCGTATTTACATGCCTTATAATTAATGATGGAATGGGACCCATGACGAGTCGAGTGAGTGTGAATTTAGTGTAACCTCGTATACGGTGGCATATACGGTGACCTGATCACCCCGAGTTTAAATATGATGGTATAAGTTATGAGATTCGATCATAGGTTTTAGCTGTGGTAAGATTTCTTTTACGGTCACATGAAACTCGATATATTGACATCCATATACGGATATAACACCTCTATGATAGTATGAGCTACCACACAAAGTATATCCAAGTGACTACAAAACTTTTTCCTTGAAAAACGTGATTTAGGAAAGCTATCCCACTATAATTTGTCCTAGAATTAAGTGTAAGAGTACGATAAGATATGAGTGGGAGATAAGATAAGTTATGAGTACGATAATAAGGCATCGCTGTGTAGGGTAGCAAAAGATTAAAAACTTAAGTCTCTGTACGTATCATTCCTTGTGTAGCCACCGTAAGGGTAATAATGTCTTTCAGCCAAGACGAATCTTTGGGAGAGATTATGAGTATGTTTATGAGTTAGTTTGGCTATTATGTCTCCTCATTGGCTGGATGGAGGAGTATGAGTATGACACGAGGACATTATGATATGGTGGTATGATACTATGATGACTCTCACATGATAGCTCGAGCAGCGACTCTAACACATGTTGTTTAGAATTTTATGAGTATGTTAGCTACGCTCATGCGATGTATAAACGTATATGCGAGAATGATAATAAGACATAATATGATATGTTATGAGATATGATAATGATAAGATACGTTAGGATATGAGTGTCTAGATTACGGTCTTGCATTTATGATATGATATGAGTTTTACGATATATAAATGATTTTATCTTTCTCTTGCTATCTACTTTGAGAAATTATATTTATCACTCACAAAATGCACCTAAGTAGTATGAGGTGGATTGGTGGTGTATCCCATTGAGTTTACGTGACTGAGTAAACTCATCTCACGACAATCTAACAGTTGTAGGTGATTACGCTGGTGGAGTAGACGCCGGCAATCCAGATCCCACCGACATCGATTTCGTTGATCTCGCGGCGTTGAGTATCAGGAGCCTTGGGAGGGCGATGCAGCTGAGTACCAGGAGGACCTCGGTGCTGACCTTGATCCGAGCACCAGTTACTGATAGTTTTATATTCGGTATTGTATTTCATTTGATACTTTTATTTTGACCCTATGATTTCATTTTATCGGATTTGTCTCCGACTTACACTATGGTTATAATTGTGAATTTGTTAGATTTTATTGCATTTATTCATTATTTATGACTGCTTTTATTTCTACCTTTATGTGTTGGCTTTTATGAATTTCGTGGAGCTAGATTTGTACGATAACTCTAATTATTTGTATGTACACTTAGTATATCCGGGATATGTGCGGGTCATAACTCGAAATTCTAGGCCCTCGAGATGGGATAAAATTTCGGGTCGTGAGACTGTCTAATAGATGTAATATAATCTCAAGATCCTTTGCTTCGAAGAATAGGGTGAAACACAATCTCTATCATATGATATGACAAAATCAATGAGTTTTAAGGGATCTCCCACGTAGGCGCTTTCAAAAAATGCGTGAGTGCGTTTAGAGCTACCCTTTAAAATATTTACCAAAGAGAGTCTACGAAACCAATCTATGAGAACGATCAAACTTTTAGGAGACAAATCAAGAAGTGTTTTTCTTTCTCACCCTATTTGGTACTTAAGCCTTTTATAAATAGTATAAGATCAAACTAGACTTTTCGGTCACTAGAAGACAGGACAGACCATTTATTTTTGTTATTAAGGATGCAAGCTTCAACCTAAAAAATGAAACCGACCGAAAAATAGCTAACCCAATGCGGACCCAAACCAATTCAAAACTGAAAAGACAAAGCGATTCTAAGTCGCTTTGTTTTCCATTTTGGATAGTGGAAATAAAAAACAATTAGGTAGGATTAGAAAACCAATACCAATATATATATATATAATTTTTTTAAAGGGAACTAATTTTTTCTGATTTCAGTTCGGTTTTGGAAGTTGAAAAAAATAATTAACTAAAACCGAACCGATTCGTTTCAATTTGGTTTCAGTTCAGGTTGAACCGAACTGTTTCTGATAATTCTGGTTTCGAATCAATTTGGTTACCCTTATTTGCATCCCTACTTTTGATGGGATCAAGTGATAGAATGATAAGGCATAAGCATGATGACAGGCCCCCTCTTAAGTACGTGAGGATCGTTCATGGGCAGCAACTATCTGGTTAGAGTGACTCCGAGAAGATCATAAGCAAAATTTGAAGAATATGACATGGAAAAACGTTATTTCATAGTTTTACCAGTCATGTGAACCCATATATTTGCATCAATATTTGATCCAAGGCATCAGATTTATCGTCTAGATATATAAATATCATCAATAAACGGTCATGAGAGTAGCCCATGATACCTTCATTTTTAGAGCAATATTCTTCCTTCTCAACTCTGGTGTCACGAGAAATTTGAATCAACCAATAAAGATAATTTTTTTGTCCCAATCTTCAACATTGTAAATCGTGAGATCATGATCCCTAGGGTTGTCAACGGGCCGGGTTTGTAACACCTACCCCTTAGAATCTGTGGCAGTCAACCAGTTGACTGAGACCTGACTGCACCAGATGATAGCCTGAGGCCAAGTCCTCCTAAAAATGTTAAGCACCCACCTACTGTTCGAAGAAAAATTTCAATTCCTAATGGCACCTACAGGACACCCCATTTAAATATATGGGTGTGGTAGTAATTAAATAAAGCACACACCTTTCATCTTGAACCACACATGAAGACCCGAACTGACTTGTGACTGATTTTGACTCAAAATTTGATCTGAATTGGAACTTAACCAAGGTGATGATATGGAGATCATCATCAATGGTATGGATTTCGATGATCATCATAGTGGTGGCCAATAAGATAAGTCAAATTGGATCTTATGATCAAACGAAGCAATAGGAACAAATAGTTTTGGTTAGGTATATGAGCTTGACATGAAATAATAACATTTAAGATAAATAGGGATGAACTCCAAGGGCCATTGCAAAGAAATTCTCTAACTTATAAATTAGAAAAAAAATAATAACTTTTTCTAGCAAAAAGAACAAATAGATTTGGTTAGGTATATGAGCTTGACATGAAACAATAACATTTAAGGTAAATAGGGATGAACTCCAAGGGCAATTGCAAAGAAATTCTCTAATTTATAAATTAGAAATAAAAAGAATAACTTTTTCTAGCAATTCCTAGCCCTTCATCTATTTGACCAAGTTAGACTCCATCTATAGCCATTGATTTTACATTGAAAAAATCTATGGTAATAGATCTATGAGAAACCGTGCAACCACAAGATCCCGTGAAATGTGACCTTTCACATAAATTGAAGACACCTAGAAGTATAAAAGCCAAGATGAAGACCCCTTGTATGGTGGAGAGTGAGCCCAAGTGGGACCCACTCCTCCATGCGCATGAAGAGAGAGAGAGAGAGAGAGAGAGAGAGAGAGAGAAATGATAATAAGGTATGAAATATGATCATATTTTACACCCTAAAACCTATATTTAGCCACCTAATGAAAGTAAACTGATAGTTTTGTAAAGTTTTGAATGTTTCAGGAAAATTCGGTCATTGGATGCATTTGATAACGTAGAAAAGCATAAAAACAATCAACACCGGATAAGTGAACCAAAGGAATTGTCGGGCCCTGAAAATTGTGGAAAATCGATCAATCGATCATGTCCATCAATCGATCGAAACTATAGTATAAATAATACAGTACCTGTTCTCTGTTTTGTATACATTCGATCGATCAACCATGGAAGTCGATTGATCAATTTTCAAAAATTCAGAGATGCGTGAAATTTAAAATTTAAAATCAATCAATCGATTTTGAATTTTGAAATTTCAAACAAAGGCCCTATTAAAGTGAAAATTAGAGTTGGAATTAGGGTCTCTCCCTTTGGGGAGCCTTTTTCTTTTCTTAATTGTTATTTGTCTTCCAACACTTTTTAGCCTAGTTTCCCTTTTTCCATTTTTAAGATTGTTCTTTCATTTTTTTAATTAGATCTTAGACTAGTTTTAACTACTGCAGCTGAGGGAAGATCGTAATTGCTTGGATTAAAGCTTTTGTGGATTTTATTGGAATCACCTTGCGGTATTTTAATGTCATTTTCAATTTTTATTTTATTTTATTATTTATTTCAATCATACATCGCTAAATCTCTCTGAGAATGGGGATCTAATGAACCCCATCCAAGGTTGCCTATTTATAATGATATAGATCTATAGTTATGATATTATTTCATCAATAGATGTTGTGATCATTAATGCCTCATTGCTCTTGCCGATGTGTGAACTCCGATTTCCATCTAAGATATGGGTGCTAGTCATGCTTCTCCCATAATCTCGGATCTGCAATAAGGAGTTTACTCCGGGTTCTTTCTCGATAATATTTGCGGCATTAATTCATCGTCATTAGAGACCTTTTTTACGGTGAATGTTTTCTCTTATTTCTTTTACAGTTGTAGGAAGAGCATACTTTAGATCTGATTTTATGGATTTAATGATATATTTTTTGTAAATATTTGATTGAGTTTAATATTTATGTGTATCTCAAGTAATAGATTTAAATTTCATAAATAGTAAACCACAGATGAGAGGAGCTAGCATCCCGATCCTCTCTTTCATTCTTTATTTAATTTAAATTTTATTGCTTAGAATTTTATTTTGTCCATCAAACTCTCATAATCATAAACTATTTTAAATATTGTGCTATATCAGTGGTAGTTCATACTTAGATTTGTACTTCATACTTAGATTCTTTCCTGCTTAAGATTGATTTTGAATTATCCTTATTATTCTGTTGATATCATGACATGTTGTAAACCCCACTTTACACAAATCACAAAGTGAAACCCTCTTATGCATATGAAATGTAACTTTAGGTACATTAAACTGTACTGGAAACCAAAACTTAAAATAACTAAAATTTTATTAAGCTTCACCGCTTACAGTCCTTTCATAACTCAAAAATTTCAGTAACCACCCAGTCAGAGCTAGGAGAGCAGGACAATGAGAGATCCAGAAGCGATCACTGAGTTGATAGTTTGAACTCAATCTGCCTATAGAGCTACCGGCACTTGCACACATGTGACCAGTTCACATGTTTATTGGATCTTCTCTTATTAGTTGTTTTTGTTAAGTCCAGTTCTTTTAAAACCACATATATATACTTTTGTAATTAGACTTATTGTAAATATTTTATTTTTAAAGTTGAACTTTTGACTACATTTCATTTGCCTTACTTATAATTTTCCGATAAGTAGGATTTTTACGATTTGAATTTTGAAAATTGAAATAGCTCGATCAGGTTAACGATAATGGGAAAAGAAAAGAAATCTTCCGCAAAATGCTTCCGCAATAATTTTTAAATTCTTTCAAAAGAAAATGAATAATTTAATTGAAATTGAACGTTGGAGTATGACACGTCGACCCGACTCATAAATCAGAACATACAGTGTGTGAGAACCATCCCGAGACATGCGAGGCCAGGGGTGTGATAGGGTTAGGCCCTAATTTAGGTGGGCTTTGATATGCCCACCCCTAGCGTTGGGGCGGGCTTGAGTCGGACTTCATTGGTTATTGGTATTTTGTCTAAATTTTTGTATAATATAATTTTTATTTATTAAAGCTAGAGAAAAATATTGCGACTGAAGAAAAAGAAAACTTTAAGACCTCTCTTTATAAATATTTAAATTACTAGGATATCTTTACAACTATCCGATTCATAAATCTAATGTTAATATTGAGTGCTATTTTGGTAATTTGATTTTAAATAGTATAATATATTTTATATAACTATATTAATACATTTAATATATAGCTTATGGGCTTAGACTTGTTAATTACTTGGCCCAATGGATAGCAGGCTTTTGGTTTCGAAGCCCTAGCCCTGCCCTATTACCCCATTTTTAAGCCCTAGCCCTATGATTTTAGTGTCAAGCCAAGTGGGCTGACGGGCCATCCGGCCCCTTAATGATCCCACTGTCATTTGGTCATATTTTGATTACACATGGCACACATCTCGAAAGGTAATCTAAAAGCACGCTTGTTGTATGCCACGATCATGTTCATTTTTGAGGATGTGTGCCATGTGGAATCAAATCCGATAATCTGATTGTAGGCTCAAGATCTCCAAATCTATATGTCAAAGATTGGGACAAGAAACAATCTCCATCATCTGATTGAAAGAAGTCAACAACTTAAGTATATGAAACCCAGGTTGAAATGAAGGAATTGTGAGCTGTAAATGAAAATCCCCATTAGCCAATGGACTTCCTACATTAATAATGAAAGTCGTGCAGCCCAACTATAAAACAATTCTGAGTTGCATATTACTACACAAATATTCAATTTATTGGAAATAGGGCTCTTTTTAATTGCAGTGCATGAATATTTCAATACAGCTAAAGAGTGGGTTGAGCATGAAGTTTTGTGGTTGAGAATAAAACAAATCTATAATTTTTTTTAAAAACTTTTTTGTTTTCTTGGAGGATCCCTCTCAGGTAAGAAGAGATATAATAGACCTTTAGGGTGAAAAGCAAAAGTTTTGGACCTTTATTAATAATTGACCTTTTACTTTATTTGTAAGCCAAAAACATCTTTGGATGTAATCTATATATGACTATATGAGTTGCACTTGAAGGATTGTAGGTTGCAAATAAAACCACCAAAATGAATTTCATTAATATTCAAGGGCAAGAGGTAGGGTGGACTGGGCACAAAACTCCATCCACATTTAAAAAATAATCTAAAGAGGAGAAAAATATACAGTCAATCTAAATGGTATAAAAATGAATTATGAATTGATGAAAAGTTTTGTTGTTATTTTTTAAAATCATTGACTATTGTTATATATATTAACATTAATCCATACTTTTAATTTTTTTAATAGCAATGGATCATCTTTGCACCCATGTCTATGGCACCCAAACTTGTCACATGGTGCTCATCTAGTCATCTGGTTTGGTGCACCTTCCAAACGATGCACCTTTCATTAGCGTCACTGCCCTCATTTTTTTTAAATGAAGAAATCGTGTCACCAAAACCACAAGTGTGGCATGCCTATTCATCAAGTGGTCACTTGATGTTAGGATCATGGTGTTAGACTGAAGGGTCCAAGATAAAAACATCACAATTACTTAATTCAATTCAGTCAAATCCTTTGAAATGAAGATTACGTCCAAGCATTGTAATCTTACATCAACTTGATGAAAACAACAAAGTGTACTAGAAAGCTTGTTCTAAATCATTGTTGGGTGCATGGTATCAAAAATTGGTCGATACTGATACACATCGGTGATACGTATCAGTTTTTTGGCAAACCGACATGTATCGGCGTCGATACGTATTGGAATATCCAAATTAAATGTTTTGCAAAAGAATAAGAAAATTACTGAGCGCCGAGGTATTAAGTATGGATTTTTCGGCCAACCAATACTATCAGCCCCAATACCAAACAGTGTAATGATGTAATTGTAATGTATAGCTGTACACAGGATGGGATTAGCGTGTAACAACCCGAATTTTTAAACTTTCTTTTATTGGTGTTAGATTGTGTTTTATACCTTGCATGGTGTTAGTGCTCTACACCGGAACCTACCCTGGTTGAGAAAATACACATTTTGATTTTTAAAGAGGTATTATATTTAAAATTGTCTTTATTTGACACAAGTTGTGTTGTAGCTTAGTGGTTGAAAGGCTTTGGATATAGATAAGAGGTCTAAAGATCAAACTTTGCTATGTGAGTTTTAAACCTTTATTTTAAACTTTGAATTAAAAGCCTATACACCCTTATTTGGTGCGACCGCTTAGCACTGAATTAATGATCTCTATCGCCCTAATCGTCGTCGATCTGTCGGTCACGCTTCAAGAGGTGGGTACCCATCCATCCATCTCATTCTTCTCAGATCCCGTCGCGTAGGATACGTTCGATCAGATCGATTTTAATTCTAAATAAAATAAACTTTATTTCACTCTTTATAATATTATTTTAAAATGAGTAAAGTGGTTAACATAAATATGATTGCTTATAATCTAATCTTATTGATTTTGCTCTAGATGTGATTGCTTATAATCTAGTCCTATTTATTTTGCCCTAAATATAATTGCTTATAATCTAATCTTATTGATTTTGCCCTAGATGTAATTGCTTATAATCTAGTCCTATTTATTTTGCCCTAAATGTGATTGCTTATAATCTAATTTTATTGATTTTGCCCTAGATGTGATTGCTTGTAATTTAGTCATAATTATTTTCCTAATTGTTAATGTTATTATTTTTTTTATACTTTGTTATTTTAACAATTAAAAATAACACAAATGATTAATACTCTATTCTATCATCCCTCTAGTAAAAGACATTTTATGGACATTATAAAATCGTGAATCTGAGTTCAAACTAAAAATCTACGCAACCATGATTTAAAAAAACTAAGCATTTGTATATATATATAGACCCATGACCTATTTTAAACATATTTCCAAGTCCAGCGTTTACAAAAGGTCCCATGTAGTATCTAAGACCTTGTTTTAAGGAAAGAGATATTACATAGATTATTTTAACATAAGACTCTATACAATAAAAATCAAGAAGTGACTACATTTTATATTAGTAGGCAACAATAAATCTTGCGGTTACTTATTAAAACAAAAAAATATATACATATATAATTATTTCCCAAGGCTATAACAAGAGAGCCTACCACGGGATCACCTTATAATGCCCAACGATGGAGTTTGAATTTTCTCCCATGGGAGGTAATATATATATATATATATATATATATGGTCGATAGAGAGGATGAGTTAGCACTAAATAAGCAACTTAAGCGTTAGACAACTTCATACTTAGGTTGCCACGTGGGATTCTGATGTTGGAGGTCTGTGACCCATCTTATGTTGGACCGTGACCCATCTGATGTTGGACTGCGACCGATCTGGTGTTGGTCCATGACCCATCTGATGTCGGACCTTGACCCATTTGATGTTGGATCTTGACCCATCTGACGTGGATCGTGACCCATCTGATGTTGGACCGTGACCCATCTGATGTTGGACTGCGACCCATCTAGTGTTGGTCTGTCACCCATCTGATGTCGGATTTTGACCCATCTGATGTTGGATCTTGACCCATCTGACGTGGATCGTGACCCATCTGATGTTGGACCGTGACCCATCTGATGTCGGACCTTGACCCATTTGATGTTGGATCTTGACCCATCTGACGTGGATCGTGACCCATCTGATGTTGGACCGTGACCCATCTGACGTGGATCATGACCCATCTGATGTTGGACTTTGACCCATTCGATGTTGGACTTTGGCCCATCTAATTTAGATCAGCCCATCTGATTTAGATCAGCCCATCTGATTTCATTTCATAGGATGGTATTAAATTAATTAAAATTTTTTTTAGAATATATTATGATATATTTAAAGAGAAAGTGATTTTAGATAGTAATATAAAATTAATAAATATTATATACTTATATTTTATTTTCATATAAAATAAATGTACTTGGCTACTACCTTATTTTAATATTATAAAATTATCTTATAAGATATATGAGTAGTAGTATCCCATGTCAGAGCCCAATTAGTTTTCTTTTTATCGATGGATTGACCTATTAAAATCGACCAATCAATCATGAGCCAAACGACAACTTACACCTTATTAAATCTGATCTATCGATTTTCATTTTTTTCAATCGATCGATTCTCATCCGAATAGACGACCTGATTCACACCAAAATTTTACTTTTACACGACCAAAAAAATTTAGTGCACTTGCACTTTGCGATCGATGGTCGTGATGTACTTAACTTTAAAAATAATAATATTTAATTTGGGCATTTAATAATGATAAATAATAATATATAAAAGTTTCGCTTTTAGCGCTTCAACGCGACCACTTCGATAACATAAAGTATTAGAACTTCGATGTCTTTATGAAACCGAACTCTGACCTTTACGATTATCGAAATCATACTTATAACCATATTCTATAATTATATTGGTGTGGTATGTAAATAAATATAAACATAAATATAACCAAAATCTAAGTGTAAACTGTTCTATATGTATGATATTTTTGTATTTATAACTTAATCAATTTATACGAGTTAAGAATATGTTAGATCATGAGTACGAGAGTGTATGAGATCATGCCTATGTTTGGGCGTGGTGATTCGCTGAGATGGTATTGAAGCGAGAAATACACCGTATTCACATGCCTTACAACTCATGGTGGAATGGGACCCATGACGAGTCGGGTGAGTGTGAATTCAGTGTAATCTCATATACGGTGGCATATACGGCGACCCGATCACCCCGAGTTCAAATATGATAGTATGAGTTATGAGTTAAGTTATGAGGTTCGACCATAGGCTTTGCCTGTGGTGAAGTTTCTTCTACGATCACGTGAAACTCGAAATATTGGCACGATCGGGATGCAACGCCTCTATGATAGTATGTTGTCACACGAAGTACATCCATATTACTACGGAACCTTTTTCTTGGGAAGCGTGAATTAGGAAAGTTGCCCCACTATAGTTTGTCCTAGGATTAAGTATAAGAGTATGATAAGATATGAGTATGAGATAAGATAAGCTATGATACGAGTACGATAATAAGACATTGCTGTGTAGGCCAGCAAAAGATAAAGAACTTAAGTCTCTGTACGTGCCGTTCCTTGCGTAGCCACCGTAAGGGCAACAACGTTTTTCAGCCAAGACGGATCTCTGGGAGAGATTATGAGTATGAGTGTGTTATGAGTGAGTTTGGCCATTATGTCTCCCCATTGGCTGGATGGTGGAGTATGAGTATGACACGAGGGCGTTATGATATGGTGGTATGATACTATGTTGACCCTCCCATGGTAGCTCGAGCAGCGACTCTGGCACAGGTCGTTTAGGATTTCACGAGTATGTTAGTTACACTCATGCGATGTACAAACGTATGTGCGAAAATAATAATAAGACATGGTAGGATATGTTATGAGATATGGTAAGGTACGTTAGGATATGAGTGTCTAGATCATAGTCTTGCATTTATGATATGAGCTTTACAATATGCATGTGATTTTGTCATTCTTTTGCTATCTGCTTTGACATGTTATATTTATCACTCACAAGATGCACCCACAATGCACCTGAGTAGTATGGGGTGGATTGGTGGTGTATCCCACTGAGTTCGTGGTTGAGTAAACTCATCCCCGATAATCTAACGATTCCGGTGATTACGCTAGTGGAGTAGGCGTCGGTCATCGGATCCGTAATGACGTGATTTCATTGATCCATGAGTGTTGAGTACCAGGAGGGCTACGGTGCTGATTTCGATCCGAGTGCTGGATATTGATCGCTGCAGACTTGGTAGTAGATTGGATCCCTATTATTATCATTAATTTTATGATTTCCTTTATCGGATTTGTCTCCAACTTCGAATTATGTTTTATTGGTAGATTTGTTGATTCTATCGCCTTTATTCATTATTTATGACTGCTTTTATTTCCACCTTTATGTGTTGGCTTTCACGGATTTTGTGGAACCATTATTGCGCGAGAACTCTGATTAGGTGTATGTCCGTTTAGCATATCCGAGATATGTGCGGGTCATAACTCGAAATTCTAGGCCCTCAGGATGGGGTAGAATTTCGGGTCGTGACATAGCGCCAATTGGATCGGTAAATATTTGACAATTTAATGAAAAACTTTTTATTAAAGTAGTATTATTTGCAGCTAGACATTCTTCCTTCGCAATTAGGTTCCTGGGAGACTAAATAGTGTAATTGAACATTATATAAAAAAAATATGGTTACAAATAACGATGCCCAAATCTAGGCTAGTGATGCGATTTGATGACATTTAAAAAATAGTAAATCTCTACAACAAGATTATGGAGTGTGAAATTTATCTTGGTAGACAGTCTTCTATGTAGTTGACAGTGACTACTCAACGAGGACTTGATAGTAGTACTAAAGTTGTATCTTATTTAAAATTATATTTAATATATTATAATAAATAATTAGTATATTTTTTTTTATTTTTTTTTTATTTAAAAAAATTCCATGTCGGCATATTGGCCAATACCGATACATATTGGCCATTGCTGAACCAATACTCGATACTAAGTTACAAATTGATACGTTGGTTGGGTGTGGTTGTGGAAGATCAACTTAATAGCAGAGTAGCGAATATCTAGAAAAATTGTGTTATGTGTGGTTTGGAGGGGAAAGACTATTGTGATTCGAATTTCATGTCTTTAATACACATAAATTATGTGTATGTGCTTAATAACGTATTCACCGCATGCCTTGACTTTTCAAAACGTTTTAACTAAAAATACATGTTTTGATTTTCCAAGCTCTTATATTTATTTTCGTCATTTATAGACACAAGCTATGCGATAGTTTGTTGGTTAAATACTTGAGTTCTTGATAAGAGATCTAGGGATCAAATCTTGTTATGTATATTCTAAACTTCTATTTTAAACTCAAGCAGTCTTCGCCTCCTTCTAGAATCATCATCATTATTGGGATTTCGATCTAATTGTGGAGATATGATTGATCTACAATATTAGTTTTTAATTGATTTTTTATGTAAATTAGTGTATCTATTTCATGAGTAATGATTGAATGATTAAATGAGATGTATGCTATGATTAATGATCCTTAATATTGATAATTTTGATTAAGAAGAAAATGATTGAAATCTCACCATGTGATTTGATGCATTCTGAGGTGTGCTCACGACTTAGAATCAATAGATTGATTATGAAAAATCAATCTATTGAGTTTAAACACGAACTCAATAGATTGAGTCTGAACACTAACTTAATAAATTGAGTTCGAGTACGGATTTAAGTCAATCGATTGATTCTTAGAATCAGTCGATCGAGTATGAACAGAGGAATGCTTTAAATACTCATTGACAAAACTCAATAGATTGAGTGTGAACACTAACTCAATAGATTGAGTTTGAGCACGGATTTGAGTTAATCGATTGATTCTTGAAAATTAATTGATTGAGTATGAACAGAGGAATTCTTTAAATACTAACTGACAAAATTTAATAAATTGAAACAAAATCAATAGATTGAGTTTGAATACTAACTTAATAGATTGAGTCTGAGCACGGATTTAGGTCAATCGATTGATTCTTAGAAATCAATCGATTGAGGATGAACAAAATAATGCTTTAAATACTCACTGATAAAACTCAATAGAATGAACCAAAATCAATAGATTAAGATGAAATTAATAGATTGTGTCTGAACACTAACTCAATAGATTGAGTCTCAGCATGTATTTGGGTCAATCGATTGATTCTTGGAAATCAATCGATTGAGTATGAACAGATGAATGCTTTAAATACTCATAGATAAAACTCAATAGATTGAACCGAAATCAATAGATTAAGATGAATCAATAGATTGAGTCTGAACACTAACTCAATAGATTGAGTCTGAGCACAGATTTGAGTCAATTGATTGAGACTGAACAGATACTGATAAATGAAATTGCTTTGGAATATCCACGAATTTAAGTCAATTGATTGAGAAATCAATCGATTGAGCCTAAACAGATACTGATAAATGAAATTGCTTTGAAAAATATACGAATTTGAGTTAATAGATTGAAAAATCAATAGATTGAGTCAAAATCAATAGATTGTGTCTGAACATGAAATCAATAGATTGAGTTTAAACAGTTAAGTTCTATATTCAGGTTTTCTCATAACAGTGCTATTAGATATCATTGTTTATGTATCATAATCGCATTATATGCACTTGAATGTTTATGCACCATGATTGTGTACACTTCAAAATTTATGTAACATGATTTAGTGCACTTAAATGTTTATATATTATGATCCTATTCTTATGCACTTTACATGTTCCTTGATGATCTATACAATGCGCAATCAAGACACGTAAAATATGATGAAATGTCAAGTAATGATTAATGAACATTAGACCAAGCATCTTATACCTGATGGAGTCTAAAAAGATATTAGACCCAATATCTTATGCTTAATGGAATCTAACTAAATATGATTAAAAAGTATTAGACCCAACATTTTGAACCTGATGGAGTCTAAGGAGGTATTAGACCCAACATCTTGTACATGATAGAGTCTAACTAAATAAGAATATGATGAGCATGATTAAATTCAACGATTTGAGCGACATGGAGTTTGAAATGCAATAAATAATATGATTAATTAAACCCAACGTCTTGAGCATGACGGAGTCTAACTAAACAACTAATAAGCATGATTACGACCCAACGTCTTGAGCGGGACGGAGTCTAACGTGCATTAATAGACAAGAAAAATAAAATTAAAAGAAATGATGCATTCATACAATATTAATATCCAATTTTATGTTTAATTCATTTTAGTTTATTGAGATTATAATAATATTTATATGACTATGATTGATATTTTATGCTTCAATGGATTACATGTTTGGTCCATGCAAGTGTAAACTTACACCCCTTGTTGATGTGGGTGACCAGATGAGACATGTATAACTGAGAACAACGTATGGGTCTATAGTGATGAGACTGCATGTGGTGCTCAAGAACCCGAAATGAATAGCGATGAAAGATTCGAACCTAATTATTTATTTTTCTTTCTAGTTATTATTAATGGTTATTAAATAAATGAGACAATAATTAGTTAATATTTTATTAAGATTGTTTAAGCTTTAATCATATTGGAATTTATGATTGAAATAAGAATATTATTATGAGTTTTATTTTGATTAATTAATGTTTTAAAAAAATTTTATTTTTCGTTGTTTAAGGTGTTTTTATTGCCTTATTATGTTTCTATGATTCATGATACGAAAGTATGGTCTAAAATCTTACAATCAAGAGGTTGTGAGATTTCGGGTCGTTACAAAAACATTAATCCTTTTATTGTTACACTGTCAGTTTGCATATGGGATACAATTTATGCTCTTGACTCTCGAGTTAGGTTTTTTTTAAGGGAGCCATTACTTGAACACACTTTTCAAGTGATTGCACTGTATTGCTCTGAATTCAAAAGAAAGACTTGCAAGTTTGGCGACCTCTTCTATGTGAAAACACCATCTAAGCGGTTTGATTTGAAAGCCATGATTTAAAGATATCAATTGCAAAAGATTAGAACAAAATATAATTTTTATTATTTGATTAAATGGAGTCCAAGGCTATAATATAATTCTACAGTTGACTAGAATAGATCATATGACAAGTATCAAGTTTTGCTCCAATTTTTGTATCAGAGATCTATTGGTCATGAACTTTAAATCAGACGGTCCATATTGCATTTCTACATATCACATGTCCCTAAAATATCAAGTCTTTTTTTAAATTCGATGCAATCACTTGAAAAACGTGTGCAAGTAATGGCTCCCTTTTTCGAATGGCTCAGTGCTTTCTTCTAGCCCTAATATGACCTTTTTGTCGAATTGAGAGGAATCTTGCTTTGTGGTTTAACAAATTTTATTTAGAGTGTGGCACATATGGCTGTTATGTAGGCCAGTAGACAATATAGTTGGAAAGACGATCGAATTTTTAGGGGGAATTGTAGACTACTTATTATGGTGATGAAGTTGGCCAATGAAAACATCTTAGGTTGTGTATGGCATAGCTCTTTGCTAGCCCCTGCTACAACGGAGTTCGCCTACTTTAGTTCGTTTCCATTCTCTTTTCTAACTCTCTGCAGAGGAGGATTTATCTGCTCTAGCAGTAGCCTCCTTGTTCTCTATTAGCTCCCTACTAGAGCTAATAAAATCTGCTTTGTCAAAGAGTGAGTAGAGAGGAGGATAAAACTATTGAACATATAATTCTTGTATAAAATCTTGCTATGCAAGGAGTTATCAAAGAGAATAGGTACCAGCTAAAACAAGTAGCGAGATGTTAATAAAGAGGATGAGAACCTACTAAATCAAGTGAACTCTGTTATGGCAGGGGCTAGGGAAGAGCTATGCCATACACAACTTTAGTTCCTAGCTAAGGTATGAGTTGTATTTTTTTTTTTTTCTTCTAATATATATGGGAGTTCTATTCTTATCTACCAAATTATTCATATAATTGAGTAATTTGAATAAGATGATAGAAGTCGTTCTCATCCCAATCTAAAATTGATTGAGTGATACACAGACCATTGAGTGTTTTGAATTAGATGATAGAAGTCGTTTTCATCCCAATCTAAAACCGATCGAGTGATACACAAACCATTGAGCGCTTTGAATTAGATGATAGAAGCCCTTTTCATCCCAATCTAAAATTGTCCAAGTGATACACCCATTTTCTCAAGATCCATTATGTGGAAGAGTGGGACAAAAACTATCTCTATAGTCTATGTCAAAACAGTATATAGTTTTCAACTTAGGTGCCCTCACTAATTCAATAGGTGCGAATAGAGGTACTCTTAATATACTTGGCTTTAAACATTAGAAAAACAACTGTTACATATAACCTAGATGAATAAGTGCTATACACGTGATATTTATATGAGTACCTTTAAAGCCACCCCAGAATCTTTGAGTTCACCCACGTTGAAACCCATTGACTGCTTTGAATCCGACGATGCAGTCCCTTTTTCATCCTAATCTTTCACATGATGCATCTCAAGTTCATGCTTTTATCACCCACTGTTGGTTTTAATTTCACATGGTATCTATTAAAAAAAAGTGACCTTAGTATTATATGAAACTCATCATATTCAAATAAGGTCACTTTTTGGGATATGTATCTTATGAAATGAAAAACATATCGTCTGATGGCACGCCTATGATCTCATGAATAATTATTTGAAAGATTAAAATGAACTGCATCATTGGATTCAAATCAGATGGTTAGTTTCAGCGTAGGTGAGCTCAAAGATTGGGTGAGTGGGATTAAAGGTACTCGATTTATATATGTTCATCCTTATTACTATATAAAAGTACAAATAATTTCTGTCAATTTTAGTATTTTCATATTTTTAGTAACAAAATACCCCTAAGTCAAAATACCCCTAAGCTATTCCATCTACTCTCAGCTTCTTCCTTATGTATCCCTATCCTTATTACTATATGAAAGCTAAAATAGTTTCTCTTAATCTTTGTTTCTACACTTGCCCCTATATACACTCCTAAGGCGTGACAATAAAATTAAAATGGGTATCATTATTTACCATCCAAAAAATTGTAACTTCATCTCACCTCTTTCAGTCTAAATATATTGATCTCTTTGAATCATACGATGGAGATTATTTTTCGTCTCAATCTTCTATGTAGTTGATCTTGACATCCTATTTGTATCATCAGGCGGTAAATTTTTTATTTCACTTGACACACAACCAAAAAAGTGACTTTAAAATCAAATGGCATACATCACTCTCAAACATGATTTTAATATCGTTTTTAAAAAAACTGACGGTCCAATAATACTCTCATGATACCAAGATCATTTAGGTAAAAGATGGGGATAAAAAATGATCTCCATCTTCTAATTCAAAGCGGTCATTTCATACCTACTAGAGGATCTTGATGAGGTCACAATTTTAAGGATTGCAAATAATGATACCCAAATAGAATCTCTTTTCTAATGAGAATACGTAAATAATGGTATCCAAATAAGTTCTCTTTCTTTCCTTATCTTTAGCACCTTCAAAGAAACCTATAAAGTTTAGAGAAATAACAATTTTGCTATAAAAGTTATCTTTCATTCCTTATTTTTAGCACCTTCAAAGAAATCCACAAAGTTAAGAGAATTAACAATTTTACCATGAAATATTTGACTTGCTTTGAATTATGTGGCATAGATCACATAAAAATAGCTGAAAAATTAAATTTGGGCATGATGTATGCCATATAAATTTAGGGCCATATTTTGGGGTCTGCACCTTATGAAATAAAAAAATAATCATCTAATGGTAAGCCAATGATATCAAGATCCCTTATGTGGAAAATTGGGCCGAAAAATGATCTCCATCAACTAATACAAAGAGTCAATAGTTTTTTGCATAGGTGCCCTCTAAGATTCCGCGGGTGTTAATAAAGCTACCAAAATAATAATTTACTGGAAAGTTGAAACCCTCTGAGCCATGATTAATGTACCCCTGATCAAATCTTGTCATTTATCTAATCGGATTCGAGCCCAAAACTTGCACTCATACGTATGTTGGTCGTAAGACTTAGAGGAGCACTTAACTTTATATGACTTAGACAAATATATGATACTTCTACGTAAGGCTCTCAACAGATCAACTTTTTTATTGGGCTAGGTACTAAACTTGGGTTATTTAGCTAAGTTAGGCATGAAGTGTCAGACACAATCTATAGGTATGGTTGGGTCGGATTAAGGAAAAATTTGGTCGACTGAGCTCAGAGTTACAAGATTTTATATAATAATTAATAATAATAATAATAATAAAATAGAATGTTTTCAACCAGGTCAAGTCAGGTGTCAGGTCAGGTTAGGCATATACACTCGACCCTTCAGGTTAAGGTCGGGATAGGTGTCAAGTCGGGTTTGGTCGACTAAGCTTGAGTTACAAGATTTTATATAATAATTAATAATAGTAGTAGTAGTAATAATAATAATAATAAAATAGAGTGTTTTCAATCAGGTCAAATTAGGTGTCAGGTCGGGTTGGGCATATACACTCGACTCTTCAGGTTAAGGTCGGGATAGGTGTCAGGTCCGGTTGGGCATATATCCTTGACCCTTCGAGTATTAGGTCGAATCAGGGTGCATCATCAGGCCAGGTCAGGTCAGCATATGTCATTTACCAATCAAACAGTCAAACCTTTAACATGACCTATTGGCAACCGTACTTTTAAGTTTTAAATTATATATTTATTTTTATTTTTTAATGTTATTTTAACATAAATATGATTTATATGATAATCATGTGAATCATATGGCTTTAAAATGATGACATGCATATAAAATTAAGGTTAGAGATTTTATATATGGGACACCATTTTGGCACCATGTACTGATACATGGTGCAAGTGATTATTATACATATTCTGTCACATTTTTCAGTAAAAATATTTATTTTGGCACTATGTGTAATACACATGCATTTTTATGAGATTTATAGTTAATGATTCTAAGTTTTTAACTATATAACCAATAAATCGATTGAATGTCAAATGACATGAGGTGGTCTGCCAATTGAATGAATCAAATTCTTGTATATGTTCCAAAAATTAGTAAGCTATATGACTCTTTGCCCTTTTGATGGTATGCCCATGATCATATTTTCGTGTGCCACATGGTTTCCAGTTATTTTTGGGGATAAAAACGAAAATCGAACCGTTCTATTTACAATGATCGAATTTTTAATGGTATTATAACCGATAATCATTAACTATTGTGAATCAGAAGGTGAAGATCGTTTGTCGCACAATTTTTTCCATAATGTATGGGATCATGAGTGTATTGATATTCAACTTTTTATTTCAGGGGTTGTACATTTCAAAACGTGATCGAAAATCATGTTTGAGCATGATATTTGTCACATGATTTTCAGTTACTGTTTTGAGATGTGTGTCACGCAGATTAAAAATTGACCGTCTAATGGTACACCATTTACCTTAGGATCATCATATAGAAGATCGAATTGGAAATCAATTTTGAATGACATTATAGTCGAATATCATTGACTGTTTTGAATTAGACAATAACGATCATTTTCGTCCAAATCGTAGATTTTGAGATCATGAGTGTACTGACAGTTGATTTTTTATTGCATGTGGTACAAATAAAACATCCCAAAAAGTGATCGAAAATCACATTTGAGTATGATGCGTGCCCCATAATTTTCGATCATTTTTTTGGGATGTATGTAATAAAAATCATAAATTGATCGTCTGATGGTACACTATTGATCTCAAGCTCCATTATGTGAAAGATTGAAAAGAAAATAGATCTCTATTATCTGGTTCACATCAGTTAATGATTTTTCGAATGTAGTGCACTTAGAAATCTGATTGGTATAATTAGAGTTATCCTTTAAAAGAAAGACTTGGTATTTGGAGGACTTATGTCAAATGAAAACTTCATCTTAGCCATCAAATTTAAAGGTCATATTCTAAATATATTTAATACAAAAGATTGGTATAAAATAAAATTTCTATTCTATAATTCAAATTAAAGTAATCAAATATGGATGAGATGACGATCATTTATTGTGTTAAGTCATATGATAAATATTAAAGTTTTTTAGAATATGACATTAATTAGATTGTGTCTTTACATTTATATTAACATGTGCAACGGACGTTTACCACTAGGGAGAAAAGGAGAAAGCGAAACCCGACTAGGGGGGACAGGTGGCTGTAGCATTCGTCAAACGAAACCCAACTAGGGGGAACAGGTGGCTGGAGCATTCGTCCCAATTCTCTTGTTTGTAGCAAATAATTATAAACGAAAAATTGACAAAACTCTAAGATCTAAAGAGAAAGCAAATTGGAGGAGAAAGCAGAGTGAAAAGAGAGAATAATGGGTCGACGCGCCTCTGATAATGGCGTCGAAGGGGACGATGAAAGAGAAGAAGAGGAAGAAGAAGATGATGAAGAAGAAGAAGAAGAAGGTGAAGGCGAAGAAGACGAAGAGGAAGACGAGCCGAGACTCAAGTATCAGAGAATGGGAGGGAGCATCCCATCTCTTCTCTCCAACGACGCAGCTTCGTCCATCGCCGTCTCCGAGCGTATGATCGCACTTGGCACCCACGACGGCACCGTCCACATCCTCGATTTCCAAGGAAACCAGGTCAATTTTCGAATTCTTAGCTGCTGAATCCATTTGAAAATCGTTGATTATATTTACTTGGATATGTGGGGATCGTCTGATCATGTACTCGTATTTTGCACTGACTATTACATATGATATTCATATTTTATATGATTGCAACATCTGATCCGAGTTGTGTTGGTCTTTAAATATAGTAGTTGGATGATTTGAGCAAGGCTTCCTATTAGTTTCAGTTAGTTGTGGAGGTTCATCTTATTTAACAATTTGGGTTTTGATTCGGGTTTACGTTAATCCGAGCTTCCTTATTGTTATTTAACTCAAACGATATATGTAATTGTTGGAGGATTTCTTTGGAGCAATGGAGGAATTTAAGATTGTTGTTATGAGGAATTTAAGTTGGTTTTTCTGTTAGTGTGGAGGAATTTAAGAATTTGTTATGTGCGGGAGTTCAATTAGTGTGTCAGTAAGACCTTTCCTACTTGATTTTTCTGAACATCCAATGCTAAATTACATTATGGCCAGTAGAATATTGTAATTAACACATATCTCGTCGCAAGTAACCACTTTTCTCGTTTCGCAATTTCTGCATTTGTTTCACGCATATGGCTAACTGCTGTAATAAATCTTGTTTAATCAGACAATTTTTGCATCTGATCCTTGGATTTATACTGCATCCAGTTCGCAGTCTAGCAACTATGGTTAGAAGTGATGTCATCTTCAGTGTGTGTGTGTATATATATTTATTTCATTTCTTTTGGATGGTGAATTTAGAAGAAAAAAAAAATATTTAGCTATAAGTTGGAACCTATTGTAACCTCAGAGTTAAATCAATGTTGTTTAGCATACATTTAGGAAAATTTTATAGAATAATTATGTGAAATCTCCTGTTATTATCAATGCCTCCACTACTTGTAGGCTAGCTCTTAGTCACCCTAATTGAAAATGAGCTTAATGATGCTCTCTTCTGAATTCATCCATCCAGAACAGACACATATACAGGTTGAATTGGATCAATGATTTCTAATGGAGCTGAGGTTTGAGCTCGTCTTAAGAATGATATGATTTAGACTGTAGGTGGTTCCTACTATTTTAGTCCTTGTGGATGATGATTCTGTCGATGCCGTTAGACGGGCTTCGGCGAGGCTCAAATGTTAACTTTGTAGAGTTCCTAATATGATTGATGAAATTCTAAACAAACAAGTTAAGTGAGGCCAAGAATGTGTTATACTCCCCAACTCAAGGGAACAGGCAGCATAACAAATGTGTCATGTGCTTGAACGATAGTGAATCGACTGATCATTTGCTCATTTACTGTTGTTTGCAAGGGCGACTTGGTGCATGGTTCTTAAAATTTTTGGCTTGAGTTGGCTTTTCCGAGGTCTTGTTGGAACCTCTTAGCCTTTTGGGACTATGGGGCTTTAGTGAGATAAAGAAGGCTTCTAGAAAGCTACTTTGATGAATGATGACTTTCTTATGGGAAATTTTGTAGGAAATTTTCCATAAGGGTATTTTAGACGACGAGGAAACATAGATCTTTTGCTATGCAATGTGCCAAAGATTGGGTGCTCAATTGGAAGGGAAGGATCTGTCGACTGCTGGGAATTTGGGATGACCTCGGGGTGTTCTAGGGGATTCTGTTTTTCTCTTGGCTTGGTGGGGTTTCTGGTGTTGGTTCTTTTTTAGTTTTAATTTAATTTATTTACTTTCCCTTGCTAGTTGCTAGGTTTCGTTGGTTTGCTTTCCTTTTCTGTTTTCCCTTTTTGCTGCTCTTTGCTTTCCTTTTTTTGTTTTCTTGTTTTAGGTCCGTTGCTTCATGTTGTAATCTCTTGCTATTGGCATAGGTATGACTCTTTTTTCTTTTCCCTTATAATAAATTTCACATTTACCATTATCATCACAGCCCTATCCCATCTATTTGGGGTCGACTTTGTGAATCCTATTTCTCCACTTATTTTTTATCAGCTCTGAGCTCTAACTTCGCAATCCTGCATGTCCCTTCTCACTGCTTCTTTCTAGCTCCAGATCTTCAATTGTCTTCCTCTTCTACTACTTGTGTTTGTAGTGTCTCAACCCTTTGTATAGGGTCTTCTTCTGACCTCCGATGGACATGTCCAAACCACCTCAAGAGACATTCTGTAGTTTTTCCTGTATAGGTGCCACTCTCAAATTTCCTCTTATATATTAGTTCGACATTTTATCTTTTCTTTTAGTCCACACATATGCATCTATCGATTAAAAGAAGTGTTAATGGGTGATAATGGGAATAAGTTGTTGGGTGCTCATGGGTCTATACTGTGAAGTATTAGACTCGATGGATTCATTGGAAGATGTAAGGGAATGCTTGTTGCAAAGGGCTTTACTCACTCTTGGCATTGATTACCAAGACACATTTGCGCCTGTAGCAAAACTAAACACATTCGAGTCTTTCTATCTCTTGCTGCACAAAAAAGTGAGCATTATATTAGTTGGATGTCAAGAATGCCTTCTTAGAGAGTGAAAGCAGCCTCACTCGGCGTGGCCAGAGAAGTGAGAAAGCCTCGGTAGTGCGGCAAATCCGAGGTCGAGCACCCAATCGTGGCAGCCGCCGGTACCCGATTCGCAGGAGCCCATCCATGTCCAACTGGATCCGGCAGCGCCTGAACTTCCACTACTGGCGGGTTCACGAGGCCAACATCGGAGGGCACCACCCCCGAAGCAACTTCGATCGAATGATGCTCGATGACCGTCCTCTCCCGACGGTTGATTTCTACAACGAGCTGACAGCGTTGGCCGTCGATCAACACTTCAATGAGGCGAGGGATTCTAGTGGCCGACTCAACAACGTCGAGGATGCGAACATGAGACGTGTCCCAGAGGTCCGCGGACCGATGGTCGACCCGAACAAATTGACCGCATCGGTTGCCGACCCCAAGGAAGACCTCCGGGGACCAGGCATGTAGCGGAAGACCAATTATCCATACCCAAACCCCCTCATTCTCCTCCACAATATGTACCCCACCTACGGTAGGCTCCCACCATTTGCTTACAACCGGACAACCGTCAATGAAGATCCTCTTTTTGAGACAACCCGCAGCCAGATCCTCCGAGCCGAACCGCAGGAGGAAAGAAGAGGAAGAAATAGATGATACCTTAGGTTGATCAGAAAACTCCCAAGTGTTATTAATCCATCTATGTACAGATAGCAATGAAAGTGTATCTTTGTTTGCACCAACGACCACCCATAAAAAACGTAGATTAGCCGCAAGAGATCAAAGGTGCGAGTTTTCAAAACATAGAGGCCCGGGACCGGATTGGTCATCCAAACCTGGCGCCAAAACTAAATCGGGGGTGTGGTCCCCAACCACCAGGGAGGCAACGTCCACCGCTCTGTTTCTCCTGGTGACAATCGACCACCCTCGACTCACATCCCGTAGCTGAGACTCATTTAGGAAGGTCTGCCTCTCCCCCTTTGAATTAGAAATACAATCATCCGCGGAAGAAATAGTCTTACCTTGCGTTCGGGTGGCGTTGCAACCGAAGTGATGACAGATCGAACGACGGCAAAAATTGATATTGCAACACCGACCGCATATCCAATCACCCACCCTGAGCACAAGGCAAGGCTTAGCAATCCTGACACTCATCTCTGAGCACAAGGCTGGGTGAATCGGCTCACCCCAGACGCTGGAGCAACAAATATGGACCTCGCATGTTCAGAGGGTAGGTGAGTACAGGGGCCTCCTGTCGGAAGGACGAACGAGGTAAGGGATCGTACCTGGGATTCGATGCTTCTCGAGGTGGTCGACCCTTTTCAGAGATCTGTTGCTACTGGAAACAGATAGCAGCTTAGGGTTTATATCAGAAGGAGAAGACGTTGGAGGGGGCCTCGGGGAGCGAGCACCCTTGTGAGGTCGACACGCGGCCAGGTCTTGGAAGGATTCAGAGGGTCTTCGGGGGGACCTATTGCTGTTTGACTTCGGAACTGGTAGGAGGAGGGGGTTTATACCCGCGCGGGGGGGATGACACATGGCGGGCTGAGTTGGCACCCAGCGAAGGCTTTAAGGGGAGCCACGCGATCCTTCTCTGGAGCCCACGTCTGTCGGGCCATAAAGGGTTTCGAGGACCCAGTGGGGAAGACTGGCTTTGGATATGGGGGATTTATTGGATTGGGATGTTCGAGCGGGCCAACCCTGTGGTCCGACGGGTCAGGGGCTTTAGGCTATTCTCTTTAGAGGTGGACTGACTCGGAGGCCCAGATTGTATCCCACGATTTGGATGGGGGGACCTGTCTATCCTTTTGTGCTTTTAGGATGGGGACGATGGGGAGGAGTTACCAAAGGAAGACGGGGGTCCTCTGTTGGAGCAGCATCACTGCCAGGGATGTCGACACGGGCTCGGGAGATATTACCAATTCGGGTTCTGACGGTTTGGGAATGGAGATTCAATGGGTGTGCTGGCCCGACATGGCAGAGGCTGGGATGAGCAACTTAAGCAGCTTGACGGAAGAGGAGATGTAGGTGCAACTATGCCCAGATCCTCCTGGACTTGCCCTGGATGTCGAATTGCTGGTGGAAATAGATCGGTTGATTGAAGTGGGGCGAAATCTTGGGATGTCATTTAAGGGCTCTCAGGCTGAACTACGTGAGGTATTCAGGTCGATTATCACGGGCCGTTAGACCACCATGAGAAAGCGGCGAGGTGGGTCGCGGGAACTGGCGCGGCTGCGATGGGACATGTCGGATGGGAGGAGGGCGAGGGGGATATAGTTTGTCTCCTTTCGGTCGGGCGGGCATGAACTGGTTACAGAATGAAGGTCTTATCTTGGAATGTAAGAGGATTATGTGATTGGCAGAAGCGGGCGGGGGCTAAACAGGTGATTGCGGGGATTAATCCTGTTATTGTCACCCTCCAAGAAACTAAGTGGGGTATCTGTGACAGGATAAAAGTTGCTTCGGTATTGGGGGGGAACAGCTGGGACTGGGTTGGAGTCGACTTGGTTGGTCCTTCTGAAAGGATTCTTGTGGCCTGGTCGACGGTTCAGTTTGACAAGGTGGAGGAGGAATTGGGTTGGTACTCGGCCTCTGTGGTGCTCTGGGACAAAGTGAAGGGGAAATTATGGAGTTTTGCAGGTATTTATGGTCCAGCGAATGATCGGGAGAGGGAAGAGTTCTGGTTAGAACTTCATGCTATGGCTGCTCGATGGGATTTCCCTCTCTGTCTCGCTGGGGACTTCAATGCTATCTGATGGGACGCAGAGAAGCAGGGTGGACCCGCTAATCAGGGGGTTATGAGGGATTTTAACTCCTTTATTGCGGATTGGGGCTTATTCGATATTCCACTGGTTGGGGCGCAGTTTACTTGGTCGAGTCTGTAGGATTCGCCGTCCCTCAGCAGGCTGGATAGATTCCTGTACTCTACAGATTGGCTCGACATATTCCCAGGGGCCCGACTGGATGCTTTCGCACGGGCCATGTCGGACCATTGCCCTATTGGGCTCACGTGCGAATCCCGCGAAAAGGGCCCTTCCCCTTTTCGATTCGAAAACATGTGGTTAATGGATGAGATGTTCCGGTAGAAGGTTTGAGGCTGGTGGTCGGATCATGTGCCCAACGGGACGACTGCTTTCAGGTTCCTCTCTAAGCTTCGACGGTTAAAGGATAGCATCAAGGTCTGAAACAGAGACGATTATGGAAGGGTGCAAGTTAGGAAGTTGAATCTACTTTCTAAGCTGAGGGTGTTAGACAATTTGGAGGAAACTAGAAACTTGTCGGGGGAGGAAAGGGAGATCAGATTGCAGGCGAAGGTGGAGTTCAGAGAGGTATGTAGGGCCGAGGAAGTGCTTTGAATGCAGAAGGCGAAGGCTCGATGGTTCAAAGAGGGGGATGCCAATACAAAGTATTTTCATGCGGTCGCTAATGCTCGTAATAAGCGTAAGTACCTGGGGAGCATTACGGTGGATGGGATGACGTACTCGGGACACGATCAGGTGCGGGACAGTATCGTTGGCTTCTACGAGCGATTGTACTCTGATGACGGCCTCCCGAGGCCGGGTTTGGATGAGTTATCCTTTCCCTCTCTCTCGGAGGAGGTTAGCAGGGGGGTGGAGAGTGTTTTTACGGAGGATGAAGTATAGACAACGATCATATTCGGTGGCAGAAACAAAGCGCCGGGGCCGGACGAGTTTACCATGGAATTTTACAGCACTTTCTGGGAGGTCATTAAGACGGATCTGGTGGAGGTCTTTCGTGAGTTCCATTCGACTGGTTTTGTCGGGAGAGCTTTAAACTCTACTTTTATTACCCTCATCCCAAAGAAGCAGGGGGTTGAGGATATTTTCGACTACCGACCTATCAGCCTGACTAATTGCCTGTATAAGATTATATCAAGGGTGCTGGCCAACAGGATGAAATGGGTGATGGGTTCTATCATTTCTGAGCAGCAGGGGGCTTTCGTTCGTGGTAGGCAGTTGACGGATTTAGTGGCGGTCGCTAACGAGACTATTCATTCGGCCTTCGCTCACCGAAGGCCGGCTGTGGTTTGGAAGGTAGATATGGAGAAAGCTTATGTTCGGGTTAGCTGGGAGAATTTGGATTACATGTTGGAAAGGGTGGGTTTCGGGGCTACTTGGAGGAAGTGGATGCGTGGGTGCTACTCTTTTCCATGGTTTTCGATATTGGTGAATGGTACGTCTGCTGGGTATTTCAAGAGCTCTAGGGGTCTCAGGCAGGGGGATCCTCTTTCCCCTTTTCTTTTCAACTTGGTTGGGGAGGCTTTATCCGGGCTGATCGGTCTTGCTAAGGACTTGGGCAGGCTTGCTGGGATTCAGGTTGGAGAGTAGGGCAAAGCCATCACGCACTTGCAGTATGCGGATGATACTATTCTATTTGGGTCATTGATTTGGTGAGCTTATGACTATGGCTGATGTGCTTTGGTGGAGGTCGGGTCGACTGAATCAATCTCTCTAAATCTACTGTTTCTGGCATAGGGGTGGATGAGGATTCCCTGGCTCTTCTCGCGGAGTCGGTGGGATGTGGTATTGAGAGGCTGCCCATTAGATACCTTGGCCTGCCGCTTGGGATTAGAAAGCCTTCGAGCCGCGATTGGTTGCCGGTTGTGCAGAGGTTTGAGCAACGGCTGTCATCCTGGAAAGGAAGGTTTTTGAGTAGTGGGGGGAGGTTGATATTGGTTAAAGCGGTGTTATCATCGACCCCAATCTTCTTCATGCCTATGTTTAGATGTCCCGCCAAGATTCTTGGTGGTTTGGAGAGTATCCGGAGGTCTTTTCTTTGGGAGGGGGCAGGCTTAAATAGGCGATATCACTTACTTAATTGGGACACTTGTCAGTTGCCGATTGCTTGTGGCGGGTTGGGGATCCGGAACCTTAAAAGAACCAATTTGGCGTTGCTAGGTAAGTGGATTTGGAGAGCAGGGAGGGAGGAGGAAAGGGGAAGTCTGTGGTGGCGGGTACTTAGCGAGAAGTATGGGCTTTCCTGGGGAAGTTGAGGGATTGAGCTTTCTACCCGCAGGAGCACCTCGCGATGGTGGAGAGAGATTTCGCGTGTGTGGGAGTTTATGGCGAAAGGAGTTCGATATAGCTGGGGATGTGGCTCCTGGATTCGATTTTGGCAGGATCGCTGGTTGGAGGTGGGGCTGCTTAAAGATATATATCCGGATATTTATGCCTTGTCGCTGAACCCGGAGGGCAGGGTTGACGAGTTTGTGTCGACCGTTGGTGGGAGGTGTGTTTGGGATGTTGTCATCAAAAGGCGCCTTAGGGATTGCGAGGTGGGGCGTTATCTGGATCTGTTGAGTCGGCTGTATGAGGCACAACAAAACAGGTCACGGGCTGACCAGAGGAGTTGGGTCCTGAATCGAGATGGGAAGTTCAACACCAAATCGCTATACCAATGGCTGTCGCGCCGCCCGCTTTTCAGGTTTGAGGGTAGGTGGCCGTGGAGAGAGCCTATTCTGCTAAAGATCCGGTTCTTTGTTTGGGCGTTGTGCAAGAACAGAATTCTTACTAGGGACCAGCTGACTCGGCGGGGAAAGGATGTCCAGAGTTCATGTGTTATGTGTTCTGATGGGGAGGAGACTGCGTCTCACCTCTTCATCCATTGTCGTATGGCTAATGAGGTGTGGGGAGCCATCCTAAAAGATTTTGGTATGTCTTGGTCTATGCCGCAGTTGCCATATTCATTGTTGCTCAGCTGGGATGCCGTGAAGCTCATGGGGGAAGGAAGGCTTGCTTGGAGGGCGTCGATGTTTGTCGTTTTCTGGTGCCTATGGCGGGAGAGAAATCTCAGAATCTTTGAAGAGATATCTAAACCTGTTGGTATGGCCATAAGGTCGGTTGTGGAGGTGGTCAGGTTTTGGGCTGGGCGGGGGAGGGTTGGGGACAGCTCCTGTAATTTCTTGTGGGACCCGGGTTAAGGGGGCTTCGTTCCCAATTTTTTGTCTGCTCGTGGATCTCTTTTCTTTCTTTCTTGTAGCTTTCCCTTTTTTCTTTTGATTGTGTGTCACGATTGTATTGGGTTTCAGCACCTTGCTGGTTATTAATATAATTTTCATTATTGATAAAAAAAAAAAGAAAAAGAAAAAAGAATGCCTTCTTACATAATGAATTAAAGAGGAAGCGTATAAGACTCTTCCACTTAGCTTCCTTCTTTAGGGGAGAAGTATGAACTGAAAAAGGCCATTTATGGATTGAAGCATTTCCCTCGGATATGGTTCAAAAAATTTAGTGACGCTGTTATGTACTTTGGATACTAGAGGAGTCATTATGATCATACCTTGTTTGTAAAGAAGAGGGATCTTATTTAATTGCACTGGTAGTGTATGTTGATGATATCATTGCCTAGGTGAGAGTGAAGAAATTGTGAGGAGTACTATCTAGGTCAAGTGTTTGACATAAAAAACATAGGTCCATTAAGGTATTTTTAGGCATTGAAGTGGCTAAATCTCGAAGGGGGTTGTACTCTCATAGAGGAAATATACCCTAGATGTTGTTGATTGTAGAACAATGGAAGGTTGACAACATTGCAACCTCAAGGTCGCAGGTTTGAGCCCAACTTACCTATAAAAAGAAGAAGAAATATACCCTGTATGTGTTGGAGCGAACAATGATGTTGGGGTGTATATTAGTTGATTCTCCTATGGATCAGAAACATAGGACTAGAGCTGAGGATTGTGAATTACTTAAAGATGTAGGCAAGTATTGTTGGATTTGTCCCACATCGGCTATGGGCTTGCCCTTCTTGGGCTCTTTATATCTTGGGCAAACCTCCCCTTACAAGCTGGTTTTGTGAGGTTGAGTTAGGCCCGTTGGATTTCTTATCATGGTATTAGAGTCGTTCTTCATCCTCACATCACCTGTTTCTTGTCCACGTGATTTGGCTCAATCTCGCCAACACGTGCGAGGGCGTGTTGGATTTGTCTCATATCTGCTTTGGGCTCTTTATATCTTGGGGAAACCTCACCTTACAAGCCGGTTTTGTGAGATTGAGTTAGGCCCGTTGGATTTCTTATCAAGTATCAAAGACTGGGTTGAAAACTCATGTACCTTACTATGACTCGTCCTGCATATCCTACGAGCTTTGTAAGTCAACACATGCATTCTCCTTGTACTATTCATCTTGATGCTATCTACAAAATCTGGCGATACTTGAAGGTTAGTCCTGATAAAGGCTTGTTGTATGGTTATTGGGGCCATTTTTATGTGGAAGCATATTTCTAAAACTCAGCGAGCCAACAAGTTAACTCGGCTGAGTGATTTCGAGTTGAGTCCGAGTCGAGTCGAGTCAAGTTTTTGCTACCCATTTTATCAAGTTTTTGCTAGGATGATGCAATCACGAGATAAGGTTTTAGAAACCCTTATATATAAACTACCCTTATATAAAAAATATTTTCACGAGATAAGGTTTTAGAAACCCTTCTTTTTAAAAAGTATTAAACTACCCATTTTATCAACATATATTTCCATCCTTTTCCTTATAACATATTTTTTATAAGATTTATATTTATCGAAATATATACTAAATTACCGAGTTGGAATGAGTCGAGTTTTTCCGAGTCTTCGAGTTAACTCGACTCAACAGACTTTTGAGTCGAGGCGAGTTTTCGTGTTTTAAAAGCATGTGTGGAAGTGTTCACAAATGCCAATTGGGCTGGATCCATCAGTGACTGAATGTCAACTACGGTTTATTGCACATTTCTCGAGGGTAATCTAGTCACTTGGAAGAGTAAGAAATAACATGTGGTCTCCAATTCCAGTGCTGAAGCTGCATACACGGCCATGCCACAAGGACCCTGTTAAGAAATTGAATACGACTCATATTGGCAAACCTTGGTATTCATGTAAAGCTTCCTAAACGTCTATATGGAGACAATGAATCTTATCCATGGCCATGCCACAAGGAGCATGTGAAGAAATGTGACTACAACTCATATTGGCAAACCTTGGTAGTCATGTAAAGCTTCCTATACATCTATATGGAGACAATTAGTCTGCTCTCCATATTACCAACCAGGAAAGAACAAAACAAATTGAAGTGGATTATGACTTCATACAAAGGAAAGTCGAATCAAATGAATTTTGTACAACACAAGTTGCTTGAGAGGACCAACTTGTCGATATCCTCATCAAAGCAGTTGGAGTGCCATTACTTCCAAGTTGGGCATGATAATATCTATGCACCAACTTGAAGGGGAGTGTTGTGTGTGTCACGGGTATTGTTGTGGTATGTCTGGAGTAAGTATAGTTTACGGTTACAGATATTATCAGTGTACATGGTATTCTATTGTACACTAGTATAAATATCAATAATAGGTGGATATGAGCAATTTAGTTCCTACCCTAATTCCTCTCAATCTCTCTCTCTCTCTCTCTCTCTCTCTCTCTCTCTCTCTTCTTCTCTTTTTTCTTCAATCTTCTCCTACCTAACCCCAACCCTAATATCCTTATAGTTTCTTTTCTAATTTCATGGTGCATGCACATTTCCCTTGTCATTATGTATATTGTAGATATACTTGTCATAAATCATTTGTGCATATCCTTATTCTCCCAGGCATTGTGTGTGGCAAAACTGCTGAATACTGGTTAGGTCTGAGCTTAAGGAAGTCTGTCTCCCTTTTAATCTGATGAGTCTATTATTAGTTTGTTAGGCCTTATTATAAGTTGGATTTATGGTAAGTTTTGTTTATATTGGCAATTATATATGTATTTATCTTCAATGGTATAATATGTTCGGGTTCTTTTATTTGTTTATTACTTTTAAGTCCATATAGGTTGTCGTGATGATACTTATAGTTTTGAAGGATTTCAAGATAATAAAATAAAGCTTCATATTCTGTGTTCTTTCCTCAGTACTTGGTTTCAATATTCATGATTTAGTTTAGAACCTCATAAAACTTGTTGTCTTTGTCTTCTCAGCTTCACTATTATAGGGGAACTTTCATAACATGGAACAAGTATTTTGTTTCTTTTCTACAGGTTAAGGAATTTTCAGCTCACACTGCAACTGTCAACGACCTTAGCTTTGACACAGAAGGTGAATATATAGGAAGCTGCTCAGATGATGGATATGTTGTCATAAATAGCCTTTTTACTGATGAGAGAATGAAGTTTGAATATCATCGCCCAATGAAGGCCATTGCTCTAGACCCTGATTATTCACGAAAATCATCTCGAAGATTTGTTGCTGGTGGTTTGGCGGGTCATCTTTTCCTAAATGTAAAGAAATGGCTAGGCTACCGTGACCAGGTTTGTATGTTTTTGTTAGCGAAGTTGAAAACACCCAGTGAGTTAGTGGTTTTCTTCTATATTTGAATACCTGGAACATATATTTTTTTAGGTTTTACACTCTGGCGAAGGTCCGATACATGCAGTGAAGTGGAGAACAAGCCTTATTGCTTGGGCTAATGACGCAGGTGTCAAAGTTTATGACATGGCAAATGATCAACGCATCACATTTATTGAGAGGCCACGAGGAAGTCCACGTCCTGAGCTCTTGCTCCCACACTTAGTGTGGCAGGTAAGTAAAGAGTTTCACATGTCTTGATCACTCAGCTGCATACTAACTATCATTTTGGCATATTTAGGACGACACTCTCTTGGTTGTTGGCTGGGGTACATCTGTAAAAATTGCTGCAATCAAGACAACTCCATCTGGAGGAGCCAATGGAACACAAAGGCACATGCCCTTGTCAAGTACGAAACATGTGGACATCGTGGCTTCTTTTCAAACCAGCTATTTTGTTTCAGGAATTGCTCCCTATGGCGATTCTTTAGTTGTTCTAGCTTATATACCTGAGGAAGAGAATGGAGAGAAAGATTTTAGCAGTATTGTTCCTTCACGACAGGTATTTTCTCCCTCATTATATGTTTTATGAAAAAATTACACACTTTCAACCAGCAATCACTTAACTGTTCTTCCTGACCAAGTTGTCATTCACACTTATTCTGGCAGTATATAATTATACTTCTAATTGAGATTCATCCCTAGCTACTTTGCTATTGTGCTCCAATTTACTTGGGCATTCTGATTTAATTTCATACCATTAAAAAAATGATTTAATTCATCAATATGTATGATTTTATTTAGTTAATCATTTTGTTGTGATACATCAGTATATAAATGCTATCTCATATCTGTAAAGAATATAACAATTACCCCGATGAGTATAGCTACCTTAAAAGGAAAAATAATTTCTGAAAATGAGAAAAAGATTAGTCTTTTTGTTACTGTTAGTTGTGTTTGAAAAGTGTACTGCACAGTTGTTTGAGATGTTTTTTGTAGGACTTGCGAGTTACCTAGTCAATTTTCTGGTGGGACTTGATACTGGTATTTGACTATTCGTCTTATTCTATATAGATCACACTAGTTTGATAGCTCATCATTTATTTTCTTGATAATTTGCACGACCAGGGTTCTTTCTACATATTTAGTTCATCTTGGTGATTTTTTGTTATCATGTAAGAGAAGAGTTGCAATATAGAGGTTAGCAATTGGAATAGCCATATATTTGTCAAATCAATTGCCGGAAAACAGAGTGGAAATGGTGGCGAAGTGGTAACATTTTTTCCAGTGAAGCTATGGGAAAGTTGATGCAATCCAGAAATTAAATAAGAACATTGAGAAGAGAATGAAGGAAGAAAGAAGACTGACTGCACTAGATGAGGATAGTTTAGGAGCTGTATGAAAGTTCTAAACGGGGTAGCAAAACTGCTGAAGATGGAGTATGAAGCCTGCAGAGAAAGTTCAGATGCTGCCATTCAAGAGCTGTTTTTCAGGCCAATAAGACTTATAACAGTGCTGTTAAGAAGAGTTTGCTGAAACTGCTGAAACGGACCTCTGAATGGGCTTTTACAGACCCAAAACTACAATAAAAGAGTGTCACGTGACCTCTAAGGGTCACTGGACTCTCAGTTTCACGTGATTTCAGTGATCACATGAGTGATTATGAAGTTTAGGTGGCAAGAGTCTACATGAAAGATAGAAAGTGATGGAGACTTTGACTTAAGTTCTTTTCTAATTTGCATCCGATTATTTAGGAGCTAAGACCATTTAAGAATTATATTAGCTAAGAAACTGCGTACTTAAGAGCCTTTGAGGATATGTAGGGAGTCAAAGTACACATGATTCTGAATTTTGATTTTTTATTTTTTATTGGTAGCATGGGGAGTTAGTTTACCAAAACAGAAGAAGATGAGAGGCATAAGATCTCAGATAACAGGATTATCTAATAATCGTGTGCAGAATAAAATAAGTCAAGAAAACATTAAGTGCAAGAGGGCCTTTTGACTTATTATTATTGAAAACTTTGACATTTACTAAATTGTCAACATTAGTTAGGAAAGTCTATCCTCAATAGGAGTCTGTAGTTTCATTAGATAGGTTTTTATTTATATTTTGTTAGTGCTGTAAACAGAATTCAGATTATTGGTTTTATTATTATGAAAAGAAGCCTCATGTATTGTCCTCGAATCACTTACTCAATTTGTTATTCATTTTACCCATACACTAGCTTGCTTGCACATCTATTCCTTCAATTTTTTTTTCCACGTACTGTTCACTCTTATCTATTTTCTGCTTTTCTATTTTTATGCTACACTTTCCTCCAATTTTGCAATTGAACACTTAAAAGCTGTATTGAGACTCCCACCATCTGGTAGAAATGTTGTTAATAAAATTTCTTGTAGATCTTATGCTCTATGTGGTTGAACCACAGCTAGAGAAGGCTGTCTGCTATCTAGATTTCTCATTCTTGAAAAATGACTAGGTTTATGAGGGTACTGTACGTTTTTAGCAAAAAAAGTTACTGGATTTAGTTCATCATCATCATCATCATCATCATAGCTGTACTCCACCAATTTGGCAGATGCTAGATTAGTTATCATTTGTAAATTTGTGTAATTATTTTTGAGCAGGGGACTGCACAGAGGCCAGAAGTACGTATAGTCACATGGAAAAATGATGAACTTGCAACAGATGCTCTTCCTGTTCATGGCTTTGAGCATTACAAAGCAAAAGATTACGCTCTTGCTCATGCTCCTTTTTCAGGTATGCAATCTCCCTATTAACTGTTGCAGTTTTAGGGTTCGGGCACTTGCATGCTCAAATAGTGCTAACCGCTTCTGTATTTAAATGTAGGAAGCAGCTATGCAGGGGGTCAGTGGGCTGCTGGTGATGAACCTTTGTACTACATAGTATCCCCTAAAGATGTAGTCATTGCAAAGCCTAGGTTAGTGTTCGATGTGCTAAAAATCGTTTTGCTGTTCTAAGTATCTGCCTAATGATTTTCCGGAGTGAACACTTGGGAATATGTAATTATCTACTCTTATATATATATATATATATATATATATATACACACACACACAAATTATATCCATTTATATTTGCTTGCATTCATACATGTACTTCCGTACTCCATCACCACCTTTATTATAAACTTGCCCACATATACGTAAAATACTTCCATCCTTGTATGGCATAAGGAACCTGCTCTCATTAGAGTTGAACCGATTTGGCTCTCTCATAGGTGTTTTAGAGCTTCTGTACTCGATAGGTGGAATAATTTTCATGCTTTGAGATTGGGTATTTTTGAAAATTAATTGGTCAAGGAAGGTTTTTATAGGAGTTTGGAGGTGCATAGGGATATTAAAGAAAAAATAGTGCTAGAGCAGGAGGATGTCAGATAGATCTCCTTTTCCATGCTTGATTATTACTTGCATCAGCCTAGATTCAAACATATTTGGATCAAATTACTGGCTCAATAGAAAACTTTGATCCTCCAAAAATCTAGGGTGTTATGGTTATAAGATGTAGGATTGCCTTTTTTTTCCCTTTCTTTCTCTAAGCATTGTAAATTATTTTTATTTTTATTCCACGAACATAACATAATGCAAAGAAAGTCATGGAGGTTTGGATAGCCCTGTTTTTTTTTTTTTTGATTTTTTGATATTTTGATGGATGATAGCCCTATTTTCTTTCACCGCACTTTCATGACTAGGGTAGAAGGAAATTTTTGGAGTGTGTATGGAAATGATATAAAGAGTTAGATGCAATTTTCTTTTTAAATCTCGATATGTCTGAATGGAGAGTTTGTCCATGGAAGGATGGGGATCTCCTTACTCATAAATGAGAGGTTGGTTAGAATTTCCTTTCTCGAGTTAAGAAACTATAAATGTAGTGCTTCACTAGGAGTAGGAGAAGGCCTTGGGCCTCTACTAGTTCATTGGAAGATCTGTCGAAGCTTGTTTAAAAGGGGATTTAACAAAGTTCATTGGAAAATTATATTTTTATCATAGGATGTTGGACACATTTAGTGCATCTCTTTTATTGTCTTAAATTTTGAAAGTCTAATGCAATAAAAAATAATGAATTTGCTAATTAGTTTGATTAGTGTGACATCCCCAAAGTCACACACCGGATCAATGTGCTCATCTGAAGACGTCGCACTACGTAACATACATAACTAACGACAAAAGATAAAATATAATAGTAATATAATGATCCGAACTGTAGCACAATGGAATGTAAACAATTAAATAAATCGCTATTCATTCATAAGTAATATGAGCTATTAAAAATTGAATTGAATTAAAATTAATCAATTAATTACTCATAAATAATGTAATCAATAATCCAAACTAAAATAAAGCTGTAACTAAAAAGGTCTCAACAATCTCAAATAAAGCTGTAACTAAAATCTAAAATAAAAGTCTTGCTCTCAAAATAAATAAACTCTTAACGCTCGAAACCATCTTCGTTCAAATTCCGTTTTGCATCATGGATCTCCACATTAGTATCCTCCTATCCTGTGATCAACTCATCTCCTGGCCATCCCATTGTAAACAATGGAGATGTGAGTCTAAAAGAACTATGTATGGGCCAGTCATAGGATCACTAATACAAACAATCCGTATGCAAACCTAATACGAATAAATAATCTAATGATAAACAATGTGAACAAAAGCAATGAGATCATGACATGTATATGAGCAATATAAAAGAATAACTAAGAATAAACATTGATATATAACATGTTACTTGTTCACGTCTCTTCCTAGTTTTCCATGTGGTAAGTTTCATTATTAATGTTAAATGCAATGCAACATGAATCTCATTCATTATGATCATTTTTCATCTTTAGTCCGTCGTCCCAATTTTCACCCTTATTGTACATCAATTGGGTACAGGGCTTTTACATAGTCTTCTCCTCTTAGACACGCATACTCACCATCTCATATCTTAGATTACTTTCCCATTGGATCCGAGCTGATTTCGACAAGCAATGGTAATTTCTTAACATATTCATTAATGCTAGTATGAATTATGTCTTCATTAAGTCATGCTTTTCATGTCTTTTTCATCGTATCATACTATTCACTTTAAATAGTAGATGTAAATCTACTCATAACGTTCATGGTGTCTAATTCATTCATAGTATCATGGTTTAATCTTGCGAGAATCGTGAATCTAACCACTTTCATATGCTATGAAATGTATAATAAATATGATGCAAAAACCTCGGTAAAAACGTCATGCAATATTTCACTTTATTAGTCCATAGCATGGTCTATTATCATGGTCTCAAAATTTTTAAATTCATATTGTAGGAATCGGCTAATTGATATGAACATTAACATAACTTTTATATGAGGGTGACATAGCATAAACATAGTAAATAATATGTGAAATTGCTAAGGAACGATGGTATAAATCGTGTGATTCTATAATTGATTATTAAGGCATGGCGATAAAATAAAATAAAATAAAATAAACATGCTCTTTCAATATTTGAAAAGGAATAAACCTCATCCAAGCATGATACCTATTCCTAGCATTAAAAACCCTATGATTTTTCATACCTTATCGTTTCTTGCTTTTCTTGCTTTGTATTCTCTACTTCTTGAAGGGTTTTAATGAATCTTGAAGATGCCTACTTGATAATCCTTTTGAAAAGCCTTGAGAAAATTAGAATTATTAAAAAAAGCCTTAAAAAGATTCTTTAAAAAAAAGCCTTAAAAAAAAGACTCTAAAAAAAGCCTTAAAATAAAGATCCTAAAAAAAACCTCTGAAATCTTGATTCATGAAAGGAATTCTTGAAAAAGGTCTTTTTAAAAATCTTTTCTTGGGTATTGGAATTATTGATGCTTATCAGTCCTATCTTGAAAAGGAAATTTTGAAAAGTCTTCTCAAAGTCTTGAAAGTCTCTTGAAAAAACCTTATTTTAAAATGCCTTAAAGATAAAGTTGCAAGCCTTAAAATTTGTAAAAGGGTCTTCTTAAAGGTATCTTAAAGTTTTGAGAAGATTTTTGAGGATGTTGAAGATTTATCAAATTTCGGATAATTTAAGAAACAAAGAAAAAAACTTTTTCTTTTTAAAATCTTGATTTTGATTCTTGATATTAACAAATATAAAATTTACCTCAATCTCTTCTTTTATCAATATCTTTTCCCTTTTTCGTTTTTTTTTCTTTCTTTTTTCTTCTTTTTCTTGTTAAGGTGCGTGGGAAATAACCGTCGTCACTTTTTAAAAAAAATTATAATGGGCTCCACGTCCCACTCCTTCTCTATCTCTAACTCTCTCTTGGTCTTAAGTGAAGCCCAATGGCCTTATCTTGGGTATTTAATTAGTTATTGAGTCTTTAATTAAATGAGTCTTTAGTTAATTTACTAACATATTTTAAAGTCCATTAACCATTACTAATGGCACATTAAAGTTACTAATTATTTAAAGGCTTTTAAGGTCTATTAATTAGATTAATTAATTATTCAGGGTCATTATCAAATAAATTAAACGTTATTTTCATGCGTAACAACTAATTAAGTGTATTAGATCAATCAAACTAATCACAATCACAAATCTAAGTAAAACAATTACGGTCTAATAATGCATAAAAGTCTTGGTCGTTACAATTAGGGAAGTCTATTAAATCATATCCAAAATTTTATTAGGCAGACCAAAGCATCCCAGGAGTTTTTGTTGTCTCTGAATCAGTTTGGTTTTGTTTGTGGGAGGTAAATATTCAACGGCATAATGTCGGCTAGTGAAGCTTTAGACTATGCCCCTAAATCAGTTTCTGCGGAAGTCATCCTATAGCTTGGCCTTCTTAAAACTTGTAATCAAACCAAGTGAAATTTGTTCATGTAGGTTCTTGAGAAGATGAGTTTTGGCCGGCTTAAGTGGATGTGGTAATGCATAACCTTGGTGACCTTGTTATTCTTAGTGAATGAAGGTCAAGTTAGTTTTTTAACTTTATAGGGTTCTTAGACCAGTTAAATTACATTCTAAAATCATTTGGTTCATTCTTCATTGGGCTTTGAAGTTTGACTTGCTTAGAGGGATAAAGACCTCTCCGAAGCGGTTGATCCTGTATTCGTGTTTCCTCTTCAGTATGTGGTTGATTAATCATCTATGGAGAACCTTCCATGAACAAGCTACTAAGCTTAGCATTGAAGTATTCATTGAGTAGAAAATTAACCACAATAAATTATCCATTTGCAGTTTATTTTTATGATAGTTTATGTGAATAATAAGATGGAACTTATACAAAGCAAAAGGATGGAAAAGACTGTTTCTTAATAGGCTGGTTTTTGACAGGATCGATGAAGGGGGACAAGAGATGGTTTGCAAAAGAAGTTTGATGTCGAATAGTACTCGAAAACAATTTTGAGTCTAGTGGGAATAGGGCACCGAGCCTGGATGGATTCATCTAGGCTTATTTATTTATTTATTTTTTGATCAGTAAAAGGATTATATAAATAAACCAGCAAGACGCTGAAGCCGTATACAATCATAAAGATCGAAAATAAAACAAAAAAAGCGCACATCGACAACATAAACAGCGTGGTCAGCGAGGTGCACTCAAAAAGTCCGGAGAAGTCCCCCCATGGAACCGTCGTTACCCCGGATCCCACCAGACGTGGGTTCCGTTGACCCCAGGTCCTCCACTCGAGCCCCAAAGCGTGACCAGATCCGAAACCGCCCTAAGAATCACAGGAGCAGATTTAGATTTTCCTTCAAAAGTTTTACTATTCCGCTCACGCCATAGGCACCACATAACAGCGAAGAGAGTGGCCCTCCACGCAACCCTCTCCCCATGTGTCGGCATAGCTTCCTCCCAACTGATTAAGAGCATGTGGGGAGACGGCGGCATCGTCCATGCCACGCCAAAGGCTTTAAGAATGCCTCCCCACACCTCATGAGTTTACACGCAATGAAGAAGGTGTGAGCGTCAATTCCTCCTCCTCGGAGCACATAACGCAGCCCAAAGATATATCCTTCCTCCTTCGACATAACTGATCCCTGGTAAGAATTTTCTCCTTGCAGACCATCCACACAAAGAATCTTATCTTTAACGGGATAGATTCCTTCCACAACCATCTCCCCTCGAACCTGATGAGCGGTCGACGCGAGTACCAACGGTACAGGTCCTTGACACTGAACTCCCCCTTGCGATTGGAGTTCCAAAACCGAAGATCTGTACGATTACTATTTCTCTGCACCGACTGGAGCTCATTCAGTAAGCCGACGTAGCTATCCACCTCACTTTCCCTGAGTCGACGTCTGACCACAACCTCCCAAACAATCCCATTGCTGGTGAGGGAAAAAACTGGTCAATCCTCCCCCCCTGGTTGGGGGAGGCGAGATCTCATGGAACAGATCCCGGAGCAGACCCTTATCCAGCCACGGATCTTGCCAAAACCGGATACGAGATCCGCATCCCCAGCTGAACCTGATCCCTTTAGCCATACCCTCCCAAGTGCGAGCTATGGCTCTCCACCACGGCGAAGTCGACCTCTGGGTCACCAACCGAATTCCCCATCAAGACATATTTATCCCGCAAGACCAGCCACCACAAACTACCTCTCTCCTCCCTACCCGCTCTCCAAATCCACTTCCCGAGCAAGGCCAAGTTGGATCGCCGGATACTACGAATACCCAGCCCCCCATAGGCCAATGGCAGTTGGCACCTATCCCAATTTACAAGGTGGTACCGCCTATTGTGGTCCGCCCCTTCCCACAAGAAGGATCGTTGGATCCGTTCTAAGCGAGCAGTGATAGAAGCGGGACATCTGAACATCGAGAGGAAGAAGATGGTGATCGCCGAAAGAACAGCTTTAACCAAAACGAGCCTGCCTCCGGAACTCAACAACCTGCCTTTCCAAGATGACAGTCTCATCTCAAATTTTTGCACAACGGGCAGCCAATCACTGGTCGCGAGCCTTCTGACCGAGAGGGGCAGACCCAAGTAAGTAATAGGCAGCCGTTCAATGCGACAACCAACGGATCCGGCCATGGAAACCAGCAGGTCTTCGTCCACCCGAATACCCGATACCGATGACTTAAGGAGGTTAACCCGCTGGCCCGACACCGCTTCATAGACGGAAAGAACATCAGCCATAGCACGAAACTCTGCTTGCTCAGCTTTCCCAAATAATATAGTATCATCCGCGTACTGAAGGTGTGTGATACATCTACCCTGCATACCAACTTTGATACCATGAATCTGACCCAACATCCTAGCACGGTCAAGCAAACCGAATAGCGCTTCCCCCACAATATTAAACAGGAAAGGAGATAAGGGATCCCCCTGCCGAAGTCCCCTAGAGCTTTTAAAGTACCCCGCCGCGGTCCCATTAATTAACACCGAGAACCAGGGGGAGGAGTAACATCCACGCATCCATTTCCTCCACAAGTCCCCAAACCCCAACCTTCCCAACATATAATCTAAGTTATCCCAGCTTACTCGGTCATAAGCCTTCTCCATGTCCACCTTCCAGACGAAGGCCCGGGTTATACATGAGTGAATGGTCTCGTTAGCGACAGCGACGAGGTCCAGGAGCTGTCTCCCGCGGACAAACGCCCCTTGAGTACCCGTAATGATTTTAGGCATAACCCACTTTAACCTATTGGCCAATACCTTCGCAATGATCTTTTAGGCGCAATTAATGAGACCAATAGGACGGTAGTCGGAGATGTCATCAGCCCCATGCGCCTTGGGAATAAGGGTCAAAAAGGTAGAGTTAAGCGCTCTCCCAATAAAACCCGAGGAGTGAAACTCATGGAAGACCTCGAGCAGGTCCGCTTTAATGATCTCCCAGAAGACGCGGTAGAACTCCATGGTAAACCCGTCCGGCCCCGGCGATTTGTGCCGACCAGCAGATCTGATCGCAGCCCACACTTCTTCCTCAGTAAAGGGAGCCTCCAGCCCCCTACAAGTGTCCTCCGAGATAGACAGGAACTGCAGCTGATCCAACTCCGGTCGCAATAGACCTTCATCGAAGTATAGTCGCTGGTAAAAATTGACAATACAGTTCTGCACATCCTGGTGACCAGCGTGCACCACCCCATCAACAGTGATCATCCCTAAGAACTTCGCTTTATTACGTGCGTTCGCAATAGCGTGGAAAAACTTGGTATTCGCGTTCCCTTCTTTGAACCAACGGACTTTCGCTTTCTGTCTCCACATGACTTCTTCAGCCTTACAAATTCCCCTAAATTCTGTTTTTGCTTGGTTACAAGCCGCTCTTTCCTCCGTGGATAGGTCCCTGGTTTCCTCCAACTTCTCTAATGTTTCCATTTTGTCGAGCAGCATCTCCTTCTTAGCCTGCACGTTACCAAACTCCTCCTTGTTCCATCTTTTGATTCTTTCCTTAGACCGGCGTAACTTATTCAAAAACCGATATTGAGCAGTCCCATTCGCCACCGGTTCACCCCACCACTCCCGAACCTTTTCCCGAAACGCCCCGTCCAATAACCACATATTTTCGAACTGGAAAGGGGCCGGACCCCTACCCCCAGACTCGCACGTGAGCACAATCGGGCGGTGATCGGAGATGGCACGAGCATGGGCCTCCAAGCGGGCCCCCGGAAAGAGCTCAAGCCACGCATTATTATAGAGGAATCTGTCAAGACGGCTAAGCGTCGGGACCTCCTGCAAGCTGGACCACGTGAATCTGGCCCCCGACATCGGCAGGTCTAATAATCCCCAGTCAGCGATGAAGGAATTAAAGTCACACATGACCCGAGCGTTTACTGGACCACCCCGCTTCTCGAAGTCCCATCGGATAGCGTTGAAATCCCCAGCCAAACAAAGAGGGTGGACCCATCTGGCAGCAACTGCATTCAGCTCAAACCAGAAATCGGCTTTCTCTCGATCCGACGCTGGTCCATAAATGCCCGCAAAAGTCCACACATTACCTGTCGCTTTATCCCGCAGCACCACCGAAGCTGAGAAAACCCCCAATTCCTCGTCAAGTTTATCAAACATTACCGACGACTAGGCCACCAAAATACCACCCGAGGCACCGGTGGAGTCGACACCGATCCATTCCCAGTTGCCCCTTCCCAAGATAGAGGCCACTTTCCTACCATCGCAACTGCCCCACTTCGTCTCTTGAAGAGTGATCAGAGCAAGTTTAAAAAACTTGACCGCCTGCTGAATTCCAGCCCGTTTCCCCTGATCACCCGTGCCTCGCACATTCCAAGATAGCATCTTCATTGACGACCAAGAAATCCCGCCCTTAGACAGCCAACCATCAAGCGCCCCCCTCGCGCCTCCCATCGGACATTCCCCACTGTAGTCGTGCAAGCTCCCGACCTCCCCCCCGCCTCCTCCGCGTACCCAACTGACGACAGGCGATGATTCATCTAGGCTTATTTTCAAGCACTTTTTGGGATCTGATTAGCGATTATATGGAAGAAGGGGGGGGATGTCCAAATTGCATTTTCTGTGACGATATTCGACGACTTAAGAACAAGAACATGAAATACCAAAGAACAAAGGAATAAAATGGAAGAAAACCGTCTTATTAATTTTGAAAATAACATAATATAAACCATCAATGATTTATTTCGTCGAACTATAATAAGAGAAACCCACATAGTTGCAATTTTCCTAATCCAAGTGAACTAACTATGATAAGAAGGTTTCCAAGCTTATCTAAATGCTAATAAGACTTAATAGAAAATAGGAAAAAAAACCACCGTAGTCTTTTGTATTTTCAATTTCTTGAGATTTTTAGAGAGCGAGAGGGAGGGAAAACATAGACTCCGGCAAGTTTTCTCGTATGTCTCTAACAACTTTTTGTCTAGATCTCATGACCATGTTCTCTCCTTTGCATGTTGACCTTTTCATCTAACTAACAATGATCAACTCCATCCTGGGTCTTCTTAAATTTTATGATTATGGTCTGTTGAGACAATCTTAATTCATCTTTATACCATTCTTGTCTAAACCTCCATGATCTCTATCTAGACTATCATCCAATCGTTGATGATTAGCATTCAATTAATTTCACGCATAACCGCTGCTAAGATCGCTATTGGATCCTCGATCATTATGGGTGTCAAATGGTCCTCTTTTCGGAAGCGTTAGGGTGTAGTTGGGGAAAATTGTCTTTTTCCTACTTAGGTCTCCCCCTATCTATTGGGCATTTTGCCTAAGGTCTTATGGGATCCGATAATTGAGAGATTTGAATGAAGACTTGCTACTTGGGAATATTAAATGCTCTCTTTTTGAGGGGGGGGGGGATAAATCTCATGAAAGCAACTCTCTCAAATATCGTGGTTGATTTCATGTCCATATTCTGTTGTCTGGTAAGTGTAATTAATAAGTTGGAGATATTGGAGAGGGATTTATTGTGGAAGGATAGTGAATACAAACACAAGATCCATCTAGTGCATTGCGATGTCTGAATGAATGGATCAAATGGATTTTTGGTTTTAAGAAAATTGAAAGACATGAATTTGGCACTGCTTGGAAAGTTGGCTATAGAGATTCAAAATGAAAAGGGATAATCGTTGAGCTCATGATCTTTCTTCAAGATATGGAGTTTTGTGGGAGGTTGCATGGTAAGAGTGGGTGGTAGGATTAATTTGTCTAATTGGTAGAAGGGATTTTGCAGTATCTCAGTGTCTTTCCAGGGAGGGGTGTTGCAGAGTTAAGGTGTGGTTGGATAGGGGCGTCTCTTCGTTTTTCATCAGAATTTCCAGATCTTTTTGGTCCTGTGACTTCTCCAGGGTATTATGTGTACTACTATGACGAGTGATAAAAATCTCATTGTTGACCACCTCTGAAGTGGAGTATTCCGGTTTGTGGACAAGTGTATCATGTTCTTGGCAACATTTCTTGTCTCTCTATCTCATGTTACATCTATTGCCAATCTATCTCATGTTACCTCTGAAGTGGAGTATTCCAGTTTGTGGACAAGTGTATCATGTTCTTGACAACATTTCTTGTCTCTCTATCTCATGTTACATCTATTGCCAATCTAATCGCAGGTTAGCAATTAGAGCCTCTCTATTGTGAGGTCGCTTGCTTTGAAGTTTTGTTTCGTTTGCCAATTGAATTTGATTGGAACAAAATAATTAGACCCAAAGCCTCACTTTTGGAATTAAAGAAAAAGTTATTGGTTGGATATTGGCATACAAGGACGTTAAGGATATTGACATTGGAAACCTTTGCCGAAATTGGTATGAGTGCTTATGTATTGGTGGCTTGGTGCAACTAAGGAGTGCATTTTTGCTATTTGAAAACTTCTTTCGCTCAATTATCTTAAACTTTAATGGGTGCTCATTTGGAAATCTGGATCCCAAGTGATTTTGATGGGCTGGTTAGTGATGATGTTGATACGATTCTTCTTAAGTTCGTCAGACCGATATAGTGGGATGATTCTATGGAAGCAGAGGCTAGAGCAATTTTGTATACCGAAATGAAAATAGTTAAGGTAGACTGTTCCAATGCTATTCATTGCGAACCCTTTGGCATTTGGAAGAAACTTTTTACCGAATTTGAGATGCATGTGCCTCGATATCGCGAAGCCAAGTATTCTGTACATCATCTTGCGAGGAGGCTAGCTGGCCTTAATAGGACTTTGCTAAGATGCTCAATGATTGACATTACATCTTTTCGTCTATTTGAGTAGTTTATTGATTGTTTGTGTTTGGTAGTTGAGCATGTTATGAAATTCTTGTTAGCCCCGGGATTTTCTTTTGTATTCTGTATTTTTTTTTTTTGTTTTCTCGAGGATATTTCATTATTACCAAAAGAAAATCTTCGGCTTGTGGCGTCAACAGACAAGATAGTCTAATTCATGAGTTGGCTCCCTCCTTACAAAATATATTGGGACCACCTTCAATGCTGGACATCTTAGTTTGCCAGATTGGGATTTGTTGGTTGCTGAATTTTAATCAAGGTTAGACTTCTGGAATGATTAATTTCTGTGTCCTCGAGTCTCTTGAACTACAATTGAGTTATCATTAGTTTACCTGCCTATTTACTTTGTGTTTAATGATCCTGATGGTGTTGGCAAATAAGCTTGAGAAAATCCAAAGAAATTTCTTTGGAGTCGGTTAAGCTAGGGGAAGAAGGTTAATTTGGTCAAATGGAAGGAAGATGTGCATGTAAAGGAGGCTGAGGGCTTTGCTTCAAGGGTTGACAAAGTTTAATTTAGCCCAGTTTGAGAAATGATGGTGGAGAATTTCAATGTTAATGTTCATGACCATCTAGATCTATGGTTTGAGGTCCTTAAGGCAAGCTATGAACAACTTAGTTATCCGTTTTCTTGGGTATTCGGGGATTAGGAGGTTCGACTATGCGATCCAAGTGAAAACATTTGTTTGACTATGTTTGTTTTTGTGATGAGGTTTGAGCTTGAGATTCCCCAGCTTGTGTAGAGCCACTTTTAACCCAACGTCTAAATATGCATATTATTTCATAAGAGGTCACTTGATTTGGACAACTTCTGTTGGAGAGGTGACTTATGACACAAATTTACCAATTTTCTTAAGTCTGCTTGTGGTTTGTGAGATATTTTTGCATCAAGTTTGTTGTGGGCAAATCTTACAGCTTTTCTTAGTGAAATCCTTTTGTGACCTTTTAGTACTATGCAAGCATTTGAGATTCCTGCCTTCACCTCTAGCCCTGACTTTGGTATGGTCTGCTCTAAGACGAAAAATATTAATTGGAGATCAACTAGAAAAAGTCTCTTAAATGATCCCTTACTCTTTATCTTGAATTCCTTTTGAAAAGCCTCTCAATTATTTGTTTCATGATTCCCGATCATAAATTGTTTTTCATTTGTTTCATGATTATGAACAACAATAATTACCCCCAACACCCCTCCTCCCTTCCTTCTCTTCTATCAAGGACATTAAAGATATGATTTTAGTCTTATGAGGAGGGCTGTATAGGTCGAATGGAAACACATGAACAAAATGCTTGTGGTTCATATGGTTATATATATATATATATAACTATAATATAATATGTCCTTATATCTATTTATCTATCTATCTATCTTAGCATCGGGGGACTGTAAAAATCCCATCAAATCTCTTGTGTGTGTCATAGTATAAATTGAGACATGAAATAGCCCCTGTATGAGGGATTGAAATGATAAAGGTACTAGGAAGGAGGAAAGGAGGATAACCAATAATGATTCGGAGAGAAGTAGTAAGGAATTACATGATGGATTGTGGCAAGCTGATCCCAAATACATGGGACTGGGTGATGATGATGATGGACAAATACATTTGATGGAGAAACCTTTAGCGACCCCAAATGAAAGGAAAAGCAAAGACAGTGTTTGGTTGCATAAGCCATGTTGGTCAGGGGTCCAAGCAGATCTCAGTCAAAGCTGTTTCAATTCCTATGTGAAACAACTTTAATGGTTTGCAGAAAAAAGAGTTGCAACCTCACTTGAAAGTGTGTGGTGAAACCAAACACAAGGAAAAGAGGATAACCAATAATGATTACGAGAGAAGTAGTAAGGAATGACATGACAGATTGTGGCAAGCCGATCCCAAATACATGGGACTGGGTGATGATGATGATGGATCAAATACATTTGATGGAGAAACCTTTAGAGATCCCAAATGAAGGAAAAGCAAAGGCAGTGTTTGCTTGCATGAGTCACGTTGGTCAGGGGTCCAAGCATATCTCAGTCAAAGTTGTTTCAATTCCTACGCGAAACAACTTTAATGGTTTGCAGAAAAAATAGTTGCAGCCTCACTTGAAAGTGTGTGGTCAAACCAAACACAGTTGGTACCAATTCGGCAATTCTCGATCATGTGATAAAAAATCTATTGACTTGTGCTTTAGGGATACATCCAAACACAGCTTAAAGCTGACCCCTCACTAATAGCCATTCATTGGCTAATTGCTAATTGGTTATCCTCTTACCGTGATAGGGAATCTCTTAACCTTCACATGTTGGAGCATGCAATGAATTTTCCTAAAATTTGATGGCATATCTCTACAGAGGATTAGAAGGGTGGCTCAACCATGCTAATTGGATTAACTTTGTAACATACTAAGTATGGATTCTTTCTAAGGTTAATTTTTACCCTGAAAATCCATTATTCGTATATTATAAACTGCAGTATTTTTATTCGTAAATCCACGCTTGCGTCCATCCCCATTTTTATGATGTATTTCCTCCACGCCCCGGCCGGTATCATACAGAAACTTGAGAAGACTGTTAGGGACTTCCTCTGGGAGGGAGCGGGGGAGCGGAAGAAATTTCACCTTGTTAGATGGGACCAATGTTGCGAAGCTAAAGAAGACGGCGGTCTCGGCATCAGAAATCTGTGGTTAATGAACAGAGCTTTGTTAGCTAAGTGGGTCTGGAGGATAGGAGATGAAGGCGAGAGACACAACCTATGGCACCAAATTATGATGGCTAAGTACGGTACCCCTAGCCAAGATATCTCTCATCCAAACCAACAATCGCCGTGGTGGAAGGCAATCAAAAGTTGCACGCAGGAAGTCATGCAGGGGACGGTTTTCAAATGGGGGGATGGGCGAAATATCAGATTCTGGAAGGATGTTTGGGCCGGGGATCATGGATCAAAATATCGTCCGATACCGATACGTATCGGTATCGGACGTGAACGATACGGTACATTAAATGTACCGTATCGCTCATTTGTATTGCAAATACCGGACGATACATTCAATGTATCGTCCGGTACGTACCGGTTTTTTGACCGGACGATACGTACCGGTTTTCCGGCATTTTAACCCATGCCGGGGATCGGCCTTTCAGCGAGAGATTTCCTACCATGTTTGGGCTCGCCATTTCTAAAGATGCGGTCATCAGAAACTATTCTCATACCCAAGGGGCCGACCGAAATTGGGTGTGGGACATCCCAGTAAGGCGACGTCTGTGGGAATGGGAAAAGGAGGAACGTCTGGAGCTACTCAAAGCCGTAGGGGACATGACACCTCATGCTGGTCGGGCCGATATGAGGGAGTGGAGATACAACGTCAATTGTCAGTTCACTGTCAAGTCTTTTTATAACAGCCAGAAAGAGCGGGACAGATTAGCACCTATGAACAATATTTGGGCCGGTTATTGGAAAATCAAAATGCCGTCGAAGATTAAATTTTTTGCTTGGCTCGTCGCTAAAAGGAAGATTCTTACAAGGGACCAAATCATCAGAAAAAACATTCCGATCACCAACAAATGTATGCTTTGCATGAGGGGGACCGAATCGGTGGATCATGTTTTTTTACACTGTCTGTTTGCACGCGAGGTTTGGAACAAAATATTTCAGATTTTTAAAATAGAGTGGGTTTTCCTGCAATGGCCTGGCCAACTCATGGAGGGGTGGAAAGAAACCAAGTTCGGTGACCAAATGAAAGAGCTTTGGCCAATGACGGTGTACGCTGTTTTTTGGGCGATTTGGTTGGAGAGAAATAATAGAATCTTCAATCGCAAGGCGAAACCGTTTTCGCTGATTATTAGAAATGCGAGGGATCTACTCATCAGCTGGAACGCTTGCCAGATAAGGATCTTCAACGATGGGCTTCAGCACTTCCTTAGGATGTGGGAAGATTGCTGTCGGTAGGGGTTTTCGTCGATCCTTGTATTTGTTTGCATATGGGATTAGAATGATCGCTTTGGGCGTAGCCCACTTTTTTTGTTTTCCTTTTTTGGTTTTCTTTTCTTTCTGCAACTATCTTGGTTTCGGTAGCTCCTTACTACCAGCCAAGGTGCGCTGCTTATGTAATTCGTTTTTATGTCATAATATATTGCACTTTGTGACCGTTTCAAAAAAAAAAATATACTGCAATATTTCCTCTCTTTGTTTAGAACTTCATAGTGTGCATCCATGACGATGCAGTTTAATGATCTTCTCTGGTCTGAAAATCCATTGTTTAGGCTATTTTTTTTAGCTGTAGTAGTTTGTCGACTTTTTTGTGAACTTGATGTACATCAAGGACCATGCAATTTGATGTTCTTGGACAAACCTTACTACCGTAATACAATTATTCTAACATTTGCGTTTTCTGGAAGTGATGTTTGATCTAATTAGAAAATATGTAGCTGTTATAATAATCCCACATTGGATAGAGAAAAGTCCTGCCTTGGGATATATGTGATCTGCAGACGCGTTGTGGGTGGGATTTTAAACCCATGCCACGAACAAAACCGAGGAGGGGACTTAAGCCTAGAACCGGACAAATATCTTCCGCTGTACGCTCTGATACACGGAAGACGCGTTTTGGGTGGGGACTTAAGCCCATGCCAGAAACAAAACCAGGGCGGGGACCTAAGCCCAGAACCAGACAATATTGTGGCATGTGGGCCTGGGTCGTTACATAATGGTATCAGAGCTGAGGACGACTCTTCTATAAGTGGGGGATTGTAATAGCCCCACATTGGATAGAGAAAAGTCCTGACCCTGGGCTACATGTGATTGCGGACGCTACATGTCATGACTTGTTTTGGGTGAGGACTTAAGCCCATGCTAGAAACAAAACCGGGGCAGGAACCTAAGCCTAGAACCTGACAATATTATGACATGTGGGTCTGGGTCTTCACACTGTTATGCTTATTCTTATAAATGTTAATTTTATTTTCAGCAATTTCTTATCAAATAGCTGCATGTTTGGTTTGGTTAAGAGAAGCATCGTATGTTTCTGATTGCTAGGGATGCTGAAGATCATATTTCCTGGCTTCTTCAACATAAGTGGCATGAGAAGGCGTTAGCTGCAGTTGAAGCAGGACAAGGGCGAACTGAGCTTCTTGATGAGGTATATTGAGTTAATTAGTTTTAATTGGTCCTTGTTTTTATGATTGTTAAGATCCATTCGTGATAAAAAAGCTAAAAACATTGACATGCATATGCAGATAGATATCTAACTTAAGCTTATTAGCAATCAGGGAGTTTGTTCAATTTACGATTCAGGCCATTTTCTTTTCATTTGGAGAACGAAATCGTCTTTATGCCATTATTTGTTGATATTTTATTTTTTTCATTAATTCTTACAAATAAAAAGGATGGTAGGGTTGTGATGTGGAGTTATGATATATCTGTTTTGCAATTTCCGATTTCTCAGTTCGGATCGATTAAAAAAGATCTTGTATTTAGATACCATCTCTGCTTGGAAAACTTGGGAAACGTCTCAATTTCCATCTTATATCGTTGATTTGTTCTTCCATTTCTAAGTCAGCAGTCCCAAGAGGAAGTGAAGTCTGCTAATAAGATTTTTTTTTTCATATGACCGATTTGTTAAAGATAATTACTGCCTGTCATCTTGCTTTGCTGAAAGGAACTAAACAAAAGTTTCAAATTCCAGATAATAGCATCAATTACTGCCATTTTAAATGTCCCTCAGTCGCATGTTGTTCTGATAGGACATAGACAAACTTCTCAAACCACATCTGTTTCCTTAAATTTTGCCTTTGTAGAATCTACAATACCCAGAGGAATGGATTCTATTAAAAGACAAAATGGCAAATTTATTACTCCTATGTAGGATTCCCATTCCAACTGGTCTCACATTTCTTACGGGTGGCTACAAATGTTGGATGGTTTATCAATCCGTTGGAACTCAAAGCAAACCAGCAATCAGTCCCATATTAGCCGAGATAGCGTCCCTTTGAAACCAGGAAGCATATCTATCCTCGTTAATGTATTTGCCACAATCTCATAATCCCCACTTTACTTTGGTGTTTAGGTACTCGTACATTTCTTTCTTGTCTTCTTGATGTCCTGAGTAAAATTTTGAGAGTTACTGGACTCATGGAAACGTAAGCCTCTCAGTCTAAATGCCCCTTGGCTGTGCCAGCTTACTCTAGGGAATAAGCCGACTAGCTCTGATAGAATTCAAATGGGAAGAGCTATTCTCCTGGGTCTTACTAAAAGCACTTCTTTAATTGTTCGCCTTTTGTGAGTATATACACACACACACACACACATATTCCACATGTCATCATTATCATAGCCTTATCCCATCTATTTGGCATCGGCTTATGTATCACCCTCGTGTATTATGCTCAAAAAAGTATCCACAGGCATCAGGTAGGGAGAAATTGCAATTGACTTACGGCTACTTGGAAAGGAAAGGTATCATTCGTCCAGCTTGCAGCCACAAATGAGTGACTGATGCGTAACATATTACTTTTATCCCAACTGGTTATATAGTGTAATAACTCTTTTCTTATTGCATGAAGAAATCACACAATATTCTGTCCAATGATGCACGAAAGTTACAGGACATTTATCTTGATGTAAATTAATGTGAAATAGCACAACAGAAGCATGTGCAAATTAGTGTCTCCACATAAGAGTGCATTTTATTTGTCTTTCATAATTAGTGTCTCCTCATTTCCACTTTATGAAGTTGGGATATACTTCCAGGTTCCAATTTCTTGAAACCTGCTGTGTGGAACTGATGTTTTGCAGGTTTGATTCGTTGATTATTGGCTAGGTCTTCAGCCTGACTCTTGGATATAGTATACTAAACATTCCTTTTTTTTTTTCTTGTGTAATTTTCTGATTGTGGTTATCTCCTAAACTTGCATGTACTTCCAAAAGTCATTTCCATGTACCTTTTAAATCTGGAAAATTTGACGCCATAGTCAATACTAATGTTAAATCATGTATTAAAGTCGGTAAGTAGTTCACATTATCAACAATATATTATTTGAGACTACTTGGCCTTTATATGTTAAGGTGGGAACGAGGTACCTTGATCATTTGATTTTGGAAAGAAAGTATGCTGAAGCTGCATCTCTGTGTCCCAAATTGTTGCGTGGATCTGCCTCATTATGGGAGAGGTAAACAAATACTCATTATAATAACATACGTGTTTGCATTTTCATGAATAACTGTGACTAGAATTTTTCGCACAGATGGGTTTTCCACTTTGCTCATCTCCGCCAGCTACCTGTCTTGGTACCATACATACCTACAGAAAATCCAAGGCTGCGTGATACTGCTTATGAGGTTTGTATGTCAGGTTGCATTTACCTTCAGGATTTGCTTGATCTTATGGTATACCCGTTCATATGTGATTCAGGTTTTTTATTTTTTGCCCGGTCTGTGAGCATTCTTATCATCCTGCAGGTGGCTCTTGTAGCTCTAGCAACAAATCCATCTTTTCACAAAGATCTCCTGTCAATTGTTAAATCTTGGCCGCCAGTGATATATTCTGCCTTGCCTGTTATTTCTGCAATTGAACCTCAGCTCAATACTTCCTGTATGACAGATACACTGAAAGAGGTGGGGTTAAAAGTTGTCCTTCAGTGTAGGCCTTTTGACTTCCTTGGGCCATTTTGGTATTTATTTATGAAGCTGTTACCCTTTTACACAACAGGCATTAGCTGAGCTATATGTAATCAATACACAGTATGAGAAAGCCCTTGCATTATATGCTGATGTAAGTAGTCTGTATGTATATACTTATAGATTTGCATAGGTTTGACAGACAGATGAAGCCTTGTACCAAATATTTAATTTTTATTTTTAAAGGCACATATATTTTTGTTTCAACTTCTTGATTTCATATTTTCCTTCTTTTCAGATCATGAAGCCTGATATTTTCAACTTTATTGAGAAATATAGCTTACATGATGCCATCCATGACAAGGTATGTTAAATGTAAGATCAGGTAAATTTTTTTTTTCTTAATTTTTTTTATAAAGAAACTAAACTTATGACAATAACTTTCTGTAATTGCACTTGTTGATTTAATGGTACTGTGAAGTACTTAACAATAACTTTATGTGATCAGAAAGCACTTGTTGATTGATTGGTAATTGGAAGCACTTGGTAAAAACTCATAGTTTGACTAGTTTGACCTTATGGGTGTACGACACCCGATAATTTCTAGTTGCACACCCCAATACTTTACTGCGTAACTGGGGATACAAAGACCTTAATGACCTTACGGTAATATTCATGATATATTTATAAGAAATATACCTCTCGTAAGTCATTTGTTGACCTTTTAACCTGAAATTGTAATCTCGGTAGATTGCAAGGGGCACCAGGAGCGCTTGTGAGTGCAGCCACTAAGACTTTCTGTAGAATGTACCGAGATAGGAACCACCTTTAGATGAGAAGGTCATCTGATAAGACCTTGGGTTGACTTCGGTTGACCTCTCTAAGCTTTGATAGGCCCTGTAAGCCTTAGAGCGAAAGTCAACAAATTATCTTCTCCGCTTCTGGTCCGTAACCTGATAAGTCTAGCGGTGACTGATTTGAATCAGTTAACGGAAGATGATAGTACCCTTAGGATTGGGTTAAGATGATATATTGCCCTATACCACTATCAGAAGTTAGACCGGTCTAGTAAGATTTGGACCTATGATTAGGTTGAGACACTAAACTCCATCAGATATGAACTTGTGTAGGAAACTGAATCCTGAAATCAGGGCTTTTGAACTATAATTGGATATCGAACTCTTTACCCTAAAGAGGTTCATCTTTGGGAATATGCTTCGATGACAACTCCCACCTTGAATTTGGATTTGATATTATAAGTATTGACATAGATAAGAATCATTGAACTACGACTGACTTAATTATGAAAGTGGAAAGACATGATATGCCTTGTTTCATCTCCTGAAATGCTTGGGGCAACCCATTGTTCAGGAGCTCTGCCTTGTATTTCATCCTATGGGATGCCTTGTTAGCCTAGAGTGTCTGCGTCCACCCTTGCGCTAGTGCGATGCTCCCCTTTTTGCGAGTCAAACCTGGGAACCTTTCTGAACCGGCTGGTTTCTCATATCAGTACCATTAATTTAAAAGACACTAATAAGACAATCAGGAGACCTAAATAAAATGGAATCTAGGATGCAGCACGAATCCTGATTTTCGAATAGGATCTCTATGAAAACATTTAGGAATTGTGATATGTTGATTATGAATCTGCTATTAAAAATCTTGACCTTGAATTGATTAAGAATCTTCTGAAATTGAATAAGTCAAGTCAAACAATAGACTTGTGAATGATATGATGGAATGCCTGAACTTATAAACTTGCATCTTGTTTGATTTTATTAACTTTTCAGTAAAAGATTGAATTATGCCTGCTAGCTTGAAATTTCTGTTTTGATTATCAATGATCGTTTTTTTATTTCTGCTCTTCATGAGAAAGTTTCAAGAAATATTGCGTAGAACTCTTAAAATTCATTGAAAAGTTGGGTTAAATCTATTGGGCGTCACAACTCACGATCGTATCAAGACAGATTTTAGCTTCTGAACTCGTGGATTTGAAGAGCTTGCACGACAAAGATGAATTGGATCATTTCGGAGTTAGAATTTGGTGACGGCCAAATAACAAGAGTGCAAAATCAATAGAAACTAGTCACGATTACGGCCGCCTTGGTTTATTGAGACACTGAATTGATGTACTAAATGGATTTGAATTAGAATTCATGTAAGATTTTGATATCAGATTGTTAGGAAAAAATATGAATAATGAAGTATGCTTCCGCAATTGCTTACACAACTATATGCATTTAGATAAGTTTTGGATTGCTTCGATCTATATTTTATGTGCCCCGGCTCGTGGGTCAGTACGCCGAGACATGATTGATGTCCCGGTGTATGAGTCAAGGGCTGTGGGCGTGACAACTTACCTTGTAACGTATCCTTGAGTAAGAAAAAACACCAACCACCACCGTAATTTGGAAGTTTAGATGCAAACCGGCTCGCTCTATTTAAGATGTTTTACGCCCACTTAGTGAATTATCAGTGTAGCAGGGTAGTTGATGTGATGCTCCCAATATACAATAGCTCACATGATTAGCCTTGAATCTGAGTCTCACTCACATGATTAGCCTTGATCGTACACTAAACACCGTTGTTTGCTCAAAGAGGAGAAAGAAAGAAAGAAAGAGATCAAGATAGATAGAAGCGTCTTTCTCAGTTGAGCACGACATGGTGCATTCTTGCATACGATATCAACATTATGAATGAATTGCCCGAAGGGCATCTCACATAGAGAAACTTTTGTCACCAACTAGTGTGGGACTAAAAAATTGTATACACAGTTGTTTATAGAAGAATAGGGAGGGAGCTCAAAATTGAAATGAATAAAGAAATCTGTACAAGTAGTTTGTCTTTTGGCTAAAAGTTAAAGTACTCGAGACATTTAAAAGGTCAAGAAATTAATCAAAAATTTAAAACACGCTAGCAATCCCCCACTTGTTTTTAAATTTAAATCTGATTCCCAAAACACTAGGCATAAGAAAAGGTGTCATATACACTTGAACCTTTACATACTCCAAAGCACAAATCTTTATTTTTTTGATCGGTAATGAGAATTATATTGAAAGCCAGCAAGGCACCGGAGAGCCAATACAAGGATAGAACGGCCAAAGGCGAAAACAAAAAACAAGAAAACAAGAAACAAGAGAAAAGAAAAAATACAGAAACCCCATAGAGACTGCATTCTAGCTAACCTGGATCCCAGGGTGGATTTTCACCCCTCGCTCTGCCGCAGCCCTTACTGACCCATAACCACATAAAGTTTCTAAACGACCTCAAAATCATTCCCACCGGCCGACGTTAGCGCTCGAAAGTCTGCCCATTTCTTTCTAGCCAAATGCTCCAAGTTACCGCAAAGAAACCCGCCTTTCAATAGTCAGCCAGCTGGCCTTCCAAACTGACCGAGGACCACACCAGATATTGTTGATAGGTCGATGCTGGAGTGACCCAAACCATATCAAATGAATTTAAAATGACACTCTAACTATTCTGGGCCACCTCGCAGTGAGGGAAGAGGTGAGTAGTCGATCCTTCCCTTTGAAGGCACATCACACACTGGTTAGGTAGGTCCTTCCCCCGCTGAATAAGCTGGTCGATTGTAAGGATTTTTTCCTTGAACAAAGTCCACACGAAGAATTTTACTTTTGGAGGGATGGCCGCCTTCCATAAATCTGCCCCTTGAAATCTGATCAACGGCCGTCTAGTGAGCATCTAGTAGTAGGTTTTGACACTGAAGGTGTCATCTTTGCTGGGGGTCCAAATCTGCATATCCTGTCGGTGCGGGTTCCTACGCGATTCGTAGAGAGAGGCTAGCAGCCGGGAGAAAGACTCCACCTCATCACCTTTAAGCATCCTGCGCGTGGTGACATTCCACGCCCTTCCCCCTAGCATATCCGTGGCAAACTCAAAGATCAACCCCAAGGGATTTGTGGAGATGGTACGAATGTCAGAGAAGGACGACTTGAGAGGCCCGGTCTCCACCCACACATCCTCCTAGAATTGAATCCGGGTCCTACAACCCCAACTGTATCGGATCCCCTTCGCGTATAGAGGCCATGTTCCACAAATGTCTTTCCACCAAGTCAGTATGCCTCTGTGGACGAGATTGTTGATACCCCAATTGCCAATCGTTTGCCTGTACTTGTCGGCCAGCACCCCACGCCAAAGACAGTCTCTTTCACCATCCAAGCCTGCACGCCAGAACCATTTCCCCTAGAGCGCGATGTTACTCCACCTCAAACTCCGGATACCAAGACTGCCATAGCTTGCAGGAAGCTGGCAGGTATCCCAGTTGACAAGATGGTAACGCTTATCTAGATCTGAACCCTCCCAAAGAAAGTTCCTTTGGATTTGCTCAAGTCAGTTGATCACCCCAATCGGGCATTTGAACATCGACATGTAGAAAATGGGCAGACTAGAGAGAACCGACTTATTTAGGAGAAGACGACCCCCATTGCTGAGAAACTTTCCTTTCCACGACGACAACCGTTGCTCAAATATTTGAATGATAGGATCCCAAGCTTGAGTTGATGAATGTCTAAGCCCAAGAGGTAGACCCAAATATTTGATTGGGAATTGCTTTGCTTCGCAATTCACCATGGCAGCTAAGCTCGCCAACAAAGTGTCGTTTGCCCCAATTCCAGAGATCGAAGATTTGAGCTAGTTGATACGCTGGCCCGAAACATCCTCGCATACAGAAAGGACCTTTGTCAAAGACCTGAACTCCTCCACATCAGCTTTCCCAAATAGGACGGTGTCATCGGCATACTGGAGGTGCGTGATGAAACGGTTTTCAGATCCTAGCTGAATCCCCGATATGAATTGCAGTGTTCTCGCCCTTGCCATGAGGCCATATAACGCTTCCCCCACCATATTAAATAGGAAGGGAGACAACAGGTTGCCCTGACGGATCCCTCTGGAGCTTTTGAAGTACCCCGCCGATGTCCCATTGATCAAAACAGAAAATCAGGCCGACGAGTAACAAGCTCGTATCCACCTTCTCCATGTGGAACCGAAACCGAGCCTATCGAGCATGTACTCTAAGCAGTGCCAAACTTACACGGTCATATGCCTTCTCCATATCTACTTTCCAAAGGGCGGCGAGCTGGCGTGCATGGTGGGCCAAGTGGATCACCTCATGAGCGACCGCCACCAAGTCAACCAATTGTCTTCCATGCACATAGGCTCCCTGGTTGACTGAAATGACCTTGCACATTAACTGTTTGATTCTGTTGGCTAGAACCTTCGAAATAATCTTGTATAGGCAGTTAATGAGGCATATCGGACGGAAATTCGATAGGTCCTCCGCCTCTTCCCTTTTTGGAATGAGCGTAATGAAGGTAGAGTTGAGGCTTCGGCCAATGAAACCGAATGAGTGAAACTCATAAAGTATCTCCATCAGGTCTGCTTTAAGGATCGGTCAAAATGAGCAGTAAAATTCTAACGTGAAGCCTCTGGCCCCGGGGATTTGTTCTTGCCGCCGAACTTGATGGCGCGCCACACCTTGTATTCGTTGAATGGCTGCTCCACATCAGGGCACTCCTCCGAGATGGATTTAAAATGAAGACCGTCTAGCTCAGGACGAGCTAGACCCTCTTTGGTATACAAATTGGAATAAAAGTTGACAACGTGGGATCGGATCTGCTCATAATCTGAGTAAGTGACTTCGTCAACGACAATTCTACCCAGGAAGTTAATTTTGTTGTGAGCGTTGGCTACCGCATGGAAGAACTTGGTATTGCGATCTCCCACTTTGAGCCACTGCACCTTAGCTTTCTATCTCCAACATACTTCTTTGGCTATGCACGTTTCATTGAATTCTGCTTTCTTTACCAATCTCTCTTCTTTTTCTGCAACTGAGAGCTCCCTGTGCTCTTCGAGATTATCAATCTCTTTCAGCTGAAGCAACATACCCTCTTTCTTAATATGAACCAGCCCATACACTTCTCTGTTCCATGTTTTTATGTGCCCCTTGAGCCGCTGAAGCTTGGAGATGAAACAGAATGCTGTCGTCCCCGAAGGGGCAGGCTAACTCCACCAAGAGGATACCGTCGCTTAAAACTTGTCATCAAGCAGCCATATGTTTTTGAAGCGAAAAGGGGACGACTCCTCTTGAGCGTCACATCTCAGCAGGCCGGTGATCTGAGACAGCCCTAGCTAAACCCTCTAATCTGGCATCCGGAAAGATATCCAACCACTCAGATGAGCATAGAAACCTGTTAAGCCAACTAAACGATGGGTTCTCCTGAAGATTGGACCAAGTAAATCGAGATCCCGTGAGGGGAATGTCCATCAACTCCCAATCAGAAATGAATGAGTTGAACTCTCGCATGACAACCGAGTCAGGCGGGCCACCCAGCTTTTCGTGGACCCATCTTATGGCATTGAAGTCCCCTCCTCCCCCCCCCCCCCCCCCCCCCCAAAGCAAAGAGGGTGCTCCCATCTGGCAGCCACTACGGCTAGCTCGAACCAGAAATCACCTCTTTGTCTATCATCCGACGGCCCGTAAATACGCGAAAACGTCCAAATTTTCCCGGTATCCCTATTCCAAAGAACAATAGACGCAGAGTACAGCCCCACCTCCTCATCCACTTTGTCGAACATAAACGAATTCCAGGCAACTATAATACCTCCCGAGGCTGTCGCTGAATCAACTCCCAACCAATCCTAACGGTTACCTCCAAGAACCGACGCAACTTTGACCCTGTCGTAGCTGCCCCATTTGGTTTCCTGGAGCGAAATCACAGCTGGGTTGATCATCTCGATAACTCGCTTCACGTCGGCACTTTTTGACCCATCACAGATCCCGCCTACATTCCGTGAGAACATCTTCATAAATGAAAAAACAGAAGCTCGCTCGAAACAAGAACCGGGGGTTAAGCACCACCCGCTCCCTTCCTGTCCGACATCCCCCACTATAAGCGAGCGAGCTTGCTTATGGGACTCCAGCTCACGAGCTCCCTAGATTTGGCGCCCTGCTTCGTCTTGGTGCTATCGGACGAGCTAGTCATAATGTAACTAAACACGTTCCTGAGGTTGTTGTCGGACCCCTTGAATGACATTCCAAGGTCGCGCCTGACACGAATTAACTAGTCAATCTCGTCCCCACAAGTGGTGCCGTATCGGCCCTCATGGCACCCAACGACAACAAAGCTGTTCGAATTATATCCCCGAGAAGGCGTGAATGAGCATCAGACCCAATTCTCGCTTTCGTCTTGACGCAACGATCTCAAAGGGAGTATTTCCACCGATGAGGAGGCAAGAGAATCTGTGATTGATGAAGTGGCAGAAGGCTGGGTCTGAGATACCGATGTCGGGAGGCGGGGAGCTAGAATTGTCGTCGGAAGGTCAGGAGCAGGGATCGCAGGGTGAAGGAGGAAACAATCCCCGATTGTCACCACATGAGTCGGGTCCGGTCGAGAGACCTCTCAAGACCTTTGGGTCCCAACACAGTCCATTGTGGCTCCTTGCTCAACGTTCGACACTTCGTAGACCCGTAGATTGTGGTTCGTTATCGGGGGGCCCGTTCTCAGCTGAACGTGGGTAGCGATGGGTCCCAGACCTATCTATTTGCAGTAAGTTGATATGGAAAACCGACCCATTTAGAGTCCATCTGATTTTCCAAGGCAGCTGTCGCCCACTAAACATGTAGCTTGCACGTGGCGCCCTTTTTAAATCTTCATCTGCTTCTACAGTTTGGTGGTCCACGTGTCACCATCTTCGAAACCCATGTCTGTCAAAGGAAACGATGTGCCCTGAATCCTACTCACACACTGCGTCGCCCACTGAAGTCTTGACTCCACGTGTCGCGTTTTGGCTCGATTCCCTCAAAACCATTAGCTGGTTAGTCAAAACCACGTTGTGAACCGAGTCCTCATCCACGTCTAGGACGCATGTCGAGTCCTCAGCAAAGCGTGGCGACCTAGGTATTCTTTTTTTGTGTTTCTGGTGCCTGAAAACCTTTAAGCCTTTTTGATTGCCTTCTTTCTTCTTCTTCAAGTGGTACACCGATGCCTCAACGACCATCTGATCCCAGGTAAAACCTTCTTCGTTATCCTTTTCACCTGACAGCCATGTCAGCCCACCAACCACAACATTCTGCAGCCGAACGGTCGAGTCTTTAGTGTAAGACGATACCTCGTCCGTTGGATACCTCGACGGTTTGAGATCCGCCGCAGAGGACTGAAGTTGATATAGGCTCACCGGGACTGAGGAGAGCAGCCGGTCGGAACCCTCGTCCCCAACCACCAGTCCACTCACCCCTCATGGCAGATCGCAAGAACCTTCCACAAGTTCTTCCTTCAGATCACCATTTGAGAGATGAGCAATCCGATGGGAAGCCGAAGCACCATTGCCCCCTCGCCGGCATGGACGACCCCCGATGGAGAGGCGAATTCGTGGCCGCGCACCCCTTTGAGCATCGCGACGATGGCCGACCGGTCCTTTCCATCCCGTCCCAGATTGGTTCGATTTCCGACCCGACTTTTTCTGTGGCACAACCGAATACATCTACCTCGGTGTTCCGAGACCTCTCGAGTACGTCGTTCGACTGATGAGGGAGGAGCACCCTTTCCAGCAGCTCCATTTCTACGAAGACCCGGTGTTTTTGGCCGCTGATGCGAACCTTGCAGCTTCGAGGGATGCATTCCTAGTTGCCGAAGGCAACAAGGATCCGGCCGAAGCCCGTCTCCCAGAGATCATCGGAACTATGGTCAACCAGGATGAACCTGCCACATTGGTCACCGATATCCCTGAGGACTTCAGGAGTTCAGGCATGAAGCAGGAGGCCAAACAACCGGATCCACACTCCTCCGTCCCACCAATGTAAATGAAGGTCATCGACGGTTGGTTCCCAAACATCGCACATCACCGGAACATCGTCAATGTGAAAATACTTTTTGCAAAGGAGCGCCAAGGCCGATTCCGCCAATGGAAAACGTATAAGATACTTTGTGTTGGTGATGACCGAAAGAACATGCCTGTCTGTAAATGCCCAAGATCGTTGTATCCATTTTAGCACCTGTAATATCGATAGTGCGTCTTTGACTGTATATAGAACCATCCAGTAAACACCTAGGTTTCTGGCGAGAGGAAAACTGGGGGGAGCCAAAGTCTAGCTACACCTTCCTAGCCATTGAATCGGAGCATGAAGACGCTACAAGTCTGTCATGATTCTGGTTTGTGGCGTGCAGCTCGGAAATAGGTAATTTACCAGTTGCCCCCAGGTCTCTCCCCTTTCTTCCCACAAATACACTGGCCTCAACCTTTGGGTGCAAACCCGACGCCCGGAGGAACCTTCTGCCTGCAATGAACCACCCTTGGCGAAGGTCCCTCAATTGACCGTCATTCAATACTACTTGATGATTTGAGCCCGCCCAGGGAATACGATATTCAACGGATTTGACTGGCACACCCTCGGCTCTGGTGGAGGCACAACCATGTCGATGGCAAATCAACCTACACTGGAAATTACCGTTCCGACAGATCGAGCAAACCCAACCACCGACTCTAAGCACCAGAGCAGACGATGTCATTTTTTTGCTTGATGACCAAGTTACAGATCTTACCTGAAGCTTAATGACCAAGTCTTACAAAACTAAGTTTCCTTGGTGAGAAGATACATATTTTATGCATAGATTTCCTCGATGTCTATAGGTGTTCACTGCCAGCATGTTTCAGTCATGTGTTTATCCTGGTTTCATGAGTGCTTTAGAGAGTTAGTCAAATATTTATACAAAGTGGCCCCACCTCCACACTCATATGGGTGACTCTATCAAGGGTGTTCGTGTGGCTACACATCTCACTCTGTAGTGATTAATGCCAAGTGTTTGAACTCCTCCAAAGAGGAGCTTTGAATAAAATGTTACTGCTGATGGGGGTCCGTTGACCTCAAAGCATATCTTTTCTATATTTGTGCTCAATATAGTCAAATGGCATATGCGACCCTATGCGATGGCATAGGGCCATCGCATAAATTTTATTTTTTTTATTTTTTCAAAAAAATCTCAAAAAATTTCCAAAGTTCCCCATATTGAAAAGTAATATGTTTGTGTTAATTTTGTGCTCTATTTTTTTTTTTTTTTTCAAAAGCAGGAGACCTGAGTTTGAATCCCCTCCCCCCTGAGGCCACCTTAGGGATTTGTATCTTGTGCTGACCCGACATGTACTGAATATGGGGTGCGCATGTGCCCCTGGGATTAGGCGGGTGCTTTAAGAGGCCCGGATACCTAGGTTATCAAAATTTTTTTTTTTTTTTTGTGTAATATTAATTTTGTAGTTTCTAGAATGAGAAATAAAAGTGTATAATATAAATATATAACCCATAAGTTAGAAGGGAAAATATAAAAAATAAGTCCAAATAGTACAAAAATAAAGTGGACCATACAAAAGAGAAGGAAATAGACCCAAAACATATCTTTGAGAGTTGTGGTATGCATTAGGAAGAGAAACCCCCTATTAATAGGGCTTGGGGAAGCCTAAAAGCCAAAAAAAAAAATCAGTGTTGGAGAAGTATGCCATGGCATACACTATATGCATGGCATACTTCCTGGATCGCATATGCCATAATGGCATATGCGATCCACCCCTTCCTGATGGCATATGTGTTCGCATATGAAAACAATGTTTGTGCTTAAGAAAGTTTATATTTGTTTTATTGTCTTGATCCAAAAAAATGTCCCAAACTATGGTGATTGGTGAATACACTCTTCTAGTAGTGTTTGAAATTCATAAGTAGGATATATTTATTGTCTGGTTCATTATTTTAAAATCAATTTTTTTTTTTGGACATTTGGAGCTTAGTTGATTTTAGTGAAAGAAAAATATCAGAAAACTTTCAGCATGACATTTTTCTATGGGTTTCGGTCAATGTTCCTAAAGTTGGTGGGCGGGTTCAGGCGGTCGGGTGGGTTTTTGGGCGAATCGGACCGGGTGCCGCCTAGGCGGGCGCCCCAAGATCTGGGCAGTCCTGAAGTATATATATGCACCCAAGAACACCCACATTTTTCTTGGGTACCTCTGTTTGCGCCCACATTAGAGACACCTTGAAAACCATAGATTGCTTCGAATCAGATGATGGTGATCTCGTTTCAGCCCAAACTCCCACACACTAGATCTTGAGATCATACGATCAATGCTTGATTCCATGTGTCAAAGATCTCCAAAATATGGTCCTTAAATTATGACACACATGATGCTCAAACGTGATTACGTAAATTAGGGCCATTTTATGGGGATTTGTGACACATGGAATAAAAAACTGACCGTCTGATAGATGTACCATGATCTCAAGATCTATTGTGTGGAATATCGGGGTGAAACACGACCTCCGTCATCTGATTTGACGCCATCAATGGTCTTCACATGTCACATGTCCCTAAAATACCAAGTCTCTCTTTAAAGTCGGTGCAAGGGCCCTTCTAAAATTTGTCAAGTAATGGCTCCCGGGGAAAAAAAAGATTTTTTTTAAAAAAAAATTGGGGATTGGGGCGGGGCAGCCGCCCCAAATCCGGTGCGCCCTGGGGCCCAAACCGCCTCAAACCGCCCAGGCGGTTGCCCCGGGCGACTTTAAGAACAGTGGTTTCGGTAAATTGGAAGAGCATGCACACGTGCACATGTACACTAAAATTGCTCATGGTGACACTATCTATATTTTTTTTTAACCTGGCTCTGCGGGCCTCTTAGAGCACCCGTCTAATCACAGGGCACGTGTGCACCCCAAGTTAGCACGTGCCGGTTCAGCACGGGATAAAATCCCTAGGGTGGCTTCAAGGGGCGTATTCGACCTCAGGTCTCCCGCGTCCTGAGACGTGTACCTGGCCATCATGTCAAATCCCTTGAGGTTCATGCTAACACCATCTGATTAATTTGCTTTATTTAAAGTGCATGATTTTTTTTAAAATTGTTTTCATTGTACTTGTGCACTTACAGGTGGTCCAATTGATGACACTGGATTGTAAACGGGCAGTTTCTCTCTTGATCCAAAAGAAGGATTTTATTTCTCCGTCTGAAGTAGTCTCACAACTGTTAAATGCCAGTAAAAAGGGTGATAATAAATATTTCTTGCATTTGTATCTACATTCTCTATTTGAAGCTAGCCCAGATGCTGGAAAGGACTTCCATGATATCCAGGTAATTTTAGTTTTCTTACTCTCTTTCCTTTTATGTACTTTTGTGCCACAACCATGCTGAAAAACTCCCGGACGTTAATGATACCAAAGAAGTGTGAAAAATGGTGGCGGTCATTTTTTTACTGGGATCATGTGTTTTTATTTTCTTTTGGTTAAATAGATCTTGTACTTCTATTTCGGGAACCCATGTTGGAGGTTTCAGATGTGACACCTGCTCATGCATCACTTCCATTTTAACAAAAGCATGGGCAACTCATCATTGAAGCTTGCATCAACTAAGCTTACAATGTATAAGCAAAATCCTTTTTTACTTGAATAATAGCATATGCTTCATTATTTATTTTTTAGGTTGTAATCGTAGTCACAGAACTTCGGCCTGACTAGGTTTTCTATTTCTTCTCCTTTCATCTTATAATTTTAATGTTCCATTTTTCAGATGTCTAATTCATAAAATTTGGTGAGCATATATTTGACAGGCAGGGACTTTGAATGTTGGAAGTTGGGCTAATTGTTACCATTGATGGAAGCTATATTGAGCATGGTTGGAATAGCTTAGGTTGTGCTTCCTTGAGGTGCTGGTTTATGCTGTAGTGAGCATGGTTGGAAACAACTTAGATGGTACTTGATATGGTTAACAATCTTGTCTGGCTACCATTTTTTATCTGACACAAAAACTGGTTCTATTCCACTTTTAGAATTTTCATTGAAGTCTCTTGCCTTCTAGATTGGATTGAAACAAGCAGGGTCTTATCCCTAGTAGCATGAATCTTCTACCAGCGTGCCACTGCCGCTTTGAAATCTCGTTCCCGCATGTGCTTTCCATCGCAAAATAGCAACCTACTATGTGCTCCCTGCCACTTCTGGTAACTAAGGTCTTCTCCTCAACCTCTAGCTATTTGTATTAGAGATGTTCGTTTCCAAGATCATTCCTTTTTCTGATTTTGGCGTTGAAAGTCATTCTAAAGATTGGGTTTTTGTTGTCATCTCATCCTGCCTTTCCTTTTCTACCTACACTTAATAGATTTGATAGGCTTTTATTGCCATATCCTCTCCCGCTCTCCAAGTGTCTCTTATTTTTACCTCCTTATGGTTGAGAACGAGCCCAACATAGACAAGTAATCCATATAAAGGGCTCTTCTATTATTGATATCCTCATGGGGCTCTCACATTTTTTAGTAATATCTAAAATCCTTGAATATTTGGATTTTAAAGTCTATGTATACTATGAGGCTTTCATGTAGTCAAATTCTCCGAACGTTAAGCAGGGCTTGATTAAAATGATTTTTGATTGCTGCAGCAATGAAAGCCTGCGCATTTCGGGTTATGGCAGAGTTTTTTGTGACAAATCTGGTACTGACTCTATCCTTTGCAATCCCTTTGAGCCCATGAAAAGTGATTGGACACTGAGGCATAAAATTATGGGTTGGCCTTTCCTCCCTTCCATGGGTGCAGGCCACTAGATTGTGGATCTAGGGGGACAGCTGAAGTAATCTCTTGGATTAATAATGATGTAGATCTGCCTTGGAGGCTCATCACGAAATTTAGAGAGATGGATCTCATCCTTCTGAATGTGTAACATTTTTTACGACTCTCATAATCACCCATAGGTCAAGAGCTAGTCATTTGAGTGTGAGATTTGTAGGCGAAAATACAACATCATAGGTTTTCTTATATATCTGTCTGTGTGTGTGCGGGTGGGGTGGGGTGGGGTGGGGGGGATAATAGTAAGTAAAGATGTGGAGTAATTGAAGAGTTCAAATTGAATTTTTTACTAAATGATATTTGATTAACCAACGCCTAATAAGAATGGACATTCTCTGTACATTTTTTCTTTAAAATCGAAATCCCACCTTTAAACTCATTAATGATTCTATCCTTCCTTGTTACTCGACATATCCACTGTAGAACGAGGAATATTGATATGGTTTGACGACATGTCTATCAGAGACATGAAACAACCCATGTATAAAGGATTACAATGACACAAGCACCAAAAAATAGGTGAAGGATAAGCCCTAATAACAAGATATTCAAGCAACTAGAGATCATGATGGTTTCAACAATGAAGATGAGATAGAAAAGGAATACTGCTAGCAGTATAATGTCATAAAAGAACATGAAATGACGTTCTTTCTAGAAATCCGTGAATATTTTCAACACACAAAATATCAACAAGTTGCACCCAGATCACAGTCTTCAAAACAAAGCTACCTAGAAATCCTTTTTACCCTATCGTACCAGTTCCCATACTTACCAGCACCAGGGATTGGTATGAAACTCTTTTGAAACTTTTCTAAAACGTTTCTGAAACGCGTTTCAATAGATAATTGAAACTCGTTTCATTTTGAATAGAAATTGGTTTCTACGTTTCAATTTATATAGAAACTGACTTCTATTAAAAAAGAAACTTATTTTCTGTTTAATTGATACTTTTATTCTTAAATATGAAACTAATTTCGTTCTTCCATATAATTGTTTTTTAGAGCCATTATGTTAGGCCAAAATCCAACTTTTATGAATTCTTAGGGGCATTGAAATTATTCTTTTTATAAATAAGGAAATCGTGGAATGGTCGTCACATGCATATGATTCACAATTATATAACACTTTAGATATGTTTTGAGTAATATTTTTTAATAAGTACTTTAGATTATATGTAATATAATATATGATTATATACTGCTAACAGATAAATTTAATCATGTGCTTTTACACCCATTGATATATGAGTTCAAAGAATCATGTGTCTAAACTTTAAATTTATAATTATAAATATTAGTGCATAAGATTATAACTTTCATATATAGTTATACAAAAGATTCACCAATGTTATATCAATACCATATATATGCTATGCTACATCCATTTTGCATCTATGTCGCATGACTAATATTTCTAAAACGAATCCATCTAGTATCTATGTCGTACCAATGTCATATCTTAATGCGGGAACTTACTAAATGCAATGCTAGGCCTGGGATTATGATTAAAATTAATTTAAACAATTAATAAATAACAATTTCTTCTAACAAATAATCACGAAAAATCTTAGAAATCCAATTAGATGCTTTAATTTCGGCCCAAGATAGCATTACTTTCGTGTACGTTCCCTATCGTGGATCTAGAAGACTAGGGTTCTAATGAACGACTAGATCTCTGATAGTTTTAGGGTGTTGAATGAACTGGCAAGTGGGTTCCCTTGATACTGAATAAAAATAAAAGGCTAATAATGAGTTTATGATGAGCAAATAGGTTGATTTTGAGATTTTATGGAATAAATAAAATAACTAGGGTTACGCTACTTTCGCAAACCGTAGATCTAAAGAAGATAGATATGGAAGAAGAGTTGGCCTCGCACCAAACCGCAAGTGGGAATCGAAAAATCGCTCTCTGTTTTGAGAGAATCACACCAATGCTGTCAAATGGCTTAAGCGATGCTAAATGATTTGGCTCAATTTCGCTTAAGCGAATCGCTTAATCGCTTAAGCCATGACATACTTTTTTTTTTTTTCAAGAAAATAAAAATAATAATATCCTAAGAAAAAAAAAACAATAAATATTCAAGTCTCTAGAAGGGAAAAATATATATTCTTGCATTTAAAAAAGAAGTTTTACATACTAATATTCAAAATTATAACTTTAATTTTGATACTGAGTACCAACAATGTACTCTACACATTTATTTCTAACCTATTGTGGTACATCTCCATCATCATCACTAGCATTGCCGTCGTCATCGGAATCATCTCCTTCTACATACTCTTCTTCTTCTTCCTTTGTTTCTTCTTTATCCGATGTCACTGGTATGGAATCTATATCATCTGGTTGTCTATCCGCTTCTTCTATTATTTCATCTTCTTCATCAATATGCATGCCTTGGCTGCTACTACCTCCACCAACAATTTGCCTCCTATCAGTGGGTATCGGACCAAGAGGGGCTGCTTTAACTTGGGTTCATGTCAAATCTTTCCCATAAAAGACAGGCTCATTTGGAGAATCAACCATCCATGAATGGTCAACAAGCACATCATCCCCACAGATGGGATCATAGAACCCTGGTTTCTCTCGCCTTGTAAGGAATCGTTCACGCAATTTTTAATTATACTGCACGAACACTAAGTCATTGAGCTTCTTTTGCTCAAGTTGATTCATTTTCTTTGTGTGGATCTGTTAAACACGAGGAGTAGGACTATTAAAAACCTTGCAATTTAATTAAAATATCTATGGATTGAGTTTAATTGTTTAAGACTTCAATTACCATCTCAAAAGAACTCCAATTCCACTCACATTCGGAAGCGGCACAAGTAAGACCAAGTATCCTAATGGCCAGTTTTTTCAAAATGGGATCCTTTGTTATCGGATCTGCCTCATAAGCTGCCCACCAGTCGGCTGTAGATTAAAGAGAATTATAGAAGTTAGAATTACTAGAGTAGAAATAAAATATATTAATTTGCTTGAACTTTAGAGACTTTTAAAGTTTATACTTGGAATTTTTGTACTTCTTTGTCGGATAACTATGTCCCTTCCAAAAATCCTTCTGCCTTCTCGTGACGGTTCAACTGATGACTTATTCTATCTTGTTCACCTCTATAAGGGACCATCCTTTCTAAGCAGTCAAGAAAGCCCCCCATGTGAGTGGCATCCGCTTCATCTCGATCCGAGTGTGCAAAGTACACTGCAGGATTAAGAATGAAGGCGGCCGAATATAGTGGAGATGTCATTTGACTTCCCCACCTCTTGTTGATCATATCCAACACGGATTGATATAATCTTGACTTGAATTGATTATTAGATTTTATTTTTTCTTGGACACCCTCCATAAAACTATATATATATATATCATTGGTGGTTTCTCATCACCATCCACCAATCGTAACACTTCTACGATTGGTTGGGAGTCACGTAGGGTTTGTGCAATACTAGTCCAAAATTGGTTTTGGAACAATGTTTGTGCAACTTGTTTACCATCGACTTTCTTTGACCAAGGTCCATTGTTCCAATTGGCCGATGTTACAAAATTTCTAAGCTTCTTTTTTTTTTCCTCATACAAGCTTTGTAAAGTTAAAAATGCGATTGCAAATCGGGTCACGGAGGGACGTAATAAATTACCTCCTATTGCTTTGCGCATTCTTTGAAGTAGAAGCGCATGTTTGTACATAAAAACAACTATCGTCCTAGCTTTAACAATTGTTTTAATATGTAGTTTGCCTGTATCCTCTAGGATTAGGTCTAAACAATGGGTCGCACATGGCGTCCAATATAGTTGCGCTCGCTTCTCAATAAGGAGGCGACCAACGGCTACGTAGGATACTGCATTGTCTGTTACAACTTGGACAATGTATTCGGGTCCTATTTCCTCGATGGTCTTATCCAAAAGTATAAATAAATATTCGACCGTGTGAGAATGGGCCGATGCATCTACCGATTTTAGGAACATAGTTCCGGTAGGACAATTTGCCAAGAAGTTGATCAATGTCCGACCGGTTCTATCCGTCCATCCATTGGCCATCAATGTGCAACAGTATATTTTCTATGCATCCTTGTATTCGGCTAATATATTGTTGGTCACTTCACCTCTTCTTTGATGCAAGTTTCCTGGATTTCATGGTAGGAAGGGGGTTTAAGTCCTGTCCCAAATTGCTCAAGAGCTTCAATCATCACTTTGAAGCTTTTTAGCTTAACGGTATTGAAAGCAATGCCGGCTTAGTAGAACCACTTAACCACATATTGGATTGTGGTGGGTCTATCCTTACTCTTAAATCGGTTCTCTAGTGTTGTTTGGTGGGTCCTTTACCCTCCCTTTGATTAACCACATCCTTCGGATGTGGTTGACACCACCCTTTTAGTGTACCACGACCACGTGCTTATTTTGATGGTGGTTGTGGAGGTCGTCTACTTTGGGCCGTGGATGGTGTAGATCTATCTTCTTCATAATCATCATGATCCCCTTCCATATACCCTTCTAAAACATCTTGATCATATTTTTTCCTAGAACGCTTGTCCATATACTCTATTATTTCCTTTCGGATTTCTGGAGTAGTTTTCCTACAAGCCTTAGCATTTGCTCCGGCTCCATGAGCAAGATGTTTATGACGGCCTATGCCACCAGTGCTCTCATAATCACACAAGGTACAAACTATGGTTGCTTTCTTGGTAGGACTCTTAATTTGTCCATATTTCCAACTCGGATCATTCGATTTAGGTCTTAGATGATCCGGGGTTGAAGATGTAGACATAATTAATTGGTGAATGATGATAGAAAGTAGGAACTAGGGAAAAAAAATTAGAGATTTAAAAAATTTGAAACAAATATAATAAAACTCAAACCTCCCAAAAGGCTTGCTTGCTTGATTTGGGTCACTTAATTGATAGAAGATTAGAACTATAAGCTTTCTTCACTCTTGAATCTTGATCCTTGATCTTTTCTTTTGGGGCTTTATAACACACTAGCACTAATATTACTAAGTTTACAATAATTTAATTCACTAAAAAAAAATTACAAAGCATAATATAAAAAAAAACTAGATAGGAAAGATGGGAGGAGATTGAGAGTAAAGAATGGAGATTAGAGAGAAAGTTTAAGCTAAAATAGTTGTGTGAGGAGTAGAGAACCCAACCCACCCTTTTATAGAGGCAATGGGACCTCAAAAAACAATTTTTTTTTTATTAAAGTGCTCCAACGGTCATAAATATGACCGTTGGGGCATTATGCGATCGCATACTTTTGTATGCGATTGTATAGTGTGAAAATGGCTTATGCGATTTTGTAGCTTAGGATTGCTTAAGCGATCGCTTATGACAACAGTGAATCACACCCTCGTGAAAATTTAGAACTCTCAATTTTGCATAAGCAATTTTCATTAACCAAAAAGTCATAATAAAAGTGTTTATAAGCCTTTAAATAGGCTAACCAATGCCCTAATACGAAATTAGAAGACTCCTAATACTACTAAAATTCTAAAAGGAAATTTTGACTAAAATAAACACAATTCCGTCAAAATCCGCATTGCAGCTCGATCCATCGAGGCCTGGGTCGATCCATTGAGGCATTGTAGCTCAATCCATCAAGTATATAAATATATACTTGTTCAGAGGCTCTTCGAAAACGTTATTAACTCTTGACCCAAATCGATCGATTGAAGGTAGGGGTCGATCGATTGACTGAAGCTTATAACTTAGCCTTAGAAAATGTATCCGCTGTCCATCCTCGATCGATCGAAGCAAGAAGTCGATCGATCGACTGAGCAATATTCAGTCTTTCGAATTTGAGTTGTTTTTCTTTCCCTCGCCTCTGATTCTCTTCTTCCGCTTTCGGAACGTCACTGACGGCTATTTGAATCTGATGTCCTCATCAACTCTCCCCGGGTTTGACGGATTCATCCCCGATGAATGCTGGTAGTGATAGAGATCCAAAAGATTTGGATCAAGCTGCTGAACTTCCTCCTGTGTAATCCAAGTATTCTCTGTGTCGGCCTTGTTCTTCCACTTGACCAAGTACTTCTGAAGTCCCCCGTGGTTGGTGGACACAATCTAATCTTCCAGCACATCTTCGATGATCTCACGGATTTTCCTAGTAGGTGGGGGTGACGGTGTGGGAAGGGGAATAATTGGGTCATCGGATGTAGAAGGCTCAAAGGGGTTGGCAGGGATGTTGAAGGGCCATAGAATGGAACAAGATCCTCCATGTTGAAAGTCGTGCTAATCCACAATTCCGGTTGAAGATTTAAAATGTAAGTATTAAAACCAACACACTTTAAGATTTGATAGGGTCCAACACCACGAGCTTGTAACTTCTTTGCAACTCCTTGCGGGAATCACTCGGGTCTATTCCGAACAATCACAAAATCACCCTCTTGGAATTCTTTGAACCGTCTGTGAGAATCTGCAGAGAATTTGTATTTTTCATTCTTTAAATTAATTCTTTTCTTAATCTCAGCATGCAACTCATGAATGCGATGCACGAATGTAGATGCAGACTTTGACGAACTTTGATGAATGGACGTTGGAATGAGATCTAATGGCGTCTTAGGTTTATACCCATGCACAATTTGGAGCTGACTCATGCTTGTGGTTCTATTAACAGAATTGTTATATGCAAACTCAGCAACAAGTAAGGCGGAATCCCAACTCCTAATGTGCTCGTCCACTAGAGACCTTAACAAATTTTCTAAACTCCTATTGACAAGCTCGGTTTGGCCATCAGTTTAGGGATGATACGCATATGAGAATTGTAGTCGAGTCCCCATTTTGTGCCACAGTGTCTTCCAACTGACAAATTCAACGTCACGGCCAGACATTATAGTCTTAGGCAAACCGTGTAGACGAATGACCTCGTTAAAGAACATGGTAGCAATGCGACTTGCATAGGAGGTTTTTGAACACGCAATGAATTGGCCATCTTTGAAAAACGATCCACAACAAACGAACACCGAGTCGTGCTTTCGGACGGTTTTAGGGAGGCCTAACACGAAGTCCATTGATAGGTCTTGCCATGGGGTGTGTGACATCTGTAAAGGTGTATACAATCCGGTGTTCTGCCTCTTTTGCTTTGCCAATTGGCAAACACGACACTGACTGATAATTTTAGCTACATCTCGGGTGAGATTGGGCCAATAGAATCAGTCTTCAACCAATGCGACAGTTTTATTGGACCAAAATGGTCAGCAACCCCTCTGGTGTGTAATTCCTAAACGAGAAAGTCTCGCAAAGAAGTGTGGGGAATACACAATCGGTGTTTCAAGAACAAATACCCCTTTTGTAGGGTATATTTACTCCCTCTAACAGGTTGTCCACTCACAAGTGAGGCATACTCTTCGCCAAAATCCGGACATGTGGGGTAATCCTCTACGAGGCATTCGAATCCGGTTACCTCAATGCTTAATGAGTGCAATGTCGCCACTCTACGGCTAAGCGCGTAAGTCACTCATTTCTCCACACCAGCCCTGTGTTTCAGCACAAAGGTGAACCCTTGAAGTTATTCAACCTATTTCGCATGTCGCAGGTTTACCTTCTTTTGGGAACTCAAAAATTGCAGGGCTTCGTGATCCGAGAACAAGTCGCATTCATATGGTAGTAGATAGTGTTTCCAATATTTAAGGGATTGGACTACCGCGTAGAATTCTTTGTCATAGGTCAAGTACTTCTGCCCGGCCTCAATTAGCTTTTCACTGAAATAAGCTATCGGATGACCCTCTTGGCTTAATACTCCTCCAATACCTACGCTTGACGCGTCACATGCAACTTCAAAGACCTTAGAGAAGTCAGGAAGGCGCATGACAAGAGCTTTTGTCATTCGAGACTTAATCTCCTTGAAAGCCTTAGCTACACCAGGTGCCCATTTAAACTCCTCCTTTCTGATGCAATCGGTGAGAGGGGAAGTTACCCAACTGAAGTTAAGGATGAACCACCTGTAGAACATGGTTAACCTATGGAAGCTACGGACTTCGTGAATGTTCTGAGGATCGGGCCATTTGAGGATAGCTTTGACCTTTTTGGTGTCCGCAGTCATTCCATCAGAGGTCTCAACGAACCCTATGAAGACAATGCGATGTGACATGAACGTGCACTTCTTCAGGTTCGCGTACAACTTCTCTCTGAGAGTCACACAAACTTGTCTTAAATGGTCCAAGTGTTGTTCCTTGTTTTGGCTGTAGATGAGGATGTCGTCAAAATAAACCACAAGGAACTTGCTGATGAACGGCCGTACACTTGCGCCATGATATGCATAAAAGTACTCGGGGCGTCCTAAAGCCCAAAAGGCATGACAAACCATTCATACAAATTATTTTTCGTTTTGAAGACAATTTTCCATTCGTCCTCGGGACGAACTCGGATTTGATGGTGCCCACTCTTCAGATCGATCTTCGAAAAAATTGTGGCACCTACCATCATGTCCAACATATCGTCCAATCTTGGTATTGGGAATCAATACTTGACTGTGATCTTGTTAATCGCATGGCTATCCGCACACATCCTCCAAGTTCCATCTTTCTTGGGTGTGAACAGTGCTGACACTGCACATGGACTCAAGCTTTCCTTTATGAACCCCTTTTGGAGTAGCTCATCAACTTGCCTCTTTAACTCTGAGTGCTCGGATGGATTCATACGATAGTGGGGCAAGCTGGGTAAGGTAGCTCAAGGGACCAAATCAATGGCGTGTTGGATGCCTAGAGGTGGTAATTCATTTGGAAGGTCTTCGGGAAAGACATCCGCAAACTGATTCATGATTGGTTTGACCTCTTTTGGAACCTCAACGCCGGACTCTTTGGATTTCTCCACTGTGACAAGGACATAGATGACATCCTTCTTCTTAGCACCTCGTTCAAACTCAAGAGGGCTAACGATGTGAACGGCCTTAGATGTTTTCTCTCTTTCTTTATAATAGGCCTTTATCACTTGACTTTGTTGACTTCATTGTGGGTGCTTTGGGAGGTAGCAGATTGAGTTGTATTATCTGACCGTTGTGAGTGAAGGAGTACATGTTCGATCGTCCGAACAGTGTAACATCATGTCATATAACTAGGGCCTCCCTAAGATGATATGCCCCACATCCATGGGCACAACATCGCACCACAAGGTGTCCTTATATGATCCGAATTGTATAGGAACCTGACACCTTTGTGAAACAGGGATGGATGATGAATTAACCCAAGCAATCTTATAGGGTCGTGGGTGAACTACGGGCGTGAGCCCCAAGCTAGAAACTGTACTTTCAGAAACCACATTGGTACAACTTCCATTGTCAACAAGAACTCGATAGGCTTTCATCCCACACGTGGCTATGGTATAGAGATTATCCCGTCTCCAATCATCACTCTCCTTCGATTGGGCTAGAGCACATCTAACCACAAGTGCCCGCGGGGTATTATTCTCCTCGACAGGGTAGGAGATATCCCTAAGACAAGCCATTGTTCGCTCCCCTACACAATCTTCTTCGTCACTAGGGAACGACTCAGGCTTGTAGACTTCAACTGTACCCTCGTCATGCTCATTTTCATTGTCCTCGGCTGTAAACAAGTTTCACGATGGGCATTGTGCTGCAAAATGCTCAATGTTGTGACACTGATAACATTTGTTCTGACCTTCACTCTTGGGGCCTTTGAGCATTGGGTCTTTACCCTTATTGACTCTGGTCACTGGTGTGGTAATTGGGTTGGGCCTAGCAAGTAGGGCACTAATATTGGGCTTTGACTCGAGAAGGTTGGATCTATAGCTAGACCTATAACTAGATGGAGCACTAGTTTTGAGGTATTGCTCCAGCTCTTCGACTTTAGAGAAACATTCGTCTAAATTATCAACAGGGTACGGAATAAGTTCCCTTTGCAGTTCTGGGCGAAGGCCCATTCGAAATCGAGATAGGGTAGCTAGCTCCGGTTCAGTCACATCGGCCTGGGTCTTTAGTTCTTCGAATTTATTGATGTATTATGTGAACGGTGAATTTCCTTGATGCAATGAATGCCACTGATCAAAAATGCGTTCCTTGTAGGATATAAGAACATATTTATCGCTCAATTGGTCCTTCATCTCTTCCCAAGTGGAAATGGGAGGAAAACCGTTGGATTGTCTTCGGCACTCTAGACCCATCCAATAAAGTCGAGCTTGGCCTGTAAGTTTGACTTCTCCAAAGCGGACCTTTCGCTCTTTGGACATGGCGTACCACTCGAAGTAGTATTCCATGCCTGTTACCCACTCAAGAAAGACTTTAGGTTGCCTTTTCCTGTCAAAAGTAGGGGCGCCCATTTTTACCGATTTCATGATTTTATCGTCTTGATCGGTGTGAATTTTGTGACAATGAGGAACTTCCCTCCTACGTTCATGGGTGGTGGACTCTATTGGGGTTTTCAACGATGATTTCTTCCACGCGGGTTTCTAAAGTTTCATGTCGGGTTTGTAGGTCTTGCAACTGTTGTCGCACCTGATTGTGGTGTTCATCCATTCGGGCGGTCAACTTAGACGTAAGGTCTCTAATCAGGGCTTCTACCTTGTTGGGATCCGTGATGATGCAAGACAAAATTAGATAAAGGCTAGACAAAAGCTAGACAAATATGAAATAATGAATCTAAAATGGTGTAAACAAAATAATAAAAGAAATAAACCTGAAAACCTATATGAACACTGAAACCCTAAAACTAAACTAATGCTCTGATACCAATTTGATGCGGGAACTTACTAAATGCAATGCTAGGGCTAATATTAGGATTAAAATTAATTTAAACAATTAATAAATAACAATTTCTCATAACAAATAATCACGGAAAATTCTAAAAATTCAATTAGATGCTTTAATTTTGGTCCAAAATAGCATTACTTTCGTATACGTTCCCTATCGCGGATCTAGAAGACTAGGGTTCTAATGAACGACTAGATCTCCGATAGTTTTAGGGCGTCGAACGAACTCGCAAGCAGGTTCCCTCAATACCGAGCAAAAATAAAAGGCTAATAATGAGTTTATGATGAACAAATAGGTTGATTTTGGATTTTATGAGATAAATAAAAAAACTAGGGTTATACTACTTATGCAAACTGTAGATTTAATGAAGATAGAGATAGAAGAAGAGTTAGCCTCGCACCAAACCGCAAGCGGGAATCGAAGATCGCTCTTCGTTTTGAGAGAATCACACCCTCGCGAAAGTTTAGAACTCTCAATTTTGCATAAGCAATTTTCATTAACCAAAAAGTCCTAATAAAAGTGTTTACAAGCCTTTAAATAGGCTAACCAAAACCCTAATACGAAATTAGAAGACTCCTAATACTACTAAAACTCTAAAAGGAAATTTTGACTAAAATAAACACAATTCTGTCGAAATCCGCACTGCAGCTCGATCCATCGAGGCCTGGGTCAATCCATTGAGGTACTGTAGCTCTATCCATCGAGGCCTGGGTCGATCCATCGAGTATATAAATATATACTTGTCCAGAGGCTCTTTGAAAACGTTATTAACTCTTGACCCAAATCGACTGATCGAAGGTAGGGGTCGATTGATCGACTAAAGCTTATAACTTAGCCTCAGAAAATGTATCCGCTGTCCATCCTCGATCGATCGAAGCAAGAAGTCGATCGATCGACTGAGCAATATTCAGTCTTCCGAATTTGAGTTGTTTTTCTGTCCCTCGCCTCTGATTCTCTTCTTCCGCCTTCGAAACGTCATTGACGGTTGTTCGAATCTGATATCCCCATCATATCTATTTCGTACCTATAATGCATATATTACGTTTCTATGTTGTACCAACATTGTACCGAACATGCATCAATAAAAAACGTACCCGAATTTTTTTGCCACCTAAACGTACCCGTACTAGTTCCCCGTACCAACTCATGGCAACTATGCCTCAAAATGCTGAGATTATACATAAAAAAAGAGGACTAACACGTCTCAAATCATTCTAAACAATTAATATCAAGGTCAAGTCGAAGCAACTTACCATCGTGAGCATTATATTTCACTGAAAAACGTTAGATCTCACGAAATCTTTATCAACTGCAACAAAAGCACAACCAATATAAGCCAGAAGGAAAACCGATCCAAATCTACATAAAAATGTGAGGAATAACACATATCAGATCATTTTGAACAAATTATATCAGGATTTCAAGATCAAGTCAAAGCACCGTACCACCGTGAGCATTAGATTTCACTGATAATTTTAGATCTCACTAAAATATTTATCAATTGCAACAAAACAGCAACCAATAGAAGCCAGAGGGAAACTCGATCCAAATCTTCATCAGTGATTAGTGTTTCAGGACTCATAGAGACCAGACTTTGAAAAACATGAATTTGTCCAAAGAAAATGAGAACAAAGGTGCCTTAGAAAACCCTAGATCGATTGCTCAAATCACAAAGCTCTAAGAGGAAAATGTTCAAGTGAAAATCAATCAATTTGAGCCCCTTCTTGCTCACATCTAAGGTCAAATTTTTGACCTGGTTGAAATTAGCATGACATCATGCTGGCATTTGCAAGAATGACATGGAACAATGACTTTGATACCAAGTTGTCAAGGTAGATGGCCTTTCAAGGTTAGTGAGTAATGGGTGTAGTGGAAGAAATTAGGGTTTGGTAGGTGTTTTTAGATTTAGGGTTAGAGGAGCAAAGAGAAGAATCTTGTTGTCGAAAGCGTCCGTCGTGCTGTTGGTGGTCACTGTTTATTTGTGAAGGCCATCACTGTTGCATCCTGCTCATCTTGGAGTCTATCGAGATTATAATTTCCATGATATCTCCGAATAGCATTTGATGGGATTGTGCTGCTTGATTATCCTTCAATGGAGATTTTGAATGAATAGTGGGGATCATCAATTGAATATATTTATGATGTTGAGGGAGGTTGGAATTGTGAGATAAGGGATGATTTTATTGATTGATGGGAAAAACTAATGGAAAAGGAAGAAAGGAGGTTGTAGAAGATGGGTTGCGGAGCCGTGGAGATAGGAGCCAAGACCATGGTCAGCTTGATCGTAGGATTAGAGTCGGCTATGGTGCTAATACCATGTTAAAACTTAATTGACTACATCTTGACAATGGCTTAACAGACTTTTCATTAGGGAGAGTAACCTCTTAAGCAAAGGTGAGCAAAAATTTTCATACAATTACATTCAATTAAGATCCTAAAATATCTCTAATGATTCTAATCATGCCTACACCATTGCTAAACTGCAGGATACACATCATAGATGTGTACCCACCTAAACAATTGTATATTCTCTAAAAGTGGGTGTCCTTACAATTTATGTCAATGTTTTTAATAAAATGGAGACATTTCAATATTTCATAAGAAGTTAAATAATAATGGACGTCCTCCTTACATTGGCCCTTTATATCATTAGAGAACTTTTTATTTGGCCCTTCTATTTCATTTTGAAGTCATTCAGCTCTAAAACACTTCAGACACTACTACTCATCGATATGTGACCAACATATTATCTATGCCCGAGGCCCCGAACTATTTAATTTTTAAGGAAATTTCCAGAATCGACCACCATGGTTTCACTTTTTCCAGCAGCGGACCTCTAATTTCACCTTTTCCATAACCAACCAGCTTGAAGCCAAGTCAAGTTAAAAAGTCGTAAATACCCCCAAGGTCTATAAAATGTGATAAAACTAAGCTTTTCATCTTCGGCAGTTCTAACGCCTTAGTATCATTGATTGCTTTGAATCCCATGATGGAGATCTTTTTTCATCTCGATCTTCCACATGATTGATCTTAAGATCATGGGAGTACCATCAGATGGTTCATTTTACTAAAAAATGTGGAGCCACTATAGAGGAGCGTTGGAGCTCCCCTAGAGGAGTGTTGACGCTTCCCTAAACGAGCGCTAAAGAAGTGTTGGAGCTCCCCTAGGGGAGTGCTGACGCTCCCCTAGGGGAGTGCTGACGCTTCCCTAAACGAGCACTAAAGAAGCGTTGGAGCTCCCCTATGGAGGCGACATCACTCCTCAATGGCAGCGATATCACTCCCCTAAGGAAGCGACATCGCTCCTCAGTGGCATTGATATCGTTTTTGAGTAAAACGAACCGTCTAATGGTACGCCCATGATCTTAAGATCAATCCCATGGAAGATTAGAACGAAAAATGATCACCATCATAGGATTCAAAGCAATCAATGATGCTAAAACGTTTAGAATCGCCAAAGGTTTTATCACCTTTTATAGACCTTGGGGGTATTTGCGACTTTTTAACTTGGCTTGGTTTCAAGCTGGTCTATTATGCAAAGGGTGAAACTAAAGGTCCATTGCTGGAAAAGGTGAAATTATGGTGGTCAATCCTAGAAATTTCCCTAATTTTAATTTCTAGCTTGACCATATACGTGATTTATCATAGGATATTGCCTACATGACTTATCGCTCCTCAGTGGCAGCGATATCGTTTTTGAGTAAAACAGACCGTCTAATGGTACACTCATGATCTTAAGATCAATCCCATGGAAGATTAGGATGAAAAATGATCACCATCATGGGATTCAGAGCAATCAATGATGCTAAGACATTTAGAATCGCCCAAGGTTTTATCACCTTTTACAGACCTTGGGGGTATTTAGGACTTTTTAACTTGGCTTGGCTTCAAGCTGGTCGGTTATGGAAAAGGTGAAACTAGAGGTCCACGGTTGGAAAAGGTAAAACTATGGTGGTCAATCTTGGAAATTTCCCTAATTTGAATCTCTAGTTTGACCATATACGTGACTTATCATAGGATCTTGCCGATGACCAGTGTTGTCATAAGCGATCGCTTATGCCATCTGTAGCCATAAAATCGCATAAGCCATCCTGGCTTATGCGATTTTGACATTATGCCATGGCATACTAAAGTATGTGATGGCATAAGCCATGTTTTATGGCTTATGAGTATGCGATCAGAATTAAGAGACCAATAGGCATCCAGTTTAACCTTATCCGAAGCAAAAAATGAAGGGTGTTCTTGTTCTCCGGGCAGGGGATTGGATTTGCTCCCGCTGCCAGAATGCCAATTTCAAACGAAGATTGGTGTGTCACCGATTCAGCTGCTCGAGATTGCGATCACAAGGAACCATAGTGAAGGGCACTGAAATCTCTCCCTCAAAAGTTAAGTCCAGGTATCAGGCCTTTTTCAGCGATTCCCAGCTTTGGGATATTGCCCAAGGGCGGTCTATTGCGGGTGGCCGTGGGAAGTTGGGGACGGGTTCGGGGAGTAAGACCGGAGGTCCTTCGATGTCATCAATAGGTAGAAGGGGGGGTCGGGACTCCGGCAGGGGGGAAGGACGTTCCGCCCAGCCGCTTGAATGCTTCCCCTAATACTAGTAGGGATGGTAATGGTGTATGGAGGATATTCAACTATTCTATTGAATCTGTTGCCAAAAACATCAAGACTATTGGATTATCCTATACATATTCAAAGACACTTTACAACCATTACATATATATTACTGGTTACAACATTGGAGATTACATGACAGACCGGTAGTTTCGATGCTAACGGATACTAGATACTGCTACGTTACCCGTCTACTACTGTCGCCAATGAAATCCTTTCCAAAAAAGCTTTTTCCATTGATGGCAAACCGGTTGAATGTGCAAAATGGGACCCCCTGGCTAATTCCTTGCATCTCCACCGTTGGATGGGAGGAGTTTGGGTTAGGCTATTCAGCTTGCCCCTGCATGCTTGGATTTCAGAGATTCTCATGGAGGTCGCTAAGGTTTGTGGAGGGTTCATCCTCATCGACAAAAGCACCGTCGACCTGTGGGAGACTCGGTTCGCGAGAGTCTTGGTGACATCCGAGCACCGGGAGCTCATCCCCCGCTCTTGTAAGCTTTGCCTCAACGACAAAAAACTCACTGTCTTCGTAGAAGTGGAGCGTATGGAGGGGATGATCCGCCCACATCAATCGAATCATGAATCCGAGCGAACCGGGGGTGGCGAGATATACAAATTCCGTGGTGCCACAGAAGAAGTCCCGCCGTTGATCGAACCACTCTGGCACGGGGAACCACAGTCCATATTGAATCCGATGAGCCCCTCGAAGGGTGGCGCGTCCTCGAATCCGTCGCTCCATCGGAGGCCGACCACGACCCCGCTGTTCCACCGACGCTGCTCCCCGTTGACGGGATCTCCAAACAGAGGTAAAGAAGCCGAAAGGGATGATGAGGCGTCTGGAGCGCCAAGTCCGTTGTTCATGTCCTCTGCCGCTGCTACTACCTTCGCCAGATGCCATGAGAAGGAGATTCCGCCCGACGAGCTCGAGGAAGGGGAGATGGAGAATATTGATATCGTTTTGATGTCGTTGGAGACGGGATTTGAGGAGACGGTTGTTCGGGAGGATGGCTCTGTTGCACACGACCAGTCGCCGGTCAGTTTGGAACACCTCGGGTCGCCGGAGTTGACTTTGGGTTACTCGGATTGCGACTACACGATGGATCTCTCCCCGTTGAAGCAGCCTACGGCTGTGATTTCATCGTACTCCTACAACATTAATCTACAGGAGACAAAAGAGGTGGTAGGTGAGCTGATGTGGACGTCGACAGAAAAGGACGACTGCAGAGATGGTTCTTGGGACCTGTTGGGAATGGAGGCTGCGAATTCCTCTTTTAGGGAGACAAACAGAGGAAGAAAGGTAAAGGCTAGGGTTTATGTTCGAAGGAGAGGTCTTTCGAAAGGTCGTGGTCCGAGAGGTACTGGATGGTCGACACGTGGCCAGTCTCGGGTGGCGACCTCGCTAGGGATGCCGACACGTCTTGATCCGAAACTTGCTAGAACCCCTGCCTTTTGTCTTTCGAGAAAGGAGGCTTTTGATGGGGGGGATTAAAGAGTTTTTCCCCTTTTGACACCGATTGGAAGCTGAGTTGGCGGACACGTGGCGAACACCTCCTCTCTAAAGAACCGACATGCACAACACTCTACTGGATCCCCTTCTGGGCTGGGGCTGTTGACCCGACGGTCCTGTTATGCACTTCGGGCCCTGATGCCTTTTGCCCCTGGTTCCGGGTCCGGGTTGGGTCGTTTAGTTGGGGTAGGAGGTTATGTAGCTCTTGGGATCCGGACTGTGACCCGCAGACCCGGAAGAAGAAACTTACTCTCTCTGAGATCCCTAAGTTGCCTCTGAAGCTTGCGTCTGCGGGTCTCCCTCCTCGAGCGATGGCTACTCTTACTTTGGGTTCTTCCCTTTCTAATTAGACGGTTGACCTGGAGATGGTGGCAGAGGTATCACGAAGAGGTGATGGGGAGCTTCGTGACCAGGTGGAGCCGAACGAAATCGACAGATTAATCCACGTGGACACGAGCTCGGTATGTTGTTCAAAGGTTCTGAGGAGTCTTTGCGGGATGTCTTCAAATCCATTCTGGACAATCGACAGGGTAACAACAAACATCGCCGGACAGGTTCACGTGAGCTTGCCCGATTACAGTGGGGGATGACGGTTGGGAGGGGTAATGGGGGAGCTTGACCCCTGTCCTCTTTGTCTGGGCGGGCTCTGAGAATATTGTTTGATGAAGATGCTTTCGTGGAATGTGAGGGGTATTTGCGATGGTGCTAAGCGAGCAGGGGTTAGACGGGTAATAACGTCAGTTAAGCCGGTTATTATTACGCTGCAAGAAAGTAAATGGGGAAACTGCGATAGGTGTAAAGTTGGGTCCGTCCTCAGAGGGAATAACTGGGAATGGGTGGGTGTGGACTCAGTTGGCGCTTCGGGTGGTATCCTGGTGGCGTGGGATTCCGGCCTCTTCGATAAGGTTGACGAAGAGCTGGGCATTTACTCGGCATTTGTGGTTTTACAGAATAGAAACAGTGGTCAGTGTTGGGTGCTGTTTGGCATTTATGGACCCTCGACGGATGGGCAGCGAAGCGATTTTTGGTTCAAGTTGGCGGCGGTCATGGTAAGGTGGGATCTCTCGGTTTGCTTGGGGGTGATTTTAACGCCATCAGATGGGGGCACGAGAAATTCGGTGGACCTCCAGATATCGCCGTCATGAGGGATTTTAACTCATGGATTGCGGACTGGGGCCTAATGGACGTTCCTTTAACGGGTTCCAGATTCATTTGGTCCAACCTGCAGAAGAATCCGTCTATGAGCAGGTTGGATCGATTCCTTTGCAGTACTGAATGGATGGAGATGTTTCCGGCTGCCAGGTTAGAATGTCTCGCGAGAGCGGTGTCAGATCCTCGACCGGTGATGCTCATGTGCGGAGCTAGGGGGAAAGGCCCCACCCCATTCAGATTTGAAAATATGTGGCTACTTGACGAGCGTTACCGGGAAGTGCTACCTGAATGGTGGAATGAGCACAAGCCGACGGGTACGGCGACCTACCGGTTCATATCCAAGCTGCAATGGATCAAAAAGCGCACCATTGAGTGGAACAGGGAGACTTTTGGGCTTCTTCACCTCAACAAGGAGATGATCCTGGCGAGGTTGCTGGAGATCGATAACCTTGAAGAAAGTAGGCTGTTATCGGAAGGTGAACGTGAAGAACGGACCCAGAAAAAAGTAGAATTCAATAACTTGTGCAGGGCCGAAGAGATATCGTGGAAACAAAAGGCGAAGGTGAAATGGGTAAAGGAGGGAGACCTTAATACGAAATTCTTCCACGCGATTGCCAATGCTCAGAATAAAAATAATTATTTGGGCAGTGTTGGGGTTGAGGGGGTCACGTATGTGGGGATTGATTGGATACGTGAAAAGTGATGGAATTTTATTCCAAGTTATACACGGACGATAGCATATCGCGCCCAGATTTGGATGGGTTATCCTTTTAGTCCATCGCTACTCAGGACAGTGAAGATTTGGAATTACCCTTTCAAGAAGAGGAAGTTTGGAGTGCCATTAGAAAGGGGGGCAAGAATAAATCGCTGGGTCCCGACGGATTCACGATGGAATTTTATTGTGTTTTCTGGCCTTTGATTAAGGAGGAACTTATGGATGTGCTCTTGGAGTTTCACAGTTTTGGGTTCATTGGGCGCAGCCTTAATTCTACCTTTATTACTCTCTTACCGAAGAAAGTTAGGGCGGAGGACATTGCGGATTTTCGGCCGATCTGCCTTATCAGTTGTCTTTATAAGATAATTGCTAAGGTACTCGTTAATCGACTTAGACCTTTATTGGGGAAAATTATATCAGCCAACCAGGGGGCTTTCATTCAGGGGAGACAACTTGTTGACCAGGTGGCTGTGGCCCATGAAGTCATCCACTCTGCCTTCCTTCAGCGCGTACCGGCTGCTCTTTGGAAGGTGGACATGGAAAAAGCATATGACCGTGTCTGCTGGAGCGGGTTGGACTATATGCTTAGCAGGTTGGGTTATAGAATAAAATCGAGGAGGTGGATGCGGGGCTGTTATGCTACCCCGTGGTTTTCTGTGCTAATTAATGGCACACCTGTTGGGCATTTCAAGAGTACACGGGGTATTCATCAGGGTGATCCCCTTTCCCCTTTCCTTTTTATTATGATGGGGGAGGCACTTACGGGTATCATCGAAAAGGCGAGACAGCTGAACTTCATTTCAGGGATCAACGTTGGGGCCATGGCAGATCCATGTCAATCCTGCAGCATGCTGATGACATGATGGAATTCAAGTCCCTTGCTGATGCCTTATCAGTGTACGAGGCTATGTCCGGGCAGCAGATCAATTTCCACAAATCTAAGGTCATAGACATCGGGATTGATAGCTTGCGGTTACAGGCCATTGCTGAGATGGTGGAATGTGAGAGCAAGGAGTTGCCCATTGGATATTTGGGGCTGCCTTTGGGTCTGTGGCATCCTTCGGGGAGAGCTTGGGAACCGGTGATCTAGCGTTTTGAGCAACGGCTCTCCACGTGGAAAGGGAAATTGTTAAGCAGTGGTGGCTAGATAATTTTGTTGAAATCCGTTCTTGCCAGCTTGCCGACGTTCTACATGTCCATGTTCAGGTGTCCAATCGGTGTAATCAATCGGATGGAACAAATACAATGTAATTTTCTGTGGGAGGGGGCAAGCGTTGGAAATAAATACCACCTCATTAATTGGGATACTTACCAATTGACGCGGGACAACGACCCTAAAATGCGTGAATATGATTTTAATGCAGATTTTGCCGAAATTAAATAAATTAACTCAAGTTTAATCACAATATTATCTTTAATACCTTTAGGGTTTGGAGAATTTTGATGGGTAGATCACATGAGATCCAGATAGGGTCCAGTTCGATGCGTAAGTACGTTTAGAGTTGATGCGATATCAGCTTAGAGATAGGACTCTAGCTTTTCCAGGCTTAGGCGCTCGTCTTCAGTTCGATGTAGATTCACGGATTCCAAATTAGGTTGTGAAAGGGATTTATGTTTTGTAAAAGGCTTATGACTTTCAGATTGGTTTATGATTTTGGAAAGGTTATGGGATCAAAAGGAACAATTAGGCTAAGGTTTAGAAAAGCAAACACAGATCAAGAAATAGCAAATATAATAGATCACCGTAAATTGAAGACAAAGATAATACAAGATATATGGGAATCACTCCCTTGGTCTCACACCAAACCCATCACGGGGAAGAAGACTCTCTCTTCATAAAGCAAAAGCTCTCATTCAATAATCAATCAACTAATCACATTGTTTAGCTTAAGGACCTTTTATAGGAGGTTTTATAATAAGAGAAAACCCTAAAATGAATATTAAATAAAAGACGAATAAACCCCTAAAGTTTAAAGTTCAAATTTAGAAGTTTAAAACAACTAAAACAGCTCTGCGCGATTTAGATCGATCGAAATTGAAATTCGATCAATTGAAATCGAAATTCGATCAATCGATATTGAAATTCGATCGTTTGAAATACATATGTTATAAAAATATCGTCATTGAAATTCGATCAATCAAAATCGAAATTCGATCGATCGAAATTTAAATTCGATCGTTTGAATTTTCCATGTGCTCCTTCTCCTTCAATTATCCAAAATTTTGTGTTTCTCCTCTCGTTGCTGTTCGATCTTGACGTTCCCCGTCATTCTCCTCCACTCAAAATGTTTCATCACCGATGAAACACACACGTGGTATTGATCAAGTGTATCGGAACTCCTTGTAACTAGCCCAAACAATCTCGGCTCCTGGTGACGTATGATTTTCATCTCGATTGATTGTAGCGAGACGCACACGGTAAACCTGCATGATGGAACTCCTCCACTCAAAATGTTTCATCACCGATGAAACACACACGTGGTACTGATCAAGTGTATCGGAACTTGCATGATGGAACTCCTTGTAACTAGCCCAAACAATCTCGGCTCCTGGTGACGTATGATTTTCATCTCGATTGATTGTAGTGAGACGCACACGGTAAACCTCTCCTTGATGAATTTGATAACTCGGCTCGCCAACCCACTACCAAATATTTTTGAAGTTGCTCATCAACTCTCCCAGACCTGAAGGAATTCATCCCCGATGAAGTGTGATTGCGATATCGGTCGGGATTACGAGAACTCAAGCAGCAAACTCTTTTATGACTAGCCATGCACTCTCGGTAGTCGATGTATTAATCCTTTTCATCTCATAAACCAGAAACTTTCTGCCGCAGGTGAATGCCACAAGATCATCTAATTTGTCCTCAATTACCTCTTTTCTCTGCCTGCTTGGGAAGGGAAGGGGTATCAGCTGTAAAGTTGGGCTGAGATTGTGACCAGGGGGCTTTTGGAAAGGATTGCATGTAGATGGGGTTGAGCTCAGAGGAGGATCACCCACCTTATATTCTTTGAAACGCCTTAGAGTATTAGAAGATAATTCGTATTGATTGTAGCTTGAATTAATCTTCTGTTTAATTTCGGCATGCAATGCGGAATGAGACTCAAAAATTGACTCACAATAAGACTCGGAATGTGAAGGGGTATGCTACTTGGGACTATGATGTGCATGCTACTCACATGTAACTGACTCGATACTCTCGTGTGTATGTGACCCAACATCACTATCCACAAGGGAGATAGAAGTCTCTTTAATACAAATGAGACTTTCGTCAGCTTCTTCCATCTCCTCTTCACTTATCACAGTTCTAGGGTCATACACTTCCTCTTCTACTTTCATATTTTTTAGCCCCTTAGAACTTTCGCTTTCAGTCAATAAATTCGGAGTGGGAAATTTTGTGGGGCATTGGTATGCAAAGTATCCGAACCCTTAATACTTAAGACAATCAGGGCACTTATTTGTCTTGGTTCTCAAACTCTGTAGAAGGTGACGGTGTGTCAAAGGAATATACTTTTCAATAAGTGTCACCTTCATATCCTCCCATGTGGAGATGGGTTTAATCCGATGAAACTCAACACGGATTTCTATATGAATCCAAAAAATCTCGGCGTTACCCTTAAACTTTGTTGTCACTAGTCTAATTTTGTACTCATTTGGTACACCATACCAATCAAGATACTCTTCTATATTAGACAACCACTCTGAATGTTTTAGGGTTCGCCGTACCCTCAAAATTTGGAACCTCATCCCTAATAGATTTTATAAACTTCTCGGAAGGGTCGTTCTTAGGTTCACGATGATGACGGTATCCCCTAACTCTAGTTTCATCACGACTTGTGGGATTTTGCCAAGAATTTGGACGTGATCGCCTCATGGTGAACACGACTTAGTAACACGGATGCTAAATGACATGCAAACATGAGCCACAATGGAAGAAGAATTTTATCGAACACTAGATGTGCACAAACAAAACTGAAATAAAATGCAACAATTAAAACGTCACACAATATGCCCTAACCTAGAAAAACCTAGGGCTCTGATACCAAACCTGACGCAGGACAACGACCCTAAAATGCGTGAATATGATTTTAATGCAGATTTTGCCAAAATTAAATAAATTAACTCAAGTTTAATCGCAAAATTATCTTTAATACCTTTAGGGTTTGGAGAATTTTGATGGGTAGATCACACGAGATCTAGATAAGGTCCAGTCCGATGCGCAAGTACGTTAGAGTTGAGGCGAGATCGGCCTAGAGATATAACTCTAGCTTTTCCTGGCTTAGGCGCTCGTCTTGAGTCCGATGTTGATTCACGGATTCCAAATTGGGTTGTGGAAGGGATTTATGGTTTGTAAAAGGCTTATGGCTTTCATATCGGTTTATGATTTTGGAAAGGTTATGGGATCAAAAGGAACAATTAGGCTAAGGTTTAGAAAAACAAACATAGATCGAGAAATAGCAAATATAATAGATCACCACAAATTGAAGACAAAGATAACACAAGATGTATGGGAATCACTCCCTTGGTCTCACACTAAATCCATCACAGGGAAGAAGACTCTTCATAAAGCAAAAGCTCTCATTCAATAATCAATCAACTAATCACATTGTTTAGCTTAAGGACCTTTTATAGGAGGTCTTACAATAAAAGAAAACCCTAAAACGAATATTAAATAAAAGACGAATAAACCCCTAAAGTTTAAAGTTCGAATTTAGAAGTTTAAAACAACTAAAACAGCTCTGCGCGATTTTGATCGATCGAAATTGAAATTCGATCAATCGAAATCGAAATTCGATTGTTCGAAATACATATATTATCAAAATTATCGTTGCCAAAATTCGATCAATCGAAATCGAAATTCGATCGATTGAAAATTTCGATCGATCGAAATTTAAATTTAATCGTTCGAATTTGCCATGTGCTGGGCTGATAATATTTCTATTTTCGTCCCATAAGTCTTATTAATTGCCTCTATAAAATTGTATCGAAGGTGCTGGCAAATAGACTCAAGTGGGTAATGCACATTATTATATCCAGCAATCAAGGTGCTTTCATCCATGGTAGGCAGCTTACGGATTTGGTGGCGGTGGCTACTGAGACTATTCATTCGGCTCATGCGCAACGTCGGCCGGCTGTGATCTGGAAGGTGGAAATGGAGAAAGCATATGATCGGGTAAACTGGGAAAATCTTGATTACATGTTACGGAGGTTCGGTTTCAGTGCCACTTGGAGAAAATGGATGCGCGGTTGCTATACGTCTACGTGGTTCTCGGTTATGATAAATGATGCCTCGGCGGGGTATTTCAAGAGTTCTAGAGGCATCAGGCAAGGGGATCCATTATCCCCCCTCCTATTCAATATGGTTGGTGAGGCTTTATTCGGGCTGATCGGGCGTGCTAGGGAGTTGAACATGATCACTTGGATTCAGGTGGGTGAGCAGGGCAGGTTTATCTCTCACTTACAGTATGTCGATGATACTATATTATTTGGGAAGGCTGATGCATCGGAGCTTGGGCCATGGCGGATGTCTTATCGATTTATGAGGCCGTTTCGGGGCAGCAGGTCAACCACCATAAGTCGGCTGTTTCTGGGATCGGGGTGGAGGATGGCGTGCTGATGGACCTTGCTGTGTCAGTTGGTTGCGGTATCGAGGAGCTGCCCATTAGATATCTGGGGTTGCCACTTGGGATCAAACAACCCTCCATCCGCGATTGGCTTCCGGTGGTACAGAGGTTTGAGCAACGGTTAGCATCTTGGAAAGGTAAACTCTTGAGTACTGGGGGCAGGTTAATATTGGTCAAAGTAGTGTTGTCGTCGATCCCAGTTTTCTTCATGAGTATGTTTAAGTGTCTAGCTAAAATTCTTACTCGACTGGACCATATTCAGCGGTGTTTCCTATGGGAGGGGTCGGGGCTAAATCAGCGGTACCATTTGGTTAATTGGGATACGTGTCAGTTGCCCCTCGATTATGGTCGGTTGGGGGTCCGGAATCTAAAACTGACAAATTTGGCCATGCTAGGTAAGTGGATATGGAGAGTGGGTAGGGTGGAGGAGAGAAGCAATCTTTGGTGGGTGGTGTTGTTCGACAAATATGGCTTATCCCCGGGGGGCTGGGGTATTGCCCCCTCAACGCACAGGTGTACCTCGACATGGTGGAGAGGTATTTCTCGTTTGTGGCCTTTTCTATCTAAAGGAGTGCGATACAGTTGGGAGAGTGGTAGCCGGATAAGGTTTTGGGAGGATGATTAGTTGGATGCGGGTCCGCTTAAAGATGCTTACCCGGTCCTTTTCGGTCTGTCATTGAATCCGGAAGGTACGATTCGAGAGTTTGTCTCTATGACTGGTGGAAGTATGGTGTGGGATGTGCCTACTAGACGGCTTTCAGAGACTGCGAGGTGGGGAGTTATTTGGATATGCTAAGTAGGCTTCATGGGACGCAACAGAATTCCAGTCGGGTGGATCAGAGGGTATGGATCCTGCGGTTTGATGGGCATTTCAACGGTACGTTAAGTCTCTGTACCGTTGGTTGTCGTGGCGACCGTTGATCAGATTTGAAGGGAAATGGCCGTGGCGCGAATCTATTCCTTTGAAGGTCCACTTCTTTGTTTGGGCCCTGTGCAAGGACATGATCCTTACTAGGGAGCAGCTGGTACGAAGGGGTAAAGATGTCTCAACCTCGTGTGTGATGTGTTCTGATGGGTGGAGTCCGCTGCTCATCCTTTCCTCCACTGTAGTGCAGCTGCCAGGATTTGGAGTGTCTTTCTTGATTTCTTTAAAATCTCTTGGGCTATGCCTGAGTCCCTGTATGTGTTTTTGCTTAGCTGGGATGCGGTGGAAGTGGAGGGGGAGTCGAGGGCTGGCTGGAGAGCTACTGTTCTTTGGTGCATTTGGTGTGAGAGGAATCATAGAATTTTCGAAGAGAAGAAAAACCCTGTGGGTATGGTTATTAGGTCGGTGTCGGAGCTGGTGAGGTTTTGGGTCACGAGAGGTAGGGTCGGTGATAGTTTCCCCTCTTTCCTCTGGGACCCCGGTTAAGTGGGTTGGTCTTTTTTCTGTTTTATGGTGGCTTCTGTATATTTCTATTTTTACTTTGCTTGCTCCACGTCTTTCGTGGAGTGCTTTTTTCTTTGGTTAATGAGAGGTGTGGTTGTATTGTGTACAACGCCTTGCTGTTGTTTAATATAATCTTTCTTTACTGATAAAAAAAAAAAATGGAGGAGCTGTACCACAATGGGTTAGAAATGAATGCGTATAGTACATTGTTGGTACTCAGTATCAAAACTAAAGTTATAATTTTGAATATTAGTATGTAAAACTTTTTTAAATCCAAGAATGTCTATTTTTCCCTTCTAGAGACGTGAATACTTATTGTTAATTTAATTTAATTTAATTTATTTATTTAAAAGAAAAAAAGTATGCCATGGCTTAAGCGATTCGCTTAAGCGAAATGCAATCAAATCGCTTAGCATGACTTAAGAGATTTGACAACATTGCCGATGACTAACAAATACTATAGCATAAACATAGTTGACTAAAACTATACAACTATTAAGAAATCCCATAATTTACCACAGTATTCAGTCTATCTGTATTTTTGCCACAACTCACTAAAAACACATAATATTCACATGATCTTTGGGCCTTTTGGAAAGCTATTAATGGGCTTTTGAATGGTGCTATTTTTTGACATCTTGACTTTGCCACTAAAAATTGCTGAATCAGGAGTGACAAGATTGTTGGTGTGTTGCATGTTTATTGTGTTAGTGTGTGGATAATAGTAGTAGAATACATTGGATCTGTGGTAGTGCTTTATGACAAATCTGTGCATCCAACTCAACCAATTGGCAACGAGTGGAGTGGCCCAGGATATTATAAGCGGAGAGACGAGGCTATAATTTACCCGATGTGGGACTAAACTTTAACACACCCCTGCACGTGTTTGCGGGACTGAACCAAATCACGTGAACAACTGAACTGGGTGACGTGGAGTGGAGAAGGGCCTGCTCTGATGCCATGACAAATCTGTGCATCCAACTCAAACCAATTGGCAATGAGTGGAGGGGCCCAGGATGTTATAAGGGGACAGAAGGCTATAATTTACCTGATGTGGGACTAAACTTCAACACTTTATACAAAACTCTTTTTTGTAAGTAGTATGAATAGTAATAATGAAGGGTGTGAGACTATCTAATTTACAACTCTAATCTCTCTTCTTCTTCTCCATCCTATTACCAAGCCCTAATCTTACATCAAATCATAATTTCAATCTTTTATCTAAGATTAGATCATGTTATAAGATTGTCGACAAGAGATTGACAAATTATTGCCTCAAGTATTGAATGTGAATGCTCCCAAAAAATGTTTTTTTTATGGATTTTCAGGATTTCATCTGAATAAAAGTAATTTCCTTTTTTTGATTGATTTGCTTCTTCCTTTATAATGGCTGAAGATAGGATTTCTAAATTATGTCAAGGTTTGGTTCTGGTCCTTTAGTGTTAATTTGTTTTCTTAGTATTGACAATTTTTTTGATGTATATGGTTTGATAAATTTTGTCTATACAAGTTTCAAAAACTATGTTTTCTGTCTTGTGCTTCCTGTTAATCACTCTCTTATTTTGCACAGTAACGGAGATGAGTCTCATAGGAATCTTCCACTAGGGCATCAAGTTGTGGAATGTTTTAACACCATGAATCTCAAAAGTGGATGGGAAGCCGAGATGAGAAGTAGATTCTGCCATCAGGATTTGTTGAATCAAATATTTCACGAATCCATGATAGAAAATTGTGTTTGTTACAAGGCCTTCCATGAGCATCGGAGATGCTTTCCCCTTGATGCAGATCCATTGTTTCTTTCTCCTTTTTCGTAATAAACTAAGTTAATTAAAAAGAAAACGCATAGAGTGAATTATCCATCAGGAATATGTCCCTATTATTGAATGTTTGCGTGTGGGTGTGCGCTAATGTGTGTCCATTATCTGATGGCCAAGTAACTGACTATTTGCCTTAAATAGGTAGAGCTCTATGCAGACTATGAACCTCGAATGCTGCTTCCTTTTCTTCGCAGCAGTCAGCATTATACACTCGAGAAGGTTTGTAGTTGAACTTGTTTGTCTTGAGCCATAATTATTGTTCAACCTTTTGTTGTAAACTTGTAATGGAACACTGTTTTGGGTTTCAACTCTCAGGCATATGAAATTTGCATCAGAAGAGATCTTCTGAGAGAAGAAGTTTTCATCCTTGGAAGGATGGGAAATTCGAAACGTGCACTGTCTGTTATCATAAATAAGTTAGAGGATATAGAGGAGGTATGCTCATAACGTCATGTATTGTTAAATTTTAAATTAGGTCTTCCTTCTTGTTGAAGTTTTTTTTCTTATTCCAAGTGTCATTGAAATGCTTGTTGAAGTTGGGGATTGATCGATAAAGTGTTCCACCTATACGCAGGCCATAGAGTTTGTAACAATGCAGCATGATGATGAACTTTGGGAAGAGCTAATTAAACAGTGTCTTCGTAAACCTGAAATGGTACATTTGCTTACTTATTTTGTGCACTAAAGCATACATCTCTGTTTTTATGTCTACAGTTCATTTGTCATCTTTAATGTTGATCCGTGCTTATGAAAATGGACAGGTGGGTGTACTTTTGGAGCACACTGTTGGTAATCTAGATCCACTCTATATTGTAAATATGGTTCCAAATGGATTACAAATTCCCCGGTTAGTATGATAACACTTCATGTATGCTTGCTCTTCTCTTAGGTTCAGCGTGCCTGCCATCTTCCACTACATGTTTTTCTCTACTTGCATTGATGATAATGGGTGCACAGTGGATGTACACTTGGTACGGAATTTTTTTTTATCACAACCATCAATCTTCATGAATTTAGTTTAGTGAAGATAGCATGGCCTTTTGAATTAGCAAACTTTCTGCCTCATCACCACTTTCAACTTCTTCAGCCTCTATGACTCCATCACTTCATCCTTACATCAATATATAGGTTCTTCGTGTACGGATTGATCATCATTATGAGATTATTTATCCCTTGCTAAATTAATCCTTGTTTCAGATATTGCTTTGGGAACTTGAAGGATATAATGTCTCAGTTCATGACATCTAAATGGATTAAATTCACCTTGAGTTACCTGCAATTGTCGTGTTGGGATAACAATTTGGTCAATTCCTCCCTTGCTTTTGGGGGTCAACAATTTGACCAATTTATCCCTTTACCCCTAAACAAAATGAAATTGTTGAACGAAAAATGGAATTGTTGAACGAAAGAACTGGCATCTCCTTGAAGTTACTCGCTCCCATTAACTTGCATGACTGTTCCCAAGTCATTTTGGTCTGATGCCATACTTATGGCATGTTAATCATACCCCTTCATGTCTCTTGTTTAGGAAGACAACCTTCTCTATCCTTGCTCCAAATGAAGAAATATTTAATATTCCCCCCCGTGTATTCGGTTGTGTGGCCTTTGTCTCCAATACCGATCCTAATCAAACATAACTTGATAATCGATTACTTAAGTGCATGTGTTAGGGTTTTTTTGCTACTCAAAGGCATGTAAATGCTTCCATGCTAGTTTTGGCCATATGTTTGTCTCTAAAGATGATATATACAGTGAGTCTCTTCCTTTATATCCGTCTTTGGGTCGGTCTGTGGTTCACGGGGTTGATGTAAAGAAAAGAGTTGCTCAAACCCAACCAGGTCCAGTGTCACCTTTTGTCTCCCTAAATGTCTTCTAGGCAAGAACATAATTCAAATACGGATGAACAACCATGACCCAATACAAATGATGGACGTCCTACAGATGAAGACCAACAAAGACCTAATAAGGATGAAGGGCGCCCAAGACCTCAAATCTATATTCGTGGCCCAAGTAGAGTTGCTTTGCCACAGTTGATACCTTCCTGATTCTGACCATGGCTCAACCCCAGATTCAGGTAATGCCTCACCTTGTATTCCCTCCTCTAGTTTACCTTGTGATCTTGATCTTCCTATTTCTCAAAGGAAAGTTCGCCGTATGAGAGCATCTTCAACCACACTCTTTAAATTTAGCTGTTGGAGATGCTGATGTGGCTAAAATTTGAAGAGTGTCTTGGTGTTCTTCTCCAACTACGCTCTTCAAATTTTCATTGTTTTAATGCTCTTTTGTTATGTTATCATTTTTTAAGTTTAAAGGGTGAAAGAGGCTCTTCAAATCCATGTGGATTTGAAGAGCATGGTTGGAGGGTTTCTTTCGCAAATCTGCTCTTCAAAAGTAGCCATTGAAGTGATGACAAGGATTTGAATAGTGTCGTTGGAGATGCTCTTAAACATCACATTCAGCATATTTTGTCATACCAGGACTTATCTACTTCCTATGAAGCATTCTTCTCGTCTCTATCATCATTTAGGACACCATCGTGTGTGGAAGAAGCCCTAAATGATCCTAAGTGGAGGAAGGCAATGGAAGAAGAAATTTATGCCTTTAATAGAAATAATACTTGGGAGTTGGTTACTCCACTTGCAAAGTGTAAACCTGTGGAGTGTTGAACACTATCAAAGAAAGACTAGAGGGTTCGATTGAAAGGTATAAGGCACAATTGATTGCTAGTGGGTTTACACAAACTAAGGGTGGTTGATTATCATGAAGCAAAGGTTATGAGTTCGAATCCCACCCCTTATTGGCCACTCACAGGGATTTATCTCTACTGACCGCTACGTGTGATGTGTGGGTGTTGCACTAACCTGGGACTTAGGCGGGTGCTCTAAGAGGCCGGATACCCATTATACCCCAAAAAAAAAAAATCGCCTTTTGTTGTCTATTGCTGCCAACATGGATTGCGACCTTCAACAACTAATGTGAAAATGCCTTCTTGAATGGTGATTTGTAAGAAACTGTCTATGTGCATCTACCTCCTGATTTTACATGTAAAGGAGAATGGGTAAGTGTATGTCTATCAGAGAATTCAATCTATGGGTTGAAGCAGTCTCCATTCTCCAAGAGCTTGGTTTAATGAGCTAAGTTGCACTATAGCTGAGTTTGGCTTTATGAGAGGCATGCCAGATTATTCAGTTTTTTTTTTCAATAAGGTGTATACATGGACATACCATCCTTCTTGTATATGTAGATGATATTATCATTACAGGGGATGATAAGGACACCATAGGTCGATTGAAGTAGTATTTGTGTCGGAGGTTTGACATAAAAGACTTAGGAAATCTCCACTATTTCCTAGGTATTGAAGTTTCTCATCCAAGAAAGGGATTTGCATACCTCACTATGACACCTGACATTACGTTTGCAGTTGGAGTGGTCAGCTGGTCAGCCGTTACGTGCATAAGCCACAGAAATCACATTTGAGCATGTTGTACCGGATTCTAAGGTACTTGAAGTCATCTGCAAGGAAAGGAATCCTTTTTACTAATTGTGGGAATATTGATACACAACGATATTGATGCATATTGGGCTGGTTCACCTGAAGGCCGTCGATCTATAACAGGGTATTGCACCCTTGTTGGAGGAATTTTACTGATATGGAAGAGCAAGAAGCAAAATGAAGTAGGTGGATTGAGTGCTGAAACTTAATGTAGGGCAATGACACATACTGCATGTGGGTTAACCTGGTTAAAAGAATTCATGAAGGAACTTGGGTTCGTTGGCGTTAAAAGAGTTCATGAAGATGTTTTGTGATAACCAAGCCGGCATCTACATTGGTTCAAATCCTGTGTTTCATGAGCGTAGAAAAAACGTTGAGATTTTTTTTTTTTTGATAACCTGGGTATCCGGGCCTCTTAGAGCACCCGCCTAATCTCAGGGGCACATACGCACCCCAAATTCATCACATGCCAGGTCAGCACAGGATATAAATCCCTAGGGTGGCCTTAGGGGGGAGGGGATTCGAACTTAGGTCTCCTGCTTTTGGAAGCAGGTACCTGGCCAGCTCACCTAACCCCTTGAGGTTAAAACACATTGAAATTAACTGTCGTTTCATTATAGAAAATTTTGTCCAAAGACATTTATACTTTTTTTGTCAAGTCACCAGGTTAGCTTGTCGACATATTAACTAGGCTATTAGGAAAGCCATGGATCTTAGACATTTTGGGTTAGGCATGATAGACATCTATGCTCCAACTTGAGCTAGTGTATGATTGTATATTGCGTTTGTGTTTAACATAGGATAATGTTGTAGGAGTTCATAGTTATTATAATTATATTAAGTGCAATTTGGTCATGTAACTTTGCAACCTTGATAAAATTTACCCTTTTCTCTTCCTTTCTAACCCTTAATCTAAAATTATTGACATAAACCCAAACCCTTTGCATTTAATACCACTCACAATCAAACCAGATTTACTTCATATTTCATATGTTTTACACACACACACACACACACACACACACACACACACACATATATATATATATATATATATATATATATATATATATATATATATATATATATATATATATATATATGATACTTTTTCTTCTCACTGGCTTACTGTCCAATGCAAATAGACAAAAGGGGTAAAGTTAGGGATTTAAAGTTTTAGCATCCCACCCTCTCCTTTCTCACTTAAACCATGTCTTAAGTCGCAATTTTTTAAGCAAGTTGCCATTAAATCGCGATAGTTCGCAATTTATTTGAAAAGTCCATATTTTTTTAATGATTAAATCACCATTAAATGCGATTTTTTGAAAGAGTCAGACTTTTTGTCACTATGTTTTCAATCATGGAGTAAAGAACAAAATGCATGCGCAAATCAAATAGAGCAAGGGGTAAGATTAGATTTTGATTGAGGGAATCAAACTATGTCATGTTATTAAATGATCAGATTGCTGAGGTAATGACTGTAGGGTTATCTCATGACTGACCACAAGTCTAGTTTTCTCAAACAACATTTTGATGAACAAATTCAGCTTAAGAAGGAATCTTGGAGAGAAAAATAAATTTTGTATTATGTTTTACTGTAAACGGAATCTATTTTAATTACTGAGCACAGGGAGGTCAAAAGAAAAAAAGAGTTCATTCTTCCTGTTTTTCTGTTTACTACAGCCAAGAAAATTCGCAAAGGATACAACCAATAAGAGGAAAAACCACGCTGCAAGCACGAAGCAGTTCACCAACAAATTGTGTTGAAAGTTATAAATCTAATGAGATGTTATCACTTGACTAATGATTGATACAGAAAATGGGCCTATTTTTTGTATTCGACTATTAAGAAGGACAACCCCACTTCCCCAAGTGCCAAGTAATTCACCAACAGATTGAGCTGAAACCTATCAAATTCCATGAAAATTATAACTCGACTAATGTTTGAAATGGAACATTTGGTTGCATCTTATGATTGCACATTTTTTGGGCTCTCTTCTTCTATTTATCTTGGAAGTAACAAAAAAACCTAAGTCTAGAATCTGATTTTACAAGTCAACTTTATCGTCTTAAAACTTTATGGTCTGATTTGATTTTCATAACTCTTGCTATTGTATGTTATTTCATATTTTATTCCTCATTCGCACCGAGATCTTAGTGATACTTATTTCGGTTAGCCGCTGATCAACGCGGTATGAACATGGATCAAAATTTCGTCCGATACCGATATGTATCGGATGATACGTATCGGTATCGGAACTCACTGATACGGTACATTGAATGTACCGTATCGGTGGTTTCCCATACATTTACCGGACGATACATTCAATACATTCAATGTATCATCCGGTACCGTCCGGTACCGATACGTATCGGTTTTGGGCTCGGATGATACGTATCGGTTTTCCGAAATTTTAATCCTTGAGTATGAATTCCTTGTATATCTGTTCATACCCTTTCTTGATTTGTGTTTCTCCATAGGCTTAGGGATCGCCTTGTCAAAATCATCACTGATTATCGAACGGAAACTTCTCTTAGACACGGATGCAATGACATCCTCAAGGTATTATTCTATCTTTAATGAACTCATACTACCACTCTAACAACGATCTGCTTATGCTCAGAAAAATCTCTCTTGAATATTTTCTCAATTTTCATTGAAACCAACAGGCCGACTGTGTCAATCTGTTGGTCAAATACTATAAGGAGGCTCGGCATGCAGTTTATTTGGCCAGTGGAGAAGATGAAGTCCGTGTGAAGAGGAATGAAGGTAGGTCTAGCCATGCCTCGGAAAGAGCGGCAACCGTGAGAACAGTGGAGCTAAAATCTAAAACAAGAGGCGGTGGAAGGTGTTGCATCTGCTTCGATCCTTTCTCAATCCAAAATGTTTCTGTCATCATATTCTTTTGCTGTCATGCATACCACATCACCTGCCTCACGGACTCCTCCAGTTCTGTTGATGATAAGAGATGGCTTCAGTCCTCTTCTCGGGAGCATTCATTGGATTATGATGACGGTGATGATGATGATGATGATGACAGATCTGGTGCATCACGGATGCGTTGTATCTTATGTACTACAGCTACAGAATAAGCATGTGTGTGTATATGGGTGTGCGTTGTATGTGTCTTGTGTGGATGCATGCATCCAAAATGTGTTGTGTTTGCGTGCATTTGTGTGGAAATTTTGCGCCTTGGTTGGCATTGTTATATGTATTTTATCCATTTTTTTCTAAAAGCCCACATGTTCTCCGTAGGATTTTTATTTCCCAAGTACCTCTGTTCAAACAAGTTGAAGGTAAATAATAGGAGATACCCGTTCCAGGCGGTAATTTAGAACGTCTCAGTTTTTGGGATGCGTGCCACGAGGAGATGTTGCCATTTGATGGTGCGCCCATGATTTAAATATCTTTGGTGATAAAGATTTGGACAAAAAAAACATGTCTATACATGTCTATCATGTGATTGCACCCTTAAACTTAACAATCTTATACAACAAACTAGAATAATTTTACACATTATATATATATATATATATATATATATATATATATATATATATATATATATATATATATATATATAATGGTGTTTAATTTAATATTCTTAGCTCCTTTTCGACTCTATGTTAATACTCTGGTTTTTCATAAGTGTTCGTGAGATAGGCATGCCTTACTGAAAGAGGCAACACAGATAGATAGGCCTAGCGAAATGTATATTTTCGGCCTTATAATTTTGCTTATTTTCAAATATGGCTATATAGTTTCAAACCTTGCACAAAAGGCCAGCTTCAAGCCAAGTCTTTCACATCAGCAATCATATATCTTCTTCATATATAGATGCGAATTTCTTTTGATATGAGATATGAGATATGAGATTGCTCCTCTTGTATTAAAATTTTTTGTACTCTGTTTTTTTTGTATCAGTACAGATCATACTGTAAGCTGCAACACAAGAGCACTAGTAAGATAGTATTTTTTTCTGTAATTTCTTTATATCAGTACAGCCTATCGCTACCATAAGGTAGCGTATCGCTACCTTAAGATAGTGGCGCTAACATAAAGTAGCGATACGCTACCTTTAAGTTAGCGCCGCTAACATAAAGTAGCGGTACGCTATCTTAAGTTAGCGCCACTGACTTAAGGTATCGTATCGCTACCTTAAGATAGCGCCGCTAACTTAAAATAGCGATACGCTACCTTATGATAGCGGCCACTAATTTAGGATAGCGGCGCTACCTTAAGATAGCGTCCCGCTACCTTATATTATCGTCCCGCTACCTTATGTTAGTGTCGCTATGAAGAAATTAGTTTGATAATTTAATATTTCATTATTTTTTATATTTTAGGATGAAATGGATGTTTTCGTACTTCATCATTTTGATGGTGTCCGGATCGGTGATAATACTTACAACGGTGGACATCGAAAGATTGTCGTTAGAGAGAAGATATCATTTGATCAATTTAAGCAGAAAATATACAATGTCTGTAGGACTCGACCGGAAGAACATTTAATTACACTATCTATTTCTTTGCGCATGGAAAGGAGTTAGTGTTTGTCGAATTGTCCGATTCCGATGATCTTGCGAACTTATTTAAAGCATATCGTATTATTGATGGTGTGATAAATATTTATATCGAAAAATCATTAGCAACTTATATGACTGAAATTTTATCATCTGTTGAAGCATTTCAACTGTTCCAGCAGGAAACAAACGAAGATGATAAGGAAATTGAGGAAAACGTCAGATTAAGAGATGATGATAGTGTAGAATCTGAACATTCGATTGAAAATCAAAGAATACGGTTTGAAGAGGAGAACTTCGATGCACCGATGATAGTCGATGATGATAGAAATATAAATATAGGATTTCGCTCCTACTGTGGGCTTCTGGAACAACATTTTTCAGACATTCGAATGAGAAAAGACGATGAAGATGAAGGATATTATCCTTAAATGAATCTGATGCATGATGCATCTCAACTTAACTTCGAATCAATAAATAATACATATGACTAGAATCAGTGGAAACGTTTTTAAGAGGCTTTAGTCTATATCAATGGCTTTCCGAACCAATAGCTTTGGAGCAAACGATCATCGAGCTTTCAACAGAACAGTCTCTCGCACCTCCAACATTCTCACCTCGGCCAACCTCAATCGAAACAATTGCATTTCAACCAAACGTACCTCGACATATTCAATTTCAATCACGTAATAATCATCCAGTCGATGACGGTGATAGTGATCCTAAAAATAATGAAGCACTGTCGTCGCCCACTTTGCGTGTTGATACTAATAGGAAAATTGATGAACCTCTGGTGGATGATGATTATAATCTTAATCACTCAGAGGGCGAGTATATGGATTCAGATGATGAAGAACTTTATGAATGGGGGCCATTAACCGTTGGTTAGACATTCAGAAATAAAAAATCTTTTCAAGAAATTCTTAAAGAGTTTGCAATGACAAATAATTTTCAAATTAAATCAATAAAAATTAGTCATCTTCAAGTTACGGCGAGGTGTGTTGAAGTTGAGTGTGTTTGGAGAATACATGCATCAAAATTGGTCGGTGTCGACACGTTTGTCGTGAAGACTTTCCGTCAGAAACATACACATAGAATGTCAGCTTTCGGAATAGGACATCGCTAGTGTACGACATCGTGGATAGCTTCCTTCGTGAGGGATAAGTTGTTAAAAGGCTTTGACGAGAGCCTTGCTTCAATAATTTTTTATATTGAGAAAAAATATGGTGTAATAATAAGCTACTGGAAAGCATAGAGAGGAAAAGAAATGACGTTGAATGATATCCGAGTTAGCTGGAAGGAGCAATTTAAGATGTTACCGTCCTATGTTGCTGAATTATAGAGAGTTGATCAAGACGTACAGACTGAATTGTGTCGCGAGCCTGATAATGCCTTTTAGAGGTTCTTCGTAGCATTTGGACCTTACATTAGGAGCTTTCGTAATATTTTACAAAGAATAATTGCGATAGATGAAACACATTTGTGCGATCGATATAAATGAGTGTTGTTAATAGTTACGAGGATGGACGGGAATAGACATTTATTCCTTATAGCGTTGGCATTGTACCCAAAGAAAATGAAGATCATTGGACATGATTTCTTGATCTATTAGGGAGACACGTAATTGGGGACTTTCAAGAGCAGTTTACATTGATATCAGACAGGCAGAAGGGGTTGATGGAAGCTGTGCATAATATTTTTCCTAACGCCTTTCACAACTATTGTATGCGACACCTAGCTTTGAATATTTTTGATACATATAAGGATACAATCTCCCGATCGCTGTTCTGGGTTGCTGCCCGTGCATTCTCGGAGGTAAAATTTAAAAGAATTTTACGAAAAATAGAAGACGAGGCCCCCTCGGAATGTACAATATGGATTCAAGAAGCCGGTGACCATTTCTGAGCGCACGCATATTTTTCAGGAAAGTGTTATAGTATGCTGACAATAAATATATAGTAGAAAGTATTAATAGTGTGTTGAAGATAGCAAGAGAGGAACCGATCGTGACAATGCTAGAAACCATTCGCATGAAAGTAGCTGAATTCTACCTTCGGCGTCAGGAGGAAGAAAATAAAATGACACACGTGTTGACACCGATGGCGGAAGAGCACCTAACACGAAACTCAGGGTGGGCCCATCGAAAGAACGTTGTTCCCTATGATCGCGATACATTTCAAGTTAAACAGAGCCAATACACTCACAGTGTCGATCTAGAGAAACAAACATACACATGCAGACGTTGGGTTATCCTTGGATTACCATGTTCGTATGCGATCGCTACATTATCAAGCAGGAACATGGACAAAAAGATTCCTCAATTTTGTGAGCATTGGTTTATCAGTGCCTTATTTAGGGAAACTTACAAAGAATACTTTGTTCCGACCGTTGATAAGCGCCAATGGACCGTTCTAAGGGAAGATATCGAAGTTTTGCCTCCCCACAGGATACGTCAAGTCGATCGCTCGAAGAAAAGAGGGATAAGATCTAAAGGCAAAGTTCGACCACTACGGTGTAAAAATTGTAATGAATACGGATATAACTGCCGCTCATGTAAATTTGTTAGAATATGAAACCTATTTCATAGTGTAATTTGTAAAAATGATATTAGATCGAATATTTCTTGAACTTGTCAAATTTTTTTAAATTTTTTGAATTTTTAATCTTGGAAAATTATAATCAAAACCCGAATTGGTGACTATGAACTTGCAATCTATCATTGAACTTATCTCAGCCCAATGAAACATGTCGATAATTAGAGGTGTAAGATCATTTAAACGGTTAGGAGAGTCCGGTTCCCAATTTAAATTAGGATGGTGCTCAAAATGGTGTTTAAATGATCTTCCACCATTAAAATTAGAATTTTTATCTCACACCATTGAAGCGTGATTTATTATTATGTGTTGTGGCATCAGGTGCAGGGTTGGCATCAGGTGCAAGGGTAAAAATGCGTCGGGTATGAGTGAGTTAAGTGGATCCGATTAAAAAATAAGGCCATACCGGGTCGAGCGTATTAATAATCGGGCTGAGTATGGGCTAGTTTCAAGAGTCCCGATTATAACTCGCCATTTTAAAACCCGGCCTGACGCAACCCAACCCATTGAGACCCCTACGGTGATGGGTTAACCTAACTTTCATGGTATCAACAAGCGTTGTGGCATCAAGTGTAAGGTTGGCATCAGGTTTACTGAGTTAGATCGAAATTTAAAAAAAAAACTAAAAAAAAAATTAATCTCTAAACAAAAATTTACATAGAATTTAAATAATAAAAATTTATACAGAATTTACACAAAAATATATAAATGAAAGAAAAATAACTACTCAGTCGCCTTTTTAAATGTGCACAAGGAATGTTCGATTTCGGCTCGAAATTGCTGCATATTTTTCTCGTCGAAATCTAGTTCCCGCCATTCGGAAAAATACTCAATATATTTGAATACAAAAATACCACAGTCCCAACCGTTGTGTTGGCGGGAAAGATCGACACCGTCCATCACCGTTAGCTGCCACAGTTGATCGAGAGCAGAATTCAATCTGACAGTGTAAAGAAGTCACGGCAGGTGATGCAACAAACTTTCTTTGTGCGATTCGAATTTCCTTGAACACTCTGGGTTGGCCGGGTCTATCAGCTTGACATCGCAGTTCATTAGAGACACAATAGCCAATGCCCAATATTGATCTCTCTGGCTATGCATTGGAAAATAAATTTGTGTGTAATCGGAGATCTAATTAGTACTGTATTTATTAAGAAATATGAAAAGTATTAATATAATCTAAAAAAGAACTTACCGTCCAACAATCGACAACCTTTATACCATGTGTCGTATTCTTAAACAGGACTTTAAGCGGTTTGCACTGGTGACGAACATTCCACCTGTCACAGTACAACTCCCATTTATCAACGTCGTTGAGTGGCTCTAGATTTTTATCAGTCACAAATTTATTAAATTTTGAGTGGTCCGCCATTTCCGTAAATATATAGTCATTTTTACTCTCTAAGATTTTAAAGTATGTGTCCATCACTTCATTGTCAAGCCACCCCCTTCCTTTGAGGACCCTTAAATTCTCTACGATGACGTCGACACCAAAGATAGCATTGACAAGCGCAGGATCGTCTTCTGCAGGTTGGTTCCACATACTGCACATAAATTTATGTTCCATGGACTGTGGCACTTCTTTGCTTTCAACGACGACTAATCGTTGCCGTTTTGCACCTTCTTTTCCAGTTGGCGTCTTTCTTTTCTTTCGTGCTCGCAACTCGTACCCCGTGCCCTTTTTTTCTAAGTCGACTTTACTCTTTGAAGCAGACATCTTCACTAGTAGTGATTTAAGAAATGTCGGCTAAGACTTGTAAGTAGGCTGGGTTACTGGAGGCTCAATCACATTGTCGATTGGCGGTTGGAGTGTAGTGGGAAGAGAGGAGGAAGGCTTGGGTGGAGACGATTGAGGGAAAATGGGTTCAGAGGAAGAAGGCTATGGTGCAGAGGTTTGAGTGGTAGAAGGCTTAGGTAAAGAGGGCTCAGAAGGTTCGGGTGCAGAGGTTTGGGTGGTAGGAGGCTTAGGTAAAGATGGCTCAGAAGGCTTGGGTGTAGAGGTTTGAGTGGTAGAAGGCTTAGGTAAAGAGGGTTCAGAAGGTTTGGGTGCAAAGGTTTGAGTGGTAGAAGGCTTAGGTAAAGAGGGCTCACGAGGTTGAGAGGGAGGGACTTGGGGGTAACAAAAGTATCAAAGAGTACTGAAGATAACACATCATCCTATAAAGTTACAAAAAAAAGAAGTTAAATTAGTTTATTCATCATAATCGCTATCATACCGCTATCTTAGGATAGCGGATTGCTATTTTAAATTAGCGTTTTGCTATCTTATGATAGCGTTCCGCTATCTTAGGATAGCGAAATGTTATCCTAAAACAGCGGATAGCTATTTTAAGATAGCGGATGGCTACCTTAAGTAACTAAAAATGATATAAAAAAATTATATATTTTATTTTTTAAGATAGTTATTTTAAGTAAAAATAATAATATAAAATGATAGCTATTTTTAATAATCTTTATAAAATGATAGCTTTACGGTTATTAGTGTTAATAATTTAAAAAAATGATGTAAAAAAAAATAAAAAAATTATATACCTTTGATAAATGAGATTTTACTGCTTCAAGATCGTTCTTCATAACAGTATTTACGCCATTCAAGTAAGCTACTTGATCTTCTAAAGACCCTACTTTCACTTCTAATATTTTTTTTTCTCTTTCGAGCTGTTCAATAGTTATCGCCTGTCCTTTTAAAATAGTAAAGGCGCGATTGAAATCGCCTTTCATTTCTTTAACTTGCATTCGGAGAGACAAACACACTTTACGAAGCTCTGTTATTTCGTTTATAAGTTAGGGATGTCTAGTAGGCTGTTCTCTTATTGGCTGCTTCATACTTTCCGGTTCTTTCCCCTTTGATTTCGCTTGGTGACGTAGAACGACCTCGTAATCGTCGTTATCGTCACTGTTATCATCGTTATCGTCATCATCCTCATCCTTATCGTAAACATCATGAATCTTTTTCACTCCTTTTTGGTCGGGTGTTTTTGTTCTTTTTTCCATTCTCTTTCCATATCTCTTTGCCTGAAGAATAGTCGAATTGATTGATATTGTAATTTGTGTTTTTCAACATCGAGGTTGACGATGATCGGAGAGTTAAGAATTTTTTCTCGGTAATAATTTGGAGTACGACTGAATTTCATTGCTTCCCATTTCAACAGCCTCGGAAAGGAACTTTTCAGCTCAATACGAGCGGGGTAGACTTCTGGAAAGTGCTCCAACGCCCAAATCTGTAAGGCGATAGTATACCCATAGATGTTATATTGCCTTTTTGGATTTACTTTTGCCGCTTCTCTTCTGCCTATCGCTTTACATATGCAGTTAACTAAATTTTTGTATACTACCAAACCCCACGGATATTCGTTGAATTCTTCGAGGTTATCAATTAAATCCAAGTATTTACTATCCACTACCTGGTATGTATCCGGAAGTAAAAACGAGCATACGAGAAACAACAACGATAATTTTAAAAATTTATCGTTGGAAAGATCGGCACTATTAACAATTTCTTCAATAAGAGACCTTTTAGCTAGCTGTCCCTGAAAGAATTTGTATCGAATGGTTTCTGCCTCTCCTATAGCCACATGCTTAGTCTCAGAACCTTTTAACATATTAAGGCCTAAAATTAATGATATATCGACCTCTTTCAGAATTACTTTGGTATTCTTTACCTTAAATATGTTATCTTTAACCCAGAAGCTCAATATCGCGTCAACGAAGTCTCCAATAAACTAAATTCTTTGTAATATTAAATAGATAATCGAAAATTGATTCATTTAATATCTTCTTCCTCTCTTCGTTACAATGCATGCAAAATTTTTTAACACTAACTCCTAAACATTTCTCGTAGGCCTTTAATTGCTTAGACATCTTAGAATGAGAGAGTGGTAACTACATAGATCATAAAAATAATTAAGTAATTAAAAAAATAATTTTAAAAATCTATTGCTTCTTACTGCTATCTTAGAGTAGCGTTCCGCTATCTTGGCGTAGCGGACCGCCAACTTAGAATAGCGTTCCGCTATCTTAGCGGACCGCCATCTTAGAGTAGCGTTCTGCTATCTTAGCGTAGCGGACCGCCATCTTAGAGTAGCATTCCGCTACCCTAAGATGGCGGTCCGCTAAGCTAAGATAGCGGTAACGTAGTGAACTAGGATAAAATGAAAGTGGGGAATAAAATTTTCTTAAAAAGTAAAAAAAAAATTACTTGAAAAAAAATTACCTCTTTGTCACCGCTTCATTGTCGTTGCCGCTCTCTCAGTAATTACAGCAGTAATTGCGAAAAGTGAAAAGTCAAAGGTTGGTAACTGTTTAAAAATGAAAAGACTTTTAAAACACAAAGGTACTTGAGACATTTTCAATGTCGGTGCTGATGTGGAAAGGGCTTGGCTTGGAGCTAGCCTTTTGCGCAAGGTTTAAAACTACAGGGCCGCTTTTGCAAATAAGCGAAATTATAGGGCCAAAAGTGCAAATTTCCCATAGGCCTATTATAGTCGTAGGGAACCTATATATATATATATATATATATATATAGAGCTGGTTAGGTCCTCCAATGTTGGACGGTGACCGTCCTTCAAGATCCACGTGGCACCCAAAGCACTTTTTGGGTGCCACGTGGAGCACAGGTGGATAATTTAGATTAATATTAAAAAAATAAAATTCAAATTTTATTTTTTAAACCCATAAGTCAAAGTTTGACGATTTTTATTGGTCCACATTTCACAGTTCAAAAAATACACGGTGGAGATGAGTTTTTAATTTTTTTTTCCAAAGATGATCTAAGCAATGTGCCCAAGGTCTATATGGTATCGAACAAATATTTTGGGTGCCACGTGGAAGGTTCGAGGACAGTGACCGTCCTCCCATGGAGGACATATCCCTTTTCCATATATATATATATATATATATATATATATATATATGGAGCCAGTTAGGTCCTCTAATGGAGGATGGTGATTGTCCTCCAAGATACACGTGGCATTCAAAACATAATTTGGGTGACATGTGGAGTGCATTGTTTAGATCAATTTTAAAAAATAATGATTTAAAATCTATATTTTTAAAACACAAGTCAAACTTGGACTAGTTTCAACGATCTAAATTTTATTGCTAAAAAAATAATTTCAAAAAAATATATTTAAAGCACAAGTCAGACTAGGAAAAAGGTTCCGTCCTCCAGTGGAGGACGGTGAGCGTCCTCCAAGATCCTACATAGAGCTTCATATGACATCAAAATAGTTGGAGGATGGTGAGTGTCCTCTAAGATCCTACATGGAGCTCCAGGTGGCACTTGTAACACTATTTTGATGCCACATTGAGCACAAGTGCATTGCATAGATCATTTTTGAAAAAAATAATTTGAAAACCCATCTTTGCCATGTATTTCTTTAGCAATAAAAATTGAACCGTAGAAACAAGTCCAAGTTTGACTTGTGCTTTTAAAAATAATTTTTTGTAACTTGATCTAAGAAACACACTCGCAATCCATGTGGCACCTAAAATGTGTTTTGAATGTCACGTGGAGCTTCATGTGTATCTTGGAGGATGTTCACCGTCTTCCATTGGAGAACCTAACCGTATATATATATATATAGGGAAAATTTCAAAATAACCCTTGAACTTTCACCCCGTCATTAATAACGCACTTAAACTATTGATAATATCAAATAAGCATCCAAAGTACACTTAAGTTCATCAACTAAATCCCTACAGTCACCTTCTGTTAATGGTTGAATGAAAAAAGCTAAGTTGGCATACAACTCAACAAAATTGCATGCGTGGCACTCAACGTGGCGAAGACTTAGCTGCCAACACTGTTGAGGTGACTTGTAATTAATATTCCCTTAAAAAATAGTTAGAGAGAGAGGGGATTTAGAAACATCCGCTGGATCGGTTCTTTTTCATCTCGCTTGGTCTTCTTCTCCGGTGATTAGGGCTTCCAAATCAATCTGCAGATTATTTCGCGGTCTCTAATTTGAAATCAGGATGGTGGAAATGGTTTGAACCCATTCGAGGTTCCTATCTACTGTAAGTCCTCTAAGATTAGGGTTTTATGATATGATTTTCTTAGTGTCTGTAAGGAGTTTTATGCTAGGATTTTCTGTTAGGGTTCATATCTACGATTTCCTCTTTCTTTTTATTAGGTTTCTGCTACGGTTCATGGGGATTAGCCCCTCTTGTGAGTGAGATTGTACTAAAAATGCTAAAACTTTTTGGGGCATAACAGAGGCAATGCTGAATTAGGGTTTAATAGCAGAGATAATGGATGATTTTGAGATATAAAAGAGAAATAAATAATATAAAACTTTGTTGCATAACAGAGGGATAATATATATATATATATATATATATATATATATATATATATATATATATATATATATATATATATATATTGCAGGTTATTTGAAATGTCTTAAAAAAACTGAAAGAATAATGGTTGGATATAACTAAGCTAGCAATTTAAAGAGAATGAGATGCATGTTCCATGGTTCTGCTACCTAATGCTCTCTGAAAATTAACATGGTTTTGCTCTGAGTTTGCACATCTCTAGGGAATGAAATAAAACTCCCAATTACATTGCACATGTAGATCATGACAAGAAAGAAGTTAACTTTTAGAGTTGGTTTTTGGTGTTTGTTTTTTAATGGAAAGGTGAGGCCCCACCAACTTCATAGGTAGAAACTCTTTGGGCCATATCGAGGGGTATAACAGAGGGGTGTATATATATATATATATATATATATATATATATATATATATATATATATATATATATATATATATATATATATATAATGCATGTCTATGAAGATTAGCCCATTTTGTTCTTTAGATTAGCTAAGGTCTTAGTGATGTTTATCTATTTGCACTATCAAGAGATTTCATCTATCTAGTTACTTGATAGTATGTTCTAGTTTTGTTAGGTTTATAGCTTGTCAAAATATCTCCATAAATTATGTCCAAACACAACCTTTATACCATGTGTTTGAATAATTGATCTAATGTATTGTACTTTTTGGAAACATATAATTGCTCATCTATTGTAATTTTTGAAAAAATATTTATGCATAATTGTTGTTACTATACAGATTCAGGTTCGGATTATTACACAATAAGATTATACTATGGTGGCCATTTTGTGAGTAGACATGAGAGAAGATATATTGGGACATCATAACCTTTTTTTAATACTATCACACAGATGAGATGTCCCTCCTAGAGTTGACAAATATGGCTAAAGAGGCAAGTCATAGAAGGGAATGTCAATTATATATGAGAGTGAAAGGAAATTTTTCTTTGATGCAAACAGATTTGGACATACTTCAGTTGGACAGTGCAGTTGACTCCAAGAGGGTGGTTGATGCCTATATTGTATCCAACTTAGTAAGAGAAGTGACCACTCAAGAAAGTCAAGTTTGGATGAGGAAACATAAGAGTATAATTAGAATTCAGAGTACAGTTAAAAATAGTATGGTTACGAGAGGACGATCCAAAGGAAGGGAGAAAATTAATGTGATGGAGGATGATGATAACACGAGTATGCCAACGAAAAGTATCCCGCCCACTTTTTCAAGAACTCAGAGTACAATTAGTAATATGGTTACGAGAGGACGGTCCGAAGGAAAAGAGAAAATAAATGTGATGGAGGATGATGATGACACAGATGACTATGTTCTGGACTTCAGTTCTTCCGATGATGAGGATGAGCTGAATGATAGCGACTATTTACAATCCGATGATGATGTATTATTTGATGCACATGTGGATGAGAAAGTAGATGTCTACAAGGATGATAAAGTTGTATCTCTAGCTGGTGATGATGATTAAGGTTTTTCAGAAGAGGAACTGAGGAGCATAGCAAGTGACTCTGATGATGAGGACCTTCCTAAACATCCCAAGTATTGTAATTTAACGAGAAAACGGACATGGATAATCCCACATTTTGTATTGGGATGGAGTTCAAGACTTTCGAGGTCTTCAGAAATGCAGTGAACTAGTATGCAATCAAGTTGGGAAAAGAGATTAAGTTTGTGAAGAGTGAGAGAGAGAAGATATGGTTCGTGTGTAAGGAAGGATGCCCTTGGGTGATATATGTCTCGTATATCCCAAACGATGTCATATATAGAGTGAAGACATATAGAGATTTGCATACATGTAGCATGTCCTTTGATATCCCGTGGGTGAGCACGAAGTGGATATTGAACAAGTATGCCAAAAGGATTAGACTTAATCCTACGTGGTTAGTTACTTTGTTAGTAGAGACCATTGAGTTTGAGAGGAATGTCAAAATGAATGTACAAAGGGTTTATAGGGCTAAGAAAATGGCCTTACAGATGATTGAGGGCACAATATTTGCCCAATTCAAGTTACAATGGGGTTACATACAAGAGTTGAGAGACACCAATGCTGGTTCTACTTTTAAGGTTCAAGTAAAACCTGTTAATAGGTTAGAGAGAGTTGTAAAGTTTAAGAGGTTTTATGTGTGTTGGGGGAAGGATCAAAATTTCGGCCAAAATGATTGAAATTTCGGTCGAAATTATTGATTTTGGTCCCCACCGAAAAGATAATTTGGACCGAAATTTTGGTCATTTTTGTATGGGACCCAAAATTTTGACGAAATTTTGGCAAAAATTTTGATTTTCGGTAGAAATTTCGGTCCCCTCTAAAACCGAAATGATACCCGAAATTTTGATCCTTGGTTGGGGGGATTGGAAAGGGGGTTTATAGAGGGATGTAACACATTGAAAAGATGAACAAAAATGTACAATCATGGATTTCGAGGTGGTGTGGAGATGAGAAGTTCAAAGTGGTTGGGCCACGGGGGGACAATATAGGATTGACCTGGTCCAGAGGACTTGTGGTTGTAGGAGATGAGATATTTCAGGGCTGCCATGTCTCCATGCTGTGTCGGTCATCAAGTTCTTGAGTAAAGATTCTCTAGACTACGTAAATGACATGTACTCAGTTGCAATATTTTTGAGGTGTTATAGTAATCTGCTGAATCCAATTAATGGGAGAGACTTATGGTCTGTCACTTGGGACCCTGTAATGTTGCCTCTGGATGTAAAGAAAAGGCCTAGGAGGCCTAACAAAGCAAGACGCTGGGAACTTGATGAACCAACAGATCCATCAAAAATATCAAAGAGGGGTGCAATGATGAGATGCACCAACTGTCAAAAGTTGGAGCATAACAAGAGGTGGTGCAAGAAGGCTAAGATAAAGAAGGTTCTTATTTTATATATTTTTTTGCATATACATTCATCTTGTTATTTTGTATTTCTTAGAATTCACATGTTATTGTGTGATATTGCAGCAAAGTAATGATGGAACAACAACATTGCAACAAAGTAACGATGAAACAATGACATCTACTCCACGTATGACAAAATTTCCAATATTAAGAAAAGCTTAGGTCAATGTGAACTCATTTATTTTTTTGCTCAATCCTCTATCATAAGAACTTTATTATAATCAACCATTAATCATCATTTGTGTAAAGCTCACTTGTTCTATCTATCTACGCAGGTGAAAAAATCACAAGGCAGTATTCGAATAGTGATATCTCCTCAGTGATCTTGAGACAAAGAATATGAGATGTTATACTTTTTGAATTTTTTGGTTAATGTATATGATAAATGTGTTTGGTTGAAAAGTGAATATGAGATAAAGATTACTCTTTTTTGGTTTTTGGTTATGATATGTAACAAAGAAGAACAATACAGTGATCCGTTTTGGTAAATATGGGATGTATTTATGAATATGTGGGTGGATGTATATGGTCCGTTTTGGGATGTATTTATGAACATGTGGGTGGATGTATATGGTCCGTTTTGGTAAATATATATTATCCTTTTATTATGAACATTGGTTTCATTTTTGTGATCACAAGTGGAAGCACCGATTGGGTATGAATACTTTGTTCTTGTTAATATGAGTTTCAATACATTAATTACAGCGGAGGACTTAGAACATGAATAATTATAGGTGGATGCTATGATTGTGTATAAATACTTTACCCTTGTTAACATGGGTTTCAATACAAAGATCACAGGTGGATGTTAGGAATGTGAGGATTTAGCACATGGATTACATCTCTTTCACAGGTGGTCATTGATGGTGTATGAAAGGTGGCTTCAGACCAAAATTCACGTACCTTTTGAATGCTTGTGACCAAAATCCTTAGCTGATTATTGAAGCATATAAGCTTTTTCCCATGACTTACAGTATTGCATGGGCTATAACATTGTAACATTTAGTTGTGGATTGTGTTTACTTTTTTGTGATTTGTGATCAAAACATGAACAATTTGTAGTATTTTCGAAGATCTTTTGGTGCATGTTTATAGTTTTGTGTTGTTAAGTGTAATCATATGTTGAAGAGTGATGACTTTGTAGCCTGTTACCTATGATGTTTTTCCTGTTGTGTAGCAAAGTATAATTGAGGTATCTCAAGTTTTCAACCATGGATAAATCTAAAGTGAAAATTAATAATGAATATCATAAACTTGAATTAAAAAGTGGTGATATGATCAGATGATGGTTCTAGAACATGGATTACATCTCATTCACAAGTGAGGACTTAGAACATGATTGATCACAGGTGGATGTTATGATTGTGTATGAATACTTTGTTCTTGTTAACATGAGTTTCAATGCAGTGATCACAGGTGGGCATTGAATTATATCTTAGACTTTCTGAATTATAGCTTATTCTTGTTAAAAAAAAATGGTTAGAGTCTCCGAAGAACAAGTGAAGAACCAGAGGTTATTGCTAAGAACCAACTTTACAAATTGAACCACCTTTGCGAAGTTCACAAATTGAATCATCATTTGTGTAAAGCAGCGAAGAACTAACTTTGCAGGTATGACATTTAATCATAGCTTATTGTAGGTACATATAAGACAAATAACAAATTTTCCATTAAAGCAAAAAAAATATGGATGTATGAATTACATTTCAACATATAGACAACAGGGATGACATCTAGAAATTCATAATCCCCCATTCACCCAACAATCCATAATTTCCCTAATCCCTAAACAAAACGGAACATATATGCCTAAATCCCTAATCCACCCATACAATCTTCAAACCATAAATTTCTTGAACCACAAATATACAAAAAAAATTCAGCTGAGAAACTTTAAAACCCATAACTTATACTCTGTACGCTTCCTCATTTTGGCGTCCATCTCGAAATTATTATACCTCTGAAGGAGCCCCGGAATAATTTGGGCGGCCCTCTCGCACATATCAGGGATCAACCCAGCCGAAGTCTCTGCACACTGTTTTGGCATAGCTCACGAATCTTCTCCCCGAGTTTGCAGATGTCCATGATGTCCAAATCTGCTGCAGATTTCTGCAAACACCACATGAGTCCTCTGCGCTGAACTTCGTTTTCTCCGCCACACTTTTCATCTTCTTTGTTTACAAACCCTAACTTTGTCTTTTCTTCCCAGAACTTCATCCTCTGCGCTGAAAAAATGTCTAGTTTATAACTTACAAAATCACGTGAGGCTCACGTGTGGAGAGAGAAGAAAGACTCATGGTTCATTTGAATATTTCTTTCATTTTCTTTTTTCAAACTGTTTTGAGTATTAATTACAAGTCACTTCAACAGTGTTAACAGTTAAGTCTTTGCTACGTTGGGTACTACGCATGCAATTTTACTGAGCTGTATGCCAACTCAGCTTTTTCTGTTCAACCAATAACGGAAGGTGACGGTGGGAGTTTAGTTGATGAACTTAAGTGTACGTTGGGTGCCTATTTGATTTATCAGTAGTTTAGGTGCGTTATTGATGACGAGGTGAAAGTTCAGGATTATTTTGAAATTTTCCCATATATACATATACACACACATACAAATATGATGACATTTTATGAAAATATCCTTAGGTTATACCGTTGAGTTGCTCAGCAGGAGGGGGCCAACTCAAATTACAGATACTTTGGCTTTAGTTCTTCCCGATCTATGCGGGCTACCTATGATCTAGCCCATCATACATACCAGGCAAAGCTAGAGCGCCTAAAAAACTCAGTTGTTTCAGGTTGGGCAGGGTCAGGTCATTGGGCCATCCTGCTCCATTGACAGCCCTACTCATCACGCCTCATTACGGCAAGCTCCCATTCCCCCTCCCCCACACACACCACAAGCGCCTTATATAGCTGTTGATTGGAAAATTTTGAAAATAGCCCCTGAACTTTCACCTAGTCATCAATAATGCACTTAAACTATTGCTCCTATCTAATAGACACCCAAAGTACACATAAGTTCATCAACTAAACCCCTATCGCCAACTTCCGTTAATATGTGAACGAAAAATGCTGAGTTAGCATCCAACAAATAGTGTGCGTGGCATGCCAATGTAGTGAGGACTTAGCAGGCACGACTGTTGATTTGGGGTGCTGTATGCCACGTTAGCGTGTGTGGCATGCCAACATGGCGAGGACATGTCAAATCAACGATATCGCATTTGCTAAGTCCTCACCACGTTGGCATGCCACGCATGCTATTTTGGAGTGTTGTATGTCAACTCAGCATCTTCCGTTAGCATATTAATGGGCTGTAACGGAATGGGTTTAGTTGATGAACTTATGTGTACTTTGGGTGCCTGTTAGATAGGAGCAATAGTTTAAGTGCGTTATTGATAATAGGGTTAAAGTTCAAGGATTATTTTGAAAATTTCCCTCATTGATCTTTATATAACTTTTGTAAAGTTCTTCCCTACTTAGTTGTTAGTCTTGCTATTTATTTATAGAGTACGAAATTTTGCAATGGAAGATTCGGTCATCTACTGATGGTTTCATCAATAAAACTATTGACCATTGACTTGACTCAGATGATGGAGATTGTTTTTCATCCCAATCTTTCACACAACAGATTTTGAGACTATGGCCTAAACATCAGATGGTCAAATGTTGATTTCACGTGATACACATCTCCATAGTGACAATGGTCATGGCGTACTATGAGAAGAGTTCTCATGTCACTTTTGGGGATATGTTTCATATGGAATCAACATTTGACCTTGTCTGATAGGGGCCATGATCCCAAGGTATATTGTGTGAAAGATTGGGGCTAAAATGATATCAACCAATCTAATTCAGAGCAATTAACGGAGGAACCATCAATTGTAGAGACCAAATCGCGAATGCAAAAAGCCGTATCCTTTATAAAGGGAGCCATTACTTGCACACGTTTTTCAAGTGATTGCACCGAATTTAAAGAAAGACTTGGTATTTTAGGGACATGTGATATGTAAAAATGTAATATGGGCCGTCTGATTTGAAGTTCATGATCAATAGATCCCTGGTACATAAAATTGGAGCAAAATCTGATACTTGTCATATGATATATTGTAGTCAATTGTTGAATTATATAATAGCCTTTGACTCCATTTAATTAAATGGTAAAAATTATAGTTTGTTTTAATCTTTTGCAATTAATATTTTAAAATCATGACCTTCAAATCAAACGGCTTTGATGGTGTTTTCATATGACAGAGATCGTCAAACTTGCAAGTCTTTCTTTTAAATTTGGTGCAATCTGGTATAATCACTTGAAAAATGTGTGCAAGTAATGGCTCCCCTTTATAAATTATTAAATTTTATAGTATAAATTATCAAGTTAAGTGGGTCTTATAAGAAATGTTGTAGTTTTGTTAACTTCTTGATTATAATTAATTAGATGGTTGCAAATTTCCAATACAAGTGGATATGACGCTTCACTAGCGTACCATTAATAGAGTACATTCTCCATGGTGTTTTTTAAGGTTTTCTAAAGCAGGGTTATCTAATTCACTAGGTAGCCCTCCGAATGGTTCGCCCGTTTGATTCGGTTCAGTTGGGTTCGTTTACATTATTTTTTAATCTTAAATACAAAATTATCCTAGAGATTTGCTGACATTCATCAGGACTCACTCTCATGGGGCAGTTTTTTATGTCGAGTATGCGGCAGCCGATTAGTGCACTTCAATTTCGGTCGTTAAGAAAATATAAATTATCATCCATTTTAGAGTGCATAAATTAGGTAGTTCAGATCCACAAGTAAGTGTAATTTTTATTCCTAATTTAATTATATATATGTTAGTTGTAATTTTTATTCCTAATTTAAGTATACATATGCTCTCATAGGGTTGTTTTTTATGTGAGTATGTGACAGCTGAATATAGCATTTTAATTTCCATCATTAGAAAAATATAAATTTACCGTGAGCTTGCCCTAATGGTCTATGAGGAGTTCGGGTATATTATTTAGACTAATTATAAAAATAATAATTTCAAAAGACATTTGTTTGAAGCATAAGTAATACAGTAACTTATTTCAATAGTCTAAATTTCAAGGCTAAAACAAATATGTTAGAGATGAGTTTTTGAATTTTTTTTTTTTAAAGATTGATTTAAACAAAACAACATTATTCCACGTGCCACCAAATTAGGGTACGTCATGGTTCAAACAAAAAACCTTGTTTTCGGTTTTAGTCCCCACCAAAACGAAACCAAAAATCCATAATTTCAGTTAAAACTGTATGTGTTTGAAGTTTTTGGCCGAAATTTCAATTTAAAATTTAGGTTTCGGTCTAATCCGAAATCGAAACGAAATCCAAATATATATATATATATATATATATATATATATATATATATATTAAATACTCTTAGGAATAACTTGGATTGCTCAAAAACAGTTGCCACTTGGCATAATAAGTGGACGGTCATGATAAATATGGTATAAGCTTTAAAATCTGCTGTCATCAGCCATTATTATTCCATACAATATATATATATATATATATATATATATATAGATAGGCCCAAAAAGAAGCCAAGCGTTCCCTAGGCAAGTAGAAAAAAAGCAAATGATCAGTAGCCTCTTCCAGAGCCGTATGATTTAGTGGTGTCTGGTTCCTCGCACATCGGAGACGTGAAGTAGAAAGGGCCTAGCGTGTACTTGATCTGATCTCGATAAAAGTGAGACGGCCGATAGAGCCTCACCCCCGATTTGCCACCACCGAAGTCTGTGGGGACGTTGCACGCTGGATCTGGGGATGACACGAGCCTCACCAAGCACCCATTGAGCTTCAATTCTTTATGGTTGACGTATTTGTCAACGCTTAGACTGAATTGACCGTCTTGATCAGTATCGTCGCTTCCGTAGTACACCACTCTGTTTCTCTCGTCCATGCATGTTATTGATACCCTGGACCCTGCACTGACGGCGGTGCACAGGTCAATCTTTATCTCCAAAACTGGTCAAACTTAAAAAAACGTAGAGGATTTACGAATGCCTAGGAATGCAAGCTTTGACCCGAATCCAGAAACCAAACAGAAAACCAACCAAACCGGCCCAAAAATCGACTCAGACTGATCCGATTCCAGTTTGATTTCGGTTTAGGGTGGCAAAAAACCGAATACCGAGGGAATAGGATGAGTAAACCGAAAACCCTGAAGAAAAACCCGAAAAAACCGAGAAAATATATTAAAAAAGAAAAAAAAATAGCAACAAAACTGAAACGGAACCGAAAAATTTAGGTTTTGGTTAAAAAAAAAACCCGAACCAAACCGAAACTGATTCATTTCTGTTTGGTTTCGGCTGAACTGACCCAAAAACTGAAAAAATGGGTATCGGTTCGGAAAACCGAACTTGCATCCCTACGAAGGCGAAAAGGGAGATCATAAGGTTATGAAGCGGCTTCAATCCCATCAAATCCCATCAACTGCTGGCTGTCACGGACTTCAGGATCCCATAGATCCAAAACATTCAGCACAGTTGCTTTGCAATCTTACAGGATGCCTCAATTAATTCTTAATAGGCAAAAACACATTGACTGCTTTGAATAAAGTGATAGAGATCATTTTTCATCTAATATTCCCTACGATTTAATTTTTTGAGATCATGGGCATAATATCAAATAGTCAATTTTTGGTTTCATGTGACACACACATTCCAAAAAGTGACCTGAAAATCAGGAACGAGCGTTATGTGTCACCTGAAATAAAAAGTTGGCCCTATGATGGTATGCCCTATAATCTCAAGATCCATTGCAGGTCATCATTGTAAGATCTTGTTCAGATTACGTAGATTGTGACATGGTATATCCATTGATGGAATCCCATCTAAAGGATGACATGTTGTACACTTGGACGTCTCAGATTGCAGATGTATTGTGACACATGTACGAAAATGGTGACTGGTGTACCACAGTTGCTGCACCAACTTATATATCCAATCCGCCTAATACTAGCTCATTGCCCTAAGAGAAGATATAGAAAACAAGAATAGAGGTAGGTTACCTTTGATGGGGCTGCCCCCATGCGCCCACTCATTCCAACCCTTCGTGCAGTCTTGGCACATCACCTTCCCACCCACATGTATAACTCTCCCTTCATCATACTTCCAAGCATCTAAACCGTTGAACCCTATCAACAGAAATGTAGCTATAACTGACAACACCAGATCACTCCTCATCTCTCTCTCTCTCTCTCTCTCTCTCTCTCTCTCTCTCTCTCTCAAATAAGGTGTAGAGAGATGTATGGCGATTTAATTATATAGTAGATCTTTACATGTTTATTGAGGAATACATATTGAGAACGTGAAGCGGACAACTGATTGCTCATGACGTGCGACTTTACTCAGAGTCTTAATCCCTTTCAAAGAGGAGTACACGCTTATTTGCATTAGGATCCCATAAAGAAAAGAGAATTTTACGGATTTCAAGGGTAAACTATATGTTTGATGAGTCCTGAAGTTCGTGGAAGTTTGTGGTCACATGATTATGTGGCTAGGAGGCTACGGGCCCTCATTATGAGCACATATTATACGTGCATGCACGTATTCTTTGGTCAACTATTTTTTGAATCAAACTCCGCCTGTGGGCTATTTTAAGTTATCACATAGTCATCAAATTCTCATTCCCGAATCAATGGTTCTATGAATTATTTCCGAATTTCTGAAAATTTTATATGTTTGTAAAAGTTAATATATATCGGGAATAATTTGCAAATAATTTACAATTTTTTAATAAACCAAATTTTTTAGTTTAGTTTTTTTTTTTTAATAGTTTCTAATCTTATTTTGTAACTTTTTTCTCCAAATTTTCCAATGAGTAACTTGCTGAATTATTGTTAAACCCCGACTTGACTTTATATTGTAACTGGAAATTGGGTGTACAAGCAGGGCCGACTCAGAGATTTTGGGGGCTTAAGGCGAGTTCCTAAGATGAGGGCCCTCTTTCATGTTAATCTTAAAAAATGAAAATTGTCACAAATTTCTTTTTTACAAATAAAACAATACTCGTTGCTTTTACATTACAATATCCCATTCTATTGGTTATAATTTGAAAATGTAACTAACAAATTAAAGAAAATATATATTAAAGAAAAATGCAACACAAAAAGAGAAAAGTTAAATAGTGTAATGTACCCATCAAATCAAGTAACCCAACCAATTACATTTTTAATTACTTTAACTGTCATTGAATCTTTCACTGCCAATTTTTAGCACTTTAACATTTTCAAAAGTTCCAATAATAGGTTCATTGGATAAGTCTGATCGAGTAGATCAAAATTGATAGGTCATTTGTTAAAAATGAAACTGTAACGAGCTTGAAATCGTTATTTTAAGTTAGAGTCATTTAATAAGAAAACTTTGTATATATATATATATATATATAGTACCTTTAAATCAACCCACTCAATCTTCGAGTTCACCCACGCTGAAATACATTGACTGCATTTAATCGGACGATAGAGATTGTTTATTGTCCCAATCTTTCACCCGATGAATCTTGAGATCATGGGCGTACCATCACACAGTCGATTTTTTATTTCATGTGGTACACACCCAAAAAAATGACCTTAAAATCAATTTTGCACATGCGCATGCACATGATGTTAAGGTCACTTTTCTAAGATGTGTACCACGTGAAATAAAACACTGACCGCCTGATGGTATGCCTTATATTTAAAGAATTTGGTCAAACAAATATGATCCGATCAAAATTGGGTTATAGAATCTACTTGGTCAATACATATGACTAGCTTGGCCCAATGATCAACACCGACCAATGATAGGTGGGCCATGATCTGAAAATCTATTTTGTAAACGATAGGTATGAAAATTAATCTCCATCATCTCATTCTAAGGAATCAATAGTTTTCAAGGGATCGGGGATGTGGGTTCATCTGGAGAACGCATGAGCGCATTTAGAGGTACCCTATAGATAAAGAATTTGGTCAAAATTGGCTTGGCCCAGTGACCCGATCAATGATCTGCACCGACCCAGCCGAGACCCGATCTATGACCCATTAAAAAAATGCAAATATGGGACTGGAAAGAGTCGAACCCACAACCTATTGAGTAACAAGTAAAACACACTTGTCACTTACCAACTAAACAATTAGATTGATCTAACATTTTTGTACATTAAAAATTATATTAAACAACTACATGGTAAAGGCTTTCAAAATATGGGGCCCGAGGCGGCCTGTAATAACCCGAAAAATCACGTCAAACGAGGACCTCGGGATCCGTGCCCGATTGGTCTTAGGTTTTGACCATGAGATAGTTCATTGATGAACTTAAGGTGAGATGAGCGGATGTGATGTGTGAACCAGTGTAGAAGAGTGGAGAGATAGAGGAGTGTGTAGAGTAACATACACCGATGGGTGTGTATGTGCTCCACACCGAGAAAAGAGATAAGATAAAAAGGGTTGAAAACCCTAATTTTCATATTTTGGTGGTTGAGAGAAGTAAAGAAGAGAGAGAGAGAGGAAGAGAGAAGTAAAGGAGCTAGTGAGAAGTTATTGCAAGTTGTTGGAAGGGGATTTCTTGCGATCAAAGCACCGGATTCGACGCGGGGGATCTGTTCAAACAAAAGCTGGAAACCCTAACCTTCCAACCCTACATTTAAATCAATTTGAGGTTGATTTAAGGTGAGATTCTTGTGAATAAATGGTGTAGATTTATAGAATAATTGGGGTTAAAATGGGTGGAAATTGTAGGAATATTGCTTAGAAAATAACTGAGAAAAGATTGGGGAAGAACAGCCAAAGAAGGCTGAATCTGGGGATTTCGACTAATCGAAATTGGGATTCGATTAATCGAAATTCACCAAGAAGTTGAAAGGTCAGATGACCACGAATTCGACTAATCGAATTGAATTTCGATTAGTCGACTTTGAATTTCGACTAGTCGAGTTGGGTGTCGACTAGTCGACTGAGAGCCTCCAGTGAGGAGTAAAAATGGGTTGAGGGAAATCGACCAGTCGAAATTGGATTTCGACTAGTCGAGTAAGGATTTCGACTAGTCGAATTGGACTCGATTAGTCGATATTGTATGATCAATTACTCAAGTGAAAATTGGACAGTTAAAACAGGGGATTTCGACTAATCGATTTTGAGAATCGATTAATCGAAATTGGACCCCGACTAATCAATTTTGAGAATCGACTAGTCGAGTTGGATTTCGACTAGTCGAACCAGGAACTCGGCTAGTCGACTGACTTAGTTCTTGTTGACTTTTGATTCTTACTTCAAGATTCTAGGGGGGTCTTGAGACTTATTCATTACATCTTTTGTGATGTTTCGAGTGTGTTTAATGGTATCATAGGTGATACGTATGGAAGTGGGCACAAGGAGCCGAGTGGGACCTTGATGCATTGAATCGATAGAGACCTAAGGTAGGGAACACCTTGAACATGTACTTTATTTTACAAGAGCATGTATGTAGTGATATAGATTTCCATTCAAATATTGGTTACTGCTTAAAGAATTGTGAAAAGTGTGGGTGTGTGACATTCAAAAGAGTAAATTATTGAGCCATCCCCAGGGGATGATGAAGTAAAGAGATAAGAGCATCAGGTGTGATGCAAGTAAATGGATACATCCCAGGGATGTATCCAAAGATTGAATCATGTCTGATAGGGTCTAACTGATATAAGATAGCACACTTACACGGTGAATAACTATATGTAAGGCACCGATATTTTGTTATTTGAGGTTTGATAGGTTACCCCACCGACGTGGCGGGATATCCACGACTGACACGGCAGGATATCCGTGACCGATACGACGGCGAAACCGTAGGCCAGTGCGGAGGCTTATCCGTACATAGTAAGCACACCCCAGGGGTGTTGATTGAGACAAGTGAAACCCCGCCACCAATCCCCAGGGGAAAGGGGCTTGGGTACTATATGGTATTCCCAGGGAATACATTAAAACTGTCTATATAGATGACGATGAAGGGTATCTCATCGGGGCTCGATGCTATATTGCTCGGGGATTACTTAAGTTGAAAGTTTAAGTTTTGCTTTAGGCCTTTTCAGCATTATTCATGAGTAAATGAAAACATAAGTAATCAACAGTAAAACGAAATGCTTTTTAACTGTTTCATCAACAATTGCATAGATACATCATGCATGGCATATCATAGAATATATGTGAGTTATAATTTATATGTTCAGCAGTGTTGTTTTCCTATTGAGCTAGGATGTAGCTCACCCCATAGACTATACGTCGCAGGTCCACTACTAGCAGCTGCCGCGGTTTCAGGAGACGCTGATCCCGGCGAGTCGGACCTTGCGGCCGGTGACGAGTTGGAGCCACCTCCAGAGGACTTCTTCTAGAGGACTCCGTTGTGCCACTTTGAAGAATTTTTAACAGAGAGTTTTGTGCGGCTTGGTATGTCAAGCCTTTATTTTTGTTTGAAACCATGTATATAAGGAGTCTGGATTATTCTTTTGGGACGAACCATCCGTGATGATTGCTATCATCGATGGTTCGGATCGGTTCTCCATTCATGCAGAGGCATGAGGGTAGAACTGTCTTTTTGAAAGTAATTAATATAGATTTAAAATTTTGCAATTGCATTTATAGTACTTTTGGATGCTGATATACCAATGCTCCGTGTTTAGCTAAAGGGCACGGTCAAGATGATCGTGCTGATGGCACGGGTTTCGGGGTGCCGAAATCCGGGCTGTCACAGTTGGTATCAGAACCATTTTCTTTTAGCAATTCTGACAAGGGTTCTTCGTCAGAACATAGGGGGCTTCTGCTAACGAAACTTTAGTTTCAAATGCAGCCGCAAATGTCGTCTAGAGGAAGAGGCCGACCAAGGGGAGGCAATCAAAGAAGTCTACGTAGTGGAGATGGTTACATCTCTCCTACCAATAGAGTGCCTCTAGGAGGTACTGAGGCCCCAGGGGCGATAGTAGTAGAGGATCGAGATCATCAGGATCAAGATCTAAGAGAGCAAGAAAGAGTGAGAGAAAGACAAGAAGATAGAGAGGAGCGACAAAGGATGATGCACACTATGGAGACTATGGCAGCTGCCATGGCACAACAAGCCGCATCCTTTGCAGCTCATGCATCAAGAGAACAGCAGCCACCTACACCACCTGTAGGATCTGCGTTGCCTGTGCCCTCATCATTTACAGAATTTAGGAGGATGAGACCTCCTTCATTTTCTGGGCAGGCAGACACTATGGCCGCTGAGAATTGGTTGATGGAGATGGAAAAGGTCTTTAGCGTGCTAACTTGCACGGAAGACGAGAGTGTAAGATGGGCAGCTTACATGTTGGATGGGGAGGCTGGGCCTTGGTGGAAGTCTGTGATACGGACTCGGGCTCAGGAGACCCCAGAGTTGCCTTGGACTTGGGAGGAGTTTGTTGAGGAGTTCAACAAACAATATTTTCCAGAAGTGGTGAGAAACCAACTAGAGATACAATTTTTGCAGTTAGTACAAGGGAGAATGACAGTGAGAGAATACGGGGTAGAGTTTCTACGACTTGCCCGTTTTGCTCCGGATTACGTCGCTTCTGAAGTGATGAAGTCCAAGAGGTTTTCAAGGTTTGAAGCTTTGAGGTTAGAGGCGTAGCTCCATTTCAGCCTAAGGACCTATGAAGAGGTCATGAGCAAGGCGTTGGTGGAAGAGGAGAACAATAATAGATATCGGCGGAGGAGAGCGAGAGAGGAGAAGCGAACAAGGAAGAACCGACTATGAACCGGTGAACAAAAAGTCGAGGTTCATGGGCCAGAATCAGAGACCACAGTTTCAAGGGGGTTTCGGAAGACCGGCGCAACAGCAACACCAACAAAGGTTTCCATTACTCGCGTCGGGAAGACCTATTCGCTATGAGAGCCCTGCCATGTCTACTGGCGCCACTGTTACACAGGGTTCTCGTACTGTTTCTTCCGCACCTCGGGAGACTTGCGCAAAGTGTGGCAAGCCTCATAGGATGGTGGATTGTAGATTGGGAGCTAGGGGCTGTTTCCGATGTGGCAAGGTGGGCCACTTGATCAAGGATTGCCCCGAGACAGATAAATGAAAGACGGTTTCAGTTGCAGCACCACGACCAATTCAAGCAAGGAAACCGATCGTTCGAGGAGAGGAAACCTGTCACGATCCCTTTCGAGTCATCCAAGGTGAGATTCCTTTTAAAAATTAAAGAAAAATTTTATTTCATTAAAACCTTAGATAGAGAAGGAGCATACACTAGGAATTACATAGATTCTTTTCTCAATACAAAAAGCAGTATGTGAATGAAGAGTGTAAATTGATGTGTAAATTATTGTATGTGTGTATGTATACTATAGGTACTCTAAACATATATGAAAAAGGATTTTTCGGTGGATATGACGCTCGGGTATTGATAGACCCCGGGTCTACCCACTCATTCGTCACTCCACGTTTCGCTAAGAAAATGAAGATTGTTCCAGAGACGTTAGATTTCGTCCTATCTGTGTCTATTCCGACTGGAGAGTTAGTAGACACGGAGTTAGCTTGCAAATCCATCATCGTAGCAGTTCGAGACCTAGAAGTGCATGAACTAGAAGCAAAGTTGATACTGTTAGACATGCAAGGGTTTGATGTGATCCTTGGCATGGGTAGTTGGCCTTGACATTGTGCAAACCGTCGATTGCAAGAACAAGATAGTCATTTTCGGACCCAACACAAGAAGATCATTTCGGTTTCAAGGGTGAGTCGTCATCGTGCCCTTGATTTCTGATGAGGGCGAAAATGATCGAGAAAGGGTTCGATGGATACTTAGCTTTCTTAAAGGAGGACAAGGAAGAAAAGAACGTCATTTACGAGATAGCGATGCGAGACTTGCGTGTTTCGGAAGAATTGCTGGATTACCTCGAGAGAGAAGTAGAATTCGCCATTGACTTAGCACCGAGCGGGCCTATTTCAAAAGCACCTTATAGAATGGCTCCGTGAGTTAAAGGAGTTGAAGGAACAACTACAAGAGCTTATGGACAAGGGTTTATTAGACCAAGCGTGTCTCCATGGGGAGCACCGGTCTTGTTTGTCAAGAAGAAGGATGGATCAATGCGGTTATGCATTGACTATCGACAATTGAACAAACTCCTTTGTGAAGAACCGCTACCCTTTGCCTAGAATGAGCGATCTATTCGATCAAGCGCAAGGAGCAAGGTATTTTCTAAGATCGACTGAGATCTGGTATCATCGATTCTTGAGTCAAAGCGAGGACATTGAAAAGCGACTTTCCGGACACGGTATGGACACTATGAATTCCTTGTGATGCCGTTTGGATTAAGAATGCTCGGCGTGGTTTATGGATCGATGAGCGAGTGTTTAAACCACACTTGGACTCTGCGTTTGTAGTATTTGTTGATGATATCTTGATATACTCCAAATCCAAAGGCCAGAACGAAGAACATTTGAAATTTGCTCTCAGACGCTTACGCGAACACCAATTAATTGTACGCCAAACTCAAGTGTGAGTTTTGGTTGGAAGAAGTTGGGACATGTCGCTCAAAGCATGGTGTCAGAGATCCAAAGAAAGATAGAAGGAGTTAAAATGGGAGCAAAGGACGGCGATGTCCCAAGTTTTCGGCTTAGGCTATTATTGTCGACGTTCGTTGAGGGGTTTTCAAAGATATCGGGACCTCTCACGAAGCACAAAAAGATTCAAGGTTTGAGGAGGAGACATGTGAGAAGAGTTTTCAAGAACTCAAACGAGACTCACTTGGCTCCGATGTTAGCGATTCCTTCAGCAATGGAGGATACGCTGCAGTAAATGACGTCATACAATGGCCTTGGTTGTGTGCTCAACCAACACAAGAAGGTGATAGCTTACGGATCAAGACAGTTGAAAGAACACGAGAAAAATTACCCGACTCATGACTTGGAACTGGCAGCAGTCATTTTTGCGCTAAAAATTTGGAAACATTACTTGTATGGTGAGACTTTTGAAATTTTCACCGATCATAAGAGCCTCCGATACCTGTTTACACAGAAAGAGCTCAACATGAGACGGCGCAGATGGATGGAATTCCTCAAGGATTACGATTGCTCCATACAATACCATCCAGGCAAGGCGAATGTAGTAGCCGATGCATTGAGTCGAAAAGGTTCAGCTCAGTTAGCTTGTTTGATTTTGGGTATGCACCGATGGAAATTATTGGAAGACCTGGCACTCTATGATGCGTACATTGAGTCAAAGGACACTGGATCCTTTTTGGCTAACATATCCGTAAAACCAGTGATATTTGAGCATATTCGCGATCTACAGACGACAGATCCGGCGTTAACAAAGATTCATCAAGATGTGAGTGAAGGCATCAGGTCGGATTTCTCATTAAAAGAAGATGGTTCTTTATTGTTTAAGGGCCGTCTATGCATTCCGGACAATGTCGATCTAAGACGAACGATTCTTGATGAAGCTCATAAGTCAAATTATGCTATCCACCCTGGTAGCACCAAAATGTACCAAGATTTGAAAAAGAACTACTGGTGGAGAGGACTGAAACAAGACGTGGCCGAGTATGTGTCACGATGTTTGACTTGTCAGCAAGTGAAGGTTGATCATAGACATCCTGCGGGACTATTGCAACCTTTACCAATACCAGAATGGAAGTGGGAATCGATCTCGATGGATTTCATTGTTGGATTACCCGTCGCCAAGAGACACAATGCCATTTGGGTCGTCGTAGACCGATTGACCAAATCAGCGCACTTTTTGCCGTACAACACTACGTATACAGCAGGAAGACTGGCAGATTTATACATGAAGGAAATTGTAAGATTACATGGTATTCGAAAAGATAGTTTGGATCGTGATCCACTATATACGCCCAAGTTTTGGAAGAAATTTCAAGAAGGAATGGGAACACGACTAGACTTTAGTTCTTTCCATCCAAACCGATGGATGACGAGCGAGAGTGAACCAAGTAATAGAAGACATGCTCAGAGCGTACATGCTTGATATGCAAGGATACTGGGATGAGTATCTACCGATGCTCGAGTTCGCATATAATACCAATTTTCAAACGAACATTGGCATGGCACCGTATGAAGCTCTGTATGGACGACGATGCAAGTCACCTCTCAATTGGGAGGAAACAGGTGAGAAATTTGTATTAGGACCAAAGCTACTTGAAGATAACGCTACCGTCGTTCGAATAATTAGAGAAAGGTTGAAGACAGCACAGAGTAGACAGAAAAGTTACGCCGATATGAGGCGGACTAGTGTTGACTATAAAGTGGGCGAGCACATGTTTGTAAAGGTGTCACCTATGAAAGGTGTAATGAGATTTGGCAAGAGAGGGAAGTTAAGTCCACGTTATGTTGGACCGTTCGAAATTTTGGGACGAGTAGGTGAAGTTGCATATCATATTGGTTTACCACCGCTATTTGACCGAGTGCATAATATTTTCCACATATCGATGCTCAGGAAGTACGTAAATGATCCGTCTCATGTATTAGAGAAGCAACCTATAGAGATGTGTGAGGACATGAGCATGATAGAGGAACCAGTAGAGATTTTGGATCGAAAAGAACAAGTACTGCGCACTAAAGTGATTCCCTTAGTGCTTGTTCGGTGGAATAATCATCCAAAAGAAGAGGCTACTTGGGAACGAGAGGCCGATGTGAAGGAACAATATCCAGCCTTGTTTCCAACGACGTGAGAATTCGATGTAAACCGCAAACGTAGTTGTGAAATCTCCACGACACTGGTAATTCAATGGAAATTTTGATCCAAATTGTTCAATGGAAATTTTTGTGAAATTTTGATTAATTGAGACATTTCGACTAGTCGAATTGACAATTCGACTAATCGAAAGTCAAAACCGATTAATCGACTGGCTATGCCAGTGAGCCAGAGTTCAAAAAGAATAAGTTAGAAAATTCCGACTAGTCAAACTAGGGTTCGACTAATCGAATTTGGAATTTCGATTAGTCGAATTCACATTTCGACTAGTCGAATTACTTAAAGAGTAAAAGAAATTTCTGAAAGTGGACAATTCGACTAGTCGAAAGGGAAATCGACTAATCGAATTGGACAAAAAGGGATAATCGATTAGTCGAAATTTGCATTCGACTAATCGAGTTATGGAGGGAGTTGTAGAAGTTTAAAAGGGCACACGATTTCGACTAGTCGAATTATATTTCGACTAGTCGAAGTTAAAATTTCGACTAATCGAAACGGATTTCGACTAGTCGACTGAGTCCTTCCAGTGGGCTCTAAAAATTAGAAATTCGAACCCTAGTCATTTCGACTGATCGAAATGGGATTTCGACTAGTCGAAATCGAAGCCGACTAGTCGAATTGAGAAAAATCGACTAATCGAATTCGGGGATGGTATCAAATTTGAAATTCGACTAGTCGAACTGAGAAATTCGACTAGTCGAGCCAACCAATATATATATGTGAAAGGGGGGGGGGGTTTCAAACCATTCGACTTTTGAGTTTTTGGGCATCCGGTTCTTCTTCTTCTCCGGCGATTCAACCACCTAGGGTTTGCACCATTTCCAGCCATTCTCGACCGGATTTGACTTCACGCAACTTCTCAAGATTGGGTAAACCCTAATCTTTGTTCTTCTTCATTATTTTGCATATAAGAAACCCTAGTTTCTTGCATTTTAGCGAAAATGCCGCCTAAGACTCGATTATCATCGAAGAAGGCAGTTTCAAAACTGCCGATACGGTGCAAGAATGCCGCACCACCAACCCCTTCACCTGTGAGGACACCCTCACCATCGACATCGGACACTACGTCCGGGTCGACGAGCGCATCTTCACAAGACGCAAGCCCTATTCCACCACCAACTGTCAACCCTGAGCAACCCACTGAGTGGTGGGCAGCCAAGATCTTTGAAGTCGAACACATTTTCGACAAGACCCTTTTTGACAAGGATGTGGTCCAAGGTGAGACCATTTGGGCCCTAAACTACCTCAACAACGCCGGTCTCACCTTCCTCCTCAAACCAATCTGAAAGTTCTACTATCCGCGATTGGTTAGGTTATTTTACCAGGGCCTCAAGGATGGCCCTACTGACGACGTGGTGAAGACCACGATTGAGGGTCGTGAATACCTCATCACACGTCGTCATGTCCAAGAAGCGATGAGTGCTACTTGGACTATGTACCGAGACCACATTACTACCACCTTCCTGTGGCTGGTCAATGTCGACGATATCCTTGCCGACATGACCAAGGGGAAAAAGGGATCGGGCACCTCGTCTAAGAGGGTTGACCTTCCACATTATATGTGGATGCTCGATTCTGTTTTTCACGCCAACCTCTACCCTATGCGCCACAGCACCGAGCGTGTTGAGTTGGTGCAACAGGCCCTTTATGCGGCCTATAGCGGCCGATGGTTTGATGTTACCATGGTCATCCTCGAAGGGATGAGGTACATCAAGGGGAAGCTCATGAAGGGCAACCTTCGAGCTAGGGATGGGATGCCCTACGTACGCATCATCTCTAGCATTCTAGAGGCATATTCATCCGACCCCGCCTATGCTGTCTCACCCCACGAGGTGACGGCCACCGATCCGGTGAAACCATTCTCCCACACCGAATGGAACAGGAGTTACGGTACATTTTGAAATAAACCAAACAGCTATAAATAATTACAAAATATCTAGATCTCATATTTATCATATCGAAACTGAAAAATACAGCATAAAAAGAAAATACATAACATAAAATGAAAAGACCAGACATAAAATGAAATGAATATGATGCATCAAGTTCTGATCTCTTTTTGTGTCTGCTTTGTCGGCTTATACTATGTGGCATATCTTAAAACTTAATATTGCTCCATACGCCTACACAACGTATTTCGCATCTTACTTAATTTACGTATACTACCTGTGCCAGGGCTGCTGCTCGAACCTATCACGCAAGGTCCACGTATAGATAACCACCTAACCTCCATATCATAACGTATACCATCATCCAGCCCGATGAGGTTGCATGCATTTAAATCAGTGTCCCCTTACGTTCGGGACATTGTCATAGCGTATTGTCCTTAAGACCCGTCTTGGCTGCAGACGTTGGATCTTGCAGTGGCACGCAAGACATGGCACGTGTAGAAACTTAATTTATATTTTGCTGGCTTTCACAACGTAACTTATCCGTATTCGTAGCTTACCTTATCTTACATATCATTTCTTATTGTTTGCTTAAAACTTAATTTGAAGTGAGCCACGGTGCAATGAGATTCACAAAATCACGCTTTACAAGGGACGGGTTCCAAGTTTCATGTGACCGTGAAAGAAATCCCACCGTGGCGAAGGCTTATATCGTATGTCATATTTTATTCTTAACTTATATGCATATGCCCTATCGTGATTTTCTATATGATGAATGTCATATGATGATGGTGAACATATATAGAAAGAAAACTATCAAGCACCTTATTAAACATTGCATATTCATAAAGAGCATTGACATGAATACCAGAAAATAAAGTTATGGTAGAGAATTAGTACCAGATTAAATACAGAGTTAAAAAGGGGACGGTTCAAAGTTTGACCATGTTAGAAAGAGATGATAATATTTTATATCATATCCAGACGAATTAATAAAAGCTAAGTATTTTCCCTTTTTCGATTATATTTTTCTACGAGAAATATGTAAACTGGGTTCGTAACTATCATGATTCAATTGGCCAAAGAGGGTAACTGTTACAATTGCCATTATGATAATTATATATGTGGCTATGTGCACAGTGCTGCAATGGGTCAGCTCAGGCTGACTAGTTACTACACCGGTTGGGTAAAATCAAATTAAAAAAATCCGAGATCCAAACAGGTCTCGTTTATGGGTTGTGATTCCCGACTCGATCTGACGGGTCTTACCTTGGGCCGAACACATACCATGGTGGATCTGATCTAGACATTCTAGTCCATTGGATTGAAAGTTGGAACGATTTTAAGGGGGTTTTGTCTCTAGAACATTTTCCAAAATAGGGCCCATAAGGCTTCGCATATTAATATTTTACTTTCTCTTGAATCAATGACTAAACGGGGTTTGCGCCGAAACATTGGTGCAACATGTATCAATTTTAAAATCAAGTGCCAAATACTCATTGGACGGCTGACACCGAAAATGTTTGGTCGAGACGGCCGCCGCTTGATTACATCCGACAACAACAAGTCGTCAGAGAACTCACCTATATCTACATAAAACTAATCGAGGAGGAAGCTCTTGTGAGTTTCTGTGAGAGCCCGAATTTCGGTACCCCGAAACCCGTACCATCAGCATGATCATCTTGATCGTGCCCCTTGGCTATGCACGGAACACTGGTATATCAAGCAATAAAAATAAATCAAAAATGATAACTATAATTGCGGAAATAAATCACCATTTAAATACTGCCTAAAAGGCAATTCTGCTATCATGTCACTGCATGAATAGAGAACCGATCCGACCCATCGATGATATCTGATCACCCCAAATGGTTCGCCCAAAAGAATTATATCAATTTAGTTACATTATTTTAAACAGAAATGAAGGCTTGACGTACCAAACCGTACTAATAAGCTCACAAAATAACTGTCAACATGCACAATAGAGTCCTCTAGAAGAAGTCCTCTGGAGGTAGCTCTAACTCATCTACGGGCGCGTGATCCGAGTCACCTGGATCAACGTCCCCTGACACTTCAGCTGCTGCTAGCAATGCACCTGCGATGTATAGTCTAAAGGGGTGAGCTACATCCTAGCTCAATAGGGAACAACACAGTGAACATATAAGTTAAAGTCTCACATATATTCCATAATATTCTAAGCATGATGTGGCTATACAGTAAATGAGAAAAACAATTTGAAAGATAGCAATTGGCATTCACTTTTATAAATAGTTTACGATTTTCACCTCTTTGTTACTTGATCATGAATGACGCTGAATAGGCCTAAAGCAAAAGCAAAACTTAATCTTTCAACTTAAGTAATCCCCGAGCAATATAGCATCGAGCCCCGATGAGATACCCTTCATCGTCATCTATATAGACAGTTTTAAACGTATTTCCTGGGAATACAAATAGTACCCAAGCCCCTTTCCCCTGGGGATCGGTGGCGGGGTTTCAAACATATCACAACATCCCTAAGATGTCCTTACTGTGTACGGATAAGCCTCCGCACTGGCCTACAAATTTGCTGCCGTATCGGTCACGGATATTCTGCAGAGTCAGTCGTGGGTATCCCGCCACGTCGGTGGGGTATCCTATCAAACCTCAAATAACAAAAATATCAAGTGCTTTACATATAGTTATTCATCGTGTAAGTGTACTATCTTATATCAGTTAGGCCTTATCAGACATTATTTAATCTTGGATATATCCCTGGGATGTATCCATTCACTCGCATCACACTTGATGCCCTTGTTACTTTCTCATCCCCTGGAGATCTCTCCTTTTCATATGCTTACTTATTCTCAATTACTCGCATCACACCGATGCCTTTATCACTTTCTTATCCCCTGAGGATGTCTCATTTTTTTATATGCTTACTTGGTGTCACACACACACACACCCACCTTTAATAAAAGTTTTATGATTTAAGGTACTTTCATTTTACTGGTGTATCACGCACACACACACACATGGAGATTATATGATTTCACAAAGCTTAACATAACTAAAACAATTTTCAATTTAAATTCTATATCACTACATACATGCTCTTGCAATTTAAAATATATGTTCAGGGTGTTCCCTACCTCAAGTCTCTGTTTGATCATGCATCGAGGTCCCACGTGGCTCCTTGTGCCCAAGTTCACACGTACCACCTATGGTACCACATAACATATGAAATACATCACTAAAGACGTAACAAAGAAGGTCCAAGAGTCTCCGAGAATCTTAAAGTCAAACTCAAAAGCCAACAAAAATTGGCACAGTCGATTAATCGAGCTCCAAAATCGATTAATCGAATCTGATTCGATTAATCGAGATTTCCATTCGATTAATCGAATCCCAATTCGATTAATCGAAATTCTCCACTCTAACCATTCGATTCTCAATTCGAGTAATCGAATCCCCAAAATCGATTAATCGATCCCAATTCGATTAATCGAAATTCGAAATCGATTAATCGAAATCCCATTTCGACTAGTCGATTTCCCCAGGTCTTTTTCCTCCATCCACTGGAGTCCACTGGAGGTTCTCAGTCGATTAATCGACACCAAAATCGATTAATCGAAACAGAATTCGATTAATCGAATTCGGGTTCTTTGACTTTTCAACTTCTTGGCGAAAATCGATTAATCGAATCTCAATTTCAATTAATCGAATTTGCCAGATTCAGCCCCCTTTTGGCTGTTCTTTCCAATCTTTTTCTTACTCTTTTTCCTTCATTTTTCTAAGTACTTAATCTATAATTTTAAACATTCTTAACTACAATTAAGCTCTTCAATCTATGCATTTAATCTACAAGAATTTCTTACCTTCAATCAATCTCAAATTGATTAGGTCAAGTGGTTGGAAAGGTTAGGATTTCCAGCTTTGCTTCTAGCGGATCCCTCGCGTCGAATCCGACGTTTAAATGCTCAAATCCCCCTTCCAATCAGTTGCAATAACTCCTTACTTACTCCCCTTCTTTACTCCTCTCTCTCTCTCTTCTTAACTCTCTCCAACAACTCAACCATTGATTTTAGGGTTATTAAACCCTTTTATCTCCCTGTAGCTTGTGTGTTGAGCACATGCACCTGAACTAGGTGCATGTGGCTCTTGATTTACATCATTCTCTGCACCTCCACTTAAATTCTCACATCTCATCTGTTCATCATATCCTATATCCACTCGTGAACTCTTACATGATCAAACCTATGACCAATCGGGCACGGATCCCGAGGTCACTGTTTAACGTGATTTTTTCAGGATATTACAGTTTCTCACTCTAAAACTCTCCCTTCTTCACTTTCTCTCCCTAAATTTCACCATCAATGGATCGGTCTGTCTCTATCTAATTTTATGTATTAGAGGTTGGGCCCTCACTCTCTTTCTCTCTCTAAAATTAGTTGGGTTCTTTCTCCGTTGTAGGGTCAATGGAGGAAAAGCAGAAGCAAATTATACATACAACAATATACAAAAATAAAACGGTACATAAAAGTATGTATATATATGTAAAACAATATTTATATAGTCCAATATATAAATTGGTATAAAACAGCATATAAATAAGCTTATAAAGCTTTTTTTTTTTTTTTTTTTTTTTTTGTTAAACAACATATATCTAAAGCAGCCCATAAAATATTATATAAATCAGTTTATAAAAATAAAATTTTAAACAATATATAAAAACAGTATTTAAAACTATATATATAACCTTTATATATTTATATATACAAATGTTTAATGCCTTTGTTGAGAGACGAGTAACAGAGAGGAAGAAGAGGGGGAGGATCTGTTTTTCTTGCTGAGCATACACACCACAGGTTGTATATATATATACACATATATATATATATATATATATATATATATATATATATATATATATATAAAGGCAACTGTTTTTTTTTTTAAGATGAACCAGTGGAGAAGAAGACGGCTGGGAAATTGGACTTCGGTGTAACCCACACACATCTAAACTTGCACACATGATTACCTAATAAATAAAACCATAAATATATATGTATACATATACATATCTTATTACTATTTATTAATAATAAAAAAAGAAAACAAAGTTGGTGGTTTCTGTCGTTGCAGGGACGTGAGAAAAGGGAAAGAGAGTGGGGAAAAGGTTTGGCTCTCCACACTCACTCACTCACTCACACTCTCTCTCTCTCTCTCTACATTTGAGTTAGGTGCTTTCACACCACAATTCTAAATCCATTTTGCTTTGAATAAATCGGATAGGGCGCCCCCCCCCCCCCCCCCCCCCCCGCACACACATGTATCTATTAGTAATATAATAATTATTATTTTTATTATATATATATATATATATAACCGCCATCATCTTCTTCATGGCAAACAGCCATTAATGGAGCTCAAAAAAAAAAAATTTAATTATTTATTTTTAATTTACAAACACTGAATATCCTATGGTGGATTTAGAGGCACCCACCTTTTGGAGACGGTCGGGGCGACGATTTTTGAGACCGTAGGCGTGAATCGATGGTGAACCACGATATCGCCATGGGTCGCGTCTCGGAGAATGTGATGACGCAGTGGCTGTTTTTAAGAGGAGATGGCGGTCGCAGCCACGACTGCTTCGCATGTGATGAAGAAGTTGAAGTGAGGTTATTGCGATGATGGAGAGGTAGTGATCGGGCTGTGTTCTTGAAGAGAGAAGGAGACGAGAGGGGCTGAAGGTACCCCTCTGTTTACCTTGCATAGGAGATTAATAGGGGAAGTCAAATAAGGATGGGCTTGATTAGGCAAGTGCCCCTGTACAAAAAGGTAACCCCTATATATATAAATTTAGTATATACATTGATATATACACCTATATTTATATAATATATAAATATAGAAGAGAGGGGATGAGGGTTGCCTTTAGGCTACCGTTTTGGGATTCGGTGCCAACTAAGTAGGATAGATCCTAAAAATTTCCTTTCTATAGAGGTGTGGGTTGGGGTAGTGTGTGGGCATGCACACAAAATTTGGTGCTCCACTGCATTTCACTCCATCGAATGACCTTCCTAAGATCCAAGTCATAACAATCAGTGTCATATTATATGTCCTCTAGTGAAGAGTCATGTTTACCCAATTAATTATTATTTGCAGCCGTCGTTGTTCATAGAAATTTTAGGATTTATATCTGAATCATATGATCAAGAATACATCTTTATATGAACATGCATATCTTATATTAATTTTCGGGTCAATGCGCTAGTGATCTCTGCAATAAAAATGATAATCTCCACAAGAGAATTCGAGCCCACGTTACCTCTCTTCTTTTCTAAGTTTAGCCTCTAGATGAGAATGTGCTTGAGTTAGAGGAAGAGGGGACAGTGGTCTCCTTATATAGTCACCTCTCTTTCCTAACCTATCAAGGAAAGAGAATGGAAAAATATCACTTTTATTAGGAAATTAGTTGCTTCCTATCGCCTCGAAATACGTGTGGTCAAAGGTCCAACCCAATTATTAATGAAAACCCAAATATGGGTTAAGGTGTTGACCATAAAATCTAACATTCTCCCACTTGATCTACACCTTAATTTATCTAAACATAATTTTGAAAACGACTCTATGAGTTGACAAACTCTGAAAAGCGGATGGTCATCCATTTTATAATTTTGAAAAATCATTGACCCCCACTACCTCAATGTTTCATACCAATCACCCAAATCCAATAATAATATCAGTAAAGGATCATAGCGCACAAAGTATTCCATCTTACGAATCGACACTAGGCAATCAATGATCACAAAACTAGTATCATTAATGGACTTAAGTCTTTACTTAGTGATATCAGACAACACACATATATGTTGTACGTATATTTGTCCAACTTCATACCAAGGGTATGTCTTTCTTATATCTTACTGGCATCCCGCCTGTGACTAACGCCACCAATCTAACAGAAAGAAGGCTTACCGATGTGGTACCTAATCACATCTAACCCAAGCATATCAGACAAAATGAGATCTAACTTCACCACTCTGCCATGTGAAACAATCCTCATGTAAATGATTAGAGTACAATCACATATATTATCAATAACACGTGCACAATTTCATATGATGAGTCATCCATAATATATATTTAAAAACTCGTCAGATCCAAGCGAGTTATCTCCCACTGATTTGGTCATTCATAACAGCAATCGTTGAACAAGGATAACTTTTACTTGTAGTGTCGGCATTCTAATTTTCATATTTGACTTTCTTATTCAAATTCTCTGCTCCAGCTCACTTTTGATTGAAGTTCTGATTATGACTTTTTCTAAAAAATCTTTCGACTTGATGCACTCATTGTCAAATGTGCAAATTTAATTTTAGCCGCTTTCAAACGCTCCTCTTCGATCACACATAGAGAAATTAATTGATTAAGGTCCTACTTTGTCTCTTGAGCATTATAGTTTACCTTAAAAGTATCAAATAAAGGTGGAAGCGAATAAATAACTAAGTGAATAACTAGATCATCACTAAGAGCAGTCCCTGTTCCCTAAGCCCTATAACACACTGTGACATCTTTAAAATGTGTTCACACACACTTTCATTTCCATCATATCTCATGTTAACAAATTATGTAAGATAAGAGTACTCTAGAGACTTTTGCGATCTTTAATATTTTTCAAGAGTTCTTTTACTGTAGTTGTAAAATTCAACCCACCCATAAGAGTCTGATTAATTGATGAACGGATCATCATCAAAGTCATACGATTAGCTTTTTTGTATTTCGCAAAATAATTCTTCTCTAATTCCATAGAACTCGTAGAGGGTGTGGGAGGTTTATTCGTAATAAGAATAAAATCATAGTCCATATATCCTAATGATATATCAATGGTCATACACCACGATGAATAGTTGGAACCATTCAGAGGCTCAGCACCTGCTAGTTGCTTATGAATAATATATCCGTCCATGACTCTATAAAAAAAAATTATATATGATTAGCAAAATAAAAAAATATGTTGATTATGCGTCTAAATCTTTATCAGCCATTTTAATCATATATCGCTAACGATTTAATTAGAATACGTCATGATCATATGTCATCGAAGATTACGTTACGACCAACTGCTACTAAATATTCACCGTGAATTATGAACATATGCCACTAACTATTCTTCGAAGATTTAAATTCTGATTTAAGGTTAAATCCAAATTAATTAGCGTATCAACTATGAGCAACTTTCACTCTTTGGGACAACCAATTGCCATGTCTCAGCATTACTTTTGGGCATAAACTTTAACATGCAATTTTTTTCTCAAGATCATGTTGGATGAAACATGCATAAACCTAATAACTCGTGCCGTATGTTTAATCCAAACTCTCCATCAGCTTTGGCAAGAACGATTGTCCTTTTCTGGCTAACGCACTTATGGCCATTCTATTCACCTTACTTATACGAAACTCCTAAGTCAACTTTAGCCAGAAGTTAGAAATCTCATACAAGTATGTGTCAATCTGATCTCAATAGGACACAAGTCTCAAAATTCAAGAGTCACACGACCTCCATAGGTGATCACTTTTGGGCAAATCTCGACCTATTTCAGCTACGTACCCTCGAACGATCATTTTACCGGTCTACCTTGATCCCTAAGGTACGACCTTAAACTCATTCAACCATATTCAATTTGATTCAAGGCTTCAAAATTTTATTTTATATAAACATCATGCCAACTAATATATTTTTGCAAATAAATCAATGGCTCATGATGTGATTTTTTAACTGTGTTGTTTTACTCGCAAACGCACGAATCAGATTGTATATAGTGGGTGCGGAGTACGAGATCGTTTTCACGAGGACTATTTTGAAAGATCTAAAAGGATGAGACAGTAATTCAGAAAATCTAGCAAGAACTAACAATACTCTACCAATATTACGATTTAGGCTGTTTTGTGAGATGACAATTACTGACTACAAACTAAAACTTAACTGATAATTCAAAAATAAAGGTAAAGATGAAGATGTTAAATCCTCTAATCTTTGATTTATTCTTTCCGTAATATAAATCTAAGGATTAAACTATGAGAAATACCATTAAATAAAAACATCTTTTATGAAAGATAGATGGTCAAAACCCATATAGGTTCCACGTTGCATCCCTGCAATCCGAACTTAATTTCAGAGATGATTTCCATATATAGATCTGGGATCAAGGGCTTGGCTTGGCACACTTGATCTCAGATGCAAATAAAAATCATCCCCAAAGTGGGTAAAAATTCCAACAAAAATACCACCATAGATTCGAGTTCAAGGGCATGACTCGGTACACTTGATTTCAGATTAGAGAGTAATTAAGATAAAATTACCATTATAGATCCAAGATCCAGGGCATGGCTCGGCATACTCGATCCCGGATCATAATCGTAAGTAGATCCACACGATGAGAGCAAAAAGACTATATAATCATAATTGGGATAAAATTATCGTCACAAATCTGAAATCCAGGGCATGACTCGACACACCCGATCCCAGTTAGTTACGGAGATTTCATCCGTTCGTGATAGCATAACAACCATAAAATAGAATCTCATATTTTAATCCTAGATTCATATTATTAGAAGTGCATCCCTTGGATGGGAATCATTAGATCCACATCCCTAAGAAATTAGCCACACATGTTGTAATTAAATGACATAAATAAATAATAAATAATAAATAATATTAATTTAACTAATTAAAAATACCTCAACTTTCAATAGAAATTCTTTGATCCACAAGTACGATGATCTTCAAAAACAAAGTAAAAAAATGCTCTATACTGAACTTTAAATTTTAAACTAGGAATCAACTGAACAAAAATACTAAATTGAATAAAGGAATGCTAAAAAGTTAAAGGAACAAAGCTCTAAAAAAAAAGGAATAAAAAATTCTCTATCTCTACGTGTAGCTATCTCTAAAAATCTAATCTCTCATCCCTAAAGTGAGTTGTTGGTTCAGCTTTAAATACTCTCCAAGTCGCGTAGATTCCCTGGCACGAAAAGTTAGGGTCGATTAATCGACTCCGGGGGGTCGATGCATCGACCCTCCTAAAAATCTGCTTTAGGGAGTCACTTCCGTCCCAAACACTATCCTGTACCTCGATTAATCGAGTGAAGGATTGATTAATCTACCTTCCTAGATTTTCATGAATTTCAACCCAACTTTGCATCAGATACTGCCTCGATATTTCGGCCATATCTTTCTATTCCGAACTCAGATTGACATGATTATTATGTCGTTGGAAAGACGACAGAAAGTTCTATAATTTTTGTGTTTTGGCAATTTCATGAATCTGACGTCTTGAAGGTTCAAATTGAGTTGCAAGTCGCACCAAGTTCTCGATGACCCAAAGTTGCAGTATTTTGATATTATTTTTGGAATTCTTGGGCTGTTTTATGCATTTGGATTGTATTTATCTGAAACACTTCAAATCTAGTAATTCTCATCAGATAACCTTCATCGGATAGCTAAATATAGGTATTTAGGGATGAAATATCATCATATTTCACTACTCAGCAGCTCACATGATAATTGATAAACCAATCAATCAAGAGCAAATGATTTTGAGATACATATAGATTCAATAAACAAGTTATCTATAAATCATTAGACAATGATTATGTGGGCATGTATGTCACATCTAGTCAATATCGACAATATAAAGCATTAAAAACACACATGATTTTTACCTTGAATCAGATATAATATTTTGAGAACAATCAAACAAATATAATATACAAGCAATGTTGAAATAAATATTTTAGAAGGTTTTTATTTCGGTTTGATAATATTTTAGATGATTATAAAAGTGATTAAATAATAAAATAAATATGTTACTTAAGATATACAAGTAGCCAAATCTAACTCATGTTGTGGGTAGGTGCCAAAAATTAATAATAATCATGAGTAATATTATGTAAGTACCACCCTTGGTGCTAGTGTACAACCTTCAATACTCAACCCTATATTTTCCCACAAACCCAACTTTAATTAAAGACACTCAAATATATAATAATTATTCGATGAAAAATTATCAAAAAAACACTAAGTCATAAAAACTTTACAAGAGAGAGCTCTTTTTGAAAAATACACCTCAAAAACATATCTAAAATATCCGATAAAGTCAAATTCATATATACTGTCCCAAAATTAGACTTATAGATGACCCAAAAATGACCCGAAAAGAATAAAAAATAATACGAGTCAAAATTGAGCCTCAAGGGCAAACGAATCGTGTTTAATCGGGCAAATCAGGTCATGAACCATGGGCCGGGTTGAGTAATGGATCGGACTGAACCATGGCCTGAATCAGGTCATGTCACAAAACGGGTCTGTCATATGTAATATGGGTCCATAGGTCGAGTGGGCCCATGGGCCAAGTTGGGCATGTGGAAGGTCAGTTCACGGGCCGGGTCATGTGCTAATCACAAGGGTAGGGTCAGAGTAGGGACCAGGTAGATTAGAGAGGATCTATACGGCGGGCCAAGTCACAGACCGGATTGGGTCATGAGCTTTTATGGGTCCATGAGCCGGGCCGAGCCGGGTATGAAAAGATCAAAATATTTGGTGATTATACTTACCAAGTGCTTTCACAAAATTAGAAAAATAACGGAGCGAAATAATAAAGGCTATAATAAGTAGCAATAAATAATGAAAAAATATAAACGGTGGACAAATTTTGACAGACAATTTTGTGGACAGATTATGTAGTGTAGCTAATCATGTCACGCCACATAAGCTGCCTATAAAATTGTCTATAAAAATTTGTTCACTGTATAACAGTATCATTTATCATATAAGCCAAGGATCAGAATTCTGGATTTCGTTTCGGTGGGGACCGAAACTGAAATTTCGGCCGAAAATTATCACTAGACCGAAAATAACAAAAAATATTTGTTTTGATTTCGGTGGGGACCAAAACTGAAAATTTAGACATTTCTATCGAAATTTTGATCCTTGAAATAAGCTTTGCCAAACATTCAATTATGGCTTTTGGTGAAAGGTAAGTTCCAAATTTATAAGCTTTGCCACTACTAAGGCAAAATTGTTTAGCGTCCGCCTGACGCACTGTGTGTACAGCCAATTACGTTGGGTCACATAAGTTGTCTGTCAAATTGTCAATTAAAATTTATTCATCATTTACTCAAGTACTGTAGTCAATTACGTCTTGTCACATAAGCTTTCTGCAAATTTATCCATAAAAAATTGTTCACTACTTAATTAAAATTTCCCATGTATAAAACTTTATAAGCATCCCATCCAAATCAATGAAAGCGCAGCTTTAACATTAAACTAATTTATCTCTCAAAAATGAATTGGCATTAGGTATCCCAAGTGTTTCCAACTGACTTCAAAAACAAGTTTCTGGTTTTTTTTTTTTTTTCTTTTTTTTAGATAAGTTACTTTTATGAATGCATCATACAATGATCCGTGGTTCTATCAAGTTTATTGTTTAATGTGAAGATTATAAATTGAAGATTTATAATGTCAAGTAAGGGAAGAAAACATAGTTTGATATTTGATTTCAATCACTTTTGAGAATGTATGCCCAGAAAAAAGGACTACTAGAAAAAAGTTTTGGCATAATATATTATTTTAGAAAGTTATAAAAAAAGAAATAGATTGACAAACTTCAGAAAGATCTCAAAATAGTCATTCCGCCCATTTGGGGGGGGGGGGGGAAAGTAGATTTGAACTTCCGGAAAAGATCATCAAAAGGTCATTCACAAATGAAAATTTTCTAAAACTTTGAAAAATGTTTTAGGAAAACCTAAAAATTGATGCTTTCTAAAATAGTATAACATACTACATCCTAAAACATATTTTAAAAATAAGGACAAAAAAAACCCCACAAATCGTTTACCCGCTACTACTCGCAGCGATCCTACGAAGAAGCTGCTTCCCCTAACCGGGAAATCGGCTCAAACTTGGTCATAAAAATTGGGTCTGTACATAGTCGATGAATGTAAACCCTCACATTGCCATTGGTGCCTCTCCTTGAGAACCACTAGGGGCTCAATGTCTTCTGCTCATGCCTCTACCATTTCCAACCACCCAACATTCCCTAGAATCACCAGAATCCAACGAGAAAGCTGCTAAATCAAAATTGCTTATTTTATTCTCATTTTAAGGTTTTTCCAAACCAAAAGGTTCACGAACTGCATATTTTATACATTCAAATGATTATTTTTTTGGTCTCCCATATAAAATTCTGAGCTATCATCAATAGTAAATAAGCTTCTCAGATAAGTTCCTCATCCCCCAATCATCTACTCCCAACGCAGCATAACAGCAGTGTTCCCCACTAAACTGGCCCCCACTCACCAAGTCAGAACTCCCGTGACACAAATCACCAACAGTACAATTAATAGCCAGCTGTCTCCCATAAAAGCATGCACTAGGTTGCACGTTGTTCAAAGTGGAACACCCAGCTGGCGAATCTCTCTTCCCATTCCTCATATCCACGTCTCCAACCTTCATTGGCTAGAAACTATCGATCCCCTGTACGATCGATGTAGCTTGTTCGCTAGCGCATCCAAGACTTGCCAAGTGGCGTCTCCCAATTGGATATCCTGGTTGAATAGTAGGGCCCTACGGTTCGCTGGGTCCCACAGGTTGCGTTGGATTATAGAGAGATTGGAGTTTGCCACGTGTCGAAGGATTCCATCGAGTTTCCCAACGTCTTTTTCGGAAACCGTGAGTGAGATTTCCTGCCACCGGATGGATTTAGGGAAAGGGAGGCGGATGCCATCGGCGATTATAACCGGCACACAACCCAGTGTTACCGCTTCGACCAGTCTTGGGCTCCATGGGGCCCACCCCAACGGGCAGAGACAAAATACCGACCGCACGATCTCCGATTGGTAACCGGCAAACCGCTTTCGCTTTATGTAGAACTTAGGGTTCCGGTTATATTTGTCCCAAATCGCCGTTCGAACTCTCCTGAGAAAGTGAATTAGATATTTAGACAGGAAAGGACACGAAATTACAAGAGTGCCCTCAATTTTTTAAAACCTGAAAGTCAGAAAACTTATCGGAAAAAAGATAAAATATTAAAAACCCATTAAATGACCAGAAAACTGACTGAAAAGCCTCGCCTAACGCCAGCCAAGAGGAAGAAAATTTTATATCGAACACTTATATCTATGTTTGTGTGTAAGTAAATCTAGAACCGTCCAGAGAATGGACCAAATACCCGAACCTGGCGTAAAAGCGTCCACTGATGTTCTTGGGGTGGACCTCCATTTTCCCTCTGAAGAACGCCCAAATATCTCTCTCACCGTAACTCTGCGCAGCATCGATCGTCAACCGTACACTTTTCGGCGATACGTAAGGTGGTATCAAAACGTTCTCCACATCTTGACAAGGGTGCCGGAACCTGACACCAAAAGTTTGCAAGATGATCGATTTCTTCAAGAACCCAGGAATCCCATCAGAAATCGCCACATCTTCCTGCAATTTTTTTTTTTTAAAGAAAATTATAAAAAAAGGCAGAAAAAGAAATTTTTTTATGAAAAAAGCATGGCTTTTATTTTTTATTTTTCTTTTTTACCATGGCGTGGAAACAAGCACCGTAATCGTGTGACGCGACGAACACATGATCGGACCCGTCGCTCCGATTCCAAAACGGGAGGTCGGAGGAGATAACCTGCACCGCCGATGCTAACAGACGCCGGGCGTGGCCGATGGCTGGAAACCCGTTGGGAGTGCTGAAATTGCACGACACGTAAACCGGTACGAAGAAAAAATCGGCTTCCCATGGATTCGTGGTCCGAACTTTGCTACCCATCAAAGCTTTATGTATGGCTACTTCGGCTGCGAAGAGATGGCTGCTACACCTTTCGTTCGATAACCAATCGTTGTTATATTTCGATGGAAGATCATATACATATATTTTTAACTCACTAGCCAACCCTATAAGCACAACCAAAAAAAAAAATCAATACTTTGTTTAAATATTAATAATAAAGAAAAGAAAAACCCAGAATCTACAAACCTTTAGATATAAAAATCTGCTTCTCTATAGGTTGTTTAATGGCTGTTGAGTTGGCTTCGATGAGGGCACGAGAAACGAAGTTGGTTTTCGATAGAGAAACAGTAGTTGTAGAGAGGGAGGTGGTTTTGTTAGAACTTGTGAGGAGATAGGAGGTGAAGAAATAAAGGCTCAAAGATGCCCATAAAAACCATCTGAAGTATCTGTAACATAAGCCCTTTGCAGTTCTTCCATGCCTGTTAAGGAGCTTCATCTTCATGTAGAAATCCCTGTACTTTCTGTAACTTTTCATCCCGATTTATACATAAAGTAAAAAAAGAAGAAAGGGAAAGATGGTTTTTCAACGGTTGAAGTGTGGCTTTCGTAAATGGTTGGGATGAAGTGGAGAAGAAGAAAGATTACTCAAATATTGGTTGTTGGGTAGTTTTGTTTTAAAATTTTTTATTTTGGATGGGGGTTTGGTGCTTCAGTTTTTGTTATATTTATTTCTTCTCCTTTTTCGATTTATATTTTTCAATTTCGATGACAAATATTGCAGGTTGCAGAAATAGTTGATGGAGAGAGGGAGAGAGAGAGAGAGAGGAGTGTTGGGATTTGGGAAGGGTCTCTGACGGCGGTCACATGGAAATGAAGGGGTTGTGACCGACCGAGTCGTCAGTCGTGCTGCGTGGGGTTTAGTCGTTTAGACTTCTTTAAACAATCGAAATCTATTTTGTTTTTCAGACATAATATAGTATAATTCGGCCCTATTAATTTGCTTATTTGCAGAAACGGTTCAAAATTTGAAAGTGCGGAATAAGTCGGATTCAAGTCCAGCCATTTCCAGATTGGCATCAACCTGTCTTTACCAAAATTAGCTGTTTAAGAATTTTTTTTTTTTTTTATTATTATATTTTTATTTTTCATTATTATTTTTTTAATTTTAACGGCAAATACCTATGAACAATAATTAAGCACTAATAATCTAAAATTTTTCATAACAAATAAAAATAAAATACATAAACATAAAAATTATAAGATTGTAAGCGCTTTCATAAGATTGGGAGCACTATTATATCTTAGCACCATAAAATAACGTGCGTTATTGTAAGATAGCGTACGCTATTGTAAGATAACGCCCACTCTCTTATAATTATAGACGCTATTTTATGATAGCGTACACTATTTTAAGATAGCATTCGCTATCTTCCAATAGAATTCTCTATCTTAAGATAATATTCGATAACATTATATATATATATATATATATATATATATATATATATATATATATATGTATAAATTAAAGGTGAGCAATAACAAAGATTAAGGGAAACGAATACCTAATATATAGTGTGCATAACAAAATAGCGCTTGCTATCTTATAATATCGCTCGCTAACATAATATAATGGAGATTATTTTTTGCTCCAATCTTCATCAAGATTAATCATAAGATCATAGTGCACATATTAGATAGTCACATATTGATTTCATATGGTATGCGTCTCCAAAAGTGAAGGTCACCCTCTTTGCCCATGAGCTAGGTGCACAACAAGATTCGGTGGGTGCGTTTAAAGCTACCCATATTTTTATTAGATTCAATAGTTAGTACGAAACTTGGTGGTTAGATACGAACGCTATTAGAAATAGAGCATGACTCCAATCACCGAAAAAAGAGTTATTCTTTTAACTTTGTATTTTTTTTGTTACAAGGAGACTAATCTTCACTAGAAACGTATATATGTATTACGTTGGCGATCACTATCTTAAGAGAGTGAGTGTAAATTGAAAAAAGAGAGGAGAAAAAATAATAATAAATAAAAATATAATAAGAAAAGAAAGAAAAAAATCTTAAATAGGTAATTTTGGAAAAGACAAGCTATGTTAACGTGGAAATGGCTTGAGCCGACATATTATGCACACTTTTAAATTATAAGGCCATTTCTACAAATAAGCAAATTAGTAAGGTTGAAAATACAAATTTCTCTAACAAATTTATTTGTGTGAGCTCTTTTTGGGATAAAGAACCAACTCTTTTGTATTATAAAACTACTTTTACATTTGATAACTCAGTTTCTTATTTCATTTGCTTTGGTAGGGAACTGTTTTAAGTGATAAAATTGTTCTATACCTGTTCTATCACAAAGGAAATTTAAATTTTTATCTTCTGCTATTATAAGAGCTAACTCAAGCACATCCTAATCAATCTTAATAATAGACACTTAAACCGTGTATGATAAAATGTTTATTTTTGAGTTAACAAAAAATGTTATTGTTACACGCTCTCTAAGCCGTTTCAAATGAAGACACGTGGCAATCTCTGAAAATAGGGAGTGTTTATTCACAATTGATGAATTATTGTGGCTGGGGTGAGGGCTTAAGTTTTAAACTATTGATGTTTTTAAAAAACAAATCCATGGCCTGATTCAAATCAGTTGATAGTTTTAGTCCGTCAAAAAACAATAACAGGTACTTACCATTAAAAGGTTGAGAGTTAGTTGTACCTTTTAATGAATTCCAAATTCAGAAAAAGGTGGCATAGTTTGAACTTTAAACTCCTTTTAAGCCAACCTTTCATTAATATAAGTATGGGTAACTCTATTCGTACAGACTGAATTACTCAAGGCACCTACACTAAAAACTAATAATATTTTGTTAAATATTGGCGCTTATTAATATTTTGTACCAATCTTTCTCACGATAAATCTTAAGATCCTGACACACCCATCAGATTGTCATATGTTGATTTCGGAAGGTACACAAATCTAAAAGGCTAAAAGTGAAGGCCAATTCTTTTGTCTATGATTTAAATCACTTTTGGAGATGTATGTCACATGAAATCAACATTTGACCATCTGATAGCTGTGTCATGATCTATCATGAGGAAGTTTGGAACAAAAAATAATTTCCACAGTCCGATGAAAAACCTTGTGCTCCTTACTATTGAATGGGTGAGAATAGTCGTACCCTTCATTTTTTTTTTTTTTTTTTGATAAGAGTCGTACCCTTCATTAAATATTAATTAAAGAGGTTGTATAATGCACTTAAATGAAGGGCTAGTACCAAGGTATCAAAAATTGGCTGATACTGATACGTATCGGTTTTCAGCTAAACTGATAAGCCGATACGTATCGGGTTTCAGCCAATACGTCACGGTTTCAATCAAGATTTTAGTTTCTTTTAAAAAAATAAAAATAAAATTAACCGATATGTATCGATATCAGTTAATACGTATTGATATTGGCCTCGGATAAATCGATACCGATTTTAATACCTTGCCTGGTACATGGCAACTGATCCTTCTCCATTTGGAATCTAGTTTTGGAATGTGCCACTGATCCCAGACGCGTGGCACTTTTTTTTTTATCACATTTGCCATGTGATATGTGAAGCAATTAAAATTTCCCAAGCCCCTTCTCATCAATGGACTCCTATGATCTCTATATCTATATCTAATCTGGGAGATGGAAAGGAGTGAGGTTCGTTAGATAAATTTCTATCTCTATATGTATCTCGGAGATGGTTAGGTGTGTAGGTGTGTGGTTCGTTTGATAAATTCCTATCTATATATCTATCAAATGTTGAGAGTACAAAAATGGACGTATTTTTTCATACAATCTTCAACAAACCAATTTTCATGGAGGGTGTTGTGCATCAGACGGCACAGTAGATGAAACTATAGTCATGCGTCCAAAATAGTGATCCAAGAGTGTATCATGAGATCGATAATATTTTTATCCAACATGAAATACATCCCAAAAAATGACTCGAAAATTATAGGGCACACATCTCACTCAAGTGTCATATCCAGGTGACTTTTGGGATGTGTTCCAGGAGATAAAATAATTGTCTTTTGGATGGTAGTCTCATGATCGATTGTGGAAGATTAGACCAAGATCCTAGTCTCAAGATCGATTATATGGATGATTAGAGCAAGATTTCCATCATCTGATCTGATTCGAAGCAATTAATGATTTTCAGTGTAGGTGCTCTCACTATTTCAAGTAGGTGTTAAAAGAGTTCGCCTAATTTGTATTTCGGTGTGGCTGTGATTGATCGGACAAGATAATAAGATTTTTATTTTTATTTTTTTGATAATTGATGAAATAATTAGATTTAGGGTAGTTTTAAATGTATCCACCGAATCTTGTTGGGCACCTATGCTAAACACCATTGATTGCTTTGAATCGAACGATGGAGATCATTTTTTGCTCCAATCTTCCACACAAGGAATCTTGAGATCATGGCGCACCCATTAGACAATCAGTTTTAGATTTCACATGCCTCAGATTTCCAAAAAGTGGTCCTAAAATCACATGGCACACATCATGCCTCAGATTTCCAAAAAGTCTATGCTTTTGGGATCTGTGTCAGATGAAATTGAAAACTGACCGTCCGATAGGTGCATCATGATCTCAATATCTCTTGTGTGGAAGATTGGAGCGAAAAACAGTCTCTATCATCTGATTTAAAGCAATCAATGGTTTTAGGCATAGGTGCCCAACAAAATTTGGGGGACACTTCCCGCCCGCCTCTCTTTTCTAAGACTATTTCGAGGCGACCTCAAGAAACGAGGAGACGTACACGTATACATACACAGGGTGGAGCGTGAGGGAACATCAACTACATTGATGAGGGTTAGCTAACATAACCCAACCCACACCTTCTAAAGACAAGAGTGAGAAATAGCGTAGAGGACGAGTATCGAACCCATGACCTACTCCCTCACAATGGAGGGAGCGTACCAACTAGGCTACTGCCTCTTTGGTGTCCCCTCCCGTGTCTAATTGTTCGTTGATAATTATACGATATTTTTCGTTTAGTCCTAAACTCCCAATTAAACTGAATTATGTGGGTTCATGGTTCAAAATTTCGGCCGATAAGTTAAATTATTAGTCAAAATTTATCGAATTCAATCCACACTGAAAAGAAATCAAGGTCCGAAATTTTGAATTTTGGCCGAAAATTTCGGTCACATTTTCAGTTTCGGTCATGCCCAAAAACGAAACCGATAATTTGATTCTTGTGTGGGTCATTATGTAATTAAATGATTATAGCTCAACTGGTATTCTTTTCCCTCGTATAAGTACCAAATTGTAGGTTTTAATCCCCAGGCCTGCTCCGGCCCTATGCCCGATTAGAGACAGTCAATATAATATTCAAATTGGGTAAGTTATTTGTAGCCGCTATTCTTTTTCGCCACCAGGGTTTGCCCTTGCTTTGAATCAAATCATGGAATATTGTTTGATTGTTTCTCCTCACAATCATCCATGCTAAGGAACTTGACATTATGGCATACCTTCAGACTTTTGCATATTGATTTCACATGACACACATTTTAAAAAGTGAATTTGGTCATGATCATACCACTAAATGGTTGTATATCACTTTTTGAGATGTGTGACTGTCTAATAGGATGGTCATGATCTCAAGATCCATTGCAACCCTAGCTGCAAATGAAGAATCTTTGGTTGCCAAAATGATACCGTTTCAAAAAAATTTAAGGCTGGAAAGAACGCGAAAAGATCAAATGGAGGGAGCATATTGACAAATTTCTTTGAAACTCTTTGAAATATCTTCGAAATTTACCGAAACAAGGGTTGGGTGAAACTTTCGGCGAAATTTCGATGATTTCTCTTAAATCAGTGAAATTTCATTAATTTCAGTGAAATTAACGAAATTTTATGAAAATTAATAAATCTTTTCTAATTTTTATTACTTTTTAAATAATAAATAAAATTTTTATTTAATAATTTTTGTACTCCCCCAAATTTTCTTGAAACTTTTTAAATTTTTCTCGAAATTTATCCGTAATAAACTGAAATGATCCCCTACCAAAATGTTGTCGAAAACAAAATTTACCGCCATAGGAGGGAGGAACTAAAAATAACAAGGAAGTTGAGAAAGAGTAATGACATCTCCCTTATGCGAAGGTTGTAATTTCCCAAAGTTATCGAAAAATAAAAATGTATCATATCTTTGCAAATTCCCCTAACCTTTCTATTATGTGCAAGTTTTCAAACGATCCCACAGTACAAATTGTTTGGCATGCGTATGTACTTAATAGAATTGAAACATGGTATCAAACGGCATCTAAATCTGTTAAAACAATTGCTCCTGTGATCATTGGTGTGTTTCATTAGATGGTTAGATGTCTTTATATGTGGCACACATCTCAAAAAATGACTCAAAAATCACACCTAATGGTAGGTCCATGATTATCATAACGATCACTATGTAGGATTTGTCTCATTATTTGAAATCAACATCTAATCGCCGTATATGATATCAAAATCTATTATGGGAATGATTGGGATGAAGACAGATCTCTATCGTAATATGATTAAAAGGAGTTTTAAATTTTGGATTTTTAGCAAATTACCCCCTCGTTATGTTAAAATTGCATAAACCTTCATAATTATACATATTTATATTGCACCCCCTACTTCTATGTTTCCTTTTCATGTATCTCCTACCGTTAACAGTTAATTAAGTATCATTTCTTCGATTGAATGACCCCTTTACGGCTTTACCCTTAGGAAATATTATTTACAAAACTGTCATTGTACTTTTCCTAACTATAACTATATTTTTAACAGTGGATAAGCATCGGAATCTATCCAAATTTTTTGGGTGGAATATGATTGATTTCCTTTAAGTTGTTATGTATGCGGTTTTCAGTTTGGGTGCCACATGACGCTCACTTGGCTTGTGGGTAGCGCTAAAATGCTAGCCCCGTTGGTAGCATCACGGGCCCTATGTATATAATTTTATAGTCTTTATAGGATAATTGGTTAATAAAATTTTCAATGGATTAGGTCTCGGCCAGGTCGGTGTGAGTCATGGGTCGAGTCAATGACATCATTGGCCAAAGATCAGATCTGTTTGGATGCCAAGTGGCACCGAATATGAAGATCTGGTGCCGAGCCAACATATACAAGATTGATCACATCCATCTCCTCCAAAAAATTGAAAAAATATCTTATCCACCGTCTAAAATGTGATTAAAGATGTTAAAAAAATAATATGCTAAGTATGTCAGATAGAACCTAATATTTTACCACGTGACATTGATTTCGAGCACTGGCGTAGGCTTCAAACAGTAAACCTTTAATATGGGGATCTATTAACCATATATATACATATAGCTAGTGACTGGTCTCATAACCCACACCACCCGGCCCTATATATAGTGGGGTACTACAAAAGATAAGACAATTAGCGGCAGTTTTTTGCAGCTAAAGACTGGCACTTCATGCACTTATTTTCTTCAAATAACAATATAATATTTTTTGCTGTCTAAATTAATCAAATGGACAAAGATATGTTAAAAATTGGTTGAGCGATAGGTCAATTGATATCCTCTTCCTCGTGGAAGTATCAGGTCGCATATTCAAATCTACATACTCCCAGTCAAGGATCAAAATTTCGGTCCCCACCAAAATAAAATTTTGGATAAAAAATTCGGTCACTTTTGCATGGGGATCAAAATTTCAGCCAAATTTTCGGATTTGGCCAAGTTATCAGATTTTGGTCATGTTGAAATCGAAATTTTGGCCGAAATTTTGATCGTTGCTCCGAGTGGGCTGAGCTAAAAATGAATTCTCGCTGCGTGCAAGTTTACAAGTATATTACATTGGGCTGTCTATATCATATGACATCTTTCAATAAATTAAAGGGGAATGGCCAAGTCCTACAATGCAGAATGGAATATTCGGTCTTACCCTATCCGGTGCCCTTAGAATCGGAGAATCTTGACTTTTTTAATTTTCACTTTTTATAGCAAAACGTGTAGTCAAGATTCTCCTATTTTCAAGGGCAACAGATGGGGTAGGACTAGAAATCCGATTCTACTTACTAAGATCTGAACATTGCGCATAAATTAAAATATCTAATTAATGGCCATGACATCTTAGCTTTCTAACCATATATCTGCTAGACGTACCGTGTACCTACCCGATCCCCAACGTGCAAAACGCTTCAAGCCTATAAATCACCCAAAGCATGCACCTGATTAGGCCATTTAGGCTGGGAGTAGCTAGGGGCAATGATCAAAATTTTGGTTTTCGTTTTGGTTTCGGAGGGGACCGAAACCGAAATTTTGGACCGAAATTTCGGTCGATAATTTCATTCTCATATGTTTGATGACCGAAATTTCGGTCCCAAATTATCGTTTTGGTGGGGACCGAAACTGATAATTTTGGCCCAAATTTTGGTCATTTCGGCCGAAATTTTGATCCTTGGGTAGGGGTCTCAATGGGCCTGCCGGATCAGGTTTAGATTGGGTCTAAAGCGGGCCAAGTATAATTGGGCGTCTTGGAACTAGCCATACCCGGCCTGATTTGTCGGGGCTGGATCGGTCCTATTTTTTAATTGGGGCCAACCAACCTCAGCCATACCCAGCTCATTTCAGGCCAAGATTCCGGCCGCCCAACAAATTCTATATAATTTGTATAGAGATGATCTCAGATGACTGAGTTGAGCCAAGCGTAAGCAGGCCAAGTTTTAATCGGGATTTTGGGACTATCCAATACTCTTCTTGACATACTAATTGGACTGGCCCAGCCCGTTTATATTTCGGGCCTACCTACCATAGTCTATACCCGGCTCATTTTGGGTCGAGCTAGGCCGAGCTCAAGCCCAGCCCATTGAGACACCTACTAGTAGCTGGATTTGTCTACAACGAGCTCGTGACTGCTCATGTTTGACATCTGGCTGAACTAGTTACATCCTGGCTCGACCTGGAACTCTGGGAACAAATCTTTATGCACATTCAAGTCTGCTCGAAGCCTAGAAAGCCCGCTTGTGTGAAGTACATGGTTTATGCATATGGTATATAGCTCTTTGCTAGCCTCTGTTACAATAGAGTTCGCTTGCTTTAGTTGGTTCCTATTCTCTTTTCTAACTCTCTGTAAAGGATGATTTACTTTAGCAGCAGCCTCCTTGCTCTCTACTAACTCCCTATCAGAGCAAATAAAACCTGCTCTGGCAAAGAGTGAGTAGAGAGGAGGGTAAAACTACTAAACAGGTAAATCTTGTATGAAATCTTGTTGTGTAAAGAGTTATCAAGGAGAAGGAGTACTTAGTAAAGCACATAGCGGGATGTTAGCAAAGAAAATGAGAACCTGCTTTTTCGCAGGTGAACTCTGCTATGACAAGAGTTAGCAGAGAGTTATGCCATACACATTCTTAGTCTATGATGTGTGTCCACTCATCATGAGTGGACATCATAGTCCATAGGTCCATATGACTGCATGACTTACACCGACTTCCATGCATTAGAAGTCTATGGAAGTCACACAGTCACAAGGACGTGTGGACTGCAATGTCCACTCATGATAGGTGGCCATCTGCGGTAGACTAATTGTTATGTGAACGTCCTTCAAAATACACAGTACCTTTATCAATTAGTAAAAGGGTCCAACCTGAGCAGCACAAATTGCACAAATATTTTTAACCAAGTCACTCAAAGGTCAAAAAAATATAGTTCACTGGTTTTTTGTTGGTTTTAAAAATAAAATTATTTATTTAAATGATTTATATTTCAACAAATTTATTTTACTTTCTTTTTGTTGGATTGGAATTTAAGAGATTGCTCTCTTAAGAAAATGGTCTCACATTGGTTAGAGAATAAGAATCATCTATATGGCCTCACATTTACAGTATTAACTTGATAAGTAAGATGAAGGATTAATATTCATAACAGCATAGCTGCCACATCACGCGATGCGCACGTGTAAGGGCTAAAGAGTTAGTCAAATTAGCCGTTAGTGGCTATTGTGTGAATTAAGCCTAACTCTTTTGCCCTTGCACACCATCAATTGTGTTGCATCGGATGATGGAGATTGATTTTCACTCCAATCTTCGACATAATTTATCTTGACACCATGAGCATACCAATCTTCACGAAAAACAGTCAACAAGTTTACATTGTAGGCGCCCTCCGTAATAGATTAGTGCACTCCCACTAGTGGTACACAATCACCAATTGAACATGGCAAAGCATTTTCTAGATGGGACTTAGCCAAGCCCTCAAGGACATAGGTTTACATTATCCATTACATGTGATTAGATAACGGGAGCCATTACTTGCACACGATTTACAAGCCTTTGCACCGGCTTGCTCAAAAATTGAAATTATTAAATTATTTTTAAATTACCAACTATACCCTTACGGTTGCACTGAAAGCATAAACCTCCCCCTAATACTGGAAGAGAGGGAGACAAAAATAGAAGAGAAAATGCCCAATTCGCTATGGGATGGATTCGGAAAAAATCATTGAAAGCTCCCCAAAAGTTTAGCCCCTTCTCGGTGAATTTTGTCAAAAATTTTCACTATGATTAGGCATAAACTTGATCTCCTTGGGATATTCAAATTTAATAGTGAGCAAGTGCCTAAGGTGGCTAAGATCTTTCACCTGGATTGATGGAGCAACTGTCGCTATTCATTGATAGCTGCTTGATGTTACAATATCATAAAAAATATACAAAATGCTAGAAAAGACAGAAGTAGATCAAGGAGTTTGCTGCATTCATAGGAAATTTTAAGTAATGAAAAAATATCTAAGATCATGTATAAAAATCTCCTCTCCCCCTTGAGGCAAACTTAGGGATTTATATCCTGTGCTGACTTGATATGTGCTGAATTTGAAATGCTCATGTGTCCTTAAGATTAGGAGGATGCTCTAAGAGGCTCGAATACCCAAATTATCAAAAAAATAAATAAAAAATTTGTGACTTGTGAGAACTGGAAATCACATATTCAGGACATTGTTATACTTCAACCTTGTGAGAGAGTTGTAGTGTAAATCAGTATGTGAGTCACACACCTAGACACAATTTTATACATCCAGCAGCCAAACGATTTGACCGTTTGACAGATAGGGTACGACTCTATGGGAGATTTATAAAAGGGAAATTTACCTGACCGGCCCTGTCAGATACGCCTTTTACGTCAGAAGCCCTATAGTTTCACTTTTACCCAGACAAACCAGCTCCAAGCCTAGCTGAGGCACGCCTGTAGGAAATACCCAAACTACCCCCACAGTAATAAATAGCCGCCGTCGTTTCAAATCATTTACTGTTTTGAATTTACTTTTTCGTTCGAAGTCGGTGGAGAGTCGTTGACGCTTCGTGGACGATCGCGTTCAAAACTATAACCTTCAAGCTACCAAATCTGTAAGTTAGAATTAAAATTAGCTTCCATCGCTATAGATTTTTTATTTCTCCTCTCTTTGTTGCATATTTTGACATATTTTTTTTAGGTTTTCCCATATGTAATCGAGTAACGACATATATGTAATCGATTACGACTACATATGTAGTCGATATCGATTATATATGTAATCGTTACCGATTACATATGGGAAACGTTCTCGATTACCTTTAGAGTCGATAAAGATTATATATGTAGTCGTAATCGACTATATAAACTGTGGATGACGAATCTATAACAAATCGATATCGACTCTCTATGAATATAATTAATACCCATCATTTGAAATAATTTCCCTATAGTTATTACCCTCGATGCCATAATAAATCATACGAGGTTTTATATTTATCTCAAATGACGCTCAATTTATTGCCAACTACCTTTTGTAAAACCATTGGCCATTGCGGCAAGTTAGTCGGAAGAATGAGAAAATACAACGATTCGTATTCCACAATCTAGGAGCTTTAAATACGAGGTTTAGTCCGACCTTAGCAAACCACCTATCATCCCTAGCAGCCCATATTTTTTCCAATGTCTGACGACGAAGAAAAAACCTTCTATAACCCAATAAAGTTCTATCCTGTATGGGAGGACCCACCACCACCACCAGAACCAGATCCTCTGCAGTTCCTGTGGGACGAGTACGATGAAGTAATGGAGATTTTGGCGAAGGAGGAAAAGAAGAAGAAGAGGAAGGAAGAAAAGAAAAAGAAGAAGGAAGAAAAGAAAAGAAAAGAACCGGCAACCACGCGGCTCTCCACCCCATCCACCGCGTGCTGTTCATCGTTGTTCCTAACTTTGCCTTTTTTTTTTAATTATAAATGAAAAAGTTTGAATGTAATTCAAATATTTTGAAGTAAATGAAACAACTTTTTGGTGCAATGGCGTCTTCATGAATTCTTTTGAGTCCGTAAACTAAATATTTTCTATGTAAATAAGACAAATTTACCTGACAGGAAAATTAAACATTTTGCGATCCATGTAGATTTATATTTAATTGATAGCGATTTCATAAGTAATCAAGATCGATTACGTTGAGAGTCGGTAGCGATTATATATAGGAACGATATCGATTATAGAGATAATCGATGTAGGTAAAGAAGAAGGAAGAAAAGAAATAGAACAAAGAAAGAAAAGAAACTTAAGAGTCGATAAATCAAGTAATTTCTATATAAATAAACATTTTGAGGTCATTGAATATATATTGAGTCGTTGGCGATTTCATCATGATGTCGATATCGATTACATATAGAGTCGTTAGCGCTTACATATGTAATCGTTATCGATTATATGTAGACTTGCAAGATTTTCCTTTTACTTTTAATTTTAATTGAACTATTATGAATGTAATTGAAAATTTTGCAAGTAAATGAAACATTTTGATTCAATGGCGACTTCATGAAATCTTTTGAGTCTATATCGATTACATATAGACTCGATATCGATTACATCTAGAGTCGGTATCGATTATATATAGACTCTATCGCGATTACATCTAGAGTCGTTAGCGATTACCTATATAATCGTCTGAGCTCTGAATATATCGATCTGATTTATATATACATTTCATCAACATTTTTAACTATCCTTGTTAGTATGGTGTTGAGTCCTTTCATTTTATTACGATTCATTTCAAAAGATCACAAGATGGTTGTACACCGAAGTCGCTGCCAAGTGTTCTCCCTGCTTTCAATCTCTACGAAAGTGCTACTCGGATCGGAAGAAGTTCTTGAGAGATTCGGTTTTTGGTGGAATATTTCAAATCGAAGGGTGTGGGATTTCTTTCGATGTCGTGGATTCGGTCGACATTTTGGGTTGATAAAAACCATTTCCGAATTGAAGACCGATGTCTATCTTCTAAGATAGACATTGCATTAATCTTGGGCCTTAGTAGTTGGCCCGTAAAAGGATACCCCATCCTAAACCATCGGTAGAACAAACCATTAGAAACAAATACTTTTAGGTGAACGCCTCCCGGAAAAATTCTCCTGGTCTCATATAGATCTTTGCAATTTATAGAGTGGAAAGTGATGAGGACTTCTTAAAGTTGTCCCTTCTTGTGTTGTGCATATTTCTCTTCCCGGTTCCCACCATCAAATTTCAAGACCACATCGACCTCATCGATGATATGGAGGCCTTCAACCCGAACTCCGTGGGGTCCGCTGCTCTACCGTGACTTGATGGAGTATATAATAAAAGGCGCGAATAGAAAAACCGCCGAGATGGATAAAGCCCGAAGACGACAACACATATGGATGCATATGTGTACTTCAATGGTGGGCTTATGAGATCTGCCCGATATATCGCCATCCCGCTAGGCCTCAAGGACCCTTTCCCACTATCTGAAATGGTCTGGACGGTATGCCCAGATCAAAGGTTACACTTCATGCGGATGTTATCTATCTATTAAAAAAAGCAACTTATCGATTCATTCTAGAATCGATATCGATTCATTACGTAATCGCTATGATTCATTTACGAATCGATAGCGATTACTACGTAGTCGATAACGACTTAATAAGTAATCGATAACGATTCATTATCTAATCGATAGTGATTTGTTAAGGTAAGGAATCAATAGCGATTCTTTACACAATCGAGTGATTTATTATATATATAACGATCATTTTATTCATTGTTTCATTTTCTTTCAAAAGGTTCGCGCTCCCCTCATGCCTCGGGCTTTGAATTAGAGATACCCGTGGTAAGAGAATATCTACGTTCAAAAGGAGGTTGGGGGAAGAGGAAAGAACCGATCAAGAAAGTCAGGAAGAGATTCGTAGAAGAAGAAAAGAAATTACATTGTCGATAATCTTGGAGAGGAGAGGAAGAATGGGATGACGACGACGTCAAGAAGAACCCTCTCGAAAAAGGGCCCGTGCTAGTGGGAGAGGGTCGCCAAGAACTAGGGGGCCGCCAAGGAGAGCCTCCGACAAGTGAAAGATAGCGGAGCGTCCACCTCAATGATTCTTTGTTGAGGAGGGTCGATCATTTGACGTGGATAACTTGAAGCTCACCCAAAGAGTGAGCGATTTGGAGGAGAGAATAAGGCTGCTAAACGCTATGCTTCTTTAGAGAAACTCGCAACTCCTTCAATGAGAGGTCAATTCAAGGGATGCGGAGTGGCGGTTAAATCACTACAACTCTTTAGTCGAAGGGCGCATCAAATAAAAGATCTCCTTGAAAATTTATTGAGGCGAGACCTAAGGTATATGTTGAAATCTAGTTTTAATATTCAATTTTCGTTATCTATATAATCGATAACGACCATATATAAAATAGATAGCGACTATATATATAATCGATAGCTATATATATATGATCGTGACTATATATATAATCGATATGCGACTATATATATAATCGATAGCGACTATATATATATAATCGATAGCGATTATATTTAAAATCGATTTGGACATTTTAAAATGTGGACCAAAAATTAATTCTTATTTTACACCATTATTTGATGTATGTGATGTGGCTATGGAGGAGCCGATATCAAGGTGTGCGACACGCCTTCAATAAGGAACCATTAGCTCCTGCGCATCGTTCCTCCTCCTCCTCCGTTGATGAGGTGAAAGGCACACGAACGAAAGCGACCGAGACCCAATCGATAGGTGAAGAGGAAACCTCTTCCCAATTGCCTCACCAACAAGTGAGCTTCGCTTAAGACCTAAGCGAAAGCCGGCAAAATAATTTCCATCAAACCTAAGGCCCAATGAAGGTAGCGGTTGAAAAGAAGCCCACCGAAGGCGGCGAAGGACCAACTGCGAGCCTGGATCGGTGGCAATCATTACCGTCCAGGTCTCGATGAAGATGCTCTCGAGCTAATGGAGAAAAATATATGCTAGACATATGGAACAAGCACGTGAAGGAGGACGCGAGTAAGTAGAATTACCCTGAATACTTAACTTTATTATTATATATTTATCGTGAAGATTAGTTAAGTTGGTCATTTTTTATGCAGAGAATATGTTAGCACTGTCGGCAAGTACAAGCTGGTGGTGCAATCCTTCAGATGTCTGGCGGAAACCCAGTACCTGGATAACTTTGTAAGTTTAATATACTGTAGGCAAAATCGTTATCGATGGCTTATATAATCGTTATCGATGGCTTATGTAATCGTTATCGATGGCTTATGGAATCGATATCGATGGCTTGTAGAGTCGCTAACGAAGGCGTATGTAATCGCGACTCTCAGAAATCATCGATATCGATTCATTAGAGAGTCGATAACTATTTGACGACTTAAATAATCGCTGAAAAATGAATCGATATCAATGATGTACAGAGTCGCTAACGATTATGTATTTAACTCTAACTGCATATTTTAATCTAACTGCATTGGTTTCAGGTTATGGGCGCCTACATGAGACATTTGGAAGTTATTGATGATAAAATTCATCCTGAGAAAAATGTCAAAAACTTCCTAATGGACCCTGCGACACTGACGTACATGGGCTATGAACTGAGAGATTTCAACAAGTTTTGCTTGTCGAAAAATTGTACGACCGATCGATCGAGGTTCAAGTTCACGGTGTGCCTATAAACAAAGAGAGAGAGACCGGGAAGAGGCTGATGGAAACTTTCTTCTACAATGAGCTTCGGGATCTGTGGGCTCACGAATGCAACATAGTATGCTTTTATCCTCTTTATAATTATTCTTTTTAATTTTTTCTATCCTACCCTTTGAGATTATATTACTTTTTTGTAGATATTTATGCCAATACATTCTGAACAACCACTACACTGGGCGCTTGCGATCGTAAAGGTAGTCGAACGATCGATAATGATCGTCGACCCTATATTTAATAGGCCCTCTAAGGAAAGATATGTGGCCCAATTGCAGGCGCTGGTAAGATATTTTGCTTAGCATATCTTTTATCATTGTTAGCTTAACATATCTGACACTCCTCTCTATTATTTCGAAACAGACACAATACCTTCCCGTGATCTTATATTCGTACGGTGACTCCTCTGCGCTAATAAAGAAGAACTATCCTTGGGCATCTCATTGCCGGATCAAAGCCGTCCCTCTCGGTATCAACTCCGTGATTGCGAGTGTTTGTTGTGAAGTATGTCGAATATTTTATGATGGGGAAGAAATTTGACTTCAGAATCGGATATAGAGAGGATCAGTATGAAATTGGCCATCAGCTACATACACAAAGGCGATGGCGATCGCTAAGGAAGACAAAAAGGAGGGAGCGCGAGTGTGGTTGTATTTGAATATTTTTGTAATAGTGTGGTTGCATTGAATATTTTTGTAATTGAAAATTGAATTATTTTGAATATAATGGCACTATTTTTATGTACTTGTAGTTAAAAAGTAGAATAGCATCCATTAGCGACTACATATATAGTCGCCATCGACTATATAAATAATCTATGACGACTCGTATGTAATCGCTTTGACTCAGTATGTAATCGTCGATTGTATAAATAATCGATATCGACTATATATGTCATCCTCATTGCGATATTCATAATCGATGCGATTCTTAAATGAATCGATATCGACGTTATACATAGTCGATGGCGACTCTATATAGAATCGATATCGATTAGTTATACAATCGATGGCGACTCTATGATACATCGATACGACTATAATAGAGTGTAAAAACATGGATTCAATTTCTCATTTACATTCAATCTATCATTATTAAAAATATACATCGTTAGCCCATCGGTCCCCGCGCCTTACTCCTGCGGTTGTGACCATATTAGCAATCAGAGTGCCCTAACCTCACCCTTAGACCTTATCCTTCTCTTCCTCGGACGGCGGCTTGCTTTTCGGCAATAATAGGGTGGTCTCACTTTCATATTTTCGTGGAGTTGCTGCTTGGAACTCCCATTGACTTTTATCGAGGGTGGGAACCCATTGCTCGTCATATGTTTGTCTAAAGCAAGCGGTGAAAACCGTTCTCACAAAATTTATGGTAGTCGAACTTCTTCGATTGATGGTCGCCACGGCATGGGAGCAAGGCAAGCCATGAATGTGCAGCGGCAACTCAGTCTTGTATTCCAAGTCGACGTGATGAATGTAATTCCTAATTGACTTGGAATTGATCAGCCCCGTATGGTTGAGCTCTCTTTCACCGCCCATTGCAACACTTTCTTCATGTGAGCATCTGCTTTCGGCGAGAAGGTGGTCCATTTATCGAGATATCTCTGCGTTTTGAAAATGATCGACTTTCTCTCTAGTAGTTCGATTAAGTCAATAATTGGTCTCTCTCGAGCTATCTTTAACGCTGCTTAAACTTTCGGCAATATTCGTGATCGTGACTCGTCTCGCCTTCCTTCCATATATGCGCGTGCCCAATGCTTTGGATCTATTTTCAAAATATATTCTACTACCGAGAATCAGCAGGATCTTTCTTCATTTCGTTGATAAAATAATCAAATTTCTCTTTCGAATATGCAGCGCATCTTACCATAGACCCTTCACATTGTTCCCGGATACTTGTCTTGCAAATTTTGTGTCATATGCATGATGCGAGTTGTGATATCGTTAGGGAAGATACGTTTCACCATTTATTAAACCCTTCGACCGTCTGTGATAATTACGAGATCCTCGTTAAACCCACCGATCACTAACGCACCTACCCGCTCAAGAAACCACATCCACGTATCCTCTTCTTCTAACTCGACCACGGCAAATGCTAACGGTAATATATGACCATTACCGTCTTGTCAGAGGCGATAAGGAGGATCCTTCAAAGCGTCCTCGTAGGTGTGTGCATCTACAAGCAATATGCGACGAAGTGTATTGCGGTAGCTTCCATGCATGGGCCAAAACTCCAAAAATCTTTGAAACTTACCGTCAAGAGTAAGTTGAAAGGATGTTTGTACATTAGGATCTACCCTCTTCATCTCCTTCACGTGGGCCGATAGATCAATAAATTGTCCTTCCCAACTTCCTCTAATATCATTAAGGGCAAGCTCTTTTCCTCCAAGCTTTTGCATATGAGATTTGCACATTATAAGCTTTTGCAATATCAAACATTATCGACGCCGTGTGTAGTTGAATCCTTCCATAAGTTTATCCTGCATATAATTCGCTCTGAAGGAGATTGTTGCATTACGGTGACCGTCGTCCGATCTTAGCGGCTCCGCATGTGTGAGTACTATTGAATGTCTTGATTTGGAAAGAATCGAGCCCTCAATTTAGAAGCATGTATTCGCCACGAACAATCGGGTTCGTAGCATCCGTCATTGCCACTGATAACTAGCGGTCCTCAAAGGCGAATTTGAAAGTTTTTCTCAAGCGTGTTCTTTCAATGCTCTTTGAAATGTTTGTTTGTCTCGGAAGATCTCTCCAATTTTAAACGTCCAATTCGATATTCAGTTTCCACCTCTTCATCGGAGGAATCGCCCGATGTCTGACATTTCGTAATCTCCGTCTACTAGGGGATTGTCAATATCTCTCACAAAATTTTCGTCCTCTTTGATAAACCCATCTGGTTCGCCTTCATATTCTTCTTCTAAGGTATCTTCATTCATGGCGGTGTTCTCGGGTGGTTCACTAGATCCTTCACCGAAGGGGTTCTGCTGTGGTTGACCGGATCCTCCACAGAATGGATAATGGCGCGGCTGGCTAGGCCCTTCACCGAACGGGTGCTCATATGTACGGACATGGGCGTGAGGTACTCCGGTCATTTCCATCGATGGCATGGTAGAACATAAGTTTTGAGTAAACCAAGTTGTCCATCCACCGGAAGATATGGTAAATCGTTGGTATCCACCACCCTCTCAAGTATAGTCTAACCATTGACTACATTGTTGTGACCCATGCATGTATTTCTTTGGGTCATCATACGATTCAATCGAACATCGTTTAAATCAAATGTTGCTTTCCCTCCGCCATCGTTCACAATATAACCGCCATCGCTTAACGGATGATATCGTATACAATTTCATCCTCAAACTTACATGGCTGAAATGAATGAGACACAAAATCATCCCGAGATTTACTTGTTCACTTCAATGGGAAGGATGACGGTTCCTTAATGATGAATACTTTATAACGTCCACTCGGTTTATAAAACTAAATAATGTAGCCAAATCATCAGAGTCCAAAATGTCGGCAACTACAGGCGTATTCACTATCTTCATATGAAACTTTGTTGAAACTGTTTCATCCGCCTTCGCAAAACTGACAGCAGACATTCGCCTTATGAATTGTTCATAAGAAATTTCAATTGAAATGTTAATAAGCCTCCGCCGGCCACCTTCATACAAGCCATCATCGTTTACAAGAAGGCCATCATAGTGACAAAGAAGAGGAATCTCTCACGTCGTCATCGCTCTGCATTTAAGAATGAGAAGGAAGGGCCATAAGACTGATGAAATAAAAGAGAAAAGACGACTATAACTCTTAGTCGATTGCAAATACAATCGATATCGACTCTATTTGAAATCGATATCGATTGTCTATACAATCGATATCGATTGTATATACAATCGGCGTCGACTCTATTTGAAATCGATATCGATTGTATAAACAATCGATATCGATATCACATACAATCGTCATCGATTGTATATATAATCGATATCGATTTCAAATAGAGTCGTAATCGACTCTATACACAATCGATATCGATTGTATGTGATATCGATATCGGATGTATATGGAGCCGATGACGAAATGCAGGGCCTTCTTCTAGAGATCTTTGCATCACTACATAACACTAATAAACTGAAAATGAGGTTAAGTAGGATACCTCTAGTCGATATACCTCTAATCGACTCGATATACAATCGTCATCGACTGTATAGATAATCGATATCGATTTCAAATAGAGTCGTAATGTCGACTCTATACTGTCGATATCGATTGTATGTGATATCGATATCGGATGTATATGGAGCCGATGACGAAATGCAGGGCCTTCTTCTTCTAAGAGATACTGCATCACTACATAACACTAATAAACTGAAAATGGGGTTAAGTAGGATACCTCTAGTCGCAAGGACAAAGTTCAGGGCCTTCTTCTTCTCCAAGCCTCTGTTTTCTTCTTCGAAATAGCAGATCGGAGCAGATCAGACTAAGTAAGGACACTCCGTCTAGGGTTTTACACCTCTAACTTTTTTGCAGGTTAAAATGAGGAAGAAGACGATGCTTTGTTTGTTAAAGAAGGTCTTAGAAGGGGGTAATTTGGACCTTTTACTCTCCTTAGGGTCGGCTAGGCTTGGAGCTGGTTTGTCTGGGTAAAAGTGAAACTATAGGGCTTCTGACGTAAAAGGCGTATCTGACAGGGCCGGTCAGGTAAATTTCCCTTTATAAAAATGGTGGATCACTGCTTTAACGTTGACTCCAAATAGATGATGATGGTGGATGTGAGAGAGAGAGGTGTCTAAGCAGGCACTTAAACTTTAATTTTGGTACGGTGCAATGGTTTTTTTTGTTTAATGTGCAATCACAATAACCGGTGCAAGGACTAATTTTGGTTAGCTCGGAGCACTGACTTATAATGTGTGTGCAAGTAATGGCTCCCTTACATAAATTATGTCGACTTATTTTGGACCTTTGGTCTTCCATGTTTCATAGTCAATTTTTGTAATAGGGTACCTTCAAATTCACCCACTGAACCTCGTGTTCACTCATTCTGAAATCCATTGATTGCTTTAAATTAGATGGTGGAGATTATTTTTCATCTCAATCTTTCACAAGATGGATCATGAGATTACAAGCATACTATCAAACGGTCAGTTTTTTTTATCTCACGTGGCATACTATCAAACGGTCAATTTTTTTTATCTCACGTGGCATACACCCTAGAAAATGACCTTAACATAACGTAGAACTCATCATGCTCAAACCTAATTTTAGGATAACTTTTTGGAAGATATGTCATTGTGAAATAAAAATTGATCGTCTGATGGTACATCTATGATCTCAAGATCGGTGATGAACTCATAGATTCAGTGGGTGAATTTAAAGGTGCTCTTTTGTAGCTCCTACTGGCCAGCCATGGGCCCATTATGGGCTACCCATTCCCATTTACTAGATGGCCCTACTTGGCCAGGTCAATTAGTAAATGGGCCATCTTCTAAAATGGCCCATTTAGATAGTTTTAATATCAATTCTAAAATCAAATATTATAAAAAAAACTTAAAATCAAGAAATAAAAAAGGCACTAAGGGCTTTTATAAGTAAAACGATGGTATTAGACTCTTTAAATAAATAATGAAAAAGGTGTTTAACACCTTTTCAAAAGATTAGCTTTACCTTTCATTCAAAGTGAAAAATTTTATGGGCCTAACTCAACCTCACAAAATCAGCTTATAAGGTGAGGAGTGCCCATATTATATATAGCCCAAGACCTTCAAGCCCACAATTAATGTGGGACTATTCTAACAAGCCTCCACACTTGTTGGTGGAATTGAGTCAAGCCAAATCACGTGGGCAATTAAATTGGGTGACGTGGAGTAGAAATATACCTGCTCTGATACCATAAAAAATTTCATGGGCCTAACTCAACCTCACAAAACCGGCTTGTAAGGTGAGGAGTGCCCAAATTATATATAGCTCAAGACCTTAAAGCTTACATGCAATGGAGGACTAATCTAACACAAAGGGACAAAACCTTTCACTCGGAGGACACAAATTTTCACTAATAATTATCAGCATTAAATTGCATAGATTGGATGATTTAAATTGCCAGTGAGTGATATCTGAGCAATGGTTGAGTTGCTCTAGTTTATCTGCCACTTTTCATGCTGAGGAGAAATCTATACATATGGTGGCCATCTACAGATGGAAGGAGGTTATAAAACATTGAGTTGGTAAATATCTGTCAAACACTGGAATATTGCAGTCTTGTTGGGGTGGGTAACTAGTGCTTGCTTTACCTACCATTGATGCTTAGATTGATTTTAAAGCAGATTGCTTGTAAGCTCAAACATCATTAAGTGGGCTTGCTGAATTCCTAAATAGGCTGTTACTTGTTCACATCAGTGAGCTACTTTTTTAAGTGGAAGGCTGATTTGGCAGAGCGAAGAGGCTACATCACACTAATGGTAGGACCCATATTTTCATTTATATGCAAAGCGTAAGAGGAAACAACTTACCAAACACAAGAAGCCAACTGCTCAAAAGTAGAAGTGACAAGAGGGCCGGGCCGTTAGTAGTGCGGTCAATGGGTCGAGCCAACTAGGTACCCAACCCGCCCAACCTGCATTTTAAACCAGGTCAGGTACATAACTTGAACCCGTCGGATAGGGTCGGGAATGAGACATCTGACCCAAACTTCAGCTCAGGTCGACTAAAAGGTCAGGTCTCGAAGAAAATTGGGTCAGGCCGTGTCAACCCGACCCGATATATGTAGGGGGTAGTTTACTGGGTCGAGTCAGGTTTTCGTGTTGGGCGTTGTGTAGGGTCGGGCATATGTCATTTCCCCATTCCTTGGACAGCCAAAATTTGGCCCGAGCCGAGCTGTCCAGTTGAAAACCCTAGCCTTAGTGGGCTTTCTAAATTGGATATTGGGCCTAAATAAATTGGCCCATTTAGTCATGCCACACATTTATCCTTTGGGCCTAATGTTCCTCCAGAGTCCAGCCCATGGGCCTAGAGCTCGGTCAAGGTCATTCCACTGGGCCCTTTTTCGTAATGGTGTTAATGCTGGGGGCTTAAAATGGGACCACATTGGCTTAATATGTTGTGGTTTTAATTAGCTCCGAAATTGGGCCTGGTCTAGTGAATCTGTTCACAAGTTCTCCTATTACCACACGAAATCTTCTATGAGCACACCAAACTGAAAGAAAGCCTCCGACAACCTTAAGTTTTTGTGCACTTAGCATAAGTTGGTTGACAATAGCAGCACTCTTTATGTTTTTTAAGCATGAAAATAAAGAGCAAAATGGGGCCAAATTAATGAACCGAAAAAACAGGGCAAGGCCACGGTTGAGTGAAAAATAGTCTCTCTTTTTTCATTTATAAAAATACCAACCCTTCCCAATTGAAAATCCCTATTTTATTTGATTTATCTATAAAATATTGAGCCGGGTTGGGGTTGGGTTGGGTTGGGTCGGGTCAAATTGACTTGATCTATTACTCAACCTGACCCGATTCAAAAGTTGGGTAGGATGACTATGCCCGGCCAAACCCGGGCGGGTCAGCATTCGATCAACCCGAGCTTTACATGTTACAATAATACATGTTGTAAGATGCCTCATCAAGGTTTCTAAAATCATGATTTCCCTCAAAAGATATTTGAATTCACAAGATCCTTCACCCAAATGTAAAAACCTCTTTCAATATAAAATGATAACAATCTTCTGCACTGCCCCTCTACAGATCAATTATTTATTTATTCAAGACTCTTGTTAGAGATGAGGATTGAAGGATACGGATGGGCTCCATCAGACCAATCGATCCATCGGTCGGGTTCAAAAAATCGAATAAGAATTATTGGTCACCGATCGGGCTTGAAGGGACTGATCGCAAAAGCCTGCCCCGGTCAGGCTTCCAATTGATTTATAAATAATTAAAAAAAATAAATAAAAAATCGGGCTTTTAACGCACGGGAATTTTTTTATTCTATTTTTTGTGAAAATCAAATGGTAAGCGGTATAAGGCTTCCATATATCATGTCGGGCAGAGAAAGACCGAATGAGGGCCCGATTGCCTGATGCATGTGTCGTGCATCAAATTGGTCTTAGAAATGCTCGATTCAAGCGGTCTCAAGACCTTTTCAATTCACTTTGGGGCCGTTTTTTCGGAATCAATAACTTTAAAAAATGAACCTCGTTGGCGTCTCCGTATTTGCCCCAAAGGTATCTTGATTTAGAAAAGATTTAATTAAATGATAAAACTATGGGCAAAAATGTCATTCCACTTTTGAATGGTAAGTAAGAGCGATTAAGTGAGGAAAATCGTGATTTTTAAAACTACCTTTTTTATTACCCTTTTGTCCTCTCCACTAGGGCGCAGAAAGCCTATGCAAGATCAACCCTAAATTGACCCTACATTAGGCAAAGCAAAAGTAAAATGAAGGGGACATAACAGGCAAAAAAATGTTATAATATAGAATAGGAAAGTATATGTCCCTTAGTTGATTAGTAAACTGATTACCCAATCCCCACATGATATTGATGCTTACATTGCTATCAATCATTCTTACATAAATCCAACGTGAGACCTTCAAAAGTTATGGCACTCATTAATTCCATAAACACGTAAATATAAATATAAATATAAATATAAATATAAATATAAATATATACTTTACAAATGGCCCATGTGATATCGAACCCACATAACATGTGGGTACTTTGAACCTCAGCAAATGGACCATGTGACATGGAACCCGTATATAAATTTATTATATATAAAAGGCAGCTGGGTATACTTCCTAAAAGTTGTAGACAAGCCAAAAGGAATAGGTTGTCAAAGCAGGAAACAACAAAGTGTAGACCCCTAATGAAGGGACCACATGTCTAATGGAGGAGATGAGGGTGCATGCTTTTTTTTCTTTGTTTCTTTTTTTCTTTTTTTAATGAATAAGAAGAGGGTGCATGTTAGATGTTGCCCCAGGCAAGAAACATTTCTTATTTGTTGGTTTTTAAATAAATTTATTTATTTAAATATTCTGTTTTTCAAATAAGGCAAATGGGATAATGGGTTTGAACTTGTCAAAGTTTTGGTACTGTCTACAGATCTTAGTGCATGAAATTTTTCCCTCTTTGAACACATTTTAGTTGATAAATATACTTTAGATGACGCCCCAATTTTGTAGGTGGCCTCTAATCGTCCTTGGGCAAGTTCAAGTAGAACCCGCTCAAATGGTTACTACTTCGACCCCAACTGATTCGAATCGAGCACTACGGGGTGGGTTTGAACTCATAGTCTCGGGCCTCTTCAAATAATTTGATTTTACATTTTTTGTTTGGTTGGAATATCAAGAGTGCTCTCTTAAAAAAATACTCGCACGATAGTTCGAGACTAAGAAAACACTCTTTGTATGGATGACCTCACTTCTATAGTATTACTTGATAAGTGAGATAGAAGAATATATTGCTTATGATGGGTAGAAGTTGCCATATGCAACGCTCACCCTCGTGTGTGTGTGTGTGTGTGTGCGTGTGTGTTAGGGCAATAGGCTTTAGGCCTTATTTGATAACATGAAAATGTAATTATATAGGTGAAAATAAAATTTAATTTTTAATTGTTGTTGTTTGATAGTTATGTAAGGAGATGAAAATGAAATTACGTGGACCCCGCATGAAAATTGAATTTCCATACACTAAGTTATTTTAAGAGAAAATCATTTCAACCTTTTAAGTGATTGAAATTGAGTTTTCCACTAACAAAATAATAAGTTTTTGTCATTTCAAATCTCAAGTTACTTGTAAAAAGCTTAAAAGCAAAAAAATTATTTAATGTAACTTTCATTTCTATGACTATCATATTAGCACGATCACTATGACTATCACATTATCTACATCATACTCTTTTTAGCTAATATTTGACTTTGGTCAAAGTTTGAATTTTAATCAAACTTTAACAGGATTTATAAGTTATTTAAAAATTTGACTTTTGATCAAACTTTGACTATTGAAATATGATAATAAGTTGTAAGTTAGTAATATATTATAAAATTTTTAGGGGTCCGAGGTTGACTTCAAGGTCAAACTTTGACTTTTAATTAAAATTTTACTTTTTATTAAACTTTGACTCTTATAAATTGATGACGAAAAAATGATACGATTGTGTTGATTTATAATGTGATACTAGATTCACAATTTTATTAATCAATAATTTGACCTTTAATCAAACTTTGACTTTTAAATAAAATTTATTTTTAGTCAAACTCAAAACCTGCTTATAGATAGAATCTACTAGGGCTGTGCAGAAACCGACCCGAACGGACCAAGCCAATCGAAATTGACCCGAATTTTGGTTCGGTTTCAGTTTTGAGACATCAATTTGATTTTGATTTCGAAAAATAGAAACCGATAGTTATCGGTTTGGTTTTGATTTTAACATTTAAAAATTGAAATCGAACCGATAAGAAACCGATAGTGGTACATGCCTGAGATTTGACTCTTATAAATTGGCAATGGCTTCCTAATAAAACAAAATTAAAAAATTGAGGTTTAAAAACTGAAAATCGACCGAACCGATAACTATCGGTTCGATTTCAGTTTCATAAAATAGAAACCGATAGTAATCTGTTTGGTTTCGATTTTGCCCCAAAACCGACATGAACCGACCCGATAACACCCCTAGAATCTACTACTACACAAATTTATATCATATCAGTGCAATTTTTTTATTATCAAAGTTCGATTTTCTATAAAAAGTTATAAAATTTAATTAGTAGAATATTATAATTAAAAATATCTATCATTATTTTAATTTGTAACTTTAAAATATGTTGTCTCATTTTTATTAGTCAAAGTTTGACTTTTATTCAAAATTTGACTTTAGTCAAAATTTGAGAAGTATATCTTGGTAGTAGATAGTGATTATTACTTTAGTCAAAATAATTTGTACTCTTCAAATTTTTAACCGAAATTTTGGGGTCGAAAATAATCAATCCTACCAAATGCCCAGTGAAGCCCTGGTGGTTGATAGTCTTAGATTTGACCAGTACCAGTTAAGCGATGCCTGAGTTGGGCATCTAATACAAAGTAGAGCGCGCAAGATATGCTTTCGGACACAGCCATTGAGAATTGCACCTAGATGCCAAATTTCATGTCATGTGGCATTATCAACCCAAAACAACATTCGTTTTAGGTTGACCAGGCATGTGCATATTATCTTTTAAAAAAATTCTTTTTTTTTTTATAGAAATTTTTTAAAAAAATAATAATAAAAAAAATTGTGGACCTCATTTCATGGGTCTATGTTAAGGTAGTGCTCAAACATCCTAATGCATAGAATTTGGTGACCTTTGACCCCATTTTTAGTAATGGATATGCATCAAATTAGGCCCAAATTTTTGGTATGACACCTAATGGATATGCATCAAATTAGGCCTAAAGAGAGATTGAGTGTCCTCTCTTTCGCTCAACCAAATGAGCGTCCTCTCTGAACCAAAAACTCATCAGAGCTGAAGAAGATGAACCAAAAACTCCTCTCTCCAAGTGCCCATCATCCCTTAAAATCGAACCTCACGGATAAGATAAACCAAAAACTCATCGGTGTCAAAGAAGATGAATCAAAACTTCATCGACGCCGGAGAAGATGAATAAAAAATCGGCGAAAACTGAGCCGTGTCGGAGAAGAGCGACCAAAAACTTATCGGCGCCGGAGAAGATGAACAAAAAATTAGTGAAAATTGAGCGGCGCTGAAAAAGAGCAACAAAAAAATCATCGGCATCGGAGAAGATGAACCAAAAATCGGCAAGAACGGAGCGGCGTTGGAGAAGAGCGACAAAAAAACTCATAAGCGCCAGAGAAGAAAACTGAGCGGCGGCAGAGAAGTGGGAGGGTACTTTAATCCTTTCAGCCGGAACATGATGAGCTACTTTTTCTATCTCACATCCTCTTGAAACTCGGATTTTCGTGAAATCCTTATTCTAGAATAGCTTTTTTAGTACTATAGTATATTGATCTAAAAGCTTTTGGAATCCATCCCCTTTTTCTAAAGTCCCATTTTTTTTCATTATTCCCAAATGTTTTGAATGGATCTATTGTTTCACTACAAAAAATAAGATTATTAGCAGCAGCGAAAAACTGCCGCTATTAATAAAAAACTGCCATAAATACTCTTGCCGCTAATAGTCTTTAATAGTTTTTTTGTTAATAACGATTATTTCCACTAATAATATGTTTTTTTATAGTGCTTGTGTAGAATGGTAGGGCTTTCTATCCAGTGGGGTATGGTGCAGACCCAACTTGAAAACAAGAAAGTAGTGACGCCTTGATGAGTGCTACAGAGGATTCTTTTATAGTGCAAGATGGGCTACACTTGTTGCCTGGTATAAATGACTTGGGTTACAAGGTGGAGATTATGGTTGCGTATGGTATAGCTCTTTGTTAGCCCTTGTCATAGCAAAGTTACTATAGCAAGTTCTCATCCTCTTTCTTAATATCCTGCCACTTGTTTTAGCATGTACCTATTTTTTTTTAGAACTTCTTGCATAATAAGATTTTATGCAAGATTTATCTGTTCAACAGTTCTACCCTCCTCTCTACTCACTCCTTGCAAAATCAGATTTTATTTGCTAGATAGGGAGTTAGTAGGGAGCATAGAGGTAGCTGCTAGAGCAAATAAATCCTCATTTACAGAGAATTATAAAAGAAAATGGAAACCAACTAAAGCAGGTGAACTTTGCAATGCCAGAGGCTAATAGAGAGCTATGCCATTCGCAGACTATCTGATTTCCAAGCCTATCCGTTTTCCTCCAGGTGGTGGGAATATGGTGGTAAGAGTTTTGGATTCTCTCTCTCTCTCTCTCCATTAGCTACTTGATTGAGCTGCTGGCTCATGTCGCCACACAATGCGACTGAAACACACAGAAGGCAATGGCATTCGTTGATCAGATTTTGCCTATGTAGCCAAAGGATGGACGGTCATCACATTATCTGTATAAATGCCATAATCGGGTCGCCCCCTTTTATTAAGGATTAGTTGGCCATGAGGCTCGCCATGACCACTTTAAAAATATGACCACCCAAATTTTATGTCACTTAAAATTTTTTTTTAAGCAATCCCAGTCATCAAGATGATAGCATATATGTTAAATGGAAGTGGGCTAAAAAATTACACTCATTGGAGATCTTAACCATCTATTTTTTGCACTCTAAAATGAACAGTTGCACTAATGGGATGATCGATATCGTGGACATGATATTTTGTCCGAGATGAGCACTAATGAACCATGACACTATGTGTAAATGTGATTAGGGGAATCACTAATTCCTTTTAGAAAGATTAATGGGCCATGATTGACCATTTACTGATAGAGGCAAGACCGTCCAAATTTTTAGGCATGTGACTCATGCTCTTGAGCAATTAAAGCCATCCAAATAGACTCATGTTCTTGAACAATTAGAGTCATCCAAATAGTAGCTCATCTGTTAAATTAAAATGGGCTCAGAAGTCCCTCATTGGGCTATCTAATTGTCCATTCTATGGACTTTAAAATATATTGTTCTTTATATTTTTTTAAAGCTAATTATTGAAGTGCATTGATTGAATGATTCAAACCTTTTGATAGGCATGATATTCTGACAAAGACATGGCGTCAATTAAAATATATGGTTGCTAGTTGGAATACTTTGATTGATCAAACATGTACACTGTGTGATCTAAATATAGTTGGACGGGTATTACACTATCTAGCTTTTTTAAAAAAAAAAACAAGGATTAAATGCAATTAATGAATCATGATCACCCATTTCAAAATTTTAAGCTAGCAATCCAAGTGAGCCGAAATGTCACTGTTGGTTACGCTTAACCATCGGATTTATGCACTTTAAAATAGATGGTTGTTCATATTTTTTAATGGTTCATTTTAATGGTTTATATTTGCATATGCATTTACATATCGTGTATGCAAATATCTTTAATAAGTAAAGCACCTCTAAGTACGTTTGCATATACATTTGGTGCATTGCATGTACAAATTACTTGTCTCCATTACCCTTCTTTTGAATCATGTTTTCATGGTTTCTAGATTCAAGGGGGAACTCTGCATGCCTCAGCTGATTTTCCGACCGGCGATTTTTTCATCGAGCTATCGACCTATGGTCGACCTCTTCCGGCCCCAAACCCCATAAAGTAGGGACCATCAATCCCCATAAGGAAGGGACCATCCATCCACACTCAAATAATGAGGGTGATTACTATGAAGACATCACCTTTGGGGATCTTGATCTCCACCTCAATTCAAATTACCGAGGGGGAGGAATTCTTGTGATTGATTATGTTAGAACTCGCATCGACAATTGCTTCTTAGTTCATTTCGAGACCGAAGGGATCTTAGTCGAGAGAGGGCATGAAACATACATATCAAGGACCTTCCTAGGGCAACATATAACCATTGGTGGGGACTTGCAGGAGCACAACTTCACGGGTATAGCCATCGATGTCGCTAGTAACGACAATGCAGTCACTGATGTTTCCTCTTCTCTGTCGGACCGGAATCATTCTCCGTGGCCAGGGGAACATATATAGTGACTGGGGTGCATTGTTATAATAAGGCCACAGGTTTTGGTGGGGTGGGGATACTAGTGAAATTACCAGGCTTAGGCCAACAAACTAGGATGAGTAATTGTTACATGGAGTATACAGGAATAGTAATTGAAGACCCCGTGCATGTCCATGTGACTGATACTTTCTTCTTGGGTAATGCAAACATCGATCGTGCTAAATTCGATTTGTGGGAAGATTTCGGGATTGAATATCGTCAATAACATGTTCTCCGGGACTGGAGGGGGCATACCCATTGTGACATTGGATGAGTGGATCAAACCATTTACTACCGTTGATCAAGTCATGATCGATTGAAACAACGTTTTGGAGATGCAATTGAAGGCTAAAGTGGGGAAATTGATGTTCTCTGGACTTCTCGCCAATGTTGCTTTTCCCTAATCGGATAAATAATGTGGATTACTCATTTTACATGCAATCTGTCTAACAATGCAGTGGTTGTAGGGACTAAGAATGTAGTTGATGGAGTGATTTCTGTGTTGGTAGATCAAAACTCCATGCCAGGAGAGAGGAGCAATTTCACCTAGAGTGGGACTTTTATATATAAACAGGAGAATGCGCCTTGAGATCAGTGAATATCCTCCACACAAGATCCTATGGCAATTGGCATGTGCTCTAGTTTTAAAACTACAGGAAGAGTGGTTCCCTCCCAATTTTGTGCCTTATATTTAGCTCGAGATTTTGTTGATGTTCACTTTCTTGTTCACATCAGTATGTAAATTAGTTCCTTTTGCTTCTTATTTAAGAGTAAAGATGTAGTTATTCTATGGATTCGATCGGCAAAGTTTCATTTATTCTGCGTCTGACAAGTGATGGAGGGTTCTCTTGAAAATAATTAGTGATGAAGAGTTCTCTCTCCTAAACTCACCAAAATAATGAAAATACCCTTAAGGCATACTTCGAAGTATATCAGACGGCCGTCCAATTTATCAAACATAATTTTCTCTCTCCAATATATCATACGGTCGTCCAGTATTTGACTTTCATCCAATATATCAAACGGTCATCCAATATATGTCTGTCCATTCTATAAGAGTAATTTGGCCTATCGGATAGAAAGAACACTCCAGCACTAATTGTTTTCAGGAGAGTCATCCATCACTAATTAGTTTGATTCAAGACTCGTAACCACTAAAAAAATCTCTCATGTTATGCTTATGATGATGAATCAATATATCTCCGCTTAAGATATGAAGATCTATTTTATTAAAGATTAGGACGAAAAAAGATCTCACGGTGGAAAACCCATTAAAGACAGAAAACGTTGACTGCCAAGTTTACCCGAAATAAAAGATTGAGGATAGGGATGCAAGTTCGGTGTACCAAACCGAACGGAACCCAAATTTTTCGGTGTTCGGTTCAGTACACCCCAAACCGAAACCGAAACCCATTCGGTTCGATTCAGTTCAGTTTTTTTTTTTTTTTTTCTAAAACCAAAACCAATTTGGTTTGATTCGATGTAGGTAAAATACCTACTTATTTATTTTTTTAATGTATTTTTTCGATTTACTCAACCTACCCCTCGGTTTTCAGTTTCGAGCCACCCAAACCAAAACCAAATCAAATTGGGATTTGATTCGGTTTGGTTTGTATCGGTTTTCGGTCCGATTTGGGACCCTCGGTTTTCGATTCGGTGTTCAATTCAAAGCTTGCATCCCTAATAGAGGAATATGTTCTTATCAAATTTAAAGTCCAAGCGAAAATTGCTTCTCTAAATGGGCATTGTTCGAAAACCAAAAAAAACGCTACAAGCACATGGGTTTAATTACTTAAGCTAAGCAACAACAAAGCAAAATGTCAGTAACCCTTTCCTCAACAAATTGGTGTCTTTCTTCATTACTTCATCTCTTTTTTAGTTGTTTGCAACCTCATAGCTATCAAAGCACCATGACATAATCAAAATGTTTTATGGTGTACCTACCCATTGCCATCCGAAGAAGCTGTGGAAGCAACTGTGTTCAATGAAACAAAACTCTCCGGTCTCCATCATAATTTAGGTGAAAAAAATGTATCTATGGTTAGCGAGATCGAACCAAGGAGACCAAGGCCGCGTATGACATAGCTCTCTGTTAGCCCCTGTCATAGCAGAGGTCACCTGCTTTAGCAAGTTGTCATCCTCTTTGCTAACATCTTGCTACCTATTTTAGCAGGTATCCCTTCTCCTTGATAACTTCTTGTATAGCAAAATTTTATGCAAGATTTATATGTTCAATAGTCCTACCCTCCACTCTACTCACTTCTTGACAAAGCAAATTTTATTTGCTCTAATAGGGAGTTAGTAGAGAGCAGGGAGGTTACTGCTAGAGCAGGCAAGTCCTACTTTACAAGGAGTTAGAAAATAAAATGAGAACCAACTAAAATAGGGGAATTCAAGGGCTAGCAAAGAGTACGCAGCTCAAGACACTATAGAGGGAAGAAAAGTAGTCACTAAAATCCCAATCTTGGATATAGATTTTGAATTTTTTTTGCACTCCAAATTATGGATAGGGCCCTTTAATTTAGGAGAATGCTCTTCGCTATCAACACCGCTCATCTGTTGGACCACCAATAGCAAGCCTTAGAAAATCAGTTTGTTGATTGTGCCAAGGTCTAAGAGAGTGGAAATCTTAATGAAGGATTATATATCTATCCGATTATATGTCTAGATGAGTTCTCAATAGGTATGGAAGTTATGGCTTGTTCACATATTTTTCATCAGAAAAAGCCAATTTCATGTGTAAGTTGTTAATTATAAAATTGATTTACATGATTGAAATTAAAGATATGCGTTCTCCATTGTACGCACACCAAATTTTAATTGGTTTTACCTCAAGTTTGCTTGAGTTGTGTATATGCTCGACGGCTTGAAACCTGTAGCCGAGCCAACAACTGAAGCACAAGTTTAAAATCTCCTATTTTCCTTGATTTTGTATATAAATATCGATTCAGCAGGTTGGGTCAATACGACTTAACCTGACTATCCGAGTTTTGCCCGACCCAACCTAATGGGTGTCAAGGTTAGGTGCCTGGACAATAATAAAACATGAGTCAAGCAGGCTGGTGTTACATCCCGCCATAATTCTACAAGATTTTCTAGTGATGCTAAGGGTATTTTTGTCATTTTTTATTTCGGGCTGTTACACCGTGTATTAGATATAAAGTCTAATTTTGAGTGAGGGTTCCATTCGAAGGAAACTCAATTTCGAATTGAGGGAAGTGAGGTTTTGGAGATTTGTAGCCCTAATTTTTATAGATTTAGTGAAATGAACTCAGCATCACTCGTGAATATAGGCAAACTGCCATATTTCTACAAATGGGTTAATGGTATATGCCTAATCGGACCCGTTAGGTTAAGGGTATATGCCCAACCCAATTGATGGTGCACCACAAGCCAATCGGACCTGAGGGGTGAAAAGTATATGCTCGATCCAACCTAAAAACCAAACTTATACCCGATTAAGCTCCCCTGGTTTCCTTGGTTTTGTGTATCAAATATTGAGTCCGTTACCCCACCCAGTTTTTGCACAACCAACTTGAGCCAACAGAAGGTCGGATCGGATGCTTTATGCCCCGACTCGACCCAACAGGCCAACTTTATGTGGCCGGCCTTGTAAAAAGTCTAGGTTGAGCGGCATGTGAGGATACCATAATTTCTTGAATTTAGACACCAAATTCACTCAAAAATTAAAATTTTCATAGATTTTTAGGGAGCACGAAACTAGGGGTGTTGACCCGTCAAGCTGAGTTGAGGCATACCATTGTCATGCATATTTTTTATTAGTCCTATGCTGCCTTTGGGTTAGCTCTTATAAGAGCGGAAGAAAAAGAAATATTTTGCCTGATCAGCTCTGATAGTGGTAGGCAAAGAACAATTTTATCACTTAATTAAATAGCTCCCCGCCATAACAAATGGGATGAGGAGTCGTGTTACTAAATGTGAAAGAAGTTTTTAACACAGCCAAAGTGCGAAAGTCGCTCCTTGGCCATTATAGGCATTCTCTTAAAGATTAATCTATGTGAAATCTAGCCTTCTCTAATTAGTTTTGACCATAGTCACAAAAATTTGTGTTCAAACAAATTCATGAATTATTCTCGAATTTTTAAAAATTTATATTTTCAGATGCTTTAAAAAAAATTTATTGGAAGGCTGACTGTCCTAACCTATATTGCTTGAGCCCCACTGCACTTGCAGTCAATTGCGTTGCGCCACATCATCCAATCACACTTTGCTTGCACAAAATCTGCCAGCCATATATCACTCTCCTTAATTAATTAATTAATCCTTTTTTCAACAAGCTATTAGAAGCTTCCTATGAATTAACCCTTTATTTGTGGGAAATAATAAGTCAACCTCATAAAATCGGTATGGAAGGTGAGGAGGGCCCAGATTATATATAGTCCAAGACCTCCAAACTTACAGACAATGTGTGACTATTCTAACAGTTACTTGCATGTCATGTTCCTCCTCTGTCACTTTCGGATGCCGATTTGATCAACTTATTTGGTTTTCTTATTTATTTCCTTGTTTTCAATTTAACTTTCAAAATTTGTAGTAATGCTACTTCAAAATTAGAATACTTGTACTTCAAAGTTCGAAATTATATTTTTAGCGTTTGATTTTACTTTGTAGAGACAAACTAATATGTGTTGGCTGCTGCTCATTTTCTTGATAATGTCTAGTCCCCGTGTGGGTGAGTTAGTTGCAATAAGCTGGCTCTAGGTTTAGGACCGACTCACCTGATCGTCATTTAAACACCATTTTAGTGTTTAAATGATCATATATCATTAATGGTGTAAGATGTGGGCCATACCCACTGTCAAAGTAATAGATCATAGATTGAGAGGCACTGGGCTAAAAGTCACATTTTTTTTAAAGTTTTGAACCATCCTATTTGTGCACTCTATTACCAACCGTAGCACTAAATTTTAATGGCTAATATTAGGCTGCATTTGGGTTAGCTCTTTTGAGGCAAAGAGCTGTTTTTTTACTTTTTTGCTTCGACAAAGAACTACTTTTACATTTGGTAATACGGCTCCTACCTCATTTGCTCTGGCAGAGAGCTGTTTGAAGTGATAAAACTGCTCTACGCCTGTTCTATCTCAGAGTATATTTTATCATAGAGCAGACAAAGAGTTGCTTCTGCTCTTATAGGAGCTAACCCAAACACAACCTTGAAGTTCCCCAATGGATGTTTCACGTCCACTTCTGGGCATGATTGGTTTGCTAAAACATTTTCTAATAATGGATTGCCACCTTAGAAATTGAGATTGATCATAAATGTGTGCCACAGGTCATAATAGTAAATAACACTTCAATGGTGTGAGATCAAACTTATAAATTTAATGGTGGGAGATTGTTTAAACGCCATTTGGTGCTTAAATATCAGTTATAGGTGCCATTTTCCCAATCAGGATATGAAAGCCTGGCCCAAACCCAGTTTATTCATGGGCCGACTTATCTAACTAAGGAAAAGACTCAGGCTTAGCCAGAGCCTGGCCCTGGCCCAACCCAGTTTAGGTCGCGTTCGGGCCTAAAATAAATAAAAGAGTCCCACTGACGTACCCCTGCTCGATTACAAATCGGGTCGGGTTCCAGCCTAGGTTTGTAGGTTAAAAACAATCGGGCTTATCAAATGATCGTCTCGAACTAGACCATCCCAACTCTTTTAATACCGCTATTGCTTAGCAAGATATGAGCACCAAGCTGAGCTTCATATTTTTGGGTTGGGCTGGGGGCCAGCCCGATCCATAGAAAAGCCTACCAAAAATTAAGTTTAAGGGATCTTCAACCCAATAGCCCTGATCCAACCCAACCTGTTTTTGGGGTCAAATCGGACAAACGTCTTGGTCAGTTGGATCTGATCGGGTCAGAATGCATCAAAGGGTTGGATCCAGCGGCCCCAGGATCAATAACACTAAATTATGGCCCAACCCAAGTCGGCTTGACATCCATTGTCTAACTTTTGAATATTTTTAAACTTTTAGGCCTTGTTCGAATACAAAAAAACAAAGGTCAGATTCCGACTTTGCGCTCGAAAAGTGCAAAAGTTGAGCCTTTTCTTAGTGTTTCCTGCGTTCAATAACTCCATCAGTAATCGGTTGCTTTCCGAGTTTCAGCTAGCTTTGCATTTCTTAGCATATTTTTCGGAAAAGGTCAGAAACTCAGGAGAGATGATGAGTATACTTGTCACGCCTCGAAATCCAATACACCGTGAACTTCTGTGTATGAGCAAATTCAATAATCAAAACAGACTTGGGTTGGTAGGCAATATATACTTCATATGAGGAAGCACTAACACGGACATTCGTCCCAACCTATGCCTGCCGATGGGGATCCACACAAGAAATATCATATGCTTATATCGATGCACAATATATGCAGTAGAAAATCATTTGTTCAATAGTTGATGCCTTTCATAATCAAGATGATATTCATGATGCTTTTCGAAAAGAAATAAATACTATAATCAATCCATTTTCATAATCGTTTTCTCTTTCTACTAGTTTATGATAAAATCATGCGATAACTATGCTTGCTCATATGCTCAAATATATTATATGCCATAAAAAATCAACTACGATTAACTTCATGCTGGAATCTCAATTATCAATCATGATTGTATAGAGATAAAAGGACAAGTTCTTATATAGGTATACTAACATATTTATAATATCAACATACAACAATGCCACGCAGGTGTATCACACTACCTAAGAGTTTCAATTCATAATTATAGGGTTGTATGTACTCATATATATATAATATTTACACAGTACTAATTTATTAAATAAAAATCAGGCAATAAGGGTAGGTTATTTGCCTTGATATGCACTTCCTTAGTGATTGCGATGAGGGTGATTGAAGTTCGGATTACTCAACGTGTTGCCTGCATGAGAACAAATGTGTGTCAACGCTAAGTGGCGTCTTGACAAAAGAGTTGAATGGCTATATGCGAGGTATTGAGCTAGAGGTTGAGTCGGGCTATGTGGAAGGTTAGTCAATAGGGCATGACGATCAGGTCGGGTTGCAATATCAGAAATATTACGAAAGGTAAACGCATTAAAAATTATTTCGATAACCCATGATAGGGATATATATTTTAATAAATATTTGAAATCGTATGAAATAGAAATTACTAATAAAATATATTTTATAATAATCCAACTGATATTAAACCTAACAAATGAATATATTCAAAAAATATTTTATAAAATAGGTCAATAATCTAAAAATAACTCTAACGGCCTATGGGTTATAAACCCTTATATTTTTAATAGCAAAAATAGAATAAATAAGTAAATGGATAAGTTTTTTAAATAATAAATATAATATATATATATATATATATATATATATATATATATATATATATATATATATATATAACAGAAAATAATAAAGAGAGAGGTTTTAAGGCTACTGGTTTGTGACAAACAGGGACAGAAGTGGGTTGTTAGGTTGATGGCAGCACAGCAAGAAGAAAAGAGGGATTGGTAGAGAAGAGGGGGAAAATGTGTAGAGGGAGCGAGGATCGGGTTGCTATGATCGGCACTGTCGTCGATGGAAACGACACCAATTGTAGCCGCAGAGGTGAAAATATTTGCAAGGCACGAGCGACTACGACGGCTGCAAGAATGTCGAAAAGGACGGCAACGATCGCTCCGATGATTGTTGTCGGAGGTTGCACCGACCAAAATAAAAGAAAATAGAAGAAGAAGAAGAAGAAGAAGAAGAAGAAGAAGAACAGAGGTAGAATGTCTTAACAGAGAGCTCTTGAATAGTGGGGGAAGAAGAAGGTTGAGTCCTATTTATAACCAAAGGGGGTGGTGGTGTCGTGTGCAGGCGAGCCTGTCGTTGGGACGACGCTGAACTGTATCATGTATCGAGCTCCATCCTGTTGTAGCGGGATTTCGTATTCGAGCCTCAATCTCAGCGGATGGGACTGGAGAAAAGAGTTGGGTGTTAAGCAGGGTAACAAGAGGAGAAATTATAAGGGGTTTTGGTTGGGTCTGGCCTGGGCCTAGTTCGGGCCAAGAGATGGGTCGGTCTGGCTGGTCTGGGTCCTCACAATACTCTCTTCTAACATATGTACCAGATCAGTACTCTTCAACGACTACCTTCAACAGAGCCTCCAATCAAAAACTCAAAAAAAAATAAACACCAATCAATTTAGATGAAAGTGGTGATAAAATGGAAGAAAAAAAAAAACCATAAGCAGAGAAGAAATGCAGCCCAGGAGAGAAGCAAGGTTGATGGAGATGTCTGATTGAAGCCCAAGAAGCAGAGGAAGGTTTCTAGGAGTTTGAGGGCTTGATCGAGCTGGGTTTCGTCGGGTTCTTGGGGTGTTTGGTTTGGATTCATCAGAGGGGTTGTTGGTGATGGAGAAGAAGAGTTGAGCTTTGGTTCAACTTCTAAGTCCGCCATTAGAGAGAGAGAGAGAGAGAGAGAGAGAGGTCAAGCAGGAGTGCTTCGATGAGACCCATTAATTTGTTGGTGGGCGAAGCATTAATTTTGTACACGTGGCACTTTTTAAAAAAAAAAATTACAATTTGGTCAGCGGGTCGGGTTGACCCGATACCCGACCCGAACCAATCGAAACTTGGCCCGTTAGGTCCGTCTGACATGATGCATCTGATCTGACCTTCGAGTCGAGTCGAGTCAGGTTGGTAAAAATTTGGGTCTCAGCCTGATATTTTATTTTATATAAAATGAAGAAAAATAAGAGGGTTTTAACAGGTTGGGTCCATTTATCAAGTCAGGTCAAGAATATACCATTTAATCGGGTCAGGCATCTGTGCTTTACCCGTTGGTAGGGTCTCAACGGGTCGGGCCTCCTACACGGTTTTTGTGCTTTAATTCATGACAGCCTGTTACACAGTTTTGGCACGTGTATGGTAGATGCTGGATCAACAAAGGTGAGGGCCTCCTACACGGTATTTGCACAATTGCACCAACGAAAGTGTTCAACTTCTTGTGGATAGTGCATCGATCAAAAATGACCTTCAAATATAAACAGCACGGTATTAGATGCTCTACCGTCATTCCTACGGTCATACGATGTCCTTAAAGTAGACCGATTTTGTGCTTTTCTGGAATAATTAAAAGAACACAGGAAATCTTTCGTTTTTGTGAAATGCTAGGAATCAGAATTTTTCCTAGGCCTAAAAGAACACAACTGGGGAAAGTTGGAATCTGCAGGAAACTGAGTTGTTAGGAATCTGAGCTTTTCTGACATAACTGGGGAAATACCTAAACATGGCCTTACAGTAGTTGACCGTTGACTTAACTGATTTTGGAACCACTTGAGGCATGGGAAATTTGACTTTAACTTTTTTAAGTGGACAATGACTTTTGCATCTGTTGCATCCAAACTAGGGATGCAAGTTCGGTGTACCGAACCGAACTGAACCCGAATTTTTTGGTGTTTGGTTTGGTACTATAACGACTCAAATTTTCGATACGTGGAATCGATGACTTTTGATGAAGATATGATTGTTCTGACCAATTTGACTTTAATTAAACCTTTGACCTATGTATAATGGGCCTTGGACTGACCCTTTTTGTAAGGAAGGTGCACCCATGCTCAACATGTGAGATAGTCCAACTATCTCTAAATAAAACAATAATAATTTCAATGTGAATGGGGTGCCAAAGTTAGTACCCGAATCACATGAATTCAGCAGCCATAGGAAACTTGCCCACATTCCTAAAATAATTGGTGATCTTCATTTAAGGGCTGGCTTTTCCCAAAACATTGGCCACACCTTTGGAAGGTAATGGAGCCCTTGTGGACTCTTTCCCTCTTTATCAATTGACTTATCCAACGCACCTTCTCACAACTCCTATATACCCACATGGAGTAAGGTCTCCAACCCTCTGTCTCGCTACCACTTCCTCAATCCTATGAAAACCACAACCGTCTTCTCGTCGCCTTCGTCTACTCTAGTTATCAAAGTTGCAACCGCCCTCACATACTACTTCTTCAACAGCCCTCAAGACATACTTCACTTCATAACCTTAAAGCTCCACCAACGGATCAAATCATCTCCAAGATTGCATACTCTCCCTTATCGCCTATCACCAAAGAAGGCCTCACACAGGCCTCTAACTCATCTTCCCTGCCGAATCCATTACAACATCCCTCAAAAATGCTGCCACATCATCATCTTCATCAACTCAAGGCTACTCCTTGCTTCCTTCATAAAGCTCCACTATCGAACATAATTTGAGCACCACTGTGTCACAACATCCAACACCCTTCGTGATACCTAGATTCGAGGGTTGTAAAGCTACCTTGCTATAAAAGCACACCACAATATATTTAAAGAAAAGGGGCGATTTCGTGCATCGGACCCAACGCGGCCATCCAAGCCTTCATGCGCACGCAACAATCGAAATGCATGCCCTTCTATCCATCCAAATCTACACTTTTACACTTTTTATGATGATTATATGAAAACTTTAATTTTCCTTTTTAAGGTTTTGTGTAGATTCATAAGACGGTTATGGTCAAAGGGTTGACCCTGAACCCATCGGCCGAAAACTATAATATACTATACCCTTTTACATAGCACACAAGTATGTCGGTAAAATAGATCCTGAGGACTATAAATCGAGCACAAAGAAAGCCCATGTCAAGGATGGGTTGCTGCCATGTTCTGTGTTTGACTGCGCACTCGATGTGGAGGTCTTCGTTTGACTGTTTCAATCCCTAGGATCCGATCAGTTTCTGACCTCGATCAAACCGTGGACTCCCCATAAAATTTGATATTTTTTACATCTAATGGCTCATATTGATCTTATTGTCTTCATTTTTCATAAATTTTAGTGCTCCAAAAACTTGTGAATATATTGACTTTACACTTAGAATATTTCCTATACTTATTTTGAACATTTGCACATACATTGGCCAAAGGGTCTAGTTTGACCCATTAAATTAAGCGGACCACAGACATATGAGTTGAAGCCCGTGGATCTACATAAAGATCATTTGATCATATGTTAAATCGATGGTCAAATTTTGATTATAATAAACAAACCTTGATCTTTGCACCACTTTAGGTGGTGCGCATAATCACAAAAATTTCTACACTTTATGCCTATGGCACCTTAGTTTAGGGTTTGATTTGACCCTTTTAGATCTCAAGTTTTAGGCCAAACTGATAGTTTTATTTGAATCTCTTCCCATTCAACGGATGGTTTTATTTGAAAACAGATCTAGCCAAATTAGACAGTTGTACAAGTTTCCCAAAAATAATGAAGGGCTTTATACCCTTAGACAACCAATGTCAAGGGGCATGTTTGACTCCCTACTTGACCTCGAAAATAATCAAACTAGTGAGGGGTTCGAATAGAAACCCACCTTATTTTTTAGAATACTATGCGGTTACCAAATCCGATGCCGCATAATTGATGTATTTAAGCTATTAAAATGCGCCTCAAATTTAACTCAAGCATTGATAGAATCCGAACCTTAGGACCGTCATTTCATATGAAGTTTTCATATATAAAAAAGGTGAAAGAAACTTCTTTTTTATTGATTTAGGTCCACAAAATATTTTGTATTAAAAATTTATACGGATTTCAAGATTCGCAAATGGTAGATTCATAATCACTGATTACTATTAGTAAATTTTGGGTTTAAAACTTCTTTGAAAAAATGAGGCCATCACGCATATACGTAAGGTCTAGCCCATTAATACATGGGTTATTTAAGACTCTCAATCATCACAAAGGACTATGAGTTTGGTGGGCCCGTCTAGTCTATGGACCCTTAATGGGCTCGTATATCCAATATAGCCAAACGCGTGTTTTGAGAAATCGCGGGCCAATCTTCAAGGAAAGTCTTAATAGACTCATCAGATATATTATCAATTCATGCTATGAAGCATGTGGTACGTCGATGATTATACGATATGATGATCTCGATCAAGAATGAGTGACCGTTCAATTAATGGTCTAAATGATTAAATCAATAGTGTAAATCATGAAAAACCCAAATAGCCATTACATTGATGATATCGGTAGGATTTAAATATTCTAAACTCGATCAGGTTCACCTTAAAATACGTGTATCGCGATAGTGTATAAGTGATTCAGTCATATCGAGACTAAATCTTATCGGAATCACGTAAATGACTAGTCTATTTTCATTAGGTCGATCTAAGGAGAATAGTCTATCATTATGTTGTGACACACATCATAGGTTCATGTATCAATTTACTCATGACCCTTTTGTATCTCTCTTTTTTAGCAAAAAATTGAGTGTACCTAGGAGACTATAAACCACTTTCTTGCTTGATTAAGACCTTAGGTCTCCATCTAACATCATGAGTCAAAGTTTGACTTATGTTATAACTTGTGACTGACTTGAGATCAGTTCACTAATCACTCCTTATGATTGATTTGGTTGGTTGGATCATCGTTCGAAATATTACGAAAAATATTAGCTTCCTTATGATTGGTTGTTTTCTTATTTTATGCTTCATTTATATTATGTGACATTCATTACTTAGATTATAAGTTATGGCATATATATGGTAGGTTAAAAGAGAATAAGATACGACACACGACTTTTAAGCCTTCATCATGGTAGAGTTTCTTTCACGGTCACGTAGAACTTGAAATATAGGCATTCATATACGGATGCAACCCTCTATGGTAGTGTGAGATGTCATACGAAGTACATCCAAGTTACTACGGAACCGTCCCTTGAAAAGTATAACTTGTGAATCTTATCGCTCATAACTTATTCTAATTAAGTTTAAGAAAAGATGAAATATGAATATGTTAAGCTACGAGATGTTAAAAAAGTGGGGACTTAAGCCCACACAAATATGAAATAGGAGCGGCAATACATAGCGTCCATTGGATAAATGATATGGGGACGACAATACGTAGCGCCTCTATCAGAAATCAAATTGGGGCGGGGACCTAAGCTCAAAACCAAATAATGTTATGATATGCTAAGACACGCTTTGAAGGCCAACTGAACATGAATTAAGTTTCTACACGTGTCATACTTTACGAGCCACCGTAAGGGTACAATGTCTGTAACCAAGACTGGCCTTAAGGATAATATGATATGATAGTGTCTCGACGTAAGGGGACACTGATTTTTATGTGCGCAATCTCATTGGGCTGGATGGTGGTTTATATTATGATATAGAGGTTAGGTGATTATCTATATGTGGACCTAGCGTGGTAAGCTCGAGCAGCAATCCTGACACAAATCGTTTAAACAAGATAAGATACGAAGTACGTTATGTAGGCATATGGAGTAATAATAAGACTTCTGATATGTCACGTAAGTTAAGTTGACAAGAAAAGTAAGAAAAATATTAAACATTATATGCATTGAAATCTTTTACGTCCTTTCAGTTATATTGTTATGAAATATTTATGAGTACTTTCTTTATGTTATTTAGATAGAATTGTATTAGTTTTACTCATGAAGTTGCACTCACGATCACTTAGGTAGATTGTGGTGGATCGGTTGTGCAACCCACTAAGTTTACGTGACTTAGTAAACTCACCCCATTCCAAAAACCAACAGCTGTAGGTGAAGATATGGTCTACACTGTCCCAGTGGACTTATTGCACTAGTGGATTATGCGGTTTATGAGGGTGATGACATGGATGACCAATTAGACTAGGTCAGGTAAGTGTTAAATATTTTGAAAGACTTTACAGTAGTTGACTGTACCTTTATTTCAGGTCATTTAGAATAATGGTCTCAAAATTCAATGTAAGCTTAATGGAGGAAATTTTACTGTGCTAAGAGATTTTACTTCATGAGTTTTGGGAGCCTAATTTTATGTAAGATCTAGTATGATATATGTGTCCGCTTATCGCCTTAGCAAGCGTGCGGTGTCATGACATGAGATTCTAGGCCCTTGAGATCGGCTAGGATTCTGGGTCGTGACAGGTAACTCTCGCCACTATAGTTGGTGCTCCCTTACGCTGCTCCCCAACTATTATATGTGTTCCTCGGTTCTTGAGGTTGTATTGGCCTAAAATGGCCGTATCACAAAAAAAAAAAAAGATAAGAGTAGAAAACAATTTGTATCATCTTATTTAAAGGGGTCAACAGATTTTTGGCCCTGATGCCCTCAAAGATTTTGTGGGTGTTAATAATGATGGATCTATCGATCCGACCATCAATTATTTGCTCTAGGATCTAAGCGCATGATTAATCAAAAATAATAAATCAATAATCTATAAATTAAAATATATGTGCGCACCTTGAGTGTGAGCCATGAAAATGAGTTGTCGCTTGGATCTTCAACGATCTCCTTGTTCTCAATACCTCATAGCATAATAGGAATATTTTTGCTAATATGGAAGGTTGAAGTGTGTCGAGCAATCGTTGGGACCAAGCACCCCTTATATTTATAGCCAAAGAGTCATTTTCTATTAAGGATTTGAATTACTAATTATATTGTGATTGAAAATTACAATCATACCTTAATTAAAAGACTTAATTATTAGTTGTTTATTCTCTTCAAATTCACCGAATTAGCAACTATTACATCTCAAAATTAATCTTACGCCATTCATCGGTCAACGGATTGATCATAGTGATGGCCACCAAAATAAAAACTTCTAACAAATAAAGCTACTATATCGCCAATTACCAAACATGGCTCGGGACCCTCTATCTATTCTAGAAAATTGATTTTGCATTTTATTCAATTTTAATGACAAAAATGCCTTTTAATAAGAACACGTGAGCATTTATTTTTAGGTTAAATTGATCGGTCCGATATGAAACATTTTCATGTACTATTGATCTAACCTAAAAACAAATGAGATAATATCCCACTTACGCTAACCCCAACTCCAAGATGTCACAATTACACGAGCTAAGGGTAAGACTAATCCTATTTAGTTCCTATCCAATTTGACCATGGTAAACCCTAATTATTATTATTTTTTTTTTATGGGAACCCTAATAATACCCATGCACCACCAACTTACTTTAACCTTTAATGGATCATATTGATCATAAATGAAGACCAAACAAAGCTTTCAAAATGCTCAATTGATCAAAACGTTAAAATGAATATTTATCATTTGCACGGCTTTAAGGAGGGAGCCAACATTGAAACTATTTCTTTTCTTGGGAATGGTCAGGTCCTATTATGCAGAATCGAATTTTTAGTCTTAACCCATCTGCTGCCCTTGGAAATATAAGAATTTTGACTGCACATTATGTTATAAAAATTGAAAATCATAAAAGTGAAGATTTTCTGATTTCCACCGGTGGCAGATGGTGTAGGATTGGAAATCCGGTTCTGTGTGATAGGACCTGAGCATTCCCCTTCTTTCGGTTGTATTTTGGAGGGTAATTTATAGCTTTGAAACATAGGTAGTCAACGGCTCAACGCAACGCTGGGAGGAGCAATAACTGAAAGCATAAAATTGATCAAATCAATAAATCTTATAAAGAAAGGAAATTCATCTCGATACTTTTGTGTATGAAATGTGTCTATTCATTTTTCTTTGCAAATACTCACCTATGTTATTGTTATGACCCGATTATCTTTGACTCAAATGAATGGCGATAGATTTAGGATGCACCAAGAGGGGGTACGTGTACGCACACTATATCCTGACCCACACAAATGCTAATTTTAGGAATTTCTATTTTATTACGTTTACACTGTATAGGGCAACTAAATTATTTTTTTACCAAATAAGAAGAGTCCCAAAAAGGACTCCTACTCTCTTGAAACTCTTGAGTCCCAAAAAGGACTCCTACTCTCTTGAAACTCTTGCCCCTTTTAGGTTTGGGATCTTACCCATTTAAGTCACCCACGTCCGTCTCTTCCTCTCTCTATAAATAAGAGCCACCAAAGGCTTTTAACCTAAAACCTTACCCTCCCTCTCTATATATAGATAGACTTGTTTATAAATATACATATATCTTAACCCACTAAACCAAATAACATCTTCCTCGCCTCCCTCTCTCACTTTTGAACCAAACCCACAACGCCCTTCCAAAACGCCTAGTGCCCTCTCGCGACGCACAGGTGGCGCACAAATACCACACCGAGCCAAAGTGTTGCCTTGAATCGATTTGCATAAGTGTGAAACCGTCGATCCATCCAAAGCACATCGCCAATCAACGCAGTAGGAGTCGATCACGATCTAGCGCTTGAAATCAACTCCTACGTGCACGCTCCAACAGGTGGGTGCCCCTCGATCGATCTTAAAATATTCAACTTTTTATTTTAATAATAATAAGAATATATATATATATATATATTAAATGAATATCTATTTATCTTATTTAGGTATTCAAAAGTTATATATATACATGTATTTCAAATGTATAATAACATAAATCCTATACATACATTATATATAGATATAAAATGAATATATATAGTGTTTTGTATTGCTTATATAGGTGTTTACAGTGGAGAGAGAGAGAGAGAGAGCTCTTCTTCCACAATTTAAATCGATGAAGATAAGATATATTTAGATCGGCCCAACTAAACGCCGACAATGCGGTGATAACTTGCCGTGCCAACTATTGTAGTTGGGCACTTTGAAGAATTTTACGATATGAATATTTTGGTGCAACCATCCTTCTAGCACCATTGATTTCAAATGAAATAGATTCAAGTTGGACCTTATGGGCCCAACCAAGAAATAGAACGAGATGGACCATCTCCACAAATTGAAATCCTCGAGACATCTAATGGTTGAACTAGAATTTGGCCCACAAATCAAGAAAATTAAAAGGCTATTTAGATATCAGTGAACATGAAGGATTTGACCCTTAGATTTGAGACCTTAGAGGTCAAAATAAATTGGGCCCAACAACCTAATACCTTAGAATCATTTTTCTTAAATATCTAATGGTTCAGATCTGTTCAATCTGATCGCCACATGGTAGGTACACTAAGTGTGCACTTGACTGCTAGATCTTGTAATACGTTGACTGGAAGATCTAGTGTGCTAGAGATCGAATCGGGATCGGGACAAAAGAATCAACCTTAGGTAAAATTTTATTGTCTAACCATCAAATGGTTCAGATTAGAGGATAGATGACTCAAAGTTCGTGCCTTCTTATTTTAACCTTAGGTACCACATAGAATAATACGTGGGTTACCTTTGACCCTTAATTTTGAGAATTATGCAAGTGGCCCATAGGACCAACTTCAAAACGATCTCAATAGTAACTCAATGTAATCTAATGACTCAGAAAGTGTCACTAAAATTTCTAGGACGCGCTTTGAGGCTCACAAATTGGAAAATTTAGTGAGGGATATTAACCCTTGTATAACTAGGCTAAGTGGACCATTTGACTGCCACATTGATCCACTCTTAGGTCAAATTAGTAAAAAGTGTCGATACTAAGACTGCACAAATATTATGAAACTTTAAAATGTATGTCCGATCAAGAATCGACGCCCATGAAGGTTTCTCCAAAATTTTTGTATGAAATATCTATGCTTTTCAAATATTAATTATTATTTTATATTCACAAGTATGTAAGATGTATGAAATAGTTTCTTTTGGCCAAGTTAGTCCTTTCATCATATAGCATGCACCACATAGAAAAATCACGATAGGGCATACGCACAATTAAAAAGAAATAAGCTATGTCACACGACTTTTAAGCCTTCGTCATGGTGGGGTTCCCATTACTCACGCGTGGAACTTGAATGTAGGCATCCATATACGGATGCAACACCTCTATGGAGTATGTCACACATAAGTACATCTAGGTTACTACGAACCTGGAAAGCGTGATTTGTGAATCTTATCGCACCGCGTGGCTCACTTCAAATTAAGTTTTGAAAGAAACAATAAGAAATGATATGATAAGGTGGTAAGCTACGAATACGGATAATTAAGTTACGTTGTGAAGGCCAAAATACAAATTAAGTTTCTACGCGTGCCATGTCTTGCGTACACCGCAAGATCTAACGTCTGACCAAGACGGGTCTTAAGGACAATATGATACTGATGTGTCCCGAATGTAAGGGACACCGATTTAAATGCATGCAACCACATCGGGTGGATGGTGGTATGATATGATATGGAGGTTAGGTGGTTATCTACACGTGGATCTCGCGTGATAGGCTCGGCAAGCCCTGCACACGCAGTCGATAATCTGAAAATAAGGTAAGATGTGAAGTACGTTGTGTAGGCGTATGGAGCAATATTAAGTCTTAAGATATGCCACATAGGAAAAGTCGACAAAGCAGACACAAAAGGAGATCAGAACTTGATGCATCATATATATTTCATGTTATGTCAGGTCTTTTCATTTTATGTTACTTCTTGTTCTTTTTATGCTATATTTTTCAGTTTTGTTATGATGGATATGAGATCGTAGATGTTTTTTTGTAATCATTTATGGTTGTTTGATTTATTTCAAAATGTATCGCAACTCAAGCGATTGCACACGATCACCGAGTATTTATGGTGGATCGATTGTGCAACCCTTTACGGATCGTGTAAACTCACCCCTCCCCAAAACTAACGATTGCGTGAGAACTCGATTTTTCCATCACCGAGGATGGGGATGTCATTCGTTCGATGCGGCTCAAGAGCGTGAAGACGTCGGCTACCATCTGGACGAGGGAATAGATCCGGCGGATTACTTTGAGCATTGAGAGATTTTTAGTCATAGTTTTATTATTTTCAGGGGAGATTTGTTATTAGATACTTTTATTTTTCAGCACCAATCTTGGGTTTGCGTTGGGACTGTTTTATTCTACGTAAAACCTCTGCTTGCTTCGATTATAGATGCATGGTTAGGATTTATCACTTAATTAACGTCATCTACGTTTTCCGCTGTTGTTTTCTTGAATAATTTATTTTTAAATGATGCTATTAAATGCCTTGATCCATATGCTAAATCGGTATAAGAATTATGTGTATGTCCGCTTATCGCCTTAACAAGCGTGCGGTGTCATAACACGGAATTCTAGGCCCTTGAGGTCGGGTAAGGATTCTGGGTCGTGACAGTTATAGTGAAATTGCATAAAACTCCCTAGTTATGCCTACTTTATGGCTTCTTTATATATTATACCTTACCGTTTAAACGGCTGTTAACTAGGCATCATTTCTTCGATTAAATAGCACTTTTGTCCTTAGTGAACATTATTTTTAAAATTATCATTATATTTTTTCCAACTTCGTCCACAATTTTAGTGGCGGATAAGCATCGAATTTTGTCCAATTTTTTGGGTAAAACATAATTGATCCCTTCTAAGTTGTCATATCACCTGATTTTTGGGTTGGGTGCCACATGGCGTGCTCACTTGGTTCTTGGATAGCGTGTCACCCTATTTTTGGGTTGGGTGTCACATGACACTCACTTGGCTTCTAGGTAGCACTAAAATGCTACCCCCGTTGGTAGCATCTCGACCTTATATATAGGGCCGGGCGGTGTAGGTCATGGGTCGGGTCACTGGCTATATATATATATATATATAGTTAAAGGATCCCTATATTAGAGGTTTAGCATTTGAATGCTACACTAGTGCCCAGATCACATGCCACGTGGTCAAATATTGCGCTCCGCTTGACATACTTGGTATATTAATTTTTTGACATCTTTGACCAACATTTCGGACTGTGGATAAGATGTATTTTCAAATTTTTTTTTGCGATGGATATGATCTCTCTTGTGCATATTACCTCAGCACCAGATCTTCATATTAGGTGCCAGTTGGCATCCAAACGAACCCGATCTGTGGCCAGTGAGGTCAGTGACCTGACCGATAACTCACACCAACCTGGCCGAGACCTGATCCATTGAAAATTTTATTGACCAATTATCTTATAATGACTACAAAATTATATATATATATATATATGGCCAAGATGCTACCAACGAGGGTAGCATTTTAGCGCTACCCACGAGCCAGGTCAGCGTCATGTGACACCCAAACCGAAAATTGAGTAACACGACAACTTAGAGAAAATCAATCATGTTTCACTCAAAAAATTTGGGTAAGATGTGATGCTTATCCACCGTTAAAAATGTGGTCAAAGTTGAAAAAAGTACAATGACAATATTGTAAATAATATTTTCTAAGGGTAAATGCATCATTTAATCGAAGAAATGGGGGTTGAGATTTAAAGGGGCTTTAATCTCTCTCTAGGCAATTTTGAGAGTTGGTGTCGAGAAAAAATGTTTTATGGGAGGTGGTGGGAAGGGAGATTTTATCCTTTTCCATCTACTTTTTTTTTATGCTTTCAATAAATTATCATTTGGGGGTCATCTTTTGCTTGGAGGCTTTGGCTTTCCATTGTTCTCTCCTCATTTTTTCTTATTTTAGGGTTAGAATATGAGAGTTTTATTCTCTTCTTTGTGAGAGTCTTCTTTTCCGAAGAGATCACCTCTATGAAGGCTTTTTTGCAATCCATACTTATTTTGAAACGATTTTGGTCACGAATTTATCGACGTATTAATGGCTTCGTTGTTGCGCGAACACATGCACTATATCTACGCCATGAGGCATTATTTAAAAGCTTCGGTTGAAGCAATGTGTGAAGCTTTTGATTGGTCGTTGCCCCCGTTTCCAATATGATGGGAATATTTGTGGATCGTGAGTTTGCTGATTGTGGTGACGTCTCTTCGGGTGGATCTTCGGTGTTGGTTATTAGCGGATGTTCAGGATGGTGGTGGATTCTCGAATTGTTGCCTTAAAGGTTCTTGAATTCTTTGTCATTATTAGATAAGTCTTGAATGTCATTCAATGTATTTTAATGTTAGTTATTGTAACTACCATTGTGGTTCTCTACTCTGTAATCGTTCATTTGGGGTTACTTATTTTCCTGTTTGTAATCGTTCTCCAATTCTAATGAAAAAGAAAAAAGTTTCATCTAAAAAAAACTACATTTTAACGGCAGTCGGTATATATAAAGAAAACATAAAATTGAGGGGGTATTATGCAATTTCTGCATAACAGGGGTATTTTGCAAAAAACCTTTTTTCTTTTTGGTAAATTTATGTGCACAACCTTTTAATTATATATTGCATATAGCCTGCCTTCGATGGTATTTTATGGTGAAGTCAATCCATATGATGGCCCTTGTGAAGCGAGTGAGCAGTGCAAAGTGTGTAGAATCAATGACCTGAGAGCAAGGATAAAAATTTCGGATTTTGTTTTAGTTTTGATTTTGGCCGAAATTTTGGTCTTTATACAAATTAGGACCGATAATTTTGATTTCGGTTTCGTTTCAGATAGGACCAAAACCGATGCGTTTCGGCTGAAGCCAAAGTTTCGGCCGAAATCTTGAATCATACCTGAGAGTGAACTGATTGTTTATCCATCAATACGCCAAAATTAACATATAAGAAGATGCGAATTGAGTTGGCATTAGCTGCCCCCCACACACGCTCTTGGGAAAGGAAACCTGGCGCTCTATGATTGGGTGTTCCAGCTCCAAATCAATAATGGTCACCATTATTTGCAGCCATAGATTCTTTGTTTGGAACCATAGGTTTGCTTTGTGCAAAATTGTATTCTTTGAATCAAACGATCCAGATTTTTTTTTGTTTCCAATCTTTCACTATCTACCATTCGATGTTGCTATTTTGATTTCATGTGACAAATCCCACACTACATTTTGGTCTTTAGCCTTCGTATTTATCATTGATAATTTACAGCAGCAGCAGTAAGGTACTAAGGTCTTGTTCGGCCGGGCATTGTGTTAGGTAAAGAAAGAGATAAGAAGATGACAAAATAAAAAAAGTTACCTTTATTATATTTTCCTTTGATAATTACAAAAGAGCTAGAGTTCTCTTTTGAGAAATTTGCACTTTCGGCCCTATAGTTTCAATCCTTGCATAAATGGCCAGCTCCAAGCCTGGCCGTCTGCACGTCAGATATATATATATATATATATATATAGAAATTTGCACTTTCGGCCCTATATGTTTGCGTATTTGCAGAAACGGCCCTATAGTTTCAATCCTTGCATAAATGGCCAGCTCCAAGCCTAGCCGGGTGCACGTCAGATATCTATATATATGCTTCTCTATTCAAGCATTGAATCTAGAATTTTTGTACCATCTTTTAACAATTTTTATCTCTCTTGGAAAGCGATTTCGAGATTCCACTAAAGGTCGTATAACATAGAGAATACAACAGGCTAGGTAAGATATCGAGTACAATATCTTTTAAGTTATTGTTTTCCAAATTTCTCGCATCATCGTAGGAAGTCCAAGATATCTTAAGATATCGGTCGATAACTTAAGATATCGACCGATATCTTAAGATATCAACCGATATCTTAAGTTATCGACCGATATCTTAAGTTATCGACCGATATCTTAAGATGTCGGCCGATAACTTAAGATGTCGGCCGATATCTTAAGTTATCGACCGATATCTTAAGATATCCACCGATATCTTAAGATATCGGTCGATAACTTAAGAGGTTTTTTTTTTTTATTTTTGGATTATGGTTTACGTTAAAAGTCCATCCATTGGCTATATATCTTAGGATATCGAGCGATAACTTATGATTGACAAAAACTCTAAAGTTTTCATTCTTTTAATTTTTTTAATAATATTTTTAAACAATTGTAGCGCTAAGTCAAGTATAACTCTTTATAAACAACTAATTTTAATTTTAATTTTGTAAATATTGTAGGTTGAAATGGATGTTCCCCTTCTTTGCCATTTTGATTTCGTGCGCGTGAGAGATAATACTTACAACGGAGGACATCGGAGGATTGTCACTGTCACGGAGAATATATCATTTGCTGAGTTTATAGAGAAAATGTACAAAGTCAGTCGGACACATTTGGAAGAATTCTATTACATTTACTGTTTCATTACGCATAGGGAATGAGCTTATATTTGCCGAATTGTCTGACTCTGATGATCTTACAAACTTATTTAGAGCATATCGTATCGGTGATGGTGTTATAAATATTTATATCGAAAAATCATTAGTCACCATCAGAGCGTAAATTTTGCCGTCTTCACAAACATTTGCACCGTTTAATGATACAAAGGAAGATCATCATGGTGTTGGAACAGAACATTTGATTGAAAATCAAGGAATACGGTATGAAGAGGAGAACATTGTTGCACCGATAATAGCCGACGATGATAGAAATATAAATATAGGATTTTGCCCCTATAGTAAACTTCCAGAGCGACCCTATTCAGACATTCCGATGAGTGAACGCGGTGAAGATCAAGGATATTCTCAGCAAATGAATCGGCTGCATGATACATCTCACTTCAACTTTGATTCGATGAAATCGGTGGAAACGTTTTTAGTCGGCCTTAGTCCATATCAATGGCCTTCCGAACAAATAGCTTCGGAGCCAACGATAATCGAGCCTCCAACAGAACAGCCACTCATACATCAAACGTTCACGCATCGGCTAACATCAACCCAAACAACTGCACACCAACCAAGCGTACATCGACGGGCTCAAGCCCAATCACGTAATAACCATCCAGTCGATGACGATGATAGTGACCCTGAAAATAATGAAGCCCTGCCGTCTCCCACTTCACGTGTTTATACTAATAGGGAATTGATCAACCTCGGTGGGCGAAGACTATCGACAATGACTGGAAGGGAGTACATGGATTGATTACGATGAGGAAGCGTATGAAGGGGAACGATTACCATTGGTCGAGCGTTTAGAAATAAGAAATCATTTCAAAAGTTCTTAAAGAATTTGCGATGACAAATAATTTTCGATTAAACCAATAAAACCATCCTCTTCGAGTAAGCTGCGAGGTGTGTTGAAGTAGGATGTGCTTGGCGAATACATGCATCGAAATTAGTAGGCGTGAACACGTTTCTTTGTGGAAAACTTTCCACGGAACACACGCGTGCGGAATGCCGACTTTTGAAGCGGACATCGCCAATGTCGACATCGTGGATAGCTTCATTCGTTAGAGATAAACTATTAAAGGGTTTTGACGAGACTCGCTTCAATAATTTTTGATATTGAAAAAATACGGTATAACGATGTAGAGGTTGGAAAGCATGGAGAGGAAAAGAAATGGCGTTGAATGACATCCGAGGTAGTTGGAAGGAGCAATTTAAGATGTTACCGCCATATATTGCCGAATTACTGGTCGATCCGACATATACAGACGAATTGTGTCTCGAGCCCGATAATGCATTTGAGATTCTTCGTGGCATTCGGACCTTGCATTCAAGCTTTTAATACTTTTACGAAGAATAATTATGTAGATGGAACGATTTTGCGTGGGACGATATAAGGGAGTGTTGTTAATAGCTACGGGATAGACCGGAATAGACATTTATTTCCTATAAGCGTTGACGTTGTCTAGAAAGAAAATGAAGACCATTGGACATGGTTTCTTGATCTATTAGGGAGACGGTAATCGGTGAATTTGAAAAACAGTTTGTTTTGATATCGCATGAACGAGAAGGTTTGATGGAAGCGAGAAAAGTTTTTCCTAATGCCTTTCACAAACTCTGTACACCGGCTCTAAATCTGTTTGATAAATATAAGGATACAATCTCTAGACCGCTTTTTGGGTTCTTTGCCGTGCATTTTCGTAAGCAAAATTTAAAAGAATTATGCGAAAAATGAAAGACGCTTGAATGTACAAAATGGATTAAAGAAATTGGTGATCATTTCGGCACGCTTATTTCCAAGGGAGGCGTTATGATATGTTGACAACTAATATAGTAAAGCATAAATAGTGTGTTGAAAATAGCCGAGGAGGAACCGATTGTGAGCATGTTAGAAACTATTCGCATAAAAGTAGCAATTTTATCTTATCTTCGTCGAGGAAGGAAATAAATGACATATGTGTTAACACCGATGGCGTAAAAACACATAAAAGAAATTCGTGATGGGCGTCGAAAAACGCGTCATACCATATGGTCGTGATATATTTCAAGTTAAACGTGGTGATTACACTCACAGTGTCGATCTAGAATCGCGAACATGTACATGCAGACGTTGGGCTATTCTTAGATTACCATGTTCACATCGATTGTCGCATTATCGTAGAAAACAGAGAAAGAGAGATCCCCAATTTTGTGAACCTTTGGTTTACGGTGACTTATTTAGGAAACTTATAAAGAACACTTCGTCCCGACCGTTGACAAGCGCCAATGGACTTCGAAATAAAAGACATTCAAGTTTTGCCTCCCCACAAAATACGTCAAAGTAGTCCAAGAAAAGGAGAACAAGATCTAAAGGGAAGTTCGACCACTACAATGTAAAAATTGTAACAAAATACGGTCATAATCGTCGCTCGTGTAAATTTGTTAATATTTGAAATTAACTTATATTACATCAAAGGTTGAGATTGAAAAGCATTTAGATTAGATTAGACCTAGTGGCAATCGAGCTTCCAATGATTTCATTATAGAAGAGTATTTTTTTCTCTTTTCTTTCCTTCAATATAAGCATTAAACCTCAATAAAAAGCGATCAACATCTACAATGTCTTTTAATATTTTTTGGAATTGTGACTAAAATATATTGTTGTGCTTCTTAATAAATCATTCATTCATTCAAACAGATTTGAAAGTTTCCAAATTACTAATTTACTAGTGATTGGCATAAAGCCAAACCAAAGATATCGGACTTCACAATTGAAGATATATCTTAAATCATCGGCCGATGATTTAAATTATCTACCGATATCTTAAATCATCAGGCGATCATTTAAATTATCTACCGATGGTTTAAAATATCGTCGATGTTTTAAAATATCGTCCGATTTTTAAAATATCGTCCGATGTTTTAAAACATCAGCCGATAATTTAAATCATCGCCCGATGTTTTAAAACATCGGCCGATAATTTAAATCATCGCCCGATGATTTAAGATATCGGCCGATAATTTAAATCATCGCCCAATGATTTAAGATATCGGCCGATAATTTAAATCATCGGCCGATAATTTAAGCTATCGTCCGATTATTTAAAATATCATAATTTAAAATATCGGATGATAATTAAAATTATGGCCCGATGATATAAGTCATCCGCCTATTGGAATTGCTTCAAGAGAGGAAGCCTCCATTGATACATCATGCAAGGTGATACAAATAAGATAAATAATTGATAACGATAATGAAAATTATACAAGTTAATAAAAATTAATAAAATTAAATAATTTACAATTTCATCAAAAAATATCTTTACAAAACACTAAAATTTTTTACAGATATTAAATCTTCTTCCCAAACGTGCACATTCGATGTCCGATTTCGGCTCTAAATTATTGCATATGTTTATTGTCGAAATCAATAGGCCGCTGTTGGGAGAAGTATTCTATATACTTCAAAATGTATACACCGCAATCCCAACCGTTCTTTTGGATCGGAGAACATTGAACGCCGATACCTTCCACTGTTGATCGAAAGCTGACTTCAAACCGATAGTGTAAAGAAGGCGCGGAAGGTGATTCAATAGACATTCTTTATGCGCTTCAAACCTTTTTGAGCACTCTCGGTTTGCTGGATCAATTAGCTTAATTTCTCGATCAACTAATGAAATTATAGCCAATGCCCAATGGCTATGTTTTTGGCTATGCTTCGGAAGATAAATCTACACATAAAGCGGGCGAAATTTTAAATAGTAAATTTTATTGTAAAGCCGTTAACGTTAAATAAAGCGAAGTTTAGTATTCAAAAACGTACCGTTCCACAGTCGATCGCGTGAATTCCGCGGATATTATTTGTCAATAGTGGTTCCATCGGCTTTGAATTGTTACGAACATTCCATTCGTCACAATAGGCCTGCCACCTATCGAGGTCGCTGAGCGCAGCAATACCTTCATTATCGATATATTTTTCAAATTTTTTCTCGTCTGCCATAAACAAGGTCTGATTGGCAGTAAACAGTAGAAGTTAATCAAGAGTCGTGATTGAAAAGACAAAAAAAAGAAACAAACGAGCTTCCAATAAATATTTGAAACCTTACCAGGGCAGACGCAGAAGCGAACCAACTTTTTTCGGCATTGGCCGTAAACATTGAATCATTTATAACTTCAAGGACTCTCAAGTATGCGTCGATGACTTCATTATCAAGCCACGAGCGTCCTTTGAGAACCTTCAAAAGAGCAACTGTGATCTCAACACCGCTGATAGTATTGACGATCACATTGTCCTCGTTCTCCGGCCGATTCCAAAAACTAAGCATATACTTTTGCTCCATTGATATTGCCTCATCCTCCTCCTCCTCTACAACCCAATCTTACGTTTTTATTAATGCTTTCTTTGGTGGGGACTTTCTCTTCTTACGAACGCATAGTCATAACCTTGACTTCATTTTTGGTAGATGATAGTTTCACTATAATTGTTTTAGTGATGCCTGTGACTCACGAGAAGGTCAAGTAAGAGGAGCACCATCATCACCGTATCAACCAAGGGTTGTTTAGTAAATTTGAGAGCGAGGTTTTGGGCGTGGGTTTAATGGCGATGAATTTATTTGTAAGTTGAGGGGCGGGTTTTGGGGTCATGATTGTTGTGTAGGTGGATGAGCGAGAGGTTTTGGGGCACTTGATGATGGCTTGGTTGAGGACCAGTTGGTTTTGGGGCACCTGGAATGATGGCTTTGTTGAGGAGCGGGGTTTTGGGCGATGGTGATGGTTGATGAGTGGTGGGTTGAGGGAGTTGATTTTGATTGAGGGTAAGTGGGTGAAGGAGCGAAGGTGTCAAAGTGCACGGAGGTTAAATTATTATCCAGCATAATTGCAAATAAATATACATATCAAAAAATAAAAAAAAAAAAAAACTGCATTATCTACCGATAATTTAAGTAATCGATCGATAATATACATTGTCGATCGATAATTTAAATGATCGACCAATAATGTAACATAACGTCCGGTAATGTACATTATCGATCGACTATTTAAATTATCGGTCAATAATGTATATCGTCCGATAATGTACAGCTAATTTTGCATTAAGTTGTAAAGAAATGATTTTGTTCTAAAATTGAAAGTCTTGGTTTGATACCTTTCTTAAATGAGAGATGACCGCATCAAGATCCTTCCGTATGGCTTTATTTTCTTCTTGTAAGGCCTTCTTATCTCTGCCTAGTTGTTCAATTGTGAGTGCTTGCCCTTTCAAATGACGTAAATGCATTGAAATTCTTTTTCATTTCTTTTTCGCCATGCGGAGAGTCTTGCATTCTTTTCTTAGCTCGTCACTTCTTTGGTTAGGTGCGGTTGCCTATTTGGGCTCTCTTGTTGGCTCGGGCCTAATTTCTTGTTTGCCCTTTGGTTGACGTGACAAGCGACTTCAAAATCATCGTTATCGTCGCTATAATCTTCGTCATCCTCATTGTCGTCATCTCGGCTAATCGGCTCTTGGCTCTTTCTTCCGTGTTGGATGACTTGGGATATCATCATATTCATCTACATTTTCTTGAGTAAGGCTCTTCTTCTCTTTCTTGGTCTCTTCCTTCTTATTTTCAATTTCTCTTGAATCAAAAAGTATCGCCATTTTATCGTAATTGTGCTTCTCAACTTCAAGCTCTATAATCACTTTAGACTTAAGAAATTTTCTCTATATAAATTAGGGTTACTGGCTGAATTTCGCCTTCCCATTTCATTAGCCTTGGAAATGGTTCTTTAAGCCCAATAGGAGCGGTGGCGGCTGCTGGAAAGTGCTCAAACGCCCAAATCTGTAACGCGATAGTGCATCCATAGATATTGTATTGCCCCTTTTCTGACCTTCTCGCCATTTCCCTCCACCTACTTTTGATATACTATCTAATAAATTATTGTAAACTATCGTGCCCCACGGTAACTTGTTGAACTCTTCAATGTTATCTACTAAGTCTATCGTGTATCTACTTCCCGGTATGTGTCCCAAGTAAAAAGAACATCTGAAAAATAATAATGATGATTCAAAAACTCATCGTTGGATAAATCAAGATCACAATAATTTCTTCAATACGAGATCTTTTCGCCGGCTTCCCCCGAAAGATTTTGTATCGAATAGTAGTTTCCTCTTTTACGGCATCCTTCTCGCACTCGGTTAACAAGATGTTGAGGCCTAAAATCAAGGCTATATCGATCGATGGAGTACATTGGTGTTCTTGACCTTGAAAATATTCTTCTACCCAAAACTTAAAATAGCGTCAACCAAGTCTCCAACGAAACCTGATTTCTCGTTCATCCTAAATAGATGAGCGAATACTGAATCATCTAAAATTTTCTTTCTCTTCATTGCAGTGCATGTAAAATTACCTAACACCAACTCCAGAATATTTTCCGATGGGCTTTAAAGTCATGGTCATTTTCAATCACTTAGTAGGAACTGCAATATAAATAAAAAGCAATTAATAAACAAAAGAAGTGATTTTGAAAAAACTACTAATCCCTAACCTCAGATATCTCGATAATCTAAATTATCCGATAATCTAAATTATCGACCGATAACTTAAGATATCGGTCGATAATATAAGTTATTGATCGATAATTTAAGTTATCGACCGAAAATTTAGATTATCGTCCGATAATTTAAATTATTGATCGATAATTATCGATCGATAACTAGATTATCGTGGATATCTTAAGTTATCGGTCGATAATTTAGATTATCGGTAAGTTATCGGATTAGGTGGGAAACATTGGGGATGACTAAATGTGTTGAAATGTAAAAAAAATAAATTACCTGGAATTGTTATGTGAGCTTTGTGACCTTTTACCGCTTTGTCGCCGCTAAGTCGCCGCTCTCTTGTTTTTTTCAGAAAAGTTAAACTTAAAAGTAACAGTAACTAATGAAAGTAAAAGTTGCTTTTATACTAATGTTAAAGGGCGGTGGAATTTTTTTTTTATATTATTTAAAATAAGTCGCTGCTGACGTGGAGTAGGGGGAGGCGGCTAGGAGTGGAGCTGGTCATTAATGCAACGGTTGAAACTATAGGGCCGTTTCTGCAAATACGCAAACATATAGGGCCGAAAGTACAAATTTCCCATTTTCAAATCCTAGTGTCTCTAGAGTTGGTATTAGATATACGATCGGAGCACCAACACTCTTAATACTTGGGCCACCTTTTGAGATGTGTGTCATATGGAAGCATTACGAGTTTCGTGTGATTTTTATACTTATGATCTTAAGATGTTTAGTGTAATAAAAAATCTCTATCATCTGATTCAAAGGTCGAAAGTCACAAAAATATGATATCTTAAATTTACATAATAGACATTAATTTTAGATGAAATTTGTATGCCTTGACTACTACAATGGACTTATTTTTTTTCAATATTTGACTTCGACCTTATAAGCAGCACACATCCCAAAAGTAACCCGTGTAACAAGTCACCTGGAACTCGGGCGGCATACTTTATACTAATGCGTCATTATCTCCTCATCCACCAAAAGTTTCGCTAACGGAAACAACTCCCGCCAGCGTGTCAATCTAACAGTCTAACCTAACAACCCGTCTTCGGAATTCTCTCTCTCTCTCTCATCCAAACGGAAAAAGCAAAAAACAGAAGCAAAGAAAGTTAGTTGCTCTCTCTCTCTCTCTCTCTCTCTCACTCTGCTTTCTTCTACGCAATCTCTCTATTCATACTTCCACTCCACCTTTCTTTCCGCCTTATCAGCAACGCAGCAAAGTTGGTTTCTCTCTCAACTACTTATAAATATTCCCACTCTACCCCTCACTTCCTAGTTCCAACAAACAAAATGGAGAATTTCTCTCTCCTCCTTCTCTCTCTTCTTCTCTTCTCTTCTTCTTTCTCTTCTGCCTTCATCCCTAACGACCTCCGCCTCCCCTCGAACGCAAAATTTCCGTCGCTGCAGGCGGAAAAGCTGATCAGAGACCTCAACCTGCTCCCTAAAGATGCCGTCGCTGAAAATTTTGAATCTGACGGGCCGGCGATTGTCGAGAGGCAGTTCGGATTTCCAGGTCTGGTTGGATCCGAGGTTTCTGTTGAAGATCTCGGCCACCACGCTGGATACTACCGTATCCAGCATTCTCATGCCGCGAGGTAATTCGGAAGCCATTGAATTTTGACTCGAGCTGTGTGTCTCGGTGTTAGGGTTAGTTGGATTTCGAGTTTTCTTGATTTTGTTTTACGAGTAGATCATGTGATGAGGCGAGATTATGATATTGAGTTTTGATTGATTCCCTGTGAATTTTATTCTTTTGAATTGTTTTTTGCAGTAATTGCTTGAATTTAAGTATGTATGGTATAATAGGGTTTGAAAACTGGAACTTGGTAACTAGTGAATTTCGGGTGATTTTGCGTATTTGTAGGAGATCTCTGATGAGAAAGTGTTACTGTGGATTAGTAAATGTGGAATTGAAATTTGTTTGTATATGAGCGTTTATTTTAGGGGCACAATTCTCTGTGACTGGGTTGATCATAGTTGCTGAACTGGAGAGCTCATAGTTGTGGAACTGGAGATTAGAGTTTCTTCTTGCACACCATTTCTAGCCACACACCAATTTCTTGCTATCCGCACACCAATTAAAAAATAATAATGATAAACTTTGAGTAATTGCATTGCTGTGGCTAATAAAGATCCACATGTATTAGTTTGCAAAAAGTGTGTTCATAGATGCTTTCGGGTGCACAAATTTTCCCTAATTTTGTGTTTCTTTCAGTTAGTTAAATAATTTTTTTCTGAGCGCAAACCAACTTTTCTTCGCGCACCTGTTTACTTTTTGTGCACATGAAGGAGTGGTGCTCGTAGCAGCTCACATTTTTTTATTTGGATGTATCTTACATATGAGTTGGTTTAGGTACGCAGTCTGAGCACTACCGGCAGTGCTCAGGTCAATCTACCTCCTCCAACCTTGGGAAATGCATGGATCGTTTTGATCACCGAATCAGTGAAAGGTCAAAAGCATACTTCACTGATTTGTGTACTCATAAAAAGTTGTGCACCTCCTCTAGTAAATGTTGAGAGTTCATTAGGTTTTTTAGGTCCCACAGACACTAGAATTCCTAATATTCCATTGTATTGCAAAGAAAGCACACATGGATATTGATTTGAAACCTTCGTCCTTGGTTTGTTTCCCTTGTTATCTTTATGCCTCTCAATAGGCACTAGAGAGGGGGGAGGAGGGACTCGTGAAATAGCTCTTTCCAGTCATGATGGAATGGTGCATCAGCAGCTTTGGATGCATGATGATGGCAGAAGGAATTAATGTACATGGTCATGTTAATGATAATGATTTTATAGTAGCATGTAACACATATTCATGTGTTGACATGTACTAGTGTACCTGTGACTTTTATGTTTTCCACTTATTGTAAGATATATATTGTGTGCAAGGTTACTGTGAGGTCCAATGAGTATTGCATAAGAGCTCTTCCTATGGTATAGTCCCAAAAGTCTCCGATTTTTGAAAAAAAAAAGTAAAACACAAAATCTCCGAATTAAGGGTGTGCTGAAATTTTCTGTATTTTACCGATTTTCATTGAGGCGAATCATGAATAAATTTATATGGTTACATGGATTGTGTAATTAGAGATGCTCCTTGCACCAAACACCTTATAGCTTATTTTGGTTATGAAAAGCATTATTTCTAACTTGAGATATATTATAATGAATTTTTATGTTTTTTATTAATTTTTTCCCCTGAATTTACTGAATTTTATCAAATTTCCCGAATTATTGTCGTGTCCCGACTTTGTGACTATGTTCTATTGTAGAATTGAGCAGACGGTACAACAACCTTCACAGCTTTTAAACCATGACTGGTCGACTTTTTAATGCAACACAACTCAGTTTTAGTGGCTTCGAAGGTGGGAGCACATTCTACTCGCTCCTACCCTAGTGATGGCCATGCATAGTATAGCGTTAATTTAATTGTCTTTCATTATATTTCCTAGGTTGGGCGTTACAGTATGGGCTTGTAGTAGTGTCTCTTTTTGTAAACTCATATGCTTTTTATTTAGTTTATAATGGTTTTCAGATAATGTACGTTTATATATTATCATTTTGTATGGCTGTGCATAGTTGTCCTGACAGTTTTTTTTTTGCCATTTGCAGGATGTTCTACTTTTTCTTTGAATCTCGGAATAGCAAAAGGGATCCTGTTGTTATTTGGTTAACGGGAGGGCCAGGGTGTAGCAGCGAGTTGGCCCTTTTCTATGAAAATGGACCTTTCACCATAGCAGACAACATGTCTCTCTTGTGGAATGAGTATGGTTGGGATAAGGTATTATTATATTTTGTTGATTTCCACATGTGGCTTTTGTAAATAAAGTTTGGATTTCTTGGAACTAGATTTGGTTCTGAGTTTCTAAAATCAGTGTTATTTCATTGTCATTATAGATTTGAATTATTTTGAGGTTCTTTTTTATTGCTTAGCATCTGAACAAGTAGGGCTCCTTTTATGAATAAGGAATAGTTGGAGTCTACTCTTAACCATATTCATGGCATTCATCTTGAAATTTTTGCAGACTAACTAATATGAACGGGGATTTGATGCGTAATTTACTGATAATTCCAAAACTAAGTTCTTTGTCTTCTCCCTTTTGATTTCTTCATTACAAATGCAGACTGGTGATAACTTCTTCATTACAAATGCAGACTGGTGATACTTTTCTTCTCCTTTCCTTATTTATGGTTCATTTCAGTTCATGGGACATTTGTACCAATAGTCAAATGTACCTGGAGACAGATGCTATGAGATGTCATATATCTATTGTTCTCCAGGTACATTTGTACTTGGAGAGAGAAATTTTATAGATTTGGCTTAGGATGTTTTGGGGTGTTTCACAAACATGTTTGATTTTAGTTGTGGCCAAAGTATCGGTATCGGGTATCGGTCCATCTTGGACCGATACGTATCGGCCAATACAGATACGGTATTGCTGATACAGTAAAAAAGAAAAGAAAAGATATTGTATCAGTCACTATCGGCCAATACCGAGACAGTATCAGCTGATACCAAGACAGTATCGGCCGATACTGACCCGTATCGATCCAATACTGACCCGTATCGATCCGATACCACTACTGATACTGATACCTGTATCGGTATCGGTTCTTGACGAAACTGATATGTATCAGTATCGGATGAGTTTTGATACCATGGTTGTGGCTATACGTAGACTTGGCAGTACCTTTTGTATAGGCTTGATTTATGTTTGTAACATCTATTTTTGTCTTCTTCAATAAAATAGAGTTCACAAGTAAATAAATAAAAATAACATAAAATCACAGTTAAGAAATTGGAGTGATTTTCCCATCTTTGAGGTTTGGTATTGATATAGAAAGTCAGAAACAGGTCATGTCATTAAATTTTCTGTCTTTCCCCATACTGAAAGAGATGTCCACTTATGACTTATGAAATTAACTGCTTTTATTCGGGAAAGTGGATCTTCTGAGGAAGCAAAGTTTATTGAAGCCACTTAAGACTGACTTTCATTTTGTTATATCACTAATAGTTTAGATCTCGTTTAGTTTTGTGGGAATCAAGTGGGTGCACATTCCGTAACCATTTCCTTTCATCTATTTCCATCCTAGAAAAGATTAGTATAGTCCAAATTGAATGTCTTGAATACACAACAAGGTGGAAGGCCAAAATGGCTTTTGCCAGATATCAAATGACATTGTTATGGATGATGAGTGATAAAATTCTCTCTTTCATGTGAATTAATGGGTTCTGATGACATTTCCATTTTTGTATCCTTCCTAGAGTAGTGTTTGATTACTTTGATCATATGGTAGATTGAACACTTTAAGCACTAAAAAATGGAAAACAATATATCGTCTTAGTATAATCTTTGCCATGAAGATTGGAGATATGAAGAAGATGAGTGGGAGACCAGTCTCCAATATAGCTATAAACTAATAGGTCTTTTAAGAGTTAAGACAAAATGGAAATCTGTCTAGATTATTATGCCTTGACCAATTTGTTGTCAGGGATGGGGTTAAGGCCTGTAGCTTAACTGTAATGGTGCACCATGATGCAACCTTGAGGTCATTGGTTCAGTTTTAGCACACACACACACACACACAGATATATATATATATATATACAAATATGCACTGTTTGTTATGTCAATTTTACTACACTTTTCCCTTTTCATCTATTTGTATTATTTACATTGTCTCTAAATGCATACTGATGTCGATGAGATAGGAGACGGACCCATCACACAACGTGTAATGTGGACCATTTTTGATCAGGGAGCACCATACGATGGATGAGGTTACAAGGAAGACAAAGGACGAGGTCCACAAGAAATATCCCGGACCATTCACCTAGCAAGATAGTTTATTTTCGAGGACAAAATTTATGAGGGGAAAATAGTGTCTCGACTTTTCCTGCTTTAAATGGTGCATTTAATGTTGCTTCGGTTCTCAATTTCAGTTGTGCACTTTAAATAGTTTGTAAACAGTAACTTATTTATAACCTATTTTTCATGACATTAATGTTATTTTGATGCACTGAAGTTATTTATAAAGTTTGGTCTATTCAGAAAACTTCTAATTTTGACCCTATTTTGACCAATTTGACTCTAATTGGCCTTTTAGGTTTCCGTTTAACTTATTAGAGGTTATAATTTATTATTTATTTCTTATTTTGCCTCTTTATCATGTGAACTTAGCTTCAATATAATACACACACACACACACAAACTATACGTATTGACAATACAAACAATATATATGATTTCGATTATAATTTTAACTTTTGTATTTAGAAAATAGTTGTCACTTATTTACTCCCAAATCCAAACCCTAAGCCCCTTTATTGAACCTTCTGTATCTCTCAAATGAATCAAGAAAAAATAGAAACGAAAAAATGACACTTTAGAGTCTTAAGAGGTCTACAAGGAGGAAGATAAAGGAGAACAAAATTATGATGATTTAGTTGATGATGTTGATATTGAGAATGGAGGTGAAGAATAAAGACTCGAGTTTTCTCTTTTGAAATTCTTGGGGGTTTACAAATTTACAACTTTAAGAAACAACTATGTAGATGTATCTATATAATTGTTGGAACTATATGATTTCATTATTTATGGTGGAAGTTGGAATTTGAAAGATACATATCATGAAAATATACAATACAAGTATATTACATATTTGATGAAATGCCTATACTGTTCAATTTATTTGATCTAAATTCTATTCTAATGCTACATATGCTGGAATGAATGTCTTTGACACTAAAAATCACAGATTGTTATATATCTAGTTTGTAAATATATATTTCTCTATTTTTCTATTTATTTATAAAAATCTAAGTGCTTCTTATGATACATGATATGATAATTCAAAAGACAATACACTAAATGATACACGATTTGACAAGTGACTTGTAATAGATATGTGTTTTGAATCAATTGTTTAAAGTAAAAATTCATGACCACAAATAATATGTGGCATAGTTGGTTATCAACTACATTTAATATATAAAAAGTCAAGGATTCAAACCACTAAGATCATGTTGATCTATTTATTTTTTATTTCTATTTATGTAAGGAGCCTATACATCTTAGGTTTGTATGTGCTTTGTTTTGGAGATGTGTTAAACTGTGTCAAAAGTCAAAACATGGTTTATATTGGATTCATTATGAAAATTCATTGACACTATTGCAATGACATACTACTTGTCAACTTTGGACAAGAAATGAAAAAAATTCTATGTGGTTTAAAGTTTATACAACATTGATGGCACTTGTGGAACAATTGCAATTTCGTTGTTGGCATGCACAAAGAGAGAGAAACCCCTAGAAATTCTTTTACACAAAAATAAGGGGACTCTTCCCCCAGACTTTGACCAAATGAAAGAGATACTCTCTTGTTTATTTATTTTGAACTCTTAGCCACTAATAATTATAAGTAAAGTCGCTCAGAACTTCTATACTTAACAAACCCTAGCCCGTCCTTATAAATATATTAGAACCCTAGCCTCCCCTTCTATTATTTTGCATGCACAAGAGAGAGAGAAGAAAAAGAAGGATTGGAGCTGCTTCAAGGCCATGGATTGCGTGAAAAACCTAGTTCAAGCGCCAAAACAAGTGGGTACCATCCTTAAATGCAGTGTTTTGATGATGTTTTATAAAAAAGAAGCCTGAACAATGTTGGAGATGTTATTTCTATTGTATGGGTGTGTAGTAAGTAACTTTGGGTGTGTGTGTAGTTAAGTGAATTTTAAGTTGTACAATTCACTTAACTCAGAACCATGTAATACATGAACATGCTAAGATGATATAAATAGTATTTACATTGGGATTTGAGTCACATTGACTCAATCCTAATATCTCTACTTTTCTCCTTCCTATTACTCAACCCTAACCGTAAATTACAGTTTTGTCTTGGTATCAAACCAATTAAAAGTCCTAAAATCCTTCTTTTAATAGCCTTTCTTTCTTAGTGTTGGCGTCACCAACGTCATCGCTGATGTCATCATTTCAGCGTTCGATCTCATCGGAAGTTGGTTCAGCGGGATCGAATTCCCATTCTGGATAACATTCATTCTTGGGTTGAAGTGATTTGGGGACTATAACTAGGGTTTTTTGAAACCCAACTGGGTCGTCTTCTTCCTCCAGCCGAAACACCAATCTCGTCACAGGATCCTCTATCGGCCACAAATCTTGCACAAATTCTTGGGTTATGATTGAAATGTGATTTACTTTCCCCCCTTGCAGAATCAATGTGTTTTGGAGCCTCTATACATTTGAGGTTATTTTCCTCGTTGGGCTTGCGGGTTGAATGTACAATGGTTATGGCTACTTGCAGCATTGTCTGACAACAATCTGAAGTGGTTCCTTTCAGTCCCTGCAGCTAGTTTTTTTTTTTTTTTACAATCTGAGGTATCTTTTTTGTGGTAGCGTGGGGTTGTTTCTGCAGCTGGAACCCTTATTTGCAACCATACTTTGTTGATGTTCTAATATCTGCCACCACAGCAGATCCTTGCAACAATTTTTTATTATTTGCAGCAAAATCTGTATCAGCAATTGAATCAGTGCTTCCAGCCATGGGTTGTCTAAGATAAAACTGTTTTGTCGATTTCTTGTTTTTGATGATTGTTAAGAAAACTACTGCCCAACGTTTTTGAATGCTATTTTGGGAGCTGTGGGCCTTCTATTTTTTGAATTGTCTTAATCTCGGTATCTCTTAATCATGGACGAGAATAAATCCGGAATCGTTGGTGGGGGAGATATTTCTCATAACTTATAAATTACTACGAAGAAATTGAATGAGGCCAATTATCTTTCGTGGTCACGGTCTACTGCTATGTACTTAGAGATTAAGAAAATATTGGGTTACATTTACGGGACTATCCCAAAACCCAAAGAAGATGACCCTCAGTATGTTGATTGGGAAAGTGACAATCTAACTTTCATGACAGGACTACTACACTCAATCCAACCAGAGATTAGTGATTCTTTTATGTATGCCAGTGATGCTAAACAATTATGAGAGGCTATGAGGGATGCATTCTTGCGGCAACAAAACCTCGCAAAAATGTTTCAAGTTAGTGATGAAGTTTATACTATGAAGCAAGGTGATAAGACTATTGGAGAGTATTACACTCAAATAAGGAGTTTGTGGGATGAACTAGTCCAGTATCAAGAAGAAGAACTGTGCAGCTCATGTGCCAACAAGGCTAGTAAAAATACTGAAAGGAGGAGAGTGTTTGACTTCCTAAAACGAGTTAAACTTGAATATGAAAATGTTAAATCAAGCATTTTAGGTAGAGAGGAGTGTCCTCCACTTGGTACTGTGTACGCCCTCCTTCAGCATGAGAGAAGACAACAGTTTATGCAGATTCCTGGTGGTGATGTATCTGAGAGATCTGCCCTACCATCCTTCACTTCTTTTGGTCGTGATGGAGGCAAATCTGGTGGTGGTAGAGGTGATAGTCACCATGGATATTACATTCTTTGAGGGTACTCATTTTTTCAGTCCTCCGAGTCCTCTTTAGGGGGAGAAACAACTTAAAAATGGAGAGTACTTTGAGATGTTTAGAGCTTTACCTATGGGAGATGTTGAAGATTGTGAAGAAGTGGATGAAGCTGTTGAGCCACAGAATCCACCTTTGATAAATATGGAAAGGGAAAGATGTATGTGCGAAGGAATAAGAAAAATATCGTTGAGCCCACTGCGCATGAGCATGTAGATGAGTCACCTTCTCAGAATGCCGACCATGATCCCTTATTTGAAGAGGGTCCTTTTGTTTCTGATCTTGATCTATCCATTGCTCACAGAAAACTTCATAGATCGTGTACTCATCATCCCATCAGTATGTGTCATATCACAATCTCTCATCATCTCATTATGGTTTTATTTGTTCTCTTGATTCTATCACCCTTCCTTCTAATGTTTCTGGTGCCTTATTGCTTCCAAAATGGAAGGATGCTATGATTCAGGAGACGAAAGCTCTGAAACATAATCAAACTTGGGAAATTGCTGAACTCCCAGAAGGAAAGAGAGCTGTTGGTTATAAATGGGTGTATACAGTTAAGTATAGACCTGATGGTACTGTTGAAAAATATAAAGCAAGGCTTGTAGCAAAGGGGTACACTCAAACATAAGGAGTTGATTATCAGGACACCTTTACATTTGTAGCCAAGTCCAATACAATCAGGGTATTGTTATCTTTGGTTGCCCACAAAGACTGGCCACTCTATCAACTTGATGTGAAGAATGCATTTCTCCATGGTGATCTCAAGGAAGAAGTCTACATGGACCTTCCTCCTGGATTTATAAAAGGGGATAAGGGAAAGGTATGTAGATTGAAGAAATCTATCTATGGATTAAAACAATCCCCAAGGGTCTAGTTTCAAAATTTTAGTGATGCTATTATGAGATTCGGGTACCGCAGAAGTCACTATGATCATATTCTATTTGTAAAAAAGGGAATCAAGATGACTGCCATACTAGTCTATGTTGATGATATCATCATTACTGGTGATGATAGTCATGAGATTCTTAAACTAAAGGAGTATTTGAGCAGAGTGTTTGGAATTAAAGATTTGGGAAACTTGAAATATTTCCTTGGCATTGAAGTGGCGAGATCTAAGAAGGGCATCTCATTATCCCAGTGGAAGTATACCATAGACCTCCTTCATGATATGGGGTTTTTGGGGTGTAGGCCTGCTGTGACCCCTATTGAACAAAATCACCGATTAAATAGTGAAGACGGTGATCTTCTCAAGGATCCACGTACCTATCAGAGATTAGTTGGTAAATCGATTTATCTAATCATTACCCGTCCGAACATTGCTTATGCAGTAAGCGTGGTGAGTCAATATATGCACTCACCAAGGACAATGCATTTGGAGGTTGTTCACAGGATCCTGAGGTATTTGAAAAGAAGTCCTGGCAGAGGGCTTCTCTATAAAAATCGTGGTCATTTGGATGTAGAGATATTTACTGATGCCGATTAGGCCGGGTGTCTGAATGATAGGAAATCAACTATCAGATATTGCACATTCTTGGGGGGTAATTTGGTCACTTGAAAATCTAAGAAGCAACATGTAGTATCAAACTCAAGTGTCTAGGGGGAGTATCACGCCATGTCCCAAGGTGCGAGAGAAGGCATGTGGCTTAAATTCATCTTGTCAAACTTGGGACTTGTTGTATCATCTCCAATTATCTTGTATGGTGACAATGAAGCCGCCCATCATATTGCAGAGAATCCTGTCTTTTATGAAAGAATAAGACACATTGAGGTGGATTGACACGATATTCGCGAGAAGGTCGAGTCATCCAAAGAAATCAGTATTCCTCAAGTTAGAATTGAAGATCAACTTGCTGACATTTTGACTAAAGGTGTTGGTAGCAAAAGACTTTATCACATCTCCTTCAAGTTGGGTATGATCAAAATCTATACTCCAACTTGAGGGGGAGTGCTGGAGATGTTATTTCTATTGTATGGGTGTGTAGTAAGTAACTTTGGGCGTGTGTGTGTAGTTAAGTGAATTTTAAGTTGTATAAAACTCGGGAACCATGTAATACGTGGACATGCTAAGATGATATAAATAGTATTTTGCATTGGGATTTGAGTTACATTGACTCAACCCTAATCTCTCTACTTTTCTCTTCCTCTCTCTCCTTCCTATTACTAAACCTTAACCCTAAATTACAGTTTTATCTAATAAGAGACCAAACCATTGCTCTTAGTTTATGGGTCATTCTTGATCCCCATTTGACTCGGGATCAGTGTACTTTCGGACTTAGTGCTGAGCACCGACCCCAAATAATTTTTTATGATCTCAAAATCTGTCTGTATCAGATTTCCTGAAACTCAATGTTAAAGTCCTTTATAACTTTGATTATGCATATCAAGGCCATTTCTAAGTGGTTTTCGGTACATTAGTTTTCTATCTCGATCGATTTTTCAGGTCTATGCAAGGGCACAAGAATCATTCAATTCAGATGTTGTTTGCAAAAAATGAATTTTGAGCCGACCCTCCTGACTTCAATTTTACAAAGGCATAACTTACTCATTTGACCTCTGATTCTAGAGTATTATAGATCGGTGGAAAGCTTTTCCTGAGCAATTTCCATTGAGGTAACTATTATGGCAATTGGGGATCATTCATGAGAAAATCAAACATTGACCATGACCCTTCATAGTGCTGTAAATTGATCAAAATAGCTCTGATTTGATGTTCTACAGATCAATTGGAAGGTCTTTACAAGTACTTTCCATCTATGTGATATTTGCAGCATATAGAATGACCTATATGCTCTTTTAGGTCTCTTTCTGCTACATAATTTTTGTTTTGGAATAATCTTAATCCAACCTAACAATTAGTAGATATGCTGAAGTTAAAATTTATTGTAGTCCTGAAACTGCATTCTTCCTCCTTCGTTCTAGTCCCAACTCCAACAAATTGGAAGTCATACTTTGTTCTAATTATAATCTACATTTTTTTCGTAGAAGTTAGAATTGAGATTTTTTATTATATATATTTCTGTTTGTTGTAAAAGCATGTAAAGAATAAAATTATCAGTTATTTTTACACCAGATTACTGGTTGCTTTATGTGAGAATTTGAATAGCTTTTATTGTGAATTCTGCAGGCGTCAAACCTGTTATATGTCGACCAGCCCACAGGAACTGGTTTTAGTTATAGTTCTGATAAGCGTGATCTTCGTCACAATGAAAAGGGTGTTAGTGACGATCTATATGACTTCCTGCAGGTATCAATGTTTCTTCTTATATGCTATTGTGCTAACACGGTAATATTATTGTTTACTTTTTTCTTGGTTGGGGTTTCTGATATCTTTTTTACTTTGATATGCCTTTCATTTATTTTAACTTTTCCCTAATCAAATCTCCCAAAGGTCTTGGTGAGTTCTGAATTGATTCATGATTTTGAACATGTTTTGGTATTTGCCAATGTCGATGTATAGAATCTGGTTCACTAAAATATTATGACATAAAAGTTAAGCTGAAACCCTTACTATTTTAAGCCATAGGGGTTCAATCACACAACATACTTGTAATAAATAATTGGTGTATAAATGTTTACTTTGAATTTTTTGATAAAAATTAGAAGTTCAAAGAAATTTGAAAACTTAGGATCTACGATAAGCTCATATTTGATTATCAAATGTTCGCTCAGTTTTCAATCCAAAGTTTTTTATTTATCTTTTCTTCCTCATTGTTAGTGTTACAAGCTTAGTTAGCCCTTTTTCTGTTTGAATCAGATCCCTGAGATTCTGAACTCAATATTAAATGATGCAATTCTTTGAATCAGAATTTAGAACGTGAAATATCAAAGATTTGGAGTCAGTGAAGTTCTTTCTTTCTTGTGACTCCAGGCATTTTTTACTGAGCATCCTCAATTTGTAGAGAATGACTTTTACATTACTGGGGAATCATATGCTGGACATTACATTCCTGCTTTTGCAAGTCGGGTTCACCAAGGAAACAAAGCTAAAGAAGGTATCCATATAAATTTGAAGGTATTCCCCTGATTTAACCTGTCACAGAATTCATTTTTGTCTTCCATGTTCTTTCTTGTGTTTTATACCATTGCACTTTTGTGATGCAGGGCTTTGCTATTGGTAATGGACTTACCGATCCTGCTATCCAGTATAAAGCCTACACAGATTATGCATTGGAAATGGGAATAATTCAGGAATCTGATTACAAAAAAATCAACAAAATCTATCCAGCATGTGAAATGGCAATAAAGATTTGTGGTAATTTTTCTTTTCCTGAACGGTGGCTTGTTTTAGGGTTTGGCTCCCATCCTTGTAGTTATTTGTTATACAAATATAGCTAATTGCGGGGTAAGACTTTAACAGCATTCTAAATCTTATCTGTTTATCAGCATTTGGGTTGCAGCTCATCATCATCATTGCTTTGTCCCATTTATTTGTGGTTGGCGTTGTACGTCTTATTTCTCTACTCATTTGTTTTAGAGCTAGATCTTTGTCTTTCCACAGTCCAACTCACTACTTCCTTGAAATCTTTGCTTTTCTTTCCCACATAGTTTCTTGTGTTCATATCACAAATATCAATCGTGTGGTGGCTGTTTAGGTTTTCAATGGAAATTACCGATCCTTTTCAAAGTACGTTCTTTTGTTTTCTCTTTTGTTGGTGTTACTCTCGATTTCCTCTTATGTAGTCATCCCAAATTCTATCACTCCTTGTTTACTCCACACATCCATCTTAGCTTACGGGTCTCATCACATATACCCTTTCATGTCGCTTCATTGCCCAAAACTTCATGGGCCATATTGTAATGTAGGTCTTATCGTTGCCTTATAAAAGATGCCCCTTCAACTTAAATTGACACGTGCTGATCACACAAAACAAATTGCATGTCTTCATTTAGCCCCGGTCCTATTTGAGATATCCTCCTATTGTACAGTAAAGCTGAGATGCCCAAATCTATCACAATGTGGCACTAAATACTTTTCTATTTTGACTGAATTATCTTCTATGCTCTCTTGGGCACTAAACTTGCACTGCATCGATTCCATCTTTGTTCAGCTAATTTTCAGACCCCTTGACCCTAAAGGTGTTTTTTTTTTTTTTTAAATTTAACCATAGTTCCAACTCATTTAGTTACTTTCTTGTCCGGTGACTTAGCATGTCATCCAATTAGCATATCGTTAGAAGCAACGTACACAATGGAACCTCATCTTGGATTTCTCGTCACTTCATCCATAACCAATGCAACTAAGGAAGGACTCAATGCAGACCTGACCTTTATGCAATCCGACCTCAACTAAGAAGCACCCCCCCCCCCCCCCCCCCCCAATAGATATCTTAGGTAATCTCAATATATTCATTTTTAGATGCATTTCCTCAGCATCCATATGATCAATGTAAGCTATTGATCTGATGATAAGATTTAGTTGATGTATATAATTATTGGGCTGTGGTCCATCCATAGGATGATCATCCATTTGGAAGATTTGAATCGGTTGCACTATTGCAAAGGTTTAATGTAATTTATCCTAGCTTGGAATAATGAAGAAGTACAGGTGAGAGATAGGAGAACATTTTCTTTGTAGTGTGAGGAAAAACTATTATTCTTTTTTTTGCACTAAAAAGATGGGCAAATGATGATGATGATTAGTTGAAAAAAACAGTTCTTTTCCACTATAATAGTATATAGAACATTAAATGTTTACAAGTGGAATTATGAGACAATAGATTGGTATCTCTTATTGCAAACTTTCATAAAGAACAGTGAATCAGATGCTCTGCACTTGTTGAAGCATTAAATGCTTAATAAAGCTTCTTGGGTTACCATACAGTAATGTATCTAAATAACAAAGTGCGGAAACATAAGAAGTTAGAACATTTAATACTTATATATTTTTTTCCTTAAAAAATAATGACATCTCACTTTTGGTTTGGTATACGTTATTTCAGGCACCTCAGGTACAACCTCTTGCTTGGCTTCATATTTGATTTGCAACACCATCTTCAATTCAATCCTAGGGATCATTGGGAACACAAATGTATGGGAAGACGGATATCCAATATTTAACCCCCCTTTGTTTTGAGTATTGGCTGAAACATGATTATATTCTAACTTTGTTCACTATAATATCTGCAGTACTATGATATCAGAAAGCAGTGTGAGGGAAGCCTCTGTTATGATTTCTCGAACATGGAGAAATTGTTGAACCAGAAGTCTGTTAGAGATTCCCTTGGAGTTGGTAACATAGAATTTGTGTCGTGTAGCCCTACTGTGTATCAGGCAATGCTTACGGATTGGATGAGGAATATGGACGTGGGTATCCCTGCTCTTATTGAGGATGGCATCCAGCTGCTTGTATATGCTGGGGAATATGATCTTATATGCAATTGGCTTGGTATGCTTATGCTAGTTACACCAATGAAGTCCTTTAGTAATATAATTTTTTTCCAAAGAGCAAGTAGAAATATATATATATATATAGGAAAGTGATCATATGGCTTGAATCATGCGTGAATGGAGTTGTGACACCGTGCAGGTCTTGCGCGGGAAACATTTGACCACGACGTGGACAGCTCACAGCTCCAGTCACACCGCGACTCTAGCAAGAGGATCATTATGTGTGTATATATATATGTGTGTGTGTGTGTATAGATATATATAGGTATGATGTAATTAGATGGACATTCCAATGTATGATTTTTAAGGATTTCATTGTCTAACAACTCATGCATGCATTTGATACTAATCTGCGTCAGAGTTACTAAAGTTTTAATCTGAGAACTCGTTACTTATATGCATTTACCATGCGTATGTGTTGGACAGGGAATTCAAGGTGGGTTCACTCCATGGAATGGTCTGGTCAGGATAAGTTTGTTGAATCACCCAATGTACCATTTGTGGTTGATGGTGCAGAAGCAGGACTGTTGAAAAGCCATGGGCCTCTTAGTTTCCTGAAGGTCTCTTCATCTGCTGATTACGTCTTTCTTCCAATCCATCTAATCTGTGCATCTGCCTACCTTTTTACAATTTTAATCATCTAGTCTATAGCTAAAAGTTATTAAACAATTTTATGCAACAGGTTCATGATGCCGGTCACATGGTTCCAATGGATCAGCCCAAGGCTGCATTGGAGATGTTGAAGAGGTGGACTAAAGGTAAACTTGGTGAAGCAGCTTCTGAATCAGGGGATAACCTGGTTGCTGAAATGTAATACTCTAATCTTCAGCTACCCTCACATGTCTAATACGATAGGATTTTAAAGGAATGAGGTTGTTATGAATGTCTCTTGTTCTCTTGAAATATCTTCCTGTAGATATTTGCCTAGACCCTTTTGGTTTTCCATCAATGAGAATTCCACTTCTGAATTTACTTAGTATTTGGGATCAGTATGGCTGGTTTGATACCTCCTCTTATGCATGTAATGATACTTCTGTTCTTGCTTTAAGAAATAAAAAATAAATATAGTCTAGGAATTTCTATAAATGGGGTACTTAACAATCATATTAATTCCACTGATTAGTAAAAAAAATTAATTTGTATGTAGTTTTGGTGATTGGTCCAGCTGATACCTGCATGCATCTAAAAACACCTCTGGTTCTCCCTTGACCATTTAATGGAAATGACAAATGTAGCAGACTTCAATATTAGTGAAATGTAGTGTGGTTTTTCTTTATGGATTTTTAGGCTGTGGCATATGTTTGTGAGCAATCCAAGCCATCAAAGTGATCGGTCATATGTTGAATTCAAGGGGCCCAGAAATCACACTCATCGGGCACTTTGGACCATTTGATCTCCAAACTCTAATAGGGACGGTGGTGCATTTTTTTGAGCAGTCATTGTTAAAGTGTACCGATCAAATGATTCCAATCTTCTCATAGGCATGATTCCTTGGCTGAGTAGTGCTAATGATGGGTTGTTTGCTACTAGGTGGACTACCTAGATTGATCAAAGATGTAAACCACATGGTATATAAGTGGGCTATCCAGATTTAGGCTAGGAGTTGGATCCTTTCATAAATCCTGTACCATGTAAGGGTACTTTTATTTTCAACTCAGGATTCTTCCTTCTCAACTTGGGTTTCATGCGCTTTAGCCGTTGACTGCTTTGAACCAGAAAATGGTGATTATTTATCATCCCAATCTTCGACAATAGATTTTGAGATCATGGACTTCCCATCAAATTTTGATTCCATGTAACACACATCCCGAAGCGTCCATTAAACATTATTCTTGGATCATTTTTTAGGATTTGTGCTTCGTGGAATCAAAATCTGACTATCTCATGGTTGGGTCCATGATCTCAAGATCAAGGTATCAAATATCGGCCGATACCGATACGTATCGGTTTCTCGATATGTTTCGGTCCGATTCGTATTGGTATCCAAACTTGGGTATCAGATATCATATCGGGGCCGATATGTCTCGGTTTCGATCGAGACGTAGATTTTTTTTTTTAATTTTAAAAAAAAGGCCGATATGCATCGGCCGAGTCGTATCGGTCCTCGGTAAACCAATACCGATTTTTTCTGGATTTCCGACTAGGCAATTATGCATACAGGCATAAGTTTGGGCTGAGGCCCATCTACATGTTTGGCCTTTTAATCCGTCAAAAGCAATTAAGAAACTTAAAATATATGAAAGCCAGCTTTGGACAAACACTTGTTGGCTAGTTTTGTTGCGGACAATTATATAATGGACAATTTTTACAGATAATTTTGCAGGCAGCTTATGTAACGCGAAGTGACTCGATGCAATGCTTTGGCCCCACTATATGTGCAGCTAGTCATGTCGTGTCACATAAGCTGCCTACAAAATTGTCTATAAAAAATTGTCCACTGTTTATAATTTTCCTTTTGTAGTAGTAGGCGTCAGCCAATTGGATTATTGTCAAAATTGTCCCCTCGGCAAACTTGTGAAGGAGATAAGGTGCAGTCTCTTAAACAAATGGTACCCTACAAACCCAAAATAAGATGATTAGAAGATCCTAGCCATCCCCATTGTGAGCTGCAAAATCACAACTGAAAAAAATGCTGGATAAACAATCTTCACTTTAAATGTACTTCGCATCTACCAAATTAGTGAAGGCACCTATGCTAAAGAATGTTGACTACTTTTCTGTAATAGTCCGAAAAATCATGCTAAACTATGACCTCGGGATCCGTGCCCGATTGGTCACAAGTTTGACCAATCAGGAGATTAAGAGTTAGCATAGAATGTGATGAACGGACGAGATGTGATGGGTTGAATGCCTATGTGGTGTGTGTTGTGAATGTGAAGTCGCATACACCTACCGCGGTGTATGTGCTCAACACACACGTGAGGAAAGGGATAAAAGGGTTTAATAACCCTAAATGTGTGTTTTTGGTGGTTGAGAGAGAAGTAAAGAAGGGAGAGAGAGAGGAAGTAAAGAGAGGAGTTATTGCAACTGATTTGGAGGGGGGATTCAAGCGATAAAAGCCGGATTCAACACGGTTTGGATCTGTTAGAGCCAAAGCTGGAAACCCTAGCCTTTCAACCACTGGATTGAAATCAACTTGCGATTGATTCAAGGTAAATTTTTGTGAATAAAATGCATAGATCGTAGAGTTTAAATTGTGGTTGAAAGTGGGTTAAATCATATGATAATGGTTTAGAAAAATAGAGGAAAAAGTATGGAAGAAGATTGGGAAGAACAGCTCGAAAGGGGCTGAATCGGACAATTTCGATTAATCGAAATTGGGTTTCGATTAATCGAAATTGGCCAGGAAGTTGAAAAGTCAGAGGACCCCGATTTCGATTAATCGAATTGGAATTCGATTAATCGACTTTGGATTTCGATTAATCGATTTGGATATCGATTAATCGACTGGGAACCTCCAGTGGACCCCAGGGGTTGGAGGAAATGGCTTGAGGAAAATCGACTAATCGAAATGGGATTTCGATTAATCGATTCGATTTGATGTCGATTTGGGATCGATTAATCGATTTTAGGAACTCGACTACTCGAATTGAGAATCGACTTTGCGAAACAGAGAATTTCGATTAATCGATTAATCGATATTGACTTTCGATTAATCGATTTTGGAATTCGATTAATCGACTGAGATAAAATATGTTGACTTTTGGGTTTGACTTTAAGATTCTCGGAGAGTCTTAGACCTTCTTTATTGCATCCTTTGTGATGTGTTTCACCTGTTATGTGGTACCATAGGTGGTACGTGTGGACTAGTGCACAAAGAGCCACGTGGGACCTTGATGCGTTGAGCAAACAAAGACTTGAGGTATGAAACACCTTGAACATGTACCTTATTTTACAAGAGCATGTATGTAGTGATATAGATTTCAATTCAATTGTTTAATTGCTTAAGAATTGTGAAAAGTGTGTGTGCGTGTGATATTCGTAAGAGCAATCATAATGAGCCATCCCCAGGGGATGAAGAAGTAAAGAGATGAGAGCATCAGGTGTGATGCAAGTAAATGGATACATCCCAGGGATGTATCCAATGATTGATAGCTGATATAAGATAGCACTTACGGTGAATAACTATATGTAAGGCACCGATATTTTTGTTATTTGAGGTTTGATAACCCACCGGCGTGGCGGGGATATTCACCGACACGACGGGATATCCGTGGCCGTCTGGTACGGCGAAACCGTAGGCGGTCACGGAGGCTTATCCGTACATAGTAAGCACACCCCAGGGGTGTTGATTTGAGACAAGTGAAACCCCGCCACCAATCCCCAGGGGAAAGGGGCTTGGGTACTATATTTGTATTCCCAGGGAATACGTTAAAACTGTCTATATAGATGATCGTATCTCATCGGGGCTCGATGCTATATTGCTCGGGGATTACTTAAGTTGAAAGTTTAAGTTTTGCTTTAGGCCTTTTCAGCATCATTCATGAATAAATGAAAACATAAGTAATGAACAGTAAAAATGAAATGCTTTTAACTGTTTTCATCAATAACTGCATAGACACATCATGCATGGCATATTATGGAACATATGTGAGTTATAATTTATATGTTCAACCGTGTTTGTTCCCTATTGAGCTAGGATGTAGCTCACCCTATAGACTATACGTCGCAGGTCCACTACTAGCAGTGAGGGCTTGAGACGCCGATCCCATGAGTCGGACCTTGCGGCCGGCGAAGAATTGGAGCCACCTCCTGAGGACTTCTTCTAGAAGACTCCGTTGTGCCGCTTTGAGGGCTTTTAGAGAGATTTTGTACGGCTTGATATGTCAAGCCTTGATTTTATTTAAAACCATGTATATAAGGAGTTGGGATTATTCTTTTGGGACGAACCATCCGTGATGATTTCTATCATCGATGGTTCGGATCGGTTCTCCATTCATGCAGAGGCATGAGGGTAGAACTGTCTTTTGGGGAGTTAATTAATATAGATTTAAATTCCGCAATTTCGTTTATTATACTTTTTTATGCTTGATATACCAGTGTTCCGTGCTTAGCTAAAGGGCACGGTCAAGATGATCGTGCTGATGGCACGGGTTTCGGGGTGCCAAAATCAATACATCACGGTTGGTATCAAAGCCATTTTCTTTTAGCAATTCGACAAGGGTTCTTTGAACATAGGGGCTTCGCTAACTAAACTTTAGTTTCAAATGCACCGAAATGTCATCTAGAGGAAGAGGCCAAGGGGAGGCCAACCAGAGGAGTCTCACGTAGTGGAGATGGTTACATCTCTCCTACAAATAGAGTGCCAAGCGTAGTAGTGAACAACGTGATGAAGAGGATCGAGATCATCAGGATCAAGATCTAAGAGAACAAGAAAGATTGAGAGAAAGACAAGAGGACAGAGAAGAGCGACAAAGGATGATGCACACTATGGAGACTATGGCAGCTGCCATGGCACAACAAGCCGCATCCTTTGCAGCTCATGCGTCAAGAGAACGCACCCACCTACACCACTGTAGGATCTGCGTGCTGTGCCCTCATCTTTACTGAGTTTAGGAGGATGAGACCTCCTTCATTTTAAGCGACACAATGGCGGCGAGAAGGGGTGATGGAGATGGAGAAAGTCTTTAGCGTGCTGACATGCACGGAAGATGAGAGTGTGAGATGGGCAGCTTACATGTTGGATGGGGAGGCTGGGCCTTGGTGGAAGTCTGTGATACGGACTCGGGCTCAGGAGACCCCAGAGTTGCCTTGGACTTGGGAGGAGTTTGTTGAGGAGTTCAACAAACAATATTTTCCAGAAGTGGTGAGAAACCAATTAGAGATACAATTTTTACAATTAGTGCAAGGGAGAATGACAGTGAGAGAATATGGGGTAGAGTTTCTACGACTTGCCCGTTTTGCTCCGGATTACGTCGCTACTGAAGTGATAAAATCCAAGAGGTTTCAGCAAGGTTTGAAGCCTGAGGTTAGGGGAGGCGTAGCTCCATTTCAACTGAGGACCTATGAAGAGGTCATGAGTAAAGCACTGGTGGTCGAAGAGGAAAATACAAATAGATATAGACAGAGAGAGCAGCAGAGAGGGGGAAATGAACAAGGAAGGACGGGGAACTACGAACTAGTGAACAAAAAGCCGAGGCTCATGGTCCAGAATCAGAGACCACAGTTCCAAGGGAGTTTCGGAAGACCGACGCAACAACAACACCAACAGAGGTTTCCATTACTTGCGTCGGGGAGACCTTTACGCTATGAGAGCCCTGCCATGTCTACTGGCGCCACTAACACACAGGGTTCTCATACTGTTTCTTCTGCACCTCGGGAGACTTGCGCAAAGTGTGGCAAGCCTCATAGGACGGTGGATTGTAGAATGGGAACTAGGGGTTGTTTCCGATGTGGCAAGATAGGCCACTTGATCAAGGATTGCCCCGAGACGGATAAGAGAAAGACGGTTTCAGTTGCAGCACCACGACCAATTCAAGCAAGGAAACCGATCATTCAGGGGAGAGCCTATGTAGTCACTGCTCAGGAAGCAGGGAACGTGCATGACGTCATCCAAGGTGAGACTCGTTAAAATTAAAGAAAATTTTTCTTTTCATTAAAATTTTAAATAGAGAGGGAGCATGCATTAGGAATTGTATAGATTCTTTCTCAATACAAAAAGTTGTATGTGAATTAAGAGTGTAAATTGATGTGTAAATTATTGTATGTATGTATGTATGCTATATGTACTTTAAATATATATGAAAAAGGATATTTCGGTGGTTATGACGCTCGAGTGTTGATAGACCCAGGGTCTACCCACTCATTCGTCACTCCACGTTTCGCCAAGAAGATGAAGATTGTTCCAGAGACGTTGGATTTCGTCCTATCTGTGTCTATTCCGACTGGAGAGTTAGTGGACATGGAGTTAGCTTGCAAATCCATCATTGTAGCAGTTCGAGACTTAGAGGTGCATGAACTAGAAGCAAAGTTGATACTGTTAGACATGCAAGGGTTTGATGTGATCCTTGGCGTAGCATTATTGCAAATCGATTGCAAGAATAAGGTAGTCATTTTCGGACCCAACACAAGATCATTTCGGTTTCAAGGGTCGTACGATCTGATCTCGTGATGAGAAAATGATCAGAAAGGGTTGTAGTGGATACTTGGCTTTCTTAAAGGAGGACAAGGAAGAAAAGAACGTCATTTCTGAGATAGCAGTTGTGCGAGACTTCGCTGACGTATTTCCAGAGGAATTGCCAGGATTACCTTCAGAAAGAGAAGTAGAATTCGCCATTGACTTAGCACCAGGAACGGAGCCTATTTCGAAGGCACCTTATAGAATGGCTCCTGCTGAGTTAAAGGAGTTGAAGGAACAACTACAAGAACTTATGGACAAGGGGTTTGTTAGACCAAGTGTATCTCCATGGGGAGCACCGGTCTTGTTTGTCAAGAAAAAGGATGGGTCAATGCGGCTATGCATTGACTACCGACAATTGAACAAACTCACTGTGAAGAACCGCTACCCTTTGCCTAGAATAGACGATCTATTCGACCAACTGCAAGGAGCAAGGTATTTTTCCAAGATCGACCTGAGATCTGGGTATCATCAGTTGCGAGTTAAAGCTGAGGACATTCAGAAGACAGCTTTCCGGACACGGTATGGACACTATGAATTCCTTGTGATGCCGTTTGAATTGACGAATGCTCCGGCGTCGTTTATGGATCTGATGAACCGAGTGTTTAAACCACACTTTGACTCCTACGTCGTAGTGTTTGTTGATGATATACTGATATACTCCAAATCCAAGACGGAACACGAAGAACAGTTGAGGATTGCTCTACAAACGCTACGTGAACACCAATTGTACGCCAAGCTCAGCAAGTGTGAGTTTTGGTTGGAAGAGGTTAGCTTTTTGAGACATGTTGTCTCAAAGCATGGTGTCACTGTAGATCCAGCAAAGATAGAAGCAGTAGTTAAATGGGAGCAGCCAAAGACAGTGACCGATGTCCGAAGTTTTCTGGGCTTAGCTGGCTATTATCGACGTTTCGTTGAGGGGTTTTCAAAGATATCGGAACCTCTCACAAAGCTGACACGAAAAGATTCAAGGTTTGAGTGGAGTGAGGCATGCGAGAAGAGTTTTCAAGAACTCAAGACGAGACTCACTTCGGCTCCCGTGCTAGCGATTCCTTCAGGCAGTGGAGGATACGCCGTGTACAGCGATGCGTCATACAATGGCCTTGGTTGTGTGCTCAACCAACACAAGAAGGTGATAGCTTACGGATCAAGACAGCTGAAAGAACACGAGAAAAATTACCCGACTCATGACTTGGAACTAGCAGCAGTCATTTTTGCACTGAAGATTTGGAGACATTACTTGTATGGTGAGACTTTTGAAATTTTCACCGATCATAAGAGCCTCCGATACCTATTCACACAGAAAGAGCTCAACATGAGACAGCGCAGGTGGATGAAATTCCTCAAGGATTATGATTGCTCCATACAATACCATCCAGGCAAGGCGAATGTAGTAGCCGATGCTTTGAGGTTCAAAGGTTCAGTTAGCTTGTTTGATTTTGGGTATGCACCGATGGAAATTATTGGAAGACCTGGCATTCTATGATGCGAACATTGAGTCAAAGGACACCGGATCCTTTTTGGCTAACATATCAGTAAAGCCAGTGATATTTGAGCATATCCACGATCTACAGATGAAAGATCCGACATTAACAAAGATTCATCAAGACGTGAGTGAAGGCATTAGGTCGGACTTCTCAGTAAAAGAAGACGGTTCTTTGTTGTTTAAAGGCCGTCTATGCATTCCGGACAATGCCGATCTAAGACGAACGATTCTTGATGAGGCCCATAAGTCAAATTATGTTATCCACCCTGGTAGCACCAAAATGTACCAAGATTTGAAAAAGAACTACAGGTGGAGAGGACTGAAACAAGACGTGGCCGAGTACGTGTCACGGTGTTTGACTTGTCAGCAAGTGAAGGTTGATCATAGACATCCTGCTGGGCTATTACAACCTTTACCAATACCAGAATGGAAGTGGGAATCGATCTCAATGGACTTCATTGTTGGATTACCCCGTACTGCCAAGAGACACAATGCCATTTGGATCATCGTAGACCGATTGACCAAATCAGCACACTTTTTGCCATACAATACTACGTATACGGCAGGAAGACTGGCAGACTTATACATGAAGGAGATTGTAAGATTGCATGGGATTCCAAGCAGCATAGTTTCAGATCGTGATCCACTATATACGTCCAAGTTTTGGAAGAAATTTCAAGAAGGAATGGGAACACGACTAGACTTTAGTTCAGCTTTCCATCCTCAAACTGATGGGCAGACAGAGCGAGTGAACCAAGTAATAGAAGACATGCTCAGGGCTTGCATGCTTGATATGCAAGGATATTGGGATGAGTATCTACCGATGCTCGAATTCGCATACAACAACAGTTTCCAAAAGAGCATTGGCATGGCTCCGTATGAAGCTCTGTATGGACGACGATGCAAGTCACCCCTAAATTGGGAGGAAACAGGTGAAAATTTTGTGTTAGGGCCAAAACTACTTGAAGATAACGCCACCGTTGTTCGAATTATCAAAGAAAGGTTGAAGACAGCACAGAGTAGACAGAAAAGTTACGCCGACATGAAGCGGACTAGTGTCGACTATAAGGTGGGCGAGCACGTGTTTGTGAAAGTATCACCTATGAAAGGTGTAATGAGATTTGGCAAGAGAGGGAAGTTAAGTCCACGTTATGTTGGACCATTCGAAATTTTGGGACGCGTAGGTGAAGTTGCATACCGCATTGGTTTACCACCGCTGTTTGATAGAGTACATAATGTGTTCCACATACTCGGGAAATGTACGTGAATGATCCGTCTCATGTATTAGGAAAGCAACCTATAGAGATGTGTGAGGACATGAGCATGATAGAGGAACCAGTGGAAATCTTGGATCGAAAGGAACAAGTACTGCGCACTAAAGTGATTCCCTTAGTGCTTGTTCGATGGAACAATCATCAAAAAGAAGAGGCTACTTGGGAACGAGAGGCCGATGTGAAAGAACAATATCCAGCCTTGTTTCCAACGACGTGAGAACTTAATATAAACCACAAACATGTTTGTGAAATCTCCACTATACTTGTAATTCAATGGAAAATTTGATCCAATCTGATTTGAGGAACAGAATTATATGTATATGATCAAGCATATACAACTCTATGGAAGAACCACTTGATGTCATAAACTACAAAAAATTAATCAAAGAACCAAAGAAATTGAAAATCTGCAGAAATTGGGCCAAACCGATTAATCGAATTTCAAATCAATTAATCGATTTGGAATTTCGATTAATCGATTTTGTTCGATTAGTCGACTGACATGTACCAGTGACTGGAAATTGAAAGGAGAGTTAGAATATACATAGAAGACAAATTTCGATTGATCGAGTTAGAATCTCGATTAATCAATTTGGGATCGACTAATCGATTTTGAGAATTTCGATTAATCGAATTAGAATTCGATTAATCGAACGGCAAGTTCGATTAATTGAACAAACTGAGAATGTTAGAAGAATTGGGAATCAATTTTGAAATTTCGATTAACAAGCAAAGGTCGATTAATCGATGGATTTCGATTAATCGAATCGGATCTCGATTAATCGATTTACTAAAGGACCTCGAAGAAATTGAAGTCGATAGGCGATTTATTTCGATTAATCAAGTGAATTTCGATTAATCGATTTGAAATTTCGATTAATCGAAATGAATTGATTAATCGAATAACTTAAAGATTTCAAAAATTTAGAAGTTACTACGATTTGATTAATCAAGTGAAATTGATTAATCGATTTTGAAATTTCGATTAATCGAAATGGATTTCGATTAATCGACTGGCTCGCGCCAGTGAGCTCAAAAACTTAAATTTTTAAAAGAATACGATTTCGATTAATCGAAATGTTTTCGATTAATCGAATTTAACTTTCGATTGATCGATTTGGGAAATCGATTAATTGATTTTACGCGGCTTAACCTAGTTTGAAATCTCGATTAATCGATTCTGGATTTCGATTAATCGAGCCAGGGCCTATATATTGGAAATTAGGGATTTTCCTTGCCATTCGAAATCTCTTGAGCTCTCTAGTGTTGGCGCTTTGTCTTCTCTTTCTTCTCCAACCAACCGAGCGATCTAGGGTTTGGATTTTCCGCCGATTCTCATCCGAAATCGCCCGCATTCGCCTCCGAAGCCTAAGGTAAACCCTAGGCTCGAATATATTCTTCAATTTCAAGTCGAAAACCCTAGTTTTTATCGGAAATTTCGTCAAAATGCCGCCTAAAACCCGTTTATCTTCAAAGAAGGCGACTTCTAAACTCCTGGTTCGGCGTAAGAACGCCGCGCCACCACCACCTACCCCATCGCCGGTGAGGACTCCATCACCGTCGACATCGGAGACCACCTCCGGTTCGACGAGCGCGTCTACGCGCGAGTCTTCCCGCGAGTCCACCCCCATGCCACCACCACCCACCAATGTCAAGCAACCAAATGAATGGTGGGCGGCAAAGACCTTTGAGGTCGAATACATCATCGACCCTACCCTGTTCATAAATCCCGATTTGCCGGGCGAGACCCAATGGGCTCGAAACTACCTCAACAACGCCGGTCTCGGCAACCTTCTCAAACCAATCCGGGGTTCTTACTACCCTAGATTGGTTAGACTGTTTTACCAAGGGCTAACGGATGGCCCTACCGATGATTGCATTTTGACCAAGATCGAGGGTCGTCTATACACGATCACTCGACGTCACATACACGAGGTACTCGAGTGTTACCTCGATTTTACCCCAGAGACTACCCTATTCCCACCTTTCGAGGAGGACCCCCGCTTCGAGGAGGTCATGACCCGCATGACCAATGGTAAAAAGGGGTCGGGCTCCTCCATTAAGAGGGTTGACCTTCCACACTATATGTGGATGCTCGACTCGGTGTTAAAGTGCAACCTTTACCCAATGCGCCATGACACCGAGCGCGTAGACAAAGTGCAACATGCACTTTATGCGGCCTTCTGTGGCCGGTGGTTCGACGCCACAATGGTCATACTTGAGGGGATGAGGTACATTAAGGGCAAGCTGATGAAGGGCAACATGCGGCCCAAGGAGAAGATGCCATATGCTCGGCTCATCTCGAGCATGTTGGAGTGCTACTCTGACGAGCCCTCCTACACCATCTCGCCTCACGAGGTGAGGGCTACGGATCGCGTGAAGACGTTTACGAAGTCTTCATGGACCCGTAGCTACAATCTGCTAAAGCGGACCCTACCAGCTCCGGGTCCCGCTCCAGCCCAGTGAAGAAGCAGGTAGCACCGCCACCACCCCCACCACCTCTGCAGGACCCACCCATGGGTGGAGCACACCTATCCCCGAGCCATCCGTGGAGGAGAGGATTCCCTCTCCCACCACAGCCTCACCGACGCCACCTGCCCACTCCGCGCCCGCGACACCCACCTCATCATACCGCCGGCGCGCCGCTCCACCCGGTCCTACCATCGAGGACATGTTGGCTCGCATGGAGGCCAACAACGAAAGGATGAACCGGAGGATAGACTTCCTACTATTTCACACCCTCCGCCACATCTATCCTAACGACTACCGCCGCTACCACAGGGGAGGAGGAGTGGACCATTGGACGCCTTCCCACCAGGACCCGTCTTCCATCCCACCACCGCACGGTTCCTTCCACATCTACCTCCGCTCCGCCGAGGCGCGCCATGACCCACCACTCGGCCCGGACAGTCCACCACCACCGCCAGATCGGCTCCAGCAGACCCACCCGCTCCTGTCGCACCCGACCAGCCTGACGAGGGGACTGCCTGAGTCATGTATTTACTTTTGCATTTTGATTGTATACTTGTAGATTTCTTTTGTACGCCAACTTATTTGGCATTGTAAAAATTTTCAATTTTAAATATAAATCAACAATTTTTGTCTATATTGTTCCATTTCGTCAAATTAAATTCTATGCTGGTAATTGTAACTATCTGAATGCGTCTAGGTCTACTCGACCACCTCACCTGAGAGTGTGGGAGGGGGGGGAGAGACCCAGCCAGACAAACCTTGGGTTATTTTCGAGGACGAAAATTCTCAAGGTGGGGAGGATGTAATAGCTCAAAAAATCATGCTAAACTATGACCTCGGGATCCGTGCCCGATTGGTCACAAGTTTGACCAATCAAGAGATCAAAAGTTAGCATAGAATGTGATGAACGGACGAGATGTGATGGGTTGAATGCCTATGTGGTGTGTGTTGTGAATGTGAAGTCGCATACACCTACCGCGGTGTATGTGCTCAACACACACATGAGGAAAGGGATAAAAGGGTTTAATAACCCTAAATGTGTGTTTTTGGTGGTTGAGAGAGAAGTAAAGAAGGGAGAGAGAGAGAGGAAGTAAAGAGAGGAGTTATTGCAACTGATTTGGAGGGGGGATTCAAGCGATAAAAGCCGGATTCAACACGGTTTGGATCTGTTAGAGCCAAAGCTGGAAACCGTAACCTTTCAACCACTGGATTGAAATCAACTTGCGATTGATTCAAGGTAAATTTTTATGAATAAAATGCATAGATCGTAGAGTTTAAATTATGGTTGAAAGTGGGTTAAATCATAGGATAATGGTTTAGAAAAATAGAGGAAAAAGTATGGAAGAAGATTGGGAAGAACAGCTCGAAAGGGGCTGAATCGGACAATTTCGATTAATCGAAATTGGGTTTCGATTAATCGAAATTGGCCAGGAAGTTGAAAAGTCAGAGGACCCCGATTTCGATTAATCGAATTGGAATTCGATTAATCGACTTTGGATTTCGATTAATCGATTTGGATATCGATTAATCGACTGGGAACCTCCAGTGGACCCCAGGGGTTGGAGGAAATAGCTTGAGGAAAATCGACTAATCGAAATGGGATTTCGATTAATCGATTTCAGTTTTCGATTAATCGATTTGGGATCGATTAATCGATTTTAGGAACTCGACTACTCGAATTGAGAATCGACTTTGCGAAACAGAGAATTTCGATTAATCGAATAAGATTCGATTAATCGAATGAAAATCTCGATTAATCGATTTGAGAATCGATTAATCGATATTGACTTTCGATTAATCGATTTTGGAATTCGATTAATCGACTGAGATAAAATATGTTGACTTTTGGGTTTGACTTTAAGATTCTCGGAGAGTCTTAGACCTTCTTTATTGCATCCTTTGTGATGTGTTTCACCTGTTTTGTGGTTCCATAGGTGGTACGTGTGGACTAGTGCACAAGGAGCCACGTGGGACCTTAATGCGTTGAGCAAACAAAGACTTGAGGTAGGGAACACCTTGAACATGTACCTTATTTTACAAGAGCATGTATGTAGTGATATAGATTTCAATTCAATTGTTTAATTGCTTAAGAATTGTAAAAAGTGTGTGTGCGTGTGACATTCGTAAGAGCAATCATAATGAGCCATCCCCAGGGGATGAAGAAGTAAAGAGATGAGAGCATCAGGTGTGATGCAAGTAAATGGATACATCCCAGGGATGTATCCAATGATTGAATCATGTTTGACAGGGCCTAACTGATATAAGATAACACACTTACACGGTGAATAACTATATGTAAAACGCGATATTTTGTTATTTGAGGTTTGATATCCGTGACCGGGATATCCACACGGGCGGCGATACTGTAAACCGTAGGCTGCCAAGTGAGGCTTATCCGTACATAGTAAGCACACCCCAGGGGTGTTGATTTGAGACAAGTGAAACCCCGCCACTAATCCCCAGGGGAAAGGGGCTTGGGTACTATATTTGTATTCCCAGGGAATACGTTAAAACTGTCTATATAGATGACGATGAAGGGTATCTCATCGGGGCTCGATGCTATATTGCTCGGAGATTACTTAAGTTGAAAGTTTAAGTTTTGCTTTAGGCCTTTTCAGCATCATTCATGAATAAATGAAAACATAAGTAATGAACAGTAAAAATGAAATGCTTTTAACTGTTTTCATCAATAACTGCATAGACACATCATGCATGGCATATCATGGAATATATGTGAGTTATAATTTATATGTTCAACCGTGTTTGTTCCCTATTGAGCTAGGATGTAGCTCACCCTATAGACTATACGTCGCAGGTCCACTACTAGCAGCTGCCGAGGCTTCAGGAGACGCTGATCCTGGCGAGTCAGACCTTGCGGCCGGCGAAGAATTGTAGCCACCTCCTGAGGACTTCTTCTAGAGGACTCACAGCCGCTTTGAGGGCTTTTAGAGAGATTTTGTACGGCTTGGTATGTCAAGCCTTGATTTTGTTTAAAACCATGTATATAAGGAGTTGGGATTATTCTTTTGGGACGAACCATCCGTGATGATTTCTATCATCGATGGTTCGGATCGGTTCTCCATTCATGCAGAGGCATGAGGGTAGAACTGTCTTTTGGGGAGTTAATTAATATAGATTTAAATTCCGCAATTTCGTTTATTATACTTTTTGATGCTTGATATACCAGTGTTCCGTGCTTAGCTAAAGGGCACGGTCAAGATGATCGTGCTGATGGCACGGGTTTCGGGGTGCCGAAATCTGGGCTATCACATTTTCAATCATACGAATAGAAACTGATTTTTCATCCCAATCTTCTAGACAATTAATCTTCAAATCAATGGGCATACAATCAAATTTTGAGAGTGATGTGTGATTTTTATATTATATTTTGGGACGTATGTAACGTGAAATCAAATACCAACCGTTTGATAGAATGCATTTTTTGATTTGTGAAAGATTGGGTTTCTGTCTCAAAGCAGTAAATAGTTTTCAGAGTAGGTGCAAATTGAGCTACCCTACCCTTATACTTTATGCTTTATGATTGGCTCAATTTAAACTAGATTTAGTCAATAATAAGTGTCCATCCATCATAGGTGGAAATCTATGCACATACTTTTAATGCATGAAAATCCGTGCACATTACATAGTTAAATGTGTGAATTGCTTTAATGCACATGGTGAGTGGAAACGAGTTACATACTGTGGCAAGCCGCATAAAGACATGAGTCTGTTTGGGTCCCTTCTCTATATCTGCGCTAGTGGAGGGCAAGAGAGCTGTTTAATTACTTAAAACGGCTTTTCGAGATCTGAAAGCTGTGCTGTCAAACAAGATTATAGCTTCCTGCCAGAGTTAAAGAACTGCTCTTTGGCTCATGTTAATGGGTCGATACTTGAATCACTCTGACCCAGACTTTTTATCGGGTTGAACGCATAAACTTGAAGCATCAGGTTGGCTCTGGCTTGGACATCCGACCGGACCTTTGGCTCAGGTCGTCTAAGAGGTTGGGTCAGGTCACGTCAACCCAATCAGACCCGATATTTTATACATATAATTAGGGCTGTGCAAAAATCCGACCAAATGAATCAAAATTTCAGTTCGATTTTGGTTTCAAAAAATAGAAACCAATAATTATCGATTCGATTTTGATTTTAACGTTAAAAAATGAAATCGGCCATATAAAAAATCGATAGTGGCGGTACCCGTGTTACATACACAAAAAATAAGTTGCAAAGAAAAAAAAATCTTTTAAAAAGCACTCTCTTCCAAATGCCACAAAACCTCAAAACCGTCCTTTCTCTTCTACAAGCCGTAAACCCTTTGTCCCTTTCCCTTCGTTTTCTCCAAACCCACCGTCGGCCGTCCACACTCCAGTCTCCGGTGCCACGCCGCCACACTCCACAGTCTCCACTCTCCACTCTCCACCACGGGATAGTACTTTCTCTTCCTCTCTCTATGTTCCTCTTTCTCTCTTCCTCTCTCCAGGGAAAGAAGAAAGAAGAAGAAGGGAACATATTGCAGGCTTGCAGCGTAGCCAATCAGCGACGGGTTTCTCGATGTTTCTCTTTCTCTCTCTCTCTCTCTCTCTCTCTCTAGACACCCGAACTCGAAAGGTGTCTCCGACGATCGATCCGGCTTCTGCGGCGTGGCTATGTTTTCTGGAAAATCAGCTCATCAGCTAACACCCTTACTAAAATCACGGATTCGGGAGTTTTTAATGGACAGAGTTGAGTTCTGGTTCGAATCGGATCGGGTGCATCTTTGGGTCAGGTCCAGTCAGGTATTTTCCGACCCGACCCATTGACAGGCCTACATAAATAAGCGACCAATCCATTCAGAGAGAGAGAGAGAGAATAGGGTTTGGGGAAAATGGTTCGTCAAAAGAGAGAGAGCGAAGACGACGAAGACGAAACCCTCTTCTACAGATACTCAAATAGCTCATCATCTACACCTCATAAAAAAGGCAACAGCGGAGGCCTTGCCCCTTCAAAATCAACGGTGTATGTGAGCAACCTCGACTACACTCTAACCAACTCCGACCTACACACAATCTTCTCCACATTCGGCAAGGTTGCCAAGGTCACCGTCCTCAAAGACAAGCTCTCCCGCCTTAGCCGTGGCGTCGCCTTCGTCCTCTTCGTTTCCCAACAAGACGCCCGCACAGCCGTCCACCAGATGAACGGCAAACTCCTCAACAAGCGCACCCTCACTGTCTCAATTGCCGCCGACAACGGCCGCGCCACTGAGTTCATAAGGCGCCGCATTTACAAAGACAAGAGCCGCTGCTACGAGTGCGGTGAAGACGGACATTTGTCATATGAGTGTCCGAAGAATCAGCTTGGCCCTAGGGAGAGGCCGATTCCGAAGCGGACTCGGAAAGCCCACCTAGCAAATGGTGATGATGATGATGATGGTGGTGGTGATCAGGAGTTGGACGGTGGAGATGGGTTTGAGTATGATAATTGGGCGTCGGTGGTGGATACGAGAGGGGTTGAGGAGAGGGTTGTGAGGGAAGAGAGGGAGATGAAGAGGGAGACTAAGGAGAAGAAATCAAGTTATTTTAGTGACGAGAGCGGTGAGGATGAGTAAAATCTAGATCCACTGGGCTTCTATTGTTGGCAATTCGAAGGTATCGTTTTTTTTTTTTGTCCTTGTGATTATATTTTGTTTGTTTAATCCTGTTAGGGAAATTGGATTGGTTGTTATTATTCTGTTTCTTTAATTGCACTTAAAAATTAAAGGGGTGTGATCAGAGTAGCATCCAGAGAAACTCATAACACTGAATTGCTGAAACGGGGAGACTACTTCAACCCATAAATTGACTTGAGAAAGTGCATTCCTTCCTATAACACTTATTATAGAGCTGTAAAATCTCCTTTTGTTTGGTTTATAACTTTTAGTTGCAAAAAATGTAGAGAGAGAGAGAGACTTAGTTCTTATATATTACAATGGAATATTCTACAACCAAATTATAGTGGCATTTAAATGTTTATTGGTGGACAATTTGTTCGGTTCAACTTCCTGTCTGAATTGGCTAGAAAAATGTCAATATTTATATATCTTGATGTATGAAAGGCTTCTTTAACTTTGTGCTTGGCAAGGGTTGGTTGATGTCGTGGGGTTTTTCACCTTTCTAGTTGGGAAAGAAAATGCAAAAATGGTGAGAATCCTTGGAGTTAAGTGGATGGATGAGATGCATATTGTATGGAAGTTTAAAATGCTTAGACCAAGATCAAAGGATGGAACAAGGAAACCTAATTCTAGTCTTTTGCTCAGTCCTTTGTCTTCATTTGTTGCCAGTCATGATACTCTACTTTGCAGCATGCCCGGTTGGGGCATATTGGTTTTAACTTTTAAAAATTATGTTATTTCATTTTTGTTTTTACATCTTTGTGCACAACTGTTAAATTTCAATATGATGTATGTGAATTGTCCAAACGTGTTAGAAACTCCTATCCTTCTCATATGCATCACTGTAATGCTCCCTTTGAATTAATTCATTCTCATGTTTGAGGCCCTTCTCCTATTAACTCTTTGGACGACTTTAAATATTAGTTGAAAATTTTCATCTAATTCAGACTTACATGAAAGGACAAAACATATTGAAGTGCATGTTCATTTTGTGAGAGAAAAGTTTGAGATCATACATTGGATCTCATTGATGTTTCGTCTTCCCAACAGCTGCGTGCGTTTACCAAGCCACTTGAACCCACTATTCTTCATAGTATTATGGTCAAGCTCTCATGCATGATATCCATGCTCCAGCTTGAGGGGGAGAGTTGGTTTTTGTTTTCTACATTATACTAGTGGTGTGTAATGGATGTGTATGTAGACTTTTCTTATTAATATAAAAGCTAGTGAGGGGCATCTTACATTAAGCTCTTCTCCCCTAATCTCTCTCTTCTTCTCTCTCTCTCTCTCTCTCAGCCTAAACGTACATCCATCTCCATATTCTATACCCTAATAACTCTACGCTACTTCACTTCTCAGCTTACATGTGAATTTTTCTCTCAATTTAAATCTTCGTGCCATGCACAGGGATATTTTGAGTGCCTTCTATGTTAGCTTTACGCTTTTGTCCAATTGGGTGGCTTCGTTTTCATCTCTTATGATGCATGCTGACATGTGGATTGATTGGTTGTTGGATCTTGCACCATATTCCTTCATTTTTCTAATGGCACCATCAATTATTTTGAGTGATAAAATTTAATCTTTAGATGCATTAGTTATATCTAGCGGCTTCAAGTTCATAATAATTTATGTATTTGATGTATAGGGTAAAGTGAAAATGCTATCTTAAACTTGACACTTTCTTCACTACCCTATTCCACACAAATTCATGGCACCCATGCCAACTACTAATGATTCAAACCAACCGCTGTAGGAATCTCACCTAAAGCAGCAAAAATCTTTCCTAGTTTGCATATCCAATTATCCATTGCCACTCTTTTTGTCTGTTTCTGTTTATATTTTTGTTTTTTGCAACAAAATCCATAACTCTAGCAAAGGAGACTTTTAAAACTCTAATAAATTTATCATCTCTGCCATGTTTCCTTGTATTTATTATTCATAGATCATCCCATAATTTTCTTTAAAGGAGATTTACGGTTTATTTTTTGAAAGAGATTTTGACAATCTCTTCATTTTTATTTTTTTTATTTTTACATCTTTTGTCATTCACTTTCTTGGATTCTAAGTATTGCTGGCGAGTCATGAATGTGATTAGTACAGAGACTGAAAGTCTAAAATGGGAAGTCTAGTTGGGGTCTAGGGGGAGAGAGAGAGAGAGAGAGAGCGAGCTGCTTCCTATTTCTGTTGAGGGTTGGTAGGTGCCAACTCTCAATCTCCGAATGGAAATCCTAACTTTTGCCCAAATTTGACATTGTTCTAATTTGTTGAAGCATTCTAGAATGTACGTTTAGGTGTTTGATCTTTGTTGAAGTATTGTTCGTGACCATCTTCAAACTTGATCTTTGTTGTCTTGATGAAGATGAAGGAAAATAAAGAATGGTTTTGAGTTATTTGGTGCTTCTCTCACCGATTGGTGATGCAAGCAAAAGTAATATTACAAATTAATAGCCTATTTTTTACATAAAAATTAGTCAAGTCATTGCTGTCAAAGGCGCGCCTAGGCCCACCCTCAGCGCATGTGCCTTGTAATAATTTAGGCACAAGTGAAGTGAGGCGCGCCTAGGCGTAAAAGCGCAAAAGTGCGTTTAGACGTGCGTTGAGTTACTTCAATAAAAAAGAGTTCAAAAATTTTATACATATAAAACTTGTACACGAGTTATAATTAAACGTATATCTCTTAAGTTTATAAGCTACAATGCTACAATCAAAGGTCAAGAATTAGGCCTCCCTTGCTAGTTACTTAGAAACGACCTTGCTAGCTTGTTAAGTTGTATTTCTTAGTGCACATAAATGCATAATGTTCAACTATTTTTGATATTTATTTGTTCCATGCCTTCCATATTTATTGATTACTTGATTGTTATTAAAGATCTATTGTATTATTTTTTAAGTTTAATATACATTTATGACTTATGTTTAAAAACTAATTTTTTTTTATTTATAAATTCATTTGAAAAATTAAATATAAAAAATTATAGGTCAAATATAAAATGTAATTTATTATTAGAAACATATTATTTTATATTAGGAAATTGATTTCCTTGCTCGAGTCATGGGACAAAAGCCCATGAATCTCGTTGTAATTTGTTGCATGTAACATTAGCTGCCTTTGAAAAGTCAAAGGCAGTTGTTGCAACCAATCACAACACGAGTCATAGGCTTTATGCTCATGATTCAATTGTGAAGATCATTACCCTCTATATTAATATATACAAATTACATATATAAATTAATAAAATATATATTATTAGAATTAAATTGCGCCTTGAAAAAAAAAGCTAGCACCTTTGCGCGTAGGCCCCAGAGACCCTTGTCGCCTTGGGTGCGCCTAGCACTTTTGGCAGCATTGAGTAAATCCTATAAGAAGATAGAAAAACAACCTTCCGTGTAAGATAGTTAAGGCGTTGTGGCGAGGTCATGGCGAAGAGGCTCGCCATGTCATGGTGAAGCCATTTATAATTTAAAAAAATATATATTAATAATTTTATTTTTATTTTTTAGTTTTTTACTGTTTTTTAATACATATATTATTTTTAGAGGAAGAAAAAAAATTAACTAATTAATCAGACATAGATAAATATCAATAAATAGAGAGCAAATATATATATATACGGCACTTGTGGCTAATATAAAGAGAAAAAAAATAAAAAAATCAGATTTTAAGGCACCTGTGGCTTAAAATCTGATTTTCTAAGGCAATTGTGGCAAAAAAAAAAACAGATATATATATATATATATATATATATAAGGCAGTTGTGGGAAGAAAAAAAAAACATATTTCAGGGTTAATTTTAGGGCATTTGTGGGTAATAAAGTAGGAAAAAAAAACACAAATTTCAGGGCAAATTTTAGGGAAAAAATAAACATATTTTAGGGCTGTAGGGCTGACCGGTCTTCGTCTTTCTTCTTCTTTCTTCCTTCAACTATCTCGTCCTCCAAAAATAAAATGTCGAGGGCTTGTAGTATATAAAGGGGTAAAATGACCCATTTTACAAGTATGCTTCTCAAGTATTATAATATAATAACTTATAAAGTTATTAGACAGTTATAATTAAAAATATTATAACGTATAAAGTTATAATTAAAAGTTATTTCTAAAAAAATAAAAATAAATAAATAAATTATATTTATATTTTTTTAATATGATGAATATGACGGCATTAGGGCATATATGGCGAGCCACGGCGCCATACCGCCATGGCGTCGCCTTGACAATAGTGCTTCCGCGGTGGTTGAATCAAAAGATAGTTATTTTGTGCTATAAACAGGGCTATCCAATCTTTGTTTTGCTTCCGTTTTTACCATGTTTTAAGTGACAGTAGCATTTTAGGTTAAAAAAAAACTAGCTACAGGAATTCTCCAACAGAGAAATAATGTGGATGTGATTTTTTCGGCAACTTATAATAAAGCTGGGCTTAAATTGCAGAAAATAAAATAAAAAGGACTAGAAGGCAATTTTCACTGTTATGAAGCTTCCATTTTCTGATAGAACATTGGAAATCATTTTCATCCCTTGCCCTTTCAAATTCTTTCATTGCTGATTGTCTGTATTTCTGAATCCAGAGAATCATATATGTGAGATGGACATGCTGTGCACTTAAAAAATTATATTAAGGTGTGGCGAAATGTTTCTTCTTAGGAATAGAGTTTACAGCATATAGGAATGCTGTAGAGACTAAGAACTAACTAATTGAGTTTATTGCAGATCCTAAGAGTAAGTGTTAGTTGTAAATGTCATATTTTAAAATGTAGTATTTATGTTACACTTTCTGGTTGTATTTATGGCGTATTCTATATTCAATGATTTCCGGGAAAGTAATATTACCTAACCTCCAAAGTTAATAATCAGAAAAGGTCCAAAATGGATAAGAAGCTGATGAGGAGAGATTGTATAAATGAAATTTGAAATGCTTTAGTTTCTGTCATTAACTTTAGTCCCTTCTGACCTCATCTCTTTAATTGACTGACCAGGATGTTTGGATGATCTCACAATGAATCGAAGATTGGAAATCAAAAGATTAGAAACCTACATGCTATTTTCATGTACTGGCTGTTAGTATCCCCAGTTCACCTACAAGAAAAACCTCTTCATCTTTTCTTCGTTATAAAGTTTAATTAAATAATAACCTTGTACATAGTAGAAATTTAGGCGGATTTGAAATACACAAAAGTCTGCTTGCTTAATTAATTGTCTCATCATGAACACGGATATTGGAAGATGAAATTCGGCCAATGAGGCTAATCTTCCATCTTTCTGTATTTTTTTTTATAAAGAAATTGTATTTCAAAGAATATGAATATTATAGTCCAGAGAAGGGCCATATCAGGTCATTCAAAATCAATGACAAGAGGTGTTAGGTACAGGAGTTGGAATGTAGTTCCGAGAGGGGGTTCGGGATTATCGAGCTCATTGCTGCTGCAATATAATGGACTGGCATGCTTCTGATAATGGATGTTTAGCAATGCAGGAGAAGGCTGGCAATGAAAGAAGATCAGCAGTTACATGAGAGGACCAGTATTGATCACTGAAAATTTCAATGATTTTTAGATAATCTTATTCAGTTACTTTATTTATGTAAGAAATTGTTTAGGATTAGTATTCTTTAATTAGGCTATTTTGTGCAACTTTTGTGGGAAGTTCTGTAAACTGAGTCTCAGTTCTCACGATTGAATTAAAATTTATCAGAAGAAACGTGTTGATTGTTTAGCCCTGAATACACATCTCACCTGGACATGCCTAGCTCATCTCAAAGACATTCCTTGATTTTTGGTTCTTACCAAAGCTGCCCATAAAATTCCTCTTATTCTTAATCCTACCCTTTCTTCTCGTGTCTTATATCTATCTTAGCATACACATCTCAGCCATATATACTTATGTGTTTGTATCACATTTGTTGCTGAAAGCTAGGTGCCATATGACAATGCGAGTCTTATTGTCACAAGAAGACAATAAAGCTCTGCATGTTCGTGAAGACTTGGAGGGAAACCGTGAGAAGGGACATGAAGGATTGCAAAGTTACAAATAACTTATTACTGATTAGAAATGAGTGGAGAAATAGACTTGCAAAGCCAACTCCAAATAGATTGGATAAGGTTATGATGATGTTGATGATCTTTATTCTTATTTAGAAGAACGGCAATGTGATCTTTGTTTTTTAGGCACTATTGTTGTCCTTAGTATTGTTCAATGACCTTGAAACTTATACAAGCTTCTTTTTCATGCATCATAATGCATACCTTTATAGGCAAACTAGTGAACTATGTTTGCCTTAATGCTCTCATTTTCTTTATTTTTGTCAAGGTTGTAAGATTATTTAAACACCAGTTTTGGGTTTAACTGACGCTAAGGAGAGTCAGATCCTAAATGATAAAATCTCTCTAGTATATGTAAGAGGAGGACCTGACTCTTTGGACTGTCATTTAGATACCAAATTGGTGTTTAAATGATCTTACGCTATCAATCGTCTAAGATGTAATCTGTACCGTCAAAGTGATAGATCATAAATTAAAGTGGAAGAGACCCAAAAATGGTGTTTTAGAGAGATTTAAACTATCCGATTTGTGGACTATAATATCAATTGTTGTTTTCAATTTTATGGTGGCTGATATTGAAGCTCATCAAATCATATTGCTCACATTCACTTATAGGCATGTTTCAATTAAAGATTGCTCCATGGACAGTTTAGATAGTGCACATACGTGCGTCACATGGTATAATTATAAATCACACCTAAATGGTGTGAGATAAAAACTCGAACTTAATGGTGTAAGATCATTTAATCGGTCAAGAGCCATTATCCCATGAGTACGTTTAAATCCACCCACCAAATCTTTGAGTTCACCCATGCTCAAACACAGTGACTGCATTGAATTGGATGATGGAGAATATTTATTGTCGCAATCTTTCACACGATCTGTCTTTAGATCATGGGCGTGTCATTAGACAGTCGATATTTTTTTATTTCATGTGGTATACACCCAAAAAAGTGACCTCAAAATCAATTTTAAGCATGAATGTAATGTTAAAATCACTTTTCTAAGATGTGTGCCACATGAAATAAAATATTGACCGTCTTATGGTACGCCGATAATATCAAGATCTATTGTGTGAAAGATTAGAGGGATAAATGATCTCCATCGTCCGATTCAATTCAGTCAATGTATTTCAACGTGGGTGAACTCAGATTCGATGGGTGGAATTATAGGTACTCTTATCCCTTTAAAGAATGACAAATACATGAGACTTGTTACAATGGATCAAAATGCCGAAAAACCGATATGTATCGTTCGAGCCCAAAACTGATACGTATCAATACCGAACTGTACTAGATGATACATTGAATATATCGTCTGGTAAATGCACATAAAATATTGATATGGTACATTGAATGTACCGTATTGGTGACCTCCGATACCGATATGTATCGATATCAAATGAAATTTTGATCCATGTGTGTTACTCATCCTCTTAATTAGGTTCCCTTTCTGAGTTTCTCATGTATAGTTTTATGTTTCAAAGATGGGATTGGGCCCAAAAATCAGACTAGTAGATGGACTCGAGGATCAAAATTTCGGCTTCAGGCATGACCGAAACCAAAAATTTGGACTGAAATTTTGGTTGAAAACTTGAGCCCTATACAAAATATGAACAAAATTTCAATCCAAATTATTGTTTCAGTGAGGACCGAAACTGATAATTTGGATTGAAATATCGGCCACAATTTTAATCCTTGGATGGACTTAGCATAACAAAAAAGATGGAGAGTTAGAAGCATGAGGTCAACTCTTGTGACCTCCTTGCAATAGATTATCCCATTACCATCCACTTTCAGGCCATATGGCATCCACTCTTGTAATTCAACTAGCTGCCAATCATTGACACATGTTTAGTCAAAAAATAATGGCTAATAAAAAATTCTAACCATCCAATTGATGCACTTTATTTTCAACCGTTTGAAAAATATGTATAATCATTTATTTTAGAATGCATAGATCAAATGGCACTTTAGTTTCAACCATTATTCGATACAATGGCAGAAGGCTTGGGCTGTTAAGTGTGAAAATGCGAGTTCAAATTTGGAGGGCGACGGCTTTGTGCCTAAAACACCAGAGGTTAGGTATGTATCTCGTCTACCGCCCCGGCAACCTGTACAGCACACCATACATACAGGACCAACCGTGGGTAATGGCCTCTGTTTTAGTTTAATTTGGGAACTAACCTTCAAGCTTAGATGATTTGAAATGCTAAAAGCAATGTGCCGCAGGGCCCCATAAATGGACAGTAACGTGCCATTATTCCTAGAGAGCCTACACCACTGATAAGATGGTAGCAGCATCATATTTGGATTCGAGCCCCATCTCGATGCCACTGCTATGACATTAGCAAGCAATATTAGGGACCTAAGCACCACCCCAAGCCAATCGACACAGCACCAACACCAACACCAAAGGGACAGAGGACATAAGAGTGGCTGGTGGGATCCACTCCAGCCATGCAATATCTCTGATGTGTTAATGGGCGAGGCTTGAGCCCAGCCCAACCTGACATCGACCGAGTATGGGCTAGGCTAGCCCTTTCCCAACCCAGTTACTAATCAGTCCGGGCCAGCCCATTTACCAATTTTTTAACCGATCAAATAAATAAATGGGCTGGCACATCTCAGCCCAGCCTGATTTGGAATTGGGCAGTTCAAGAAGCCTGGTTAGAATTGGCCCATTTAAGGCCCAGATCGACCCATTGAGACCCCTAAACATCTCCAGACAAGTACCTCATATAAAGTGTCTCATCTCCACCTGTATGGAGGATGAGATGATTGCAAAGAGCTATGGAAAAGGGGTTTCCTTCATATAAATAAGACAGGCAAGACAGCTACGGAAATGATATTTGGACAGAGCTATGGACAAGAGTTACACTCGTATAAAGTTTCTTATCTCCACCTTCACGAAAGATGGTAATTAATACCCAAGAAAGAGCCAAGGCCTCAAGCCACCTTGTTCCTTCATCTATATTATGTACCTGATTCTGATCAAAATACACGATCAGAGTGGAACCAACTCCCATCATCATGAGTGTTAACCTCCTGGATCCATCCATCACATGCAATGACAAATTAACGATGTTTTCCATCTACGAGGACGGCCGGCCAGAGTCCACATAAAGTTTCCTCAATGTCTCGATCACAGGACGAAAGCCAGAGCGTACAGGAGCAACAGAGACGACACGAAGGTGCTCTGCATTTCCGTTTGTTGGTTTCCGTAATGTCATCTCAAACATTTCCCCTTCAAGGATTTTACCAACAGTTTCGACTGCAACAATGCAACACATCAGAAAATTTGAAATGGAATATATGTTGCCGCTGCAAAGCAATAAACTATATTTGAAAATTTTCTGTTTCTTTGGAAAATCTGAGCAGCATGTGATGTGGGTTTTCAGTAAAGGGTTTTTGTTCAACATAGCCACATTATAAATACAAAAACAGAATCGCATTCTACTTCGTTTTCTTTTTTCATTTCTGATAACCTGGGTGTCTGGGCCTCTTACAGCACACGACTAACCCCAAGTTACCACGTGCCAGGTCAGCGCAGGATAAAATCCCTAGGGTGTTTTAAGGTGGGATTCGAACTCAGCTCTCCCGCTTCCTGAGATGGGTACCTGGCCATCACGCCAAAACCCTTGAGGTTGAATCACCGTTCTACAAAACTGACAAGGAAATGAGATCGAACATAACCATCTGGAGCAACAGATGAGCCGAAAGCAAAAGCAAAGACGTACCTGCAGACGGATTAAGTTTTGCAAAATCAAATAAGTCATCAGCTGAGCAGCCAAGAAGCACTCGAGCAGCTCTATCAAAGCATACCACCACTACTACATCGAGATTGGAAGCAACAGATAACTGCAAATGCAACACAATGTACCAAAAAAACGTCAATAATGGGATTATTGATTCCACCACCATCTAAGGATGCCAAATAAGGCTGCAAGTGGTCAGATTGTGGGTGGATTGGAGTCAACCCAACACAATTCGATTAGGCTAAGGCTTCAACTCGGATCCAACCCAACACGATTATGTTGGGGCACAACCAGAAGTCGACCCAACCCAATTAGCGTACTCGGATATGGTCTGGTTGGGCTAAGTTAAAGGTTCAGGTCGAGAACCCATGACTCGAACCTGCACAGTAGGTTGGGATTTTGGATCCGAACACGAACCATGGGCTGTCGGGTCAGTCCCCATCCTTCAGGTCAACCTAACCAGTTTGCAGCTCTATGGTTCACCAAGCAAAATGTTGCACAACGAATTGGTAGGGAGATGGGTAATGAGTAATAACACACTACTTTTTTTTTTTTTTTTCTTAAATCGCCGAATAGGTGCTCTGCAGAGCTTTTCGTGGAATATTTGCTTGATTCGTCGATTCTCAAAATTTTTCTCCAATTTTTTCACATTTGACAATTTTTCCATTTAATACAAATTTATATCATTGTGATACATACTATAATTATATTTCATATTGTTTTTCTATGATTGCAAATTGTTAATGCGGGTGGATTGTCTAATACAAGTTTTCATTATTTAAAGACATCAGTTTTAAATTTAAATAGGCTACCATATATTTTTTTATATTTTAATAATATATTATTATTTTTATAATCCCCGAAATCTTTCCTGAATGCATCCGAATTAAATCCCATTGACACCCCACCGAATGATTGCCGAATCCGAACTTTTTTACTATGCTTACTCGCAGGAGAATCATGTATGTTGGAAGGAAGAAATTTCGAAATTCAAATACATTGATAAAAATCATCAAATTTCAATTAGATGGAAACCCCAAAAACGAAAATAAAAAGCCATTAAAATTTAAAAAAAAAAAAAAAAAAAAACATTTTTTGGATCGCTGATTATGCCAAACACAATCACTTAGGCTCCTAAAATAAAGATCAGAGAAACAAATGGAGGAAAATACTCACGAGCAGACGATAGAGGCGTTTGGGAGGAGAAGAGGTGAGATTGAAGGAATTGAAATTGCAATAATAACAACGCGAATCATTATTTTCTGAAACCAGCCTCTCGCAGATTGAGCAGACTCTGTAGCAGAAGCTATCGCAATCCATGGCCACGATTGAGCAGAAACTCGTCCAAGCTTTCTTCTCTTCTTCCATGGCCTAGGGTTTTAAACCAGGGTTTAAAGATTTCTATCATATAAAAGCCAAAGAGTTTTCACTCTTTTTGGTACCTGCGCGTTCGCACATCCTGTGGTACATGTGCCGTTATTATGGCACACGTGGCGCAGATCCTGGTTCCTGCTAAATCCGTGGATGGACGAGGATTTACATCAGAAGAATAAAAGTTCTCTAATCGGACGGTTCGAGTTTTCTGATGTCCTGAATACTTGAACATCTCAGACCGTTGAATGTAGGTGCATTGCATATTTCTTTAACAAATATAAACTTTACCAAAGCTTCTTTCCCGCCAATTCTGAAAATGCGCTTCAATTCAAAGTTCAAATCTGTAACTAAAGGACAGATAGGGCCGATCAAGCTTAAGTTTTTCGGCTGGTGCCGAGGACTACTAGCAATCTCATGTTGCCATGTACGGATATAAATGGGTCGGTTTAGGGACGGGCTAAGGTTCAACTCCGGGGCCAGGTTTCTGAATTTTTTAGACTAGTTCTAACTTGGGCTGCGATGTAATCAGCCCAAGCCCGGCCCATAACTGGTCAGATCGGGCTTAGTCTTTTTTTCGGGCTTTTTTAAGGTAATATTTTAAAAATAAAATTTGATAAAAAAAAAAATCTAATTAATTTTCAAAGAGAGTTTCCAATTTTTTTAGCTCGACTCTAACCCGGGATGCAATGTAATCAATCCAAGCAAGGCCCATAACGGGTTGGACCAGGCTTAGGTTTTTTTCTGGGCTTTTTTTTAGGCAATTATTTTAAAATAAAGTTTAATAAAAACAAAATAAATCATTTTTTAAAGAGAGAGAGAAAGTTTAACGGAGCCAGAGGCTTGCTTAGACTTGAGACTTGAGATGGCAGAGATTGCGCTAAAGTGAGAATCCTATTTTAAGGTTTCTATTTATGAAGGTAGTACCGATTGAGATTGCAAGTGTATTTTCACTTAAATGTCGTTGATTTTAAACCGTTCAATGGTTTAATCTCAAGACATTTAAGTAAAATACTTTTAATATATTATATAATATATATGTTATATATATTTATACTTAATTTTTATTTTTTTATTCGGGCCGAGTGTTGGAGCATCCAACCCAAGCTCGACCCGAATCAATCCAGGTCACCACATGATTAGCCCAACTCAGGTTCCGAGTTGGGTTAGCTTCACAAAAGATATCGCTTTTTCTGGGCCTGGTGCAGGCCAAAATCCGGGATGGTCCGGCCCATTGAGAGCCCTAATCTCATGTGCTAAAATGGTCTAAAGTTAAGAGTGGGGAAAATAAAAAATCGTAAAACCGAAAATCGACAGAATCAACCGATAAAAACTAACCTGATCCAAAATCACAACTGATTTTGCATCTATTCGATTCAAAAACCGAAAACCGATTTAGTAAGAAGAGAATACAGATAGGAAATTTGAAAAAATTGAAAATCTCCTTTTTTTTGTAAATATAGAAAAAACCAAAACCGAACCGATACTGGAACGGTTTGGTATCTGTTTTGGTTTTATGCTTATTGATTTATCGAAATTGAAATCGATAAGTTTCGATTCAATATCGGTGTTGGCCAAACCGATTCCGAAATTGAAATCGGTTTCGGTTCAATTTGGTTTACCAAATTTCCACCCCTACTTGAGGGGTCGGCTCGGGCCAAAATGTTGGTCCACTATAATCTTTACACCTTCTATTGAGTTTAGATTTGAAGAAGGTCGTTGTGTTCCATCCTTAAAATCCGGATCAGGTTGGGCTAGCAAGTCGGGTCAATGGTTTGGGCCAATAGGTTGGATAAGTAGTGATTCATTATCATCATTATAATCTTATCTCATCTATATGGGATCGGCTTTGCGAATCCTATCTATCCAGTTATTTTTTGTATCTTCACTCGTCTCTCCTCTTTCATTGTGTTTGTATCGCCTCAACCTCTCATAAAGACTCTGCTTGGTGCCTCCGAATCACCTCAAGGAATATTACGTGATTTTATTTTATTGTAAATAATGTCACTTTCTTTGTTCTCATTTTGAATTTTATCCATTCATTTTTCTCCTATAAAGTGTGTTTAGGGCTTAATGTGCTTCATGTCTTTGAAGCCCACTAGAGTGACCGTCTTAAGCGGAGTTTGAATAAGCAAAAGACAAGCTATGTAAACGACACAATGATTCTTCACTTTTTAGGGTCGGGTCAGTGGCTGAGGGTGAACCCGACCCGGACCATCGCTTTTATTTGAATCCCTCTTTATTTGTTACAAAATAACCATCCATTACACAATTAGAAATGCCATAAAGGGAGCCATTACTTTGTATAAGGTAAAAGGCTTGGGATGTCAAGCATGGAGATCAGGCCAACCACCGTGTTTTAAAAACATCAAATGTTAGGTTTATATCATTCTTCTTATGCGGGATCAAAATTGAGTATTGACTTTTTTCTATTATTTATTCAATTTTTTTTTATTTTTAACCATATTTTGAAATACTAATTGGCAGTGGATTTTATCGCCTTGTAAATTCTATTATAGGACTGAATATGATTTCTTTTTGGAGTTTCTATCAAAACTGAGTGTTGACTTTTTTCTATTATTTATTCAATTATTTATTTATTTTTAACCATGTTTTGAAATACTAATTGGCAGTGGATTTTATCACCTTGTAAATTCCATTATAGGACTGAATATGATTTCTTCACTATAAAAAATGTGTTTATTGGAGACGGGTTTTAGCCGTCTCCAATGGTGTCTAAGCTATTTCCAATAGTATTAGAGACGGCTTACATGCAGTCTCAAATAGTCCCATTTCCATTATCTTTAGAGACCAAATAGGAGCCGTCTCTAATAGTCAAGGTTATTTGATACGGCCATAAGCCGTCTCCAAAGATATGTTGGAGATACCTTAAAGCCGTCTCTAATAAGTCATCTCTTATTATTGGAGACGACTTTTGGCCGTCTTTAATAAGTGATATGATGTTATTGGAGACGGCTTAAGGCCGTCTCCAATAAGTGATCTCCTGTTGAATATTTATTTATTTTTAATGCTATTTAATTTTTTGCTCCAGGACCATATTGTCTAGCAGTACACATCTATAACTTGTATTTTATTTTTTATTTTTTATTTTTTTATGAAAATCCGTAACATGCATTTACATACTCACATTAGTGATGGGATTTTTACGACTTTCGTAAATTCGTGCCATCGGATCATACTGGATGATCCCAGGACAAATCACGAAGTGTCGTCAGTATAGCGAAACTAAGCGTATAATCATCCGAAGTAGATCGAGTTATCACAAGGCATTTAAAATAGAAAGAAGCAATAAAACAAACATGTATCTAAATATATAAAAATATGCATTCCCAAAAAGGAACCAAGAAAAACCAATGGTGATGGACATCCATCACCCAAAACAATGGTTCCAATAGAATGTATAGTAATACTATAAAAGGAAGAAAATATCTACAGAAAGTAAATACAGAAGTGGTCATCAGGCGCACAATAATCCAAAGGTTTACACAAAATCCCAAAAATAGCAGACTCGTATACCCAGACTAAGGATAAAAGTTGTCCGCCTGAACGTCAGTCTCCTTGTCCTCGGCCTCAACCTCTGGATCAGGCTGGTAATCTAGGTCACTCTCAGTGCCGGGAAGTACCGCTTCAGAACCTAAAAGTGATTTAGAAAGCAGGGTGAGTTACATCATAGCTCAATAGAAGAATTCCAACTAAATGAATTGAATATGCAGATCATGCTATCTCAAAACAGAAATCAAATCAGAAATATACAATCATGACGAATCAAATCAAATACTGAGCTTTTAGACAAGAAATCAGATGTTATGCAAGTATATTATCAGAGAGCTTAAATTGTGTATATTTAACTTAAGAAACTCCCGTGACTATATAGCACGGAGTAAACAGGAATGTCCGATAGGAAACCCCAACCAATCGTCGTTCACATGAATAATTTTGAAAGTGCAACAATGCCTCATCTATGGAGTGCAATTGTGTCGAGGATTACAAGCAGGTGCACAAGTGTGCCAGGCATCGGATATACCGCCGGGTCGGTGGGGATCATCTGGTTTAAATCATTAAATCACATACACATAGACCTCACAGATCAGATAGCAGAAATCAGAAGCAGGTTTCAGGATACAAATAAAGAAAACAGAAATTAGAGATAGCAGGAATTTATGATATGCATACATGCTTGCCAAAAACAAAAATCAGGGTACAGATATGAAATAAACATGAAATCATACTAAAAAACAGTTTAGGTTGATTTTCCCCTACCTCAGGTGAGACCTCTTTCTAAGCAACTCCAACGCCGTTCTAAAGCAGTCCAAAAGTTCTTATCTACGACCTCCACTCTTAGTCTACATCACACACATGATGATGTATAAAAATTGATCCTAAATATTAATAATATTGACGTATTTAAGTGTTTTCTCAAAACAGAAACGGAAATGGGTAATTTCATGTTGACTCAAAACTTGACCCAACTTCCCACTTCATTTTGACCCTCACAACATTTGATTAAAGATTTGGCTAATTCATAAAAGAGTTAGATCTCGTCGTACTCTTTCCAACGCATCAAGAATTGCGTCAATCGGAGTTCGGGACAAGGAGTTATGGCCAAAATACCGAAGCTATATCGATACTTCAGTTAAAACGTGCTAACTTAGAACTTGGCCAAACTTCCAGCTCAATTTTGATCATCAAAACAATTTATTCATTAGTTAGTTAATTCATAAAAGTTGTAGATTTAGTTGTCCTCTTTCCAATCTCGTAATAATCACATCAATCGGAGTTCGGAGTAAAAAGTTATGACCAAAATACTAAAACAGTGTCGGCACAGTCAAATTGATCGATCAACACATTATATTGATCGATCAATACCACATTGATCGATCAATTTCACCATTGATCGATCAATGCTGTCGGGAATGAACCTCCAGCAACCTAACTTGCTGTTTTTATCATTGTATATATAATTTGATCGATCAATCACTTATATTGATCGATCAATACAAAATTTGATCGATCAATCACCTATATTGATCGATCAACACCCAATTTGATCGATCAATCACCTACATTGATCGATCAAAACCTTCAGAAATGCATAGCCATAAGGTTTTGTCATTTTTGATCTATTTTCATCCAAATCTTCTACGATTTTCATCGTATCACACACAAATCCACACTAAACTAAAACAAGGATTTATTCTACTATCTAAACTATTAAAATCAAAGAAAAACTAACCTTTCTTCGATCGATTTCGCGCCTTTAAGGATCGTTGTCCAAAGGGGTTTCGAAACGAATCTTCCGAATTTCTACGGCGATTTCACCATGATTGATCACCACGAATTCAAGATGAAGTCATCAATGATCCACGCATCGATCTTAACCTCTTCAACGCTTGGTTAGCGATCACGAGGTGGAGCGTTTCTTGAAAAACGGGCTTCTAAGGAAAAAGGGGTTTGAATGGCTTGTAGTTCCCGGATCTCTAACGGTTGAAATTTACACTCAAGCGAGGCCGTCGTCATGTGCTTTGCAAAGGTTGCGGAGATTGCGGCGCGGTTGTAATCGAAATCTCACGGTTTCTCATGAGGGTTCCATGGGGAAGAAGCTCTCTCTCTCTCTCTCTCTCTCTAGAACTCCCAAACTCTAAGGCTTGCAACCGGGTGAAGCTTCTTTGAGAAGCTTTGCCTTTTAATTAGCTAAAAGGTTTGGTTTCGGTGAGAAGTGATAACACTGCAAAAGTGTGTTAGGCTTATCCACTTGAAATAGAGTTTGGTTTCGGTGTTGAGCGGCACACGATGAGTCGGTGCACGCCTTTCACACTAAAGGCCCAAACACACATTTAAACCTTAATCCGTCCGTACAAGGTTATTCTAATATTATTTAAATATTTATTATTATATAAAAATTTATGATGACATCGATTTTCATGTCGACCACACACTCGAGGTCAATCGAGTTCGAGTCTGATTTTTCAAGTTATTACATTAGCATAAAAGTAAATTTTAATTCACAACACCGCAATTTCATTAACAACAAATTTAAGTATACAAATAATGACTCTCATTTTTAGAGGTATCCGGCATTGTTCATGGCTTCGTAAGCTTGTCCAACAATCATGGCTCCATCTCCAATCATAGAGATTACATGGTTGTTCTTCCCTACTAGATCTCTAGCAACTGCCATTCCTACCAAATTCAAAAAAAAAAAAGTTAATAATTTCTCAAAGAATCGGGTCATAGAGTATACAAATGAGTGAGAAATCTACTAACCAAGACCAATAGATATGCTTGTGGAGTTGTGCCCTGCACCAAAAGCGTCATAAATGCTCTCTTTTTTTAGGGAAACCTGCAAATTCATTATTACAGTTTACAAATCATTACAAAAAAAAAGGAAAAAAATATATCAGAAAATTAAAATCCATTTGTTAATATAAAAATCAGAAAATAGTCCTCAATCATACCAAAAAATCAAAATTCATTATTTAATAGAAAATTCTCAAGTTGCAATCTGCATATAACCTAAAAAATCAGAATAATTATGCGGGGTATGTCTGCAAATTTACTATTACAGCTCACAAATCACTCCTAAACCACTAAAAGATAAAAAGGTGAAAAAATTTCATAAAATTAAAACCAATTAAAAAAATCCCATTTTTCATATAAAAAACAGTTTTGAAAAAAAATCCCAAATTCATTCAATACAAATTATATTCACTTGATGACCAACATCCTATATGATCTTATCCTCTGGGGTATCAAACACATGATGCAAAGGACTGATGTAAGATCTTGTGGGTGCTGAGAGTGTCCAAGTGCCATCAAATGTCAACATGACAAAAATCCCAAAACTGAAATTGTCCAATTAACACTAATGCCATTTGACGCAAAGGACTGATGTAAGATCTTGTTGTTCGAACTATATGAAAAAAAAATCTTCCTTGTGTGATTCAAAATGGTCAAATGCTTTCAAAATGAAAAGCCAAAAATATTTTGGAGATTTACATGATAATTGTTCACTTTAAAGGCGTTTGACCACTTTCAATCATATGATGTAGATGTTTTTCAAATGCAGTCTTTGACCTACTAGATATTTAAATCAGGCCCTTGGCATCAAGTCGCACACTTTGATGAAAAATAGTGCCACATGTACCCAATCAGTGACCCGTTCCAATCGAGATTGGGAACAAGTCGGTTACCCTATACCCACTCTTTTAATAAATCGGTCCCAAATCGTTCCTCATCTCGAATAATTGAACAACACTAGCAAAAGATCTATAAAAATGGTCTATGCAGGCTGGGATAGTGGTCAGAGAACTACCTCAGTCAGAACACAACTAGCCTTCCTAAGATATTGTTGAGCATCCAACTTTAGCATCTGCATATATTTAGAAAATGTTATGAGCGCCAATCGAAAAAGGCATCCATCATTGATACAGTATGTAAGCATATATGAGAAACATGATAAGTTTCAGGTAGGGATATTTATATGGATATGACTTAAGCAGAAATAATTCAATAAACATCCTCACTTTAATGAGTGGTCAAAAATTATAAAGTTAATTTCTCTGAGTTATAAAAAACATAGAAGGAGATTCTCACAAGAAATACATACGCCAATGGTCGGGTAGTCAGAAATATAAACCTCACATATATATATATATATATATATATATCAGCAGTTTAAAACACAAACGATCTATCAAAAAATTTAAAATCTGATTGAGAATAATGAGGAGCCGATTATTGATCAAACAAAAAAAAATGAAGAGCCAAGTCCAAGTCAACTCATAATTATATCAAGTCTCAACTTTCAAAATTTGTTCGTTCTTGAGCACTCAAACAAGTTCTTTTCTAGTGCAATGAGACCAATTAACAATTAAGAAGTTGAGATAACAGGTCTTTAAGTGGTTCACAACATTATATCATGTACGCACAGATAAACCATATATACGACCTTCTTGAGTGCTTCAGTGAGGAGTTTCTGATCCAGGACCAACTCCTCGGGTATGTCAGTCCCCCAAGTAGCAAGCCTCTTCTCTTCATTTTGAGAAGGCCTCTCTATTATAAGGCATACATGTGAGTAATGCAACAATCAAGAGTTATCCACTAGTAAATAACTGAATGCAATTATGATATATATATATAGAGAGAGAGAGAGAGAGAGAGAGAGGCCAGGGACTATGGGTTCAAACCCACCCCAAGACACTGGGTTAGAATCAGACGGGAGTTCATGTGGCATCGATTCGAGGAATTGGGTATTTACAGCAACTTACCCGAGGATGATCAGAGGCCACCCAAAAATTTGGGGATGATCCAGCCCAAATTTTTTGTATGGTACCAGATCGATCTTGTCTAAGTTGTTGTGGCACGTGAGCTTCGTGATGGGTGCCTAGCTGGTCTGGATGCAGCACCTAGGACTGGATCCAGGCACATAGTCACAGGCCTATATATATATATATATATATATATATGTTCACCAATTATAGAAGCAGTATAATTGTTGAATATTCAAACATAAAGGCAAAAAAAAGGTGGTTACAAGTCAACAAATCATGAATTGCTATAAACCAGACACACCAAAACATTTAATCAAATTCAAGGCCAAGATAATAATCCATCAAACCCATACATCATGAACCCTCTACTAACTGACCTTCAGTAGCCTCTTTACGAGCGATGTTGGCCTTCATGAGATCCGTTGCAACTTCAGTTGCCTCAATTCCAACTGAACCCGTGCAATAGCTATTTCTTATCATCTGCTTGCAGCATTTGTAACCCCATTGGTGATCCTTCCACCATGATGTAAACATCATGGTGGAAGGGACATCTTCCTCATATTTGCTCCTTGGAAGGGACATCTCCTGTATTTAATACATCATACTAAAGTTAGCTCCTCAATGAAAGGATTAGAAAGCTGGAAGAAAATGACTGTAGTTGTGGTGTCGTTGAAATTATCAGAAATTCTTACTGAACATTAGCAGCAGTCCTTAAATTATACCCATAGAAAAGAAACAATTTGAATGAAATGTGAACATATTGATTTTAGAGATTGATTAACCTTTTCTGTTCCAATAGGTTCCCAGCCCTCGTATCAAGGGTGGTGCACAGGTCAATCTCCCTCCATCAAACCATGGGGAAGGATTCACAGATATTTATAAGCGGTGATCTTTCCCTGATTCGGCACCTTAAAAATATCAGTGCATATCTCAAGGTTTGACCAGTTTGGCAGATGGAGATTGACCTGTGCACCACCCTTGGTAAACGGGTAGGTCAAATAAAGCTTAAATTTTTGTGGAAACGGGGGAAGAGAGTTGCATTTCAAAAAAAAAAAAAAGGTGAACACAAACATACAAATTAATGTATAAATTAATTTGTTAAATTCTCAAGTACTATTTAATCCTTCCACTCTTTAAAGTAAATTCCATGCCCCCATGACTTTTTCCTCCCGAATGTGAAAAATCCAGAAAAAGCCTTGTACAAAGCTAACACATTACTTAATCCCTTCTTTAAACGAGGGTATTTAAGTTAAAAACTCAAATAAAATATGTTATCATTAAGAAAAGCAATCCAACCCTATATATTCAAAACACCCCCTCCCCCCCCCTTTTATTATTTTCAATGATGACAACCGAATCGTCATAACAATTGTTCACAACGCTCCATCCATCATTTGATTATTCGGAATGCTGCTGCCTTTATAGTTGTAATCCTTTGTCCACATGTTGTTTGAAGTGCTGGCTAATGAAAGCCATATATGACAGTGGAATCGCAAAAGAGGGGCAATTCACTGTAAGTTTCTCAGCTCTCTTTTATATAAGAATATATGGCATCATTCCATACAGGAAGCGCAGAATATCTTTTCCCTATATCTAAAAACTTAATGGTTCATCTTCGTAGCATGAAAATGCTCAACTTTAACCTACCTCTGAATCCCTTGAATCATATATATATATATATATATATATATGATCCTCGAGTGTTGAGAGCAGGACCTACTAATAATCACTCAGCTGAATCCCTAAACAACTGCCAAGAGTCATAGAATAACATCACTCAGTTGCTAAGAGTCATAGCTAAAGCTTGACCTACTAATAATCTCATGCTAAGGCTTTTCAACTTTTATAAGTGTAAGGTCCAGGTCTTGGGTTATGCCTTATAAAATAGGTCACGCATACTTGTACAGACACACTTATTCACTATGCTCTTGTTACCAAATCAAGAGTCATAGCTAAGTTTATTCGTGTGCTATAGAGCTATTCAACTTAAAGTAGGGAATGATCCTAACTCCTAAGAATACTTGATCTTACCCTTGATATCTATTTTCGGATTGCTAGACTTGCTTTTGAACATTGATAATAACGATAAAGATACTCTACCCGCTGATTTCAGAAAGAAACAAAACCAAATCCCCTTGAGCGACCAGTTTTATGACCCCACATGACCCTTGCATCTCTGCAAAACAAAGTCAAATTAACAAATTAATGAGACCAATAAAAAAATTGATAAAAAGAGATTCTAGTAATGGCAATTATCGAGAGAGAGATAGAGAGGGGGTGGGGGGGGGGTGTTGAGCCTGCAGCTCGATTGGGAGGTCTCAGGTTCAATTTCAGCTTTACCCATTAGAAAAAAGGAGAATAAAAAAAGAGATCCCATTAATAAATTTCGGAAAAAAGAGAGACCCTTCTTTTGTTTTTGTTAAATCGATTAAGAACAATCTATACAGATCAATATAAATCCGATCATAAAGAAACTATTATAAAATTCTCAGAATACTTAACCGCTAAATAATATTAAATAAACCTATATATTACAATATAAATCCACCTATAACGAAACCCAAGAGAATTTTTTTAAGAAAAAGAGTGAGTACCTCCTCAGGATTAATGGGCTCTTGTGCCATTTGATGCACTCAAACTTGTTTAACCCACAAAATAAATAAGAGAAAAAACCTGCAACAAATTAGAAATAAAAAACATCGGGCCCAAAAGATAATCTGACTAAAACTCAGTACAAAAAATCAAGAGGCGCAAATGCATGCTGAAAAACAAAAAGTAGCTCATAAAATGGGAAATCTCAAGAGGGGAAATTTAGCTCATAATAAAGAAGACCCATCAACAAAAAGTCAGAAAAGTAGCTAAAACTGGTGAATACAAATAAAAAATTTAGCTCATAATAAAGAACCCCTCAACAAAAAAGGTAGAAAAGTAGCTAAAACTGGAGAATAAAAAAAAATTTGCTCATAATAAAGAGACCCATCAACAAAAAGGTAGAAATGTAGCTAAAACTAGTGAATATAGATAAAAATTTAGCTCATAATAAAGAAGGCCCATCATATAAAAGTCTTAAGGTGTATTGAATCATTTTCCCATTTAAAAAAAAAAGTATATATATATATGCTGCATTGAATCATTTAGATAGTTTTAGATCTATGGAAACATGGGCCACATGGGCAGGTAGACTTTTTAAGTTTTAACTACTTTACACACATTTTATTTTTAAGTGGTTGTGTCTTTATTTATGCTTTAAACTTATCTAAATAAATGTTGTTGGATTTGTAGCTTCGAAGATGTGCAAAAAGAAACACATTTGTGAGCTATATGCTTTCTTACTACCATATAAACAGAAAAATAGAACATTTTGATAGCTGATTTATGAGAAATAAGAGGCATGGTTTACCTTGATCAGTTGATAGATGAACCAGAAGAGGACTACTATCACCAAAGTTTGATAACCATTTAACAAGGGATGAAGGTGCATGAGTAGCCATAGCAGCTGCAGGGTCCGTTTCACATGCTCGAGGAATCGATAGTGCGGCACAATTAATAATCAAATGAGGCTGACAAGAAAAAAAGCAGTCTATATCAGCATAAGAGAGAAGAAGTAAGACTTATCAAAAGTATCACACCAAAAAGAATTTACCACTGTGAGAACAACATTTTCTAGCCTAAACATAACATCTATCTATCTGTATGTATATATATATATATATATATATATATATAGAGAGAGAGAGAGAGAGAGAGGTTATGGAGTGGCTGCCTTAGAGGTGTAGCGTTTGAACACTACACTAGTGCCGAGATCACGTGGCATGTGATCCTAGAACAAACATCCATTTTGGGATCATTAGCAACATGGCATTTGATCTTTTTTTAAAAATTCATTTATACAACTTTTTTGCCCTTAAAAAATGTGGTCAAACTTTGAACTCTGCCCCCTTTAACCTGGCGCATTGAAGTTTTCCAACTTTGACCAGATTTTGGACAGTGTATAAGATGTTTTTTCTTTTTTTCTTTTTGGGGGATGAACCAGATTGACTGTGCGCACGTTGCCTTGGCACCTGATCTTCGGATTAGGTGCCACTTGGCACCAAATGGCACTAGGGCAGCGTTGAATGCTACAACGCTAAGGTGGCATCCCAGTGTCCATACATATATATAAAGGGACTGATTCCCACGTGGATTTTTCTCAGAGTTGAACATATGATTGCATATAAAGCATGCCATCACAAACAATTAGGACAAACTATACTGCATTAATTGTGAAAGCTACTCTCTCTTGCACATGTAAGCTCAATTAATTCCAAAACCCTCAGCTGAATATTGTATTTCAAAACCCACTCTCCTTGTTGGCACGTATCGGTCAAATTACAGCTCTCTCATCCTTTCTCGAAAGTAGGAGAGGGATATATGCTTAAGGTAAGTCGGAGCTTATTCCCTATCCTTTATGACAATGACGATCACTTGCAGCAAGGAAGAGTGTTTAGATAAGGAGGAAATTAGGGTTAGGGTTTAGGAGGAGAAGAGGAGTAGATATGAAGAAGAGAAGAAGAAAGAATAAGGAGGAAATTAGGGTGGGTTCTAAGGAAGATACTTCCACAACCTTTTTCATTATTATATATGCTATTTAAATTATTACAAACTACACACCCAATTATTATAGTTACACACTCAACTACTATAAGAGATCCTAACACTCCCTCGACCATGCCCAACTTCGAGGTGATGTCATGCAGTTTCTCTCTTCCAACAGCCTTGGTGAGAATGTTTGCCAATTGATCATTGGAAGCAAACTGTGGAATACAATACACCTTAAGACTTCATTTTGTTTCTAATGAAGTGACATTCAACTTCTATATATAAAAGCATATAAAAGCAAACAAACTATCAGGAATAGATTATAAGAGATTATATTCTCCAAATTAATGAACATTTATTCACACCCAATGACGATATTAATTATTGACTGTAATTTGTAAGATGGCAGAGTATAAAAATGAAAAACAAACTAAAACTCAGGATATATTACCCTCTTTAGGCAGCACTTCTGTTTGAAAGGGCAGCTGATCTGTCAAAGGAACCAGATACAGAAGACTGGTAACCATGAAAAATGCCTTTAGAAGGTACCTCCTCTGCTCCTTTTGCATTTATTTGTGAATCAGCTAAGCGACCCTATATAAGGAAGGAGCCTTCAAATATTTAGCAGAAGACTATGAAGAAAATCAGAAACCAAGACTAGCATTCACTATTTATAGAGTAATCAGAAACCAAGACTAGCTAATGGAATTTGGAGATCTCTTGGGTGATGATACTTGCATTTTGCACCAAACTTACATTTTCAAGTCTTCGGATAAAACTAAATGATCGTTTAGAGGTTATAGCATATGAAGATATCAAGTCAGCATGACAAAAAATGAAAGGAAAATATGATATGATTACCACTAGAGATTAGAAGAAAATCTTACCGTACATATTGGCTTAGATGGCCTCTCAGGTGATATAGAATATCAGCAATTACAGCAACCTGCAGTCCCAAAATAATCATAAAGGGAGAGAGGAATTACTTAAATGTCCATAAGTGAAAACTTAAAGGAGCCCAACGACTTGCCTCTGCATTATCTTTTGGATGGTTGAACTTGCATCTGAAACTAAACTTGCATTTTAGAGTTCTAGAAGTACTGGAGCTCATTAACAGGTCAGAGCAGTAATGCAGAAAATAGAAGAAAATTTTAAAAATAAAATAACATAGAAACATGTGTGGCAAACATCGACAATGGAAAATAATTATATGCATGCTTACAGGACCCTAGTCTTTCTTATTTAAAGCTATATATTTAAAATAAAGACTTACTAACCTCGGCAGCACTGATTTTATCTGGTCGAGAAACATAATCTTCCAAGCCGACCTCGTCACTTAAGTTCATCTTAGCAATGCATACCTGTACCGAGACAAACAACATGCGTTAAATAACATTTGACTTTGATGAATTCATCAACACCTACGACAACCAACCAAGGACAAATTTTATTTTAACCATTTCTTATTCCAATAAATACAGGACTAAAAATTTGCTGATTATATTACTGATGGCACTTGCCAGAGTGCCATCAGTAATTGATTCACCCATGAATGGAACAACCGCATTAACCAGGTCACCTTCATATTCAAACATGCCATCTGATAAATTAGGCCTGCTTTCAAATATAATCAGCTGAAATATTTAAGAGCTGATAAGGAAGGAAACACATCAGCAGGTTGTTAGAGGCTACATATTTTCATGTATTGCTTGGTAGCATTGAAGACTGCACAATGGAAGCTTTGACTTGGAATCCCTGTACTTGTATGGATTTGTACATGATGGCCCAACACATTTCTCCCGTGGGGGAGGATAGCTAAAATCCACAAAGAAATCACAAGTAGCAATCAGTACACAGCAACAAGACACATCAATTGGTAAAATAAAAAATTCAAACTAATTCTAGTTAAGCATGGACACAGAAAAAAATGCATTTGGACCCAAACATAATCAATGTGCCTCTCAGTATCATGTATATAAGCACTATCTTATTTGTAAGAGAGTTGGTAAAGGCATGGTTTTAAATATCAGCCAATATGTATCGAGTTAGGCCCTATTCGATACAGATATCCTTCTGATTCTATATGGAGTCAAATATCGGGTCAAACAAGTCAAATATCAGACCATATCGGGGTCATATCAGCCGATATGTATCAAATATGACTTGGACAAAATATCAAAAATGCCCTTCTACATCTTTTTATATTTTTTATTCTTTTAGAAATAAAAAAGGTGCTTAAAAATCGTCCGGTTTGGCCGATACGTATCCAAAGTATAAGATTCTAATTAATCGTGATTAAGACCCCGAATGTCTCAAATAAAAGCAAGTAGTTTATCCTAGATAAAATGAGAAACAAGGGGGAAAAAAAAGACGAAACAATAAATTATTAAATTAAGATCTCTCAAGCTTGTACTTCAGTGGGCTCCCAAGAATTATGTTGAGAGCAGTGATTTTGTACATACATCTTTGAATAATACAAAACTAAACCAGAAGTGTTAAATGTTACTTTTTATGGAAAAAAAATATTGGAGTTAAATATTAGCCAAATTATCATACGCCAAAAAGTCAATGACAATTCTATGTAATGGATTCTATCGGCGGATGCATATCTTGTTGACATTGTGAAGAATGACTAAAAAATGTAGCAAGAAAAAAAAATAAAAATAAAACAGCATCATGCGTGTATCTTTTGCTATTGACATCAGTACCAAATGAAACATGGGAAGCATTTAATAGTCCTGTCATCAATAAAATAAACCAGATTCGTACCCGAGTATTGAGTTTGATAAGGTACTACAAATTTTCTGCTTCAGATGATTCAAAGAGCAACTCTTCAATCCACAAGGATAAAACTTTAAAAAAGAAAACAATGAACTCAACAGACTAATACCACAGATTCCACCCCACCAAAATACTATTTAACTGCGCTGACTCAACTATTTTAACTGTACTTTGAGGTGAATTGATGATTCGAACGTGTGGAAATTGGTTTGATTCTTTATCGGCATGAGCTATTTTTGAATATTTAGGAGGACCACATTTTCACAATTTACACACCCTACAAGGCATCCTATCCCATGACCTATTGGTAACAAACCAAAGTCCCCAGTATTTTAATCACCAAAATAACAAGATTTATTTTTTATGACCAAAAAGTTTCACAATACAGATGTACACGACCCATGTTGTGAACTGAAAATCAGATTCGGTAGGCTGACCCCACAGCATAAAAACTAATGTCGGTGGGCTAGCCCCGAAGCATATACGATAATATCGACGCCGTCCCACAGAAGTATTATGAAAATTATTTTTTAATTGGGAGGGAACCAATTGGCATGAATAACCTGTATTCAACATGTGTTGCTATCTTCTGGTCAGCTAGGAATACCCTATTTTTTGTAGTAATTAAAATTGGCACAGGCAAAACCTTATAGTAAAAACGCACAAAAAATATTCAATTAGCATCATGATCATATACCCTTCATGCCTACCTAGTAGGTACCCATATCTATGATAATCCTCACCATCAACTCAACTGGACAGGAACTCGAAATGTGCTCATACTTTAAGAAATAAGAACAGAACAATGTGCGACTCATGTTCGGGCACACAGGATATACGCCAACACCGTGTGTCTCGCTGATCTCAAGACAGGCGTGAACTTCAAAAGCATAGAGATCCGTGCGCATCTCAAGATCAGTAAGACAATAATTATCAAAAAAATTAAAAAAAAATTCCTCACAAAACCATCAGATCCGTGCATCAGTATGTTCGATCAAAATAGATCTCATCATAACAACAAAAGCTCTAGTATTAGACAACAGAAACAACGAAATAGTTCAAATTAGCTTCCTAATTACATGTTCTGTATTTCATCACCACTATCAACAGGAAAACAAGAAGATGCATCAAAATTATCAGATCTGTGCATAATTATATTAAATCTAATAAGAACAAAACATCTATCACAGAAATCGGTAATTCCTTATATTAATGTCAGAACTCAACGGAGGTCATCCTAATCTACAGAACAATCACTAATTTATTGACAGAAAACAGCCAAAAAACACAAACTAGCGAATCAAAGTCAAGAAGATGACCGATTTTAAATTGAATTACCTTGTATCTTTTGGAGAGTCTGGATTTAGAGGCATCGATTTCCTTAAGCATCAAAGAATGTCAGAAATTGAGGTGTCTCTTTGTGGTCTTTGTGGAATCATAGTGAGAAGATGCTACATTTTTGAGATCTGAGATCGTTGTTAGGGTTTCGCTTGGGTTTTCCCTCTCAGAGATCAGAGAGAACGAGACTTAGTTGTCCCCGCGCGACGAGTTGAAGACGTGAGTCTGGATTTAGAGGCGTCGATTTCCTTGAGGATCAGAAATCGAGGTGTCTCTGTGTGGAATTAGAGTGAGAAGATGCTAGGTTTTTGATATCTGAGATCGTTGTTAGGGTTTCGATTGGGTTTTCCCTCTCGGAGATCAGAGAGAACGAGGCTCATTTCTTCCCTCACGACCAGTTGCGGATGTGATTTAGATTTATCAGCTTCGCCTATATATAGGTGATGAGTAGCGAAATATGATGATATTTCACCCCTAAATACCTACATTTAGCTATCCGATGAAGGCTATCTGATGAGAATTACTAGATTTGAAGTGTTTCAGGTAAATACAATCCAAGTGCGTAAAACAGCCCAAGAATCCTGAAAATAATATCAAAACACTGCAACTTTGGTCATCGGGAACTTGGTGCTACTTGCAGCTCAATTTGTACCTTCAATATGTCAGATTTATGAAATTGTCAAAACATAAAAGTTGTAGAGCTCATCGTCAGCTTTCTAACGCCATAAGAATCGTCTCAATCCGAGTTCGGGACAGAAAGTTATGAACAAAATACCAAGGCAGTGTCTGATGCAAAGTTTGGCGGGAGTTCACGGAAATTGCTTTTAGATGTCAATCGATTGAGGATTAAGTGTCAATCGATTGACAGGAGAAGACAACTTTTTCCCTATTTAAAAGTCAATCAATTAAGATTTAATTCTCAATCGATTGAGGTTATTAGGGTTAAGGTTGGTCGACCATATAAAAAGGAAGCTACGAGTTTGGAAAAAGGATGATTATTAGTTTAGAAGAGTTTTTTATTTTTTAGAATAGAAGTAGAGATAGAGATTTTTTTTTTTCCTTTTTTTTTGAGATCTTTGTTCCTTGAATTTTTCAGTATTCCTTTATTCAATTTAGTATTTTTATTTAGTTGATTCCTAGTTTAAAATTTTAAAGTTCAGTACAGAGCATTCTTTTACTTCGTTTCTGAAGATCATCGTGGATCAAATAATTTTCATTGAAGGTTGAAGTATTTTTAATTAATTAAATTGATATTATTTTTCATTCTTTATTTGTTTATGTCATTTAATTACAGCATGTATGACTAATTTCTTAGGGATGGGGATCTAATGATTCCCATCCGAGGGATGTACTTCTAATAATATGAATTTAGGATTAAAATATGAGATCTTATTTTATGGTTATTATATTATCACGAACGGATGAAATTTCCGCCACTAACTGTGATCGAGTGTGCCGAGTCATGCCCTGGATCTCAGATCTGTGACGGTAATTTTATCCCAATCATTGTTATATGGTCTTTTTGCTTTCATCGTGTGGATCTATTTACTATTATGATCCGGGATCGAGTGTGCCGAGCCATGCCTTGGATCTTGGATCTGTAATGGTAGTTTTATCTTAATTACTCCCTGATCTGAAATCAAGTGTGCCGAGTCATGCCCTTGATCTCAGATCTATGGTGGTATTATTGTTGGAATTCTTTACCCACTTTGGGGATGATTTTTATTTGTAATCTGAGATCAAGTGTGCCGAATAATGCCCTTGATCCCAGATCTATATATGGAAATCATCTCTGAAATTAAGTTCTGATTGCAGGGATGCAATGTGGAACCTATCCGGGTTTTGATCATATATCTTCCATAAAAGATGTTTTTCAATGGTATATCTCATAGTTTAATCCTCAAATTTGTATTATGGGAAGAACAAACCAAAGATGGGAGGATTTAGTATCTTCATCTTCTTCATCTTTCCCGTTATTTTTGAATCATCAATTGAATTTTATTTTATAGTCAGTAATTATCATCTCATACAACCACCTTAATCATAATATTGGTAGGGTACTGTTAAATTTTGGTAGATTTCTTGAATTACTGTCTCAGCTTTTTAGATTTTCTACATTGATCCTCGTGGGAACGATCTCGTACTCCGCACCCACTATATACAATCTGATTCATGCGCTTGCGATTAAAACATTACAATTAAAATTCACATCAATAGGGCCAGGCTGAGTTAGGTTATTTGCAGCTGCCAAAAATATAACTAACAACCTATATTTGACTAAAGATCAAACTAGATCACATGGAGACCACTGAAGCCGTCTCTATTGGTGTTAACAAGACTTTTAGAGACGGTTTTTCATGTAGTCTCTAAAGTTACCACCTGCCTATACATGAAGTGTACCTTATGGGGCATCTCTGATAAAAAGAAATCGAGACGGCTTTTAAAATAACGGTCTCTAATAAATGAATTGGAGACGGCTTTTGAAATGACTGTCTCTATTAAATAGTTATTAGAGACAGTTTCGAAAATCCGTCTCCAATAATCGTCTCCAAAAGTCTTTTATTTTGTAGTGCCTTTTGGAGTTTCTATCATTTAGGGATGTCAACGGGTCGAGTCAGCCGGTCGCCTAAACCATTCGATTTGATTTTTCACATAATCAGGCACATAAACTTAAGGTGCGTGGATTCTATTGGTTAACCTTCACCACTATAGTCGGTGCTCTCTCACGCTGCTCCGCAAATATCACATGTGTATGCGTGCTTGCTCTTTGGTTCTCAAGGCTGTCTCGGGCGAATGGCCGTATCAAATAAAAAAAAAAATGAACTAAGATACTTTGAACACGGTTGGCATGACCCGGCCTATTGACAGCCATAATGCCATTTATCCGGGCATTAGCATTATAAGTACTTGGATATTTTTAAAGAAAATCTAAGTTTTATTTCAAAAGGGAGCCATTACTTGCACTCGAAAAGTTGGCTCTTGCACCGAACTTAAAGGAAGGCTTGATATTTTAGGGACATGTAGCATCTAAAAATGCACTATGCACCGTCTGATTTGAAGTTCATAATCTATAGATCTTCAATGCATAAGATTGTAGCAAAACATGATATTTATCATCTGATATATTTTAGTCAATTGTTAAATCTAATAATAGTGTTTGACTATATTTTATCAGGTGATGAAGAATATATTCTGTACTGATCATCTTTTGCCCTTAATATCTTTAAATCATGACCTTCAAATCAAGGAGTTTAGATGGTGTTTTTACATAGTAGAGGTTGACAAACTTGCAAGTCTTCTTTTAGATTTGGTGTAAGGGTATCGTCACGACATGACTATATATGGACGATACTGGTACTAGTACTGAGGCTATGGCGATCCAAAAGCCACCCCAAATATCAAACAGTCGTAAACAACACTCACAAGTCACAACTATGTTACTTAATTCGCTCACGCACCCAATTACAAATTAAATACAATAAATTGAATTCGACATAACAAGCGAATTGTCTAATTAATCTCTGCAAATTGAATTTATTTAAAGTTTTAAAAGCATAATGAGATTATTTGAACTTAAAAATTTTTCTAATTAATAAAAAATTATAAAACTCATCCTATCCGAGTGAATTGAATTCATTTAAAAATAGCAAATTATGAATTGCAAACCCAAATTTGAATCAACTCTTAAAGTGTCCAATTTGAGTAACTCAATAACTAGGTTGTGTTTGGGTTAGCTCTTACAAGAGCAGACGTAGCTCTTTGCCTGCTCTTCTTTAGAGCAGATAAAATATGCTCAAGCCGAGGGCAATTTTATCACTTGAAATAACATCCCGCCAGAACAAATGGAGCAAGGAACTGCATCTTTAAATTCACTCACCAAATCTTTGAGTTCACCCAGGCCGAAACACATTGTCTGCGTTGAATTAGACGATGACGATCGTTTATCCTCGTAATCTTTCACACAATGGAGCTTGAGATCATCTGATAGTACGTCCATGATCTCAGGATCCATTGTGTGAAAGATTGGGAGGATAAATAATCTCTATCGTCTTATTCAACACAATCAATGTGGGTGAAGTCAAAGAATGGGCGGATGGATTTAAAGGTACTCATTAAATAAAATGATGCATCCACTACGTTAAAATATCTGAAGTAATGCAATCCTATCCACCCAGCGAAACAGTGGTTAACAGAACAACCTGAGGCATAGAGCGAAGAGCCCCAACGCATGTATTCGGAGAAGCCGGATCAACATCAAGAAAACTCCATTATATAAACTGTTGGGCTAGCCACAATTAGGTCATATGTTTGAGTGCTTATTGTCGATTTATCTGACAAAGATAGAGGCTTTCATTGTCTTTTAAATCGCTTTCACCTTCGATTTTGAGGAGATTTGGGGCCCTCACATTCTATCTAATAGAATGTGACTATTTAACCAACCAACAAAACAGAAAATAATTTTTTCCATTTTATATAAAAATCAAAACAATTTTCCCTACTTTATGTTAAACATAGTTTCAAGTACGGCTTGAAACGATAGTAATCAGGATGTGGGGCGGCACTATTTGGATATCTTCTCTTAAGATAGTACTACTTTGAATATTTTTACTTACCAGTCGTCACCTTTTTTTTTTTAACTTGGTTGTCCGGGACTCTTAGAGCACCCTTCTAATTTCATGGCCACATGTGCAATTAGTAAATGTCGGGTCAGCACGGGATATAAATCCTCAGTAGTCCTAAAAGGCGCTTCACGACCATAATAACTGTGTCATCTCTTGGTGAAAAGTTCCCATCTAGGGAGCCATTACTGTTATGCGAGAAGTTGGCCTTTCCACATAGTTTCAAAGACAAACTTAGTATTTTGGGAACATGTCTTGTGAAAACATCATCTAAGGCACCTGACTTGAAAGTCATGATCTAAAAGATGTTTGATACAAAATATTGGAAGAAAACTAGAATTTATCATATGATTCAATGCATTTAGATGAGATAATGCCCTTTGACTGCATCTAGTTATATGAAAGATTATATTTCATTCCAATCTTTTGCACCTAAGATCTATAAATCATGACTTCCAAATCAGGTGACTTAGATGGTGTTTTTACATGGCACGCACTGTCCCCAAAGTATGAAGTCCTTAAGAAATATTGTAGTACGGTAGACGAAGTCGGTCTACAAATTTGCATGGCAAAGAGTGATCTTTCATAAAGGGGCCTTCTTGGCAATGGGTGGTTCACTAATTTTTCGACTTGGTTCTAAGGATTCAACGCACTAGAAGAGAGAGAGAGAGAAAGAGAGAGAGACTTTATACAAGTTGGATTGTGATGTGTAAAGAAAACATGAGGTCAAGAAGGAATAATCTTTAGCCGACCGATTTCCAAAGGGCAACAGGAATCCTTGTATATTAAGGCCCACTTACATGCACATCTCCACATCCTCCCTCTTAGGAAACCTTATCCAAGTTTCTTAACTGTAGGATTTTTTTTTTCAAAGGACCCACCTCTCCTCACAGTCATCTAATCAAGTGACTTAGATGGTGAATCATAATCTAATAGAAAATATTGGGACCTAATATCAATTCTTTTTAACAAAAGGGCCTTGTCTCATATACTATTTTTGAAAAGAATCAAGTCTATTAAAGTTCACCAATCATATGATTCACAGTCATTTATAGACTTAACTCTTTGCCTGAGAGGCTGAGACATGTTCTAGTGATGGATTGCGATTTGAGTGCCATGCGGCACCCAAACACAAGTTCATAGGTCATAGGGGTATAGCTAGGCTCAAGCATAAGGATTGTTTACCAAAAATATAATAAAAAATGACCATTGCAGATCTAAAAACCCCTAAGAAAGGGTAAACCCCTAACATTTAAAAAAATAAAGTTTTTCCTCATAAAAGCCCCTAAGAAAGGGTAAACCCTTGACGGTTCTCTTCTCTTCCTTAGGGAGACCTTATGCTGGTTCAATCCCTTCTTTGAGCGCTACGTCATAATCAAAGGGCGAAGTGTCACTCGTTAACAACTATAGGGTTGTTTTGCTTACAGAAGCTATTGTGCTTTGTAGGCAAACCAGTTTGATGGGAATTTTTATTATAAAATGTTCATTTTGGATTAAATTCGGGAAAAGATTTGAGAAAATTTCAAATAAAAAATTGAGGGATTATAAAAATATTAAAACATATATTTTTTAAGTTACAAATAATATATATATTTTTAAATAACAAAATAGATATATATATAATATAATTCACTATTTGTATGCTTTACAAATAGACACAATCATAAAAATAAAAAAAAACATTACAAAGAAACAATAAAAAGTGTAATTAATCAGTAAATTCAACTTCACAGGTTGCACTATTCAGAAACATTCGATACTTCACCGAAATCCGAGAAATTTTGTTGAAAGTTTTGGCGGGCGAAGGGGTAGCTCAGTTGGTCAAGCCTTAGATTTGCTCCTCAATAGTCACCCGTTCGAGTCCCTTTAAGGCCACTGGAGTATTACCCAGTCGTTAGCTTCAGGGCCCGTAAGATTAGTCGAGGTACACGCAAGCTGGCCCGCACACCCACAAATATTTAAAAAAAAAGTGAAAAATTTCAAAGAAATTCAAAAAATGTCACTATGGCACTATTCATAACAAATAAATTAAATAATACAGTTTCATCCCAACCAATATTTTATACCATGATAGGGATAAAAAGTTTTTAAACATGTGTAGTGGGGGAGATGCATGCATTCATGGATCAAAATTTCAGCCGATATCGATACGTATCGGTATCGAACCTGAACGATATGGTATATTTAATGTACTGAATCGTTCAGTTGTATGGAAGATACCGAACGATACATTGAATGTATCATTCGGTATCGTCCGATACCGATATGTATCGGTTTTAAGCTCGAACGATACGGTACTGATACCCGATATTTTGATCCTTGCATGCATCTACTAGATTGATATGGTTGGGTTGGGTTGGTCTTAATTTAAATTAAATAGATATAAAATAATAGACATGTGAGATTTGAATTTTAACACCATTGACCGCCCATTTTCCAGATTATGCTATGACCGTTTCACTTGTAGGCCACATGGTTAAATTATATTGGGCAGCGTAAGTCATTAAAATGATAATTTATAACTTTATATTAAGAGCTACTTTGATCCCAAAGATACAACAATTAGGAATTGGATGCTTCCAATATGCGCTTATCTTTACTATTATAAAGCGTAAAGGGCGAAGTTGGATGAGACGATAAATTGGAAGTTTGTTCATGGAGAGCAACTACTTGCACTCGAAAAGTTGGCCCAATTCACTAAATTTTAAAAAAAGAGTTTTGTGACCTCTATTGTGTGGAAACACCATCTAAGCGATTTGATTTGAAGGCCATGATTAAGATAATGATTGCAAGAGATTAGCACAAAATAAAATATCTATCATGTGATTAAATATGGTAAAAGAATATTATATGATTTATCAGTTGACCACAATACATATGATAAGTATCTTGTTTTGCTCCAATCTTATACGCTAGAAATCTGCACTAAATATCATAAACTTCATCTCATGACGGCCTAGATTGCATATTTACATATCACATATCACTAAAATACCAAGTCGATCTTTTTTGGAATTTGGTGCAAGGGCCAACTTTCCTGGTGAGGCTAGTGTTAATGCCACACCACTTTATGTTAGAGCCACCTCACTTAAACAAAGGAAAATCCTAAAGTCGTGTAGTAGTAACACCAGCCTAAATAAAGAGAGCATTCCAGATTTGACAAGTCATATTTTTTGGCTAAAACATGCGCCAATAAGAAGTTGCCAAGTATATGTACACCACTTGACATGAGTGGAAAATGACAGGAGTTGGTCTCATCAAGTCGGCTATGGAGTTCTCTTTTCTTCCGATTAGTAAAAGTACATGTGCGTTGTACGTGGACACTGTAAAATAAAATATTTTAATCAAAGATTATTTAATTATGAGTTAAAATTGGTTGATCGTATAAAATCATAATCGTATATTATCAGTCAATCACTAAAAAATTAATAACAATTATTGTTAAATATTATATTGATTCTAGTATTTTGTAGAACTTATTCTTTTATAATATCTAAAATTTAAAATTTAATTAAAATTTATTTTACTCAATGGTATGCATGTCAGAATATTAATTTTGACTGATGAAGACAATACATATCCAATTAAATAATCAAAATTATTTGGTTTTAGTAGTTTCTTTTTTTTTTCTTTATTTATTTACTATGTTTATATGTTTATTTTTTACTATAGATACATGTTTTTATCATATCACGTTCGATTAATTCGATGATATACTAATTATATATGTTTAATAAATTTTTCTTAATTGTTAATTTCTACTTTAATTTTATAATAATTAATGTAACTAAATCAATAGGCTTCAAATTTTTATACCCTACTTCTTTATTAATTATTAATAAAAAGATGAATTGGAATGTCTATCCATACATAGGGGTGCAAGTTTTGACCTGAAACCTGAATCCTACCTGAAAATCAGCGAATCGAACTGGTCTAAACAGACCTGAAAACTGATACTGAATCTATTCTGGATCCATTCAATTTTTAGGGGCAAAAAGTGAGAATTGATTAGGTAGGATGAGAAAATCGAAAAAGTAGCTTACAATAATAAAAGGATGATTGCACCCCATTTAAATCCATGATTGCTTGTAATTAGGTGATGGAGATCGTTTTTCACCCCAATCTTTCGTAAAATAGATCTTGAGACCTCGATCTTACCCTTGGATGGCTAGCTTCTTATTCTGTGTGACACAGATCCGAAAAAGAGACCCTGCAATCACGTTTGAGCGTGATGTCACATGAAATAGAAAAAATATTTGTTTGATGGTACACCCATGGTCTCAAGATCCATTAGTGGAAGAATGGGGTGAAAAACGATCTTCATCTTCTAACTTCAAGTAGCCAATGGGTTTGAATTGGCTTTAGACGTAGGTGCGAACAGAGGTACCTATAAAAAAATACGGGGAGTGATTACTTACATCGAAAATTATGCCATTGCACCTAATTTAAAAGAAAATTTGATATTTATGAGACCTATGAGGGTACCTCTATATGTTTACTTAAAGCGCCTTTATCCGAAATCCCTTGAAACCCATTGACTTCTTGGAATCAGATGATACAGATCGTTTGTCCTCTAATATTCTAGAAAGCGGATCGTGGGACCATGAGCATTCCATCAAACGATCAAGTTTTGATTCCACGTGGCACAAATCCGTAAAAAATAGCCATAAAATCACATTGCACACATCACGCTCAAACATGATTTGAAGGTAATTTTTTAAGGGATATGTACTATATGAAATCAAGAACTGACTGTCGGCTAGTTAGATTATAGTCTCAGCATCCTTTGTGTAGAAATTAGGATGCGAAACAATCTTCAGTGTTTGATCCCAAGCAATCAATGGCTATCACAGTGTTTTAGACGTAAGCGCTTTCAATAAACCTGTGGGGGCGAATAGTGCTTCTCAGACTTGTGTCATCTGAAAACAAATTTAAGTCGTCTGATTTTATGGCGGCAATGTAAAGATATATGGGATCAAACATTTGCACAAAACATGATCTCTACCATAAGATTGAATACAGTCAAAGTCTATCATTTGATTCAATAGTTGACTATGTGAATTATATGATAGAGATCAAATTTTGTACCCATCCTTGGTAAAAAAAAAATAAATTAAATCCCACCATCATGCCCTTCAAATCATTTTGGATAGATTTTAAGAAAGTGAGAATTTTTTTATTCTATTAGACTTAGTAATTAATGTTTATCTAAATAAGGATAGATTGTGGAGTTTTTTTAAAAACTCATCATCTTATTCAATAGTTGACTTTAAAGTCACTTTTTGGGATCTGTATCACATCAAATCAATGTCAGGCTGTCTGATGGTAATTTTCATATAATTGTCACTATCGACACCAAATTTGATTTTAAGGTCACTTTTTTTGGATCTCTGTCACGTAAAATCAATGTATGACCATTTGATGGTGTGCCCATTATCTCAAGATCAAGTGTAAGAAAGGTTGGAAAGAAAAACATTCTCCATCATTTGATTCAAAATTGTCAATTGATTTTAACATGAGTATTGTCATAGATTCGGTGGTCGCATTTAAAGGTAAAATCACATTTGATAAAATCACATGTCATTCATCTCGTTTAAATTTGAAGTCATTTTATGCAAAGGAATCTTGTCTTTTATCTTTATTGATTTGCATTTACTTTTGGAATCTACACGGCCAAGGCGTTGGAGTTAGGATCACATTGAAAATTTGAAATATTATAGAGAGAAAATAAGAAAAATTATATATATTAAAAGGTAAGATGAATTGAGGGTGATAATTTTGAAGGGAGTCTTAAATTAACTCTAATTAGAAGTCCGACGGGGTATACTGAGTATGCATTAAAAGGAAATTTTAAGGATAAGTAATTAAATGAGGTTTCTTTATATTTATATAGGAGCAATTTGAGTTATGATGTGTGGACAGCCGATTTAGACTAGGATATGTGAAAACAAAACTTGACACAATATGTTTGCTTTTATATAATAGTAAGGATAAGGCAATGGAGTTCTTGATCTTGTGACCCATTGATTAACCACTTTTGACTTTTCAATGGAAGTGTCTAATCACTAATCACTGCCCATATATAGGGCTGTCAATAGGGTAGGTCGGGCAAAATATTTGCTGCCCAACGGAAAAAGTGCATCCGTCCAATCCAACCCCATGGTGCTGCCCGAACTCGACCGGTTACCGTGTCAACCCGAAAACTCAATCAAAAGTATTATGTGAAATCTCCGGTGACCTTATTAAAAACTCCCAATTTTCTTTATTATTTATGGGGTCGACTCGACCTGTTGACAACCCTACCAAACAGATTACATTTTTTATTTTTATTTTTTTGGACTTAGTTAGGTGCCTTACAATATAGCAGGGAGATTTGGCATATTTGTCGGATTTGAAAGCGTTTGTTTGCATCTCAAATGAAAAAAAAAAAACAAAACAAAAAAAAACACACGGAAAGAGGAGTTTGTTTGAGGTCTAAATCCAATTTGGCAACTTGGGAAGTATTATGATGTACAACTTGTGAGGGGTTCTTCGTATCTTGAAATCACATGGTTGGCCGCTGGCAAATCACATGAATACCTTTGTTTTTTTAAAATATTAATAATAAAAATTATAAGTATAAATAAATAAAGGGTGGCATTATTTGCACCCATATTTCCTGTGAAGAATGACATGTATTTTCACCATAAAAAAAATTATTGCCTGCCTTGAATATGACGATGAAGGTCTTCTATAATCCCAATATTCCAATAAATAGATATTGAGATCATTGAGCACCTATCATATGATCAAATCTTGATTTCACGTGACACTTGAGAACCCTTTCTCATGATAGACCTATGATTACGGTCACTTTTTGGGAATATGTGTCACATGGAATCAATATGTTAATGTCTGATAGGTTCATCGGGATCTCAAGATCTATTGTGTGAAAGATTTGGACGAAAAACAATCTCCATCATTTGACTGCTATAAAATCATGGGAGTCATTACTTGCACTAAAAAAGGTAGCCCTTAAAGCACGAAATTTAAAAGAAAGACTTGTAAATTAGGCGACCTCTTGGTATGTAAAACGCTTGATTTGAAAGTAATGATTTAAAGATATTAAGTAAAAATGATTAACACAAAATGTAACCTTAATCATGTGATTAAATAAAGTCAAAGGCTATTATCTAATTCAACAATTGATTACAATAAATCATATAATAAATATTGCATTTTGCCCAAATCTTATGCACCGGAGACTTATAGATCACGAACTTCAAATCAGACGGCTTAGATTGCGTTTTCACATGCCCCATGTCCCTAAAATATTAATTCTTTCTTTAACTCCCTTTTCGTTGATGGTTAATGTTAATTTTTTTTTTTAATAAATATTAAGGTATCATTCTTGTGCAAAATTTACGAGACATATCTAAACTTGTGTGCGGGTGTCACATGACACCTAAATGATGTTGACCCAAACAAAGGTGACTGTCCAAATTTAAAATAATATATATACATATATAACCATTTTAGAAGATTATTTTAAAGGTGTACCTTGGTGGGAGCGAAAGAAGGTGTGCATGATGCATGGGTCCACGATTATTAGGGTCTTTAGGAATGTTACTTCACAGGCCAAGCCAAGTTAGGAATGTCATACCACATAGATAGCTCAAAGGTAGGGCTGGCCTGTGCAAACTTGCATGTAAAAAGGATCTGATTTTGACACAACACACTGGACGGAGACCGGCACACAGAAGGAGAGCAGGCATGGGGTTTAAAACCCATGACTTATTACTTCCACAAGAGAAGAGTATATCAGCTGTTGAGCTATTGCTCAACTGGTTCTATATTATTGAATGGGGATTAAGGTTGCTTTGTTGTCCATGCATCAGCTGGTGTAAGCTTTTATCATTATTATAATTATTAGGGTACGGCTATTCTCACTCGACTAATAGTAAGTACCACACAGTTTTTTCACGGATGAAAATCATTGACTGATTTAAATTAGATGATAGAGATTGTTTTTTGTTCAATCTTCCTCATGATAGATCTTCAAATCATGGCGCACCTATCAGATAGATAGATGTTGATTCCACATGGCACACATCCCTAAAAGTGAAGGTCAACTCTTTTGCTCTTTACTTTTAGGGATTTATGCTATGTGGAATCAACATCTGACCGGTTGATAAGCCCACCATGATCTTAAGATCTATCGTAAGGAAGATTGGAAAAAAAATACAATCTCCCTCATCTGAGAGAATAGCCGTATCCTCATTTGAGAGAATAGCCGTATCCTTATTATTATTATTATTATTTTGAAAGAAGAGGAAGGAGATGATTGTGTTGCAATTCATGTTTTTTTGCACGTTTTGGACATATGCATCACTAACAGTAACAAACATGCAATATAAATAATTCTCGCTTGATGACAAGATATTTATTTCATAAAGCAGGAGATCGACTTGAGTTCAAATCTCACTCTTGGGCCCATTTTCCCTACTCATCAGCATTGACGAGCAGGTTCTAATCTCGTGGCCACTAATTCCAATCTAGTTACGACTTTCCATTCAAATATATCAGCATTCCCATTGGAATTGGGAAACAAAAAGTTATTGATTAGGATCTGGTTATCGCTAGAGTTAATAACAGGCTCAATGGTTAGAAAAGCAAAATACTTTTCAAAGGAAGGAGATTAACCTTACTACATAGTTCTTCATGTCATTCCTACCTATTTTCTTTAGATCTACAAGTGTCCCACTAAAGTAGCTCAAGAAATAGAGAGATTAGAATAAAACTTTTTATGAGATGATCTTGGCGACACCTGAAAAACTCACCTTATAAGCTGGAACACTATCACTAAACCCAAGTGGGCTAGCGGTTTAGGAATTAAACCAAGCTTTACTCATGAAATGGTGGTGGCGGCTCGGTGATTCGTATGAATATTGGTGGAAAGACATTGTCATAAATAAGCATGAGGTATGTGAGAAAGGGTGGGAACTCAGCAACACCAAATATTCAATCTCTTCCCCATGGTAGAAAGGCATCCTTTCTATAAGAGATGCTTACTTAAACCAAGATTGCAGCCTAAATCTCAAGTTCCCCTTTCTTTTTACTATTTCGACAAATTCTAAGGCTAAAGTGGTGGACAACTTTGACAATAATGACATAAATTTAAATCAATGGGTTGTCAGATTCAAACGTAGGCTTTCTCGAAAATTTTGGATAGTATGTGCCTTAAGCCAGATCAGGTCAATACCAGAGTTTGGGTTAGCAACAAAAAACATACATTCTCAATGAAAGATGTTTTCAAATCTCTGCAAATCAACTTGGCTAAGACTTAATGGGCTTTCATTTGGAAATTCAAAATTCCTTCCAAAATAACCTTCTTTCTATGGATTCTAGCTCCTTCGGAACAAGATCTCTACCATTGCTAATCTTAACAAAAGAGGAATGGACATCAATCAAAACTATTCTTTTGCAATGCTTACGAGGAAGCTTCTGATCATCTTTTTCTTCAATGTGAAAAAAGTTGGTCCATTTGGGGTAGATGTTTCCTTTGGGATTTTTGTGTATCCTTAGTTACAAAATTGGGGTTCGATAATAATCCGGTAAGGTTAAAATCCGGAAAAATCCGGCAAATTTTGGGAAGTTTGGGAACAAATCGGGAAAAAAAAAAAATTCATATACATATATATATATATATAAAATATGATTTTATGATTTAGATATATATTAAAAAAATTTTAAGATATTTTTTTAAGTAAAATAATAGAATACTTAAAAATTAATTGAACAATAACCAAACCTACTAAATCAACCACAAAATTTAGAGCAAGTTGGGGAAAATACTCCAATAATCAGGGGGAAAAATACTCCAATAATCAGAGAAAGTTAGGGAAAATTCCAGTAAGTTGGGAAGAAAAATTGAAGAAAAAATCTGAGGAAAAAAATAAAAATTTTAGAAGAAGATGCAATAAAACTTACAAGAAGATACAATCAGAGAAAAATCATAGCAAGTTGGGAAAAATCAGAGAAGATGCCCAAAGAAGATGTCGGCGTCTCCACTCTCCACAGCCATAGGTCCAATCATCCAAAGACTCCAAACTCCAGGTTTAATCCCAAGAAGATGCAATAAAATTAATCGTTGTCGGAGATCAGCGATGTAATGGCCTGACACTCTGAAAGCGATGAAAGGTTTTTGGGTTTTGAAGGGTTTGGGTTTGAGACTTGAGAGAGGAGAGCCAGAGAGATACTGAGATAGAGCAGGGTAACCGATAACTTTTAGCTTTTTTTACTTTCAGCTTTTTTTAGTTTTAGCTTTTTTAACTGTTAGCTTTTTTTAGTTTTTGAACTTTTAGTTACTTTATATACAATAGTAGTGTGCAAAGATATCAACTTTGGCGAAGTTCGCGAATTATTTGCGTAGTTTGTAAATTTCGACGACATTCGCAATTTTTAAAAAATTCGTGAATTATTTGTGTTTTGTTCGTTTCCTACAAAAAATGCGAATTATTCACGAATAATTCAATAGTACAACAATTTTTGTAACTATTTGTGTATCAATAAGAACGGTCAAGATGCTTTCTATAGTTGGAGAATGATAGATTCAAAGGTTTTAAGAACAGGATATGGCGCCACACTCCCATTTCAATTATCTAAAATATTTGATTAATGATAAATAGTATTCAATGCAATGGAGTTTCATTCAACAAAGGCAACGTGCTACGAGATGGTGTTGGCAATATGTCATTATATAGCATCAGAAACTTTGAAGTTAGATTAATTACTTTCAATTTTCAATAAAATGTAGTGGAGATTTCCTAATTTATTAAGGAGTCTCCTCTTCTTTCTTTATTTCCCGTTGGAGGTTTTTTCCCAGATATCCCAGTTTCCTTCTTACGTAGGTTTTCTCCCATTTGTTACGGCTTCCCACGTTTTACCCTTGTATCTACTCTGATTTTCTCCGGAAAGTCTGATTTTTCAGGTAGCTTGCAAGTGTTTTTATATAATACAAAACTATTTTCAAAAAAAAAATTACAGTATTTCCTGTGCCTCAGGGCAAGGGCGCCAAGAGGTAAGATAGGGTCTAGTCAGGTTGGCCAAAAAATTCGGCTATCCAATGGGTCAAGGGTATATTATAGACCCGACCTGACCCGACAGGTCAAGGTCATATCCCCAACTTGACCCCAGAACTTGGGTTAAGGTCAAATCAGATGCATCATGCCTAACCTGATTTAAACAGGGTAAATTTCCTTGAAAAAAGAAAAAAAGATTTTAACAGGTTAAAGGTAGCTTGGTACCGAGTACCAAGTATGTTACATGGTTATATGTTGCAAGGTTTCACATTAGTTTGCTGTCATGTGGCACTCGATCATATAATCGGGTGCCATATAAAAAAGTGGATAGATGATTATAACACTATTGCAAATAAAATTTAAAATAAGTTATATAAATTAAAGCGTGAAGGCAAAAGATTCAATTGCAAGGAAAATGAATGGTCAAAATACATTTGGTTTCATCATTCATTTTCTATAGAGTTGACACCATTAATCATATAGATTTATACATTTTATTACAATTATATTTTTAACAATACTTATATTTACTCAGCTAATCAATTATGTGGCACTCAATCATGTGATTAAATGTCGGTAGATGCACATGAGACCAGAGTCCCGGTGCTCCCATCAGGGAGCTAAACCTTGCACACATACATATGCACTGTTGCACGTGGTCCGGAGAAATATTTTTTTATTTTTGAAATGGGTACTATTATTCACACTCCACCATGCTGCTTTCTCACCCTTGAAAAAATAAAAATAAAACAAAAACAAAGGGGAAATTTGCACTTTCGGCCTTATACGTTTGCGTATTTGCAGAAACGGCCCTATAGTTTCAATCCTTGCATTAATGGCCAGCTCCAAGCCTAGCCGGCTCCGCCTGTTCCACGTCAGTAAGGGCCTATTTAATACAATATTTGAAAATTTGCACCGCCGTTTAAAATTTAAAATATAGTATAAAAGTAACTTTTCACTTTCATTTGTTACTTTTACATTCAAGTTTAACTTTTCTGAAAAAATCAAGAGAGCGGCGACTTAGCGGAAAAAGGTCACAAAGGTCACATTAAATTTCTAGGTAATTAATTTTTTTACACTTAATCACAATTAGTCATCCCCAATGTTTCCCACCTAATTCGCTGACTTACCGATAACTTACCGATAATTTAAGTTATCGATCGATAACTTAAGTTATCGGGCGATAACTTAAGTTATCGATCGATAACTTAAATTATCGATCGATAACTTAAATTATCGCCCGATAACGTAAGTTGTCGATCGATAACTTAAGTTATCGCCCTATAATTTAAGTTATTGGGCGACAACTTAAGTTATCGGTAGTTTTTTTAAAATCACTTCTTTCATTAATTAATTGGGATTTATTTATATTGCAGTTCCTACTAATTAATTGAAAATGTCCATGACTCTAAAGCCCGTCGGGAAATGTTCTGGAGTTGGTGTTAAGAAATTTTACATGCACTGTAACGAAGAGAGAAAGAAGATACTAGATGATTCAGTATTCGGTCATCTATTTAGGATTAATGAGAAATTAGGATTCGTTGGAGACTTGGTTGACGCTATTTTAAGTTTTTGGGTTAAAGATAATGTTTTCAAGGTCAAGAACACCAATGTACTCCTGCAAGAGATCGATATAGTCTTGATTTTAGGCCTCAACATGTTGGCGGAACCTGAGTCTGAGAAGGTGGCCGTGCCAGAGGAAACAACTATTCGATACAAATTCTTTCGGGGGAAACCGGCGAAAAGATCTCGTATTGAAGAAATTATTGACAGTGCTGATTTATCCAACGATGATTTTTTGAAACTATCATTATTATTTTTAGTATGTTCTTTTTTACTTCTAGACACATACCAGGAAGTAGATACACGGTACTTAGAATTAATAGATAACATTAAAGAGTTCAACAAGTTACCGTGGGGCCTGATAGTTTACAATAATTTATTAGATAGCATATCAAAAGAGAACGGCAGGAGGGAAATGGCGAAAAGGTCAGAAAATGGGCAATACAACATCTACGGATGCACTATCGTCTTATAGATTTGGGCGTTTGAGCACTTTCCTGCAGTCGCCACCGCTCCTATTGGGCTTAAAGAAACATTTCCGAGGCTAATGAAATGGGAAGGCCCGAAATTTAGCCGTAATCCTAATTTATATTGAGAAAAATTTCTTAAGTCTAAAGTTATTTTAAAGCTTGAAGCTGAAAAGCACGAATTACAGTATAAATTGGTTCGATACTTTTTGATGAGAAGAGATATGGAAAGAGAGATGGAAAAGAAGAAGGAAGAGACCGAGGAAAGAGAAGAGCCCTACTCCCAAGAAGAAAATATATATGAATATGATGATATCCCAAGTCATGCGACACGTCCAGAAGAAAGAGCCGAAGAGCCGATTAGCCGAGATGACGACTATGACGACAATGAGGATGACGATGATTACAGGGACGAAAATGATGATTTTGAGGTCGTTGTACGTCAAAATATTGAACTAAAGGGTAAACCGGATATAAGGCCCCGGCCAACAAGAGAGCAGCCGGTTAGGCAACAGCACCTAACCAAAGAAGTAACGGAGCTTAGAAAAGAATGTAAGACGCTCCGAATGGCTGTAAAAGAGATGAAAAAGGAATTCCGGCGTGCATTTACGCTGCTTAAAGGGCAAGCACTCACCATTGAACAACTCGGGAGAGATAAGAAGGTCCTACAAGAAGAAAATGAAGCAATACGAAAGGATCTTGATGCGGTCATCTCTCATTTGAGAAAGGTACCAAACCAAGCCTTTACAAATTAAAAAATAAAATAAAATTAATTCCTTACAAATTAATGTAAAATTAGTTTGTCGTCCGACGATGTAACTTATCGTCCGATGATATAAATTATCGGATCGATAATTTACATTATCGGACGATAATATAAATTATCGATCGATAATTTACATTATCGGTCGATAATTTACATTATCGGTCGTGCGATAATGAATTTGTTAATTTTTTATTTTTTGTAATATAACGAAAGTTCATTAAAGATGTATTTTTTTTTGCAATTATGCAGGATAATATTCTAACCTCTGTGCTATTTGACACGTTCGTTCCTTCCGCCACTTATCCTCAATCCACTGTCCCTCAACCCACTGCTCCTCAATAAAGCCATCAGGCCACTGCCCCAAAACCCACTGCTCCTCAACCTAGCCATCAATCCACTGCCCCAAAATCCACTGCTCCTCAACCAAGACAACAATCCACTGCCCCAAAACCCACCGCTCCTCAACCTACCCATAGATCTAAACCTACTGCCTCAAAACCAACTGCTCCTCAGCCTCCTACTAAACAACCATTGGTGGATGTGGGTGATGATGGTGCTCCTCTTCTGTGACCTTCTCTGAGTCTGGCAACCGCATCATTAAAATCAATTATAGTGAAATTATCAACTGGAAAAAATGAAGCCGAAGGATATGACTTGCGTGCTCGTAAGAAGAGAAAGTCTCCGACTAATAAAGCAATGATTAAAAAACAAAGATTGGTTGTGGAGGAGGAGGAGGAGGATGAGCCAAAAACACTGGAGCAAAAATATATGCTTAGTTTTTGGAATCGACCGGAGAGCGAGGACAATGTGATCATCAATACTATCATGGGTGTTGACATCACAGTTGCTCTTTTGAAGGTTCTCAAAGGACGCTCGTGGCTTAACAATGAAGTCATCGACGCGTACTCGAGAGTCCTTGAAGTTATAAACGATTCAATGTTTACGGCCAATGCCGAAAAAAGTTGGTTCACTTCTGCGTCTGCCCTGGTAAGGTTTCAACTATTTAATGAAAGCTCGTTTGTTTCTTTTATTTATCTTTTCAATCACGACTCTTAATTAACTTCTTCTAATTTATTTACTTACTACATTATCCTATTTCAGACCTTGTTTATGGCAGACGAGAAAAAATTTGAAAAATTTATCGACAACGAAGGTATAAAATGCTTGACTTGATGGCGAGCCTATTGTGACGAATGGCAGGTTCGTTACAATTCAAAGCCGCAGGAACCACTACTGACAAATAATAATCGCGGAATTCATACGGTCGACTGTGGAACGGTACGTTTTTTAATACTAAACTTCGCTTTATTTAACGTTAACGGCTTTTAAATAAAATTTATTATTTAAAATTTTGGTTTCGTTTATGTGCAGATTTATCTTCCGATGCATAGCCAAAAATATAGCCACTGGGCGTTGGCTATAATTTCATTAGTTGATCAAGAAATTAAGTTAATAGATCCAGCAGACCGAGAGTGCTCAAGAAGGTTTGAAGCGCATAAAGGATGTCTATTGAATCATCTTCCGCGCCTTCTTTACACTGTCGGTTTGAAGTCAGCTTTCGATCAACAGTGGAAGGTATCGGCGTTCAACAGTGTTGTTCTCCCGATCCAAAAAGACGGTTGGGATTGCGGTGTATACGTTTTGAAGTATATAGAATACTTCTCCCAACATCGGCCTATTGATTTCGAAGAAAAACATATGCAACAATTTAGAGCCAAAATCGGACATCTAATGTGCACGTTTGGGAAGAAGAGTTAAATATGTTTGTAAAATTTTTTAGACTTTTGTAGAGATGTTTTTTGATGAAATTGTAAATAATTAATTAATTTTTATCGACTTGTATAATTTTCATTTTCGTTGTTATCAATTTGTCGTAATTGTCTAACAATTACTCATAAACAATTCTTTATTTCTTTATCTGCTGATGTTTAGATTTCAGTTGAGCCCTATAGAAGATATAGTTTCACTTTTCCAATCGGTCGATGACTTAAAATATCGTCATATATCTTAAGTCATCGGCCAATGATTTAAAATACCGGCCGATGACTTAAGTCATCGGCCGATGATTTAAAATATCGTCCGATGATTTAAAATATCAGACGATATTTTAAGTCATAATCCGATGATTTAAAATATCGGCCGATATTTTAAATCAATAGACGATAACTTAAGTTATCGGACTAGGATTTAAGTTATCGGTCGATATTTTAAATCATCGGCCGATATTTTAAGTCATCGAACGATATTTTAAATCATCGGCGGATGACTTAAGTCATCTACCGATTGGAATTGTGAAGCTAGATATCTTTGGTAGGGCTCTATGCCAATCATTCTATGCCAATCACTAGTAGATTGAGTGAATGATTTATTAAGCACAGCTATATATCTCAATCACAATTCCAAAACGAAATTATTAGTGTAAAAAAAATATTAATCAATTGGCAGATGTTGATCGCTCTTTTATTGAGGTCTAGTCTGTTGATGTTGAAAGAAAGAAAAAGAGAAAAAAAAAATACTATTTGATCATGAGATCATTTTGAAGCTCGATCGCCACTAGGTCTAATCTAATCTTAATATGTTATCAATCTCAAACTTTGAATTAATATAAGTTAATTTCAAATATTAACAAATTTACACGAGTGATGGTTATGACCGTACTTGTTACAATTTTTACATCGTAGTGGTCGAACTTCGCCTTTAGATCTTATTCTCCTTTTCTTCGGACGGCCGGCTTGACGTATTTTGTGGGGAGGCAAAACTTGAAGGTCGTCTATTTGCGAAGTCCATTGGTGTTTGTCAACGGTCGGGACAAAGTGTTCTTTATAAGTTTCCCTAAATAAGTTACTGGTAAACCAGTATTCACAGAATTGGGGGATCTCTTTTTCTCTGTTTCGGCGCGATAATGCGGCGATCGCATGTGAACATGGTAATTCAAGAATAGCCCAACGTCTACATGTACATGTTCGTGATTCTAGATCGACACTGTGAGTGTAATCACCACGTTTAACTTGAAATATATCACGACCATATGGTATGACGTTTTTTCGATGGGCCCATCCTGAATTTTTTGTTATGTGTTTTTCTGCCGTCGGTGTTAACACATGTGTCATTTTATTTCCTTCCTCCTGACAACGAAAATAAAATTCGGCTACTTTTGTGCGAATAGCTTCTAGTATGCTCACAATCGGTTCCTCTCTGGCTATTTTCAACACACTATTTATGCTTTCAGCTATATTAGTTGTCAACATATCATAACGCCTCCCTTGGAAATAAGCGCGTGCCCAGAAATGATCACCAATTTCTTTAATTCATTTTGTACATTCCGGGGGGGGCGTCGTCTTCTATTTTTCGCATAATTCTTTTAAATTTTACTTCTGAAAATGCACGGGCAGCAACCCAGAAAAGCGGTCTAGAGATTGTATCCTTATATTTATCAAACAGATTTAGGGCCAGGTGTCGCATACAGTAGCTGTAAAAGGCGTTAGGAAAAACTTTTTCCACTGCTTCCATCAAACCTTTCTGTCTGTCTGATATCAAAACAAACTGTTCTTCAAATTCACCGATTACACGTCTCCCTAATAGATCAAGAAACCATGTCCAATGGTCTTCATTTTCTTTCGGTACAACGCCGAACGCTATAGGAAATAAATGTCTATTCCCGTCTATCCCCATAGCTATTAACAACACTCCCTTGTATCGTCCACACAAATGCGTTCCATCTATCACAATTATTCTTCGTAAAATATTACGAAAGCTTCGAATGCAAGGTCCAAATGCCACGAAGAATCTCTGAAATGCATTATCAGGCTCGAGACACAATTTGGTCTGTACGTCTGGATCGACCCGCTGTAATTCGGCAACATATGACGGTAACATCTTAAATTGCTCATTCCAGCTACCTCGGATATCATTCAACGCCATTTCTTTTCCTCTCCATGCTTTCCAAGAATATACATCTTTGTTATCTGGTATTTTTTTCAATATAAAAAATTATTGAAGCAGGAGTCTCGTCAAAGCCCTTTAATAGCTTATCTCTCATAAATGAAGCTATCCACGATGTCGTACATTGGCGATGTCCACTTCCAAAGGCTGGTATTCCGCACATGTGTTCCGGGTGGAAAGTTTTCACAACAAACGTGTCTACACCTACTAATTTCGATGCATGTATTCGCCAAGCACATCCCACTTCAACACACCTCGCCGTAACTCGAAGAGGACTGATTTTTATTGGTTTAATCTGAAAATTATTTGTCATTACAAATTCTTTAAGAACTTTTTGAAATGATTTCTTATTTATAAACGCCTGACCAATGGTAATTATTCGCCCTTCATACAGTTCCTCATCGTCTGAATCCATATACTTTCCTTCCGAGTCATTAAGCTGATAGTCTTCATCCACCAGAGGTTGATCAATTCCCCTATTAGTATCAACACGCGAAGTGGGAGACGGCGGAGCTTCATTATTTTCAGGATCACTATCACCGTCATCGACTGGATGATTATTACGTGATTGGGATTGAGCCCGTCGATGTACGCTTGGTTGATGTGCAGTTGTTTGGATTGATGTTGGTCGATGTGGGAATGTTTGATGTATGAGAGGTCAGTTGTCTTTGTTGAAGGCTCGATTATCGCTATTCAAGCTATTTGTTCGGAAGGCTATTGATATGGACTAAGGCCGACTAAAAATGTTTCCCACTGATTTACCGAATCGAAGTTGAACTGAGATGTATCATGCATCGGATTCATTTGATGACAATATCTTTGATCTTCATCGCCTTCACTCATTGGAATGTCTGAAGAGGGTTGCTCCAGAAGCTTACTGTAAGGGCGAAATCCTATATTTCTATCATCGTCGACTATCATCGGTGCAACAATGTTCTCCTCTTCATACCGTATTTCTTGATTTTCAATCAAATGTTCTGTTCCCACACCATGATCATCTTCGTTTGTTTCCTTGAACGGTTGAAATGTTTCTAAAGACGGTAAAATTTCTGCTACAGTAGTGACTAATGATTTTTCGATATAAATATTTATCACACCATCACCGATACGATATGCTCTAAATAAGTTTGTAAGATCATCAGAGTCAAACAATTCGGCAAATACAAGCTCATTCCCTATGCGTAATGAAACAGTAAGTGTAATAGAATGTTCTTCCGGTCGTGTCCGACTGACTTTGTACATTTTCTCTATAAACTCATCAAATGATATATTCTCCGTGACAGTGACAATCCTCCGATGTCCTCCGTTGTAAGTATTATCTCCCACGCGTACGAAATCAAAATAACAAAGAAGGGGAACATCCATTTCAACCTACAATATTTACAAAATTAAAATTGGTTGTTTATAAACAGTTATACTTGACTTAGCGTTACAATTATTTAAAAATATTAAAAAATAAAAAGAATGAAAACTTTAGCGTTTTTGTCAACCATAAACCAAAACCTAAAAAAAAAAACATATCTTAAGTTATCGATCGATATCTTACATTATCGGCCGATAACTTAAGTTATCGGCTGATAATGTAAGATATTGATCGATAACTTAAGTTCGATAACTTAAATTATCGGACGATAACTTAAGTTATCGATCGATATCTTACATATCTTGGACTACCTACAATGTATTGAAAATTTGGGAAATCATTAACTTAAAAAGATATTGTACTCGATATCTTACCTAGCCTGTTGTATTCTCTATGTTATATGAACTGTAGTGGAATCTCGAAATCGCTTTCCAAGAGAGAAAGAAGGTGTTAAAAAATGATAGAGAAATTCTAGATTCAATGCTTGTATAGAGAAGCATATATATATATATCTGACGTGCAGCCGGCTAGGCTTGGAGCTGGCCATTTATGCAAGGATTGAAACTATAGGGCCGTTTCTGCAAATACGCAAACGTATAGGGCCGAAAGTGCAAATTTCCCAAAACAAAGTGTGGGTGTGAGTTTTAAAACAGTCCTTTTTTAGTGAAAATTTCAACACTGCAGTGAGACAACAATCTAATGGAGTGTGAATAATGATGCCCTCTTGCAATTTATGGCACGTGAAAGACCGCCAAACAACGACACGAAACGTGATCTATTATTTGATTGAATATAAGCCATCATATGATTCAATAGTTGACTCTGACAAATCAAATGATATAAATCATGTTTCATAGTAATTCTCGGTCTCAAAGATCTTTACATTATGATCTTCAAATCAGATGGCTTACATAACGTTCCAAGTGACACAGATCCCAAAAATAAGTTATTCTTTTTAACCATGTGTTACAACACAAATCTCGTGGGCAAGTTTTAGCTTCCTAATTTTCTTAAGTTTTGAATGTACATAATTTGCAGGATAGTTGTAAACGTGCCCACGCGTTCTCTGCAGGGTAGTTGTAAACGTGCCCACGCGTTCTCTGGAAGTGCCTACCCATGCATTCTCTAGAAGCGCTTACGTCGGAGACCACTTAAAACCCATTGATTGGGCCAAAGTAGATGATGGAGATCGTGTTTTACCCCATTTTCAACACAATGGAACTTGAGATCATATCTCACCTATTAGACGGCCAGTTTTGTTATTCCACATGTCACAGATCTCCAAAATATTGCCTTGAAATCATATTTGAGCTTGACATGTGTCATAGGATTCAAGATCCATTTTTTGGGATCTGTCGCATGTGGAATCAAAACTTGACCGTCTGATAGGTGTAACATGATCTCAAGATCCTTTGTGCGGAAGGTCAGGGTGAAACATGATCTCTTTCATCAGATCCAAAGCAATCAACAATTTTTATGGGGTCTCCAACGTAGGCGATTTTAGAGAATGCGTGGGCACAAACAGAACTACCCTAATTTGCATCTGGGCCATGCGAATCATATCAAGAAGTTCACCAAATTTTTATAGGTATCGGTCTATCGGACCTTAAAGTATCGTATCAGGTGATATTTTATTACTAGTTGCAATACTCGAAGCCATATTAGGCACGTAGTGGTCAAAAGTTCAAAGTAGGGCCCACAGATACCACCAGACAAAGTAACCGGTCAAGGAACCGCGGGACCAGAACGCGATAGCTACAGCTGAATGAAGCCATATGTACCTTGAAAGCTAAGTTTGTTTGTTACCGGTGGCTTGTCTTAATCTTCACCTGTTACTGCCAGCAACTACGAATAAACAAACCCTTCCTTTATTTGCACCCGTGCTAAACTGTTCACTCCTTTGAGTCAGACGACGCAAAATGTTTGTCGTCCACACTCTAGAATTTGAGATCATGGGGCACCATCAAATATTTTCTGTCCATCATTTGATAGTCCGAAGATTTATTGCATAGTATCAAATATCAACTGATACCGATACATATTGATTTTCTGACCAACTTATACGTATCAGCTATGAGTAGCCCCTTCGATCTATAAACAACAAGAAGAAGACAAGCAGAACCAAGGCTCGAAGAAGGAAGAGGAGGAAGAGAGGGCATGAATTCCTCCTTAAATATTTTGGCTCATGCAACCCGAGTTGAGAAGAAAGCATCTATAGTTCCACATAAAGGTAGCCATAAACAAATAGTCAAAATTTCAAGAATGATTTATTTATTTTCTTCATAGTTTTTAAAACCGGACCGTATTGACGGTTTGATCGGTTTAACCAGGAACTGGCGGAGGATGCAGTCCGGTTTGGTGTTGATGCTGGTTGTCCCTGTGAACCACAATAAATCGGTGAACTGTTCGGTTTAACCAATGAACCGTTTGAACCGGACCGGGCTGTCGAACCGGATGTTCTTAGTATCAGTACAGACTGTAGTACAATGTTTAGCGCCAAAAAATTCGGGTAAAAAATCTACAGATTACCCATAATGAAATGTGAGAGATTTGAGGCCTAAAAAATTGATAAACAATCTGATAAAGATTACCAAACCAGTCTCTTTTACGATTTGAATTCGGATTCGATTTAAAAAAATTAATTTTAATTAATCAATTTTATTAATGACATCACGGTTCAACCACGGTCTGACCGCGGTTGAACCAATTTGAACCAAACCAGTCCCTTTTAAGGTTCGAGCTCCAATTCGGTTTTAAAAACATTGATTTTGTTTTGGAAGAGTTTGTATTTGGTACTTAACCCGTTCACTGCGGGTATTGCTCAGCCCAATTGCCTTTTGCTATAATAGTCAAGCCTCAGATGATACACGATTATTCTTGAACATATAAATCAGTGCAAGTCCGATTTGACCTTCCATAGATTTGACGCTCAGAAATACTGTACATCCCCAAGGTTAGGTCAGGTTAGGGAACTAATGCCTAACATTTTTCTTTATAAACGCCATTCATGCTTAGAGGTCCCACCGGTTAATATTGTCAATCATAATGCTCCTTAACCAATGCAAATAGTTTTTTAATTTATTTATTTTCACATGAAATATTAGCGTTTGTAGTCCAACGGTTACAATAATTGCCTTGCAAGCAAGGATCAAAATTTCGTCTGAAATTTCGGTTTCAGTCTCCACCAAAACCAAAATGATAACTGAAATTTTCAGACATTTCCGGCACTAGGGGGAAAATTTTGGTTTCAGTCCCCACCGAAACCAAAAACGAAATCCAGAAGTTCCAAGCAATAGACCCAGGTTTGACTCCCGGCAAATACATTCTAAGCCTTGCTCGGCTGGAATCATCCTTTACCTTATCTGATCGGATGGCGATTTGATTAAGTCATTTAAGGGCTAGTTTGAATAAAAAAAATCTAATTAGATTAAATAAATGTTGCCCCAGAGTTAAATAAAAAAGTAGGGCTATCTTTTACTATTTATATAGTTAACAAAGTTGACACAAATCACAACCACCATTGTTTTAAGTAGGACTAAAAATACAGTGATCATGATTTATTTAATTAGATATTTTCACTTACTGTAACATTTATCTAATCTAATTAGATTTTTTTATCCATACTGGCCCAAATAAAACAACGGGCAATGGTAAGATCCTGCCAAGTAGAATCGGATTTCAAGTCTTACCCCATCCGCTGCTTTTGGAAATAAGACTGGAAATCCAATTAGATTTTTTTATCCATAAGACTGGAAATCCAATTCTGCATGATAGGACCTGACCATTCCCCTAAAACAACATATCCTCTCCTCGATCACACATTCCATCAAATCTCACTTGGCCAACTGTTTAATATAGTAATTGATCCAATGTTTGATTGGATGCTCAATGACATAGGCCATTTTGTTAATCAAATATGGGTAATAATCATGTCCAATTAGGTGAACTAGATTTTGTGTTCAACCAATTTTAAAAATCATTGGATAGAGGAGAATTTTAACTGGATTTTAACTGGATGTCCTATAACCATCCAAGTCAAAATTCTTCTCCATTCAACGCTTGCAAATCTGATTGAGCACAAAAATTGAGTTCAATCAGTTGGACCTGACCATTTCCCATCAACTTGATTGAACACGAAATCAAATGCTAGCTCGGGGTGGTTTTTTGGGCGCTTTGCCTCATCCCCTCCTGCTCTCCCTTTTTTAATGAATCCTTGTTATATATATATATATATATATATATATATATATATATATATATATATTCTAAAAGAGATAATGGGTGAAAAATCCTTGTAGATTTAGCTAATTTTAGTTTGATTAAAGAAATCGGTATCATCACATGAGAATTTTTAAAGGTTATTTAAAGAAATTATATTTAGGATGTCAATAGTCTTATCAATATCCCTTTAAAATTTATCTTTCTCTTTTGTTTCTTTAATTTTTTGTTGTCATTTTTATTTTATATAGGGACTAAACTGGATTTAACTAACTGTTATTAAATAACATTAAGAAGTATCTATTAAAAAATACCTAGAGTTAAAGAGAGTGAACCCAATGTATTTATATTGAGGTTTGACTAAGGAGAATGGTCAGGTCCTATCTAGTAGAACCGGATTTCCAGTCTTACCCCATCCACTGCCCTTGGAAATCGGAGAATCTTGACTCTCTTGATTTCACTTTTTATAGCAAAACGTGCAGTCAAGATTCTTCTATTTCCAAGGACAGTGGATGGGGTAGGATTGGAAATCCAATTCCACTTAGTAGGACCTGACCATCAAGAATACCATCAAGATTACTCATCCTTTTTTTAATATACGTATTCTTTTAAAGTTGTAAAAAAAAATCCTTTTAATTGAATGTAATCCTTACTACTATATAAAAGCACAAATGAGTCCTATTTCTGTCAATTTTAGTGTGTTCATATTTTATGAACAAAATACCCATGAGCTACTCTATCTACCCTCATGTTCTTTCTTATGCATCCCTATATTTTTTAATTTCCTATAACTATACTTTTATATAACTAGGACTCTTCCAGCTAATTAATCGGAGCGGAAAAGGGGAAAATGTCCCACTACTTTTGATGAATTTACAAATAGTGCCCTTAATCGTGTTGTGCATTATTGTTGAGTAGTCACTTGCATAGTCATGGAACCATGGTTTTAAGCCTTAGTCATAATTGATATACATTGTATTAGGCCCCCATCCAATACGATATATACCCCAGTTGGAGGTTAAATATCGGGGTCATATGTCATATCAGCTTATATGAATTGGAAAAAGGACCAACTCTCCTGACCTTGATTTAAACACTAAAATGACACTTAAATGATCATATATCATTAATAGTGTAAGATATGAGCAATCCACACCGACAAAATGATAAATCATAGATTGAAAGGCGTTGAGCCCAAAGCGCACATTTTTTCAAGTTTTGAACAATCCGATATGTAGACTCTACCACCAACCGTTGTGCTTAGATTTAATGACTGATACTAAAGTTTGCCAATCGGATGGCTCACATCACCTATGGGCCTAATTCTTGTGCTAAAACATTTTGTAATGGTGGATTGCCACTTGGGAAGTTTAGATTGATCTTAAATGTGCTCCACTTGTCATAAAGGATCAAAATTTCGGGTTGGATTTCGGTTTCCGGCATGACCGAAACTGAAATCTGAAATTTTGGCTGAAAATATAAATTTCGGCTGAAATTTTGGAGCCTATACAAATCTGGACCATTTTAAAAATTAATGGTAGAAGATCGTTAAACACCATTTGGAGTTTAAATGAGGTCAAGCCATTATCTCTTAAAATATGAAAAATAACTCTTTTACAAAAAAAATTTATTATAATTTTTTCGTAATCCTTACTACGATTATAAAAACACGAATAAATCTCCTATTTCTGTCAATTTTGAGTGTTTTCACACTTTAGTAACAAAATACCCTTAAATTACTCTATCTATCATCATGTTCTTCCTTATGTATCCCTATTTAGATTAGGAGTCTTTGAGTTAAACGCCAAGATTCTTGAGAATGTAAATCTCGAGCCCCATAATTTCACTAAGACTCCTTCCTTTTTAGGACTCTAAAGGATTATCTACTCAGAGTAGCATTATTTGCACCCATTAAACTTGTGAAGAACATAAGTATTATTACTATAAAAGACAATTGACTACCTTGAATCAGACGATGGAGATCATTTTTCTTCCCAACCTTCCAGATCTTGATATCATGACGCCCTTATCAAACGGTCAGATCGTGATTCCACATGGCACACTTCCCCAAAATTGATCGTGATTATGGGCGTACCTATCAGATCATCACTTTTGGATGTGTGCCATGTGGAATCAACATGTGACCATCAAATAGGAGCTCCATGATATTGAGATCTAGTGCGTGAAAAATAGGGACGAAAAATAAACTCCATCGTCTGATTCAAAGCAATCAACGATTTTTTCACTGATACAATATCGGCCGATATGTATCGGTTCTAGATGGATTGATACCTGATATCGATACCAAGTTTGATACCTTGACCCCATTAATAAATTTTAATATAAGTCATTAAAAATAAGATCAATTCATATTAAAGTGCACATATCAGAGAATTCAAACCATTAGATCCGAGTACTTAAACACTCATCATTGTTTATATTAAATGCAAGGTTGATACTAAATTACTTGAATTAGATAGTATATTCGTCATATATTTAGGGTGATTTTAGTGTGACAATAAATTACTTGAATTGGGTAGTATATTCGCTATATATTTAGGGTGATTTTAGTGTGAAAGATACGTGACCATTTAGATAATGTGAGTTTGTACAAGTAGCACAAATGTAGTCAAATAATTATTTTTTATTCATTTCTATCGTTTACAACCCTATATTATTTTATTCAACCATCTTTAACAAAAAAAAATTAATTTTATTTTTCTATGGATTAGCGTAAGTAGATAAGGCTTTAGACCAAAATTTATGTTACCATTAGACTAGTAAGTTATGGAGTCAACCGACTTGTTGATAATACTGCATAAATATTTAATTGATTAAATCATGATTTTAAATATCAGTCATATCTTATACATTTTGGCAGATATGGTTTGAGTTCATCCGATATATGTACATCACCGATAGTATATAGGGTCAAATATTGAGTTAAAGTCGGCAAACATCAATCCATATCGGGTCATATTGGCCCATATGTATCCGATCTAAATCCGATATAATATCAAAAATGTTCTTTGGACACATTTTTATTATTTAAAAATCATATATAAATTTAAAATTTTAAAATAAAAAAAACTACTTGAATACTATTTCTAAAAGCGCGAAAGCCACCATCAAGAGTACGCTCACGAATCTTTAGGAGCACCCATGTTAAATCTCATTGACTACTTTGAATCGGATGATAAAAAATATTTTTCATTCCAATCTTTCACGCAGTTGACCTACAGATTATAGTTGTACCATCAAGTGGTCAGACATTGATTTGACTTGACATAGATACCAAAAATGTCCTTTTTCAATAAATTTTTCCTTACTTTAATGTCTCCTAAATTATCTATACATAAAAGTAAAATTTTATTTGAAAATAAATTTTTAATTATCCTTATCTTTTATTAAAGAAAACTTATGTAACAATTCTCTCCAAAAAACAAATTAAATGAATCTCGTTCCAAATAGGGGTCTAAGACCCAATACTTACAAGCATAGTAACAATATAGGTACGAGAATAAAATGACTTCGAAAATATATGAAAAATAATGGTATATTTTGGTAATTTCAAAGAAAAAGCAGGAAATTTGAATATAAAAAAGTATTAATCATTATAAACGGGAAAAATATGAGTTTACAATGTGTTTTTTTGGAAAAGTTGGGTTTAAAATGCAGTTTTTCGAAAAAAAAAAAAAAAAAAAAGTGAAATTTTCATTAAAAAAAATTAAATTTTTTCAGACTTTTTTGTGATTATTTTTTATATTAATTATAGTGTTACCCGATCCTTGGCATCTTCTATAAGCTTGTGAATGACTTTATATGCACTTATAACGAATTCTTTTCTTATTATAGGTTCGGGCTAATTTGTCTTCAGTCCTCCGGGGGGAAATAGGGATCTGCAAAATTGCATCAACATCTAAATTATGAAACACATTCCGGGTTATTTCTTCATTCTACCTTTTAGGATAATTCTCTAGCAGCTCGAACATTAGGATCACTGAATCGGGTTTGATGGGCATAATAACTTTTTAGGTAAACACTCTAGGAATCCACCTATCTTCCTACATATTAAGCCATTTTCAATTATATTTTTTTACAGATATGATGTTCATCCAAGAGTAAGAGGCAGTCCTACCAACCTTTACATCAAGGAAATTCACTCTTGGGGAAAATTCGCTTTTGGAAATACTTGACTTTAAAGATGTGACTTAAGAGAGAAGTTGGATTAGGGAGAATCCTCGAACCTTGTTTAGCAAGCTTAGCTCCATTAAACGCACATATCTTGATAAAATCTATCTCACCATGCTCATTAGGTTTACAAATTTGACCCACCCCAATTTTTTCAGTGTATACCTTTACCAAACCTAGCTCAATTCAATTCCCATAATTCCTCTTATCTCTGTATATTTTGCATACAAAAACTTGTCAACCTAACCTTCAAATTATTCCCCAAACTTTGGCTAAAGTTTAGATGACAAAAAAAATTATTATTTGTTAATAGATGACATATGACATTGCACACGATCTCAAAAAAGGCATTATCTTGAAACCAAGTGTTTCGTGACATATGATCTAAGGTTTGAATGCATAAGCTCATCCATACATTAAAACCCATAGACTTTTTTCATTTTATAACATTATTTTTTTTTTAATTATTTTATTTTATTTTATTTTTATTACCTAAGTATTTGGGCCTCTTAGAGCACCCGCCTAATCCCAGGGGCACATGTGCACCCCAAATTCAGCACATGCCAGGTCAGCACAGGATATAAATCCCTAGGGTGACCTCAAGAGGGGAGGAGATTCTAACTCAGGTCTCCTACTTTTGGAAGCAAGTACCTAGCCAGCTCACCTAACCCCTTGAGGTTATTTTATAACATTATTATTATTTTTATGATTTTATAGAACAACACGTGCATGTTTATTAGTTTACCTAAGTGCCCCGAAATTAACCGTTGTCCTTTCAAGCAATCGTTGTCTGTTATACCTATTGTGCAACAAACTAAAATGAAATGTTTGAATAAAAGCATGTACCTGAGCCTCTATAATGTTAATATAATTATTTAATTAAATTTTAACCTTCTTCAAACTATTATTAGAAAAAAAACAGCCCATATCCAACCCAATTTTATTAGCAAAAATAACCCAAAAAAACAGCCTCCAAAAAATAGCCCAACCAAATTTTATTAGAAAACTACAGTCGAAAAAAAGCTCAAAAAAACACCCAAGCCCGGCCCGATAGGGGCCGAGCTTAGGCTGAGTACATCACAGTCCAAATTAGGACCGGGTTGAAAAATTTGGAAACCCGGCCCGAGTAGGTTAGGGCCGTGTTGAATGCAAGCCCACCCCTAATCCAGCCCATTGAGTGCCCTAGTCCCAATGAACATCTTAAATAACATTAAGGGAACCATTACTTGCACTGAGAAACTTAGCCTTGGCACCAATTTAAAACAAAGCCTTGTAAGTTTAGCGACCTCTACTATATGAAAACACTATCTAAACCTTTTGTTTTGAAGGTCATGATTTGAAGATACTAAATGTAAAAGATTAGCACGAAATATAATCTTATCATGTGATGAAATATAGTCAAAGGCTATTATTTGATTCAACAATTGACTATAATGGATCATATAATAATATCGCATTTTCCTCCAATCTTATCAATTAACGATCTATTGATCATGAGCTTCAAATCAGACGGCCAAAATTACATTTTTACATGTCACATATCCCTAAAATATCAAGTAATTCTTTAACTCCGGTGTAAGGGCCAAGTTTTCGAATGCAAGTAATGGCTCCCATAAGGAATATAGGAATTTTCTTTTTATTATATGTTGTTTTGTTTATTTTTTTTCATGATTTTGTTGTGGTGTTTGCAATCCTTCCAACAGGTACGTCAGAATTCAAATAAAAGATTGTTGTTCAATAATTTGTATGATCAGAAATACTTTTATAGAAGACGATATCACAAGCTCACAACCATCTCTAATATCCCCCTTACTCTTGTGGTTGTCCTTGATCGGCTGATTTGGGCGCACAATCCAAAAGGCAAGTTTACGGTGAAAAGCGTATACTATGCTATTACAAATGAAGACTAGAAGACTCAAAATCATGGTGGTGCAAGCACGGGGCAGACCAAGGTGTTATGAAAGGAAATTTGGCAATGCCAGATGCCTAACAAATAAATTTTTTTGCTTGGAGTGCAACATAGGACATTCTACCGGTGCAGGTTGTTTTGGTGAAATTTTTTTTACATACATGACATGAGCTGTGAAATATGTGGCAAGGAGATGAAAGACCTAAATCACGCTTTGAAGGATTCCGATTGGGCATGCAGAGTTTGGTTTGCAAGCTCTCTGGGTGGGAGGGCACATCTAGCAAAAAACTGCAGCTTCACAAAATGGGCAGAACAATTTATACAGGAGCAAGGGAGGAAGGCTATTAGCCTCTTTTTCACAACTGCCTAGGTTATATGGAACCATAGGAACAAGGTGGTGCATGGACAAAAGTGTGCAGATCCGATGAGTACTGCGTCCTTTGCCAGGGTGATATAGTAATTGGGAATACATTGAAATGAAAACCTCCTCTCCAAGGAGCATGCAAACTCAATGTTGATGGTGCATGACACTATTATCCATGATCACAGTGGTAATCCAATGGCGTCCATGGCGTGTAGAGTGGACAATGCTATAAGTGTTGAGCATGGGGAATTTCTTACCGCGTATGAAGGTCTTAGATGGGCTTAGGAGATTGGGTTCGAGAATATCATTCTTGAAGGCGATGCAAGCTCTGTTATCACGAGCATTGCTGATACGAATGGGAATGACTCCCTACTTGGAGGGTTGGTTCACCTACTTGGAGGGTTGGTTCACCTAATTCATAAGGAGTCCAAAAACTTCATCTCCTTCACTTGTCAGCATGTTAAACGACAATGCAACAATGTTGCGGATGGCTTAGCCAAATTAGGACTCAATTTGGAATTGGTCACAATCTAGATGGAAGACATGCATTCCTGAAAACATTGTACCTCTTGTCTCTTCGGATATTGGTTAATGAAATGTAGTTTCTTCTTTCAAAAAAAAATATAGTGTGAACGTCTCTTCCCCTCATAACCCTAATAACTTATTGGGCCGGCACATAAACTTGACCTGGAGAGTTTGGTTGTGCATGAGACACCGGCTCGGTCTTCGGGTCAAGTTGTTTCAGGCCTACTAAGAGGTAGGGTTGAGTCCAGCAAAAATCGTATCGATTACCAGGTCAGAACGGATTCTTGGGTCGCACATCGGGTCAGATCAGTTTTCCAAGTTGGGTCAGGAGAATCATCGGATCAAGTTGGGTCAAGCATATGAAATCTTTCCTTGGGCAGCCAAAACTGAGGTCCAACTGGCCCGACTCATTGGCAGATCTACATAGTGATAATTTTGTACACCAAATCAGGGAAAGGTATTTTTGTTTTCTTATTCATCAAAAAAAAAATTAGGGAAAGGCCGAAAGTATACTTTTTTTTTATTTGTGTGGTTGTACACTCCACTTCATTTTCAAAATCAAACTAATATTCAATTATATTTATTTAATCAAATACATTTAAGGGTACCTCTATACGCGCCCACACGTTCAAATTAGACGATGAAGATGATTTTTCACCCAAATCTTTCACATATTAAATCTTGAGATTATTGCACACCACTTTTGTATTGTGGGACATGAGGTAAAAGGAAAGACTTGATAGGAGAAGATTACAACCAATATACAAGTTTATTAAATCTTATCAATCTATGAATTTTGGAAGCCAGTTGACCGTGGAGATAAATTTTCATCCCAACCTTCTATGCCACAGATATTCAAATTATGACATAATTATCATATGGTACACATGATTCCACAAACTCTCCTTCCATCCAACGGTCAAAGTTTATAATATAGACTTATGTTATAAGCATCTTAGCTATGGACTTCCCCTATTTTTAATTTTTACAGATAAATTGTAAATCTCCTGAGATTGGTAGGAGAGTAATATGCGCCCACTTAACTCCATGAGTTGAGACTCAACACACGTAAAAGTAGAGAAGAGAATGATGCCACCCAAAATGAAAGGAAAATAAGCCAATAACAGTAGTTGTATGGAAGTATATGACATCCATCATAATGACCAATATATGTGGATCAGATATCTTATATTAGTTTTTTTTTTTTTTTTTTTAACAGTAGATCTTTTATATATATATATATATATATATGGGAGCCATTACTTGCACTCGCTTTTTAAGTGATTGCACCGAGGTTTGAAAAAGATTTTATATTTTGGAGATATGTCACATGTGAAAACGCAATTTGGGTTGTCTGATTTAAGTTCATGATCTATAGATCCTTAGTAGATAAAATTAGCTTGATATATAATCTTTATCATGTGATTAAATATAGTCAAAGGTTATTATTTGATTCAACAGTTGACAATAATAGATCATATGATAAATATCGTGTTTTGTTTCAATCTTATCCGCTAAGGATCTATAGATCATGAACTTTAAATCAGACGGCCTAGATTGCGTTTTCACATGTCACCTATCCCTAAAATATAAAATCTTTCTTTAACCTCGGTGCAATCACTTAAAAAGTATGTGCAAGTAATGGCTCCCTATATATATATTATTCTCTTAGTAATGATCAATAAATTAATACAAATGGTATTCTAAAAAAGAATAATTAATTAATTAATTAATGAAAGTGTTACTACCACACCTCCTTTTGTTACAACCACACCGACTATGATATTAACAGTTTTTACCACCGCCTAATGGTCCCATGAGAGCCAAAACTTGTCCTCGATGAATGGCCCTCGTCCTCCAAGGAGCCGCGAGCCTCCCGCTGATACAGATATATGTAGCAGCCCTCACTCTTTCTTTTTATTTATTTAATTTTTTTTTTTCAGGTATTTTCTTTTTATTTATTTTTAATCATCCCACATGCATGAATGTCAGAAAATTAGAAGAGGGGAGTTTTTTAATTTTTTCTCATAAATTGGTGTGCAAATAGAGATAAATGAGATTTGCTTGATCATTTTATTGAATAATGTAGCTAGAGCTATAATTTAAGGAAAAAATAGGGAGCTACATTTTGCACATGGGATTTGTACTGTGGCACATGGGTTAAAAAGAAAGTCAGATGTATTTCTATGAATTGTGTCATGTGGAACATCATCTAAGCGATTGATTTGAAGGCCATGATGTAAAGGTCATTGATATGAAAGATTGGCATAAAACTCAATCTCTATCATCGGAATTGACACAATCAACAATTAAATCAGGAAATAGACTTTGACTATGTTGAATCAGATGATGGAGATCGATTTTCGTGCCATTCTTTGGCATCAAAGATTCTTAGACCATAGTCTTCAAATCAGACGGTTGTTCCAACTTTTACGTGGCTCAGGTCCCAAAAATATCAAGTCTTCCTTTTTAACCTATATGCCACGGTACAAATCTTGTGTGCAAGTTGTAGGTCCGAAAAATATAGTTATAACAAGAATAAGACAAGTACCTCTATTGGCGCCCCCATCAGAAACCCTTCAAAACCATTAATTACTTCGGATTAGATGATGTAGCTCATGTTTCACCCCGATCTTCCACAAAATCGATCTTGAGATAATGCCCCACCTATCATATGGTCTGTTTTTTATTCCACATGTCACTGATCCCCAAAAAAGGCCCTAAAATCATGTTTGAGCATTTTGTGTGCAATAGGATTCAAGGAGAAGTTTTTGAGGATTTGTAACATGTGGAATAAAAAACTGACGGTCTAATAAATGCAACATAATGTCAAGATCCATTATGTGGAAAATAGGGTTGAAAAAAGATTTCCATCATATGATCCGAAGCAATCAATATTTTGATGGGATTGCACACGGGGGCACTTTTAGTATTGCGTGGGCACTAATAGAGGTACCCGAATAAGATTGGCTGCTATGAATTAGCATAATATAAATGTTTTTTATCTTAATCTTCAATGCTAGAGATCTTTAGATCACAACCGTTTAATCACATCACTTAACGGTGGTAAAGGAAGATCTCGATCTCCTCTTTCTCATGGAGACAAAATTAGCAGCCAGAAGAATCGATACGCTGAAATGGAGGCTTTAGCTCACAGCCTGCATTGCGGTGGATTGTGTGGGGAAATCAGGCGATTTAGCTTTATTTTGGAGGAACAGTTTCAATGTTGACCTTCAATCCTGTTCTCGCAACCACATAGATGTCACAGTTATGGAACAAGATGCGACTAGGTGGAGATTCACGGGGTTTTATGGGGAGCCCGATGTTCAGAAAAGAGGGCACAGCTGGTCTCTTCTTCGCCGTTTGCACAAACAACTCAACCTCAAGAGATTTTAATGAGATCCTATCATCTCAAGAAAAAGAAGGTATGCTTCATCGGAGCTAGAGACAAATGGATGCTTTCCGATTGGCGCTGGATGATTGCATGCTTCTAGATGTTGGATACTGTGGGTCAGATTTCACGTGGAATAACGGACGGGAAGGTGATGATTTTGTGAGGGAGCGGCAGGATAGGGCTATGGCGTCTTTGGATTGGGTCTCGCACTTCCATTTTGCTCAGCTGAACCATCTTTTTGCGACGAAATCGGACCATCTACCGATCTGCATGTCTACTTCACCTCCGATACGACGGTACTCCATCAGTCCAAAATCTTTTCGTTTTGAGGCAATGTGATGCATGATGAGGGCTGCGAGGAAATTGGTAGCAGCCGATGGGGTAACGGCGGGATGACGACCTGTATCATGAACTGTCAAAGTAGATTGGAAGCTACTTCCTAGGTCCTCCAAACATGGAACAAAATTTCTTTTGACCACATCCAAAAATCTATCTCTACCGCCTCAAACAAGTTGCAGGATTATTACAATGGTGAGGTAGCAAAGCAGGATCTTATGGCTAAAAAGTGTGAACTTGAAAAACTGTTGGATCGACAAGAAATCATGTGGAAATAGTGTAGTCGAGAGCTGTGGCTAAAGGAGGGCTATCGCAATACCAGCTTTTTTCAGTCGCGAGCTTCTCATAGACGGAAGCGAAATCGCATTATTAAACTCAAAAACGAAGCAAGGGACCTTGTAGACACCCCCATTTTGTCCTCTCGGAATATATAAAATTGTTCGGTCAACCTTTGACCTTGTCCGTGACTTTTCGAAAAGTACTTACCTTCTCTGAAAGTTTCACAACTCTAATGTGGGAACCATGCAATGAAACAATAATATATGACTGAACACAGACTAAAACAATAACTCTGTGGTTCAAACTCCCTGACCCTAACATGGAGACCATATACTGAAACAATAGTATATGACTGAGCACAGGCTGAAATAATAGCACTGTGGCTCAAACCCCATAACCCTAACGTGGGAACCGTGCACTGAAATAATAGTACATAACTGAATATAAGCTAAAATAATAGCTCTGTGGCTCAGATTTCTAACGTGGGGGACTATATACTGAAACAATAATATATAGTCAAAATACAGACTGAAACAATAGTGTTGCATTTTAAACCCGACCCAGACCAGGGGCAATCCCGAATTACACGCATCAAACTACACGCGCGATTCGATTACGCGCCGCATCACCAGCACATAATCGTCCCTTCCAGACCAAATTCCCTTTCTTTAGACCGCTTCGAGACTCGATCGCGCGCTCCATACGGAATGCGGAACATACGGAATGCGGAATCGGATTAAGCATCATGTCACCAGTGCACAATTGGTTTGTCCTCGACCTAGTCTCCCAACCCTTGATCGCCAAAATTCCATGATTAAGCGCTAGGATTAAAACGCTTAATTGGGGTTGCGCACACCAAATCCGGCGCACAATTAGTTCTAAGAAGATTAGAACTAGGACTCTTGGCTGAGCCAGTCAGCCGATTGCTCACTGAGTCCGTGACCGACTCAAAGCGATTAAGCACCTGTAATTCAGGGCGTAATTCAATTAAACGCGTAGATTAAGGCGTGTAATTGAAGTTGGCCGGTTAATTAAGCGCACCCCACAGGGCGCGTAATTAGCAAAACACCTATAAATAGAACCTTTTACCTCGGCCTTAAACACATGAATTTTTTTTCTCTCTTCCAAGCTTAGGGATTTCGAGATTCTCTCTTCGACATCCGGCTTTAGGTAACTTTTAGTTCTAGTTTTTTTAAATTCTTAGATCTTAGGTCCTAAATCTTAGAGTTTTCTATAGTTCTTATTTTTAATCTCTGATTCTACTTCTTAGGTTCTAGAATCAGTCTCTTTTAATTTTTAGGTTGTAGGTCTTAAGTTTTAAATTCTTAGATCCTATATTCTTCTATAGTTCTTATTTTTAATCTCTGGTGCTAGTTCTTAGATTCTAGAATCAGTCTTTTCTAATTTAGGTCTTAGGTTATTAATTCTAAAGTCCTAGATCCTAGATTCTTCTATAGTTCTAAACTCTTAGTTTTAATCTTTGATTCTAGACTTTGAAATCAGTCCTTAGTTTATGATCCCAACCTTTGCCAATTGTCAAATCCCGTCACTTTTATTTTTAACTTAATTTGAAGCATCAAACAAAGTTCGATTGATAAAAAATTGGTCACGTTTGAAAGATTATCGAAGTAGCTTTCTAACAAGCTAAAAAATGCGCAATTTGGACAAGTATCAAGGAAGTTATGGTCAGTTTTCGGTAGCTGCCCAAAAAGTGACGTTTTTCAAAACTCCTAGTTGAATTAGAATTAGTCTCTTTATTGTATTATTTTAGAAAAAAAAATTCCTTTATTTTATTAGAAACAAGATAAGTTCTCTTATCATTCTAGGACTTTACTTTATTCTTTAGAAGAAATAGGACTTAGAGTTACACCCAGATTTCTAGTAAAAGCTTATAAATAGACCTTTACCCCCTAGCCATTCAAAAAAAAAGACAACTTTCCTATACACAATTCCCTCTACACAATTTTCCTCTATACAATTTTCCTCTATACAATTTCTCTCTATACAATTTACTTTTGCACGATTTATACGATTCTTCAAGTAATTCCTTAGTTCTTAATCTCTGGTTCTAGTTCTTAGGTTCTAGAATCAATCTCTTTTTTTTAGGTCATAGTTCTTAGGCTCTAGAACTGGTCTTTAATCTCACGATCTAAATTTTTCTAATTTCGATCCTAATTTTAGTCTTTAGATTTTAGATTTAGTCTTAATTCTAAATCCTAAAGTCCACTTTATAGCTTTAGTTTTCAATTTTATTTTTTTTTAGCCCTCAAATATCAATCATCAATCTCTCAATCTAAAAAAAAATATTACTTTATAATTCAAATTCAGTCTCTCTCAATTTTAGCCACCCGATTTGCCCAAGAGAGCTTACGGAGGGTACTCGGGAACGGGGCCAATCCTCCTTAGCATAACCAGCCAAAACCTCTTTTTTTCTAATTAATTTGATTTCTAATTAAAATTAAAATATTTAAATTAATTAGACTCCTAGTAGAAGTAGGAGACATTTTTTTAAAATTAGACTCATAGTAGAAGTATGAGACCTTTTTTTAATTAGACTCTTAGTAGAAGTAGGAGACCTTTTTTTAAATTAAACTCCTAGTAGAATTAGGAGACCATTTTACTCCCAGTAGGATTAAAAGACCAAGTTAATTAAAATCCCAGCAAGAATAGAAAAACCAAACTAGTTACACTAAAAGCAACCCATAGCTGCTAACGTCCGCTGGCGGACGATTCGGTAAAGGAGTTCAACCTGTAAGCCCCGCTCCCCTTAAAGCGTGATCAGTGACGTTTTGCAGCGTCGATAAATATCTACAGAATATCTACAGCTGGCGATTGCATTTTCTCAGGTATTCTTTATTTAGAATTTGCCTCTTTAATTTCAGCAATTTAATATTTCTTAATTTATTACTCTATCATCGCTTTTGCCAAAGTTCACTTGGACCGAATTGGGCCACTATTTTTGAGGACCGAAAGGAACCTAAGAAAAGCGTGTACCAACAAACTGGCGATCGCGATGGGACTCTTTTTCGCTAAGGTTGCCCCAATTTAATTAATTTGGTTTTCTATTTTTTTGTATTATTTAATTTAGTTTATTATTATTATTATTTTCTTCGCTTTGCTTTATCACTTTTTACACACTCACCTGCATACTCAGTTTTTTACAAAAAAAAAAGAAAACTAAAAAAAAACTATTTTAAAATGACTAACATCAGAAAATTATACTTCAATGGCATCAACCCACCCTCATGGGGCCTCCCTAGTGATCTCGAGTATAACGCTAGGCTGTCTCGCTGGACAGCCCAACGTCGTGCCTGGGTAAATACGGTCAATGAGAGCGAAAAATACTCCTTCGCTCCACGAAACACAAATCACAGCAACAGCAGCGGAGAAAGTGACGACGGACAGAACTCCACGACTAGTTAAGTTATGAACCACACTGCCAGTCCACTCACAAAAGAAGGAAAAGAAGTCGACGCATTGCTCAGGTTCCAAAGACAAGTTACTCCGAGGCACAGACAAAAGGAAAGGACGCCGACTCCACATGCTCCAACTCTCCCAACACATAACACATATACCTCTCACACCTTCAACAACAACTACCGAGGACAACCCTCTCCTAAGACACCTAGAAAAGACACCGCCATAAACATAAACAACCTCCACCAACTTTTAGACAACTAAATGGCTAAGAAAGAACGTTCTAACCAATTTTACGTGTTCGACAAATTTTGTCGAGACATCGACTTCACTGTACCCGCCAGGTTCAAACCATCCAAATCCAACAAATATAACGGTACAGGAAACCCAAAGCACCACTTGACCCTATTTTGTAATGACTGTCGACCAATCTGCACCAATCATGGACTCCTGCATTACTTTCGAAGATCGCTAGGAGGAGAAGCCCTCGACTAGTTCACTGCGTTACCTCTAGCAGAAATCAAGGTTTTCGAAGACTTAGCCGACAGATTCTTAGACCAATACCAACACCTGACTCACGAAGAGGTCAGTCTCGCTGAGTTGATGCATACAAGATAAGGGGACGATGAAGACTTCTCAATGTTCGCAATCGTTGGAGAAGACATGCCGCTTGAACGGAGAACCAAGTAAAAGAAAGCGATGCGATGAAAATCGTAATTAGCAATACTCGAGTGCCTCTTCGGAGCGTTCTCATCCTAAGCGACTATCACGGCCTCGCTAGCCTTTATCAACGCGCCTCACGCATAGAACGTCGACTGAAGAATGAAGACCTCAGTCTTCCTACCTTAATATCCAACGGACCCCCTTTCGACAACCCTGAGTCCAGCACCCTAAATGAAACTCTGAGCCCCGAACAAATCAATACGAACCAAGAACAAAACAAAACAAACTCTCAACCGTACCACCCATATGACCAAGCTCAAGATTTATACACAAACCAAGATCAACACCCTTACCAACCTTTATACACCAACCAATACGCAAACCCGTACTATGACCAAAACTAGTGCCCTGACGACACGCAAACTAATATCACCTATTACAACCCATTGTTTGATCAAACTCAACTCGCATACAAGACTGTATACTCATTCACCCCCACCCCATTCCTTCCAGCTAGCCTGATTCGAATAATTGAACCTCCCTCAAAGCAAGACCATACTATTCACTTACAGCCAACCAACCCTATCCCACGTACCTATAAACGCGAAGTTACCTTTCGCCTTGAACCGATTACCAAGATCACTAAAATTCAAACTATCACTGAATCCACCCCTTAACTAACTCAACCCATCACCAAACTCATCACCGAGCTCAACACGCTTATCTCCGAACCAACTCAACCTACCCTTGAATCCGATAACCTACCAACAAACGAATCAATCTCCACACCTCCTAAACAGACGCCCAAACCAATGACACAAATTACCCCCGAATAGGCTCACGTGCCGACTCTAGAGGTAGTAATCGGTGTTATGCGAAGTCATTCATACTTAAATCAATCACAAAACTAAATTCTGGACCCAAATCACTAATCAAATCTACTCCCAAAATCACCAGCCCTCTTGCTTCCAAATCAACTCCGAAACTAACCCCCAAAACCGAATAAATTGCCCCACCAACCTTAAACCCGACCCCTGAACTAATCCCTACACCTGCTTTAAAACTTGAACTCGACAACAAACACATCACTCCACTAACCTCAGCATCGACTCTCGAATTGACTTCTACGCCCACTTCATAACCTAAACTCACTACCCCCTCACCAACTTCAAAATAAAATCTTGAACCCAAATCTGCTACCAAACACACCTTCGAACCATCCATTTCACTCACCACATAATCAACTATTGAATCGATCTCAGAATCAACTCATAAATCAATCTCTACACTCGCCTCAAAACCTGATCGCACCACCAGACTTATCACCTCACCAACCACGAAACTGAACCCCAAACTCAAACCTGTTACAAAAACTAAACTTATTATAAAACCTAAACTTATCATCAAACCTAAACCTAAACTTATCATTAAACCTAAACCTACTATCAAAACTAAACCTATTATAAAACCTAGACTTATCATCAAACCTAAACCTACTATCGAAACTGAACCTATTATCAAATCTAAACCTATCATTGAACATGAACCTATTATCAAACTTAAACTTGAACCTATTATCGAACACGCACCTGTCAAACCTAAACCGGAACTTGTCGCCAAACTGGAACTGATAAAACTCGCACCTATCATCGAATCTACCTCTACAACATCTATCATTAAACCTATCGATGAACCAATCCAAAAATTCATCGCTCCCACTTTCGAAATAAAACCAAACTTATATCCTCCGACCCCGATTAACATCCAAATCAACAAGCCGCCTGATCCTCGATTCCTGCCACAACATTAAATCAACATCACAACTAAAATTGTTTTTGATCGCCAAGTCCAAATTTATATCGACCGCACAATCAAGGTCCCCGTAGAAATTCAACCGACGATAATACCATAATATCAAGCCTTCGACACTAAACCTTCTCAAAAAATTATGAACAAAACTTTAAAACAACCTCACGATAAACCCAAAGTGCGAATCAAACAAAACAAGCATAATCAAACAAAACCAAACTGCCCCACACGAAAGAAAGGTCCACCTTGGCCTATGCCCTCGTGTCTCCTCGTCCTACTCTACCTCTGCCTTATCCTCTCATTACCTTCACAACACCACGTTCCCTCTCAACGCATCCCGCTCCAATTTCACCCACGAACAACTTTCCAACAACCCATAAACAATTCTAGAAAACTCTCTAACAACTTTACGCTCCAACTCTATGAGAGGCCTCCCTCCGTCGAAAAACAGAAGAAGGTCCCGACAAGGAGGCCCCGACCATAAAAGACCCATAAAAAAAAGAAGTTAAAAGACACCATACCTATTTTGATAAACCCTTACCATCCAAAAGACAAACCTGAATATAACATCTCACTTATCCCAGATCAATCAGATCGAAAGGGATCGAGGACCCAAAAACAATATTATCTAATCAAACGGTCACTTCGACCATCCAACATGTTCCACCAAGCGGACTTCTTGAGTCAGTCTCCTGCTTAAGGAACTAATGCTGTACTGTAAAATAAAAATAATAATAACAATATATATATATATATATATAAAATAGGCAAAGTCACAAAAACCAAAAGTATAAATGCCCAAAATATAAATACTCGAAAACAAAAATACTCTTTTAGGCCCCAACCCCTTCGAACCCTTACCCGACCAAGAACTAGAAATTGAGGAGCTAGTGCTAAGAAAAAATGTCTGCACAACCACCTCACCTGGAGGAAATCAAGCCCATATGGGAAGTACTTATATTATCTCTGCAACATGCCTAGGAAACAACCACAGGGAAAGAACTTTCTGACCCTTAGAATCATAACTCAATGACCATCATGTCTCGTAGCCTAAACAAAGATACTTATATACTTCTCATCCTCGCAGTCATCACAAGGCATTCGCCATTCATAGGTCATTATTTTTTAAACCATTTTGGGTATCATCTAACTCATTGACCACCCTCCTACTCGGGTGAATTGATCGAAAGGACTAATAGATCATGAAACTCTTTTTCTGAAATATAGAAAACTCTGGATTCTCATACACCCTTCTAACCATTGAAGTTGATGTTAGAGCACGAAAAATGAAAATGTAAGGTTCCATCAAACCTCATAATTCTTGCGTTAGCAGGTTATTTCAAAAAAAAAAAAAAATATATATATATATATATATATATATATATAGAAAAGAAGTATAACCGAGTAAGAGCAATACGACGAATGAACAGTCAATGAATTCAGGGAAGCATAAGAAAATTGTGAGGGCATTCCTTGTAATCTTCTTAGGGAAGCATAAGCAAATTGCGAGAGCATCATTGACATCTTTACACTACTAGATGTCGTCGTACGATAGCGGCAGGAGGATAAAACTCCTGCTAACCATAGGATTTGATGATTTGATGGTGCTGGACCATGACGGAGAGCTCAATTATGGCACCACATTATCCACCTGAGAAGAAAGTAGTTGACTACTATTTCAAATTTTGGTTGAATAAGAAGCTACCCTCAGATCAATAAACCTTACCTCCTCTTCACCCTTTATTTTCTTTTCAGACAATGAGTCAGTCGATTTTCAAAATCTCTTTAGAATAAAATTGAAAACTCTCGAATGACAAGTGACGTGATCACTAATTACCTACCATTCACCTCAATTCTTGTTGAAAGCTACGATATATGATGATCGTTCAACACTTACAAAATCAAGCCCGACATATGGCCGAAATAATCGAACTACTTCGCGACACGGGATCATTACCAATACGCTCCAGGACATCTGTGAGGCAGATAAAAGTCCCACCGTCACTTGACACTGGGGCATTTATTTTTTAAAGAGCGGTAGCACCTTGGTAGCAATACTCAGGTCACAAGACTGATACCCCAAACTGGGGTATTTTTTAAAAATAAAATTTTCAATTTAGATCCTGCTTTTCCACTTTGAATACCCCAAATTGGGGCTTTTTTTTTTTTTTTTTTTTCAATTCAGTTCTTGCTTTTCCACCTCGGACACCCTAAACAAGGGCATTCAATTTTTTAGTTTAGTTCTTACTTTTCCGCCATGGGACCCCCAAAACGAACTCCTGAAACAAAACAACAAAGATACACTTGAAAAATAAATACCATACTCTAATACTACCCATTTTCCCTCCAACATAACCCAATAATCACACAACACTTACCCCCCCAAAGAAACACAAATCCACTATAAAATAAATGAACCAATAGAATTAAAACACGTAACACCCATCTAGAAATTTTAAATTAAACCCTAAAGTCACACATTTCTAACAAGTGTCACCTCAAATCAAACATAAGACCAAAACAAAGTACCTTAAACTTTAAACATGGGATTCAGCCCCCACCTTGAACAAAACAAACATAAAAATCCCTTGAAACTCCCTAAAATGAAACCCTAACTCATCTGGACCATGAGATCATCTCAAGATAAATCTACTAAAATAAATACCCCAACAAACTCAATAAAACCAAGTGGAATCTTAAATAAAACCCAATATACCAAGAAAAATCCCAATAGAACTATAAATCAATTCTGAAAAATAAATCCTAGCATTCCAAGTTAAGACCTAACTAAACGGATTCCTGACAAATTAAGTAATTCAAAATAAAATTTTTGAATGTTTGCACAGGTCCCATTGAATAATAAAATATAAACAAACACAACAAATAAAACACCTTTTATTCATTTAATAAACTTTTTTACACAATATCACCGGAGGCATACCTCTTGAATATACAACCCAAAACGAAAACTTAGAACCTAACTTACAGCCCATACGAAAACTGGAGACTTGAAACGGACACAAACCGAGGAGCAGAGCGCCCAATCGGAGGCTTCAGAAGGAGGGATGGAGCATTGGTTGGGGAACACATCCCTCCACTTGTAACCCCGACTCTTCCCCTATCTTCACCGCCTCCGCCACCACCTCCTCAATGCTCTCTTCATTGCTCCCTAAAAGGGATCGATGTGAAGGCTGGTCTTCTCTTTTCCAATGCTGCCTATTCTCAGATCCACTCCATCAAGCAGTATATCAGGTTGAAGATCACACAAAATGATGAACATCGGAAGAAACGACATCTCAATCAGACGGTTAGATCACCCAATATCACCAGTACACGAGTTTTAGAACACTAAAAAGCAAGAAAAGTAAAGATAAAACTCGAGGTGTAAGAAAATGAATATTTTTGCCCCTTATATAGAGAGCAGTCTAATCGCACGTCACAATCTAGGCGCGCAATCCAATCATGCGACGCCCCAATCCCGCGCTTATATCAGAGCGCGTCATAAAGTTATGCACTAAGAAAGTGGCGCGCAATACGAAAGGTCACCCGTACAGTGACCTGGTGACGTTTGAATTACACGCTTATACTAGAGCATGTAATCCAATCACACGCACACATCCAAACGCGTAAATAACCCCTTCAAACTTTTAATCGCACGATCAAAAATAGGCGCACAATTCGATTGAGCGACCTGTATCAGGCGTGCGATACCCAAATTCATACATTCTCACAGCTTTTACTCCCAACTCAGTCGAGATCAAAACCCTTTCTCCCATTACATAACCCCACATGAAGAAGGAAGCATTAACCAAACCCTTTGTCTCGTCCGACAGAACACACCTCCACCATGCAGCAAAAGCCAAGAGCACCCCCCTCATGATCAGAATCACCTTTTCGTATCCCATCACGATTTGACCAGAGGAGGATAGTCCAATCACGAAACTCCCAACGCCTTATCCCATCGCGACCAGACACATCTGCATGAAATATTCACGTCCTACCACGCCACCAAAGCCAAAGACGAGTCTAGTCACGACGTAGTCTCATATAGCCCAAGATCTGCCAAAGAAAGAAACATAGCAATTACATCTATCAACGGTCAACACCTCATCGTGATATCTCACCAAGCGATCCAAACATCCCGCACGCAGTAGCTATCGAACCCTGTCACGCAATTGCATCACACATGTCCCATCACGACACAACAACTTCATCTTGTCTTACACCCCCGACACCAATCACATGTCCCTAAAATCCTTATCATGAAACCTTGCATAGAGTCAAACCTTCTAAAAAATCTCATCGCTAACTATGCTCAACCAATGTCCCATCATGGAAGCAGAGAGCCTACCCCCCAAATCCCTAGCTATGCAGTAGTCGCTAGACTCCAACAGAAGAAGAGGGACTCCTCTCACGTCCCATCCCATCTCAAACATAAAAAATCCCACCAGGATCCAAATGCCCCTATCAGACCTACGACCAGTAATCCCTTAGGATCTTAACGCAGACCCCTAATGCCCCATCACGTCTATGATCCGCTATGACAGGAAGGAAGAGAAAAAACTTTCTTGCGTCTCATCTTAGTCTGCAACCACCGGGACTCATCCCAGCATGCAACCGTAACGGGAAAGGTCACCATGTCCCATTGCAACACTCACTTCCCCAAGACATTGCATTACGACAATGGCCACCAAGTGCCTGCTACAGCAGAAACGTAGAAAAAGAAAGAAAACCTTCTGAATGTCTCGTCATGACATCACGACAACTGATCAGTCCCATCGCAGGCTACAAAGGTAAGCATCACCACTTCAGGTAAGTATCACCCTCTCTTTTACTCGATATTGCTTCTGACATATATAATTAGCTATGATTAAGTCAAAATATTTTCAAAACCCATCCCTCTCAACTCGCGAATCACTATAGTCCTCCCATAAGAGACAATCATCAGTATTCGCTAAGAAGGTTAGGCGGAGTACCCGACATGCCAAGTGTCATCTTGAAAACCACATAAACGGTCGGGTCCACAAATCTCGTACTGGTGGATCTGCTCAGCGATGTATCGGAAGTCACGTTTTCTGAAGATTTACCACCGAATTGATCTTAAGTTAAAATTCCCAAATTTTCAAAATCCCTTACTTCCAAAACTAAAAATAAAACAACAAAAAAAAGAAACAAAAATAATAATAAACAAAGAGACCTCTTACCTATCAAAATTCATCTCATTCACCACTTACCCAAACCAGCCATTCCTCTTGAGAAATCGAGCAACAAGTATATTTAATCGAGCAACAAGTATATTTAATCTAAGAACTTACAAATGCCTATTAGAAAAGAAACGCCTGATGCACATTGGTGTGAGCAATGACGTGCCCGGTCTGACATGACTTGCAAAAGTCTTCGACATTATATAATGTTGTATCTTATTATTAGTCTATGAACCTTATTTATGGACATTTGTATGACGGCCCCCGGTACCTCGACTGTGTCATTTCCTTCTGTTTGACTGCCCCTTACAACAGGTCGCGACATGCGGCGGGATGCCCCTTACACCCACAGATTAGGATATGGTGATTCTCCTTTCCGTTTGACTATCACTAGTAGCAGGTCGCGCCACGCGACGGGATGCCCCTTGCACCCGCGGATTAGGATACGTTGACTTCTCCCATCGATTGTCTATGATAGTGGGTCGCGATATATAATGAGATCACTTACATTCACGACATGGAATACGCCTTTCGATAGCTACCACTAGGCCCTCGAATGCTCCATTTTAGCTTGCGCTAATAGATAAGAAAGTCAAGCATGTCATGTCAACATCCCCAGTTCACATTTATGATTTCCCAAGAGAAACGAGAAGACACCTCAAATGAGAAGTGTCTACTTCTTCGACGCGTTCTTACTTCGCAAGAGCACGCCGAAGAGGGGTATTTGTAGACACCCCTATTTTGTCCTCTCGAAATATATAAAGTCATTCGGTCAACCTTTGACCTTGCCCATGACTTTTCAAAAAGTACTTACCTTCTATGAAAGTTTCACAACAATAGGCTGAAATAATAGCTCTGTGGCTCAGACCACCTGACCTTATGCATGGGAACCATGCACTAAAAAAATAATACGTGACTGAACACATGCTGAAACAATAGCTCTGTGGCTCAGACCCCCTGACCCTAATGCGGGCATCATATACTGAAACAATAGTATATGGCTGAGCACAGTGTCACGGGGTCGCACTTTCGCAACCTCAGTCCCGTGCGGCACCTAACGCACGCTTCGCTAGGTCAGCCTACTTCTGATAACAATCGTCGCGAGGGCGTCCTTCGACGCGCTTTCAACCCGCGCGGTGCTTCTCTACCGCGTGCAACGAAGCCAACCCATCTGCACATCAGCTCTGATACCACCCGCCTAGAGGACGGGAACTCCTCCCAACATGGTTGCCTCTGTTTCATGGCCTACCATTCAGCTCATCATGTCCCTTACGACACGCCAATCTACACCACTGTGCTAACTTGGCCTGCTCAAGCTTCACCCTGTGCACTGCACTAGTACCTCGCTCGCCTGCCGAACCAAGCCCACAACCTTGTGCCTCGTGCTCGCGTGCCCAATTGAGTCCCACGCAACTTGCCTTTGTGTGCATTCCGAATTACTAGCACACGTTTATCATTAGCCCACATGTTGTCATGCTCAACTGAGTCCCACGCAGCGCCTTCGTGTTCTCACGCGAGGTTGCCCAGCCGTATGCACCGCGACGCGTAGTCCGGGGCCATACATCAACCTCCCTCGGGTTCCACATGGCATCGCTGCGTCGATGTCCTAGGCCCACCCTTTTAGGCCTAGGAGACACTTGCACCCCCTCTGGCAACGCAAGGCCCCGTGTGCGGGGGAATAGCTCTTAAGCTCCCTTCCCCTATATAAGGGTAAAACAGTCATTCAGCCAGAATGGCAGGAGAACCTCAAACCTATTGGTTTGACATACGGCAACGCCTCATGCATCGCTAGCCCACCTTGGCTATGTCGCGTCCGTGACGCTCCGCGTCATACCCTCATGCGACCGTGTCGCGTCCTCGCAGCGCGACCACGTCGCAAGGCCAACATGGCCCCATGTCGCGTGCCCTCCTGGCACCACATGTCATGCCACATGCACCATGCTACAAGCTCAAGTCTTGGCCCCGTCACATCCTCCACCACTCCATAAAAGGGTCAACGTCCTCGTTGACGCATGATCGCAGTGAATTGACCCCGCAAACTCCTCCCAGCTTGTTCGCATCTCATTTCTAGTTCTTAGGTCCGCACCTTCCCACAAGCTCCCCACTGTCACCCCGATCGGGTCAACTTGGTTCTGCTGTCACAAGGCCCTCACCTGTTAACTAGCTCAGGGATGTCGCGTGTCAACTTGACACCACATCGCATGCCTCCGCACCACTTGTTCAAGGATGTCGCGTGCCCTCTTGACACCACATCGTGTGCCTCTGCACCAGTTTGCTTATAGCATCATCGCTTCTGGAACGAACTTGTCTTTGATACCAAAATGTCACGGGGTCGCACTTCCGCAACCTCCCCCGCGGCAAGACTCTAACGCACGCTTCGCTAGGTCACCATAACAATCGTCGCGAGGGCGCCCTTCGACGCTTAACCCGCTGGCAGCTTCGCTGCTGCAACGGTCCAACCCATCTCGCACATCACCGATACCACCCGCTTAGAGGACGGAACCTCCCAACATGGTTGCCTCTCGTTTCACGGCCTACCATTCAAATTTCATCGTGTCCTTACGACACGCCAACTGCACCACCGGTTAACTTGGCTCGCTTAAGCTTCACCGCATCGCACTAGTACCTCGCCCGCCGAACCAAGCCTGACCTGCTCGCACTCGCGTGCCCAACTGAGTCCCACGCAGCTTGCCTTTGTGTGCGTTCTGAATTACTAGCACACGTTTATCATTAGCCCACATGCTGTCGTGCTCAACTGAGTCCCACGCAGCGCCTTCGTGTTCTCACGCGAGGTTGCCCAGCCGTATGCACCGCGACGCGTAGTCCGGGGCCATACATCAACCTCCCTTAGGTTCCACACGGCATCGCTGCGTCGACGTCCTAGGCCCACCCTTTCAGGCCTAGGAGACACTTGCGCTCCCTCTGGCAACGCAAGGCCCCGTGTGCGGGGGAATAGCTCTCAAGCTCCCTTCCCCTATATAAGGGTAAAACAGTCATTCAGCCAGAATGGCAGGAGAACCTCAAACCTATTGGTTTGACATACCGCAACGCCTCATGCATCGCTAGCCCACCTTGGCTATGTCGCGTCCGTGACGCTCCGCGTCATACCCTCATGCGACCGTGTCGCGTCCTCGCAGCGCGACCACGTCGCAAGGCCAACATGGCCCCATGTCGCGTGCCCTCCTGGCACCACATGTCGTGCCACATGTACCATGCTACAAGCTCACTGGCCACAACAAAGCAAAAATAATAGTATCGTGGCTAAAATAATTCTATAATCAGAATATGGGAATCGTGCACTGAAATAATAGTACATGGCTGAACACAGGCTGAAACAATAGCTATGTGGCTCAGATTCCCAATGTAGGTGACTATATAGTGAAACAATAGTATATAGTTGAAATGCAGATTGAAACAATAGTCTTGCATTTCATATCCGACCCGGACCCGGGGCAATCCCGAATTACACGCATCAAACCACACATGTGATTCGATTATGCGCTGCATCACTAGCGCATAATCGTCCCTTCCAGACCAAATTTCCTTTCTTTAAACCGCCTCAAGACTCAATCGTGTGCTCCACACGGAACGCGCAATCGGATTAAGTGCCATGTCACTGTCGCGCAATTGGTCTGTCCCCGACCTAGTCTCCTTACCCTTGGCCGCCAAAATTCTAGTATTAAACGCTAAGATTAAAACGCTTAATCGGGTTGCCCACAGCAAACCCGGCGCGCAATTAGTTCTAAGAAGATTAAAGCTAAGACTCTCGGCTAAGCCAGTCAGCCGGTCCTCACTGAGTCCGTGACCGACTCAAAGCGATTAAGCGCCTGTAATTCGGCGCGTAATTCAATTAAACGCCTAGATTAAGGCGCGTAATTAAAGTTGGCCGATTAATTAAGCGTACCCCACAGGGCACGTAATTAGCAAAACACCTATAAATAGAACCTTTTGCCTCCGCCCTAAACACATGAATTTTTTTTCTCTCTTCCAAGCTTAGGGATTTCAAGATTCTCTCTTCGACGTCCGGCTTTAGGTAACTTTTAGTTCTAGTTTTTTTTAATTCTTAGATCTTAGGTCCTAGATCTTAGATTCTTCTATAGTTCTTATTTTTAATCTCTGATTCTAGTTCTTAGGTTCTAGAATTAGTCTCTTTTAATTTTTAGGTTGTAGTTCTTAAGTTCTAAATTCTTAGGTCCTAGATTCTTCTATATTTCTTATTATTAATCTCTGGTGCTAGTTCTTAAATTCTAGAACTAGTCTTTTCTAATTTAGGTCTTAGGTTCCTAATTCTAAAGTCCTAGATCCTAGATTCTTCTATAGTTCTAAACTCTTAGTTTTAATCTCTAATTCTAGACTTTAAAAGCAGTCCATAGTTTATGATCCCAACCTTTCCCAATTGTCGAATCCCGTCACTTTTATTTTTGACTTATTTTGAAGCATTAAACGAAGTTGAATTGATATAAAATTGGTCACGTTTGAAATCTTATCGAAGTAGCTTTCTAACAAGCTAAAAAATGTGCAATTCGGATAAGTATCAAGGAAGTTATTGTCAGTTTTTGGCAGCTACACAAAAAGTGGTATTTTTCAGAACTCCTAGTTGAATTAGGATTAGTCTCTTTATTATATTATTTTAGAAAATAGGATTCCTTTCTTTTATTAGAAATAGGATCAGTTCTCTTATCATTCTAGGACTTTTACTTTATTCTTTAGAAGTACTAGGACTTAGAGTTACACTAGGATTTCTAGTAAAAACCTATAAATAGACCTTTACCCCTAACTATTGAAAAAAAAAAAAACAACTTTCCTATACACAATTCCCTCTATACAATTTTTCTCTATACAATTTTCCTCTATACAATTTTCCTTTATACAATTTCCCTCTACACAATTTTTCTCTATACAATTTCCTTATGCACGATTTATACGATTCTTCAGGTAATTCCTTAGTTCTTAGGTTCTAGAACCAGTCTCTTTTTTTTAGGTCGTAGTTCGTAGGCTCTAGAACTGGTCTTTAATCTCACGATCTAAATTTTCCTAATTTCGATCCTGATTTTTGTCTTTAGATTTTAGCTTTAGTCTTAATTTTAAATCCTAAACTCTGCTTTATAGCTTTAATTCTCAATTCCTTTTTTTTTTAGCCCTCAAATATCAATCATCAATCTCTCAATCTAAAAAAAAATATTACTTTATAATTCAAATTCAGTCTCTCTCAATTTTAGCCAGTCGATTTGCCCAAGGGAGCTTACGGAGGGTACCCAGGAACGGGGCCAATCCTCCTTAGCATAATGGGCCAAAACCCCTTTGTTCTAATTAATTCGATTTCTATTTAAAATTAGGATATTTAAATTAATTAGACTCCTAGTAGAAGTAGGAGACCTTTTTTTAAAATTAGACTCCTAGTAGAAGTATGAGCCATTTTTTTAATTAGACTCCTATTAGAATTAGGAGTTCCTTTTTTAATTAGACTCCTAGTAGAAGTAGAAGACTTTTTTTTAATTAGAGTCCTAGTAGAAGTAGGAGACCTTTTTTAATCAGACTCCTAGTAAGATTAGTAAACTAGATTCCCAGTAGGATTAGGACAAGGTTAATTAAAATCCCAACAGGAATAGGAAAACCAAACTAGTTACACTAAAAGCAACTCACAGCTGCTGGCTTTCACTGGCGGATGATTCAGTAAAGGAGTTCAACCTGCAAGCCCTCGCTCTCCTTAAAGCATAATCAGTGACGTGTTGCAGCATCGATAAATATCTGTAGCTGGCGATCGCATCTTCTCAGGTATTCTTCATTTAGAATTTGCCTCTTTAATTTTAGTAATTTAATATTTCCTAATTTATTACTCTATCATCGCCTTTGCCAAAGTCCACTTGAACCGAATTGGGCCACTCTTTTCGGGGACCGAAAGGAACCCAGGAAAAGTGCGTACCAACATACCTGTGCACTAAGATCGATGATATTCACAGTATCATCCTTGGCTATTATGAAAATCTGTTCTCTTCTAGCTACCCGATAAGGGTGGAGGAGGCCCTTCAATTTGTTGAAAGCAAAATCTCTTGTGGTGAAAATGAGGCGCTCAACACCCCTTTTACAGCTTTGGAGATTCGCACAACACTTTTCCAATTACACCCTGCCTAATGGTATGCCTCCATTATTTTACCAAAATTTTTGGCTTTTAGTTGGGAATTTTGTTATTAATGTTGCTTTGAGTTTTTTGAATAGTAATGCCTCTATATCAGATCTCAACAGAACTTTCATCACCTTGATCCCAAAAACAAAAAACTCAAACTATATCTCTAAATTCTGCCTAATCAGCCTTTATAATGCCATATATAAAATCGCCGCCAAAGTCCTTGCAAACCGGCTGAAACCTCTCCTCCCTTCCATCATTTCCTCCTCCCAATCGGCCTTTGTTTCTGGGCACCTCATTACGGATAACATTCTTACCACCTTTGAAGTTGGGCATTACCTGAAAAAATAAAAGAAAGGGGAAAGTTGAGGATTGTGCGCTTAAGCTTGACATGAGCAATGTGTATGATCGTGTTGACTGGGGCTTTTTGGAGTGCACACTCTTGAAATTGGGTTTCAACAGCAAATGGGTCAATCTCATTATGAAATGTGTCTCCTCTGTGTCCTATTCTTTTCTCATAAATGGGAGGGTTGTAGGAAATATAATCCCTTCTAGGGACATTCGACAAGGGAACCCCCTTTCTCCAAATTTGTTCATCATATGCTCTGAAGTTTTATCGTCCCTACTTGATCGAGTTGTTACTAATGGCTCTCTATCAGGTATTAAAATTTATAGAGAAGCACCTGTTATCTCTCATCTCTTTTTTGTAGACGATAGCATCATTTACTAATAGGCAACCATTGCTGATGTTCGAGAGATCACTCTTTTGCTGGAGCTCTATGAAGGATCCTCTGACCAAAAAATCAACTTCGATAAATCGGCTATCTCCTTTAGCAAAAATGTCTCTTTGGAAGATCGGTGCAGTATCATGAAGATTCTTAACATTCAGAGAGAATCAAATCAGGAAAATTATCCAGGCCTCCCTTCTATAGTCGGGCGATCAAAGAGGAAACTATTCGAGTACATTAAGGAACGAGTCTGGCGAAAGCTCTAAGGGTGGAAAGAGAAGCTCCTATCTAGTGGCGGTAAAGAGATTTTGATTCAAGGCGGTAGCCCAGGCCATACCCACATATGCGATGAGCTGCTTTCGACTCCCAATAGTTTTCTAAAAGAAATTTTCATGCAAATGGCTCGGTTTTGGTGGGGTACAAATAACAAGGAAAAGGGCATTCATTGGAAGGGATGAAGTTCTTTATGTATGACCAAAGATGAAGGTGGGTTGGGATTCAGAGATCAGGAGGCTTTCAACTTGGCTCTTTTGGCTAAATAGGGATGGCGTCTTTTAATTCGTGAACCTTCAACAGTGGCTAAAATTCTCAAAGCCAAATACAACTCGAGGGGAACATTTTTGTCGACGACACCGCGAAGAAACCAATTTGCTACTTGGGCCAGCATCTTTAGTGCGAGAGACCTTGTCGAAAGGGGGAGAATAAAAATGGTGGGTACTTAAATTTAAAAGATTAAAGGAGAATTTTTCATACGGATATTTGTTATGCAGTTGGATTGGTCAGTCGTTACCAGAGTAATCCAGGCCAATTACATTGGCATGCTGTCAAACGAATCTTTCGATATCTTAGAGACACTAAGGATTTGATGTTATGCTATGGAGGAACTAATTTGAGAGTGCACGCATACTCTGATTCTGCTTATGGAGATGATCTTGATGAGGGAAAATCTACCTCTGGCTTCATATTTTTAATAGGAGGTGTGGTGTGTCCTAAAATTTGTACTCGCAAGTGCACGAATCGTGATGTAGTCAGTGGGTGCAAAGTACGAGATCGTTCCCACGAGGATTGGTTAGAAAATATAAAAACAGAAATATCAATTAACTAAAAGAATTTCCACAGATCTTTTACAGTAACCAACAATCTAGGGTTCTGATAAATGAGATAAATGCTAACAGATAAATACTAAAGGAATTTAACAATTAATGAAAGATAAGGATTGGGATGCTAAATCCTCCCATCGTAGGTTTATCATTTACAGAATACCAATCTGTGGATTGAGATATGAGATCTTTAACAGATTTCTCAAAAGAAGCATCGCCTATATACACACGTGAGTTCTAAAATATAGATCTGAGATCACGGAGATGTATGATTAACATCCCATAAGTGTATGATTAACACTCACACCTCGGACAATATTTAGAACCCAATCTCTAGGGTAATTTCCAAAGTACGATCTAAGATCAAGGAGATGTATTATTAACACCCCATGGGTGTATGATTAAGACCCACACCTCAGATCGTGATTGGAACTCACCACTGGGATAAAGTCATACTATCAATCCGAGATCAAGGAGATGCATGATTAACACCCCATGAGTGTATGATTAACACTCACACCTCAGATGATGGTAAAACTTCACCCCGAGATGGGTGATAATTAGGATAAAATCATTATTGCAGATCTGAAATCATAGGGCATGATTAGCTCCTAGATCTCAGACTGAAATAATGATTTCACCATTTTCAATTAATATTAGAGTCTTAAAAAGCATCTGACATCTCAATCACAGATTTATATTAATATAAATGAATACCTCGGATGGGGTTCATTAGATCCCCATCCTTAATGAAACTAGCCACACATAACTGAAATAAGCAATAAAATAAATGCAAAAGTTGAAAATGCCATTAAAATACCGTAAAGAATTATCCACAAAAAGCTTTAATCCAAGTACGTACACCTCCTTCTTGAAAGTGGATCCAAATCAGAAAACTAAGACTTATCTTCTTCTCAAAATGAATATTAAAAAGGTAGTTCAAGAAAATGGGACTCGATGATCTTACACTTTGAAACGCAGAAAAACTAAAAATAATAAAAGAATGCAGAAAAATAAAGAATCTCTAAAAAATAGAACTCTCTCAAAAGAAGAATGCAGAAAAATAATAAGAATCAGAATTATCTCCGAAGGACTCCCCGAATGAATATATCTCCAGGAATATCTTTTTCCTTAATTGCCAAAAAAGAAGCCACTTTTTCCTCCAAGATTTTATTCCGTGAAAAGAGTACCGAGATTCTCGCGGCCAAACAAAATTCCGAACTCAAATTCAAATTTGGTCGATCAATCGACCTCCCAGATTTTCGTGAATTCCCGCTACACTTTGCATTCAGACACTACCTCGGTATTTAGGCCATAACTTTCTATCTCGAAGTCAGATTGAGGCGATTCTTACAATGTTGGAAAGCGGACGACGAGTTCTCCAACTTTTGTGGTTTGACAATTTTTTGAATCTAACGTCCTGAAGGTTCAAATTGAGCTCCAAGTCGGGATAAGTTTCGAATGATCCAATGTGGCACGAATTTGACGTTATATTCTGAACTTTTGAGTTATTTCATGCTCAACACATCTCCAGGCTTGTAAATCACTAAAACTATATAAAACATATTAAATGGCTTTCATCGGATAGCTAAATGTAGGTATTTAGGGGTAAAATATCATCATATTTCACTGTACATTAAGGTGGAGCTATTTCATTGAGTAGCAATAATCAGACGTGTAATGCACTCTCCATCATGGAAGCTAAATATGTTGTTGCTTGTGCTGCGATTCAGGAAGGAGTTTGGATCCTAAGATTTTACAAAGGCTTGAGTATTATTCCTTACGCCCAAGACTCACTTTCTCTCAGGATGGATAGTAAATTTGTCATCGATTTAACAAAGGATCTCAAATTTTATAAGAAATCAAAGCACATCGAAGTCAAGTATCATTACATCAAAAATCTTGTCAGGAACAAACAGGTCATACTCCATCAAATTCCTTCAAGAGAAATATTGACAGATCCTATGACAAAACCCATTACAAGAGATGTCTATGAGATACATGTTAGGCATATGAGTTTATGTAGACTTTGAGTGAGTAGACTCAAAGTTATGCAGGTGTCAGTGGGAGTTATGGTTCCATTACTATTTCATAATTTTTATTTATACATGGTTGTTATTTATTGGACACGGATGTCATTTTATGATTACGTTTTATTTTTATATTACATTTTAGTCATTTATACGCAATGTGAATAATTTATCATCTTTATTAGTATTTATATATATTCTTATGTTGATCATTGTGTGATTGTGCGAGCAGGTGCGATCACCTCCATGTGGGAAAATTGATTTTTCGTCGGCAGATCACTTGCCCACTCGCATAAGCTAATTCCAAGTCTAGAGTAGCAGAAAGTGATAGATCACACGAGTAGGTGATAACCACCTCCAAACGACTCCATACGGGAGTAGCAGTTGTTAAACACCATTGCACATGAGTGTGAGCTGCGTTTGGGGATGAGACCTAGAGTCGAATCATGCATTCATAGATATGATCTACTAGTGATGTCATGGCCTGAATGGGAATCATGCTAGTATTGCTGATAGATGTCAGTTAACCTACGTATTATAAAATTGACGAGCACTGATTGAGTTCAGTTTGTCTACTTTACGGCATGGATGAACGACCACGTGTTCGGAGCATCGAGTACTCCTGGACTTCCTTACCTACTGTTGTCTGATCCGATATGATTAGTACATAGTGTGAGCTACCAGTCTCGTAGGTGACTCTCGTGCTCTTAGCTACCCACCTTTATCTTTATGAGAATTAGATTGAGTGTTGCTACTTTAGTGTATAATGACGATGATTGTGACTAATATGATTGGGTACATGGACTACTAGGAAAGCAGTTTAATCAAAATCTGAACTACGTAGTTGCTTGGGGAAGTTCCTTGACGTCAACACCAGGCTCCTAGGGCCAATGATATGCACTTGTAAGATTTATCTGCTGGCATCATAAATTATAAAAGATTTAAATGACAGTTTTTTTTGAAAATATATATATTTATTAAATATTTTATTTTTAAAATAAATTCGAAGAAACTGTTTTAAAATTCTTTTAATAAGTTAAATAAGTGCGTATAGTATGAGATTGAGATTTTAGATCGAAAGTCGTATATTTCGGTGTGGTCATGCGGACTAGGGCAGGCATAAGAAAGCTTGGGTGATGGCGCACTAGAAAGATGATAACTTAGTGCGCGCACACCTGTGTGAGAGATATGCGATCTCGGGTGGTCCCACTCCATAGGTCCTTTGTTTTGTAAGGACTATCACGATTCTATTTTGGGGGTCTAGAGAACTTGTTAATCATGACACTACTCTCTACGGGGTTGAGTGGGATATGTTGGTTTGAGTGACTGAGATGCTAATTATACAACCCCTAGGGTGTGTGTGATATACATCATATAACTGTCATATTAGGATTACCTATTAATATATGACTTTAGAGATTGTAACTTACGGATGTGAAAATCTTCTTTCTTATAATTTCTCCCTTTTTCTCTAAGCCTAAATCTTAGAGTTGTGATTATCCTTCTACGGTGCCATCAATCATCGTCAGATTCACGTGGCGTGTAGATAATGCCGTCTTCTCTGGTAGTTGACTGCTCGGATCAACGACCATTAAATTATCTCAATTTTTCTCGAAGTGTGTAGAATCGATTGTGATCCACCCATTGTTTTCGCGCGATTATGGATCTCAAATCCATTTATTTCAGATTACTTATTTGTATAGTGGCCTTGGAGTAAGCGACCAGGTACCATTGTATTGAAGTGCGTCAAATTTCGTGCCCATAGCAGATCACCATTTAGATGATTTAAGAGCTTGTGAAAAACATGTCAGTTCATAGGAACCTGCTAAGAAGAAAGTGCGACAAGAGCATGCCTAGACGAGTACAGGAGATGAAAATCTCTAAAATCTTTGGGTTTAGAGATTCCGTCTTTAGCACGGGTAACCATATGATGGTGTGGTACCATTGATGTGGATGTTGTTGACTATGAAGTATCTTGACAATCGAGTGGGATGGTGACATTGGTAGTGTCTGGTGTGATAGTAGGCATAGGGAGATTAGAATGTGAATTAGTTAAAGTTGTATGAGGAGGGTTTAAATCTGATGTGTAAAAAATAATTGGTTGAGTGGTATGGGTAATAGGTGGGGTAGTAATGAGCGGTGTATTGTTATCGAGTGGGTAGTAATGAGAGTTGTATATTTGCAAGCAGCCGAAGTATCCTCGGTCTTATCCCAAAATGGAAATGTTGTCTCTGAAAACACTACGTGACGAGAGAGAAAAACACGTCCCGTAGAATAGTCGAGACAACGATAACCATGATGATGGAGACTATAACCAAGAAAAACACAACGCTTAGTTTGATATTCCAATTTGTGTCGAGTGTAAGGTCGTAAGCAGGGATAGAACGCACATCCAAATACTCGAAAAATTAAATAATCTGATATAGATTTAAACAATTTTTATGAGGTGAAAGATTTTTAAGAACTTTGATGGGCAGTTGATTAATTAAGAAAATGGATGTATTAAAAGCCTCAACCCAGTATTTTAGAGGAAGCTGTGAATGAGCAAGTAAAGATAGTCCAGTCTCCATAATATGTTGGTGCTTACACTCGGCGACCCCATTTTGTTGGGGTGTATGAGGACAGGATAGTCTTTGCAAAATGCTATTTGAATCAAGAAAGGCTTTAAATTAATTGCTTGTAAACTCACCTCTCCCATCACATTCAAAGGATTTAATTTTATATGAAAATTGATTTCCCATTAACAATTTAAACTTAACAAAACGTGAGAAAACTTCAGATTTATTATGTAAAGGAAACAACCATATAAAACGAGAAAAGTCATCAATAAAAATGACATAATAACGATACCCACTAATTGAAGGCACTGGTGACATCCAAACATCAGAATATATTATTTGAAGAGGAAAACAAGATATGGAAATAGAAGTAGAAAAAGGAAGTCACTTACTTTTTCCCATTTGGCATGCTTCACAGAGACTTTGATTAATAGAGCCTTTGATTGAAATTGCACGTGTGTCACACAAGTGTTGAAGAATAGGATCAGAAGTCCAAGACAAAGATGCCAAGTAGATGGCACAACACGTTCAACAGAGAGAGCAACAAAACTACGAGAATTACTAAAGTTATTTTTATGAAGATGGATGGGATAAAGATCACATTCACTCCGCCCTTGCAAAAGAGTTTTCCCCGTTGCTAGGTCCTCCCAAAAAATGAATCATGAGTAAATATAAAATAACAATTGTTCTCAGAAGAAAAGTGATAAAAGGAAAGAAGATTAACAGCAACTGATGGATAGTGGAGAATTTTAGTATGTTTAAAATGAGTTTTAGAATTGGAAATAGTGCTGGAACCAATATGAGATATGGACAAACCTGTACCATTACCTACTGCCACATTATTATTGTCATTATACTCAATTTGCATAGACAGGTTATTGAGATCGGCGATGATGTGGTCGGTAGCACCACTATCAGTATACCACGGTTGATTTAAAGGAGCAACATTAGTTTGTGCTACCATTGCCTCAAGTTGAAGTGGAGGATGATAGCCTTGGTAGGAGAAGTCCATCCGATGATAATAGTCCAAAGCATTATGGCCTGTCTTCCCACAAATTTGACAGATGGGTCGACCCTTAGGATGCATAGCAGTTGATGAAGTATCCGATGATGAAGGTGTTTTGGCTGGAGCAGACATGGGGCGGCTTGTAAATGATGAAGATGTACCTTGTTTAGGCTGAAACGAACTATTGCGATTTTTACCTTTGAAGTATTGAGGTTTGGCCGTGTAGAAAGCAGTATTAGAAGACTCTTGATGTATAGCAAAGGCTTGATGATCTAGTAGCATTTCATCAAACGAAATATGATTATTCCTAGATGCCAGAGACTCTTGAGAAGCTCGGATTGAAAATCATCAAAGGAAATAGGATTATTCCTAGATGCCAGAGACACAGACATGATGAATGGATTGAGACCACTCATCAAATATGATATGAGGTCGTCATCATCAACGACCTTTCCAACTGTAGCCAAACTGTCAGCTAAGAGTTTGACATGATGAAAATATTCGGAACAAGAGGATGAACGTTGTTTAAGGTTCTGAAGTTGCCGCTTTAGCTGGTTGATGCGAGAATGAGACTCGAAAGAAAATCGAGTGGCGAGAGAGCTCCAGACTTGTCGAGAAGTATTGAGTCCAAAAATAGTGGACAGAACACTGTCAGAGAGAGTAGCATTGATCCAACTAAGAAGATATTGATCTTTCCTAGTCCATAGAAGATAAGCCTGATTGACTTCAGAAAGTTCAACACCATTTTCAGGAAGTTCAACACTAGTTTCGTGTGCTTCTCCTTGGAGATCAAAGAACCAATCAATTGAGCACGGATTCCACACGAGATCGATTCCAAACCTCCTTGAAAAGGTAATGCCCTAATTTTCTTCTATAATCTAGCCCTAATTTGCGATTTTGTTTGGATTTGAACAAAACTCTAGATATATATATATATATATATATATATATATATATATATATATTTTTTTTTTTTTTTTTTTTTTTTTCTTAGACCTATGGCCCCTAAGACGAGACAATCGTCTAAAACCCCTTCTTCGAAGAAACCAAAATCTCAAGCGGGTTCTTCGCAGCCACCCACATCTTCACAACCACCTCTGCAACCACCGATACCAGTGCCCCCATCTACCTCGTCGCAGACACCACAACGTGAACAACCTACGGAGTGGTGGGCTGCCAAGGGTTTTGCATATGAATACATGATCGATCCAGCCCTATTTGAGATGCCCAATGTGCCGGGGATAGACCGATGGGCTCTTGATTATTTGGGAAAGACCGGATTGGATAATTTGTTAAAACTCCTTCATCAATACTACTACCCTTGCCTCGTACGACTATTCTACCAAAATATGTACGATGGTCTGAATCCCAATACCCTTTGCACCAAGATCAATGGGAAGAGCTACATCTTCACCCATAAAATGGCTTGTAAAGCCTTAAAGTGTTTTGACAGCTATGGCGACGACATCGATCTCTTACCCCCAAACCCAGCCAAAATACCTCGCGCAGTGATAGCCGCAAGAATGACTAGGGGTTGAGTTGCATTTGGTCAAGCCATTAAACGAGCTGATTTATCTAGTTATATGTGGATGCTCGACACGATCTTTAAGCACAACTTGTACCCCATACGCCATAAAATCGAGAGACTGGAGATTTGATGCAAGCATTGTTCTCTGCGTTCGAAGGGCGATGGTTTAGTGCCGCTGAAGTGGTCTTTGAGGGCATGAAACATGCCAAGGGCAAAATGTTAGAGAGCATCGATAAGCCGGAAGAGTTCATTCCCTATGCGGGCTTCATTTATAGCATGCTTGAGGAGTATTCGGGGAGTACCGTGCATATAATTTCACCGCGCGAGATCAAGTCCTCCGACAATGTGGAGTTGTTTACCTTTAAACACTAGAGGAAAACCTATAATAGGCTAAAGCCACATCTCCTACCAGCACCACAAGTACCTCCCCAAGCCCAGGAGCAGCCAATTCAAGACGCTCCACAGCCAGACCAGCCTGCTCAAGACGCTCCAGTGTATGAACAGCAAACCCATGATGTGCCCTATCAGGATCAGCCTGAGATTGTACCTCCAGCTCAATTCGTTCATATTCTCGTGCCTCCTCCACACCAACAGGCTGTCGGCATGACCATCGAGGAGTTAGCAGCCCTCATTGAAGAGAACAATCGTCAATTGAGTCGTCGACTCGATTATCACGAGCTAATATTGGAGGGCACCATACACCACATGTATCTGACAGACTACCTCCAACGGATCACCATGATGCATGCTAGTGTGTTCAACCCACAAGCAGATGGAGCCGACGAGGTGGACGAAGCCGACGAGGTGGACGAAGCCGACGACATCGCGAGTAGGGCGGATGATCCTATCGGAGCGAAGGGAGGGGCTGACGTCTAACATAATTGGAAGGTTTTGTGAGCATTTGAGGGAGTTTCTTTTTGAAAATTTAAATTTTGAGGGATAACTGTATTGTTTCATAACTATGGTGGCATGGTTGCCACACCTGCTTATTTTGCTCTTTATAACTATGGTGGCATAGTTGCTACATTGACTTATTTATGTTTTGGCAGTATATATGCTAGATGATTTTGTGATGATGACTAGTTTTATGCCTAATGTTTTCTTACAGGATGTGGATATGTGTGGTATATGTGTGTGGTATCCATTTAAACTTCTATCTACAACTTTTTAGATATTGAATGATCGTGGTGTGCCTAGAATTTTTAATTAGTAAATGGCTTGTTTAGCTATGTGTGGTATCTTTCGAGGTCACCTTCCTTGTGTCTAACCTTCATAATTAGATTCATTTTCGAGGACAAAAATTCATAAGGTGGGGAGAATGTAACGTCTCAAAATTTTGACCTTTAAACAGTTCTCTTCGGTGCGCGTGCTTGACTGTTCACTCATCGGCGATCGTGTAAAGCATTGAGTAATGTTGTGGATTAGATCCTATGGATTGGATCTTGTGTGAAAGCTAGAATTAGGGAGTGCTTGAATGGTTAGGTCGAGTTTTATACACCGATGCTCAGTGTAGCAGCTTAACACCTGAACCTGGGACTTAGTTATAAGGGGAGTAAATGCAGTTGAATGCCTTGCATTCAATCCCCTTTTATTTCTTATGATTAGAGTTATGAAGAGAGGAGAGTGGATTTTGAATGCATGAGAGAGTGTGCTACTCATTTTTGAAGTGCGAAGCTAAGGGATTTGATCGAAGAAGAATCACAGTTTCATCTTGTGAAACCTTAGGTTGAACCACAAATGAAGATAGAGGAATCGAACTAGATTAAGGTATGAAAATTATGTTTAAGTTGTGAATTTGTGTTAGATGGTATTTCACCCATATTATGATCGAAGAATTATAAGAAACGAGGTTAGATTTGAGAAAGAACGGAGAATGAATGAGAAAACCCAAGATTCGGTGAAATCTGTAAATTTCGATCGATCGAAATTGACTTAAGATAGAAGTATACGATTTCTGGAGAAATTCGTTCGATCAAAATGAGATTCGATCAAACTAAATGTGTTTCGATCGATCGAGTCTCCCACTCGATCAATTGAAAGGTATATAACATGGATTTGGAAATTTTGCTGTCAAGATTCGTTCAATCGAAATTTATTTTGATCGATCGAAATTGGGATCCGATCGATCGAATTATAAACTGTTTGATCGAGATTGAAGTGCCAAAATTAAGAGTCTGAGGGATTCGACAGATCAAAATATTTTTCGATCGATCGAATTTAAAATCGTTCGATCGAACGGTGTGTCTGATATTTAGCTTCTGTTGGATTCGACTGATCGAGATAAAGTCGATCGATCGAATTTGGGTTTCGATCGATCGAATTTGCCAGATTCAGGATTTTGTTCTGTTTTGTTTAAAGGATTTTAAGGAGAGCTTATATCTTCTATTTCGCATCATTTCTGACGTATGAACTATGATTTTACCTTGTTCAGGTGGAACGAATACGTGTGAGAAGTTGAGGCTAGTCAAGTGTAAGAAATCGCTTGTGACTTCAGGTTGAGATAGGGAAATCATTATAGCATGTTTATTTGATGTCAATGACGTGTATGTTATGATATGATAGATTTTATCAATATCTTAGTATAAATGGTTCTAAGACCCAAATGTGAATGTGCTGGTGTTCGTGTGCAATTTGGAATCCTTCATGTGAATGCATCGCGATGAAGAAACTTCTCAAACTTTGTTCTAGCCACGTGCTATTATGTGAAATCCTTCATGACTCATTTTGATATGTGTGTGTGAAAGATTGTGCTTCCTTTTTAAGCTTTCAAACTTAATTATATTTAGCACATCACACGGTGATAAACTATAAGTTATGCACGATGATTTAAGGTTTAGATATGAATACCCGATCGACGCGGCAGGATATCCGTGACCGGTACGGCAAGATATCCGTACACCCTTTGTGATCTTTTGGGATCTTGTGAAATCATATCGGTCGACGATAAAATCTATGTTCGGTACAAGCGCCCATCTTTATTGAGACCTTGGGCACCATATACAAATGGTTCATATGAGCGACAATGGTGGATATTCCATCGGGGACTCGAGACTATAGCTACTCGAGTATTGATTTAAGTAAAATACCTTAAGTTTCTCCTCGTGTTATGTAATTCAGTAGATATGCATCTGATGAGTTTCCTTCAATAAGAAAATGCTTGTTCCGTTTGATCATCCTGATATGTGTACCAATAATTTCATTTGCTCAGTCTATAGCTTTTGAATTTGAGTTACTTATAAGAAAATTCATGTTATCATCAATTGTCATGAGATATATGTGATTGATAAGAAATGCATGCTATTAGCTTTTCCCTACTGAGCTTAGATGAAGCTCATTCCTTGACTATATGTCACAGGTACAGGTGAAGATATAGGCAGGGAGGACCAGGACAAAGAGGACTCCGATTACGTGCCGATAGAGGAGGAGCAAGAGCCTCATCCAGAGAACTGCTTCATTTGTGTAAGGCCTAGTAGGTCCGGCCTTGGGTGGTGATTTAGAATACGGTTTAGCAACATTTTGTAAGAGGATATAAGTTAACTTGGAGATTTTTTTTATATCATTGTTTTGTGAACCATGTTTCAGTAAGGGATGACCTCTACCGGTGGTTCTTTTCGATTCTTTTATCCATATGCATTCGTATGGAATTAGAACCGTTATTTTGAGTTCTTGAAGATATAGATTTGGAGATTTCATTTCTGTTATATGATAGCTTTGTCAGTTAGTTGTGATTTTCGCTTTGCGTGTAGTTATGCCAAGTGTTCCGCTCGGGGATCGGCTTTAGCGTCAACTTGATGGCCCGGGTCTCGCGATTAGGAAATCCGGGCTGTCACAGGTGGCCATAGTGCTCTCTATAGAGAAGCGCTAGCAACTTATCTTGAAGTTTGTCTTGCGCGTGAGTTGGGCTTCTCACACGTCATCTTGGAAAGTGACTCTCATAACCTCATTTCAGCTATTCAAAGCGGAGATGATTGGTCCGAATTGAGCTTCGTGGTGGTGGATATTAGAAAGATCGATCTTGAATTTTCTTTTTTTTCCTGCAATCATGCTCGACATGCTTCAAATAAAGCTATTGATGTTCTTGCTAAATATGGTCCGATGTGTTCTTCCGAAATAGTATAGGTGGAGGTTATCCCTCCACCAATTTTTGACATTGTTTCCAGTGAGTTGGTCTAATAGATTTTTTCTTATAAAAAAAACAAGAGATAAAAAGTAGCGGCAACTGTACAAAGCCAGCAACCCGCTCCAATTCTTCATTCCAAATTGTGTCAAAAACCTAAAGCCAGTGAACCCGACCCATTTGCAGCCCTAAACATTGTACTTAGAGGACCCAAGTTAATACGCATAAACCCATCTATAAATGGATGGTCATTAGAAAATCTCTACGCCATTGGATGTTCTCATACTCTCAGAGCGTAGCATCATCATATTTATAAAAGTCAAAAGTGCTTAATATTCAAAACCAAACCATAAAGCTCTACCCTATCTAAATAGGGTGCCTCTTTTCGCCCAGGTCCCGAGCCGCTTCAAATTCGTTGATTGCTTATGATCAGAGATTAATGCCTTGTTTGACATGAGAATTTTTTTTCATTTTTACGGGTTGGTAAAGAAAAAGAATTCATGGGAAGTTTTATTTTTAAAATTTTACAATGGTTTGATTTAATTTTTTTTCAGCTGTTTGGCTACAGTGTGTAATTATTTTCTTAAGGCACCATTTTTCACTTCATGTGAATATGTAACCTCACCCCATCTCGTCGGACCAAAATGCATTAGTCGATTTAAATTAGAACATGAATTTTTTTTTTGTCCCAACTTTTTACAAGATGGGTCTTGAGATCATGGGCATACACTTAGATAATTTTTTATTCCGCCTGATACAAATCCCAAACAGTAACTCTAAACTCGTGAGACATACATAAAGCTCAAATACAAATCACGAGTCATTTTTTGGAATTGGTGCCACATAAAATAAAAAAATTGATATACCCATAATCTCAAGATGCATCATCTGGAAGATTGGGATAAAAAACAATCTCATTTTTCATATTCAAAGCAGTCAATGCATGTTGGCCAGAGGAGATGGGGCGAGATTACGATTTTACAGTGCAAATAGATAGTACGATTATGGGGTGAGGTTGCATCTAAACCATTTGATATAAAGGCCATGATCTACAGATCTACGACGTAAAAGAGTGGTGCAAAACTCAATCTCTATCATATGATTTGATACAATCAACTGTTGAATCGAATAATGGTTTTGAAGTGCATTGAGTCATATGATAAAGATTATGTTTGGTGCCAATCTTTTCACTTATGATCTTTAGATCATGACCTTCAAATTAATTGGCTTAGATGATTGAGTTACATTTATTGGCTTCGTTGTTTATGGGTACCTCGCTCATGCTGCGTTTCACTATTGATTTCTTTGGATCAGATGAGGGTGATTGTTTTTCACCCCGATCATCCATAGAATGGATCTTAAGATCATGTAACACATCAGATGATCAATTTGTGATTCCATGTGTCCCCAGTCCCCAAAATATGACCCTAAAGTCATGTTTGAGCAAGATGTGTGTTATATGATTGAAGAGTCATATTTTGGGTATCAGTGATACAGGAAATTAAAAATTGATCGTCAAATTGATGCACCATAAACCCAAGATCTATTTTGTGGAAGATCTTTGTTAAAAAAGATCTCCATCATCTGATCTGAAGAAATCAATGTTTTTTTTCAAGGGTTTAGGATGTAGGCGCTTTCAGAGAACGTGTGGGCGGCGTGAAGAAATAGATATTGACATGTGTGCCACATCAACAAAAAATTGAGCATTTGATGATAAGCTCATGGTCTCAAGATCCATTATATGAAAAATTATAGTAAAAAAAAAAGGCTCGATTGGTTGATCCAAAGCAATCAAACAATTTTAAGCATGAAATATCCGAGTTGAGAAGAACAAATTTTGGGTTGCAAGGGTGGCCACCAAAATTCCTCTAAGCTTTTAACCCATGTGGTGGGCAAAAAAAAGTTTTAGTCAAATTTTGGGTGGATTTTTTATGTGAGTTTTTTTTCAAAAGTTTGTGGGTCCCACTATATTGCCAACACTTGCAAATTTCATTTTTGTGGAAAATTTCAAATTTACAGCTATTTTTTGACAGTAACTCGTGTTAACAAATAAGGCATAAAGATCGTTTTTTACCCCAATTTTTCGCACAACGGATATTGAGATAATCGTGCATATCAGATGGTCAATTTTTTATTTTATATATTCCAAATCCACAAATAATAGCCTTAAATTTATGTTTGAATTTGATGTGTGCCATATAATTGAAGAGCCATTATTTGAGTATTTGTAACACATGGAATCAAAAATTGATCATAGAATAAGCCAAACAGGATCTCAAATCCTTTGTGTGGAAGAAGATATGGGTGAAACAAGATCTCCATCATCTCATTCAAATCAATCAATAATTTTTAAGGGATTTGAAATGTGTGGGTGCAAATAGAGGTACCCATCTAAATAATGCAACCCTCGACACTTTCTTCCACGCCCCCACCAAATCTGGCTGCCCACGAAAACCAGTATGTTAGTCTCTAATAGAGGCGGCGGTCAGCTTTGGTTGGAAAGAGAGATTAAGATCATATAATAAAGGTAGCCCTATTTGCCCCTACTAAATTGTTGAGGGCTAAAAATCACATATGAGAGTGAAGTATGTCAATATTTTTGAGTCATGCAATTAAAAACTCACGGTTTGATGGCACACTCATGTATGTAAAGTAAAGATCAATTGTGTGTGAAAAGATAGGGATTAAAACCCATCTCTTATTTGATTGGATACAATTAACGAATTTTTTAGCATAAGCACCCTCAATAATTGAGTAATTGAGTAGGTGCAAATAAAATTACAAAAATAAAAAGAGAGTAATTATTTGCACACAAGATTTTTTCAGTTGCACAAAGTTTAAGATGAAAAATTCAAATATTTCTCAAATTTATACCATGTGAAATATCATCTAAATTGTCTGTTTTAAAGGCAATGATGGAAATATTACCTTCGATGCCAATGAATCATATGATCATTTGATTGAACACAGTCAAAGCCTGATTGAATCAAACGATATAGCTCGTATTTAATTATTTTGTATTAATCTTTGAAACTAAAAAATCTGACATCATGGCTTTCTAATAAGACGATTTAAGGGTATTCCACATAGCATGAGGTTGAAACTTTCCTTTAAAATGCGTGCAACGGCACAAATCTCGTGTGCAAATGGTCTCTCCCAAAGAACAGATAAAGAAAACGAAAAAAAAAAGGAAAAAGGAATCGAAAAAGAAATCTGAACTTCCAACTCTTTAATTCTCCGCTACTCAAAGCACGTGACGAGACGATCGAGAAATAGGACACGTGATCCTCACAAGAAACCAGACAAAATCTATACTTGTATATAGGTAAAGATAAGAAGAAGAAGAAGAGGAACTAGAGAAACTTCGTTCGCTTTCTGTTGTTTTTTCCTCATCTTTTTTTGATGGATAATCTACTTTCAGAGTGGGTTTAAGGACATTTGGTTATTCGATTTTATATGGTTTAGTTCCTCACTCATGGCCAAGTATTGAAGAAAAAGAAGTTTTTTTTTTTTTGAAAATTAGATTGAGGGGAGAGATGGGTATTCCGTATGATGATGTAGTATTGATTCGTGAGTCTGAGAGACCAGGTGATCCGAGTGTTATTACTGTAAATTGCCCTGACAAAACTGGGTTGGGCTGTGATCTCTGCCGCATAATCTTGTTCTTTGGATTGAGTATTGTAAGAGGAGGTAAGAGATAATTAAAGGGTTTTTTTATTTTTGTTTGGTGGGTTTTTTTTTTTTTTTTTTTTTAATTTAATAAATTTTGGTGTGGTGAAGATGTTTCGACGGATGGGAAATGGTGCTATATATTATTCTGGGTGGTGAACCGTAGATCTAGAACACGGTGGGGACTGTTGAAGAAGAGATTAATGGCGGCTTGCCCTTCGTGTTCTTCGGCTTCGGGGATTTATTATTACAGGCCAGAATTGATGGAGCAGCCCAAGCCAGCTGATATTTTTCTTTTGAAAATCTGTTGTTTCGATCGGTTGGGGCTCTTGCATGGTGAGATTATTTCCCTTTTTTATTTATAATTATTTTTATTTAGGGGGTTATTTTTGTCTATTTTTGGTGGGTTTTGTGTGTGAGTTTCTGATTTTTGTTTTTTATTTTTTATTTTTTTATGAGGGGTATTTTTGGTGGGGTTTTTGTGTCCAATTCAGATATTTTATTTTTTATTTTTATCATCCGTTGAAAAAAACTGTATACAGTATAGCATGGCGCTCAGAGCAGTCAATTGGTAATGGCTGCCCTTATTGGATATATGTGTGTATAGTGGTCTGGGCCGTTCAATTCAATGGATTGCCTCTTGCACCTATTGGATGATCATAACCATCTGTTAACAACTGATGGGTGCTATAGTTTGGATTTTGTATATTGGGGCTGGAATTTTATTTTATTCTCATGTATATTTTGTCAATGGACTTCGAATATCTCTTCTATGTATATTTTTAATTTATAGTTTAAGAGATGCATTTATAATATCAACTTAATTTGGAGAATATGGCAGATGTAACACAGGTTCTATGCGAATTAGAGCTTATAATAAGGAGAGTGAAGGTATCGACTACTCCAGATGGGAAAGTGATGGACCTCTTCTTCATCACAGACACAAGGTTTCACATCCTTTTACATTTTCTTGCTCTTTTTAACATATCCTTTACCCTGCTTTCCCTATTTTTTCTTCTTCATTTTTTATGATACTCGTGTTATGTGGTATAATGAACACTGCAGTGTTCATAATAGGGCTGTCAATTGGTTGGGTCAGTCCAAAATTTTGGTTTGCCCGACCTGAACCGGGTGGGGTCGAGCCATCCCTGTTCAAAATCCCCTAAACCCATATATCCATAAATGACATACCGGATTGGGCAGATCTTTGCCTGAAAGGTCATGTTTATGTCCTGACTTGGTTAAAAAACTGGTTCGAGACCCATTAACAGCCCTGCTTGAATGGGCATCAGTACGCTTGCCTATCTTCTGATTTTGTGAGGGAGAGGTGGTCTTTATTAAATTATAGTTGCTTTGAGATATCTGAAAATTTAATATGCAGACTTCGTCTCCTAAACTAATGTTTAAATCATTAATGCGACACTAGATTTTATACCGTAAGTTTATTTTCCAGTATGTTCTGGTAATTTTCGATCATATTTTTGTTCGTTAGTTTTCTAGGGAAAAGGAACTCACTTCTTTATACTATTGGGCAATTTAATTGTACCCAAGGATCAAAATTTCAGTACCTTTAAAAAAAAAAAAATCAAATTACTGAAGTAGCAAAATATCGGCCGATAATTTGCTACCTCTATACCGAAACCGAAAATATGGGGATTTCGTTTCGGTCCCAACCGAAACCGATGCGTTTCGGCCGAAATTTTGATCCATGATTGTACCTGCATACATTCTTCCCATTTTGGAGGGTTGGACAGTATATATATATATATATATATAGAGAGAGAGAGAGAGAGAGAGAGAGAGAGAGAGAGAGAGAGAGAGAGGTGTTCGTCCTCCAAGGTTCCATGTGGAGCTCCACGGGGCACCCGAAATATTGTTTCAATGCCACGTCGAGCTTGGGTGCATTGCTTAGATCACCTTTAAAAAAAATAAAATAAAAACTCATCTCAACTGTGTTTTTTTAACCGTGAAATGGGGACCATTGACACATGTCAAACTTTGACTTGTGTTTTTAAAAGTTATCTTTGAAAGTTCTTTTGTTAAAATTGATCTAAACCATTCACCCATGCCCCACGTGGACCTTGGAGGAAGGTGACCGTCCTCCCATGGAGGACGGAACCAGCTCCCATATATATATGCTCAAACCTTCTGATTTTTTTATCTCGGTTTTGATTAAATTGCTTCTTCTTGGATTCCATTTTGGTGGTCAAATTGTAATTCTTTCTATGGAGAATTTTACTTCAAGTTTGTATTCTGTGTCTTTTATTTGTCTTTGGTGCAGCCATGAGAATCGGTAAATCTAGCAGTTCTCAAGTCATACATGGTATTGAAAAACCACTTTGAGTTGCTACTCAGTTTTCTGTGATTTACACATTCTAGACTGAAGGCTGTTACTTTTATTTTCAGTTTTGTCTTGCATATGAGCTTATGGTTTTGGGTCTCACTAGAACTTATAACAAATAAAAACGGTTAATAGGAGCTCACCTAAGGCCTAATGTAAAGCCCTCACCGCCCCACAGTTTGTGGCATGTGGGTATTTTTTTGGTTAATAATAACCACAAATTGCATAAGTGGTTAAACATCATCAAAAGACATAGACAATTTAATGTGGACCATTGCATGGATCAAAATATAGGAAATCCGATACGTATTGTCCAGGTCTCTGGACGATACGTAGCGGTGTATCGGCTGATACTTTCAATGTATCGCCGAGACATTGAATGTATCGGTCTAGTACAAATTTTTTATTTTTTGTTTTCACGGACGTCCGTTCTAAAGCCACGGATGTCCGTTCTTAAATTTTATTTGAAATTATCGTCTGATACGGGCAATACATTTGCCCGCATCGGACGATAAATTGCCTGTTTTTTAGGGTGCCCGATAAATACTGTATTTATCATCTCGGGCACCCCTGAAACTGATACATATTGGACGATACGTACTGGTTTCATCCGATATTTTGATCCATGGACCATTGTTCACAGTTAATAAGGGTTCCTGTTGAATTGTTTGGATTCGATGGTATGGATCCTCCAACAGGCATATTTTCTAGGCTGCACAACTGTCATAAGACACTCTGCCACTTTGATAGTTTAAATGGATAAAAACTGTGTGCCATGTTGCACCATTTGCCCTAAAAGTGATGTGAGGGTTTTATCTTAGGCCTCCAAAGTGTGAGGAGATTCAATCTCAAGAAAAAATACACTAAAGCAACAAAACTCCTGTAAAACACTTGTTCTCAGTTTTCTATCTTTACTCTCCACATGCCATGACCAACCTACTTATAGAAACTAACCTCACCAACTAGTTTCCTACACAAACCAAAAGAAATAATAAAAATGACTCAAGTTTCAACGCTGTTAGTGCATTTTTCAAATTCCAAGAGTCAACATTGACTTCCAAGTTTCAACACTCTCCCTCATTGCTGATTCTATCCATGATGCTAAGCTAAGCAATGCCTTAGTTCTTCAATCCTTTCACATATGCCATCTTCCTAATCAAATCTTGGTTTCTCTCTCAAGATTTAATTTGTTTATATTCCTACCCTACACAATTTTTTTCTCAAGATTTACTGCACGTATGTGAAAAAAAACAAAATCATCACACGGTAACAACATCAGAGAAAAAACAAGTTTAAACAGTTTGTGCTTAAATTTGCATTTTTTTTGCTGCTATACTTTTAATTTTAAAATATTGACAATTATATATATTTCTAACAACAAACATAATTCTGATAAAATACTTCAAAATACGAATACCTGCATCTCTTTGGTGTCAAAATCATTGATAATTCTCAACAAATGGTACATCTGGAGATTCTTACATTTCTTTGTAGGGGACCATTTCGGCAATCACTACCGCAGCAGGAAAAAAATAAAATTTCCTTCCACCTTGTTGGAATGAAAAATTATCAATTTTTGTTTCTAAAATGCTTATGTTCCTATAATTTTCTTCTGAGGGTTCTTACCCTACTATCATGTGTATCATTTTATTTTAATTTTTTGTTTTTTTGGGTTGTTTTTTTTAATATGGGGCTTTTAGTGTTGCTGATGTTTTCCTATTAGCTTTAAATTGAATATTTCAATATGGGTTTTGGTCAGGGAGCTTCTCCATACGAGAAAGAGAAGGGAAGAAACATGTAATGAATTGAGAATCGTGTTAGGGGACTCAATGATAAGTTGTGAGATTGAATTGGCTGGAGCGGAGATTGCAAGCTGTCTCCAAGGGGGGTCCTCTTTGCAACTCCCTCCGATCGCAGAAGAAATGTTCAGCTTAGAGATGCCCACAGAAACACTTGTGGGATCTCCCACTCCCGGTGCAAACGGTCTATCTGTCACAATGGACAACTCCCTCAGTCCTGCTCACACACTCATCCAAATCCTTTGCCAAGACCACAAGGGTCTTCTCTACGATATCATGAGAACTCTGAAGGATTACAATATTCAGGTACATTACTAAAACTTGATTTAGGAAACAATGAATACACGACAACCAGTTATACTAGTCTTATTTAAAAGGGACAGTTGCCTCAACTTACCAAAATTTATGTATTTGTAACGTAACTCTAAACTAAACTTGTCACCATATTTTTATAATTATATGATAAAAATTATAGTCCCAGGGAACTCTAGGTGCAAAAGACTGTCTAGAATAGAGCTGCTATATTGTAACCGACCTGTTCCCAAGCAAGATTGAGAACGAGGCACCTTTTTCGACACATAGCACTATCTTTCAGAATGTATGCCATGTCATGCAAAGACTATGATTTAAAGATCTGTGGCGAAGACTCCATCGAAAAAACGTTTCTATAATGTGATTCAAAGTTCTCAAGAGCTTTAAAATGAGCGGGTAAAACTGATTTAGGAGATTTGCATACTATTTGTTCATTTTAAAGGTGTTTGACCACTTTAAATCGCATTATAGAGATGCTTTTTTGATGCAGTCTTCAACACACAAGATCAAGGATCAAAATATCGGTTTCGTTTTTGGTTGACCGAAACCGAAAATTTGACTGAAATTTCGGAATTTCGGCTGAAATTTTGAGGGCCAGGCTGAAATTTCAGTGCCCAATTGTTTTTTTATGTTATTTTTTTAAACCCAAAATATCGAGCATGCAAATTATCGGCTGATAATTTGCAGGCTTGATATTTTCGGTGAAAGTTTGGGGATTTCGTTTTGGTTGGGTCTGAATCCGATGCGTTTTCGGCCGAAATTTTGATCCATGCACGAGATCTTGTATCATGCCTTTATGACATGGCATGCTTTCTGAAAAATAGTTCCACATGTCCAAAATCAGTGACTCGCTCTCAATCTTGCTTGGGAAGAGGTCGGTTACCATTCACTAACTCACCTAGATTAAGTGGCCTAACCTCTCCATTACATAGACGAGAAACTAAGTACAAAAATGGCTTGCAACCAATGTGGGATTAAGCTTACAAATTACAGTACACACTTTCACTAAAAATAGAACATACTACAGAAAATGTTGACATTGTATTCTCATAACTATATGCGAGCATAGACTCATTATAATTGTGATATGGGTAGTTCTATTCACACCTACTGAATTATTGAGAGCTCATACGCTGAAAACCATTGACTGCTTTCAGTCAGATGGAGATCGTTTTTCGTCCCAGTCTTCCACATCATGGATCTTGAGGCCATGGGCTTATCATCAGACAGTCAGTTTTTTATTCCATGTGACACTCATCGCAAAAAGTACCTCAAAATCACGTTTGAGCCACATGATTTTCAGGTCACTTTTTGGGATGTGTGCCACGTGGAATTAAAAATCTATCTCATAGTACGCCCATGGTCTCAAGATCCATTGTGTGAAATATTGGGAAGAAAACGATCTCCATCGTCTGATTCAAAGCAATCACTGTTTCGAGCATAGGTGCCCTTAGTAATTCGGTAGGTGAGAATATAGCTACCCTTATGATATTAATAGTGCTATACTACATTTATACCTTTACATTAGGAAAATGAATCAACACTAAACTCAGGTTTGGACAGTGAACTTTGGGGACCGCAAGATATTGGAGTACCATGCAAAAAGCTGGCTACTCCAAGTTATGTGCTGGATAGGTGGAGTCCAAATCTGATTTTTTGAGTCCACAATAAAATATATAGAGATCATTTCCGTAAAAAACTAACCTACCTCATGATTTTATAAGGAGACAGTGAAATTAAGATCTTTTGGTCTCCTTCTGAGAATGAAGTCTCTAAGGTAAGAGCACACCTCTTCTCTGGCGGAGGCCCTTTACCTCTGTTAATCTCAAAGTTTTCTACTTTGGAGCAATTCTACCTCTTCCAATTTTTAGTAGACCTAGAATGAGAACAATCCAGCTTATATAGGTCAAATGATAACCCCATGCTGAACTTGAGGAGACGTGCTACACAATCTCCCAGTTCCAAATGAACCTAGTCACTGTGACAACTAGGTGATGTATCCATTTTCCTGTTGGTTTTAAGTGCCCCCCTTGTATATTGAACTTTTATGATGGCGTGGGGAGTTAATCCGATGGTTCACCTCACATTGAGAGACACATGTCACTCACTGCCGGTCAACCATATATGGGATGCGGGAATTGCCACAGCCTGTTGTTATCATACCTCCGCAGCATTGTCTGTGGGGCAGATCGACCGAAACCCAAATCGGGAAAATCCAATTGGACCCGATCCAGTTTAACCCATATGTCCGGGTCAGAAACAAAATTTCAATACATATTCACCGTGCAGTTTTTTAGGCTTAGAAATCTGGCCAGTTGAACAACAGTCAAAATTTTACCTTCAATTTTGGATTTTGTTTTTTTTAAATGATCTATATAACCTGCTGGAGCTCCATGTAGCACCAAAACAGTGTTTTGGGTGCCACGTAGAGCTCCATGTGACTTGGTGTACCTATCTTGCTTACTCCATTGGAGTACCTTCCCTTTTTTCTACACACACACACACATATATATGCAACTAACATATGATATTTTAATCTTCACTATTATAATAAGACAAATGGTGTTCAATATTTTAGCTCAAATTTCCCCCTAATTTTTTATGAAAATGCCTAAATTACGATTAATTCTAATTTCTCCAATAAATAACAGGGGGGGGGGGGGGGCTTTTCTGTAATTTCAAGCCTCTAATACAAAATTTAAGATATCTTTTTGTTTTTAGGGTTGCCATTAGTTCTTGCTTTTAATTTATTAAAATTTTGTTTAAATTTTTTTGATCGTTAGATTAGTTAGTAATGAGATAACTGACTCTAAAATTTGCTTTTGCCATGTACATGAAAGAAAAATCTCTTTAGCTTAATGTGTTCTAAGATCACACATACCCAAATCCAAACCCGCTTATTAATGGGTTGGGTTTGGATTTGACCAGATCTGGACCCGTACTTGAGCCCAGATCGGGGAGACAAAAGGGACATTCCAAGAGGGTAAAGCCAGGGGCCAAAAGCTAGACATAATTCACTTATGGGTCGGGCATAAGAAACCCTCAACCCCAACCCGACCTGATCCACGGACACCCCTATCAGCAGGACACAATCATCATTTGGAAATAATAAATAGAGGTCAAGCGGCTTGTCACGGGGTCGCACTTCCGCAACCTCACGTCTGCGCACATGCACGCCCGCTAGGTCGACCTACTCGATACCAATCGTGAGGCGCCCTTCGACGAAGCTTTTAACTCACATGGCGCCAGCTACCGATGCAACGGCTAACTCATCTACACATCACCGATACCACCCGCCTAGAGGACGGGAACTCCCCTAACATGGATACCTCTGTTTTATGGCCTACCATCCAACTGATCGTGCCCCTTACGACACGCTCGTTTGCACCGCTGCGCTAAACTTGGCCTGCTCAAGCATCACCCTGTGCACTGCACTAGTATCTCGCTTCGCAACAGTCTTGGCATGCAGCTCCCCATGCCATCATGTCATGCTCACATACCGAACCAAGCCCACAGCCTTGTGCCTCATCGCTCGCGTGCTCAACTGAGTCCAACGCAGCTTGCCTTCGTGTGCGTTCCAAATTACTAGCACTCGTTTATCCTTGGCCCACGTGCTGTCGTGCTCAATTGAGTCCCACGCAGCGTTAGTGTTCTCACGAGGTTGCCCAGCCGTATGCACCGCGACGCATAGTCCGGAGCCATACTTCAACCTCCCTTGGGTGCCACACGGCATCCCTGCGTCGACGTCCTAGGCCCACCCTTTCAGGCCTAGGAGACACTTGCGCCCCCTCTAGCAACGCAAGGCCCCGTGTGCAGGGGAATAGCTCTCAAGCTCCCTTCCCCTATATAAGGGTAAAACAGTCATTCAGCCAGGATGACAGGAGAATCTCAAACCCCTTGGTTTGACATACCGCAACGCCTCTTGCATCGCTAGCCCACCTTGGCTATGTCGCGACCGTGTTGTCCTCGCGTCCTACCCCCATGCGACCGTGTCGCGTCCTCGCAGCACGACCACGTCGCCAGGCCCACTTGGCCCCATGTCGCGTGCCCTCCTCCTGGCACCACATGTCGTGCCCCAAGCACCATGCTGCAAGTTCGAGTATTGGCCCCGTCACATCCTCCACCACTCCATAAATGTCAACGTCCTCGTTGACGCATTATCGCAGTGAACCGACCCGGCCAACTCCTCCCAGCCTGTTAGCATCACATTTCTAGTTCTTAGGTCCGCACCTTCCCACTAGCTCCCCACTGTCACCCCGGCCGGATCAACTTGGTTCTGCTGTCACAAGGCCCTCACTTGTTAACTAGCTTAGGGATGTCGCGTGCCCTCTTGACACCACATCTCGTGCCTCCGCACCAATTGTTCAAGGATGTCGCGTGCTCTCTTGACACCACATCGCGTGCCTCCGCACCAATTTGCTCAATATCATCATCGCTTCAGGATTGAACTTGGCTCTGATACCAAAATGTCGCGGGGTCGCACTTCCGCAACCTCGCCCCGTCACGGCACTAACGACGCTTCGCTAGACCTTACTCGATACCAACTGTCGCGGGAATCCTTCGACGAAGCTTTTAACCTGAAGGTGCCGCTCTACCGCGTACAGCAACGGTTAACTCATCTACACATCAGCTCTGATACCACCCGCCTAGAGGACGGGAACTCTCCCAACATGGATACCTTTGTTTCATGGCCTACCATCCAACTGATCGTGCCCCTTACGACACGCTCGTTTGCACCGCTGCGCTAAACTTGGCTCGCTCAGCATCACCACCATGCCTTTGCACTAGTACCTTGCCAATGCCTTGGCATGCGCTCCCCATGCCATCATGTCATGCTCACATACACCAACCAAGCCCACCTGCCTCGTCGCTCGCGTGCTCAACTGAGTCCCACGCAGCTTGCCTTCGTGTGTGTTCCGAATTACTAGCACTCGTTTATCCTTGGCCCACGTGTTGTCGTGCTCAACTGAGTCCCACGCAGCGTTAGTGTTCTCACGAGATTGCCCGGTGATGCACCGACGCCGTGAGTCCGGAGCCATACTTCAACCTCCCTTGGTGCCACCGGCATCGCCGCTGCGACGCCCCTAAGCCCACCTTTCGTGCCTAGGAGACACTTGCGCCTCCTCAACGTAAGGCCCTGCAAAGGGAATAACTCTCAAGCTCCCTTCCCCTATATAAGGGTAAAACAGTCATTCAGCCAGGATGACAGGAGAACCTCAAACCCATTGGTTTGACATACCGCAACGCCTCTTGCATCGCTAGGCCACCTTGGCTATGTCGCGACCGTGTCGTCTCCGTGTCCTACCCCCATGCGACCGTGTTGCGTCCTCGCAGCACGACCACGTCGCCAGGCCCACTTGGCCCCATGTCACGTGCCCTCCTCCTGGCACCACATGTCGTGCCCCAAGCACCATGCTGCAAGCTCGAGTATTGGCCCCGTCACATCCTCCACCACTCCATAAATGTCAACGTCCTCGTTGACGCATTATCGCAGTGAACCGACCCCGCCAACTCCTCCCAGCCTGTTAGCATCACATTTCTAGTTCTTAGGTTCGCACCTTCCCACTAGCTCCCCACTGTCACCCCGGCAGGATCAACTTGGTTCTGCTGTCACAAGGCCCTCACCTGTTAACTAGCTTAGGGATGTCGCGTGCCCTCTTGACACCACATCTCGTGCCTCCGCACCAATTGTTCAAGGATGTCGCGTGCTCTCTTGACACCACATCGCGTGCCTCCGCACCAATTTGCTCAATAGCATCATCGCTTCAGGATTAAACTTGGCTCTGATACCAAAATGTCGCGGGGTCGCACTTCTGCAACCTCAGTCCCATGCGGCACCTAACGCACGCTTCGCTAGGTCAGCCTACTTCTGATACCAACTGTCGCGGGGAATCCTTCGACGAGCTTTTAACCTGCGCGGTGCTTCGCTACCGCATGCAACGAAGCTAACTCATCTACACATCAGCTCTGATACCACCCGCCTAGAGGACGGGAACTCCCCAAACATGGATACCTCTGTTTCATGGCCTACCATCCAACTGATCGTGCCCCTTACGACACGCTCGTTTGCACCGCTGCGCTAAACTTGGCCTGCTCAAGCATCACCCTGTGCACTGCACTAGTACCTCGCTTCGCAACAGTCTTGACATGCAGCTCCCCATGCCATCATGTCATGCTCACATACCGAACCAAGCCCACAGCCTTGTGCCTCGTCGCTCGCGTGCTCAACTGAGTCCCACGCAGCTTGCCTTCGTGTGTGTTCCGAATTACTAGCACTCGTTTATCCTTGGCCCACGTGCTGTCGTGCTCAACTGAGTCCCACGCAACGTTAGTGTTCTCACGAGATTGTCCAGCCGTATGCATCGCGACGCGTAGTCCGGAGCCATACTTCAACCTCCCTTGGGTGCCACACGGCATCGCTGCGTCGACGTCCTAGGCCCACCCTTTCAGGCCTAGGAGACACTTGCGCCCCCTCTGGCAACGCAAGGCCCCGTGTGCGGGGGAACAGCTCTCAAGCTCCCTTCCCCTATATAAGGGTAAAACAGTCATTCAGCCAGGATGACATGAGAACCTCAAACCCCTTGGTTTGACATACCGCAACGCCTCTTGCATCGCTAGCCCACTTTGGCTATGTCGCGACCGTGTCGTCCTCGCGTCCTACCCCCATGCGACCGTGTCGCGTCCTCGCAACACGACCACGTTGCCAGGCCCACTTGGACCCATGTCGCGTGCCCTCCTCCTGGCACCACATGTCGTGCCCCAAGCACCATGCTGCAAGCTCGAGTATTGGCCCCGTCACATCCTCCACCACTCCATAAATGTCAACGTCCTCGTTGACGCATTATCGCAGTGAACCGACCCCGCCAACTCCTCCCAGCCTGTTAGCATCACATTTCTAGTTCTTAGGTTCGCACCTTCCCACTAGCTCCCCACTGTAACCTCGGCCGGATCAACTTGGTTCTGCTGTCACAAGGCCCTCACCTGTTAACTAGCTTAGGGATGTCGCGTGCCCTCTTAACACCACATCTCGTGCCTCCGCACCAATTGTTCAAGGATGTCGCGAGCTCTCTTGACACCACATCGCGTGCCTCCGCACCAATTTGCTCAATAGCATCATCGCTTCAGGATTGAACTTGGCTCTGATACCAAAATGTCGCGGGGTCGCACTTCCGCAACCTTAGTCCCGTGCGGCACCTAACGCATGCTTCGCTAGGTCAGCCTACTTCTGATACCAACTGTCGCGGGGAGTCCTTCGACGAGCTTTTAACCTGCGCGGTGCTTCGCTACCGCATGCAACGAAGCTAACCCATCTACACATCAGCTCTGATACCACCCGCCTAGAGGACGGGAACTCCCCCAATATGGATACCTCTGTTTCATGGCCTACCATCCAACTGATCATGCCCCTTACGACACGCTCGTTTGCACCGCTGCGCTAAACTTGGCTTGCTCAAGCATCACCCTGTGCACTGCACTAGTACCTCGCCCATGCCATCTTGACATCGGCTCCCATGCCATCATGTCATGCTCACATACCGAACCAAGCCCACAGCCATGTGTCTCGTCGCTCGCGTGCTCAACTGAGTCCCACGCAGCTTGCCTTCTTGTGCGTTCCGAATTACTAGCACTCGTTTATCCTTGACCCACGTGCTGTCGTGCTCAACTGAGTCCCACGCAGCGTTAGTGTTCTCACGAGATTGCCCAGCCGTATGCACTGCGACGCGTAGTCCGGAGCCATACTTCAACCTCTCTTGGGTGCCACACGGCATCGCTGCGTCGACGTCCTAGGCCCACCCTTTCAGGCTTAGGAGACACTTGCGCCCCCTCTGGCAACGCAAGGCCTTGTGTGCGGGGGAATAGCTCTCAAGCTCCCTTCCCCTATATAAGGGTAAAACAGTCATTCAGCTAGGATGACAGGAGAACCTCAAACCCCTTAGTTTGACATACCGCAACGCCTCTTGCATCGCTAGCCCACCTTGGCTATGTCGCGACCGTGTCGTCCCGGCGTCCTACCCCCATGCGACCGTGTCCCGTCCTCACAGTACGACCATGTCGCCAGGCCCACTTGGCCCCATGTCGCGTGCCCTCCTCTTGGCACCACATGTCGTGCCCCAAGCACCATGCTGCAAGCTCGAGTATTGGCCCCGCCACATCCTCCACCACTCCATAAATGTCAACGTCCTCGTTGACGCATTATCGCAGTGAACCGACCCGGCCAACTCCTCTCAGCCTGTTAGCATCACATTTCTAGTTCTTAGGTCCGCACCTTCCCACTAGCTCCCCACTGTCACCCCGGTCGGATCAACTTGGTTCTGCTGTCACAAGGCCCTCACCTGTTAACTAGCTTAGGGATGTCGCGTGCCCTCTTGACACCACATCTCGTGCCTCCGCACCAATTGTTCAAGGATATCGCGTGCTCTCTTGACACCACATCGCGTGCCTCCGCACCAATTTACTCAATAGCATCATCGCTTCAGGATTGAACTTGGCTCTGATACCAAAATGTCGCGGGGTCGCACTTCCGCAACCTCAGTCCCGTGCGGCACCTAACGCACGCTTCGCTAGGTCAGCCTAGTTCTGATACCAACTGTCGCGGGGCGTCCTTCGACGCGCTTTTAACCCGCGCGGTGCTTCGCTACCGCATGCAACAAAGCCAACCCATCTACACATCAGCTCTGATACCACCCGCCTAGAGGACGGGAACTCTCCCAACATGGATACCTCTGTTTCATGGCCTACCATCCAACTGATCGTGCCCCTTAGGACACGCTCGTTTGTACCGCTGCGCTAAATTTGGCCTGCTCAAGCTTCACCCTGTGCACTGCACTAGTACCTCGCTTCGCAACAGTCTTGGCATGCAGCTCCCCATGCCATCATGTCATGCTCACATACCGAACCAAGCCCACAGCCTTGTGCCTCGTCGCTCGCGTGCTCAACTGAGTCCCACGCAGCTTGCCTTTGTGTGCTTTCCGAAATACTAGCACTCGTTTATCCTTGGCTCACGTGCTGTCGTGCTCAACTGAGTCCCACGCAGCGTTAGTGTTCTCACGAGGTTGCCCAGCCGTATGCACCGCGACGCATAGTCCGGAGCCATACTTCAACCTCCCTTGGGTGCCACACGGCATCGCTGCGTCAACGTCCTAGGCCCACCCTTTCAGGCCTAGGAGACACTTGCGCCTCCTTTGGCAACGCAAGGCCCCATGTGCGGGGGAATAGCTCTCAAACTCCTTTCCTCTATATAAGGGTGAAACAGTCATTCAGCCAGGATGGCAGGAGAACCTCAAACCCCTTGGTTTGACATACCGCAACGCTTCTTGCATCGCTAGCCCACCTTGGCTATGTCGTGACCGGGTCGTCCCCGCGCCCTACCCCGATGCGACCGTGTCGCGTCCTCGCAGCGCGACCACGTCGCCAGGCCCACTTGGCCCCATGTCGCGTGCCCTCCTGGCACCACATGTCGTGCCCCAAGCACCATGCTGCAAGCTTGAGTATTGGCCCCGTCACAAGCTTGCAAAGACAAGTATGCCTTATGTGCTTTTGTATCCATGCACTAGTGCAGGGAGCACGCAAAAAGTTGAATTTTAAGTTTCAAAAGGTTCTAGCATACACGATTCTTAAGGCATAAATTAGTCAGTGTGTGGAACAGTATTTTAAGGTCTCTCCCATCACTTACTGCTTGTTGATACTGCCTGTTGACTCTGGTCTTGGATTATACAGTATTAGATTTTAATTAATTATTATTATTATTATTATTTTATAACCTGGATGGTCGGGCCTCTTAGAGCACCCGACTAATCTCAGGGGCACATGCTTATTGTTACCGCGCCTCTTAGGGCACCCGACTAATCTTATTGAGAGTCTAACATGGGAAACTGTGACAAGTGTTTTATTTTCTTATAGATTTTGTGTCTTAATTAGATTTTAGTTCTTTCATCATCATCTGCTTTCTCACATTAGATCTTATGTTTATGTTAGATATCTTATGGGCGATTCTCTGCAAGCCAAATGGGGAACTGTGAGGTGGACTTGTTTGTAATGCAAGCGGATGGGAAGAAGCTTGTTGACCCACATAAGCAAAAGTCACTCTGCTCTCGCTTGCGAATGGAGCTTTTCTGTCCTCTCCGAGTTACAGTCTGGAGTCGTGGGCCTGACACGGAGCTGCTGGTTGCAAATCCCGTGGAATTGTCTGGGAAGGGCCGGCCACTTGTTTTCTATGACATCACCCTTGCTCTCAAAATGCTTAACATGTGCGTCTTCTCGGTACGTCTCGGTCAATCTTAATCTCGTCATTTAAAGTTTCAAATCGATTGTGGAGTTAACGCAACTTTTTCCTATGTTAACCACTCTAATAAAGCACGATACCATGTTTTCAGGCGGAGATTGGGAGGCATGTGGTTGGTGATAGGGAATGGGAAGTTTACAGAATTCTTCTCGATGATGACCATGAGTATTCCTTAGAAAGGAAAAAGATTGAAGAGGGAGTGAGGAAGATGTTAATGGGCTGGGACTGATGATTCGATTATATTTGTGCACGGATCATCTACGCCTCCGCTGCAGCGGCTTCTGTTTTGCAATCTCACTAGTCTTGAGCTGCTTCAGGTTCTAAAATAGCTAGTTGTGTACATTTTGCTCCCAATTCAACAGCGTCTTCGGATTCACGAGATTCATACCACTTACTTGTAACTGTTATACAAGTGGAAACACCTTCTTGGGTGGTGATCTATATCCGTTCTAACTTTTATTGTACAGTTTGATTATCTTTTGTACTTTTACCTGTTTCTCTACGAGTTTCATAATGTAAATTATGAAATATATGTTGTAAAAGTATGAGCTTTTACCGAAGGAGACCCCATAATCGTTGTAGTTTGTTGGCTTGGCCTCTGTGTGTGGTCACTCGCTTTGTACTGTTTTCTCCTCGTTTTCGCTCTTTTTCTTCTGCCTTTTTTGTTGGGGTGCTTTTTTTGGTATGGTTTTTGCGCTAAGAACCTTGCTACACCTTATCTGATCTGCTGTATCCTCAATTTAATTAATGAAACTATTACTTAATATGGATCAACAAAAAACAAATGAGCTTTTCCATTACTATTTTTTTCACCTTCTGCTCGGTTTATTGTTACTTTACATTGACCCATCTAGATGTGGAGGTGCCAAAAGTGGTGCATGCAGGATGTTTACTAGCTTAATCCTGATGGGTCCTACGGCAACGTCTTATATGCTTTATCTACAGGATGGTTACTGTGTGTGCCCTGCATTGGGAGAGGACCTTTAGGCCCCGTTGGGCCCACAGGTTCGTATGTTTTGGGACCCTTAATGGTGGTTGCCCATTGGGAACTTGAGCATGATGGCTGTTCTTCACCCCACCAGGAACTTCAGCAGGATAGTTGTTCTTCAACACACACCCCCACGAGTCCAAATCAGTTTCATCAGTTAATCATGTTAGGTAGTCTTTACCTTTTGGGAAAGATTAGGTCAAAGTGCATAGTTAGAAGCACAATTATCTAATTCCTTCACATCTGTGCAAATTGTAAGCCAGTATGCAGGTGTTGTATGACCACGGTTTTAAATATCGGCCGTTATGTATCAGGTTAGGCCATACCCGATCCAATATTCACCCTGATTAGGTATGGGGTCAAATAGTGGGTCAAATACATGCTTCCTTTTACAGTCTCCTCATCAAATAGTAAGAGTTACAGCTGCTGAAACACATCTTTAACTGTTGTTTGACACATTTTCATTACAAAGACATGCCCTCTTAAATAGATGTCGTCATAGAAGGTTTCCTATATTCATCTTCTGAGAATAACTCTAATGATTCTCAATCAACCTTTTCTTTACATACATCTGAAGATTCAACCTTTCCTAAAATATAAGAATGCGTCACAAATATATCTCAGTTATCAGTTAATTAGATTGTCTATTACCCTCCTGCAATTGAATGTTCATTTGAATAAGAAAGGTGTGGTCGGATACATTTAATATCAGCCATTGGTCTCATTTGTTGAATGGTTGATGTCACAGGAGAACATTTATCATGCTACTGGTGGTGAGTGCTTGTCTGAGAAGTCCATGACTATCGCATTTTGCTCATCTTGAAGTCTGTTGGAGCTGATGAGTCACTAGATTAGATCTGACATAATCTCATCGGGAGTAGATAGTTGAGTCCTTATTACTATGGGGTTGTAAAGCAATTACTCTTATACTTGAACTTGGTGCTAACTTTGATATCATTTGTTTAGGGCCTAGCCAATACTACCATTTGTTTAGGGCCTAGCCAATACATTAAAAATTTGTAGGCATTGATAGTGTCGAAAGTTAAGCCCTTATTATTTGTAGGCATTGATAGTGTCGAAAGTTAAGCCCTTATTACTTTGGGGTCATAACACCAATCGATCCACTTGACAGGGTTCCCATTATGTCTATGCAATGTAGGCCATCAAAAATACATGTGGTGATAATATAGGGACCACCTTTAATATACTTTCTTCATCCAGCAGTCAATGGCACCAGCAGATGGACTTTTTATTGATGCAATCATGCACTACTATAGTATAATGGTGCTGTGCACTATACCATCTTTGTACTCCCTAACTTATCTCTACATCAATTTCTGTTCCACTATAAGAAATTAAGTGAAGTTGGATCATCTAGCACCGTCAAATCCCTTAAACAACAGTGTCAGATTGGAGCATACATTTCAGCTGTATTATAAAGTACTGCACACCTTGCGGCTTTCAATGCTACCTGATTTTGTGTTGTTATACTAAATGGTCGAACTTTGTGCACAACCATTTATGAGTATGCAAACAAGCGAATTGCTAATTGAATTCGGCATAACATGCGAATTGGATTCATCTAAACCTCTAAGCATAGAGGGATAATTTGAAGTAAAGATTTTGTGTAATTAATAAATAATTTTAAAACTCATCCTACCCAAGCAAATTGAATTCTTTTAAAAAATAGCAAACTACAAACCCGGATTTGAATCAAGCAAATCAACGAATTAACTATGGGTTCAAAAATGTTAAGCGTAAGGATATTGACCAGTTCATTCTGGTCCGTTACCCTGTGCCAACTCTAAAGGGCTTCTATGCGAACATCCTTTTCTCCTTGCACACCATTTCTAGTCGCACACTAACTTTTGCTACTCACACACCAACTAATGGAAATAACAATGATAATAAATTTTCTATTATTGATCCAAAACACACCACTTTTCAAAAAGTGTGTTCACAGAAGCTTTTAATTTTGTTGTTTAAATAAAATAAATCTCTTCTAGGCACACACCAACTTTTGCCATCTGCAAACCACTATTTTCTTTTTGGGTGTGCGAGAAGAAAAAAGTGGTGGGGCACGTAGCATCCCTTTAATATAAAATTTAAACAGGCAAGCTCAATTCAAAGACCTTCTGAGACTGTTGAAACCAAAGTTAGTTCAGTGGGTTAGATTCCCAAGGGGTAGATGAGTTTTAAAAGTATTTATTAATTTCACTATATAAATTTACTCTTTTTAATAAAAGAAATGCTAATGATCACTTGGTTAGCCATAAAACTTAAAACCACCAAGTCTCAGTTCAAATTCCCTCTTTAAGCTTTTAAATTTTGTTCTAAAATAAAATATTAAACATTATTATCTGGCTCCGACGCACGTTACCTCTACTGTTAAGGCCGCCTTTGCTAGTAATTACATTTCAAGTTTTGATGTTAGCCTTTGCTCGTTTATTCGTTTATTTGTGAGCTTATTGCCTTTTAAATTTATACATAGGTGTCGGAATCCTAGTCATCACCTCTGCGAAATGCTTAGTTGTCTGCATAAGCTTCTAAAAACTGTCCGATTATTACTCGCTCCTGCACTGTAAGATCGGCATCATCACCTGTTACACGGGCTTGCACCTCCCGGCTCACATCTTTACGATCATCGCTACGAACCTGCAAGAAAAAAGGTGTAGAAGTAGCACCAGTTAAAAAGTCGATCCGTAAATGGGTTGGAGCTTTTACAAGATGAATTAGTATAAGGTACCCGGTATGAGTGCTAGCAGCGGCACTCTGGTCAATCACCAACCGCCAACCAAATTTCCGAAAGTGAAATTTCAGGGGTGCTCATAAATAGGTGTGCGGCTCGCTCTCGGGTTTGACCATTTGGACAAAAGGAGATTGACCCGAGTGCTGCCGCTGACACTCGGATCAGGTACCTAATACCAATTCAGTTGGAACTTGAGAAAGAAAATATCTTACATTTATGTAATTGTTGACATGGCCATCCCCGTTGGGTTGTGTCACCAACTCATAGTTATTACATGCCCAATTTCCATCTACGATATACTTGTATTCATAGCGTCCTTCCTATAAGAGTTGGATTAGTGCAGAAACCAGCACTTTTTCTTCCCTTTTCTGTTCTTAAATATGAATAGATACCCATTTCTAGAAGCAGAACCAAGCACAAATTACTGACAAAAGAAAAATTGTAAAGATGGCTTTGCATTTATTTTTTTGTTCACAGTACAGCTATAATTTCATTAAAGAGATCGAGGGGCAGCGAGAAGCTTAACCATTAAAGCAAAAGAGAAGCAAAAACAAGAAAAAATAGGAAAGAGAGAAGGGTCATAAGGCCAAGGGGCCAGCTAGAAAGAGCCCTAATGTAGAGAGCTAAGGGGGTTTGACTTCCAGTCTACCAAATTTTCCGCGACCAAAGCAGAGGCACACCTCGAACAGAAATGTTGGATAATTATATTCTCCATAAACTTGAGAGAATGGAATTTATTTTCAAATATTTGTTTGGTTCCTTTCTTTCCAGATTTCCCAGGAAATTCCCAAAGGCGAAGTTTTCCAGACTAAAGTGCCAATGTATCCATCAAATGGATTTTCAGGCCATCCGGCCAAGACCAATGCACAATTGTCACAGATTTCCCAGAAGATGGTTTGGCATTTATGATAAATGAGAACTCCATACTTGTAGCAAGAGCTCCAATTGTTATATAGATCCATTGGTCGTTCAGGCATTATACTAATGCCAATTTTTATTTCTGCATTGAGTATTATTATATAAGCTCGAATTGTCTTTTGGCCATGTCCTCATTGAAGGTGGTGGGAGTTGGATCAACTGCTATAGGTTCTTCTTCTTCGATCAGATCAAGATTCATAATTGGTTCAAGGCTTTTAATTTCTAGCTCTAGTTATCGATCCACTTCCTAGCTACCTTGGTTTTTGAAGATCCGACCGCTGCTATTGGTACTGGCCCTAGGACTGGGCCAGTACCCATAAAACAACTGTCTTTGGATCAAGATCACATGATTGGTCTTCAACTAGCCACATAGGGATCAACTGACACTAGAGGATTCCTGGAACTAGGGCTCCTTCACCTAATGTTGAACCTTATTTACAGAGATATGTACTATACACCTTGGATAGAAAAAAGAGATCAAACAGAAATCCATGACCAAGAAAAGACCGGAGTTTGTGTGTTTGTTTGATTATTGGCCAAAAATGAAAAATTCAGAAAGAAAACAGAACTTAAGGCTTAAATTTTTAAACACAAAATAGATAAGTAGAAAATTGGAAACTGAAGGTGTTCCTTTGATTTGTCCGTATAGTTTTAAGGTCTTCAGGGTTCAAAGTTTGACATCTTTTTACTTTTACAAGGTGTGAATTGTTACACTAAAAAGCTTGAAAGTACAAGATCGGAAGGTTCCTTTGCTTGTCCAAGAGTTTTAAGGTCTTCATGGTTCAAAGTCTAACATCTTTTTACGTGGTCCATTTGGTTAATCTGGTCGGCCCGGCTCGGCTCACTGACAATCCCAGACATAGCTTGCTTTATAGTGAAAGATCAAGTGTATGTTGTATACACATCTTTCATATTTTGTTGAATTAATCAGCCCATTTATATTAGACTCAACAAAAGTTAAAAGCTTAGTTTTGTGAAAAAATAGGATTAATCAAAATTCATTAAAGGAACATTTAAGAACTGGATTTTGAGATAAAGAAAAAAGTAGCTATCAAGTTTATAGTGACAAAAGCAATTGCAATAGTAACTCAGTGTACTTACCGGCAAGTCCCTTTCAATAGTCCACTGTCCTTGACCCTCATCAAATTTTAAAGGCATTCTCTACAAGAAGATTGAACACTCAAATTATTAAATAGACACCATAAGCAAAACATGAAATCAGAACTCTAAAGTTGGAAATATAACAATTCATGACCAACTTATTGCTTTCTAGATTTTCTAGACTTTGGTATTGGAAAAAGAAGGTGCAATACACAAAATTGAATATTTGACATCATAGGAAGATTTAGCAGAAAAGACAACAGAAGGAGCTGTAAAGCAAAGAGAGATGGTCCAGCATATTTTTTTTGGAAGGCCATATGTCACACAGTAATAGCCAGCCAACTGGAGTCCAAGCATAGAAAAAGGTCTCTTCAACTTATCAGTGGTTACATATATTTCTAATGTTTTCTTTATAATACGGTACATTTTGTGTAAGTTTATGCTAAATTTTCTTTCGGGGATTTCTGATAATTATGACAGGTAAATTATTTTTCTTCATTCTTTAAAAAGTGTGTATGATTTCTTTCAAAACATAAGCGGCATTAAGGCAAATCCCCAAGATAAGGCAAATAATTGATGCTTGAGGCTACCAAAAGGTTTGAAAGGCAAGGAGCAATAACTTTTTAGGATGTGCTTTAATGGTGAGGCACATGCCTCTTGCAAAACCAAGAGAGGTCTAGGGGTGCAAATGGGTCGGGTTGACCTGAGCCAATTCCCAATGGATCAGACACTGAGCTACTCAAGATACCCTGATACTAGTGCGTCAGGTTTGGCCGGATCTTGGCCCGTCCAGGACCCAAATTGGGTCCAACCCCATATGTTTGTATGTATATATATATATATATGTGTGTGTGTGTGTGGACCAGACTCGTACCCAATCCAACCTGATATTAGTGGTTCAGATTTCCTTGAGGTTACACCTACTTGTTCGACACCGTATACTAGGCATTCGACGTACAAAAAGCTCTTAAATAATCTATCGCATCCAAAAAAATTGCCCGTTGTTGCAGATTCTTATCAGTGATTGAGTTTCAGATTGCCCAAGGCCACAGTGACTGATATTTAGACTTCCATCTAGCTCTCAGTAACGAATAGGCCACTTTTGTTACCTGAAAGAAACTTCAGTTCATCAAGGATATATGACAATCTACCCATTCTTTTTTTATAGGCATACTCTACACATGCTGAGACCACTATATGTGTAACCCCAGATATCTCAAACAGGCAAATTAAAGTGCCCAACTTTTAATTTTATTGTTGTACTCTCCTAAATGCAAAAAAGCTAAACATCAGTCCAGTTTTTGAAACGTTTGTTCATACTGTGCCTCTGCCTTCTCTCGCTCAAAAAAAAATGTGAATACTTCATACATATCCGAAGTGAATTTGCTTTAAAACCCAAAAGTCCAGTATATAGGAGTTGAAGGATAAGAAGAGACAGTCAGATACAGTACAAATAAAATCCGATCCCTTTTCATTTCTGAATTTCGTAGTTTCTTTCTTTCATATTCTATTTCTTCACTCCTTCCTACGCGACTTTCCGAAGGCCATCTAAGTGATGTGCGCAGTACAAAGTTCATGGTGCAGAACTCTTTTGATTCATCCTATTGGCTTTACTCATCCGATATAGATATGATAGCTGCCAAATTAAAAGCTTAAAATACAACATCATTGATTATTATTATTATTAATGGGAAAAAGTCCATAGCATTGTCCTTGGCAGAATACTTTTACCTGTCCCCATCCAATATCAAGTCCTGAGATTTCCACTGAAGAGCAATTATTGCCTCCCCACGTAAGAGTGACACGGTTCGTGGCTAGCCCTGTGAGCTGAAATAAGACAATTAACAAGTGAGATGAATGACTTAATTAAAAGTTACTTTTAACAAGGATCAAAATATTGGTTTCGTTTTCCGGCATGACCGAAACCGAAAATTTGACCGAAATTTTGAATTTCAGCCGAAAATTACCCTTCCATACATTATTTGACCAAAATTTCCGGTCAAATTTTCGTTTCAGTGTGGACCAAAACCGAACCATGACTTTTAAGAGAAGGCTCTGGTTTATTAGTGGTCCTGCTTACCAGATTATTAAGACAAGATTATGCGTTACCTTGACTTATACAATCGACAGCCGAAAAGGGAAGGAGAAAGGCCACAGTGATAGAGAAAATAACATAACAATATTAAAATACATTGCATGCTTCAAGCATCAAGTGGAAGGTATAAAAATAAAACTTTGCTTATTGACCGAGTGAGATCAGTCAGAACTCAGAAACACAAAAAATAGAGATATAAGTTATATTTAACATTTATAAAACTCTTATTTATTATTAAAAAATTAGCTACATTTTTTTCAGCAAAATTTCATTGATTTCGCCAAATTAATAAAATTTTACGGATTTCAGAGAAATCACTGAAATTTCGCCGAAAGTTTCGTCCGATCCCTGTTTCGGCGAATTTTGGAGAATTTCACTGAAATTTGTCACTATGATATCATCAGACTCCAAATGTCAAACTAGGAGATCCAGCTCTGCTACATAGACAGGAGACATGGGTTGGACCAAATTGAAGGCAAAATCAAAGTTTCTTTAATATATCCTTTGCACAGACGCTTCATATATCCTTCACTACGTTCTTAAATAGAAGTTAAAAGGAGAAGTTCTCCAAGCTTGACACCCTTTTAATTGTGGCGTTAGGCCCCTTTTATCTTTTCCTTTTTCATGTACAAGGAGATGGAGACGAGATTGACAAGAATCCATAGATTCCTGCCCAACTTTAAAGAAACATGATGGGTTGTTGATGGTGGAGATTCTGTATATACAACGACTCATGGTTGTCATCATTTACCTAAAAATTACAGCTTCCAGTATCAGAATTCGAGTGAGAAATATGTCCACCCTTAGATTTCTCTGTGGAAAGTAAATTCCAGCGAGAAATCCTTCAAAAAGACTGGTTTCATGTGCATCTGAAATGTAATTTGCGTTCTGATGGATATGATTTCCTTGAAGAAAAAATTCAACCAAGTAGGATTAACCACTTAACACCAATTCAAAATGGTAATTAAAAGAGTTTCTACGATACTCATGAGAGAAGAAACACAGTAAAGTGAACAACCCAACCCTGAAACAAGTGGAAAGGAGAGTCATGAGTTGATACATATATAGAATAGACCCACTGTAAGTTCCCGCCAGCAGTTTAGTGGTAAAGCAGTTAGGAACAATGAAATCCGGGAACAAAAAATATAAACCACTCAACTGATCAATAGTCTTAATTTCACAGTTTAACTCAATAGTATAAACTCAGACTTAGAACTTGACCGAGTAAATCAATTTGGAGGGTGGCAGAATACCAAGTTCTGTACAAAGATCTCAAAATTTTAACTTAATCATCTTGAAAATGTTGCAGACCAGTTTCAAGTCCAGCTTTGTAAACATTGGTGTAACTTAAAGAGTCCTTGAGAAGCAAATCCACAAGGTATCCAGAACAGTACAACGGTCTAATACGTAAAAGGTTCTAATTCAAATGCATATGATAAAGAGAGTAACCCGGTCACATCAGCGTTTGATAATCGTTTATTCTGTAAGCTTATAGGAAGTTTCTATCCATATTGTGGAAATACATCTCTCACCATCTGTATTTAATTTTAAATTTTGATAGAAACATTGGATAAACTAGACTTAAAAAAATGCTTCCCATGATTATTTAATAATTTTAACATTCATTTTAAAAGCATAAAGTCCAGTGGTGATTCCAAGTTGCTCAAGCGGGCAATAAGAATCCAAAAGTTGATATATTTGAAAAGTAAACTGCAAGTTAACGACTCGTAAATCAATTCAACAATGCCCAATGTTGTAAAGTTAAGGTTTGATCCTAGTTTGTTCAAGAAGGTTGTAAATAATGTAACTTGTAAACATGGAACCAGGAGCCATATGCATCACTGAAGCACAAAGAATATATTTTTCTATTAGTAAAGATAATTGATTGTGACTCACAATATCAGCAGTTGCACTCTTTATGGCTTCCAGTTTTGGGAAGCATGAACGTTTGCTCTGCAGGAACAGAAGTAACCACTGAGCTACTCAAAAACATATAGCAGATCAAAAGACAATAGAAGAAATGCTGTTAAAGCAAACACATGTCCTCCATAAAATTGTATATCTGAAGTTAATGAAAACCTACTGATTGAGAATGCATATATATATATATATATGCTAACCAAATCAGTATACGATAAAAGGAGGTGTCCTATTTAGTCCAGACCAATGCTACCTGATTCGCTGGTTTGCTGGGGTTGAATTCGGGTTCGGAATTCGCAGTTCGCCAGAGCAGGGCAAACCAGGTTCGCTGGGGGTAGGATGAGTTTTCTTTTATAACAGGGGTAATAAAAAGTTAGAGTTTAAAGCAAAAGCTAGTTGGTAGAGCAAGTGGTTCAGCATGTGTCCTTATCCAAGACATCTGAGGATCGAATCCTCAAGTTTGGATTTTTTATCGTTATACACAAAACAGCATGCTTGGTAATCCGGTTCGCCTCTTAGCAGCGAACCGGACTGAATCGAACCCCGAACCGTTTCGGGCGAAATGGTTCACCGTTCGATACCTATTTGAGCGAATTGGGTAACCCTGGTCCAAACAATATTCATATATCATGTAACATGGTTAATGTGTGTATTAACTGGTTTCTTGTGAACTGATGAGCATGCATCTACTATAAGGTGGGCGGATTGTAATAGTCCTACATCGGACAGGGAAAGGTCCAGAGCTTGGGGTATAAGGTATATGTGGACCTTCCATGTCATGACACGTTTTGGGTGGGGACTTAAGCCCACGTTAGGAACAAAACCGGGGGGGGGGGGGGAGGGGGGGGCTTAAGCCCAGAACAGGTGTGTGGGTATGGGTCATCACACCCCTACTCTTAAGGCATTAAATACTCCATTAGAGCCATCAGGCTCATGCTTGCTTACTAGTGCCAAAACAAGATTAGTGCATTAATTATTATCAAAGGTCAATTTTCAAAGGAAAATAGGTAAAAACTATATATTATTGCATTAAAAATATCTAAACACACTAAAAAATTAAAAAAATAAGAAATAAAGCTATTATAATATTTAGGAAATTTTAGAGTTTTTTCAATATATATAGGGTAATGACTTGAGTCACCAAGTGACTCGAGTCAGGTGATCATTACCCATATACATATATATATTAATTATATTTGAACAGTCCCAAAATTTTTCCATAAGATTAAAATAACTATATTGAAGGTCTGATGCATTGGAATGTATAAGATGATACACCAATAAGTGTTGGTTTTTGGGGGGACTGATATGTATCAGTGAACCAAGATTTTGAACCATGCCCAAAAGTATATAGAAAATATGGAAACTGAAAAGACCTTATAAAAAACCATTCGGATTCTAGTCCCTGCTTCCCTCCTATTATTTAGCATATATTTTTTCAAGGAAAAATTAAGTTTTTCTTCTCTAGCATTGAATTTGGCAGATCAAGAAACCAGAGATGAGTTCTTCAATATTGATGACAAGCATTCACTTATAATGATGGTGACCTTCCCAAACTTGTGGCAATTATTACCACATGTAGTTCTTTATGTTTTTTTTATTCCATTACCAAGCTCTCCCCCCCCTAGATAGCCACTAAACTAAGGAGTGAGAATTTCCCTTCTTCCCCCAATTTGTGGTTAAAATCACGGTCCCCAACTATCCACTATTAAATGAGAAGTTGGTATTAGGTGTAGGGACCAGCAAGAATGGTGGTGCTCAAGTCATCAACTATTGTACAGATCCTTATCGATCCGAAACGTCCACGTTGCAGGCCATCATGTAGATCGGACTTGGCCAGAAAATGATACCAACGAATGATCATGAGCTTGCAAGAGCCTACAACTGAATTCTTAAAGCGTGTACGGAAAGTGGCAACATCAAATGCACAAATGTGGTACAATTGACGTTTTCCAATCAGCATGATCTTTTGGCACTTCATCTACAAGATGGATCCATCTGTCAAAAAGTTGATCTGCCGATGACCAAAAAAGACTTGAATAATATTTCACTGGAAGCAGTTATGATAAGTTTTAGATCATGAAAGCACAAAAAAAAATTTAAAAAAAATTAACGATGTAATAAAGTACAGCTGAAATGCAAGCACCGGAAAAATTATTTATTTGTTGATTGGGCAGGGAAGCTTATAAGTGGAGGTCATCATTTGGATTCCTTCTTGTCATGAGAACAAGTCTTGTGTCTTGGAATAGAAAAATAGAAGAAGCAAAGAATCATTTCTAATTCAAGGTTTTCTATCCCCTTCAGCCTTAACAAAAGAAAAAAATTCATTGAAACAAATCTTCACAATTCCTTGATGCTCTATAGTTCATTGATATGAGTTCACAAACTTCAAAAAGATCAGAATTAAGATTTTCAATTTTTTTTTTGGGTAGTACCATGTGTACAAGATTCTTGTTATGTTTTCAGAAAAGTGCATCGTGAAGGTTTTCTCCTATAAGAATTCAAATGAACAACAATGACTTTCCAAGTATCAACCAAATACATAAAAACGTAAAACTGAAATCATGACTAGAGAACTTGAATCACCTGTAGCAACTTGTTGGCGTCACTGAGTTTATAACCTTGAACCCAGAACATGTATGCCAGCTGTATTTCACAGAAATTTTCAATAAATTACCGATGGAAAGCACTTTAAATATTCAATATGAAATGGCATTGTGTCAAAATCGATATCACATGAAATTCTTACCTTAACATTATTCCATATGGGAGCCCAAATGGTGCAGGCAATGATGCAACAGTTTTCGTGCCAAGTTAGGTCACTATCATGGTTTTAAATATCGGTCGATATGTATCGGTGGCCCCCATTTGATATGAAATTACCCCCCGATTTGATACATGGTCAAATATCAGGTAAAATTAGTCAAATATTGGGTTATATTGGCCTGTATCGGGTCATATCGGTATCAGATATAATACCAAAAAAGCCCTTTGGGTAAATTTCTTTATTATTTTAAATGATATGTATTTATATAAAAAAAATTAGATGAAAGAATTTTAAATATCCGCAGGTTTGGCTGATACATATCCGATATGTGTCGAGTTGGGACCCAACCGATACGCTGATATGTATCGGTTTTGAAATCCCCCGTCACTATGTTTCATTACAAGAAAAATGATATCAGGGAAAATTCATTCGTGTATTCTTTTATCCTCTTATTGATGCAGGACAAGGACCCTAAACTACGCGAATGCTATGATTTAATTAATTGCCGAAATTAAACTAAATTAATTAAACAATAAATCTGAAAATAATACGGATACCTTTGGGTTTCGTAGTTTTCCATTGGAAAATCGCGCTAGATTCGAGTAGGGTCCGGTCCGTACGCTAGATCCGTTAGATTCGCGGTGTAGATCGGTCTAGAGGTAGAACTCTAGCTTTTCCAGATTAGGGCGCCACTCGTGAGTCAATGATGGAATCACAAGTCCTCTAAGGGTTCTGATTCGGGTTGGTTTGATGGCTCGGATGAAGTCTGGGCTTGAATCGGATCGATTCGGGGACTCAGATGGGATCTAGGATTTATAAACTTCGGGGTATTTAAAGGTTGGATGGCTGATTTTAGGATTTGGAGATTGGTTCGAATCAATGGTACAGATTTAGGAATTTTGGAAAAAAGATAAAGGCTAGATTTGAAGTTTATGGGATCAAAACAAGCAAAGAAATTAAAATAAAATCAAAAGATAGATAGATAGAAGATAGATTTTGGGCTTCCCACTAAACCCTTCTCGGGAAGCGAAGATTCACTCTTCATGGAGGCTCATCTCAAGCACACAAGCAAAAGCTTTTTTTTCATTCAATAATCAACTGATTACATTATTTTTTTAAAAGACCTTATATAGGAGGCCTCTAAAACATAAGAAAACCCTAAAACAAATACTAAAAGACCAGTATGCCCTTAGAAACTCAACTTCGAATTCTATAGAAAAAACCCATGTTCGCGCCAGTCAATCGATCGACATCTGGTATTCGATCGATTGACTTATATATATATATATATATATATATATATATATATATATATGTCGCTAGAAATATTCCCTCACAGGCCGCAGTCAATCGATCGAATACCAGATGTCGATCAATTGACTGGCATTGCTCCAGCACGCTGATTCTATATGTCGAGTTTCGATCTCCGTTTCTGTTTCACTTCTTCCGACGTCAATACACGCGAAACGGTCTGTATCCAATATCTACAATGTCGGCGTCCCCGTCAATTCTCCCGAGCTGAAAAGGCTTCATCACCGATGAAGTGGCTTGGTGATGGCAATCGAACACGTCGGGGTCCAGGCGTCGCACCTAGTCTTCAGTTAATCACGTGCTCTCGGAGTTCGGCATTCCCACCCACTTAACTAAGTATTTCTGAAACCCTCCACTGTGGGATGATACTACAAAATCATCAAGTATCCCTTCAATTTCATCTCTCCTCTGCCTGCGTGGGGAAGGAAATGGTAGACGATGCGGGTGGGGCTAGGATTTGGGCTCGGAGCTGTTGAGAAAGGGTTCGTAGGGAGTGGGGTTGAACCCAAAGAAGGGACTAGGTCCTCCACATTGAACATAGAGCTGACCCTAATGTCCAGCGGAAGTTCGAGAACATACGCATTAGGCCCGCTCCTTGCCACAATTCTAAAAGGCCCAGCGCCGCGGGCTTGGAGCTTCTTTGCGACTCCCGATGGGAATCGTTCAGGCTTAACCCGAACCATCACATAATCCCCTCCTTGAAATTCTTTGAAGCGCCTATGCGCATCCGCAGTTATCTTGTAATGTTCATTGCTTGAATTAATTTTTTGTCTAATTTTGGCATGCAAGTTATGAATGAGTTGTGCAAATGCGTTCGCGGACTCAGACACTCGATATGATGCAAACATGGAGATTAAATCTAATGGTGTCCTTGGCCTATGTCCATGTACAACCTCAAACGGACTCATGCCTAGGAACCTATTGACAGAGTTGTTGTATGCAAACTCGGCTATTGGTAACGTAGAATCCCAGGTCCTAATATGATCACCGACTAGACAACGAAGGAGATTACCTAACCTCCTATTGGTGACTTCCGTTTGGCCATCGGTTTGAGGATGATAGGCCGAAGAAAATTGGAGCATGGTACCAATCATGTGCCATAAAGTTTTCCAGAAGTAACTAGTGAACTTCATGTCCCGATCTGACACAATGGTTTTGGGTAACTCATGGAGACGCACAACCTCCTCGAAAAATAATTTGTCTATGTGAGCCGCATCAGAGGTTTTAGAGCAAGGGATGAAGTGGGCCATCTTAGAGAAGTGGTCCACCACGACAAAAATGGAATCGTGCTTCCGTTGGGTCTTGGGAAGTTCGAACACGAAATCCATAGAGATGTCTTGCCACGGGGTGCGTGGCACGGGTAACGGGGTATACAAACTAGTATTTTGTTTATTTTGCTTGGCCACTTGGCATGTACGACATTGTTTCAAGACTCGTGAAGCATCTCTCATAAGGCTAGGCCAATAAAAGCTATCCCCAATGAGCGCGATGGTCTTGTTGCGCCCGAAATGTTCGGCAATCCCTCAAGCATGTAACTCCCAAATGAGAAAGTCACGTAATAAGGTGCGAGGGATGCACAAGCGATTTCCTTTAAACAGATACCCATCCTGCAGGATATGCTTGGAATTAATGTTGTTTGGATCTTCAAGGAGAGCAGTGTATTCCGCCCCGAAATCTGGGCACTCGAGATAATCTTGCTTTAATCGCTCAAATCCGACGACCTCAGTGCTCATGGATCGCAAAGTCGCCACTCGACGACTAAGTGCATCGACTGCCTTATTTTCGGCACCCGCCTTATGCTTTAACACGAATGTGAACCCTTGAAGATACTCAACCCACTTTGCGTGCCTCGGGTTCAACTTTTTCTGTGAAGCAAGGAAGCGTAAGGCTTCATGGTTAGAAAACACAAATTCCTGTGGCCTAAGGTAATGTTTCCAATACCAAAGAGATTGGACGACCACATAAAATTCTTTGTCATAGGTGGAGTATTTTTGCTTCGCCTCATTAAGCTTCTCGCTAAAATAAGCCACTGGGTGACCTTCTTGGCTAAGCACTCTGCCTATTCCCACACCCGACGCATCACATGCTACTTTAAAGACTTTAGAAAAGTCAGGTAGGCGCATGACGGGTGCAGTACTCATTTTCTCTTTTATCTCGGCAAAGGCCCTCATTGCGGTTTTCCTCCATTGAAACTCTCTTTTTCTCATACAATCGGTAATAGGAGCTATAATGGTGCTAAAGTTTCGGATGAAGCGACGATAGAATGTGGACAATCCATGGAAGATACGGACATCATGAATATTCCTAGGCTCGGGCCATTCCACAATGGCCTTAACCTTCTCTAGGTCCGCAACCATCCCATCAGCTAAGACAATGAATCCCAAGAATACAACGGATTGTTGCATGAATGTGCATTTATTGAGATTCGCATATAACCTTTCCCCCCTCAAGGTTTCACAAACCAACCTTAGGTGAATAATTGTTGTTCTTTGTCATGGCTGTAAATCAAGATGTCGTCAAAGTATACGACAAGAAATTTGCCGAGAAACAACCTTAACACTTGGGTCATGAGTCTCATGAATGTGCTCGGGGCATTCGATAACCTAAAAGGCATGACCATCCACTCATAAAGACCATCCTTGGTCTTGAAGGCGGTTTTCCACTCATCACCGGGGCGAATGTGAAGTTGATGGTAGCCACTTTTAAGATCTATCTTGGAAAAGATAGTGGCGCCGAACATCATATCAAGCATATCGTCGAGCCTTGGTATGGGAAATCGATATTTAACCGTAATCTTATTGATTGCACAGCTATCCACACATGCACCATGTACCATCTTTCTTAGGAGTGAGTAGGACCGGTGTGGCACACGGGCTCAAACTCTCTTGGATGAACCCTTTCTGAAGGAGTTCATTGACTTGCCGAGTCAATTCGGCATGCTCAATCGGATTTAACCTGTAATGGGGAAGGTTTGGTAGGGCAGATCCGGGAATCAAATCGACCACGTGTTGAATGTCACGCATGGGAGGAAGCTCATTGGGTAAGTCTTCGGGGAAGACATTCGCAAATTCTTTCATTATCGGCTCAACCTCCTTGGGGTAATCACTTACAGAGTTGGTGGTACTCTCAATGGTAACGACAACATACACTACGCTCTCGTCTAACGATGCACTTTCTAATTCCGAAGGACTCACAATGTTAATGGTCTTAGACTGATCGTCCTCCTTCTCGACTTTGTTGGTCAACGGTGCTTTGGGGGCTAAAGGGTTAATAGTTATCTTCTTGCCTTTATGCATGAACGAACGTACAAATATTAGATCAACCAAAAATAGTCACGTTCAAGTCATAAAGCCATGGCCTCCCTAAGATGATGTGGCCCACATCCAACGGCACCACATCGCACCACAAGGTGTCAGAATACGAACCTAGCTGAATAGGCACGCGACACCTCTAAGACACGAGAATGGAGGAAGAGTCAACCCACGCAACTTTGTATGGTCTCGGGTGGGCTTCAAGTGTAAGCCCTAAGCGGGTTATGGTATGTGTTGACACCACATTGGTGCAACTTCCGCTGTCCACGATGATCTTATAACTCTTCTCTCCGCATTTGGCGAAGGTGTGAAAGATATTCTCCCAACGCCAATCCTCCTTTTCATCTCGTTGAGGTTGTGCAAGGGCACACCTCACAACAAGAGCACGACCACTGGCATCACCCTCTTCATCACTAGGTGTGGCATCCGGGTCAAAAATCTCTTCTTCCAAAATTCCGTCATCCTCGTTCCTTCTCCCTCAACGTAGAGATTCCTTTGCGGGTTTCTCTTAGGGCATTGGGCGGCAAAGTGTCCCAACCCTTGACAGTTGTAACACTTGATGTGAGAACCGCCCTTCGAAGATTATCCTAACACACCCTTTCTTTTGATAAACCGCACATCGGATGTGGATTGTGTGGGTTTAGTGGGTGGGTTTCCAGCACTACTCCTCACCTAGCAGCTACGAGGTTAACTAATATGAGACTCAGATCGCCTCACCATCGTTATTTTCAAATATCGTTCCAGATCTTGAACGACGGTATAACATTTAGCAAGAGTTTCAACGGGGTGGGAGACTAACTCTTTTTGCAAGTCAAACCTCAATCCGGTGCAAAATCTAGATAGAGTGACTTGAGGGTCTTGCTCTCATCATGAACTCTTCAAATTTGCTAATGTAATCCACTACGAGCATACTACCTTGACATAGATTTTACCAATGATCAAGGAGACGATGGTAGTATGAGGAAGGAACGTACTTCTCTGTAAGTCGCTCTTTCATGTCCTCCCAACGGTTAATGGGAGTGCATCCCGCATTCATCCTGATGCGCTCAACGTTGACCCAAAAGAGTTGGGCTTGGCCAATGAGTTTCATCTTGTCGAGCCTGACGCACCGCTCATCGCTCATGCCAAACCACTCAAAGTGCTGGTCCCTGTCGGATAACCAATCGAGGAAGACTTTAGGGTCCAAGCTTCCATCGAAGGTTGGGAACTCAACTTGGACGTTTTTGAGGAGTTTCCCATCCGGGTCGTGGTCATCTCCACAATGATCCATCTTACGATTCCGGTTCCGATCATGTTGGTAACCATTGCGCTCGAAACGTGGACCATCACGTTCACAACGTTGCTCAATGTACTCGTCATCCCCATCTAACTGATTGATTCGATCTAGCAATCTCCCATTGGAAACCTCAAGGTTTCTTTGGGCTTGCTCCATAGTAGCCATTCGATCATTGATTGCTTTTAATTCGGATCTCATACCATTAAGAACATCGGCAATCTCATTCATGTCCATGGTGATCACAGCTACTAATATGGGTTCTAAATGGGCATGCAAATATGGACCACAATGAAAGATAAATTTTATCAAACACTAGATGTGCACACTTTGACCACAACTGAAATAAGATGCAATGAAAATTAAAATGTAATGGAATTAAATGTCACAAAAATATGCCCTAACCTAGAACTACGTGAATGCTATGATTTAATTAATTGCCGAAATTAAACTAAATTAATTAAACAATAAATCTGAAAATAATGCGGATACCTTCGGGTTTCGTAGTTTTCCATTGAAAAATCACGCTAGATTCGAGTAGGGTTTGGTCCGAGCGTCATATCTGTTAGATTCGCGGTGTAGATCGGTCTAGAAGTAAAACTCTAGCTTTTACAGATTAGGGCGCCGCTCGTGGGTCAATGATGGAATCACAAGTCCTCTAAGGGTTCTGATTCGGGTTGGTTTGATGGCTCGGATGAAGTCTGGGCTTGAATTGGATTGATTCGGGGACTTAGATGGGATCTAGGATTTGTAAACTTCGAGGTATTTATAGGTTGGATGGCTGATTTTAGGATTTGGAGATTGGTTCGAATCAATGGTTAGATTTAGGAATTTTGGGAAAAAGATAACGTCTGAATTTGAAATATATGAGATCAAAACAAGTAGAGAAATTAAAATAAAATCAAGAGATAGATAGAAGATAGATTTTGGGCTTCACACCCTGGGCTTCACACCAAACCCTTCTTGGGAAGCGAAGATTCACTCTTCATGGAGGCTCATCTCAAGCACACAAGCAAAAGCTCTTTTTTCATTCAATAATCAACTGATTACATTATTTTTTTAAAATACCTTATATAGGAGGCCTCTAAAACATAAGAAAATCTTAAAACGAATACTAAAAGACAAGTATGCACCTAGAAATTCAACTTCGAATTCTGTAGAAAAAACCCATGTTCGCGCTAGTCAATCGATCGACACATGAAACTCGATCGATTGACTTATATATATAATTTGGTCTCTGGTCACAGCACAGTCAATCGATTGACATCTGGTATTCGATCGATTGACTTATATATATATATATATATATATATATATATATATATATATATATATATATATCACCAGAAATATTCCCTCACAAGCCGCAGTCAATCGATCGAATACTAGATGTCGATCGATTGACTGGCATTGCTCCAGCACGCTGATTCTTTAAGTTGGGATTCGATCTCCGTTTCCGTTTCGCTTCTTCCGACGCCGGTACACACGAAACGGTCCATATCCAATGTCTACAATGTCGGCGTCCCCGTCACTTATGTTTCCATTCCATGGTTTATCCTCTAATTTATGTGCCTGGCACATGCCCTTAGGGCGGTGCACAGATCAATCTTCTTCCGCCAAATTGTTCAAATTTTAGGAGATCATGAGCATGCAAATCAGTGAAAATATGTATTTACCTTCCACTGGTTTCGTGCTCGAAATTTTTTATCTCCCATGGTTGGCAATGGGAGATTGACTTGTGCACCATCCTTGGTGCACAGGTCGGGCTCTATGTTGATTCATAAGGCACTAAATAATTAGGTTCAGATTTATTAGCATGCATCTGGTGCAATTCTATGTTGATTCATAACACACTAAATAAATAGGTTCAGATTATGTTGATTCATAAGACATGTCCATCGGAGGCTAATCAGACCTTGTACGAAGGGTTGAAACATAATTACAACAGTAATGTGCTAAGTTGGAAATATAGCAATCGAGTGGAGGAAGAAAGAAAAGGCCTTTGAGAGGAAAATAGGATTCTAGTGTAAGGCTTACAAGGAGAAAGGAAATCAACAAAATTTTCGCCTATTTAGGAACAGAACAATTGAGAAATTTTTATTCGATTTTAAAGAAGACGAATAAGAAAAGATTACAAGGGGGCGACACCAGAACATGCAAACATTAAAGACATGCAATGAAGCATAAACAAAATTATTCTAGATTGGTTCTTTAATTGAGATGATGAAAGAAATAAGAATTATACACAGACTTTTGGGATTAACCAGCTCAGTTGATGATTATAGCTAAAAGAAAAAAAAAAAAAAAATTGTGGATAGGGAGGGAATCTATCTAAGTAATCTGCATTGGAGAAAGAAACAAAGAATTGGTTGCGCTAAAAACAAAAATGTCCAATCTGCATGAAAACCAAGATCTGACCTACACAATTATGAAGGAGGGGATCTGATCTTATTTAATTTGCAGGAAGTGTGTCGTACTCAAAAGTAATACCAAAAGAGGAAGCGTTCCATTTTATGAAAAATATATAATATAATAAATACATTATATATTATGGCAGATACAAATTCATATTAACAATGATAAATGAAGAATATAAGTAATGCTTATATGGTCACTGTAAAAACATTACAGAAAAAGTCTAAAGAAATTGCTAGTAGGGTCATAAGTTCAAAGTTACAGGCTACTTAACTATATATATATATATATATATATATATATATATATATATATATATATATATATATATATATATATATATATACACACACACACACGCTTCAGAATATGCTTCAAAAACAAAACTGACTAGCTTACCGCAGTAGCAGGAGCTCTTCCAAGCCCAGCAGTGCAATGAATATAAGTAACTCCGCCATTACGATTTATGGCCTTGTATAATTTGCCCACAACAGCTGGAAGCCTCATTCGCAAGTCAAATGCATCAAAGTCCCTGTTGCATCTCTCACCACTTAGGATATATTGCATGAAAAAATTCACCGAAATTTCAGATGGTCCAAAAGATTATTTTATTACTGCAGATACTTATAAATATTGAGATTGGAGACATTCAATGAACCGCCGCTATAATATTTGATGCTCAGTGATCCCATTTTTCAGCTATAACGGGTGTGTGCCAAATAGACTGTAATCCACATGCAGTGTCCTACAAATGTATTTCTCATTTATTATTGATGTTATTTCCAACAATGTTATTGGATGTTGTCAGTTCCAACCAAGGATCTAAATTTCGGCTTCGGGCATGACCGAAACTGAAATCCAAAATTTTGGATCCCATACAAAAAATCCGAAATTTTGGATCCCATACAAAATTTCGGTGGTTTCGGCTGAAATTTTGAACCTTGATTCCAACAGCATATATCATTTTAAGAATATTATCAGTGCTTCAAGTTTTAATTGAGCATGATGATGAACTGATATATCATTAATAATGGTTAATGAATGATATAACACTTCTTCGAGTCTGCGACATATTTCCAACTTGTGTTTTGTTTGATGAAAGAAATTATTTATAACAAACATGAAAGTCACTATAATTATAGAAGACTTGACCACGAGCTGAACATTTACAACTAGAGTATAGAAGACTTGACCACAAGCTGGTCCCCAAACATGGAGTAGAGGCAAACTAACCACAAGGTATAAAGGAAAATTGTGGGACTTTCGGGAGAGCTTCGCAACTATTTATAGGGATTGGAAAGAGCTGGTAGCTCTGCTGCCTACAGAGTGTTCATTAAACAAGAATCCAATGAAACCCCAGCAAAAAAAATAAGCCAAAACCCACTAAAATTCTAGTAATTTTTCAAGAAGTCCTTGCAATCGTCTAGTGAATCCAACAAACTCCAGCAAGCTCTAGCTAGAGTTCTGCTGACATAGACCCCAGTAAAATCTATAAATCCCAAGATAGTTCAAGCAAACTCAATAACAATAAGATCTAGCGGCTCCTAACCCAAAACCTAGCCTCATCTCTCAATTATGGCTGTGTTTGGCATTGCTCTTTGGGAGAGTAGAAAATAGCAGCAGCGGCTCTTTGTTATTGCAAAGAAATGTGGGGACATGCTCTTTTAAAGAGGGTTGTTTTTCATGTTTCAAAGAGCAGCCTCCCCTTTTGTCTTCCTCCGATCCTTCTCTCTCCCACCCATATTCATTTGCTAAAACAAAGAGCACCAGCTGCTCTTTTCTACTCTTCCAAAAAGCAATGCCAAACACAGCCTATATCTCCGAGAAACTCCTTCAGATCTCTGATGGAATCATTAAATTCGTCTAAACGCCAGAATCACTCGAAAGACCCCAACAAGCATAAGCAGCTGTTGGGAACTGGGAAAAGGACGAAATTGATCTGAACGTCCCCTAAAATTACTCCTCACCTTTGTCTTCACCTACATGTGATGGAGGTCACTACATCATTGATTCCAAGGTTTGTTCTTCCACTTTTTGTGTTTATATGCATGCTGAAATTAGTAAATTTAATTAATGTTAATTTCCATTAGTGTATGCACGTACATGGAGGCACAAAGCTACACATAGCATGACTACGACGAGGAATTACAGCTAGAAAAGGGCAGCCAGAGGAGTATAAGATTGATATGGCGCACAGTTAGTAAAGCTACTTAGGGAAGGTATGCACTTAAAGTACTTGATTAAGCCCACTTCTTATCCTGAGAAGAGGCCTGTTTCTACTAGGCAGCACATTCTTTCTCACGTTAGAATGAAGCATACCCTGATGCCTTAGAACTGGTTTAGATCAGGCCTTCTAGTTATGGCCATAAAATCTGAGGGGAGACCCCAAATTCACTAGAGATCTTTAGATGACCATAAAAGTGAAACCTCTGCATCTTGAGAAATTGGTAGGATCTACTAATGGTTGTAAGAGTTGTGTGACCTCCACTTCCTAGCAATTTGCCAAGGTTTGGGTGGTGTAACTGCCACTTTCTGGTATCAACAGGAAGAACTGTAAGGTTTATAGACTTTTGTACAGTTGCAGCTTTGCAACTCACAAATCACTTAAAGAAGTTAAACGGCAAGACCATCGTGTACTGGCTACATTTTGAAGGATATGGGAAGTATAAACTTTTATCCTCCTATGACATCTGACTACGATATCCAAAGTGTGTCCCCGCTCAAAGGAGTGTACATAAGTAAATAATAGTTTTTTGGATTTAAAGTGACTCCCATTCAAATTGTATGATTCATCCTGATTTGTACAACTGTTCATTTCGAAATTCACAGTTTTAATCATATGATTCACATGGAAAACAATTCAAACCTGTGAGTTTTAATACTATTTGTATTAAATCATAAGATTTTAGCAACCACAACGGTATGTACCAGGTTTGTACACACCAATATAAGACGATATTTTGTAACAATCAGGGCATCCCTTGATTTGGTTATTTATAAAAAGCCAAAATAAAATAAAATGAAATCCTAAATTAACACAAAGTTCTATCATACTCTAATAATAGAAAACCAACAATTAAAATGTCCTAAATAAGTAAAAGTCCCCATTACAGTCACTAAAACTAAACCATAAAAAGAATGCCAAATATTTAAAAAAAAAAAAGCAATTTTGTGAAACCAACACCACCAAAACATAGATTTGCTCAAATAGATATCCATAGTCACTGGTTAAAAGTTAACAGTCTCATTTGTCTCAACAATAGTGTCATATACAAAAATTACATGCATTAACTTGAGAATAGTTTATTATCAAAAAAGGTTGAACAAGAGTGTCACTGTTGATTTATCTAATCATAGTTAACCAATATTGACAACAAATTAACTAGATTAAGCTTTTTCTCCTGTGACTATTATTGCTACTATTATTAATAGATAAAAATAACAATTAACAATACTATAAAACCAGTTTGCTTGTGTGGGTGAGCACCTTAAATCTGCAAACATCTGAGGTAAGACTAGTGAAACTTTTCTTTATTTATGCCAGCATCCAATTAAATTATACATACAAGTTCATGTCTGCTGCAACTGCTATATCCAAAAGGATACATGGCATTCTTTATAGATTAATTTCAGTTAAGTGTTCGACTAGTTTCAACAAAATTTCAAAATACTGCTGAATCAAAAGGTGATGTCCTCCAAATAAGATTAATTCCATATAACTAAATATGTATAAGATGCATACATTTTTTAGAAACCAAACACTAACAGAAATAGATTATTGAAGGAATTTTTAAATGACTTCTTACTTAATTCCGCAATGTAAAGAAAATTTCATCACATGTTCAAAATTAAGAAAAAAGTTATTCTATACCAAAATAATGAATATTTTGAAAACGATTGCTACTTTTCCATATCATCACCTTATTTCAGCACGGTAGTGCTCAATATCATCACATTGATATGCATATTCTTGTATGGCACCAATATCAACCCCGAAATATCTAGTAATACCAGTAAAGGGTTTATATGACATCATGATCTTCCTCAAGGCATTAATGTTAAACCTGCCCTTAATAATTCAACTAATACATTTTGAGCAATATCCGCTTCCACAAAATCTAAAAATTTCCCTTCAAAAGTTAAAACAACTTCTACAAAAGAACTGCTCAGGATACTCGAGGTCTGAATCTTGTTGCAAGCAAAAAATGGTTTTTACTCCAATCTTTCGAAGCTTGTCAACGTCTGCAGGGCTCTGTATCGCAGAACATTAAAAGTCCAAGATCAAATTATGAATTACGGAAATACATTCATGTATTTAAACATCAATAATTAGATATAAAAATCACTTGTAGGCATGACCCAACAATCAAGTCTGGGCGAATGAAGTTGTAGTTCATTCCTAGCTCATGCCTATACGTCAACACTGCATCACAATTATTATGAACTGTGTTAGAGAAAACTACATGCATCAATGTTAGAGAACACCATATGCATCAAACAAGAGGCAAACCCAAGAAAAGAGAAGACGACTGTCAAAGAAGGTTTCTTTGAACATGGTTATTTCATAATGGAAAACATATCAATGAAATTCCATATTCTAACCAAGATTATCAGTATTAGTATCAGGGATCGGTCCATCTTGGACCTATACATACTGGCCGATATGGATTTGGTATTGCCAATACCGAATCGGCCTTTAATTATTTTTATTTTTTTAAAAAATAATTTGTATCAACCAGTATCAGCTGATACCGAGACAGTAGTATCCGTCCAATTCCGATACTTGATACCAATACCACCCTGACAACTGTATCAGGGTGATATCGGTATCGGTTCACGACGAAACCGATACATTTCGCCCATATGTATCGGTATCGGTCGAGTTTTGATACCATGATTCTAACACCCAACCCATGTAAAAATCAACATACCAGCACCCATCGCTTGTGTCATATTATTACTATATTCTTCCGACTTTTCCTCCTCTGCTTCAGAGCCACTCATCTCGGTACTAGAAGTGGAACCAGGAAGTGCCTGGACCTGGAGAAAACGACATGATTAATCATTATTTCCACAAATATACTCAAACAATCTAAAGTAACATAATAAGTGAAAGTTTACACTACATAGTAGCATAGTAACCAGTTCCGAAGTAGTTAGAATAAATTGTCATACTTCTCTCCAAATCTTCATTGCTCCCTCTCTCTCTCTCTCTCTGCCTCTCTCTCTCTCTCTCTCTCTCTCTCTATATATATATATATATATACACACACACACACACACAGAGTAATATACCCCTTCAATTCTGCTGCATGTTTATTTACAAGCATAGGGAAATATTGGTTTCCTCGAAGGTATGTACAACAATGGTCTAGACAGGAAACTGCAAAAATGAGTATTTATGGTCTCACATAAATCCATATCCCTGAAATTATGCAATGTTAACATAAAACTACACGACCAGTTTTTATCTTGCTTTTAAATTTTTCCTACAAATCATTGGTAATAACAATACAACTTTCAACCGAGTACCAACACTAGAACTGGGTAATTCAATAGTTTCTGATGTTACACGATTTTCCAGCATTTTTTAACTGGGAAAAAAGGATTCTTTATATTCAAGCTTGGATTAAAGTATTAAACCCCTAATCAAGAAATATGCCTACAACGACAGAGATTATCTTTTTATCAAGTGAAGCCATTTATGATCAGCTAAGGCAAGAGAGATGCTTTTAGCAATTGTCTCATCAAGTTGCTGCCCATAATAAATCAGATTTCTACGAAACATACATTACATATTTAAAAGCTTTTCAGAACACCTGAATTGTGTAGCTGAATGTTCCACATACTGAACGATTTCCAAACTGCTTTCTTAGTTGCATGAAAACTTCATTTCAAACCTAGGATTTTAAATGTTGTCTCTAGCCTGAACACTATTGTAACCCCCTTTTTTGGCTCCTTGAACAGGGCAATAACCTTCTACCATGAACTAATCATTCAGAAAAATAGACTATCCATTGCTTGCTGCAGCCATGGGTCAAAATCTCGTTTTTCTGATACGTATCGCCTACCCTCAAAACCGTTCCGATACGTACCGGTATCGCCGATAAATTGAAAAAAATAGCCTACGGGCCAGCAGTACAACTGTACGTATTGTGTACCGCTGGCGACCGATAATGGTACATACCGGTATCGGCTGGTATTTTGACCCATGGGTGCAGCAACCTAAATCTCTACTTTTGAGTTGAATGATCCTTACATTTACTGTTAAGGTTCCAAGAAACGCACATAGACGTTCAGAGAGTTCACTTTGCATTATCCAAGTCCTATACAAGGTACTTGTTAATTACAAAACCAGTTTATTAGGAATCACAGCCACAGTCGTGACTCTCAAAATTTGTTATAATCATTACAACAGAATGCAAACAATTACGTCTTTTATCCTAAGGAAATCCTCATAACAATCTGCACCACCATGAATGTTATAAGAAAAAGGTAAAAGAGAATAAGAAATCAACAATTGTCAAAGAGTATTAAAGGAAAAGGAAAAGAAGAAGAAATAACGGTGCAATATATTTAGGGCTGAAAATGGGTCAGATTGACCCAATGGGTCGAGCAACCCAATCCGCCACGGGTCAGGTTCAGGTCCAAAACCGTGACCCGTCGGATCAGAGCAGGTTGGAAATCATGACCTGTCTATTAAACACGTCAAGTTCAGGTACTGGATTCTTAGCCCTAACGTATATCCCAACCCAACTGGCCCAACCCGGCTCGAGGTTTTGCTAATTGGGAAATGCCTGAGTCACAGCATCAAGGTCCGACCAAAATTGATTAAGGGCAGCCACTTCACGATATTGTGCCCTTTCCAGATTTGAACTACCACGGACTTGCTAACTCAACCGGCAGATGAGTCGACATTAGTAGGCAGTCTAAGTCCGTAATAAAAGTGCTCTATTTCCAAACAGATTTGTCCATCTGTAATGGGGATCATATTGGTGGGTAAAGAGATCTCGATCCCAGGAGTACTCCTATCGTTCCCTGACCTAGTTGATGGAAAGATGCTTGATTCGGTGATTTTTATGCCCCTTTGTCCAGAGGGAGGGATCTATTCCCGAATGGCCTACTCACCGATAAAGCTGGCTCGAATGGCCTACTCACCGATAAAGCTGGCAGGGGGGCGATGATACATACATAAATGAATCCACGAGTATATTGATTTGTGTCGAGGACTTCATTGCATTTCATTGGTTGAGTGAAAAGGTGAAAGGTGAAGGAGTCGGTATTTCCACGAACTGAAGTAGTTCAAGATCCCAGGTGACCCAGGCCCTTCCTCAGATACTATGATCAACCCATCAAAAGCATTCGTGAAGGCACGATAGCAGAAAAAGTAGGCCCATAGCTATAACCCACTAAATTCTCTCTGTTATTAGTGGGCCGCCACTTCCCCTTATGGAGATGGTATTTGTTGGTAAGAGAACTGTAGTCAGGTTGGATTCAGGTTGAAGTAACCATAATAGGATCAACCCCGACCAAACCCATTTTCAGTCCTAAGCATATTGAGTCTACAAATAAAAGAAACCAACATTTAACTATAAAAACACTGTTCTCAAAGCTGTAATTAGTCATTTTGCAAAGAAATGGTAGGTTTAGCAGAGTAAACACTTCACTTGTTTTCTTCTGAATTTTCCTGTTTTAATATGTTTTTTTTTTATATTTCATAAAACAAAGAGAATTAGATTAATATGCTTGTAAGTTCGGTCTCCTACTGAGAAGCAACTCCCAATTAAACTGGAAAGGCTAATTCCAAGAATTTTAATACTACAAAGAAGGTTGCAGGTTGCTTACATTTATTATTGTTTAAGCATTAATAATACAAAAAAATAAAATAAAAATGGACATAATAAAATACATAACCCATCTAATTTGCACCCTCTGTCACAACATTCTCTGAATTAATCAACCTTTTAGAAAAATTCTCCCAATAGGTGGTCTGCCAAACTTTATGCCGAATATTCACTTGACTCATCGGCTCTCTGATTTTTTATTTATTTTTAAATTCCAAACCTAAAGAATGTTCTGAATTTTTATCATTGAGATACATGCTTTAATCATACCTCTTATTGTTTTTAAAATATTGTAACTTGTTAATGCATGCGGATAATGTAATACACTTATTTAAAGACATCATTTTTAAGTTTAAATAGTTTAATATTTACTTTTATATAGGGTAATGGTAAAAGGCTTGGGGTGTCAAGTGTGAAGAAGCGGGTTCAAGTCGGGAGAGCAGCTACTTTGTGTGCAAAAAGCCAGACTTTAGGTCTGTATCTCGTCACCTTTCCCAGCACCCCATATGCACGGGACCAATATTGGGTAGTGGCTTTTTAAAAATATATTTTAGTAATTTATTATTATTTTTTAGGTAAATTTACCATAATAACTCTCTTTCCGAAAATAATGTCAATTTTATACCAATTTCAAATATTTTACCAGAGAGGGAAGTTTTATAAAATATTTACCTAAACGGTCTTATTTAACAAATGACCTGATTACCCCTGTATTAACGGCTTAATAAGATGTAAATCATGGGTAAATATGTAATTTTATAATAGGAGGTATGCTTTTGAAATACTTTTTTCAGTATATTTTTTTTTATAAAACCCTATATGGTTATTATTTTTAAAATGGTATAAAATGGTTATTATTTTGTATATTGGTTCCTGTATGGGCCCTATTTTTTATAACCCCTGATTTTTCTGAATTCTTTTCCGAATCTTCCCTGAAATTAACACTCCACCAAATGATTGCCGAATCCGAACTTGGTTACTATGATTGCACCCAAAAAATTTATTTGTAGAAATAGCTAAATTCCTCAGTGAATTGCAAAACAGTAATGAAAAAACATATTATAAATCTAAAAATAAATAGCTAAATTCTAAGTCAACCCAAATGAGTTATACAGATCAATGAGATCCAGTTCACCCAAAATAGCGACAATAATAACAAAAATAAATAAAAGATCTCTTCAATCCAATTTGCAGATTCAATCCATAGGATAACAGGAAACATCACTACACCCACACCAATCATTACAATCCAATTAATAATAAAAAAATTAAAAAATTAAAAAAAATTCAAAGAATTAACAGACCTTTATGGAGATAATTGGACGAGAACCCGTTCTCACCATCCACTGCATTAAATCAGATCGATGAAAAAAAGAACATTTTGGAGACGAAAATAAATAATGAGACAAAAATATTCGATCAGAAACTAAAGCAGAAAGATTAAAAGTTTGAAGATTTCAATAGGTACCAGATTGAAAGGGGAATACTTTATTTCATGCCTTTTAGTAAAGCACCCTTTTAAAGGCAAAGCAGAGGATCTGAAACCAAAGAAAAACAAAAAAGTAATCACTGAAAAGACGATTAGAAGATCAATTATTCACTGAAAAGGAGATTAGACGATCATTTATTAGAGATGAGCAGAATCTGTCTGGTTAATTACGTGGATAGGATTTGAAGGCAGTTCATTTTATTTCAGAAGTTGAAGGATTTTTGCCAAGAGAGGGAGAGCGATAGATCCCATTTTGAGTTCTTAAATAGATTTCTAAAGGGGCATCAGTAATTGCAACCGAAGCTTCGGTAAGGGCAGCCAGGTTTTCTATCGTGAGATCGTTTGGCCTCTTCCACACTCAGGATTATGGCCCACTTATCAACGGTCAGATGTTGATTCAGCGTGGTACATATCACAAAACTAACTGTTGTTATTGTGTGGAAGATTGGGATGTGTATCAATTTTCATTATTTGGGCTGTGCTTGGTTACCATTTAAAATATTTGGTTGCAAGTACAGGAACTCTCATAAAATATCCTTTCTTTCATTAATGTTATCATGCATTGGTACTTGAAAACTATCATAGACAGTAGCGCCCCTAGAATCTTTCTACAAATTAGTGACATTTCATTCAGGCTATGTTTAGCTTGGGTGAAAGGAAACGAAATGGGTGGAAAGGAAATCGATTTCCACTCATTTCTCTTGTTTGGATAGAACTTAGGACTCGAAAAAGTACTTTTCGTGACTATGAAAATGGTAAAATCTTACGTTTTTCTCGTAGTAAATTATAAATTCCTAAACATCTCTCCCAATCTCACCTGGAAGTTGGTACCAACTTCTCTCTCTTTGTACGCACAACCTCTCTCTCCTCTTTTCTCTCACTTCATAGAAACTTTTTATCTTTATATTTCTTCGAATTTCTCTCTTCCGATTTCCATTTGTCACCCTCGTAATCTCTCTCAAATTTGATTTCTCTCTCCTAATAGCTCTTCAACATATACTCTATTGTAGCTACTCTTTTTTTTAAAATATTATTTTTTATTTTTATTTTATTATATTTTACTACTTACACTCAACTTTTAAGTATTTTATTCCTTAATTAGAGGAGAGAGACAGAGAGCTTTATACCCAAAAATAATTTTTTTTTTGTTTTGCCTCTTGCTAGCTGCTACAGGAATAACTAAATTAAGCTATTTTGGCTTCTAGGATAGCTCTTCTATTGGAGCACAATTTTAAGAGTTTAGAGAGCTATAACCGCTGCTGCTGGGAGGTTTTTAGCTCCTGTAGGAGATGCTCTAAGGTTTCTCTAATTTCTCCCTCCCTTTCCTAATTTCTCTCCCTACATTTTCTCTCTCCTAGTTTCTCTCACTGAATCTCATTTATAATAGAAAGCTGATTTTGTTGGATATCTTTAAATTTACCGACCGAATCTTTAAAGGCACCCATGCTTAAATGGGTTAACTACTTTGAACTCGAGGAGGGAGATCATTTTCGCCAAAATATTTCACTTGAATGATATTAGGATCATGGGCTTACCATTTTATGACCAATTTTTTATTTTAGGGATGCTTATTCTAAAGCTAATGACTTTAATATCATGTGGCAATGCTCATCACACTCAAACATGATTTTACTAGTTTTGGAAAGTATGCCACGTGAAATAAAAGTACTCATTTAAATTTGGATTTATTATTCAATCCAAACACCAAAAAAATAATGAATTTTTATGAATTCTCGAAGAGTTAAAATCCATTTCCACTATTTTCCTACAAAATATCCAAACAGACCCTCAATTTGGACCATTGAATCTATTGATTTTATGGGGCAATGGTCAAGTCCAATCATGTTGAACCAAATTTTTAGCCTTCGGATATGAGAGAATCTTGACTTTCAACTTTCATTATTTTTACTTTTTATAGAATGACGGGCCGTCAAGATTCTCCCATTTCCAAAGGTGGAGATGTTGTTGAACTCCAAATTCGGTTCAACCAAAAAAAATGGTGGCTCGGCTATGTGGCACCCGGAATGCCCATGTGGCACAATTTAATTCGTTGGCATGGCATGCATATATGACACATATTTAATGTATTTGTGATTTTTTTTATTTGTTGTTAACAGGGTGTTAGATTGTCTTAAATGTTATACTTGTTTCTCATATTTAGGCGTATTGGGAGTTAAAGAGATACATTAGAATTTTAAAGGTTATATTTAGAGTTGAAAAGTCATTTAGGAACATAAGTTAGCATACGAAATAGGTTAATTTTAATTATCTCACTAATAATTATAAGCTTACTTCTATAAATTGGGCTCCGTTACATAGATAGAAAGGATATTTAGATTTAAAATTTTATATTGAGAGCTTGGAGGCTCTTATAGAGTGTGCAAGTTCTCTAATTAGGTGAGTGGTTCCTTGAAATATAGAGGTGGGTAGGCCTCTAGTATTAGCATGAGCGATTTCGCTTGGTGTGAGTGATTTTGCCACTATTTTTATGTTCTACTGCAACAAATTAGTTAAAGCACCTTTCCTACTACATCAAGAGGTATTAGAGCAGGTTTGTGTGATGGCGATGCACGAAATAAAAGTTGATTGAGTTGAATACTATTAGGAGCTCTCCGGACCTCCAATATATGATGCACTAGAAGACCTTGATTTGTCCGACTACTTGACCCTCGAATTTAGTCTTCAAAGATCATGCTCGAGGTCGAGTTCCTTCAATAGGGATGAGAATGATGGAGACCGTCTTGTCCATGTGGCTCGGTCATGTGGTATAATTTGATTTGTCCATATGGCAAAATTTGATTCATCCACATAGCACTCTTATATGTCACATATTTAATATTTTATTATTTTTTTGTCATTAGTGGCTATGAATTCTTAATTAGTAATTTTTTTTATGATCTTAATTAGTAGTTAGTGTTGAGACTAGAGTTAGTTATTTATCTTAGAAAATTGCTTATTGTAATTTCTACTATATAAACTAGAGATTTATTATATTAGCCTTAGAAACCGAAGAAGGTCATGTTATCATTTATATACTCTAGAAAGTGTTGAAAAAAAGATTTCAATTGTTTTGTAAAAAGAGCTTAAAGCCTTTATTATAAAGTGAGTGATTCCTCTAATTAGATAAGCAATTCCCCACTCTAAATGAAGGAGTCCCTAATCCTAGCGTGAGCGATTTTGCCTGATGGGAATAATTCACCACCCTAATTGGTACTTATCATATTTTGTACCTAAATTTTATTAATTATAAACAAAGTTGATTTTGGACTGCATCAAGATGTGTGAGATCATTTACTATTGCATTAGGGTTTGTATAAGATACTTGACATGTGCACCAATGATGGTGTGTGGAATAATCTCCCTTCACTAGTGTGGGGAGTTTCCTAAATAGTTTTGAACATCAAATCCGTAAAAGGTTATAGACTTACAAGAGGACTCGTAATTTTGCATCTCATATTTTCATTAAACATCCAACTTAAGCAAATTGATTTCATTTGGAAGAATTGGTATTTCAATTCAATGATATTTATGAGCACCGAAATTGGTGAAAGTAAGTCTTTGACCTTGCACTGATTCGGTGCTCATATTTGGTCCATTAGCAGTGCACCGTATTCAGTGCATGAGTCAATCTCCCTCCACTAAATTAGTTAGGGCACCTCTACTTGAGCACATGCAATATCTGAGGTCGCACACATTCGAAACCGCCTGAAACTTATCAGAAATTGTGTCGGCGCTAAAAGAGGTATCCAATTACAATTAGTTAAAGCTGAGGAGGTGCATATATCCCCTACATTCAAACACCAAAATAAAATAAATAAAATGGTATTTAAATGATCTCAAATTATTAAAATTATATTTTTTAATTTATAAAAAAAATTATACTTTTTTATCTCACACCATTAAAATACCATATATTATTATGTGGCGCACATCTATAACTAATCTAAATTATACAATTGGCAATGCATCATATATCAGCCCAAATAAGTGGATGTAAGCATTCCATTGTTGAACTTTAATATCAGTCATTAAAATTAAAAATAATGGTTGATATCATAATCAATATATAGTTATAGTTTAACTTTTCCTAAATAAGCATTTTGCACTTCAACCTATGATCTATTATGTTAATGTTACGGATCACCCACATCTTAAATCATTGATAGTGTAGATCATTTAAACATCAAAATGATGTTTAAATGAAGATACTATATTTAAGGATTAAAATCAGTTACAGTAGACCCCTTGCTTTCTGGTTATTTTGGTGATCATGGGGTGTTTTCCTTAATAATATGCTATGGAAAGATTAGGAAGCATCCACAAGATCCAACAGAATATACTATAAAAAAAAAAAGATCCAACGGAATAAAAATGACGATAAGATGATATTCTATAGGTGGACGATAAGAGGAGATTTTATAAGTGGGTACCTTCATTTGCAGCCATAAATTCTTTCTTCGCAACCATGGATTCATTTTAATCTTCTAATGGTATAAAACTTGGGATCCGGGGCCTACTATAAGACCGGCATATGTTGATTCTATTAACGGTGCATCGTCATCTAAGATAGATGATAAGGATTAGTAGGTTTACTTGATAATCCTTATCTCACTTTTATCTCTTGTAATTTTGTGCTTACTGTTACTGTAATGACTTTTCGTTTTTTGGGTTTTTTGCAAATATCCCCTCAGTTATGCTGATATTACAAATAACCCTCCCAGTTATAATTATTCTAAACCCCCTGAGTTAGCATTTTGGTGTTTATAAAACACCCTCTTTAACCGATTCTACTTTAAATGGTTAATCAGCCGTTAAAGAATAGCCTAAATACCATATTTATCCTTTTTCAAATTAAATTATTAAATTGCCACCCTCTACACGTGGTAAGAGTTGGCGCCTCTCCACTTACAAAAACGGGTAGTTTTAAATCTACCCACCAAATATTTGAGTTCACCCACGCTGAAAAACATTGACTGCATTGAATCGGACGATGGAGATCGTTTATCGTCGCAACCTTTCAAACGATGGATCTTGAGATCACGGTGGCACCATTAGACGATTGACTGCATTGAATCGAACAATGAAGATCATTTATCATCCCAACCTTTCATACGATGTATCTTAAGATCATGGTGGCACCATCAGACAGTTGTCTGCATTGAATTGGACGATGGAGGTTGTTTATCGTCCCAACCTTTCACACGAGGGATCTTGAGATCATGGTGGCACCATTAGACGATTAATTGCATTGAATTGGATGATGGAGATTGTTTATCATCCCAACCTTTCACACGATGGATCTTGAGATCATGGTGGCATCATCAGATGGTTGGTTTTTTATTTTATGTGGTACAGACCTAAAAAAATGACCTTAAAATTAGTTTTAATCGTATACGTGATGTTAAAGTCACTTTTCTGAAATGTGTACCACGAAATAAAACACTGATCGTCTAATGGTATGCCTAAACGATCTCCATCGTCTTATTTAATGCAATTAATGTGTTTTAGCGTGAGTGAACTCAAAGATTCGATGAATGGAAGCAGATGCGGTTAGGCAATCCAATTCCTAAAAATGGGTCTTGAATCATATAGGAAATTGGAGGGATGAGTATTTTGAGTGGAATGTGTAAATTGAAGGTTTTCTTTTAAAAAATAATTGCATCGTTTGCCACAAATCCTCCATTGATTGAGTATTCGTCCAAATGTTGACATGCTTTAATGGGGGAATCACCCATCTGATGAGTTTTGAATCTGATGGGTGAATGAAGGGTCTTTTAGAAGAGTACCTTTAAATCCACTCACTGAATCTTTAAGTTCACCCACGCTAAAACACGTTGATTGAATTGAATCGAACAATGGAGATTATTTATCCTCCCAATCTTTCACATGATGGATCTTGAGATCATGATCGTACCATCAGACGGTCAATGTTTTATTTCACGTGGCACACATATCAGAAAAGTGACCTTAATATCACGTGCATGCTTAAAATTGATATTAAAGTCACTTTTAGGGGTGTGTACCAGATGAAATAAAAAATCGATCGTCTGATGGTACACCCATGATCTAAAGATCGATTTCATGAAAGCATGGGACGATAAAAAATCTCCATCATTTGATTCAATGCAGTCGATGTGTTTCAGTGTGGGTGAACTCAGATTTTGTGGGTGGATTTAAAGGTACTCATTTTAGAATAGTGGTAAATTATAATGACATGACTTATAAATAAAGGTGAATAAAGGGCCTTTTAGATTGGTGATAAACTTTAATGGCATGACTTGTAAATATAGATGAATGAAAGGCTTTTTAGAATAGTGATATTTTTAAAATATTAGTTTCATTAAGGGCAAAATAGACTTTCAGTCTATAAAGTCACGGCTACTTAACGGCATGGAGTTATATGAAACAAAAACACAAAAATAGGGGCTGCAGAATAAATATCCATAACTCAGGGAGTTTCTTATAGTATTAACATAATATGAGGGGGTATATACAAAAAACCCTTTTTTATTTTATTTTTTTGCCGTATTCACAATATTTTACTTGTAAAATGACTTTTTGGCTCCGACGGTAGCAATTATTATGGCAATTTTTTTTATAGGAGTTATTTCCAACTACGAGATTATTAGAAAGGTTTTCCATTAATGTGGGTTTCATTTACATTTCTCTTTAGATGTTGTTTTGGTTGTAATTATATAATGTTTATATGCCTACAACATCATGGGTAGAGGGTTGGGAGTATTAGATGCCTCAATTTTTTATGTTGCCTCACTGCTCATATCTTTGTTAATAAAGATGCCTCAACTATTGTTAAGAAAGAAACACCTCAAGAAAAGGGATAAATTTTTATTCCTAACTTCATACTCTGGTGCCCTGATTATCTCCTTAAGGTCGTCTCATGTAGAATTTTGGTTTAATCCTCAAAAGTGGATTTTAAGTGCAAGTTTTGTAGTGAAAAGAAGAACATTTTTACACCGATAAATTATTGCAAAATTGATTTAACAGATAACCCAGCCAGCAAAATATTACCTGTAAAATGGATATTACATTTACAGGCCTAATAATAAGCGCTCAACATCGTATCATTCTCATTTCTAGATAACTATCTATTTACCCATGTTTATTCCCACTTCTACATAACTATCCACTTATCCATGTCTAGAGAACTATCCACTTACCCATGTTCATTCCCACTTCTACGTAACTATCCACTTACCCATGTATCCACTAACCCACATTGCCACTACTTAGTGTAATATAAAAAGAGAACTCTAACTCTTTTGTAATCATCAAAGGAAAATATAATAAAGGTAACTTTTTTTATTTTGTCATCTTTTTATCTCTTTCTTTATGGTATCAAAGCTCCTCCATTAAAGCTCCTGCGAGCTTTCTTTGATTCAATTGTGGTTATATATCCATAGTTTCTTTACCTTCTTTACCTTCTAACCTTCAATTTCTGTTGTCTAATATTCACTCTTTAGTTACTGTGAAACTAGATGCCTCTAGCCACAGAACCTGGAAATCCCAAACTAGAAATATCCTTGAGGCTATTGGTTTTCTTCAATACATAGATGATCCAGATTTTTGTCCTTCATTATCTATTATTGATTTAGATGGCAAAAATATTTCTAATCCAAAACACACTGAATGGAAACAAGTTGACCAGTTACTAGTTTCTGCCATCCATGCCACCATCACACACTCTGTTCTTCCATATGTTATTTCCATTAAAACTTCTCATGAACTGTTTGTTGCCCTTGATACCAGACTTAACAATTCTTCCAGATCTCATATTATGCAAAAAAAATTTCAACTCCAGCAGCTTCAAAAAGGAAAACTAACAATGCAAGAGTATATTGATTCGATTCAAAAAATCGTTAGCGATCTCGCCGCTGCATCGTCGCCATTAGATGACGAAGATGTTATTCTCTACACTTTAAATGGTCTTCCCCAGACCTACGGCGCAGTCAAGACGTCGATCCGAACACGTCCTGTTCCCATGACTCTTGATGAGTTTTTCTCTCTACTATCCAGTGAAGACCTGAATTTGGAGCTCGAAGCGGATGATGATGGAAAGTCCGACACAACGACAGCCATGACTGCTACTCAAACTCCAACCTCTGAATTTCGATCATTCTTTCGTGGTGGTCGTAATGGCGGGCAACGAGGCCGCGCCAATGGCGGATTTCCCGGCCTCTCTGGAGGAAATCGCTCGGCGGTCGGATTCCCTGGCATTACTATCAAACATCTAACCCACCCTATCAATCCTCAGCACCTCGATTCTTTTGTCACATTTGTAGCCGCTCCAACCATAATGTCGACCGTTGTTGGTACCGCAATGATAAGAGTCAACCGCCCCTTCTCCCTACACAAATCAAGCTTTTGTTGCTACCCAACACAATCCTCCTGATTCTAATTGGTATATTGATAGTGGGGCTTCTAACCACATCACATCAGATCTATCACAACTCTCTATTCACAGCCCATACCATGGGTCTGATCGTGTAACCATCGGTAATGGTAAAGTGCTTTCTATCTCTAATACAGGTTCTGGTATCATCTCTACTTCTCATAATAAATTTACCCTCACCAATGTCTTACATGTGCCTCATATGTCCACTAATTTATTATCTGTGCACAAATTTGCAAAGGATAATAATTGTGTTCTTTCCTTTGATTCTTCTGGGTTTGTGGTTCAGGACAAAGAAATGGGGAGGATTCTCACCAAGGGCAGTAGCCAATATGAACTTTATCCCATCCGATCCTCATCAGCATTCCCAAACTCCACTACAGCCTTGATGTCCTCTCGACAGCCTGCAACAATATGGCATAATCGGCTCGGTCATCCCTCATCAAATACTCTTCGATTTTTAACTGCTAAATTTCATCTTCCCCTTTCTACTAAAACTCATTTATGTTGTGAGCATTGTAACATTGGGAAAGCCCATAAACTTCCCTTTGAATTGTCTTCATCTCAAACTCAAGCACCTTTAGAACTTATCCATGCAGATGTTTGGGGTCCATCCCCCTTGACTTCTTTTCGAGGATATAAATATTAGGGAAATTTGTACTTTCGGCCCTATATGTTTGCGTATTTGCAGAAACGGCCCTATAGTTTCAATCCTTGCATAAATAACCAGCTCCAAGCCTAGCCGCGTGCGCGTCAGATATCTATATATATGCTTCTCTATGCAAGCATTGAATCTAGAATTTTTGTATCATCTTTTAACAATTTTTATCTCTCTTGGAAAGCGATTTCGAGATTCCACTAAAGGTCGTATAACATAGAGAATACAACAGGCTAGGTAAGATATCGAGTACAATATCTTTTAAGTTATTGTTTTCCCAATTTCTCAAAACATTGTAGGAAGTCCAAGATATATAAGTTATCGGTCGATATTTTAAGACATCGTCTGATATCTTAATTTATCGACCGATATCTTAAAATATCGTCCGATATCTTAAGTTATCGGTCAATATCTTAAGTTATCGGTCAATATCTTAAGTTATCGGTCGATATCTTAAGTTATCGGTCAATATCTTAAGTTATCGGTCGATATCTTAAAAGGTTTTTTTTTTTAGTTTTTGGATTATGGTTTACGTTAAAAGTCCATCCATCGGCTATATATCTTAGGATATCGGCCCGATATCTTAGGATATCGAGCGATAACCTATGATTGACAAAAACTTTAAAGTTTTCATTCCTTTAATTTTTTTAATAATATTTTTAAACAATTGTAGCGCTAAGTCAAGTATAACTCTTTATAAACAACTAATTTTAATTTTAATTTTGTAAATATTGTAGGTTGAAATGGATGTTCCCCTTTTTTGCAATTTTGATTTCGTACGCGTGAGAGAAAATACTTACAACGGAGGACATCGGAGGATTGTCACTGTCACGGAGAATATATCATTTGATGAGTTTATAGAGAAAATGTACAAAGTCAGTCGGACACAATCGGAAGAACATTCTATTACACTTACTGTTTCATTACGCATAGGGAATGAGCTTGTATTTGTCGAATTGTCTGACTCTGATGATCTTACAAACTTATTTAGAGCATATCGTATCGGTAATGGTGTTATAAATATTTATATCGAAAAATCATTAGTCACTACTGTAGCAGAAATTTTGCCGTCTTTAGAAACATTTCAACCGTTTAAGGAAACAAACGAAGATGATCATGGTGTGGGAACAAAACATTTGATTGAAATTCAAGGAATACGGTATGAAGAGGAGAACATTGTTGCACCGATAATAGCCGACGATGATAGAAATATAAATATAGGATTTACTTCTGATGAAACTTCGAGCAACCCTATTTAGACATTCCGATGAGTGAAGGCGATGAAGATCAAGGATATTCTCATCAAATGAATCCGATGCATGATACATCTCAGTTCAACTTCGATTCGGTAAATCAGTGGGAAACGTTTTTAGTCGGCCTTAGTCCATATCAATGGCCTTCCGAACAAATAGCTTAGCCAGCGATAATCGAGCCTTCAGCGAGCGACCTCTCATACATCAAATATTCCCGCATCGGCTAACATCAATCCAAACAACTGTACATCAACCAAGCGTACATCGACGGGCTCAATCCCAATCACGTAATAACCATCCAGTCGATGACGGTGATAGTGATCCTGAAAATAATGAAGCCCGCCGTCTCCACTTGGCGTGTTTATACTAATAGGGAATTGATCAACCTCGGTGGGCCGAAGACTATCGACAATGACTCGGAAGGGAGTATATGGATTGACGATGAGGAAGCTGTATGAAGGGAAGCGATTACCATTGGTCGGCGTTTAGAAATAAGAAATCATTTCAAAAGTTCTTAAAGAATTTGCGATGACAAATAATTTTTGATTAAACCAATAAAACCAGTCCTCTTTGAGTAAGCTGCGAGGTGTCTGAAGTAGGATGTGCTTGGCGAATACATGCATCGAAATTAGTAGGCGAGACACCGTTTTCGTGAAAACTTTCCACCGGAACACACGTGCGGAATGCCGCTTTGGAAGTGGGCATCGCCAATGTATCGACATCGTGATAGCTTCATTCGTTAGAGATAAACTATTAAAGGGTTTTGGAGACTCACGCTTCAATAATTTTGTATATTAAAAAAAAATACGGTATAACGGTAGGGTACTCGAAAGCATGGAGAGGAAAAGAGATGGCGTGGAATGTCATCCGGGGTAGCTGGGAGGAGCAACTTAGGATGTTCACAGTCATATGTTGCGAATTTGTCGATCCGGACATCTGAACCGAATTGTGTCTCGAGCACGATAATGCATTTGAGAGATTCTTACGTGGCATTCGGACCTTGCATTGAGCTTCGTAATACTTTCGAAGAATAATTATAGATGGAGCAGCATTTACGTGGGACGATATAAGGGAGTGTTGTTAATAGCTACGAGGATGAGCGGAATAGACATTTATTTCCTATAGCGTTGATTGTTATCGAAAAGAAAATGAAGACCATTGGACATGGTTTCTTAATCTATTAGGGAGACGTGTAATCGGTGAATTTGAAGAACAGTTTGTTTTGATATCAGACAGACAGAAAGGTTTGATGGAAGCAGTGGAAAAAGTTTTTCCTAATGCCTTTCACAGCTACTGTATGCGACACCTGGCTCTAAATCTGTTTGATAAATATAAGGATACAATCTCTAGACCGCTTTTCTGGGTTGCTGCCCGTGCATTTTCAGAAGCAAAATTTAAAAGAATTATACGAAAAATAGAAGCGACTCAGGAATGTACAAAATAGATTAAAGAAATTGGTGATCATTTGCACGCTTATTTCAAGGGAGGCGTTATGATATGTTGACAACTAATATATGAAAGCATAAATAGTGTGTTGAAAATAGCTAGGAGGAACCGATTGTGAGCATGTTAGAAACTATTCGCACAAAGTAGCCAATTTTATTTTAAATTCGGGAGGAAGGAAATAAAATGACACATGTGTTAACACCGATGGCGTAAAAACACATAAAAAGAAATTCAGATGGGCCCGTCAAAAAACGCACCATATGGTCGGGATATATTTCAAGTTAAACGTGGTGATTACACTCACAGTGTCGATCTAGAATCGCGAACATGTACATGTAGACGTTGGGCTATTCTTGGATTACCATGTTCACATGTGATTGCCGCATTATCGCTAAAACAGGAAGAGAGATCCCCAATTTTGTGAACACCTTTGGTTTACCAAAGGACTTATTTAGGAAACTTATAAAGAACACTTTGTCCCGACCGTTGACAAGCGCCAATGGACTTCGCCAAATAGAAGACATTCAAGTTTTGCCTCCCCACAAAATACGTCAAAGTAGTCTAAGAAAAGGAGAACAAGATCTAAAGGGAAAGTTCGACCACTACAATGTAAAAATTGTAACAAGTACGGTCATAATCGTCGCTCGTGTAAATTTGTTAATATTTGAAATTAACTTATATTACATCAAAGGTTGAGATTGAAAATAGATTTAGATTAGATTAGAGCTAGTGGCAATCGAGCTTCCAAATGATTTCATTATAGAAGAGTATTTTTTTTTTTTTCTTTTTCTTTCCTTCAATATAAACAGATTAAACCTCAATAAAAGAGCGATCAACATCTACCAATTAATTAATATATTTTTTTGGAATTGTGACTAAAATATATTGTTGTGCTTCTTAATAAATCATTCATTCATTCAAACAGGATTTGAAGTTGCCAAATTCGCCCCTAATCTACTAGTGATTGGCATAAAGCCAAACCAAAGATATCAGGCTTCACAATTCAGAAAGGTATATCTTAGATCATCGACCGATATCTTAGATCATCGACCGATATCTTAAATCATCGGGCGATGATTTAAATTATCGGCCGATGTTTTAAGATATCGGCCGATGATTTAAAATATCGGCCGATGATTTAAAATATCGGCCGATGATTTAAAATACCGGCCGATGATTTAAGATATCGTCCGATAACTTAAAATATCGGACGATGATTTAAGATATCGGACGATAATTTAAATCATCGGCCGATGATTTAAGCTATCGTCCGATTACTTAAAATATCGGCCAATAATTTAAATCATCGTCCGATGACTTAAATTATCGGCCGATGATTTAAGATATCGGAGGATGATATAAGTCATCGGCCTATTGGAATTGCTTCAAGAGAGGAAGGCTCCATTGATACATCAGGCAATGTGATACAAATAAGATAAATAAATTGATAACAACGATAATGAAAATTATACAAGTTAATAAAAATTAATAAAATTAAATAATTTACAATTTCATCAAAAAATATCTTTACAAAACACTAAAAAATTTTACAGATATTAACTCTTCTTCCCAAACGTGCACATTCGATGTCCGATTTCGGCTCTAAATTGTTGCATATGTTTATCGTCGAAATCAATAGGCCGCTGTTGGGAGAAGTATTCTATATACTTCAAAACGTATACACCGCAATTCCAACCGTTTTCTTGGATCGAGAAACGACAACAGTTGAACGCCGATATCTTCCTTTGTTGATCGAAGTCGACTTCAAACCGATAGCGTAAAGAAGGCGCGGAAGGTGATTCAATAGACATTCTTTATGCGCTTCAAACCTTTTTGAGCACTCTCAGTCTGCTGGATCAATTAACTTAATTTCTCGATCAACTAATGAAATTATAGCCAACGCCCAATGGCTATATTTTTGGCTATGCATCGGAAGATAAATCTACACATAAACGGAACCGAAATTTTAAATAATAAATTTTATTTAAAAGCCGTTAACGTTAAATAAGCGAAGTTTAGTATTCAAAAACGTACCGTTCCACAATCGATCGCGTGAATTCAATATTATTTGTCAATAGTGGTTCCATCGGCTTTGAATTATTACGAACATTCCATTCGTCACAATAGGCACGCCACCTATCGAGGTCATTGGCCTTGACTATACCTTCATTATCGATATATTTTTCAAATTTTTTCGCGCCTGCCATAAACAAGGTCTGATTGGCCGTAAACAGTAGAAGAAGTTAATCAAGAGTCGTGATTGAAAAGACAAATAAAAGAAACAAGCGAGCTTCCAATAAATATTTCAAACCTTACGTATGGCGTTGACGAACCCGCTTTTTTTCGACATTGACCGTAAACATTGAATCGTTTATAACTTCAAGGACTCTCGGTATCGATGCGATGACTTCGTTGTCGCGCCACGTGCGTCTTTTGCGTACCTTCAAAAAGGCAACTGTGATCTCAACACTGCTGATAGTATTGATGATCACATTGTCCTCGTTCTCCGGCCGATTCCAAAAACTGAGCATATACTTTTGCTCCATTGATATTGCCTCATCCTCCTCCTCCTCTACAACCAATCTTCGTTTTTTTATTAATGCTTTAGTGGTCGGAGACTTTCTCTTCTTACGAGCACGCAAGTCATAACCTTCGGCTTCATTTTTTGTAGATGATAGTTTCACTATAATTATTTTTAGTGATGTCGGCTGTGACTCACGAGAAGGCTGCGTAAGAGGAGCACCATCATCACCCACATCAACCAATGGTTGTTTAGTAGGCTGAGGCGATGGGTTTTAGGCGTGGGTTTTAGGCGATTGATTTATTTGTAAGTTGAGGAGCGGCGGGTTTTGGGGCAGTTGATTGTTGTCTAGGTGGATGAGCAGAGGGTTTTGGGGCACTTGACTAATGGCTTGGTTGAGGAGCAGTTGGTTTTGGGGCACTGGACTGATGGCTTTGTTGAGGCGATGGGTTTTGAGGCGATGGTGAGTTGATGAGTGGTGGGTTGAGGGACAGTTGATTGAGGGTAAGTGGGTGAAGGAATGAAGGTGTCAAATAGCACAGAGGTTAAAATATTATCCTGCATAATTGCAAAAAAATATATATTACAAAAAATAAAAAATAAATAAAAATTGCATTATCGACCGATAATTTAACTAATCGGTCGATAATTTAAATAGTCGATTGATAATGTACATTATCGGTCGATAATTTACATTATCGACCGATAATTTAAATAGTCGGTCGATAATGTAAATTATCGATCGATAATTTAAATTATCGACCGATAATGTAACTTATCGTCCGGTAATGTACATTATCGATCGACTATTTAAATTATCGGTCGATAATGTATATCGTCGGACGGTAAGTTCCATCTACGGACGACAGGCTAATTTTGCATTAAGTTGTAAAGAAATGATTTTGTTCTAAAATTGAAAAGTCTTGGTTTGATACCTTTCTTAAATGAGAGATGACCGCATCAAGATCCTTCCGTATTGCTTTATTTTCTTCTTGTAAGGCCTTCTTATCTCTGCCTAGTTGTTCAATAGTGAGTGCTTGCCCTTTAAGCAGCGTAAATGCCTGCCTTGAATTCTTTTTCATTTCTTTTTGACCATGCGGGCGTCTTGCATTCTTTTCTTAGCTCAGTTACTTCTTTGGTTAGGTGCGGTTGCCTAAGGCGCTCTCTTGTTGGCTCGGGCCTAATTTCTGGTTTGTCCTTTGGTTGGCGTGACTTCAAAATCATCGTTATCGTCGCTATAATCTTCGTCATCCTCATTGTCGTCATCTCGGCTAATCGGCTCTTGGCTCTTTCTTAGGACGTGTTGGATGACTTGGGATATCATCATATTCATCTACATTTTCTTGAGTAAGGCTCTTCTCTTTCTTGATCTCTTCCTTCTTATTTTCAATTTCTCTTGAATCAAAAGTATCGAACCCATTTATCGTAATTCGTGCTTCTCAACTTCAAGCTCTATAATCACTTTAGACTTAAGAAATTTTCTCTATATAAATTAGGATTACTGAATTTGGCCTTCCCATTTCATTAGCCTTGGAAATGGTTCTTTAAGCCCAATAGAGAGCGGCTGCGAGAAAGTGCTCAAACGCCCAAATCAGAAGGCGATAGTGCATCCATAGATATTGTATTGCCCTTTTACGACCTTCTCGCCATTTCCCTCCCGCCACTTTTGATATACTATCTAATAAATTATTGTAAACTATCGGGCCCCACGGTAACTTGTTGAACTCTTCAATGTTATCTACTAATTCTAAGTAATGTATCTACTTCCGGTATGTGGAAGTAAAAAGAACATCTGAAAATAATAATGACAGCTTCAAAAATCATCGTTGGATAAATCACAGTCAATAATTTCTTCAATCTGAGATCTTTTACGGCTTCCCGAAAGAATTTGTATCGAATAGTTGTTTCCTCTTTTCGGCAACCTTCTCGGACTCGAGTTCACAAATCGACATCGAGGCCTAAAATCAAGGCTATATCGATCTGTTGCAGGAGTACATTGGTGTTCTTGACCTTGAAAATATTCTCTTCAACCCAAAAACTTAAAATAGCGTCAACCAAGTCTCCAACGAAACCTAATTTCTCATTCATCCTAAATAGATGACCGAATACTGAATCATCTAATATTTTCTTTCTCTCTTCGTTACAGTGCATGTAAAATTTCCTAACACCAACTCCAGAACATTTTCCGATGGGCTTTAGAGTCATGGTCATTTTCAATAACTTAGTAGGAACTGCAATATAAATAAAAAGCAATTAATAAATAAAAGAAGTGATTTTGAAAAAACTACTAATCCCCTAACCTACCGATAACTTACCGATAATTTAAGTTATCGGTCGATAACTTAGATTATCGATCGATAACTTATATTATCGACCGATAATTTAAGTTATCGGTCGATAACTTAGATTATCGGTAAGTTATCGGATTAGGTGAGAAACATTGGGGATGACTAAATGTGTTGAAATGTAAAAAAAATAAATTACCTGGAATTGTAATGTGACCTTTGTGACCTTTTACCGCTTTGTCGCCGCTAAGTCGCCGCTCTCTTGTTTTTTTCAGAAAAGTTAAACTTAAAAGTAACAGTAACTAATGAAATGTAAAAGTAGCTTTTATACTCTATGTTAAAGGGCGGTGAAAATTTTTTTTTATATTATTTAAAATAGGTCCTTGCTGACGTGGAGCAGGCGGAGGTGGCTAGGCGTGGAGCTGGTCATTAATGCAACGGTTGAAACTATAGGGCCGTTTCTGCAAATACGCAAACATATAAGGCCGAAAGTGCAAATTTTCCAAAATATTATGTTATCTACATTGATGATTTTTCTCGATATTGTTGGCTATATCCTCTCATACAAAAATCAGATGTTTATCGTTCTTTTATTCATTTTAAAAACTTAGTTGAAAATTAATTTTCTCGCAAAATAAAAGTTTTTCGAAGTGACAATGGGAGAAAATTTGTTAATAAACAAATACTCCATCTATGCACCACTAATGGCATCATCCATCAAAAATCATGCCCACATACGGCCGAGCAAAATGGGCTTGCAGAGAGGAAACACCGACATCTTATAGAAACCACCATTACTCTAATGCACACCGCATCTATGCCTTTCACATATTGGTTGGATGCCCTATGCACCGCTGTTTTCCTCATTAACCGATTGCCCATCAATACCATTGGCAATAAAACTCCTTATGAAAAACTTTACAATGCTGCTCCAGAGTTTTCAATTCTAAAGACATTTGGCTGCTGTTGTTATCCTTGGTTGAAACCCTACTCTGTTCATAAATTAGAACCCCGGTCTACTCAATGTTGCTTTCTTAGTTACTCCTCTGAACACAAAGGCTACCGATGCCTCGATATTAATACAGGTAAAGTATACATTTCGAGACATGTTAACTTCCTTGAAAAATCGTTTCCTTTCAAAGACCTGTACCCAACCTCTTCAGGCTCCACAAGTTGTCCCATTGCTATAAATACGCCACTTGCTTCAACATCCGTCCAAACAATCTCCCCACTAGCTACTTCCACTCCTACCCATTTATCAATTTCTCACTCCACATCACCTACTACCATCAACCCCTATACTACACCGGTCCACATCATTCCACCAATTTCCCCACAAAATACTAATCAATTACCTACTACTCCCATCCCGTCCTCTATTAGTACATTCCCTGATCAACACTCTCATTCTACCCTTACAATCAATAATACTCATCCAATGCAAACCCGGTCCAAATCAGGGGTGTTTAAGAAGAAACATATACTTTCTCTCCATACCCGATCCTCTCCCACTCTTCATGAATCGCAAACTTACTTTCAGGCTTCTAAACTTCCCGAATGGAGATCCGCCATATCTGATGAATTCAATGTCCTTCTTCAACAGGGCACGTGGACCCTAGTCCCAATGCCTCACAATAGAAAAATTATTGGGTGCAAGTGGATTTTTAAAATCAAAACTCATGCAGATGGTACCATAGCGCGACACAAAGCCCGACTCGTCGCCAAAGGCTATGATCAAGAATATGGCCTTGATTACACAGAAACATTTAGCCATGTTGCCAAACATCCAACAATTCGTGTTATAATTTCAATGGTTATTCATTACAATTGGGCAATTAGACAATTAGATGTGTCTAATGCTTTTCTCCATGGACATTTAGAAGATGACATTTACATGTGTCAACCACCTGGATTTGAGGATCCCTCCTTTCCGAAACACGTTTGCAAGCTTCGCAAAGCCATTTACAGCTTGAAACAAGCTCCACGCGCTTGGTTTTCAATGCTGTCAAAATTTTTAGTCGGCCAAGGCTTTCAATCTAGTACTGCCGATAGCTCCTTATTCGTACAACACAGTGCATGTCGCATAACTATTGTACTTGTTTATGTGGATGATATTTTGGTCACCGGCAGCGACAACACTTACATCACAGAATTTGTACGCACTCTTGGTCAACAATTTTGTATCAAAGATTTGGGGCTTCTCAACTATTTTCTCGGCGTTGAGGTTACAAAAACTGCAACATCGATCAACCTTACCCAAACCAAATATGCTCATGAAATCCTAGCTCGGGTCTCCATGACTGATTGCAAGCCATACAAAAGCCCACTCTCCACAAAGCCGTCCACCTACCCGAATGGAGACAAAGAATTCTCTGATGTTACCTTGTATCGCAGCTTGGTTGGAGCTCTACAATACCTCACGATTACTCACCCAGATATATCATTTGCGGTAAATAAAGTATGTCAACATATGCATAAGCCTCTTAATAAGCATTTTTGTGAGGTCAAAAGGATTCTACGGTTTATCAAAGGTTCAATCAATCATGGCTTAACTTTTACACCTGGTTCTTTGGATATTATAGCCTACTCAGATGCCGATTGGGCAGGCAACATTATAGATCGACGATCTACTACCGGATTTTGTCTCTTCTTAGGACAAAACATTATTTCGTGGTGTGCAAAGAAGCAACCCACCGTTGCTCGCTCATCAACCGAAGCCGAATACCGTGCATTGGCCCATACTGCAGCTGAGGTATCATGGCTAAAATAGTTACTTCAGGACCTACACATTCCTAAACGATCGAAGCCAATCATCTGGTGTGACAACATCTCTGCAATAGCTTTGGCCTCAAATCTCGTATTTCACGCCCGCACCAAGCATATTGAGGTTGATTATCACTATATCCGCGAAAAGGTAATCAACAATGAGCTTCAAGTTTTTCACATATCCTCCATCGATCAAATTGCTGATATATTCACCAAACCTCTGTCATCTCCTCGGTTTGCTTATCTCAAAGACAAGCTGATGATCAAGAATGCCCATCATCTTTATGGGGGGTAATAAGCGCTCAACACCGTATCATTCTCATTTCTAGATAACTATCTACTTACCCTTATTCATTCTCACTTCTAGATAACTATCCACTTACCCATGTCTAGATAACTATCCACTTACCCATGTTCATTCCCACTTCTACGTAACTATCCACTTACCCATGTATCCACTAACCCACATTGCCACTACTTAGTGTATTATAAAAAGAGAACGGAAATTTGCACTTTCGGCCCTATATGTTTGCGTATTTGCATAAATGGCCCTATAGTTTCAACCGTTGCATTAATGACCAGCTCCAAGCCTAGCCGCCTCCGCCTGCTCCACGTCAGCAAGGACCTATTTTAAATAATATAAATTTTTTTTTTCCACCGCCCTTTAAAAGAGAGTATAAAAGCTACTTTTACATTTCATTAGTTACTGTTACTTTTTAAGTTTAACTTTTCTGAAAAAAACAAGAGAGCGGCGACTTAGCGGCGACAAAGCGGTAAAAGGTCACAAATGTCACATTACATTTCTAGGTAATTTATTTTTTTACATTTCAGCACATTTAGTCATCCCCAATGTTTCCCACCTAATCCGATAACTTACCGATAATTTAAGTTATCGATCGATAATTTAAATTATCGATCGATAACTTAAATTATCGGTAAGTTATCGGTAAGTTAGGGGATTAGTAGTTTTTTCAAAATCACTTCTTTTATTTATTAATTGTTTTTTATTTATATTGTAGTTCCTACTAAGTGATTGAAAATGACCATGACTCTAAAGCCCATCGGAAAATGTTCTGGAGTTGGTGTTAGGAAATTTTACATGCACTGTAATGAAGAGAGAAAGAAAATATTAGATGATTCAATATTCGGTCATCTATTTAGGAGGAATGAGAAATTAGGATTTGTTGGAGACTTGGTTGACACTATTTTAAGTTTTTGGGTTGAAGATAATGTTTTCAAGGTCAAGAACACATCGATATAGCCTTGATTTTAGGCCTCAACATGTTGATTTTAACCAGTCTGAGAAGGTGGCCGTAAAAGAGGAAACAACTATTTGATACAAATTCTTTCGGGGGAAGCCGGCGAAAAGATCTCGTATTGAAGAAATTATTGACAGTGCTGATTTATCCAACGATGATTTTTTGAAACTATCATTATTATTTTTCGTATGCTCTTTTTTACTTCCGGACACATACCAGGAAGTAGATACACGGTACTTAGAGTTAGTAGATAACATTGAAGAGTTCAACAAGTTACCGTGGGGCCTGATAGTTTACAATAATTTATTAGATAGTATATCAAAAGCGAGTGGCAGAAGGGAAATGGCGAAAAGGTCAGAAAAGGGGCAATACAACATCTACGGATGCACTATCGCCTTCTGATTTGGGCGTTTGAGCACTTTCTGCGATCATACCGCTCCTATTGGGCTTAAAGAACCATTTCCAAGGCTAATGAAATGGGAAGGCCCGAAATTCAGCCGTAATCCTAATTTATATAGAGAAAAATTTCTTAAGTCTAAAGTGATTTTAGAGCTTGAAGTTGAGAAGCACGAATTACAGTATAAATGGGTTCGATACTTTTTGATTCGAAGAGAAATGAAAAATAAGAAGGAAGAGACCGAGGAAAGAGAAGAGCCTTACTCCGAAGAAAATATAGATGAATATGATGATATCCCAAGTCATGCGACACGTCCGGAAGAAAGAGCCGAAGAGCCGATTAGCCGAGATGACAACAATGAGATTACAAAGATTTAAAACGATGATTTTGAGGTCGTTGTACGTCAACCAAAGGGCAAACCGGATATTAGGCCCCAGCCAACAAGAGAGCAGTCAATTAGGCAACCGCACCTAACCAAAGAAGTAACGGAGCTAAGAAAAGAACCCAAGACGCTCCGCATGGCTATAAAAGAAATGAAAAAAGAATTCCGGCGTACATTTACGCTGCTCAAAGGGCAAGCTCTCACCATTGAACAACTAGGGAGAGATAAGAAGGCCTTACAAGAAGAAAATAAAGTAATACGGAATGATCTTGATGCGGTCATCTCTCATTTAAGAAAGGTACCAAACCAAGACTTTTCAAATATAGAACAAAATCAATTCTTTACAAATTAATGCAAAATTAGCTTGTCGTCCGACGATGGAACTTATCGTCCGACGATGTAACTTATCGGACGATAATTTAAATAGTCGATCGATAATGTACATTAGCGGACGATAATTTAAATTATCGACCGATAAGTTACATTATCGGTCGATAATTTAAATTATCGATCGATTAGTTAAATTATCGGTCGATTATGTGGTTTTTTTTATTTTTTATTTTTTATAATGTATTTTTTTTTGCAATTATGCAAGATAATATTTTAACCTCTGTGCTCTTTGACACCTTCGTTCCTTCACCCACTTACCCTCAATCAACTGTCCCTCAACCCACTACTCATCAACAAAGCCATCAGTCTACTGCCCCAAAACCCACTGCTCCTCAACAAAGCCATCAGTCCAGTGCCCCAAAACTAACTGCTCCTCAACCAAGCCATCCATCAAGTGCCCCAAAACCCACTGCTCCTCAACCTAGACAACAATCAACTGCCCCAAAACCCGCCACTCCTCAACTTACCCATAAATCTACTTCCACTAAACCTGCTGCCCCAAAACCTACTGCTCCTCAGCCTACTAAACAACCCTTGGTTGATGTGGGTGATGATGGTGCTCCTCTTACGCAGCCTTCTCGTGAGTCACAGCCGGCATCATTAAAAACAATTATAGTGAAACTATTATCTACAAAAAATGAAGCCGAAGGTTATGACTTGCGTGCTCGTAAGAAGAGAAAGTCTCCGACCACTAAAGCATTAATAAAAAAACTAAGATTGGTTGTAGAGGAGGAGGATGGGGCAAAATCAATGGAGCAAAAGTATATGCTTAGTTTTTAAAATCGGTCGGAGAACGAGGACAATGTGATCGTCAATACTATCAGGGGTGTTGAGATCACAGTTGCTCTTTTGAAGGTTCTCAAAGGACGCTCGTGGCTCGACAATGAAGTCATCGACGCGTACTCGAGAGTCCTTGAAGTTATAAACGATTCAATGTTTACGGCCAATGCCGAAAAAAGCTGGTTCGCTTCTGCGTCTGCCCTGGTAAGGTTTCAAATATTTATTGGAAGCTCGTTTGTTTCTTTTATTTGTCTTTTCAATCACGACTCTTGATTAGCTTCTTCTAATTTATTTACTTACTACATTATCCTGTTTCAGACTTTGTTTATGGCAGACGAGAAAAAATTTGAAAAATATATCGATAATGAAGGTATAGTTGCGCTCAGCGACCTCGATAGGTGGCAGGCCTATTGTGACGAATGGAATGTTCATAACAATTCAAAGCCGATGGAACCACTATTGACAAATAATATCCGCGGAATTCACTCGATCGACTGTGGAACGGTACGTTTTTGAATACTAAACTTCGCTTTATTTAACGTTAACGGCTTTTAAATAAAGTTTATTATTTAAAATTTCTGTTCCGTTTATGTGTAGATTTATCTTCCGATACATAGCTAAAAATATAGCCACTGGGCGTTGGCTATAATTTTATTAGTTGATCGAGAAATTAAGTTAATAGATCCAGCAGACCGAGAGTGCTCAAAAAGGTTTGAAGCGCATAAAGAATGTCTATTGAATCACCTTCCGCGCCTTCTTTACGCTATCGGTTTGAAGTCAGCTTTTGATCAACAGTGGAAGGTATCGGCGTTCAATAGTGTCGTTCTCCCGATCCAAGAAAACGGTTGGAATTGCGGTGTATACCTTTTGAAGTATATAGAATACTTCTCCCAACAGCGGCCTATTGATTTCGATGATAAACATATGCAACAATTTAGAGCCGAAATCGAACATCTAATGTGCACGTTTGGAAAGAAGAGTTAAATATATCTGTAAAAAATTTTAGACTTTTGTAAAGATATTTTTTGATGAAATTGTAAATAATTAATTTTATTAATTTTTATTAACTTGTATAATTTTCATTTTCGTTGTTATCAATTTATCTTATTTGTCTAACAATTACTTATCTAATGTTTAGATTTCACCTTGCCTGATTTATCAACGGAGCCTTCCTCTCTTGAAGCAATTCCAATCGGCCGATGACTTAAATCATCGGCCGATATCTTAAATCATCGTCCGATATTTTAAGTCATCGGCCGATATCTTAAATCATCGGACGATATTTTAAGTAATCGGACGATAGCTTAAATCATCGGCCGATGATTTAAATTATCGGCCGATGATTTAAGATATCGGACGATGATTTAAGATATCGTCCGATATTTTAAGTCATCGGCCGATATCTTAAATCATCGGCCGATATCTTAAATCATCGGTCGATAATTTAAATCATCGGTCGATGATTTAAGCTATCGTCCGATTACTTAAAATATCGGCCGATGATTTAAGATATCGGCCGATGACTTAAAATATCGGCCGATATTTAAGATATCTACCTTTTGGAATTGTGAAGCTAGATATCTTTAGTCTGGCTTTATGCCAATCACTAGTAGATTATGGGCGAATTTGGTAACTTCAAATCCTGTTTGAATGAATGATTTATTAAGAAGCACAACAATATATTTCAATCACAATTCCAAAACTTAATTATTAGTTCAAAAAAATATATTAATTAATTGGCGGATGTTGATCGCTCTTTTATTGAGGTCTAATTTGTTTATGTTGAAGGAAAGAAAAAGAGAAAAAAAAAATACTCTTCTATAATGAGATCATTTGGAAGCTCGATTGCCACTAGGTCTAATCTAATCTCAATCTGTTTTCAATCTCAAACTTTGAAGTAATATAAGTTAATTTCAAATATTAACAAATTTACACGAGCGACGATTATGACCGTACTTGTTACAATTTTTACATTGTAGTTGTCGAACTTCGCCTTTAGATCTTGTTCTCCTTTTCTTCGGACGGCCGGCTTGACGTATTTTGTGGGGAGGCAAAACTTGAATGTCTTTTATTTGCGAAGTCCATTGGCGCTTGTCAACGGTCGGGATAAAGTGTTATTTATAAGTTTCCCTAAATAAGTCACTGGTAAACCAGTGTTCACAAAATTGGAGGATCTCTCTTTCTCTGTTTCGGTCGGGATTTCTTTTTTCTAAACGCCTGACCAATGGTAATCGTTCCCCCTTCATATAGTTTCTCATCGTCTGAATCCATATACTCTCCTTCCGAGTCATTAAGCTGATAGTCTTTGTCCACCAGAGGTTGATCAATTCCCCTATTAGTATAAACACGCTAAGTGGGAGACGGCGGGGCTTCATTATTTTCAGGATCACTATCACCGTCATCGACTGAATGGTTATTACGTGATTGGGATTAAGCCCGTCGATGTACGCTTGGTTGATGTGCAGTTGTTTGGATTGATGTTAGCCGATGCGGGAATGTTTGATGTATGAGAGGCTGTTCTGTTGAAGGCTCGATTATCGTTGGCTCCGAAGCTATTTGTTCGGAAGGCCATTGATATGGACTAAGGCCGACTAAAACGCTTTTCCCAGCGATCGAATCGAAGTTGAACTGAGATGTATCATGCATCGGATTCATTTGATGAGAATATCCTTGATCTTCATCGCATTCACTCATCGGAATGTCTGAATAGGGTTGCTCCGGAAGTTTACTGTAGGGGCGAAATCCTATATTCATATTTCTATCATCGTTGGCTATTATCTGTGCAACAATGTTCTCCTCTTCATACTGTATTCCTTGATTTTCAATCAAATGTTCTGTTCCCACACCATGATCATCTTCGTTTGTTTCCATAAACGGTTGAAATGTTTCTAAAGACGACAAAATTTCTGCTACAGTAGTGACTAATGATTTTTCGATATAAATATTTATAACACCATTACCGATACGATATGCTCTAAATAAGTTTGTAAGATCATCAGAGTCAGACGATTCGGCAAATATAAGCTCATTCCCTATGCGTAATGAAACAGTAAGTGTAATAGAATGTTCTTCCAGTCGTGTCCGACTGACTTTGTACATTTTCTCTATAAACTCATCAAATGATATATTCTCCGTGACAGTGACAATCCTCTGATGTCCTCCGTTGTAAGTATTATCTCTCACGCGTACGAAATCAAAATGGCAAAGAAGGGGAACATCCATTTCAACCTACAATATTTATAAAATTAAAATTAAAATTAGTTGTTTATAAAGAGTTATACTTGACTTAGCGCTACAATTATTTAAAAATATTATTAAAAAATTAAAGGAATGAAAATTTTAGCGTTTTTGTCAATCATAGGATATCGCTCGATATCCTAAGATATCGGGTCGATATCCTAAGATATATAGCCGATGGACTTTTAACGTAAACCATAATCCAAAAACTAAAAAAAAAACCCTCTTTTAAGATATCGACCGATAACTTAAGATATCGGTCGATAGTTTAAGGTATCGGTCGATAACTTAAGATATCGGTCGATATCTTAAGTTATCGGTTGATATCTTAAACTATCGACCGATAACTTATATATCTTGGACTACCTACAATGTTTTGAAAAATTGGGAAAATAATAACTTAAAAAGATATTGTACTCGATATCTTACCTAGCCTATTGTATTCTCTATGTTATACGACTTTTAGTGGAATCTCGAAATCGCTTTCCAAGAGAGATAGAAATTGTTAAAAAATGATACAGAAATTCTAGATTCAATGCTTGCATAGAGAAGCATATATATATATAGGGAAATTTGCACTTTCGGCCCTATATGTTTGCGTATTTGCAGAAACGGCCCTATAGTTTCAACCGTTGCATTAATGACCAGCTCCACTCCTAGCCGCCTCCGCCTACTCCACGTCAGCAGCGACTTATTTTAAATAATATAAAAAAAAAATTCCACCGCCCTTTAACATTAGTATAAAAGCAACTTTTACTTTCATTAGTTACTGTTACTTTTAAGTTTAACTTTTCTGAAAAAAACAAGAGAGCGGCGACTTAGCGGCGACAAAGCGGTAAAAGGTCACAAAGCTCACATAACAATTCCAGGTAATTTATTTTTTTTACATTTCAACACATTTAGTCATCCCCAATGTTTCCCACCTAATCCGATAACTTACCGATAATCTAAATTATCGACCGATAACTTAAGATATCGGTCGATAATCTAAGTTATCGATCGATAATTTAAATTATCGATCGATAATCTAAATTATCGGTCGATAACTTAAATTATCGATCGATAACTTATATTATCGACCGATATTTTAAGTTATCGGTCGATAATTTAGATTATCGACCGATAATTTAGATTATCGGTAAGATATCGGTAGGTTAGGGGATTAGTAGTTTTTTCAAAATCACTTCTTTTGTTTATTAATTGCTTTTTATTTATATTGCAGTTCCTACTAAGTGATTGAAAATGACCATGACTTTAAAGCCCATCGGAAAATGTTCTGGAGTTGGTGTTAGGAAATTTTACATGCACTGTAACGAAGAGAGAAAGAAAATTTTAGATGATTCGGTATTCGGTCATCTATTTAGGATGAATGAGAAATTAGGTTTCGTTGGAGACTTGGTTGACGCTATTTTAAGTTTTTGGGTAGAAGAGAATATTATCAAGGTCAAGAACACTAATGTACTCCTGCAACCGATCGATATAGCCTTGATTTTAGGCCTCAACATGCTGACGGAACCTGAGTCTGAGAAGGTTGCCGTAAAAGAGGAAACAACTATTCGATATAAATTCTTCGGGAAGCCAAAAGATCTCGTATTGAAGAAATTATTGACAAGGTCTTTGATTTATCCAACGATGAGTTTTGAAGCTATCATTATTATTTTTCAGATATGTTCTTTTTACTTAGGACACATACCGGGAAGTAGATACAGATATTAGACTTAGTAGATAACATTGAAGAGTTCAACAAGTTCTGGTAGAACGATAGTTTACAATAATTTATTAGATAGTATATCAAAAGCGAGTGGTGGAGGGAAATGGCGAGAAGGTCGAGAAAAGGGCAATACAATATCTATGGATGCACTATCGCCTTCTGATTTGGGCGTTTGAGCACTTTCCGTGATCGCCACCGCTCCTATTGGGCTTAAAGAACCATTTCCAAGGCTAATGAAATGGGAAGGCAAATTCAGTAACCCTAATTTATATAGAGAAAAATTTCTTAAGTCTAAAGTGATTATAGAGCTTGAAGTTGAGAAGCACGAATTAGATAAAATGGCTTCGATACTTTTTGATTCAAGAGAAATTGAAAATAAGAAGGAAGAGACCAAGAAAGAGAAGAAGAGCCTTACTAAGAAAATGTATATGAATATGATGATATCCCAAGTCCCGGAAGAAAGAGCCGAAGAGCCGATTAGCCGAGATGACGACAATGAGGATGACGAAGATTATAGCGACGATAACGATGATTTTGAAGTCTTGCACGTCAACCAAAGGGCAAACAAGAAATTAGGCCCGAGCCAACAAGAGAGCAGCCAGTTAGGCAACCGCACCTAACCAAAGAAGTGACGGAGCTAAGAAAAGAATGCAAGACTCTCCGCATGGCAGTAAAAGAAATTAAAAAGAATTCGGCGTGCACATTTACTTTGAAAGGGCAAGCACTCACAATTGAACAACTAGGCAGAGATAAGAAGGCCTTACAAGAAGAAAATAAAGCCATACGGAAGGATCTTGATGCGGTCATCTCTCATTTAAGAAAGGTATCAAACCAAGACTTTCAATTTTAGAACAAAATCATTTCTTTACAACTTAATGCAAAATTAGCTGTACATTACCGGACGATATACATTATCGACCGATAATTTAAATAGTCGATTGATAATGTACATTACCGGACGTTATGTTACATTATTGGTCGATCATTTAAATTATCGACCGATAATTTACATTATCGACCGATAATTTAAATAGTCGATCGATAATGTAAATTATCGATCGACAATGTATATTATCGATCGATTACTTAAATTATCGGTCGATAATGCAGTTTTTTTTATTTTTTATTTTTTGTAATGTATATTTTTTTGCAATTATGCAGGATAATATTTTAACCTCGGTGCTCTTTGACACCTTCGTTCCTTCACCCACTTACCCTCAATCAAAATCAACTGTCCCTCAACCCACCACTCATCAACAAAGCCCCCCTGCTCCTCAACAAAGCCATCATTCCAGTGCCCCAAAACCAACTGGTCCTCAACCAAGCCATCAGTCAAGTGCCCCAAAACCCTCTGCTCATCCACCTACACAACAATCAACAGCCCTAAAACCCGCCCCTCAACTTACAAATAAATCTACTGCCATTAAACCCGCTGCCCCAAAACCTACTGCTCCTCAGCCTACTAAACAACCCTTGGTTGATACGGGTGATGATGGTGCTCCTCTTACGCAGCCTTCTCGTGAGTCACAGCCGGCATCACTAAAAACAATTATAGTGAAACTATCATCTACCAAAAATGAAGCCGAAGGTTATGACTTGCGTGCTCGTAAGAAGAGAAAGTCCCCGACCAGTAAAGCATTAATAAAAAAACGAAGATTGGTTGTAGAGGAGGAGGAGGAGGATGAGGCAATATCAATGGAGCAAAAGTATATGCTCAGTTTTTGGAATCGGTAGGAACGAGGACAATGTGATCGTCAATACTATCAGCGGTGTTGAGATCACAGTTGCTCTTTTGAAGGTTCTCAAAGGACGCTCGTGGCTTGATAATGAAGTCATCGACGCATACTTGAGAGTCCTTGAAGTTATAAATGATTCAATGTTTACGGCCAATGCCGACAAAAGTTGGTTCGCTTCTGCGTCTGCCCTGGTAAGGTTTCAAATATTTATTGGAAGCTCGTTTGTTTCTTTTTTTTGTCTTTTCAATCACGACTCTTGATTAACTTCTACTGTTTACTGCCAATCAGACCTTGTTTATGGCAGACGAGAAAAAATTTGAAAAATATCGATAATGAAGGTATTGTCAGCCAATGACCTCGATAGGTGGCGAGCCTATTGTGACGAATGGAATGTTAAGTAACAATTCAAAGCCGATGGAACCACTATTGACAAATAATATCCATGAATTCACGCGATCGATCGTGGAGCAAGACGTCTTTGAATACTAAACTTCGCTTTATTTAACGTTAACGGCTTTTAAATAAAATTTATTATTTAAAATTTCGCTTCCGTTTATGTGTAGATTTATCTTCCGATGCATAGCCAAAAACATAGCCATTGGGCATTGGCTATAATTTCATTAGTTGATCGAGAAATTAAGCTAATTGATCCGAGAAGAGAGTGCTCAAAAGGTTTGAAGCGCATAAAGAATGTCTATTGAATCACTTTCCGCCTTCTTTACACTATCGGTTTGAAGTCGACTTTCGATCAACAAAGGAAGGTATCGGCGTTCAAAAATTGCTCTCCGATCCAAAAGAACGGTTGGGATTGCGGTGTATACATTTTGAAGTATATAGAATACTTCTCCCAAAAGCGGCCTATTGATTTCGACGATAAACATATGCAACAATTTAGAGCCGAAATCGGACATCGAATGTGCACGTTTGGGAAGAAGATTTAATATCTGTAATAAATTTTAGTGTTTTGTAAAGATATTTTTTGATGAAATTGTAAATTATTTAATTTTATTAACTTGTATAATTTTCATTATCGTTGTTATCAATTATTTATCTTATTTGTATCACCTTGCATGATGTATCAATGGAGGCTTCCTCTCTTGAAGCAATTCCAATAGGCGGATGACTTATATCATCGGCCGATAATTTAAATCATCGTCCGATATCTTAAATTATCGGCCGATATTTTAAATAATCGGACGATAGCTTAAATTATCGGCCGATGATTTAAATTATCGGCCGATATCTTAAATCATCGGGCGATGATTTAAATTATCGGCCGATGTTTTAAAACATCGGGCGATGATTTAAATTATCGTCGATGTTTTAAAACATCGACGATATTTTAAAAATCGATATATTTAAAACATCGGACGATATTTTAAACCATCTACCGATAATTTAAATGATCGCCTGATGATTTAAGATATCGTCGATAATTTAAATCATCGTACCGATGATTTAAGATATACCTTCGAATTGTGAAGTCTCGATATCTTTGGTTTGGCTTTATGCCAATCACTAGTAAATTAGGGCTAATTTGGAAACTTTCAAACTCGTTTGAATGAATGAATGATTTATTAAGAAGCACAACAATATATTTTAGTCACAATTCCAAAAAATATATTAAAAGACATTGTAGATGTTGATCGCTCTTTTATTGAGGTTTAACTGTTATATTGAAGGAAAGAAAAGAGAAAAAAAATACTCTTCTATAATGAAATCATTGGAAGCTCGATTGCCACTAGGTCTAATCTAATCTAAATCTGCTTTTCAATCTCAACCTTTGATGTAATATAAGTTAATTTCAAATATTAACAAATTTACACGGCCGATTATGATGATTACTTGTTACAATTTTTACATTGTAGTGGTCGAACTTCCCTTTAGATCTTGTTCTCCTTTTCTTGGACGACGGCTTGGCGTATTTTGTGGGGAGGCAAAACTTGAATGTCTTTTATTTGCGAAGTCCATTGGCGCTTGTCAACGGTCGGGACGAAGTGTTCTTTATAAGTTTCTAAATAAGTCACCGGTAAACCGGTGTTCACAAAATTGGGGATCTCTCTTTCTGCTTTTGGTAGGCGATAATGCGGCAATCATGTGAACATGGTAATCCAAGAATAGCCCAGCGATACGCATGTACATGTTCGCGATTCTAGATCGACCGTGAGTGTGATCACCACGTTTAACTTGAAATATATCACGACCATATGGTATGACGTTTTTCGACGGGCCCATCACGAATTTCTTTTTATGTGTTTTTACGCCATCGGTGTTAACACATGTGTCATTTTATTTCCTTCCTCCTCCGACGAAGATAAAATTCGCTACTTTTGTGCGAATAGTTTCTAACATGCTCGGTTCCTCCTGGCTATTTTCAACACACTATTTATGCTATTAGTTGTCAACATATCATAACGCCTCCTTGAAATAAGCGTGCCCGAAATGATCACCAATTTCTTTAATCCATTTTGTACATTCAGGCGTCATCTTCTATTTTTCGATAATTCTTTTAAATTTTGCTTCAAAATGCACCAAAGAATCCAAAAAGCGGGCTAGAGATTGTTTCCTTATATTTATCAAACAGATTTAGAGCCAGGTGTCGCATACAGTAGCTGGGGAAGGCATTAGGAAAAACTTTTCTCGCTTCCATCAAACCTTTCGATCTGATATCAAAATAAAATGTTTTTCAAATTCACCGATTACACGTCTCCCTAATAGATCAAGAAACCATGTCCAATGGTCTTCATTTTCTTTCGGTACAACGCCGAACGCTATAGGAAATAAATGTCTATTCCCGTCTATCCCCGTAGCTATTAACAACACTCCCTTATATCGTCCACGCAAATGCGTTCCATCTACCGCAATTATTCTTCGTAAAGTATTACGAAAGCTTCGAATGCAAGGTCCGAATGCCACGAAGAATCTCTGAAATGCATTATCAGGCTCGAGACACAATTGATGCAGATGTGCGGATCGACCCACTGTAATTCGGCAACATATGACGGTAACATCTTAAATTGCTCCTTCCAACTACCTCGGATGTCATTCAACGCCATTTCTTTTCCTCTCCATGCTTTCCAGTAACCTACTGTTATACCGTATTTTTTTTCAATATAAAAAATTATTGAAGCAGGAGTCTCGTCAAAACCCTTTAATAGTTTATCTCTAACGAATGAAGCTATCCACGATGTCGTACATTGGCGATGTCCGCTTCCAAAAGCTGGCATTCCGCACGTGTGTTCCGGGTGGAAAGTTTTCACAGCAAACGTGTCTACGCCTACTAATTTCGATGCATGTATTCGCCAAGCACATCCTACTTCAACACACCTCGCAGTTACTCGAAGAGGACTGGTTTTTATTGGTTTAATCTGAAAATTATTTGTCATCGCAAATTCTTTAAGAACTTTTTGAAATGATTTCTTATTTCTAAACGCCTGACCAATGGTAATCGTTCCCCCTTCATACAGTTCCTCATCGTCTGAATCCATGTACTCCCCTTCCGAGTCATTAAGCTGATAGTCTTCGTCCACCAGAGGTTGATCAATTCCCCTATTAGTATAAACACGCGAAGTGGGAGACGGCGGGGCTTCATTATTTTCAGGATCACTATCACCGTCATCGACTGGATGGTTATTACGTGATTGGGATTGAGCCCGTCGATGTACGCTTGGTTGATGTGCAGTTGTTTGGATTGATGTTAGCCGATGCGAGAACGTTTGATGTATGAGAGGCTGTTCTGTTGAAGGCTCGATTATCGTTGGCTCCGAAGCTATTTGTTCGGAAGGCCATTGATATGGACTAAGGCCGACTAAAAACGTTTCCCACTGATTTACCGAATCGAAGTTGAACTGAGATGTATCATGCATCAGATTCATGAGATGAGAATATCCTTGATCTTCATCGCCTTCACTCATCGGAATGTCGAATAGGGTTGCTCGGAAGTTTCTGTAGGCGGAATCCTATATTTATATTTCTATCATCGCTTGCTATTATCGGTGCAACAATGTTCTCCTCTTCATACCGTATTCCTTGATTTTCAATCAAATGTTCTGTTCCAACACCATGATCATCTTCGTTGGTTTCCTTAAACGGTTGAAATGTTTCTAAAGACGGCAAAATTTCTGCTACAGTAGTGACTAATGATTTTTCGATATAAATATTTATAACACCATCACCGATACGATATGCTCTAAATAAGTTTGTAAGATCATCAGAGTCAGACAATTCGACAAATATAAGCTCATTCCCTATGCGTAATGAAACAGTAAATGTAATAGAATGTTCTTCCGGTCGTGTCCGACTGACTTTGTACATTTTCTCTATAAACTCAGCAAATGATATATTCTCCGTGACAGTGACAATCCTCCGATGTCCTCCGTTGTAAGTATTATCTCTCACGCGTACGAAATCAAAATGGCAAAGAAGGGGAACATCCATTTCAACCTACAATATTTACAAAATTAAAATTAAAATTAGTTGTTTATAAAGAGTTATACTTGACTTAGCGCTACAATTGTTTAAAAATATTATTAAAAAAATTAAAAGAATGAAAACTTTAGAGTTTTTGTCAATCATAGGTTATCGCTCGATATCCTAAGATATATAGCCGATGGATGGACTTTTAACGTAAACCATAATCCAAAAACAAAAAAAAAACCTCTTAAGTTATCGACCGATATCTTAAGATATCGGTCGATAACTTAAGATATCGACCGACATCTTAAGTTATCGGCCGACATCTTAAGATATCGGTCGATAACTTAAGATATCGGTCGATAACTTAAGATATCGACCGATAACTTAAGATATCGACCGATAACTTAAGATATCGGTCGATATCTTAAGTTATCGACCGATATCTTAAGATATCTTGGACTTCCTACGATGATGCGAGAAATTTGGAAAACAATAACTTAAAAGATATTGTACTCGATATCTTACCTAGCCTGTTGTATTCTCTATGTTATACGACCTTTAGTGGAATCTCGAAATCGCTTTCCAAGAGAGATAAAAATTGTTAAAAGATGGTACAAAAATTCTAGATTCAATGCTTGCATAGAGAAGCATATATATAGATATCTGACGTGCACCCGGCTAGGCTTGGAGCTGGCCATTTATGCAAGGATTGAAACTATAGGGCCGTTTCTGCAAATACGCAAACATATAGGGCCGAAAGTGCAAATTTCCCATTTGAAAATATTTAGATTTATCCTCATTGAAGAAGGAAATAATTTTCCTCACTATTTGGATAAATAGAAAACATCAGACATTTTTGGAGATTGTAGTTTTTGATCAAGTGGCACATCTTTTCAGAGATCGAAATGGGAGTTACTTGGGCAAAGTACTTTTAGAAAATAACTTTTAATTTAAATTGGTTGTTATCTTTCTACATTTAGAAAAGTAGAAATTAGTTTGGTAATAAAGTTAGTATTAGAAAAACAATGAAAATAATTTATTTAATTAAATACATACTAATATTATCATTATTATGTCACACTAATTAGAGTTTGACTAAAACAAATTTTGCTCAAAAGTAAAACTTTGACCAAAAGTTAAATATTGAAAAATAAAAATTTGGATAAAAGTATTAATGCTACAAACTAACATAACAATAAGAATCTATTCACTTTCAAGTTACGCTAATAAAAGGTTTTAAAAAGTCAAATCCTTATATAGTGTCAAACTTTGATTAAAAGTAAATTTTTGAGAAAAAGTTAAATTTGGACCAAAGTCCAATTTGACAAAGGAAAATTTTTGGCACTCAACATAGCATTAATTATTGTCCATTGTTATGTTATACTAGTCAAAATTTGACTAAAAATCAATTTCGATAAAAGTCTTATCTTTCACCAAATATCAAACGGACGAAAAATATGTGACACAAATTAAACTAATAGTAGACAATCTTTATTTTTAGTGGCAAAGTTTGACCAAAAGTAAATTTTTGAAAAAGTTAGACTTTGATCAAATATCCATTTTGACAAATGGAAAAATCTAGCAATGAACATTGCACTAACCATTATCCATTGTTAAGTCATACTAGTTAAAATTTGATTAAAAAATAAATTTTTATAAAATTCAAACTTTTATCAAATATCAAAGTGACAAAGAAAATGTGCATTGTTAAGATAAAAATTAAACTAATAGTATATAATCTTTATTTTAAAGTTCCACTAGTCAAATTTTGACAAAACTTAAATTTTAACAAAAGTCAAACAATGACCAAATATCAAGCTGACTAAAAAATATGCATTATCAAGATACAAAATAAACTAGCAGTATACAATCTTTATTTTCAAGTTACGCTAGCTAAAGTTTGACTAAAAATTAAATTTTAATAAAAGCCAAATTTTGACCCAAAAGTTAAATTGACTAATGAAAATTTACGTTGTCAAATTATAAATTAAACCTATAGTAGATACTACTTTCAAGTTACACTAGTTAATGTTTGATTAAACTCAAATTTTAAGAAAAGACAAACTTTGCCCAATAGTTAAACTGACTATAAAAGTTTATATTATTAAGCTACATGTTAAAACAGTAGTAGTCCTCTTTACTTTACTTTGAAGTTATACTAGTCAAAGAATAGCAAGACCCAAATTTTAATAAAGTCAAACTTTGACCACTAAGAAAGTTACTCCAAAGGGTTACAAATTAATATTATATTAGTTTGCTTATGTGTTTATTGAAGTTGATTAAAAGTCTAATTTTGACTTAAAGTAAAATTTTGACCAAAAGTCATATTGTTGACCAATAAAAAATATAAGAATGTAGTGTCATGGGTAAATAAACACATCAGTAGTCATAATTGATCATCAGATTATAATTAGTCAAAATTGAATAAAAAATAAAGTTGGACTAAAAGTTAAATTTTTTATTAATAATTTTTTTAAAATATACCAGTAATTTAGATATGAACATAGAAGTAGTCACTAAACAGTATTCGATATGAGGTTATATTAGTTAAAATTCGAAAAAAAGTCAAAACTCTAAAGAACACAAAAGTCTTTTTAACATTTGACAAAAATTTAAATTTGGACCAAAGTCAAGCATTAATTAGGAAGAGTAATATATAATTGATATAACGGTAGTGGCGATAATAATTGTAGTGATAGTATGGTGGTAGTAGTCGTAGGGGTGGTATGATGGTTATAAAAGTAAAAGTCACTTTGTGAAAGTCAAAAACTAAATTTTTTTTGTTTCTAATTAAAGTTGATTTTTAATTTTTTTTAACTAACTTTTAAGTTTTTAGACAAACTTACTTATCTACTTTTTTACTTCTATAAGTAAATTTTATTTATTTTTATATCCAATCGGGCCCTCATTGAAGGATTTAAACTATCTTATTTATACGCTCTAATGTGAATATTAAAGTTTGTTGATCAGATTACCATCTTCTCATTGGTGTGATTCTTTTGCTGAGACTGTGAAGTTGGACCGCTTTGATTAATCCAAGATGTGTACCCAAATGTGAGCTCGCATGGACTTATTTGTGCAGTACTAGTCAATGCAGTAATTTTTTAAGAAAAAAAAGTCTGAATTAAAGTACTAAGTAATACTCAAAATGTTTAGGCGTTAGTAGAATGAAAAGTTAATTTCTTATTCCTTATTAATTTGGGGGTCATAGCACACCACCACACTCCTCAACCGACTTCCACAGCAGCCCACTCTGGGGTGGCTCTCATTTTGATACCTCCTTTGGAGCCCCAGGTAGCCCTTTCCTCAGGTGCCCTCTTCCGGAACTCTACACTCCGCCCATTCTATAGTGGGTTTTCACTCTAGTACCCCTCTTTAAGGCTCCCAAGTCCCTCCTTTCGTGACTCAAACTCAAGACGTGATGTTGCCTTTGATACCATTTGTTAAGGTCTTAACCAATACTTTAAAAAAGTCTATGCATTAATATTAATGCGGGAAGTTAATTCCTTTAAACTTTAGGATATGTTTGAATAAGGGAAAAGGAAAAGAAATCATGAGAAATGAAAGGAAATGTGATACTTTCCTATGTTTGGTAACAAAATTTTGCTACTAAAAATCATAGGAAAATTCAAAATTTTGAGTTCACCCATGCAGAAACGCATCGACTGCATTGAATCAGATGATGCAGATTGCTTATTGGCCCAATATTTAACGCAATCGATCTTTAGATCATGGGTGTACCATCAGGCAGTCGATTTTTTATTTCATGTGGTACACGCCCATAAAAGTGACCTTAAAATCAATTTTAAGTGTGTACGTGATGTTAAGGTCACTTTTCTGAGATGCGTGCTGCGTGAAATAAAACAGTGGCCGCCTGATGGTACGCTGATAATCTCAAGATCTATTGTGTGAAAGATTGAGAGAATAAATGATTTCCATCGTCGAATTCAATTCAATCAATGTGTTTCAGCATGAGTGAATTTAAAGATTCAGTGGGTGGATTTAAAGGTACTCTATATATTATATAACCCTACGCCGACTGGTGGCAGTTGTCGGCGTAGGGTAATTTTTCTATAGTGAACCGTCGATGGTTCTGTTAGCTGTAAAAGTGGTTTCAACGGATTCAAACTCTGGTCTCTTGATTTTGTTCATGACCATTTTGATTTGGTTCATGATCATAATTTCCTGATAGTTTTAAACTGCCGCCATGAAATTTTTTTAACTCTGGTAGCTAGAAAGATTGACCTTTTTCCGACGATTACAACTGTCGAGAAAGGAAACTTATTGTCAATGGTATAAAATTGGAGGGAACAGCGCCGAATATTAGTGGCCCATTTTAGAAGTAATGGCCATTAAATCAGATTCAAAAAAAGACTCCGTCCAATATGCTAACTCCCATCTTGATTGGTTGCCCGTAAATTTTGAGAGAAATTCAAGTACGGCACATAAACCGATGATTAAATCACGTTTCTACGGTCATAGCATAATCACTGATTGAATCGATTATGAGGATTTTATGAGAGAAACTTAAAAACAAAGGATGCTGGATTTTATAAGAATCTATCAGGAATCTAAGTAAATTAAGAACGCATATGGGAAAAATCAGGAATCTGAGTGTCCAAGAATCTGAGCTTTTCTGGGAAAAACCAGGAAACACCTGAACAAGGCCTTAGGTTTTGGACGAGGCAATAAATTTTTTAAAATGCATGCAGTTAGATTATGGCGTCATGTTAAACCATAACCTATGTTTCAAAATTCTCCGAATTAAATAAATTTAAAATTTTTGGCTAAATTCCATTAAAGGGGATCTGCCAAACTTTTTGTTCAATACAGATTTGTCGATTTGGAGAAATTTTCCGGAGTTTGATGAATCTTCAGAACTTTTATAACTTTTATAATTGTTATATGCAAGGATCAAAATTTTGGATAAATTTTCAGTTTCGGGCTTGACTGAAACCGAAATTTGAACCGAAATTTCGGCCAAAAACTGAAAATTTGGCTGAAATTTCAATCGAAATTTTAGGTCCCATACAAATTTGGACCGAAATTTCAGTCCAAATTATCGTTTCGGTGGGGACCGAAACCGATAATTTCGGCCGAAATTTTGATCCTTGGTTATACATGATTAAATTGTACTTCGTAGACCCACTAGGGGTTGGCGTAGTTGGTAGGAGGCTTCAGTTTTTTTACCAACAGGTCAAAGGATCGAGTGTTAGCGTCTCCCTTCTACGATAACAAGATGCCTCGTAGGATGTGTATTTCGTGAAATACTCATTACACACTCAGGGGCGAGAACATCCCTTACGGATTAGTCCAAGTGTAAGCTTAGGATAACCCTCAGTTATCAAAAAAATAAATTAATTGGACCTCATATTGTTTCTCATAATTGTGAATTGTTGATTCATGCAGATTTTGAAACCATTTTTCACGTTAAATAAGTTAAAATATATTTATTTGTATTTCAATAATTTATTATTATTGTTTATAATTCCCAAAGAATTTCGATTTTTCCACACTTCTTTCCGAATTTATGGGAGTTAAAGAACTTACCCTGCACCAAATGATTGCCGAATACGGACTTGGATACTATGCTGATACTACTGCAATTTGAGAAGGGAGGAGGAACGGCTCTTAAGCTACTATATCCCATACAAATTTGACCTTTACAGATTTCAAGATTCCCCATAATTCTTCAGTTCTGCTAGATGATGCGACGATTCCCTTAAACGGCTTACAACTTAGTCAGATCGCCCCATGCTCATAGAATTGGACGGCCAAGATAGATTTGGAACGCGTGCGAAAACGTATAAAAAACTTTGTGGTCAGCTGATCATGGCAAAGCACTGCTATTGGTGCCCTGATGATCTATGTCATCATACACATGGCATACATTCTTATCAATACAATAATCCTACGGGGCAAGCCACCTTGGAGGTAAGAGTCATAAGACCCAGCCTAAAAATCACAGCATTAGAGTATCCTGACCATCCAAATCAAGAGCCTCAGACAACCTGCATATGGACACTCAAAAGTGCGTATCCGAAACAATTGATAATGCAGAACAGGGCATCAATTGGACGGTCCAGATTATCTGATCACAATAACTTTTAAGGTGAATCCCCATCTACCAGATGGCTTGCCTCCCAGGCATCAGGGACTGATGACAAGTGTGCCATTTGTTCAATGTAGGTTACCCAAGCACCACTGCTAGTTCTCAGGCCACCTACCTGCCTTAGCCGGTTTTTTAACCAGGATGGGCATATACAAGTCGGGTCCAATCAAAGGTCAGGTTGGGTCCGGCAGAAATCTGCAAGCCCAATATTTTATAATATAACATAAATGGTTTAGGCGGGTATAAGGGATTTTGACCTGGGCTTGCCTAACCCTTTCGTGTCGGGTTGGGCATAACCCTTGAGTTCTTGACCGGTCAGGTAGCCAAAGTTTTGGCATGACCAGATCACTTTTGACAGCCCAGGCCTAGCCTAGCCATTGGCAATGAGACTTCTTGAGAATCTTCCATACAAATGCTTGTAGAAGGTAAACTTATCAATATCAGGTACTATAGGACATTGGATTCACTGTAAAGGGTGGTAACATCCTTTCGAAGTTGTCGACAAATGATACAAAAAGGAAACATACCAATTAGGTATGAGTTGCCATTAGGTACCTGAACCCGTGCACACCAACGGCAGTGCACAGGGTTGATATCTTTCTGCCAAAATGGTCAAACCTTGGAAGGTTCACAGCTATTCATGAGCATGCAAATCAGTGAAAGTACAGTTTTGACCTTTCCCTGACTTGGCACTCAAAAATATCCATGCAACTCCCAAGGTAGGCAGAGGGAGATTGACCCGTGCACCGCCCTTGGAACATGTGTCAGGTACCTAATACCAACTCATTACGTACAGTTAACATTAGGAGCACAGCTAAGATCTCACTTTCGCAAGGCGGGCTCTAATCTCTTCTAGTTCTTCATCATCATCACCACCCTCAGCTATAGGTTCTTGCTGCAAATTCACAGAAATCGCAAAATTACTCTCATCAATTGTATAACAAAATTAGCAGAGGTGCAGATTTACGAAGAGATCCCTACCTCCTGTGCTGCTTTTGTTGTCTGTACAGGTTGCTTTGCTCTCTCTCTTCTAGCTGCTTCCGGAAGTTGTGCAGCTGTCTCGCCAGCTAATTCAGTCAATACTCTGTCTACTTCCTCTTCGGTTTCCTCTTCTATATCTTCAGAATCCAATGCTGAATCAACCGCATCGTTTACCATCTCTTCAATTACCCCTGCCTACAAAAACATATGCCCAAACATCTTTAGTTCAAACCACCTGAAGTAAACAATAAAGCATGATTCTTCATTACTACTTGGAAGTGCTTTGTGATAAAATCAAAGCGTCCAAACTAGATTAGTGAATCTAATCCCCTCCAATCCACGACGAATTGGTCATGGATTCACTTATATCTAACTCAACTCTTACATTTTTTTCGATAGATATATGAAGGCTTATTTTATTTACTCACTTACACTAAACTTTCTGTTTGTATAAGCAGGAACAAAAAAATCTAACTGTTACTTTCTCACAAGAAAACAGTGTAACAGATAGAAACAATAAAGATCAAATTTGGATAAGAGGCTGGCTCATTACCGACAATAAGCAAGGCGCACAAAACACATTAGAAAAAGGGACCGACATTTAAACACCATTTTAGTGTTAAAATAATCTTACACCATTGAAGGATAAAATGTGAGCAATCCAAACCATCAAAGTGAGAGCACTTATATTCAACTGAAGTGCACTTGAAAATCACACGTTTTGGGATATTTGAAACATCAGATCTGTGCACTCTAACGTTGACCATTGTGCGTACTTTTTAACAGTCGATAGTTCACTGACCGGATGGTTCACATCTGCTCAGGAATGATTCTTTGGCTAAGAAATGGTCCAGTGATGGACTGCCACTTGGGCCATTTAGATGGATAAAAGAAGTGAACCACATCACATAACAAAGTGTACTTTAATGGTGTAAGATCAAAAGCATACTTACAAGGTGTAAGACCCCATTAGTTATTCCTAAATTGACATTTTCAGAAACAGATGGAAAAGTTGCTGATAACTAATTTCAGTAGAGTGGACGATGATTACAGACCGTCTGTTTTCTCCCAAATATCAAGGTCAATAGGCTTGACCATAATCGCCACCACCAGACTGAGAACTGCTAAACAATTTTGAAAACTAGATGCGAGAAGTGTTGGTATTTGTGAAGGGAAAAGCTATCCTTGTACCTATGAGTTCATCCAAGGCTGTATATAAAACATTAGCGTAATCCAATTTTTACATATTTGACAATTGCTTCGGCAGACAAAGAAAGCATCTTTGGAAGCAGCACATGTAGCCTAACTATAAGTATTATATTATGGGGAAATATACTAAGTATATATGTTTAATGTAGATACGGTGAATATACTAACCATATATGTGTTGGACATAATATTGGGTAGGTGAGTTGTAAGGGTATTGATAGGGACACCGACATCGTAAACATCGGATATGGACATTTTCGCGTGTACCGACGTCGGAAGAAGCGGAATGGAAATCAGAACTAGGCGAAAGATGAGATTTTGGAAAAATTTTGGAGAATTGGAGGAACAACGCAATTTCGATCGATCGAACCATGTCAACAGAAAACATTAGTTCTGGAGTATATAATTTGATCGATCGAATTATATACTCGATCGATCAAATTCTAGCGGCGAATTATGGATATATGTTTTTTCGATCGATCGAGTTTCACTTTCGATCGATCGAAATCGCGCAGTTTATATTTTGGTAATTTTTCCTAATTTCGAACTTAAACTTTTAGGGGCATACTTGTCTTTTGGTATTTGCTTTAGGGTTTTATTTTCTTTTGAAAGGACTCCTATATAAGGTCCTTAAGATAAATAATGTAAAAAGTAATTGATGATGAATGAAAAGAGCTTTTGCTTGTGTGCTTGAGATGAGCCTCTACGAAGAGTGAGTCCTCTTCCCGATAAAGGTTTGGTGTGAAGCCCACAACATCTATCCTCTACCTATCTATTTATTTTATTTTATTTTATTTCTTTGTTTCTAAATATTTTCATAAACCCGAAATCATAAACCCTAGCTTTTATCTAACCATTGATTCGACCCGATCCCATAAGCCATAAGAAAACCAGTGATCCCACTATTGAATCGTGAGCGCCCTAATCTGGGAAAATCTAGAGTTCTATCTCTAGGATCGATCCGCGCTGCAACCTAACGGATCTAGCGCAAAGGCTGAACCCTATTCGAACCAAACGTGATTTCTTCACATAGAGGACTACAAATGCCTAAGGTATTCGTTATATTTTCAGATTTATTGCTTAATTAATTCAATTTAGTTTCGGCAAGCAGTTAATCATCGCATTCACGTAGTTTAGGGTGTCGTCCTGCGTCAGTTTTGGTATCAGAGCCTAGGTTCTAGGTTAGGGCATATTGTGTGTCATTTTAATTTTCAATGCATTTTATCTCATTTGTGTTCAAAAGTATGCACGTTTACTGTTTGACAAAATTCCGCATCCATCATGATTCATGTTTGCATGACATTTAGCACCGTGTTAGTAAGTCGTATTCACCATGAGCATGAGCGAGATTGTTGATGCCCGTAGGGACATCAAAGCCCAAATGTGTGCAATTAATAATAGGAGCCACTACACACCAAATTATGGGCAAAGTCTCAAAAGTTGTGACGAGATTAGAGTTAAGGGATACCTTTACCATCATGAACCTAAGTACGACCCTGCCAAGAGGTTTCTAAAATCTATTTGGAATGAGGTTCCAAATTTTGAGGGTACGACAAATCCTAAAACCTTTGTGGAGTGGTTATCTAATGTGGAGGAGTATTTCAATTGGTATGGCATACCAAATGAGTACAAAATTAGGTTAGTGAAAACAAAGTTGGAGGGGAGTGCCAAAACCTATTGGACTAATGTTGAGCTTCTACGCGATTTAACAAATTATAAGCCCATCACACAATGGGAAGAACTGAGGGAGCGACTTATTGAGAATTATGTTCCTCTCACGCACCGTTACCTTCTACGATTTTTGAAAACCAAAACAGACAAGTGTCATGATTGTTCCAAGTGTCACGAATTTGGACACTTTGCTTACCAATGCACAACCAAATTTTCCACTCCGAATTTATTGATTAAAGGAGAAAGTTCTAAGGAGCAGGAAAATTTGAGTAGAAGAGGTGTATGACCCCCGTACCATGATGAGTGAAGAGGAGATGGACGAAGCTGATGAGAGCCTAACTTGTGTCAAAGAGACTACCATTTCCCTTGTGAGTAGTGATGTTGAGTCGCCCACACGTGAGTCAACCGAGTCACCCACACAAGAATCTACTGAGTCACATATGCACGATTTGTTGGTACCCGTAGACCCCGTTGTGTACGAGTCCTTGTTGGTAGCAGAATCCACTACACATGAGTCACTAGTGCTGATAGAGACCACTCCACGTGAGTCGTTAGTGTCGCATGCACATGAGTATCGAGTCCATAGACACGCATACACATCATAGTCTCAAGTTGCATACTACTATACATTCCAAGTCTTATTGTGAGTCATCTTTTGAGTCTCATTTCGCATTGCATGCCGAAATTAAGTTTAAAATTAATTTATGCAATGAAACTCTCAAAATATCGATGCAGTTACCTAAGGCTTTTATGGAATTTCAATTGAATGATTATGTGATAGTTCGGGTTAGGCCTGAACGATTCCTATCGGGAGTCGTAAAGGATCTCCAGGCTCACGGCGTTGGACCTTTTGAAATTGTGGCAAAGAATGGCCCTAGTGCGTACGTTCTTGAGCTTCCTCCAAATACAGGGATTAGCTCAACATTCAATGTGGAAGACCTAGTTCCTTCTCTGGGCTCAACCCCACCACCTTGCAATCCGTTCCGACCACTTCTTATTCACGATCTCATCCCAACTTTGCAGCTAATACCACTTCCCTATCCAAGCAGGCAGAGAAAAGAGATAATTGAGAAAATTTGGGACAATCTTCTGGCATTCACTTGCGGCCAAAAATTTCTGGTCTATGAGATGCAGAGGATTGGCGAGTCGACTATCGAGAGTGCATGGGTCAATCATGAGAGAGTTCGTCGCTTGAGTTCTCGTATTCCCGGTCGATATCGCGATCACACTTCATTGGGAATGAATTCCTTCGGGCCTGAGAGAGTCGATGCGAAACTTCAAAAGTATTTGGTAGAGTGGCTTGGCGAGCCGGGTTATTGGGCTCGTCAAGGAGAGGTTTACCGAGTACGTTCCTCTACAATGGACCGAGATGATGCTCATACGTCACCGAGTGTCAGGATTCACTTCATGCATGTTTCATCGGTGATGAAACATTTTGAGTCGGGGAGAATTGACGAGGACGCCGACATCGGATATGGACCTTTTCGCGTGTACCGACGTCGGAAGAAGCAGAATGGAAATCAGAACTAGGCGAAAGATGAGATTTTGGAGAAATTTTGGAGAATTGGAGGAACAAGGAAATTTCGATCGATCGAGGATTTCGATCGATCGAACCATGTCGACAGAAAACATTAGCTCTGGAGTATATAATTCGATCGATCGAATTATATACTCGATTGATCGAGTTTCAAATTCGATCGATCGAATTTCAACGGCGAATTATGGATATATGTTTTTTCGATTGATCGAGTTTCACTTTCGATCAATCGAAATTGCGCAGTTTATATTTTGGTATTTTTTTCTAATTTCGAACTTAAACTTTTAGGGGCATACTTGTGTTTTTGGTGTTTTTTTTAGGGTTTTATTTTCGTTTGAAAGGACTCCTATATAAGGTCCTTAAGATAAACAATGTAAAAAGTAATTGATGATAAATGAAAAGAGTTTTTGCTTGTGTGCTTGAGATGAGCCTCTACGAAGAGTGAATCCACTTCCGGATAAGGGTTTGGTGTGAAGCCCACAACATCTATCCTCTACCTATCTATTTATTTTATTTTCTTTCTTTGCTTCTGAATATTTTCATAAACCCGAAATCATAAACCCTAGCTTTTATCTAACCATTGATTCAACCCGATCCCATAAACCATAAGAAAACCAATGATCCCACTATTGAATCGTGAGCGCCCTAATTTGGGAAAATCTAGAGTTCTATCTCTAGGATCGATCCGCACTGCAACCTAACGGATCTAGCGCAAAGGTTGAACCCTATTCGAACCAAATGTGATTTCTTCACATGGAGGACTATGAACGCCTAAGGTATTCGTTATATTTTCAGATTTATTGCTTAATTAATTCAATTTAGTTTCGGCAAGCAATTAATCATCATATTCACATAGTTTAGGGTGTCGTCCTACGTCAGGTATATTCATCTTCCTTAAGGAATATTAAAGCTAGTGGGGCTCTCTAACCCTAACTAAGCTCTTTTGTCATCTCTCCATTTCTATCCTCTCCCTTCTCCTTTCTACCTAACCTGAGAACCTAGCACCAACAACATCATTCATCTAACCCTAATATCTAAGATACCTACGTCATCTTGGTATTAGAGCTTCTTCATCCTATTGATCCCATGTGGCCACATTATCTCTACTGACATCAGAAAGGTCAATAGTTTGACCTAAAAAGAAAGAGAGGACACCTTGGTGATCATTTTTTCCTCCCCAAAACTTGTAATTCTTGGACTTTGAGAATTTGAAGCCCCTAATACTAATTTTCGAAGGGGTATTTGATGATTTGTCTGATTCAAAAATTTTTGTGTTGTCGATTTTCATTCCACCTGAAGTTGTGATTGAAGGTAAGGGATGCTTTGTTTTCCTCTCTAGAGCATTTTTCCTACGATATTGGGGAATTTTATGATGGTTTGAGTGAGATTTCATCAGTGTTCATACGGTACCTTGAGATCTCATTCACGAATTTCTGAAAACCTGTTTTATGTGCCATTTGAAGGTGTGGTTTGTGGCATGAGATTGATTCGATTTTCCCTCTAGATCAATATGCCGGTGTTTATTAAGTTCCATTCTGATTTGAGCATGTTATGCATGGGTCAAAAATTGTCCGATACCAATACGTATCGGTTTTGGACCTCACCGATATGGTACATTCAAGGTACCGTATCGGTGCCTCCCATACAAAAACCTAAAATTTCGGACGATACATTGGAATGTATCGTCCGAAACCGATACGTATCGTCCGATACGTAGCGGTTTTGGGGCTGGACAATACGTATCGTTTTTCCGAGATTTTAACCCATGATGTTATGGTGTTTTTTTTTTATGTCGGTCTTCATGATTTTAATTTTTTTGGCTGCCTTTCTCTCCTAAACTGTTAAGAACCTGTGTTTTTGGTATTCTTGACTGGAAATGGCCATTATACGTGTTTGAGACTTGGATTTCAGTTCTATGGATGATCATTTTGACATTTTTTTATTATGTATGTTCTTCCCTCAATTTTTTTATTAATATCTCTAGGCTGCCTACCTTATCCCATTCTTTATAGAACCTAAAACTTCGGCCGCGAGGGGATCAGTTGATTCTCACCTTTCTCATGGTATTACAAATTTAGAACTCAATGACCCAAATTTCATGCCTTGGGTCAATCCATCAAGTTATACCTAAGGAGCCATTGGAAGTTACATAATATTCTAGGGACAAGTGCAGCCCCTCAACCATTTTATCCTCCTACTCACGCCCATTGGGAAATAAGACAATTACACTATTCTTGGATGGCTACTCAACTCTATGGAGGAACCCATATATAATAAGTTTATATTCCATGAAACAGCTGCACAATTATGAAATGCTCTCACACAAATGTATGCTTATATAAAATTTGATACATAAATCTTCACTTGTATCGAGATCTGTCACGTGCATTAGCAAGATTACAAGGTCATCGTTAAGTATTTTGGTTACCTAAAAAGAAGGTGGGATGGACGGACCTAGTCAGTACAAACCCCCATCGGAGTACCCCAGTGACGGGCAAAGATTGATGCCCATAGATTTGAACGGCAGCAGATTTACTGCTTCCTCATGGGGGGTGTCCAAAACATGCGCAATTGAGAGCATAGATACTTGCTAGTTGCTATTGATCCTCTTCCACCTCAACATACTGTTCTTGCTACCATTAATTGAGATGAGCATCGTCGAGCTATTATTACTTCATTTGCAACTATTCCTTCTGCTCCACTTGAGCATACTACCCTTTCTACTCAGTCTCAAGGCAGGTGGAGTGGAGGAGGTCATGCTAGAGGTTGTAACAGTGGTAGTTCTTTAGTCTACTTTTTTGTCAAAAACTGGCAATGATAGGGCCATATGCTTTAAGCTTCATGGATATCCTCCACGCTCGGGCACCATTTGCTCGTGTTACAACTGCTACAAAGACTACTCCTGATAGTTCTGATATTGCTGACTCTTCTGTGATTCCTACTGCCAATACTGATGTTGTTTTCGACTTGAGTACGCTCCGTGCCGAGCTTACTACCATGGTACCACCACTGGAGAGACTCTCCAAGCATCTCAGACGACCTATTCTCAGGCTCCTCCAAGTAAAACTGCTTCCTCTGCCTACCATGCTGGTATATCTTCACCATCATCTTCTGCTTGAGTCATTGGCTTTGGGGCCTTGGACTGCCATGGGTCAAATCTTCTTTCTCATATTGCTCCTCATAACTCTCATTGGAAGGTACGCTTGGCTGACAGCTCATACCCCCAAATCCTTATTGGAGTGTTCCTCTAATATCCAACCTTTCTCTTGCAAACGTTCTCCATAACCCCAATTATATACCAATTTTTGTTTGTTAGTTGCCTTACTAAATCCTTAATTGTTCTGTATCATTCTTTCCTACTCGTTGTGTGTTTCAGGGCCTGGCTACGAGGTAGACTTTTGGCATGAGAGAAGGAATCTACTACAGCGTGGCTGGACCTGCTGTCTTATCCTCTAGCTTTCATATTATAACATCTAGTCATAGTGTTTTGAGTTTTGATACTTTGAGTTTATGACTTTATGGCATGCTAGGCTTGGCCATGCTAGTTTATGTTTGTTATTTCCATGTTTTAAATCTAAAAATGATGAGTTAAAATTCAATGTCGAACATGTGAGTTATTGAAACATACTCGCACTAGTTACCCATCTTCTATGCATCATTGTAGTGCATAGTGATATAAGGGACTTCATTTGATGGGTTTAGATATTAGGTTACTTTAATTGATGATCATTCCAGATGTAATTTGATGTACTTAATTAAATATAAAGCTGAGAATCTTTCAACCTTTATCAATTTTTGTATCATGAACGAAACTCAGTTTGGACAAACTATACTTCGATCTATAATTATGGGGAATGGACATCTCTAGATTTTTATTCTTACCTCCAAAGTATTGGAATATTGCATCAATTTTTTGTCCTTAACTCTACAACAGAATGGTGTTGCAAAGTGTAAGAACAAACATCTCATGGAAATCACTCGATCATTACTATGTGGGATGCATGTTCCTCAGCCTTACTAGTTCATGGCTCTGTTGACTGCTACTTATTTACTCCAAGTTGCAGCTTGTATGGTCAAATTCCTTTGCACATTCTTAAACCAAGTACTAACTAATTGAAATTGAACCCAAGAATTTGGATGTATTGTTTTGTCCAAGATTTACATCCTCATAGGCACAAAATTGATGACAAAACTATTCAATGTACAATTCTTGGATCTGCTATGCCTAAAAGGTACAAATGTTATGATCTCAAATCTAGATGGTTACTCCCATCCATAGACGTTACCTTTTTTGAGGATACTCTATATTATTCTAATGTGCCCCTCTATAATTGCCTTTTATTACATCACTAATGATTAGGCTTTTCTTGTTGTGCTTCCTCTTCCTGTTTATAATGTTTCTACAGGTCCTTCATTACCTCTGCTTCTTCAGCACCCCAACTGGCCTCACACAATCCTCCTTATAAGCACTTCACTCTTTGTCGCAGTCAGTCGAGATATCTCACTCATCCTTCTGTGCCATCAGGATCGTCCAACCCAGATTCTTCAAGAATACCAGCACCATCTTCTCCTTTAACTCATACTATTCCTTTACCATCTGTTCAGGTTGACCTTTCTGTGCCATTAGGAACTTGGGAACTGGTAAGCATACTGTTGGATGTCGGTGGGATTTTTCCGTTAAACACAGAGAGGATGGGACCACTGAGCAATATAAGGCTCGGCAAAAGGATCTACTTAAATGTCTGGTCATTCTTTAATTGCTTCCTTTACCTCGATTGCTAAGCTTACCTCCATCAAAATACTCATCTCTCTTGAAGTCCAATTTCATTGGCCCTTATATCAGCTGGATATAACAAATACTTCTCTCCATGGGCATACCGATGAGGAAATTCATATGAATCGTCCTCACGATTTTCGGACTCAAGGGAGTGGGAAGGTGTGTCGCCACCTTAATCCATCTATAGCTTCAAACAATCTCCTCATCCCTAGTTCCAGAGATTTGGTTCCGTTGTTCTGACTATGGGATCCACTAGATTACACTCCGGCCACACATGTTTTGTGCATACCAGCTTGAGAGGCCTATGGCTTATACCTTCGGTATACGTCGATGATATCATAAGATTTCTTCTTGGTAGTGTTTGAGATTACAGATTAAGGAATCTAAGATTTCTTCTTGGCATAAAGGTTGCCCATTCTCCTCGCAGGACATGTCTCTCTCAGATGAAATATGCTTTGGATCTTTTACCAGAAGCATGTTAGGATGCAAACCAGCTAAATCTCTTATGGATCCCAAACACCATTGATATTTCATCTGTGACTCAATTCTTCATGAGAGAACTGAGCATGTTGAGGTTGATGTTCATTTCCTCCGTGAAAAGCTTCAAGCAGGGCTCATTGACATACCAAGGTTTCATCATCTGAGCAATTAGCTGATACCTTCACCAAGGTTGTTGGTCCTATACTTCTTTGAGATATCTTGTCAAGCTAGGTATGCTAGATATCTACGCACCAGCTTGAGGTCATTGGATCCTCTAACCCTCAAAATCTTATAATACCATTATGGGAAGTCTATAGTTTTTTTATTTAACAAGTTTAGATACCATTTACTTGCAGTTTTATTTTACCTAATTAGTTTTAATATTCATTTACTTTTATTAGCTTGCATTTGCTTGAAGTTTTATTTTTAGCAAACAAAGTTTACTTTTATCTACTTGAAGAGCTACTTTTAGCTAACAAATTCTTTATTTATTTAACATTTTCAATAAAGTAAATTTTCTTAATGTTTTAATTTTGGTGACCCAAATGATAAATGGAAACAAAATGTAATTAAAAGTTAGTACACTAGGAAGTATCCAAGTCTCGCTAAGGAACCTTATCCAACTAGTATCCTACTAATACTAGTAAGTAGTAACACCACGTCATTTTGAAGAATCCAGGTATCATAAGGTGTGTTAAGGGGAAAGAAGGATGCACAGTTAAAAGCTAAAACATATTAAGGACAAACAAATAAACCTTTGTCATTTCTTTGCTAAATTCTTGCATTGTAGCAGCCACTTCCGGAGCCTTCATGAGGCCGTTGACAAGCTTCATTACCTCCGTACTCTTAGACAAATGTCCCACTGTGCGGGCAGTTGCTGGGAATTCAACCAACAATAAAATGAAATAAATAAATAATTTTTTAAAAAAATATATCAACGATTTCCAAGAAATTCTGATGAACAAGAGTATTGCCCAAGGAGTATAATTAATGAACAGGTGATATCAACAAGAAAATATTTACAACAGCAAAGACAACCCAACGATCTGAATTAAATAAAACAATAACAGTTACTTGGCTGGAAGTTTATAAACTTCATTTAAGATAGATTCATGCTTCTATGAATAAAAATCTTATATATAGACAGACAAGTCAAAACGTGGAAAGTAAAAGATACAAAATCAACGAAGAGGGAGATTCTCCCCAATACAAAAAGAACCTCTCAAAGCTTCGTAGTTAGCCAAGGAATCCGTGACACTATTAGCCTCTTTTTTATGTAATTTAACAACATGTCATGCCCTTCAAAGAGACTCTAAGCTTACCTAAAAGTGAAAAAATGCTGTGGATCATCATTCTTTCTAGAATGCTAACCTATTACATTCTCCGAATCACCTTCTATACCCCAAGTCAAGAACTGAAGTTGCAAATAAGGTGTTTTCCTATTAATAGTAAGCGTTGAGCAACAAGTATAAAGCATTCTCCTATCAGATGATTACTGAAGCCATTGTTATTTTCATAATAGACTGTTTAACATATTTCCTAGTCAACATCTACTGATTATTTTAGTTATTCACCTTCACAGACTTGTTGTCAAACATGTGCGTTGTCACTTTAGGAATGTCAATCGATAGTATCAAGCATCTTTGACCCACGTTTGCACATGTATCACATCTACTTCTTACGTTAACTAAGTTCCACCAGTGTTTAGCTTCCTTGATCTGAAAACAATTTTCATATTTGCTAGGATTCTTGTTCTCAAGTCCTTAGTCGCAGGTATCACTGCCACTCCGGGATCTCTCCCACACTCTCACTCTCTTTTCCTCACCTTTCTCACTTGTTCCACTAAATACTGCTAACATGATTGCACAAAAATTACTCGACCAATTTTACACGAATAATAGTTTTTTATGCTTCCAAATTAACATATTCTAAGTTACCCTAAACAATTTTCATATTTTCAAAATAAATAAATAAATTTATAAATAGCATTTACTATCATTTTAACTTGCACCAATTTTTCCTACTCTTGCTTCTTAAATTTTGTCAAACTGTTACTTCAATGCTTCCAAGCCTGAACTTGGTGCTTTATTCTTTGATACTAAGCTTGCATTCTCGAATAATTCATGACCATGTCTAGTTCCAAAGTTACAATATTGGCGATAACAAGGAATCCCAAATTCATTTGAATGAGTTCTGCATATGGATTACAAAGTTCGTAACATTGGTTTCTACCAACTTTAACTTCCATTTCATCTCAGTAGACCAAACCTATATAGCTGAATCTAAACTGCTTTTCACACACGCACACAAGAAGATTAGCCAATAAAAAGAGCCTGCATTAATAGAAAAATTATTACACTAACCATTTTTGTCAGTACAATTTATCATATCCTATCAGTCTCTGTAACAGAGACCAAAAACTAGAGTGAAAATATTCTTCACATGAGGTCTTCTACAGGATCCCACATCTTATCTTTCAGAAATGAGATGGCGGTTTTATAGGCTAATCATGCTTATGTACGAAGTATTATCAAAAGCGTTTACCTAGGCACTTGGCTGGCCTAGGCAAGGTCCTAGGTTATTGAAGTCAATATGCCCAATGGTGACTGAAATCAGTAATTCTAAAATAAAGGAAAAAGAAAATACATGAGTAGCAATAGATAAGTGCTACTCACCCCTAGAGAAACACCGACAGGCTTTTAAATCGCATGGAATCATCGCTGAGCCATTTTTTGAGTTTTTACGTTCTTTTTTCAATCCCAGTCCACAGTGACTGATAGTTGGATTAGTTCGTGAAGGTGATAAGAAGGAAGCACTTAATGATTGCCTCTGTTTTGAATACTTGTATAGGAGTAATTCTGTATCTTTTTTTTTCTTTCCACTCTGTCATTTAATCATATATTATTTTTCATTTAACTTCCCCTTCTTTGTAAGAATACCTTCCATGGCATCTGCAAGTAGCAAACAACTGAAATTGAACCCATTAAATCTGAAATGCAAGTATGTTTTCGACTCAAATGTTAATGACAAGTACATAATACAATGGAGGTAAGGTGGATTTGTGCTTAAATGAAAAAAACATTTGGCACAAACAGCTTGCTGGCTTGAAAGGAAATGCTGCAAGGTGTTTAAAAGGCTCCCCCAAAGTTCAAAAAATAATAAAATATATGGTCAAGATTTTGAAGTCAAATAGAGTTATTGAAGCACACCCAAAAGAATGTTGGGAGTGTGATCCATAGAAAAACCTATTAGAGATAGAAACTGAAGTGGGTTCTATAACAGGAAGTACTGTCAGCCAGTGAGATCGACCTGAGCTTGACATAGACAATGCAAGAGAGAGGAAAGGCTCGAACATCCATCAATAACTGGTTTAAAGAAAGAAAAAAAAATGCAAATTCAAACATGGCTGAAATTTTCCAACATAAAAATAAATAATGTTACCCCCGCCAAATTTACCAAAATGAATGAAAGGTCTTTTGGATGCATGATAGATTTGATTAGAATTATGGAAGTCCACCAATGAATCATTCATTCAACTATATCTGATTTCTAAACCAAATTTTGAGTCCAAAATGGCAATCAGAGAAAAAGATTACATAGATTTTACTCGTCAGTACTGCACCTCAGGATCTTTAGCAGCGGAAATCATGATTTATACATTCAACCAATATTGATACATTCTGCAAAAATACGTGTATTGGCAACTCCAAGGTATCAGTAGAAATCTGCCCATACCTGCCAATAAGGGCTATACCGATATCATGAAGTATCATTTTTCTATTTTTTTTCTTAATCTGTCATTTTTATATTTTTCTTTAAAAAGATCTCCCCATACCTGCCAATATCATAAAAGTATCAACTGATAGAAAGGCCAAACGGTGTGCCTGACTGATGAGTCTGCCGTCTCCACTTCTCTCCCTTTTGCAAGCTGCTCCTTATCAAGACCTTCAAGTGCTGATCTTCGCTTGGACCAGCTCCGAGGCTCTACCCCATGGGCAAAAATCTCGGAAATCCGAGATGTATAGTCCAGGTATTTGGACGATACGTATCGGTGTATCGGCCGATACATTGAATGTATCGGCCTGGTACAATTATTTATTTATTTTTTAAATCCCAAAAATACCCTAAAATTCTGGAAAAATATATTTATTGGTTTTCTATTTTTTCAAATTTTTAAAAAATTATTTAAGGCTTCTTTGAGGCATCTTTGGGAATTTTATCACCTTAGAACTTAGAAGTATAAAACCTCTCAACTTAACATTGTATATGAATATAACATTAAAGTCACCATAGTAGACTACTAATAATAGCACATTATACATGAAAAACTTGCATTAAAGCCACATTGAATTCCTTGGTGGTTCTTCGTCGTCGTCACTATCTTCATCATCATTAGTGCATCAACTTTGCCTATAGTGTTGGTCATATTGATACCCATGATCATATGTCCTCTCTTCAAACCGAGGCATTAGCATAGGGTATGGATTAGTGTAATATGAAAATGTTGGTCCTCCGAAAATTTGATCAACGAAATCTTCATGTTGAGGGTAGGTTGGTTGAGGGATTGGGTATGTGTTACTGGTTGCTGAATCTTCGGTGTTTTGCAAACTAAATCCCTTAAAGGTAGAAATCGTATAACCCATATCATCTTATGGTGGTTGGTAAAATTCTGCAGCTCCTCTTCTTTCAACCCCTCCACCTCTAAATGTAGGAGTGTCAAACATTATTAACGGCTCATCGCCCCATTCGACAATACCTCCATAAGAGGGACCAACATCATCACCTCCACCTCTAGTGCCAACGTGAGTTTCATCGCCTCTACCATCACCCCCATCATCATCATCATTATTACCACTACCAGGTTGTATTTCTCCATCAGATCCAACCACTGATTTGTGATGAAGTCTTCTTCTCTACCTTGGTTATTGAGAAGTCTGATCCTCCCTATTCTTTCTGCATTGTCCAACCATTTAGTGTTCTCACTATCCATCATTGGAGCTTCTCTCTCTTCAATCCACTTATTCAAAGGATCATCCTCTACGAATATATAATCTAACTCGATGGGGTTAAAATATTCACTATCTGTAGGTGGAATATGATGGATTAATTAGTATATGCCTCCTCAATTAGATCAAATAAAAAATGTATGAACTAAGAAGCTAAAGAATTGCTTACCACGGTTAGTCCTCTCCATATTCCTGACCCTTAACCCCATATTATAATGGCAATAGACTAATTTTTCCAATTGGCGCATAATTAGCCTATTCATGATCTTCGTGTGGATAAGAGAAAACGTATTCCAATTCCGCTCACAGTTGGATGAGGAACATGTTTGGGATAAAACTCACATGACAATCCGCTTTAGTATTAGTTCATCATGTCCGTAGTGCATCCACCAATCCGCAGGTTTATCATGTTGAATATGAGATTGCGCTAACCTCATCCCAAACGACCCATGTTTCTTCCAAAACATATCAATCTACAAAGACGGAATACGAAAACCGACATATCAATCTACAAATAGAGCATATTGATCTACAAGTTAGAAATAATATTATGAATACTCATATCTCTTATGGCTTGACCTTGGTCGTCCAGCTCAGGCTGCATCTGTTGGATGACATTGAGCAAACCATTGTACACTTCATCAGTCTCATTCAACTCAAAGCGTCGCGTATGTTGGAAGACGAGGTTCAAATAATGTGTTATACATAAAATATGAGCAGCGCAATTAGTATATAAAAACAATGAGCACTATGAAAGATAACAAATAAATTAAAATCATTAAATAAGCAATTAAGCACGAATTACCTGTGGCATGCAAGTATTGGTGGAATTGTTTATCCCACCTCTTGTCGATAATCAACCAATATCGCTTATATTTTGCAGGGCCCTTTGTTCTAATGGCCAACTTCGCCTTGTCCATTGACTCATAAACGTACCCATGGTTGGTTTGTCATCACCACCTACCAACCTCAGCACCTGTACTAGCGGGGTAGTGGCGTCCACCAAGTACTCAACACCTATCCAAAACGGGGTGCAATAGATCAAGTCAGTCACTTAAATGCAAGCAGGCCTCTTTGACTGGTTCTGATTCATATTTTGCCCATTCTTCCGACAGCACCATGGTTTTCAACTCACGCCTATATCTTGCTAAGATCTATAGGGCTAGAAATTGTGTGACAAACCGTGTTATCCCAGGCCGGATGAGCTCATTCTTAGTAGACCCTCTCATCAAATTCACCAACTTGTCACTATTGTACAAGGAGGTAATCATTCTTCCCTTTTAAATAATTGACTGTGCCTTGCTCTTCTTTCCCAAGTCCTCAAGAATGAGGTCCACGCAATAAGCGGCACACAGGGTCCAATATAAGTAAGGTCTCTTCAACATTAATTTTAGACCAGCTGCTTTATAATTGGCGGCATTGTCTGTTACCACTTGCACAACCCGCTTCTCTCCAACCTCTTCAACTATCTTATCCATTTATTGAAATAGGTATTCAGCCATCTTCGCGTGGTTAGAAGCATTCACTGATTTCAAGAATATCGTCCCAACATTGCTATATACCAAAAAATGATCAAACTCTTTTTTGTCGGACCAGTCCACCCATCGCACATAATTGTGCAACCTCTCTCATCCCACACTTCCTCAAAGTTTTTCACATAATCTCCAATCTCCTTGTACTTGTCATCCAAGAGGCCTCATATGCAAAAAGTTTTTTAACTCCTGGCCCAACTTCTGCACTAGTATCGATCATACTTTTAAAGTACGGAGAATGTGGTTGAATACCATGAACTTTGTAATTGCCTTTTCAAGCTTCTTTCCCCAGGTTTTCAGTAAGGTTGCACTCAATTTTGTTTGTTTTGAACTTTCTGGCCGATAAATAAATGCATTCATAGGACCTGTACCACGACCTGTACTATGTCTCTTGGTCTCCCTCATGGTTGCTAACCTACACAACACAACAATCCCCTCATCATCTTCAACATCATGTGGTTGTTGACTACACCCACCACCACTAATAGGCATGGATGGGCCCCTCAAGTTGGACCTAAACCGGTAATCTGCCTCTTCCTGATCTCATCGGATTCTTGCTTCTCTAGCACTCTCCCTCATCACTGTCGTTGTCACCTCATCATCGCCTCCTAATCCCTCAGGTCCAGGTGCAAGAAACTCTGGATCCCCCCTTCTTATTCTCTCATACATGCCCCTATCTATGTCGACATTTGCTTTCTGTTTTCCCTTAGCTGCCTCGATTGTGGCTCTAATATCTAACATCACCTCTTTCGGAACATTCTCACAACCTTTAATCTCTCCCTTGATGTGAGTCAAATGCTTCTTTAATCACGTTATGCCCCCTCCCTGAAGCTTCTTCTCACACAGCTTACATTCAATTTGAAGCCTATGACCATCTATAGCTTTGCCGTATTCCCAGGCCAGATCTTGCCCACGTACCATATTTATTTATTTCACCTGCATGAATTACCAGACCATTAGATGTTAATTAGAAGCAGCTAAACATCGATGGTATGTCATTAATTACATGTGACATATCATCAATGATATGCTACATTGTCTCATGTTGATTATTGCATGTGACATATCATTGATGATATGTCAAATGTAATCAATGATATATAATTAGTCACATGTGATGTGACATATCATCAAATGATATGTCACATGTTGATTACATGTGACATATCATTTGATGATATGTCATGTAAATAATTGCATGTGACATATCATTGATGATATGCCACATGTAATTAGTAACATGTGACATATCATATGATGATATGTCACATCACATGTTACTAATTACATCAATGTCTCTTCACATGTTTATTACATGTGACACATCATATGATGAAATGTCACATGCAATGCTATTAATTACATGTGACATATCCCATGATGATATGTCGCATGTTGATTACATGTGACACATCATATGATGAAATGTCACATGCAATGCTATTAATTACATGTGACATATCAGTGATGATATGTAGCATGTCACATATGTAATCAATATATATTTTTTAAAATAATAGTTAATCTATAATTATATAGAAAATATTTATTCAAATAATAATTAAATGAAATATTTAATCTAGGTTAGGAACTAAATAATTAATCTAGTTTAATAATAAACTACAAAAAAAATTATATACTGACCTTAAGCTTGTAGATCTAGGTTAGGAAATAGAAACCCTGCCCCAAATTCATTTTTTTTTCAAATTTGAGACATTTAGCTAAGGTATCAAAAATAGGCCGATACCGATACGTATCGGTTCCTCGGCAAACCGATACGTATTGGATACAGTATCGGCCGATACTAATACGTATCGGTTCCTCGGCAAACCGATACGTATTGGATACCATATCGGCCGATACATCTTGGTTTCGGTCAAGACGTGGAGTTTTTTTTTTTTTTTTTAAAGGTCGATACGTATATCGGCCGAATCGTATCGGCCGAGTCGTATCGGTCCTCGGCAAATCGATGCCCGAGACCGATATTGATACCTTGCATTTAGCCCCCCAAATTTAGGGCTTTTAGCACAAAACCCACAAATTTTGGGCAAAAATATAGATCTGCCATATTTATGGGTAGATATATATTGTTGCATAAAAAAAATAGAAGAAAATGGGGAAAAAACACACAAATATAGGGAACAAACCTTTTCTACAGTCTCCAGCGAGTCGGTGGCGTTCCCGATCGATTCTGGGTGGTGGAAGATGAAGAGACTTGTAGATTCGGTGCTTAGAGGGAAAAGGAGACGAGAATAGACGGGAAAAGAAGAGAAAATAGGAAAAAAAAAAAAGAAGGGAAAATCGAAGCTTAAAAGGGTTTCTCGGAGCTTCCTTGTAGCTGGGCCCCACTGGAAGAAATTTTGTAATTATCAGTTTCTCAGATGATACAGGGGATAAATTGCCCGTATCGTCCGATAATATGATTTTATTTGGGGTGCCCGAGAAATACCCAATTTCTCGTACCGGGCACCCCAGAAACCAATACGTATCGGTTTCGTCCGATATTTTGACCCATGCTCTACCCGGGTTTTTTATTGATTCCTCCCATGGGGGGCCTTTATAATATTGTATGCGCATCTCCAAGCAATCGGGGGGCACCAAGTACATAATATTTTTCCATTTTCTTAGTTTTGTACTTTTTATGTTTCCTTTATAAAAATGCCTTAGTATCAGCCAATATGTGTATCAAACCAAAGGGTAGCCAATGCAGCCTCTGATAATGAGATTTTAAAACTGAGTAGAAATCTTCCATTTAGGATGCTACTCCCGCTTCAAAATTTTGCTCCCACTTCCGAACCTTATATTGTTTAGAGCGCCAACTATCACACTATTACTACTACATCAATACGCCTTTCACTCATTCAATTTTGTAGCTTTACGCAGCTTTGGTTATATATATCTACAAAATAACCTATTTATTCAATTTTTGTTTTACTTATATATATATATATATATATATATATATATATATATATATATATATATATTTGAGCCTAGATTAAGGAAAGTTGATGGTAGTCGGTGTCAGGACAAGGGAATTTTGAATAATCTGAACCACCATGATTGCTAATGTCAGATGTTTAAGGGTTCCTGGGTGAGCTTGACATACTTGAGCCTTGGTTTCGCTCCTTTTATTCCACTCTCCACTTCTAAATGAAGAGAGATGCTAGCTATAAAATCTCCCATAGTATTAGCCCTCGTAGAACACTTCAATCTGCATCTACGAACAATTGATTAGGTGGGCGTTTCAAGTTTACGCAGCTACTTTAAGTGCTTTTTACATGACATGGACAAGCACATAAGTGAGCCCGTCATTCTTCACAGCAATAATACCGCTAGGGGTGTTATCGGGTCGGTTTGGGGGCAAAATCGAAACCGAACCGAGAACTATCGGTTTCAATTTTGTGAAACCGAAACCGAACCGATAAGGTTCAAAACCGAAACCAAACCGATAACTATCGGTTCGGTCGGTTCGGTCGGTTTTTGGTTTCTGAACCTCAATTTTTTATTTATTTTTATTAGGAAGCCATTGTCAATTTATAAGGGTCAGACCATTGAAGACTCTGTAGGTTGTTGCCTATATCGCTAATTCGCTATTAACCATCCAAAAGTAGGTGATTGATCAGATGGCTAAGAACATTTCCCATAAATTAATGCACCAATCGGACAGTTCAGATTGATGGGTATTTTCTATATAATTTTATTTTAAATAAAAAATGACAAATATATGAGAATAATTCAGGAAACCAAAATCCCAAATGCAAAACCCCAAAACCCAAATCAACACAAATACAAACTACAAAGGGAGTCCTAAGAAAACCCAAAATCACACATTCAAATACACTCTACAGAAATCACAATTAAACAAGATGGGGTTTTAAATCCCCATAAATACACATCCTTTAAACCCATTACCACTCCCCAAAGCCTTTAACTTAAATGGTTCTTCCAACAACAGAAAAACACATGAGAATATAATATTTCAAAGGGGAAAAACAAACTTATTTGTTTGCAACCTAAGTTTTGTATGCACTATGCACTTATGCAGCTATGTAGCACCACTATCTATTTCTTATCGGTTCGGTTTCAGTTTTTTAACATTAAAACCGAAACTGAACCGATAACTATCGGTTTCTATTTTTCAAAACCGAAACCGAACCGATATGTCCCAAAACCGAAACCGAACCGAAATTCGGGTCGGTTTCGGTCGGTTTGGTAGGATCGGGTTGGTTTCTGCACAGCCCTAAATACCATAGTCCAAATTGAATATCATTAGCAAAATGCAAATCAGTGTAACTAACAAGCTTCTAGTCCATATGCATATTCACTTATAATTGGTGACATAAGCATTCCTCCTTATCGATATATTGCACCCATCCATTGTACTTAAACATGAGTTTTAGGGCCATTTCTTTGGGATTTGTGTCACTTGGAATAAAAAATGGATCATCTGATGGTAAGCTCATGGTCTCAAGATCCATTGTGGGGAAAATTGGGATGAAAAACGATCTCCATTGTTTGATTCCAAGCAGTCAATTGCTTTCCATGGGTTTCAGACGTAGGTGCCTTCAGTAATCTTGTAGGCGCAAACAGAGGTACACCATTTTAAAGTGAATACCATCCTCATATAGAATGAGCCCTAGGAAACCACTTCAACTTACACCTTATAATGATGGATTAAGTGGTCTTTTCAAATTTTTTGTAACTACTCTTAAATGCATTTGAGATGATATGGACCATGGGTCAAAAAATCGTCTGATACCAATTCGTATCGCCCGATACGTATCGGTTTTGGACCTGGGCGGTACGATACATTGCCTATGTATCGTACCCCCTAAAAAATAGGGTAATTATCGTCTAATATGGGCAATGTATCGCCCGTATCGAACGATACAGACGATACATTCAAATTATCGAGCGATAATAACAAATTATCGTCCGATGATTTGATTTATGAATTTTTTGAAAAAAAAAAAGTATCAAAAAAATACATTTAATGTATCGCCGATACATTGAATGTATCGGACGATACGCGATACGCATCGAACGATACGAACGATAATTTGATTTTTTAGATTCTTTGAAAAAAAAAAAAAGTATTGAAACGATACATTGAATGTATCGGACGATACGCGATACGTATTGTCCTGAACTTCGGGACGATACGTATCAAAAATCCGATATTTTAACCTTTGATATGGACAAGAGCACAAGCAACCTCAAAATCATGTTCCACATAAAAATAATACATTCCAAGTTGACTATCATTACATGACTGCAAAGCCGTGTAAGTACAAGCTTCTAGTCCTTGTATATAACTTTAAAGAAACAATATTTGAGTAAATATAATAGGTTCGATAGATATAGGAGAATGATAATGTCAAAGATTTTACTGTGTCATTAGCACTGACCACAAAGTGATTAGACATAAAATGTCCATACAAAATTTTAAAAGAGAAATAAACTTGAAGTGCAATGGGATGTTTTGATAAAAAATTACCTTTGGTATTTCTTGTAGTTATGAGTGCGAAGATGGGCTTAGAGAAAAAATTTAAAAACATATAAAAATCTGAACATCGGCATCAGTGGCGGAACCAGGATTTTCATCCAGCTGGGGCGCAAGTCATAGTGACAAATTTCGGTGACAAAAGTTTGCCGAAATTAATGATTTCTTTTTAATTTTAACCATTTTTAAATAATAAAAAAGATTTTTAATAATAAGATTTTTGTAAAAATTAAATATACCTTTTATATATATATATATCTATCTTTTGTTCTCCCTGATATTTTTCCCAAGCTTTTTCGATTTTTTTCCTAAAAATTTATCCAAAATGAACCAAAACAACCCCCTACCGAAATATTGCTGGAAACGAAATTTGTCACTATGGCCCAAGTTCGGGGAAATTTTTTGGCAAAATGCGGCAATTTTGGGAAAAAATTTGGAGAAAAAAATAAAATAAGATTAAAAAGTATAAATTTTTTTAAAGAATAATATAAATAAGATATATTGAAAAAAATTGTGAATTATTCACCAATTTTTCTAAAATTGTTGATTGTGGAGAGACAGAGAAACATAGAGGGCACTTATACTTTCCCCATTTGCCAAGCTGCCGATGATGCAAACCCTTATATTTTCTAGGAAAAAAACCCTCATAAAAATAATTCAAAATCATGCCAAAGGTGTCGAGCCGTTTAGGGTTGGGTACTTGGGTTTTAGAGAGAGAGAGAGAAAGCTTTACCAGAATACCAGCGGCAGCCGGCAAGCAGAGAGGTCGTCGAGCTCAAGTAGGCAAGAGGGGGGAGAGAGGGTGTCAGGTTCAAGCACTGCCTAGGGTTTAGCCGTTTAGGGTTGGGTACTTGGGTTTTAGAGAGAGAAAATAGAGAGAGAAAAGAGAGAATAGAGGGCGCCGAGGGGTTTAGAGAGAAAAAAGAGAGAACAGAGGGCGCCAGGGGGTTTAGAGAGAGAAAATAGAGAGAGAACAGAAGGCGCCGGGGGGTTTAGAGAGGAAAAAGAGAGAACAGAGGGCGCTGCGGCCGCCGGTGGTTTTAGAGAGAGAAAAGAGAGAGTCTAACATAGGGCGGGGGTTTTAGAGAGAGAAAAGAGAGAGAGGACAGAAGTTAATAGGTTTTTGCTTTTTGCTTTTTGCTTTAGGGAGGGCGACCAACCAATATGACAAAAGGGTATATGAAAAAATAAAAATAAAAAAGCTTTCTTTTGGGTTTAAGTGCAGGCACTTGCCCGCACTCAGCTCTACGTGGTTCCGCAACTGATCGGCATCCTACGAGCTGCCATTTCATAAAAAGATGGATCATAGAACACCCATGCTTTCTTTGGTAATTATAAGAATACCACATACGTGTTTTGGTAAAATCACCCTCATTCGATTTCAAATTTAGCTGTCATTTAATATTCTAAGGGCATTTTATGTCTTATGTTACAAGCTATGACATTAGCGTAATGAGGTTAGCAATGTCCCCAAAATTCATAAAGCATACTTATTTTGTCTTCTTATGATAAAGTGGGGATCACATGTGTAAATATCTTGAGAACCAACGTACATTATTTTATTCACCATATTAGTTTTCAAGACATACATCAGTTTTTAAAGTATTAATGCACATATGATGCACCCTTGTATGTTCGATGTCTGATCCCAAAGGAATTCTGAAGGAGACCAAGAGAACGAACATGTTGGAAACATGGGTCAGGAATCGAGTATATAGATTAAGGAGGAAAGATGGCAGAATTGGAGGAAAAGATGAAAGAAAAGGGAGGTCTAAATTTTTACTGACAGAAAGTCGTTGGTCAAATGGTCATGTAGTGCTCAACTTCCAATGACATCGCTTTTATGTTACCTAGTTTTAAGTACCAACCGACATTAGATTGGTGTGATATCAATCTTATTTGAAAGCTTTTTAAAGTAGCTTTCAAACAAGCTAAGAAACACACAATTTTTTTATCAGTATTGAAGAAATTATGATCAATTTTAGATTGGCTTTCACTACAAAGTGACAAATTTCAGAACTTTTAGATAAAATCAGGGTCAAATAATTTTATATTATTTATACTCGGTTATTCTAGGTAAAAAGATTTATTTCTTTTACTAGGAATAGTTTCAGTCTCCTTATTATTTAGGACTTTTTTGAACTTTTTAATAAAGTACTTAGAATTACGGTATTTCTTTACTAAATGCAGAATTTAGACTACTTATTTCAGTTATTGCAAAGGCTATTGAAATCCCTCCATTGATGTAAACCTTACTTTGCAGATTAATAAGAATTATATTAACCACAGGATTCTGAAGGACCATTGGGGGGGTGGTCATAGGCATTACAAGAGATTGAGGATGGATTATACTCATTAACCACCTAGAAGGGTTTAATGTTGGCCTTTATGCTGTTTAGGTTTTGCAGTCCTAACCTAGCCTCTAAAAAATTGCCACGTGGCACCCAAGACCTTATTTGGGTAGAAATGTAAAAAAGATCTATATATAGCACCTACATAAAGGGCCTATCTCTTGTAAGTCAAATGACCTTAATGAGCAATAATGTAGTCCTTATAATGTCTCCCTCTTCTCTCCTTCCTCTCGCCCCCCTCTAATAAACCTTAGAAGGGCATTTCCTTCTCTTTAGTTATTAGCTTAGAGTTTTCTACAGGGTATCAGAGCAAGTTGATATCATGCGTCTTGTTTTAGGGTTCCGTATGGCGTATATTGTGCATTTTGTCGCTCCGTCAGATTTTTGTGCATCAAAAATCGGGAACCCACTAGGTCTTTTTAGGTGGTCTATATTTTCTCCTGAGGTAATCTATATTTTCTCCTGTAGCCATAAACTCGTCTTTGTGCTCCATCGCTGCCACCGTCATGCTGACACAGCAGGTCAAACTTCAACCATTTTGGGCATAAATCTTATAACATCTGAATCATTTTTTCATGCTCTTCATCTTTAATTATTGGTGTTTCCTCATTTGAAGAGAGAGTGTAGATGTGATTTTCAGAAAGTTTTTTTATGTAACCCTCATTTCACAATCTTTGGAGCCCCCATTTCCTGTGGTACTTTTTGTCACACAAGATCTTGTCGGTTTGGATCAGTGTTGAATACTGAATTATTTGGGGGTAGTTTTGTGATGATTGATAAAGGATTGTGCATAATTGTATAAGGAATTACACCGGATTCACAAATTTCTGATAAGAAGCAAGATCCAATGATATCAATAACAAGTAATAACAAGCTTACATGCAATATTAGTCTCCAAAACTAAATGGAAATAAATGGAGTTATAATATGTAAATCATTTTACCAACGCTTTCGCCTAGGTGCATTGAAATTGAATTCAATTGTGCCTTATTTTCATACAAACGGGTCACAGCTTTTCTTGATCTCAAAATTTCCTTAGCAAGTGCCTAAAAATATTAACAAAAATAACAGGTAAGATGTGGGAACCACGTAACAAATTACAAGGAAAAGAAGTTGACTAGAGATGCTAGTATAATGAAAGAATTAACATAAGAATAAGCATTAAAATAAAAGACCATTTAAAAACAATAACTTGACTAGAAAGGCCAATGAATCAAAATAAACAACCATTTAAAAACAAGATTTCACTTCCATGCTTTTACCATCTAATCCAATTGCTTGATGTTAACACAATGGCTGAAATGCACATGTACCATTTAATACTGTATGATTACAACTCTTTCTAAGTAGACACGGAAGAATATTTCTAAGTGAAACTAGGGAAGAAAATGGATCGGTTTGGGTCTAGGTAGATCTGTACCCAACCCATCAGTTCTAGAATTTGGACCAAGACCTGCCTTATTTATTAATGGGTTAGGTCCAAATTAAAATAAATAGACCAATTTAGGATTTTGCGTTCGGTCAGCTCAGACTAGACCCAGACATAACCTATTTATTAACAGGTCAGGTCTAGGTCGGAGTCGGGTTTGGGTAGTGTCAAAGATATTGACCTAGCGTGAAAGCAATATTTTTTCATGTTTCTGAAGGAATCAACAACCAGAAAGAAAATTTTGAAAACATGTTTAATACAGGGATAAAAGTCATGAAACCATACTTGAATAAAACGGCACTGAGACGATTGACCAAGGAAACAAAAATGTTTTCTAACCTAACGTGAAGGCAATATTTTTTCATGCTTCCAAGGGAATCAACTACTAGAATGAATATTTTGAATTTTTTTAATAAAGGGATGAAACCCATGAAACCATAGGTGAATAAAATGGCACTGAGACCATTGAACATGGAAACAAAAATTTGTTCTAACTTCTAAAAATGAGTTAAATAAGGTGCATGAACCATGCACCACCTATGCTGCACGTCATTTGGTGTACCTCAGCACATCTAGTTCAACAATTAAAAAGTGAAGTGGCACTCAGCTCCAAATTCATGTTTGTCAAAGGTTCTTAACCATCTAATCATAACATATTTGTGCCTCAACCCCAACTGTTGTCATTAGCTGTTTTAGCCGTCCATTTAAAGGCTCTTGATCAAATGGTGGAAATTGTTCAATGGTGCAATCTTTGAGATAAATTTAATATAACTATGACCCCATTTTTCTCTCCAAACACACACACAATTAAAAAATATTTTGATATATATAGATATGTACGTTTTCTTTTCTATGCTTTTATAACAGAGAGCTAGAGAGATGAGAGAAGAAATATTTGACTTGAAAGTCTAATATTTGAGAGAGCTGACACGAAAAAATTGTAGAATTTTTTTTTGAAAAGCATAGTGACAAATTTCGTTTTCGGTAATTTTTCGGTGGGTCCTTTCGGCACATTTCGTTTTAATTTCGATACCTTTTGGAAAAAATTCGGAAAAGTTTCGGGGATTAAAAATATATTTAATATTTTTTTTAAAAATTACTACAATATATACTAAATTACTAGCATATTAAAAATAATATTAATAAAAAAAAATTAACATAAAAAAAATACTGAAATTTTCGTTTGACCCCCTTTTCGGTGAATTTCGCGAAATTTTGCCAAATTTCGGTGAAATTTGTCACTATGTTGAAAAGTACAATATATAATTTTTATATTATATATGAATGGTCATTTTTTACCCCTTCCACATATATAAACATATGGTTGGTAATATATATATATATATATATATATATATGTGTGTGTGTGTGTGTGTGTGTGTGTGTGTGTGTGTGTGTGTGCTAGTCTGGATCTAGGTTAGGCCTGGGAACAACCATGAGAGGCACAAACATAACTCATACTTGAATCAACAATGGTCCGGGTTGGGTCAAGTCTAACCTTACGTGACTCAAACCTAGAACCAATTTCCAATTGAGTCAAGTTGAATCGGGTCTCGGTCGGATCTGGGTTGACCAGTTCCATTGGCAACCCTACATGGTACCCATTAAATAATTTTTCGAAATGGCATGCATGGTTTTCTAAAATGTGTATCTTGATTCTTGATAATAAAAGAGGAATTTAAATTTCAAAAGTTTCTAACTCTATTAGCATGGGGATTTTCCATTTAAATGGCCTAAATTTCTAACCAGGACTAGGGCCAGGCCACATATACCCTTCATTTTGAAATTTCAAGCATAGGCATCTAAATGTAGAAACTATGAAATACGGGCAAAGCAATGTGAAGATAGTCATGGATGGGATCTACGTAAAATGGGCTTATGTAGCAATTCAAGATATTATTTGAGACTAAAAGAGGATAATTGGTTATAGGATTCATACGATCTCTTATTTGTGCATATACTTTATACTAATGAAATATCTAGTTATGAAATCCACACAATCCCACTTCCTATTTTAGTTGTAGAAGTTTTTAGGATCCCAGAGTTTTTACTGTTTTTTGGTGGGAGGGTTGAAGTATAGGCAAGCACAAAGTAAATTCCAGCTAATGTGAAAGTTCAAAAGTCGTGGAGGCAATTTTCTTTTTGTTTCAAAGAACTCAATACTCACATTTTGTTTCCCATTCTACAATCGCTTTCTTCATTGTATGCGGCTACTTTTTATGTAAAGAGCGAAGAAAATTCCATGATAATTCTATCATTAGAATGGGTACATCTAATTCCTCGTCACTTATCAAGAAAAGAAAGTATAATTCAGCAATGGATACTAGTCGTCGTCGTCGCCGTCATTATCATAGCCTTGCCCCATCTACTGGGGGTCTTCTTTTGAATCTTATTTATCATCGCATTTCTATTTAGGTCCAAACTTTTCTTCCACAATTCTTCATGTCATTTCTCACTACTTTTCTCCAAGTATTTATTTTTCTTACTCCCATTTACTCCGCAATTCTTCACATCATTTCTCACTGTGTCTCTCCAAGTCTTTATTGTTCTTCTTCTTCTCCATGGTAGTCAAGGCGACACTATAGTCTCGCTATGGCCTCACCATAGAAAATGGCGATGGGAAACGCCATATGCAACCAAATAGCCATGATGGCTAAATAGTGACATCATAGCATCGCCATGGCAGAATAGCACTATGTCATCGCTATGCATGCTATTTGATTTTTTTGAATAAAAAAGTATGATATTTATAAAATAGATAAGTTATAAAGATGACATTTTTATAACTTATAATACTTATAAGTTATAACATTTTTATAATATAGAAGTTAAAAAAGTTAACTTACAAGTTACAAAAGCCCAACTTATAAGTTACGAAATCCTCGACTCTCTCTCTCTCTCTCTCTCTCTCTCTCTCTCTCTTTTCATGAAACCTCAGCGTGTTACGGGTCGACGAAACCTCGGCATTGGTGACACTATGGTATGTATAGTCGATATTTAAATAGTTTTTAATATTCTATATCTGTTTATATTTTATATATATTTATTTATACCAACCATGTTGCAAATTCGTTTATGTTCCATATTTGATTTGTATTTATTGGCATTTGTTTATGCCTAGAACATGAACTCTTCAATATCATAATCAAAGTATGATGCTTTAGTTGTTAAATTTTTTTCTTCCTATATATTTTTTATTTTTCTTCCTATATAAAAATATAAACAAATAACAAAAAATACTACTAATTAATAAATTTAATAAAAAAAATTAAAATTTTAAAATCAATAAATAGCCTCGCCATGACCTCACTACACCGCCTTGACTATCTTGTTCTTCTCCTTCTTGTACTTATATTGTTTCAATCCTTCTTATAAGGGTTGTTTTAGGTCACCGATAGAGATGTCCAAACCATCTCAAGCGATATTCTATAATTTTCTCTTTTATTGACCCCATACCTAAACTGCCTCTTTGATTCTTATTCCTACATTTATCTTTTCTTATCACTCCATGCATCCACCTAAGCATACATATCTTAATCACATGTACTTTGTCTTCTTGTCACTTCTTCTTAACCCAACACTTTGCACAATAAACGAATTTAGGGTTAATTGATTAGGGTTAGAGATATCTGGAAGAACATAGGAGAAGGGAGATAGACAAAAAGAGATGAAGGGAAATTAAAGTTATGAGATAGATGATCTCATGCCCTTGTTAATACTATTATACATATCACTCCACAATAGGATTTGGTGTACACCATATATACATGTATAGAATATAAAGGGACTCAACAACTTGTGGTACACCAACAACCACACCGATAGTAGTGACACACCAACAACAATAACAATTCTTACTGTTGTTTTATAAAAACGTCCTTTCAATCGAATGATACTCGTTGAACCCACACCTCACCACTTGCGTGTCTCCACTTCATCCATCCTGCACTGATCTCGTTTGGGATGTCCTCAAACCCATCGTCAGCTTGTATGGTAGAGCCTAAATTCTAAAATAAATAACATTGTGGTACTAAATGGTTGTCTATTTTGACCAAATCCTCCCATGGATCAAAATATTGTCCGATACCGATACGTATCGGTATCGGACGTGAACGATACGGTACATTAAATGTACCGTATCGCTCATTTATATTGCAAATACCGGACGATACATTGAATGTATCGTCCGGTACACTACTGTTCCGGTACGTATCGTCCGGTACGTACCGGTTTTTTGACCGGACGATACGTACCGGTTTTCCGGCATTTTAACCCATGAATCCTCCTCCATAAAAATTGTGTTCACTAAACTTGCATTCCATGTATTCTGTCACTGTTCAACTAACTTTTAAACCCTTGATTCTAAGGCCTTTCTCTAAAGTTCCAACTTGTACTTTTTTGCTAGTATGATTAAATAGCACCACACCATCCGCAAATTTCAGACACCATAGGGTCTCATCTAATATTTACTCCGTCAGTTCCTCCATAATTAATTCAAACAGACAGGGAACTCAGCTGTTTCTCTACACGTAGCTCTTACACTTGTTATCTTGAAAAATCTCAAAATATCCATGTGGAATGCAAGCAATGGGTACTAATATTTTAATATATTAAGTTATCATCACCTTTTCCATCTAATATTTTTATTTATTAAGTTATAACATTAAATTACTGTTGCCAAGAAATTACAATTCATGGCTCGCAAAAAAACTAAAATTAAATTAATAATGCAAAGAAATTCAACACTATTCCAAAGACATGACAATCAAACCAATAAAATCTTTATATATTAAGCAGAAAAAAATTAAGAAAGGAGAAAAAAAAAAACATTTACCTTTGCAGACACCATGTCATTTCTCTTTGCACACTCCCTAATTGTTTTCTGAACATTTTTCTCTTCTCTCTGCACATCTGAAAACACCCACATAAAAAATAAATTGAAAATTAAATAAATAAACCACAAACTCAATACATTTATTTATTTGTTTAAATATTGCAACCTTCCAATTGAGCTACAGGTACAATTACCACTACACAGAAAATTTTGGTAAAATATGCAGAAACTTAATAGAAAGACCTCGATAACCATAATTACAAATCAATAATTGATAAAACTTCAACTCCATTAACGACCATTAATAGATGGAATAAATGAACCAAAAAATTAAAAAAACAAAAAGGAAAAAACGTGATCTGGGTTTAATTATATAAAAAACTTGCCTCGGATCTGCCGTTCAATGTTTCGGCACTCTTGCCTGAGTTTTCTCTGCCAATCCCTCAATTGCTGTTGAGGGTTTGGTTTCGGTTTCAATATCTTCTTCACAGTCTCCATTTTTAATCCAAAAACAAAATTTCAAAAAAAAAGATAAAGACGAAGAAGAAGACACCCAAAACAGATCAAAGATTCAATCGATCGAAAACCCTTTTCTGCGTTTGGGTTGCAGATAAAATCAAAATCTTTGAAAGGAAGAACAAAAAACGATGGGTGGAGAACTTCTCCTGTGAAAGTCGCCAGTGGAGAATTTTGAAACAGTTCATATATTGTAGTTTTCGGCACCATCAACTAAGATGGTGCACTTTATCTTTTCTAACCTATGGAGTTGTGTGCAATGATTCTGACCGTTCAATTGAATTTCCATCTATTTGATGGGTGATAGGTTAGATCACACAGGTTCATCAATGAACTATAATCAAGATGAACATCTCATATGATTATAATGAACGTCTAGAAGAAATCAATCTATTGGACGGTTATGATTGTCTTAGCAGAGAGAGTTTTCTTATCTTTTTTACATCAATTAGATAGAAAATCTATTTAACGGCCTTGATTAACTTCATATTTAATGATCACAATCATCATCACTCTTGAAGTGTGATTTATCATTTGCCATGTGGTGCACATTTGTGATCAATCTAAATTTTCCAAGTGACAATCTCCATCATTAGAATATATTTTATCCAAAAAATTATGTTCATAAATGGATGTGAACCATCCAATTGACAAACTTGAATATCAGCCATTAAAATGAAAAATAATAGTTAATATTAGAGTCTACAGATCAGATGATTCAAACCTTCCAAAAAATGTGATTTCTGGGCTAATTTCCCTTACTTATGATCTATCATTTTGATGGTGTATAATGCGGTCAGGATAGTCGGTCTCATTTGATTTTGTATAGGGTACTCAGCCTGTTCCCAACCAAGATTGAGAACAGGTCACTGGTTTGATTTCGCAAAAATGACACTATTCTTTATCAAGTGTGACACCCGATGCAAAGTGATAGGTTGCCACTTGGGCAATTTAGATGATGTCAAAAAGAGACCGACTCTCTTGACCTTTATTTACACACTAAAACGGTGTTTAAATGATTTTATACCACCATCAAATGTTTTAAGACATGAGTGATCCGAATTGTCAAAGTGATAGATCATGAATCAAAGTCCAGCAAGCCCAAAAATGGTGTTTTAGGTAGATTTAAACCATCCGATCTATGAACTACAATGTCAATGGTTGGCTTTACATTGGGACCGACTCTCTTGACCATCATACAACCACCAAAATGGTGTTCAAATGATCTTAATTATATCATTACTAGTTTAAGATTTATACCATTGATAGTTTAAGATGTGGGTGATCCGAACCACCAAAGTAATAGATCATATATTGAAGTGCAGCAGGCCCAGAAATTGTATTTTGGGAAGATTTAAACCATCCAATTTGTTGACTATGATATCAACTGTTATTTTTAGTTTTAATGTTGATATTAAAGTTCGTCAATCGGATGGTTCACATCCCACCTGTCAGCATGTTCTAATGATCAAGATATCAAAAATTGGCCAATACCGATACACGTATCGGGTTTTGACTGATACATCTCAGTCTCAACCGAGATTTTATTTTATTTTTATTTTTTAAATTAGCCGATACGTATTGGTATCGGCCGATTCATGTTGACCCCGAGCTAACCGCTACCCGATTTGACACCTTGCTAATGATAGATTACAACTTGGGCAATTTAGATTGATCATTGGTGTTTGTCACATGGCTCAATGATAAATTACACTTTAATGGCATGAGATAAAAACGTGACAATTTAATAGTGTAAGATCATTCAAACACCATTTGGTGTTTAAATGTTAGTTAGGAGCTAGTCTCCCTTTTAGTTTTAATGGCTGATATTAAAGTTAATCAATCGAATAGTTCACATCCACTTATGGCATTTTTCATTGGGACATATTCCATTAATAGATTGCCACTTGAGCAATTTAAATTGATCATACATGTGTGACACTTGGCATAATGAAAAGTCAAACTTGACTGATAAGAGATGAAAAGTCTAATTTCAATGGTATATTGGTGTTTAAAGGTCAATTAGGAGCCATTATCTCTATTAAAATGCACCTTCAACTTTGTGATTCAAAGCAGTCAAATGCCTTCAAAATGAAAATGTCCAATTAAATCTAACAATGTATAAGTTGAAATGTGAATGCCTAATTAAATCTAAAAACTCAATCTCAACTGTACAAACTGAAGTAAAGAACACTAAATGGTCATAAAATTCTTCTGTTTCTACCTCATTCTCCACAGATGCATCTCCAACATCCACATGACTATCATAAGATATGTGTCTACGTATCTTATGATAGTTTGAGAACAAAGCTAGGGATATATAAACTGGTATACCATATTTTGTCAAAAACTAGTCGATCTAATGGCTATCCAAATTCTATCTTTCTCCAGGTGGATCAAAACGTGAACAATGGCGGCATGCAATCTGGTGCAATCTTTAATAAATTTTTAATCAGTCGCAAGAATTACGCCAATAACTGAAGTAATGGCTCGGAGATGGTGTTCTTCGTAGCAGTGGGTGGGGAGATGAGATGGTGTTCTTCGTACAAGGTAGTAGATCCTCTTTATATATTTAACGGATAATAATTTTAATGAGTTTAATGCTAATATTTCACAAGTTTATATCAAGAATCTTATAAAGTCATAGATCAAATTCAAAATGTAATTATATAATGAATTTCTTCTACCTCGATTTCAAAGATTGTACAGTTCATAATGAAATATTCTCTTTGTAATAGGTCCGATTCTTCCTTCTATGATCCATATACAATTTATATATATAAAGGAATAAATCACTAAAAGTTTCAGTGATTGACTTGCATAGAGTAACATCGTTGAACTGGGCCGAAAGTCACCACATTCAAACCATATAATGAATTTGGTTAAACTAATTTAATATGTATTTTTGTTGTGAGATGACCCAGTAATCTACTGATGGGAGCTTTTAGTGATGCATCAAATAAAATGACCTGAGTAATCTGCAAAATCTTTGTATTTGAACACCAACACGATCAATTGTTGAGATCTAACAAATTATGAATCAACTTGTAATAAAGAAGCCATAAATAAACTTAGATATTAATTCGTCGATTTTAAAGAGGATATATTTTGGATGAATATATATATATATATAATGAAATGTATGATAAGTTTGTAACTTGTAACTAATTTTAATTCTCTGTGTTGAGAGGTTGTCCTATCTTTTGTTGGTGGGTTGTCTTAAGAGTTTAGTTTAAGCTTTAACCCCATTTTATAGTAACTATTCTTCATTTCAAATGAAAAGGATAGAAGTTTTAAAAAAAAAAAAAAAGAGTTTGGTTTAAGCTTTAAGCCGATTTTATGGTAACATTAGTTAGGGGTGAATTTTTTTTTATAGATAATGTCAAAATTTATAGAAATTTGATTTTTTTACAGAAGTGGATGAAGGAATTATTGACCCATCAAAAAACATTAGTTAGGGATGAATTAACACCATAAATTCGATAAGCTAATGAAAGCCATCTTTTCGGTAATCATCCCTCCAACCAGAATCACTAAATATGGTTTCGGGAGTAAGATAGCAAAAGGAAAATTCCAAAAATTTGGGAAAAGTTTGAAAAGTTCGGGTAAAGGTTAAGGAAAATCGAAGACAAAATAATATTAAACATATGAAAAAAAATTAAACCTTAAGAGGTTTGGTGTGCTACCCGCCTCAGGAAGCCAGAGACACCTGAATTCATATCCCCACTAGGCCATCATAAGGGTTTATATCTCATGCTGACCCAACGTGTGCTAACTTGGGGCAGATTCGCTAACTTGGGGCAGATTCACGTGCCCTAGGATTAATATGGTACTCTAAGAGAGGCTGAGACACCCAAATTATCCATAAAAAAAGTACGAAAAAATTAAAATTAAAATTTAAAAAGTTGTATTTCATGTGGTACACACATAAAAAAGTGACCTTAAAAACAAGTTTGAGCGTGCAAGTGATGTTGAGGTCACATTTCTGAGATGTGTGCCATGTGAATTAAAACATCAACCGTCTGATGGTACGCCCATAATCTCAAGATCCATCATGTAAAATATTGGAAGAATAAACAATCTTCATTTCTTGATTCAAAGCCAACTATGCGTTTGGTGAACTCAAATATTCGATGGGTGGATTTAAAGGTAATCGGTAATTTTATTTGTACTCGTGAGGGCTTTCTTTTTCCACTACTGGTTATGACATTCTGCTTGCATTAGCTCATGAAGCTTAAAAAAACTAAATTATGAGTATTTGCAGTCAAAAGTTTAGTCTTTGCAACCTATGGTTTCCATATTAACTTTCTTGAATCATAAATGGAGATTATTTTTAGTTCCAATCTTTTACAAAACAGATCTATAGATCATAGTCTACATATCAGACGGTGTCAATTTTATGTGGCAAACATCCTTAGAAGAAACCGTGGTCATGGTGTATAATGAGAAGTGTTTTCTATCACTTTTATAAATATAAATGTGTGCCACATAGAATCAATGTCACCATGAGGGTCATGATCTCAAGATCTCAAAATGACTGAATATTTAGTAACAAATACTCTTAATGAAAAAAAAAAAAAAACTAAAACAATAAATATAAAGAAAACATGTTGAATGTTTATGCAAATAATGTCGGTAGGGCAGGACTAAGGAGGGTAGGATAGCCGTCTTTTTTGACAACCAGAAAAGGAAACTTTAAGAATTTCCCTATTTGTTAGGGACTTTTGTAAGATGCCTCACCTTAGTTTAGGAATTGGCGAGACTCCTTACCTAGTTTGAAACTTGGTAATATCCCTTACCTAACTACTGCTATAATCACCTCAAATTACATATCATAAATTTTAATCCCTAGAATACCCTTGGTTACCAATTTGCACCCGATTAGTTATCGATTTTTGTGCAATTTCTGGTCGAGTTTCAAATGAATATTGTTTGATTATTTTAACTCTACAAATTTTGAATGAATTTTTTTTATTACTTGTAGACTTGACCAATTTCTTAATTGAGCAATCAGATTTCGTTGTCCGTAATAGTAAAAATGGTTGTAAAAGTAAATTTTTTTTACTTTATCTTGTTTCATGAACATTTGTATCATTTCCGCACGATAGTTGGTGAAAAGTTTGACGACATAAAAGGCAGAGATATTAGGGTGCAAAACAGTAACTAAGGCTATTCTAGGGATTTAAAGTTTCTGACAAGTAGCTTAAGGTGATTAATGCAGTTTGATGGGATCTTGCTAAATTTCAAACCATGTAAGGGATCTTGCAAATTCCTAAACTTAGGTGAGGCCTCTTACAAAAACCCCTCTTATTTAGGTTTTTTTAGAAAGAATCCAGTGAAGCCATCCAACTTTGGATGGATGAATAAGTCGGTTGGAATGCTACCATTTGTGTGGAGTTGGCTTACCAACATTTTTCAATTTTATATATTTTAAAAAAATAAAAAAGTTTCAGTGGCATGGTCTACCTAAAGCTTGGATAGTTAAGACTATGAGAAGCTTTCAAGACCCAGACAAACATGCTACAATATTGTCTGATTTTGGGCTTAGATCTCCGCTCCGATTTTATTTCTGGCATGGGCTTAAGTTTCCACTCAAAACATCTCATAACATGTAGTGTCCACAATCACAAATAGCCCAGGGTCAGGACTTTTCTTTATCCAATGTGGGACTATTACAATCTCTCACCTTATAGAAGAGTCGTCCTCGCTTTGATACCATTCTATGATGACCCAAACCCACATGCCACAATATTGTCTGATTTTAGACTTAGGCCCCCACCCCGATTTTGTTTCTGGCATGAGTTTAAGTCTCCACCCAAAATGCATCATGACATGTAATGTCTGTAATCACATGCAATCCAGGATCAGGACTTTTTTCTATCCAATGTGAGACTATTACATAAAATAGTCAAACCTCAAGAGTTCTCTTTTGTGACTACATGACCTACACAGACGTCCAATGCATGGAAGTTCGTACACATCACGCAGTCCCACAGATGTGTGAACTGCTTTAAGTAGCCACCCATTGTAAGACTAACTCATTTATGAATAAAGGACCTCTAGTCCCTTGTATAAACAATGAACAATGGTCAAGCACCTTTGCTGGGTGCACCAAGCAAGTATTTCCCTTGAGAGTTCTCCCTATTTAAGAGGTTTTAGAAAAAGAGTACCTTTAAATTCACCCATAGAATAGGTCAGGGCACTAGTGCTGAAAAACCCTTAACGACTTTGAATAAGAAGAAATCATTGACTGCTTTGAATCTGATGATATAGAATATTTTCTATCCCACTTTAACATAATGGATCTTGATATTATGGGCGTATATCAAACAGTTAGTTTTTTACGTTACATGGCACACATCCCCAAAAAGCTCATTATGCTCAATCCTAATTTTAAGGTCACTTTTTTGAGGTGTGTGTCACGTGAAATAAAAAATAGATCATTTGATGGTACGCCCATGATGTCAAGATCCATCTTGTGAAAGATTGGGACGAGAAACGATCTCCATCATCTAATTCAAAGTTGTCAATGTGTTTCAGCATGGTGCCCTCATAGATTTAGTGGGTAAGGACACTCTTTTGAAAATAAGTAGATGGTAAAACCGTTTGCCAGTGATTAAATTTATTATTATTATTATTAAGGAATAAGGATATCTCTGTTCACACCTGATATGCAGTGAAATATGATGATATTTCACCCCTAAAAATCTACACTTAGTCATCCGATGAAACTTATCTAACATGATTTAGCAAGTTTTCTAAGTTTCACGATAAAGTGACCATTAAACATATTACGAAGCGCAAAATAGTGCAAAAAAGCTAAAAGGAACTAGACAAGTGAAGAAAAACAGAGGAGATTGACCTTTTGACTAGGTCGATCGATCAACCCTTTTTGGTCGATTGATCGACATGATTCGGAAGAATTTAAATTTGAATATTACAAATTTATCTTGGTCGATCAGTTGACCAAATTCAAATTTAAATTTGAATTTGAATTTTAGTTACGGATCTGAATGCTATTTAAAGAAAAATATGCGGATTCGCAAAGGATCTTCCATTTTGCATTTTTCCATTTTCTATTCTTCCGCTGTAAGTTTGTTAGAGCACTTTTCATTTTCGGTGTGTTAGATTTTGGAATTAAATTACTTTTATTTGCATTCGAACGAGGAGTCATACGGAACTTGGGTTAAAGCTATTTGTGGAAATTGTTAAAGCTCTTTTTACGGTATTTTAAATGTTGAAGTTGATGTACTTTTTAATTATGTCATTTACTTTTATTATGAGTGTCTAATCTCGTTTAAGGATAGGGATCTAATGATCTCTATCCGAGGTATTCATTTGTTATAATATAAATCTGTGATAAAGAAATTATCTTGTAGTGGACTCTGATTCTATCTTTCTATGGATAATATTTCCTCGACTTTTGAGATACGAGAGCTAATCATGCTTAGTAAGCTCATATTTGCAATGGAAATGTTATCCTAATCTCCTCTGCCTCAGGATAAACTCTACCACTTTCTGAGGCGTGAGTGTTAATCATACACTCATGGGATGTTAATCACACATCTCCTTGATCTCAGATCTGTAGTGTGGACTTTACCCTGAGATCTGATTCTAAATCCTTTTCTGAGGTGTGAGTGTTAATCCTACACTCATGAGATGTTAATCACACATCTCCTTGATCTCGGATCTGTATTATAGAATCCGTAGGTGTTCAGATCCCAAGCATCTTTTATAAATCTTCTATCTTCATTACAAATTTGTATGTCATAAATAATTAACCTACGATGGAAAGATTTAGTATCCCAATCCTTATCTTTCATTATTTGTTTAAATCTTTAGTTTCGTTGGTATTTATCTCATTCATCAAAAGCTTTTGACATGTTAGAATAGTAGTTACTATGATAAATTTGTGCATGTTCCTTTAATTAGTCACTATTTCTCTCTTCTGAATTTTCTAACCAATCCTCGTGGGAACGATCTCGTACTTTGCACCCACTGATTACATCACGATTTATGCACTTGCGAGTACAACTTAATTATCACAACAACACACAACTAACTGGAAGCACCTACATCCAAATCGCCTTGAAACACATTGAGTACTTAGAATCAGACTGGAGATCGTTTGTCATTCCATTCTTCCACACAAGGGATGTTGAGACCAGAGCATACCAACATGCAATTAGTTATTTTACTCAACATGCCACAGATCACCAAAAGGTGCCCATAATCACATGGCACACATCACTTTTAAACGTGAGTTTAAAGCACTTTCTTTTTGGTTAATGCCATGAGGAATCAAAAAATGATCATTTGATTGTGAGATCACAGTCTAAAGATCCATTATGTGAAAGATTGGAGTGAAAAACGATCTCAATTGTCTGATTCCAAGCAATCAATGAGTTTGAAGTGGTTTCAAATGTAGATGCGAACAAAGACACCCCATTATTAATGGATCTGTTGGAAAAACTTAAAGCAATAATAATGATCTAGGCTTGAATCATTTGATTAACATATCAAATACAATAATTATTTAGTAAGGATTAGATGATCACGAAGATGATCTTGATTGACAAATCCTCGCTATAAGACCAAAACTCTTAGGACAAACCACCTCTCTTTCTTTCTATCTCTATGGATGGGAATAACATTGAAAAGAGCCAAAGAGGGGTCCTTATATAGACATTGATTTGTTTCCTAACCCATCAAGGAAACAAAATCTAGAGGATGTATCACTTCTATAAAGGAATCACCACAACCCTATAAGATTAGTAAGGAATAACATTGAGATTGCATGGTGATTCCTATTGTGCCAAGTATAGAAAGTCTTACCAATTCAAATTTTAGCAATTAAACGAAAAGAGGTTAGTGTGTGGGTCACAAATACCCAACAATCTCCCACTTGATTCACACACTACCAAAATATTGCTTTAAATAATTTTATGAATTAGTCATTTTGAAAAGCGGATGACCATCCTTATAATTTTATAAGATCATTGACGTTCAAAAAACTTGGTATAATACAACATCCTCTGAAGTTCAAGAACCAACTATAATAATGGATCATGGATGCCTATAATGTACCATGTTTTACAATTGACAGTAAGGCAGTTTCATGGTCACAAAAATTATCGTTGTTAATGAACCTAAGAGTATTACTTGTGGTTTTGTGATACCAGTATATGCACACTTTAATACAATCACTTGTGTGTATACCTGCATTCGTCCAGCTTTATACCCTAAAGTATGTTATCCTGATATCTTACAGCATATGCCATGTAAAAATCATCACCTAACTATCATGATAAAGGCTATACGATCGTGATGCCTAATCACGATAGCTCAAACTTCCTTATTTGAGCACTTATGCTCTCAGTCTAACATTGCATATGTTAATAATGATAATAGTGATAACCATGGAGTCAAATGAAAAATATGCATTAAATGATAATCAAAGGTATAAGGAATGTCAACAATAGAATAGAATAAATATTGTGGAAAGAACTCCCACTCAATCAATGTACTCAAGTGTTTGTAACACTCTCATCCGTATCACGTGCGCTGTAAAATCTTTCGATTAAAGCTCCTTTGTGAGATGACTCCCACTCAAACTGAGTCCACAAAAAACTCTAGTATTCCCAACCTGGTTACCTCAATTTAAATAAATATTTTAATCATTAGTGAATTTGATGTTGTCCTTTATTACTAACTCTCACTGATTGTCTCATCTTCAAGAAAGTTGATATAACTAGTCTTAACGGGTGTAATTAAAATAAATTATTTACTAGAAAATCATATCCAAAACTAATATAATCCAAAGTAATGGTCAAATTATCACCTATGGGAGTAAATAATAAAAATAAATAAATAAAATAAAATAAACAACTCTAATCAGTCTAATATTAGCAATAAAAACTTCATCTAAAAGACAGAATAAAAGTCTTCAATAAATAGAATTTGTTCAGAAATCCTCCTCATTGTCAAAGAATAGCTTTTCATTATGTCTGGAGCTCCTCGTGCTGCTTCTGCTGATTAGCCCCTCCTTGCTGCTTCTTCTTTATAATATTTTTCCATAAGTAACAATCTTTCTTTATATGACCTTTCTTCTTGCAGAAATGACAACCATCATTATCGTCAATCTTGGCAGCATGCAACTTGGAACCTTTATTTATTCTCTTACTATTGTGGTAGTTCTGCTTTTGACCATTTCTCTTAAAAAATTTCTTATGAGCAGGGTTATAAGCAAAATTAGCAGATTCGATCTTGTTGCCCCGCAACCGTTCTTCTTTCGTTACACACATTAATATCAATTAGTTCAAGTCCCATTTTCCCTTCTCGGCAATATAATTCACCTTAAAAGTATCAAACTGACTAGGAAGGAAAGCAACAGCCAAATGTACTATAGCTCAATGGGAATACCTTGCTCCTTGAGCTTCATTGCTAACATAGACATCTTAAGAATGAACTCCCTTACAGAATCCTTACCATCATAGCGCATGTTAACAAACTCCACAAAATAACTATATTACAGAGATTTAGTAGACCCAACAAACTGATCATCGATATTTTTTAACAACTCGCGTGCTGTACCAGTGGTCTTAATATCACAACGGATGACCTCACTCATAGAAGCGCGAATAATCATGATAGACATACGATTTGCCTTCTCCCACTTAGCATACAGAGCTTTTTCAAACTCTGAAGAGTTATCGGTAGGAGTCGCTGATTTGTTCTCCGAGAGAATAAAATCATAATCTAGGTAACCAAGGGTCAAATCCAGACCCATTCGCCAAGTGAAATAATTGGTACTAATGAGCTTCTCAATGCTCGCCATCTATTATTGCAATAGTAATCCGTCCATAGCTACAATGACATAGAACATTATCAACACACATTCATATAGAACTTTACATAATTTGAGTTCGTACCTGGGGTCAAGGTCGAATCAATCAGAGTGTATTAATCATGTGTAAAATCATCCACTCTGAGGGACAGACATGACTCATTGTCTTAGCATCACCTTAGGGCAGAAGCTTTGACCTATTGCATGTCTCCCTAGTTTGTGTTCGTAGACATGCATAGACCTAGTCATTTGTGTTTTGGTTTGATCCAAACTAGTCATCAGCTTAGGCTAGAAGTGTCGCTCTTCTCTCACCTAAACACGCATAACTATTCTACCCATTCCCCTCTCGTGAGTTTTCTAAGTCAGCTTTGACCAGAAGTAGTAGCTCACGGAAGTGAATGCTCTGGCAATCTTAATTAGACAATTGTCTCAAAATTCGAGGATAACGTAACCTCTATAGATCGGTCACCTTTGGGCAGACTACACACCTATTTTGGTAACGTCTTCCTAAACGATTGCTTTATCGGTCTTCCTAAACCCCTTTATAGGAAGGACCTATCTCAAGGCATTTTATCATGTCATTAGTTCAAAGTTTCATACCCTAAGTACGTTCATATTTTGAAGTTTAGGAAAATTAGATTTAATGAATTAAATCAAGTGATTTAATATTAATAGAGAGCAATGTTAAAGACATTAGAGTCATAAAAGGAAGATGCACATAAAATAACTATGAACAGTGACATGATAGTGTAAGAGTATTCATACAGAATATTCTAAAAAATGTTTAATAATCTATTTGCACATGAAGTAACTATGAACAGTGACATGATAGTGTAAGAGTATTCATACAGAATATTCTAAAAAAGGTTTTATAATTTATTTGGAAAGTAAAACAAATTTATTGACCTTTAAGTGGCATTTTCAGGTCTGAAACAATATCAAAAGGTCTCAAAAACAAGTCCAAAGTGTAGATCTCGTCGAGTAAACTAAAAATGATAGGCCATTTGCGCGAATCAGAGTTGTAAAACTCCAGATATCACGTTTTAAAGTTTGAGCTCGAAGAGGATTTAGTTTGGTTGCATAAACGAGATCTGAGTTTAAATGCTTTATTTGCAGCAGGCAGAAGCTGTTCAGAAAAGTGGTTCCAAACAAAATTTGAATGGGTCTTTGGTCTGCTATTAACAAAATTTGAATGGGAATTAGGTCAGGTCATGGGCCGAACTAGGTGGGCCGAGTCATGGGCCGAACCAGATGGGCCGAGTCATGGGCCGAACCAGGTGGGCCGAGTCATGAGCCAAACTAGATGGGCCGAGTCTTGGGCCGAACCTGGTGGTCTGGGTCATGGGCCTAATCAGATGGGCCTAGTCATGGGCCAGATCCGGTAACTGGTCTAGGTGGGCCGGGTTATGGGTTGAAATGAGCCGGTTAATGGGCCGGACCATGGGTCGGGTCATGGACCTAAATGAGCCGGGTCATTGGCTAGATTGGAGACCGATTCATGTGGGTCAGGTCTCGGACGGGTAATGGTCCTAAGTGGACCACGTCAGACGGGTCGGGTCATTGGCAGAAGTGGACCGGGTCAGGTCCAAGGCTGATGGGGACCGGGCCGACCCGGTCCGAGAAGCCCTCACCCTTAACCTCTTCTTCTTCGTGGGGTTTTTTTTTTTTTTTTTTTTTTTTTTTTTTTTAAGGCAAGTTGCAGGAAGCAACAAAACAACCCCCAAAAGGCTTAACCCCATCCCTCCAGCGGTCATCAGAGCCGACGGTCTAGTGTCTTTGTCCGGTCGGTACCATCATCGACGTCATGTAGTCCTGGTCGAAAGATTGAGTTTGACCGCTAAAACAAAGGGAAATTTTTTTGTTTTTTTTTTGTGTATAAACAGATTATCGAGCTTATGAAGAACCTTCTACTCATTCATCCGGCCAAAAGTTGGCTTCTATTTATAGATGATAGAGTCTTTTGAAACTCTGCAAAAGCCAATTTTGACAGGAATTAGCACTTTTTTTTTTTTTTATGAATCTGGCACCCAAAAGCTTTTCTTTTGTTATGGACACTTAGAAGAAGTGAATAATCTTGATAAATATTATGCTACAGGCCATCGATTCAGCCTAAAATCGTGTTGATTTATCCACTCAAATCACCTCTTGATGAGTTTAATATGGATTGTTGCTTATACACATTTTAATATCAATTTGCAGGCTCTTTTAGATCAGACGATTAGAACCGCCCCCAATATGATTTTTTTTTTTTTTTTTTTTAATATGGATTAAACAAAGTTAGGCCACTATAGCTCTGATACCAATTGTTAGAAAAACTTAAAATAATAATAATGATCTAGGCTTGAATCATTTGATCAACATATCAAATACAACAATTATTTAATAAGACAAATCCTACTTACCTGATTAGATGATCACGAAGATGAGCTTAATCGACAAATCCTCGCTATAAGACCAAAACCCTCAGGACAAATCACCTCTCTTCCTTTCTATTTCTATAGGTGGGAATAACATTGAGAATAGTCAAAAAAGAGATGTTGTCCTCTTTATATAGACATTGATTTATTTCCCACAATCTATAAGATTAGTAAGGAATTTTACTAAGATTGTATGGTGATTCCTATTGTGCCAAATATAAAAAGTCTTATCAATTCAAGTTTTAGCAATTAAAGGAAAAAAAATTAGTATATGGATCACAAATATCCAACAGAATCGATCATATTCATGCCCATACATGTCACTATATGTCGGCAAGCTGATGCGAAATGATGCGTGATCAAGTTCGACTCTCTTGACTCTAGTCTAGAGATTAATATTGCTGTAATTGCTATGTGCATTTACAAATCGATCACCATTAAGGCTGCAAAAAATCTGTCTACTTAACCACTGACAAGGTAATTTGATCAGATCTCAAACAAATTGTATATATTCTTAAATGAGATCCTTTTCAAGGGGTTGGATACTTGGATGGTGTCAGATACAGCATCTTCTGTTTGTCTACGGAAGGAAAGAAAAGCATAAAGGTGATGTAGACAGAAAAGTCGGTGCATCTATTAGGGTTTTGGTCAACCCCAACAAGTTGAACCCTAATTGGGGTTAAACTGATATTAGGATGCAAGGATTCGAAAGTAGATGTCGACTTATAAAAGTTAAACTCATGGTTCCCCTGCATCCAAGCAAGGATCAAAACAGCTGTTTTCTTTTCGGTTTCGGGCATGACATAAATCGAAAATTTGAACCGAAATTTCACCCTCCATATATATTTGGACAGAAATATTGGTTCAAATTATCGTTTCGGTGGGGACTAAAACCGAAATGATTCGACGGATAAATTGAGTTATCGGCCGAAATTTTGAACCATGCATCCAAGGGTTTTAAAATCAGATGAATCCCTTTATAATTCAACAAGTTAGACTTGGCCGTGATTCTTTCGGTGCAATTGATGGTTTCGCGATTCACATTGTTGACTATCGTGAATAAGATAATAGAGGTCATTTTTCATCTCAATCTTTCACACATTAGATCTTGAGATGGTCCGATGTTGGTCATGGCCGACATATCAGATGGTCCGATGTTGATTCCTTGTGGCACACATCTCAAAGTGACCATGATCATGGCGTATCATGGCACACGGTGATCACGAACGTGTGTCACGTGAAATCAACCTCTGTCCGTCTAATATATGGGTCACGATCTCAAGATCTAATGTTGACAGATTAGGATGAAAACAATCTTTATCATCTAATTCAAGGCATTCAAGGGGTGAATGGTTGGAACCATCAGTTGGGCCAAAAGAGTCTTCGATTGTAAAAACCATACTCCTGACCAAAACCCAATCTTTTAAAGGAAGAGATCTCTCCAGGCTTGCATTGAGAATCAGAAATGCATGAAACTTGTGTTAGATGGAGGTTTCTGTGACCAATTTGTCTTGTGGACCAATGCTCTACGGAGGATAGACTTAGCTAAGGCTGTGCATTTTTTGGATTGAATCGATCAAACCGATCAAATCGGACCGAATCGCCGGGTTTAGTCCGGTTTGAATGGGTGCCGATTTGGATTTGGTTTAGAAAAATGGAAAACCTAAAAGTTTGGTTTGGTTTCAATTCCAAGCCTCCCCAAGCCGAAACCGACCGAACCAAATCGAATATAGTTTGTATATATATATGCAAGGGTTTTGACTAATTTTAAAGGGCATTTAAGTAAAATATATATTTTTTATATAAAACCCTACCCTTGTCTTTAGCCTATTCCTAAATCCTAAAGTGATAAAGTAGAACTTATAGGAAAACCAAAACCGACCGAACCAAACCGAATCGAATCGGTTGGTTTGGTATAAGAGTTGGACGGTTTGGTTTGATTTGAAAATCTAAAAACCGATTAGGATCGGTTTGGTTTGTGGTTTTGGTCCAAAACCGACCAAACCAAACTAAATACACCCCTAGATTTAGGTAATGGAATCAATTTTGGGACCGAAAGCGATAGCAAAATCTCACTACGAAGGTTGACAATATTGCAATCTTGAGGTCCCAGCTTCAATTTTTTAAAAAATAATAATAATAATCAAATTTAATATTAGAGGAAAGAGATAGGACAACAATCTTGAGGTCCCAGCTTCAATTTTTTTTTTAAAATAAAAATAATTATAATAATCAAATTTAATATTAGAGGAAGGAAATAGGGCAAGGGGCATTGCTTGGTGTAATGGTAAAAAACTTGGGTCAACTATGAGACAGATCCAAGTATTGTAAAACCCAACTACAACCCTCACCAATAAATTTTTAGGCCAACCTCAGGAGCGGGGCTAGTGTGATAGTTAGGCATCTGTCTATGGAAGTGGGAGACCTTAGTTCAAATCAAGGATCAAAATATCAGGTAAAATTTCGGTTTCGGTTTTGAGCGAAATCAAAAATTTGAACTGAAATTTCGGCTGAAAACTGAAATTTTGGCCGAAAGTTTGAGTCTCATACAAATTTGGACCGAAATATCAGTCCAAATTATATTTTAGTGGGGACCGAAACTAATAAATTCGACTGAAATTTCAGTCATTTTGGCCGAAATTTTGATCTTTGGTTCAAATCCCCTCTTGAGGCCACCGTAGGTATTTATATCCCATGCTTGCTAACTTGGGCACATGCCCCTGAAATTAGTCCCGTGCTCTACGAGGCCCAGACACATAAATTATATAAAAAAAAACACATTCTTAGGACAGTACTGAAATATCTGTTTGGTGAGGATTGGACGCCAATAACGAATAAATCTTCATTTACAATCCAAGAACATTCTCTTTGAACCTACATTTCACGAGCTTAATCTGTTGATCGTTTTGAATTTGACGATGGAAAATATTTTTTGTCCCAACATTCCACAAAATGGATCTGGAGATCATGGGTCTATCATCAAACGGTCATATTTTTATTATACGTGACACAAATCCCAAGAACCACATTTGACATACACCCTTGATTATGCTCACTTTTTGTAATGTGTGTCACGTGGAATCAAAATATGATTGTATGATGGTAGGCTCATGATCAGATCGATTATGTGGAAGATTGAGGTAAAAACCCATCTCCATTGTCAAAGTCAAAATAGTCAACAATTTAAACATGTGAAGTAAGAATTCGGAGGGAAGGATCTTGATTATAAATGAAGGTATCGTAAAAAAATATTAGAAAATATTGAAAATATCATTGTCACTAATTGGGTGTGAGACTCCACATAGAGTACTCGTGTGTAGTCCAAATACAGGTTCCATATTTTCATACTGTAAGAGCATTTCCATTGGTGTATCTTATATCTGACATCCGACGTGGCTGAATAACAACCCTAATTTGGAATGGATGAGACTTGTTGTGCACTCCAATAGGGATCCTACATTATAAGTTGGATATTTGGTATCTTATATATGGGATACCAAGTTGGTATTCTATATTTTAAAAATAATATATTTTATTGATATTTTTTAAGATACATAGTTGGAGCATTTCATATGACAAAATTTGTAAATATAATAAAGGGAGCTATTATTTGCACTCACTTTTTAAGTGATTGCACCGAAGTAAAAAAAGGACTTTGTATTTTAGGGACTTGTAATATGTGAAAACGCAATTTGGGTCAACTTCATGATCTATAGATCTTTAGTGGATAAGATTGGCACGAAATATAATTGTTATATATATTAGTATAATAATATATATTTTATTATTTTAAAATTAAGTTTATAATTATCATTATATATATTGATATAAGTGAAATCGATTTATCTTTTTTACCATTAAAACGACACAATGATTCAAAATTCTTCTATAACTAGAGATAAGATCTTCGTTAGAAAAACATAATATCTACAAGACAATCGAAACTATAATAACATCTATTTCTCCTTTTTTTCTTACATTCTTATTTTAAAGAATTTTTTTGTGTATCAGAAAAGCTATGTGACAGGTTCTTTCTCTAGAAAATGCAATCTAAAAAATAGCATATTGTTCTTGGCAAGGCCGGACTTTTTTGTCTCTTAAAGGCAGATTGACTGAGAACTCTATTGCATCTTTGATTATCCGACGGAGTAGGAGCATCTATTGTTTTTAAGACAGCGTAGTTAAGTGTCTCGGAGTCATTATCAATACCATTTTTTTTATCAACAATATAATATTCATCATGTGATTAAATATAGTCAAAGACTATTATTTGATTCAACGGTTAACAACAATAAATCATATGATAAATATTGTGTTTTGCTCCAATCTTATTCACTAAGGATCTATAGATCATAAACTTTAAATCAGACGGCCTAGATTGCGTTTTCATATCTCCCTAAAATACAGTCTTTTTTTAACCTCGATGCAATCACTTAAAAAGTGTGTGCAAGTAATGGCTCCCTAAAATAAACTAATAAATTTGGGATACATAATTGGAGTGCTTGCTATACAAAATTGTTAGTATCCTAAATTTGCCACATAAGCCAAAAAAAAACAAAAAAAACATGGGATACTCAAGTGGTGGTGCTCTAATAAATTATTACTTTGACTGAACTCATATTAAGCTCATTCGATGGGGTTACATAAGAATCTCTTGTGTTTACCATGGCCCAATGGGGTTACCCCACAGGCCCACAGATAATTAAAGACCTCAAGATATTGAGGTACGTAAAATGTCCTTTGTAGCGTCCCGTAGTATCGGCCAAGGCGGCCATGCTAATGGTCCCTAACCCTCATGTAGGCCGTCACCAGTACAACACTCTTTTTCTCCAGAACTTACCTAAATTTAGGGACCATGTTCGCTATGAGTGCCTTTATTTGCAATCAGACTTCTTTTGCCACCCGGGTTTGCACATGCACTATGAAGATTGATTTTGATTTAATGTAGCACACATCCCAAAATTTGATTGTGATCCTCGGTACACTGAGAAGGGGTTATTGTGATCACTTTTGGAGATATGTGCCATGTGGAGTCAACATCTGACCATCTGAAGATTGGGACGAAAGCGGATCTCCATCGTCGGATTCAAGACAGTCAACAACAAGGTGTCAAACTCGATTTTGCTTGTGACTCTCCACCACCAAACTATTAAAACGAAGGTTTACTAATCACGGCATTGCGAGAATTAGACTCATCCGATTAAATTGCTTAAAAACATGTGCATGTAACTTAAAAAGGAGCCTCCACCCACAATATTTTTTTAGCGCGCACCATTTCTAGTCATACACCAACTATTTTGAATTTGTTGTTTCCTTTGAGTTAAATAAAATAGAATTCTTATAAGCACACACCAACTTTTGCTACTTGCACACGACTCTATTTTTTTTCTCTTACGAAAAGAAAAAAGTGATGTGGGCCTAGCATCTCGTGGTGGTCAAAAGCCCATTTATCCTTCATAGTTAATAAGGTGAACATGATCCAAGACTTGGAAGCAGGGCATTTAAAGTTGTACATAGAAAAATTGAATGCAATATTAATTGAGCGGGTCCACCAGGTGCCTCTTGGAGTAGGCCTGGATATTAGGTACTGGATTTCTGAGTTCTAACGTGGGTATGTGATATTGACGGGAGACCGTGTGCCAAGTGTCAGTTATCACTACAAAATAAGACTGTTAATAGTCTTATTTTTTATAGTGGGGCTACAGGATATTCCCTTTGTACACGTGGACTCATGTGCCAACTGGGGTGCACACTAGGGGTGTCAATACCCGACTGGTGTTTATCGGGTCGGGCACATAAACTTGACCTATCAGGTCAGGTCAGATCAAGTCAGGTCGGGTCAGGCAAAAATTGGATCATGTCAGGACATATTCTGTATGTAAAAGGGTTTTTGCTAGGCTGGATCGGATTTTTGGGCTGAACATCGGATTATTTTTACAGGTCAGGTCACGACTGTACTCTTGTGTCTTGACCCATTAGGTCGGCTCGAGTTTTTGACCCAATCCAACCTGCACACACCATCCTTGGTACCTCGGTCACTAGCTAATATCAACAAGCTGGTAGTAGCCAAACCGAGGATCAGTTGTGGTGACATTAAGTTAATCTCTTTTGGGATAGTCATCCCGGCCGAAAATGAATTTTGTGTATGACACAACTCTCTGCTAGTCTTTGTCATAGTAAAGTTCATCTGTTTTAGCAGGTTCCTAAATATCAAAATAGTGTTCAAATGATATTTTACCATTAAAGTTAAAACTTTTTATCTCACACAATTGAAGTGAGTTTTGAACAATGTATCACATTAGCCGCCTGCACTTTATCCCTAACAAATCTGTCTTACGTTTATAATTTTTCGTCGAATTTTTCATTATGTCATATGACACACAATTGTGATCAATCTAAATTATTTAAGTGGCAATCCATACTTGTAACGTGTCTTAGCAAAACAGAAATAAGGCTATAAATAGGTGGATGTAAACTATTCGATTGCTGAATTTTAATATCAGCCACTAATAATAAATAAAATAGTTTATATTATAGTCTACAAATTGGATGACTTAAATCTCCCTGCAACACAAATTTTAATCCTGTTGCACTTGAACCTGTAATCATCTATCACTGAATCAACCACATCTTCAACCATTAATGGTGTGTTAAATACCGGTCGGGAGAGTCGGGCTTCTTAAATAGCCTTCTTCTACCATCCGAGCCCACAAATTTAGAACGTACGATCACCGCGAATCTGTAATAAAAGAACTATGAATATTTGTCAACTATAGCTAGCCTCCCTTTGCCAATTTGGTCAACATTTTTTACAATTTTTAGCAAGATGGCAATCCAATAACAGTGATATTAACGAACGAAGCAGATTGTTTTAAGCTAGAAATGGAGTCTCTCATAACATTATGGTGCTACCTCTAATTTAGACCTTGTTTGACAACCCTTTTCTAAGAAGCATTATTCTTTTGCTTTAGAGAGGTTATGGCCTAGTTTGGTAACCTTTTCAAAGAAGCACTTTTCATATGCTATAAAGAGGTGATCACATGATTGTTCTAAAATGCTACTTCTTAAAAGGTCTATTAGATGATGAAAATGAAAGTTTGTGAGAAGTACTATAGGGGCGGCTTTTCACCACAACACTATTTTCAGCTATAAAGGTTATAAGGCCCTTTGAGGAAATGTGTTTGTCACTCAACTTTTTTCCTTTGAAAAGTGTTTTATAAAAATTGACTGTCAAATAAGGTCATTAGTAAATGTTGTTTCTTAAAAATAAAAAAATTTCGGAGGCTAAAAATAGTGTTGTGTGAGAAGCATGAGGTAGCTTCTTATGAGAACACCATTTTCATATAAAAGTGGTGAAAGTCTTTGGAATGAAATTGATGCCTAATGAGCTATATATATATATACACGGAAGATTGAATCGGATTTTAGGTTTTTAGTAAAGGCACTTCTTGATTGAAAAGTCCCTTGGAGTAGGGAGGTAAGTATAAAAATTTGTATGCTCCGTTTGGGTAAGCTCTTTTGGGCCAAAGTGAGCCTCTTTCGCTCTTTGGCCCCAACAAGAACTTGCTTTTATATTTGGTAACACAATGTTAAGTGATACAATCTCTCAACTTGCTCTCTGATAGACGAGATTCTATCTAATCTAACGGAGAGAAGACAGAGAACTGTGTCAGCTGAGCTAACCAAACACTACCATAGAAATTTGGAAGATCTACTATAAGGTTAAGGGGAGATATATTGGCATCAACTCTTATAAGCTCATGATCGTAAGATCTTTGATGCAAAAAATTAGCACAAAATATAATCTCTATCATATGATTTAATGTGTCACTCGTTGAATCAAATGATGGCCTTTAATTGCATTGAATCATATGATAGAGATCGTGTTTCGGGTCAATCTTTTGCAATGAAGGTTTCACAGGTACCAGATACCCAAAATATTGAGTCTTCTTTGAAATTGTACGCTCTATCCAACTTTGTGTGTTCAAGTAATTGCTCTCTCCTCAGCCAAGGTAGCAACTACTTGTGCAGAGGAAATAATTTGAAAGAAAGACTTGATATTTTTGGGATTTGTGGCATTTGGAACATCATCTAAGCAATCTAGTTTGAAAGGTCATGATGGAAAGATGACTGGTGTCAAAGTTTGGCACCAAAGATTATAACTATCATCCTATTTGACACAATCAAAGCCCATCATCTAATTCAATGGTTGACTGCATTGAATCAGATGATAGAGACTTTTTTTTTGTCATGATCTTTGGCATCAAAGATCTTTACATCATGGCCTTCAAAATAGACGGCTTATATGATGTTTCAAGTGGCATAGGTCTCAAAAGGGTACCTCTACTTGCACCTGCCGAATCTTTTTTAGGCACCTACACCAAAAATCATTGACTATTTTGAATCAGACGATGGTGATCATTTTTTGCCACAATCTTCCTCACAATGATCTTGATTTCATGGATGTACCATTATAGGGTCAATTTTTTGTTCTATGTGGCACACATTCAAAAAGTGACATGAAAATTCCATTTGAGGTAATGTTTGCCACATAGTTTTTTATCACTTTTAGGGGATGCGTGCGGCAGGAAACAAATAACTAACCATACGATGGTACAGTTATTATCTCAAAATCCGTTGTGTGAAAGATTGGAGAAAAAAAAGATTTTCAACGTCTGATTGAAAGTAGCCGATCTGCTGATGGCTTTTGACGTAAGTGCTCTCAAAGATTTGGTGGGGGTAAATAAAGGGAACCTTGTCTAAAATTAGCAATTCATTCTTTCTAAACCGTATGCAACGAACAAATCCCGTATGCAAGTAGTTGCTCCCATCAATCAATCACCTTTTCGAATCTTACATGGCAAAAGAAAAGTGATCCAAATATCATCATTTTTTATCAAATGATGGAAATCGGTTTTCATCTCAATCTTCCACACAATAGATTTTGAGATCATGACCCACCTATCAAAATGCCAATTTTAATCTCTACATAACATAAATCCCACAAACTTACCTTAAATAAAATCACGTTTGTGTGATGTGTGCCGATAAGCTACCCAAAATACATTTGCATATCTCTCCTACCACTCCTACCGTGTCCAGTCCAACAGTGATCAATGAAGGATGAGTCACTATTACATGGAATGGTTCGGGCACGAAAGATCGTGGGAAGGCCATTGATACCACACACGTGTCATCATTTACTGCCGCTTGATAGCACATTGCTTAGATGGTACAAATCGATCGCGTAGGTGTGACCTTAGAGTTGGAGAGAATCCATCATAGTGGGTCCAACATTAAAAAAAGGGCTATTTATAAAAGGGTGCCCTATCATGTGTGCCTTATTTTATTCTCCAACAACGCTCAGGCACACTTTAAACGGGTCTTCATATATCATTGTGCAGGTAGGGTGACATAGAAGCATTTTGATCATTATTTATCATTTTGCCCTTCCTATATCTCTACCCTTAAAAAGTAAGAAAATTATATTTATGTCATAAATTAGCTTAAGCAATGGCGTTTATTTGAGATCCGACAAACCCGATTTTTAGAGAAGAAGACCCTTCGGAGAAGATGCCAATAATTTTTGGCTCCGACAAACTTGAGGCGCAAGGATTTTCACTTCACCGATTTATTTTTTTTCATTTCTCATCAGGTGCGTTTATTTGATCCAAAGCAGGCCAAAATCTGACCCGCATATGATGAGTGGCGACAAAGGAGCCATAATTAACTAGCAACCGTGGATAAAGTGGCCGTTTATTATTGCCGGTATCTGACACACCCACAAAGTAAGATGATCGGGTGAAAAAACAAGAGAGCAGAATTGGGCATGACACTCTTTTTTTCCTTGCGCATACATAAACATAATTAACTGGTGTGCCGATAGCAAAAATTAGTGTATGCTAAAAAAATTTATATTACTAAAAGAGAAGAAAAAATTATAAGAAAAATTTATATCCACCTAAAACTTCTATAAGCACAATTTTTGCTTATTGTTATTAGCTTGTCATTAATTTGTATGCAGACAACAAAAGTTGGTGTGTTATTGAAAATAGCTACAGTGCGAGGAAACGATTTATTAAAAATCAAGAAAATGGCGCGAGTGCGGGAAGAAAAACATGCGGTGTAGCTAGCAGCCCTCTTAAAAAAATGGCTTGATAGGCTTTTTTTTTTTTTTTTTTTTTTGACAAGGTACATAGTCTTTTATGATTGGACTGAAATGCATGAGGTATTAAATGAGGTCTACTTTTTGTATAAAAGGTCACTTACTATTAGTACTGCGCTGCGGCTGTTGCCTATACACGTCGGCTATCATAAATGGTGACACTCAAATACCACATCCACACACACATGCTCTCTCTCTCTCTCTCTCTCTCTCTCTCTCTCTCTCTCTCTCTCTCTTATGTCCTACGAAGTTCATCGGCCAAAATTTTCAATTCACCCACTTTGAAAATCATTGACTGCTTTGTATCACAATAGAGATCATTTTTCTTCTCAATCTTTCACACGATTAATCTTGAAATCATAAGTGTACCATTAGACGGTAAGTTATTTTATTTCGCATGTCATACATCCCAAAAAAGAGAGATTAATATCACTTGGAACTATCATGCTCAACCCTGAATTAAGGTCACCCTTTTGGGATGTGTGACACGTGAAATAAAAAGATTGATCATCTAATGATACGGAGGAAGTATCAAATATTGGTCGATACCAATACGGGTCATTTTTTCAGCCAACCATTATATATCGGCGCCCATATATATCCAGTATTGGCCAATACCTATATTTTTTACTATATACAAAAAAAAAGGCCGATATATATCGGTGTCGGTCAATTCGTATTGGTCCTCTAAGGACCGTTACTCGATACCAATACTGAGTTTGCTACCTTGGGTACGGCCATGATCTCAAGATCCATCGTGTAAAAGATTGAGATGAAAAATAATTTACATTATTCGATTCAAAGCAGTTAATGAGTGACTTCAGCGCGGGTAAACTCAAAGATTCAATGGTTAAATGGGTGCATTTAACGGTACTCGACCAATTCACTCTTTAAGGTCATTCATTTCGTTCTTTTAGGCTCGTCCTTAGAATCATATGGTAAATTTAAATGATTTTGCTACCTAAGCTCTACTTTAGAATCAGCTGATATATTTGAAGAGGACCTCTAAAACAGTATTAATGCAAGTATAATGATATAAAAGCAAATGAGTACACTATTGTGTGACCTAGAGTTTCACTTAGATTGAAGGAACGCTTTTATAAGACAAGATGATCTCACATCATTAACATTTTAAGATGTGGTTAATCCACAGTCAAAGTGATAGATCATAAACTGAAGGGTTATGGGTCCAAAAGTCACATTTTCTGAGAGAATTTAATCATCTGATTTGTGCACTTTAATATCAACAGTTGTTTGTAGTTTTAGGGGCTGATATTGAAGATAGTTTTAAGGGCTGATGTTAAAGTTCGCCAATCGGATGGTTCATATCCACTTATAGGCATGATTCTATTGATAAAGCATGTTCCAATGACGATTGCCGATTGGACAATTTAAATTGATGATCACAAATGTGTGCCACATGACATAATTATAAATCACACTCAAATGGTGTAAGATATAAAAATTACAATTTAATCGTGTAAGATCGATCATGAGCCATTATTTATAAGGCCACTGAATATGATCAATGAAAATGGATTTTGAGGATGGCGAAGTTACAAAGTTTAATGCCAATCAAAAAATGAATGAAGAAACAAGACTCGCAAAGCCCACCCTAACAAATAGATGTGATAAGGCCATGATGATGATGCTATACTTAAACAAGATAAGAAATCAACTTGTTTTAGGCATGTTTAATTATGACCTTTGAAACGATTGGGCCCTTTGAAAGTGATATCCACATTTTTTTCCATTGAATTTCCTTCAAAGAAGTTTAGGAAATTTCCACTTAGTTTTTTAAGAGATATTTTCAATGGTGGCTATTCATTACATGTTTTACACTTCTTTCATAGTTAAAAATGAGCTACACTCAAGGATGAAAATTTCGGCCGAAATTTTTGGTTTCGGTCTCCACCGAAACGATAATTATGGACCGAAATTTCAGCCAAATGTTCGGTTTTTGGCCAAATTTTCGGTTCAAATTTTCGGTTTCGGCCAAGTCTGAAACCAAAAATTTACCTGAAATTTTGATCCTTGGCTACACTATGGCCTCGAAATGTGCAAGGGAAAATGCATTTATAAAGGAAAATGTACATTTTCATTTAGGGAGCCATTACTTGCACTTACTTTTTAAGTGATTGCATCGAGGTTAAAAAAAGACTTTGTATTTTAGGGACATGTGACATGTGAAAACGCAATTTAGGCCGTCTAATATAAAGTTCATAATCTATAGATCCTTAGTGGATAAGATTGACGCGAAATATAATCTTCATCATGTGATTAAATTTAGTTAAAGGTTATTATTTGATTCAATGGTTAACAACAATAGATCATATGATAAATATTGTGTTTTGCTACAATCTAATCCATTAAGGGTCTATAGATCATGAATTTTAAATCGGACAGCCTAGATTGTGTTTTCACATCTCTATAAAATACAAAGTCTTTCTTTAACATCGGTACAATCACTTAAAATGCGTGTGCAAGTAATGACACCCTTTCATTTATTTTCATTTTTAGGAAAAGGGTACATGGAGGATTTAGGAAAATCTCTACATGTTGCTCTCTTACCCTAAAAAGGCTATTTTAAAACTCACACTCCTCACTTTATTAATTTTTTTTTTTATTGGGGTGAGAAAGTAGATTCGTGAGGAGTGAATAACGGTACCCATATATTTATCTTTATTTAATATAATTTGAAAAACTTTTGAAACCCATAATGACAAATTTTGTTTTCGGTAATTTTTCTCGGGGCGGGAGGGGGGGTGTAATAACCGAGATTTTTGAATTTTATTTAACGATATTAGATGATGCACCACACAGTGCGTGGTGCTAACGCTCCACACCGGAATCTACCCACTTTAGAAATAGTCTGATATATTTTTATATATATCAATATTAGACTCATTGCGGAGTACTCGTCGATACGATTCCAACGATATATAATTTATCGATTTTTGATAAGAATATAAAAAGTTATGCCCGTTTGAAGAGTGAAGCGGGTTAAAGGGCAATCAGAATTCGGAGAGAATCACCATTTACCTTGGTACTTACACAAAGCGCTGGAGCAAAACCTCTTCTCAAGCTTTTCAAGTCACGTATGAATTCTACTTGCGTATAAAAACAACTATTTTTATTAAATCTTATACGAAAAGTTTTAATTAGAGTTAACCTAGAAAGGAAATTAGATATATATTTACTTCTTCTCTCAGTTTTCTCTCCTTATTCTCTCTTTTCTGCAAAAGCTCCGATAGTGTCATATTTCACAATTTCTCGTCGAATCTCCATCAATTTTCGATCTTATCAGAGAATCTTACACCATCAAAGTTTCTCATCGCCGCGACCGATCTATCGTAAGAAAGAAATTCTCGCGAAAAGACTCGAGCATATCGCCTCTCGAATCCGATCTCTATCAACCCAAATCATCGTCAGATTCGAATCACGCTTCAACAGGTGGGTGCCTCTAAATCCATCTTAAATTATTCAGTTATTTCTTAAATAGAAAACCCTAATTTTTTCTTAAATTTTGATAAATTTCGGGTCTTAAAAACGTAGAAATTAGGCCCAAAATCGATAGGATCATTTTTCCCAAATTTTCATGAAATTCGGTCAAACTCTTCAACAGATACAGCATCGATATTTTGGCCATAACGTTTTACTCCGAACTTGGATTGAAGTTATTCTTACGGCATTGGAAAGAAGACAACGAGATCTACAACTTTATCTGAAATAGCAATTTCACGAATCTAAGATTTTTAAGGTCAAAATTGAGCTGCAAGTCGAGATACGTTTTAGATGATCCAAGGTGCACGGGTTTGACATTATTTTTTAAATTCTTGGGCTACTTTATGCTAAACCTATCTTTAAACTTATAAATCGCTAAAATTAAATAAAATATATTAAATAGCTTACATCGAATAACAATCTATAAGTTTAAGGGGTCAAATATTAACGTTTTTCAATACTTACCATTCTATTATCTCTTTTAAGCCTCATACAGTCCTTGAATGGACACATGTGCTCCTTTAAAATTTTAAAATAAGTCGGATCGCTATACCAATAAATCACCAAATTTTATGGATACAATTAACCCTAATGAAGTATAATTTCAACTTTATTGTAAAATAAATGCAGTTAAATATTTCTTATTTTCTGTTTTACTTTAATATTTCGTATGTTATGTTCTTTATTAATTTTCTTCAAAAATATGAAATGCTTAAGGTTTATGTTATAGTTTATTCTTATATATGTTCACCATTATCATATGACATTCATCATATAGAAAATCACGATAGGGCATATGCATATAAGTTAAGAATAAGATATGACACATGACATAAGCCTTCGTCACGGTGGAATTTCTTTCATGGTCACGTGAAACTTGAAATGTAGGCATCCATGTACGGATGCAACCCCTATATGGTAGTATGGGATACCACACGAAATACATTCAGGTTACTACGGAACCCGTCCTTTGAAAAATGTGGTTTAGTGAAGCCTATCGCACCGTGACCCATTCTAACTAAGTTTTAAGAAAAAAATGAGAAAAGAATATGTTAAGACACATGTATGTTAAGAAAGTGGGGACTTAAGCCCACGTAAATATGAAGTCGGGGAGGGGACCTAAGCCAAGAACCGAATAATATTATGATATGTTAAGATACGCTGTGAATGCCAGCTAAATATGAATTAAGTTTCTACACGTGTCATACCTTACGAGCCACCGTAAGGGCCTAACGTCTGCAGCCAAGACGGGTCTTAAGGACATTATAGCCTTGTCTCGAACTAAGGGGACATCGTGGTTACTATGCCGACAACCTCATCTGATTGGATGGTGATTTATGTTATGATATGGAGGTTAGGTGGTTATCTACACGTGGACCTCGCGTGGTAGGCTCGAGCAGCGATCCTGACATAGATCGTTTAAATAAGATAAGATGCGAAGTACGTTGTGTAGGCGTATGGAGTAATTAATAAGACTTATGATATGTCACGTATGCTAAGTTGATGAGACAAATAGGAAAAGAAATAAGAAAATAGAAGCATCATGCACTCTTTATGTTATATTAGTATGTTTTTCAGTCTTGATTATGATAGTCTATGAATTATGGATAAGTTTATTTCATTTATTTAAGATGTTGGTTATATTTTAAAAAATACACCCCCTCCCAAATCAAACAGTTTCAGGTGAAGATTTCATTTATCCTGTTCATGATGACGCGAGAGCTGCTGTTCCGGAGGCGGCTTACGTAGATGGAGACGTTAGCTATCATCCGGAGGGGAGCGTAGATCCGGCAGATTTCTACGAGCTTTGAGAATCCTTTTGCTTTAGACTTTATTCTTTGAGAGACATATTCTAGTTATTTTGATATTTTTGTGAGTTCATGTTTAGGACCATTTTATCCTACGTAAAACTTGTTTTATTTTATATCTTAGATGCATGGTTAGGATTTACCTTTTTATTATCTTTTATGATTCCCGCTATTAATTTATGAGTCATTTATCGTTTAATGCTATCTTAAATACATCAATCCATATGCTAAGTCAATTTATAGATTATGTGTATGTCCGCTTATCGCCTTAACCAGTGTGCGATGTCATAATACGAAATTCTAGGCCCTCGATATCGGGTAAGGATTATGGGTCGTGACAGGGGGTTCATTTTGCTACATTTCGGATTAATTTCGATACCTTTCAGAAAAATTTCAAAAATATTTCGGGGATTAAAAATATATTTAATGTCTTTTAAAAAAATTACTAAAATATATACTAAATTACTTAAAATAACAAAAATAAAATTTTTAAATATAAAAAAAAAAAAAAATACCAAAATTTCGCTGAAAAATACTGAAATTTTCGTTTGACTCCCTTTTCGGTAAATTTCGCAAAATTTCCTCGAATTTCGGCAAAATTTGTGACTATGTTAAGACCAAAGCATATTTATAATGTATGCCTAAAATTGATTCCCAATGAATCAAATGGTAAAAAATGAATTTTATCGGACGCTTGCCAAACAATTGAAAATGGTAAAAAAATTAATTTTCAAAACAAATGAGTCATTTTCCTTTTTGCCAAACAAATCCAATAACAGTTTATGGATGTCTAATGTCTCAAATGTTAGAGACAACACGATAATCTTCTTTTGTATGCATTTGCTTTATATGTATAGGACACTCAGAGAATCTTTCCCCTTCACTTTTTCACTTTGAGCGTTCACCACTTACCAGTCAATGGGCATTGGACATCAGAAACATCAAAGTTCATCAAAAAGGCAATAAAATGAAACAATGTCAGAGCGAGAGAAGAACAGTAATTCAGTACTCCTGCCTCCTACTTATTTACCATAGTTACTTGTCAACTTGTTATGCAGAAACCCTAGATTTTTAACTAGATCTCTCACCAATCCTTTGATCTTGACTCCATCTATAACTCCACCACCTACCTGCTAATTATATTTCTTTCTCGGTGGGCCCATTGATCCCCTAATTTATATCAACTGTACTCCCATACTCTTTGTTACACACACATTTGCATTTAAACCCAATTTCACTCAAACCTTTTTTCTACTGTTTTCTTCTAGCTTTCCTCTTTCATGGCTCTTCTCCTCCCCCTTTTTCTTTCTCTTCTAATGCTCCCTTGTAGCAATGCTCAAATGAGTCCTCATCCGGGGTACTACCCAAGTACCAAGTTCAGGTCTCTATCATTTTATAAAGGGTTCACAAATCTCTGGGGCCCTGCTCACCAGAGTGTCTCACAAGATCAGTCCTCATTGACCATTTGGCTAGATAGAACATCAGGTGCTGCATCTACTTCACTCACTCCGATAGTTTTTTCAATTTTTTTTTTTGGGTAAGTGTTATTACTGAATTTGATGGGTTTCTCTGCAAAATTCTGAATTTTAGGAAGTGGGTTCAAGTCGAATCGGCCGTTTCGATCAGGGTATTTCGGAGCGTCCATCAAGCTGCAACCTGGTTACACTGCTGGAGTTATAACTGCTTTCTATGTGAGAGAGAAACCATGTTTTAGTGATTTTTTTTTTTAAACTCCTATCATCATCATATCATCACAGCCTCATCCTATATATTTGGAGTCCGCATTAGGAGACCACTCGTTACTGATAAGCCCTAAGCTCTCACACTACAATTTTTCATATACATCTCCCTCGTCTTCCTCTTCTCTACTTAATTGTGCTTGAAGCGGCTCAACCCTTCGTTTTGGGTCTGCTGTTTCATGTTTTGTAACTCCCATAGTCCCATGAGCCATTACCGTAATTAGTTTTTTAATTCTGAATTCTTACATTAATTAATTATGATAATTACTAACTACTACCGCTTGGATTGCAATTTTCTGACCCATTTTTTTACTATTTTGATGTTATACAGCTCTCAAACAACGAAGCACATCCAGGGTACCACGATGAAGTGGATATCGAGTTCCTAGGGACGACGCCTGGGAAACCGTATACTTTGCAGACCAACGTGTACATTAGAGGAAGTGGTGACGGTAAGATTATTGGAAGAGAGATGAAGTTTCATCTATGGTTTGATCCGACGGCCCAGTTTCATAATTACGCCATATTGTGGAGCCCCTGGGAAATCATGTAAGCTTCTTGATTCCCCCCACCCCTCACCTTATTATAAATTCAATTAGTGAAATTTCTGGCTAAATTTAGCTATAACTATGGGGCCTCAGACTCCTAATCTGCTCTAAAATGGCATATGGGCATCTGTCACATGATTCTTTGACAATGTTGACTTCATGGATCCGGGATGAGTTGGTATCAAATACACCACCCGTACACTGAGGACGGTACTCTGTACGTGTTATCTGTGCAAAATGTGGAGATAGAGGTTCCCACGGTTTGGCCAATTTAGGGAGAGGAGATAGATCCCCTGCACTGCCCATAATGCACAGGTTGAGTACCTAACACAAACTAGGCGACATTCCAATTGCTACACTAATTTTAGTGACCTTGAATTATGTGTAAGGCTGCTTTTGTCAGGATTGAATTGCTGAAGCGCGTTTCATAATCTTAATAGTAACCTTAGCATGATACCTCTGTGATGAGTTGATAACTCGATCATGTTTAGTCAACTATTCAGCAGGTTTAAGGACAATCTAACGGCTCTGAAGGCGGGTATACAAAGACAAGGGGGTGGTGACGGGGAATTACCGTATCCCCTCTTTCACAGCCGCTCACTCCAAAATAAACGGCTGTGAAAGCAGTAGTAATTCGGTATTCCCACTCGCACACTAACTCCGCTCAGCTTTCTAGAAGTTTCCGCTGTCGGTAGACGGTTCATAACGTCATAGAAAATGCACTGTGCATGCGGTCGTATCATATGACAGTTTACTACCCAATCAGGTTTAAAGGATTTGATGACGTGTAAGATTTGCTAATAGATTGAGGGTGACGCCTTTGGTTCATAAGAATTATTAATGAAAAGCTTTTACCACAATTAATCATTCTTACACACACAAATATATATATATATATATATATATATATATATATATATATATATATATATCCTGTCAAAGCTGACTTTCCCACATCTCAAGGACCATACAACTATGTGAATATCAGCTGTTGATAGGATCACACTACCGTAAAATGCATATTTGAGGAAGCAATAGTCCTACATCGCCTCCGTAATAGCTGCTTTGGGCTATATATAAATCTGGGGCAATCTTCACCTTCTAAGCTGATTTTGTGATTGAATTAGGCTCATGAGATTTTCCATAAATTGCTCCCATCATTGGCTCCATCTCATTGAATTATAATCTAAAATCTTTTTAGAGGCTACTATGTGTCAAAAGCATCCGTGGTTCAGTATCGAATACTGATTTCAATTAAAATAATAAGATAAACCCTAAATGGGTCTAATCTAATTTGCTTATTTTTCACAAATTGAGATATATAACAGCATGTTGATGGTAATGTATATGTGATCTTTCTTTTTCTTTTTTAACTTTATAAACCCCTGTTTTTCAAGAATTGAAGTACCCTTTTTTTTCTTCCTTAGATGGTCATTGATCTAGCTTGTGCATGATGCCATAGCCCCTGATCCATAGATTAGGTGCAGTGCCACATGGCAACTAAATAACTCGAGTTGTAGATCAGTTCAATTGCTTCAAGGGCCCATCTGAGAACTAACTTACATATTTTTGTGTACAGATTCTTTGTGGATGATGTGCCCTTAAGGAGGTATCTTAGAAAGAGTGACTCCACTTTCCCCTTGAGACCAATGTGGCTGTACGGTTCTATATGGGACGCGTCGTCGTGGGCCACAGAAAACGGAAAATACAAAGCGGATTACAATTACCAGCCCTTCGTGGCGAGGTTCTCTAATTTCAGGGTTGGTGGGTGCTCGGCCTACGCTCCTGCCCGATGCCACCCAGTGTCAGCATCGCCATATCGGACCGGCGGACTTAGCCGCGGACAAACCCTAGCAATGCACTGGGCTCAGAGATACTACCTGGTTTATAACTATTGCAGAGACCCAACAAGGGACCACTCTCTTACACCTGAGTGTTGGAGGTGAAGTTGGGTTGGTTCACTAGAACTTGCTATCAAAACAAAGTTACTAAATTAATGTATTGATGAACTGAAAAATGTGTCCACTTTTGCCAACAAAAGCAGCCATAGTGGTTGTTGTTGTGTATAATAAGTGAGTGATATTTGTTTAGTTGGTTTGAATTGTAATCGAATATGAGAGGAAAATAAAGAGGTGGAGAAGTGTATTCAGATGTTATTTCTCAAATATGATAATATAATATAGGTTCCATAAATCAGTCGGTGATTGGAGACTTTGGATGCCATGCCATCAAAGTCAGTGAAGTTATGGGGTTATGCTCTTTGCCTTTACTGAGTTGATAGCACAAGTTTTTGGAATCTTTCTCCAACATGTCCATAGAAAGCTATTAATATCTTTTGAAATTTTTATTATTGTTATTCTAAATGCACATTTACGGGTGCCCTACATTTTTTCCACAATAGAAAGAACAAAAAACAAGATGTGGATTTCAAATACATCTTTGAATTGAAATTATATATATATATATATTAAAAATAAGGGAAAATGCGCTCGAGCATAAAAATATTTCTACGTCAATTGATATAAACGCCTTTTTTGTGAAGTGATGGGTTGCATGAGGCCCACTTTACTAATTACAATTAAACTTTTAAAATATTTTAAAAGTTCCTTTTCAGCTATTATTCTTGACTTTTTTTTAGAAGTCGTTTTAAAATTTCTTTTTTTTTTCTCTTTTTTTTAAGCATGTGTCAGATTTATTTTTTCAGATATATTTTAATCAAAAAATATAAGTGCCCGGTAGGGAAGCGCTAGCACCTCTACAGAGAAGCGCCGGTGCTTTGATTAAAACTTATTTATTTTTTTATGGAAGCGCCAGTGCCCCTAAAACAAAGCGTTGACGTTTCGTTTAGGGGCATCGGCACTTTAGGATTTTTTTTTTTTTTTTTAATGGAAGCGCCAACGCCTCTAAATGAAGTACCAACATTGCTAAACGAAGCATCGATGCCCCTAAAACAAAGCGCCAACGCTTTGTTTCGAGGTGTTGGCGCTTCATTATCAGATGCCATATTTTTTGAGTAAAATATGCATGAAAAAATAAGTTTGATACTTGGAAAAATAGATAAAAAAAAAAAGAAAGACTTTAAAAAAGTTAAGAATAGCGGCTGGAAGGGTATTTAACTTTTAAAAGTATAACCCTAATTAGAAAGTGGGCCCTATGCTACCCATCACTTCACAAAAAAGACATTACGTATCGCGCTCATATCAATCGGTGTAGAGATATCTCTACACCCGAGCGCATATCTCCTGCCCTCATATATATATATATATATATATATATATATATATATATATATATATATATGAAATACCAATTTTGGCGCCTACATGTTTTAAACCTGCACTACAAAATTTGAAACTTTTAGTGGCAACATTTTAGCGGCAAATCAACTTAAGCAGCCGACAAAACCCAAAATTTTGGGCGCACATATTGGCGCCATCGGTTATCTTGCTAATTAAATCCCCTTTTAAGTCGTATAGAATATTTTAACTTATATTTTTATGCAAAACAGCAAATACTCTCAGACGTTTCCTCTTCTTCCCCACTCTCTTCCCCAATCGCTCTCCATAGCGAGAAATTTGAATCTCCACGCGAGATCTTCATCGCCTCTCTGCTCTAATATTCTAACGACGTTTCCTCTTCTTCTCCAATTGCTCTAATATTCTCACGATCGACGTTTTCGCTTCTTCCCCAATCGCTCTGCATCACTTTTGCTTTGACGAAATTAGGGGGCAGGTAAATTCTATGAACTATTTTTTTTTATTTTTTTATCGACTCTGCCTATGTATTTACAAACTATTTTAGGGCTATCCTTGTATTTTTTATTTAAGCCAAAATGAGAATGATATAATGAAGTTTATATGATTAAGTCAAATAAAACTGAAATATGCTCTAATCTGCTCTAAAATCTTTAGTTTTATTTTGATGATACTTTTTTTTTTTAAGATTTGTGTTCAATTTCTGTTAATGGAATTTATATGATTAATGGGTAGTTTTTAATTTTTAGGTTTATTATGGATTTGGGTTGACATTTCTTCTAACTTTTTATTAGGGTTTCTTATTTATTTATTTATTTGATTTATGAATTAGTTTATTTATTTATTTTATTTTGTGCCTCTCCTTTCGGCTGTGGGGGAGAGAAATCTAAGTATCTATTTCTTGATGACTTTGTTCTAGAGGCATATATTTAATTTCAAAGCATAAATTAGGGGCTCTGTATATCTGGAGAAGTTTCTTTTTCTTTTTTAGATTTCTCTACTCTGGTAAATTTTTAATAATTTTTTTTCTCATAAAATATTTTTATGGGAAATTATTAGTCAGGTTTTTTCTTAATCATAATTTATTTTTAATTTTAGGATTCGTATTTTTAATAGTTTTAAAGAATAAGGGTTATGGGAAGCGTTTGTAGAAAGAAACCATGGGAAAACCTATATTTTGGAGATATTGATATATGTTGAAGTCAACATTTTGAAATGATTGATGGGTGTATGTTGAGCTTAAGTAGCAGCAGACCTCATGGATTGTTCAATGCTCTTTTGCCCGTAGCTCAAGGTCCTCGTAGCGCATGACTGTCGGGTGCTTGAAAATACGTGAAATCGGGTTTTAACATGATTCAATGGTTAAAATGCTTTTTATAGCTTGATTAACAAAGTTAGGCCGTCAGATTTTTTGATCACATAATTGGGAAGTGCATCTGGGATGTGGCCCTTCTCTTTCCAAAGCCTTGCCTGGCCTGGTCGTAAATGTTAGTGGTAAAGGCCAAGTTTTGAGGGGATCCTTTCCAATCGGTAACGTCCTTTTGGACTATGAATAAGTTGGGGGGTACGACAAAAAGTGTACATTGATTTTATGGGTAGGATGATCCGACTTCCATCCAAGAGATGGCACAACAATTGGATGGTCCTGATTGATGAGTTTTAGTATTGGTTCTTGGGTAGAGATAAGACACATGTCGCAGCATCTGTTCTGGTAGTGTTAAACACCATGCTGCAATTTCTTTTTCCAGATTACAATTTGGATGATATAGTGAAGTAATTCATGAAGAGCTGGTATTAGGTACCCTACTTGAGTGTCAGCGGCTGTTCTCACTCAGGTTAATCTTCTTTTGTTCAAATGGACGAGCCTCAGGACCACACTATATTTTTGAAAAGGAAAATCAGCGATAGAGCACTTTTGATCTTTCACCGATTTGGCAATAAAAATTATCAACGCATTGACCAAGGTTGTCGATTTGAGGTTGACTTGAGTGCACGCGACAACACTCAGGTTGGATTAGGCCAAGACTTCTTTTTTTTTGCTTGTGTGAATGGTCAAATGTGATAGGGAATTGAGCTCGTTGATTCCAAATGTTATGTACCTCTTGGAGCACTAATCTTTTACCAAAGGGAGATTCATATATGTGTATCTTTGTACTTGGGGTAATGGTGCAGCTAGTGAGATATCTCTATTTGTTTTGGCTATATCTCATGGATGTTATATCCCTATTGGTCTTCATATCGTGTTTTACTACTTAACTCTTCTCTGTCGATGATTATAATGTAATTTGTCATTGTCCTACACAACATAAACTATGTGCTTGATCATATCTAACCTAGTGCCAACCAACTTTTACTTACCCAACTTGGGTTTGTTGCAAATCTCCTACGATTGTTTGATGATCTGCTTGACATCAGAGGTATCTGCCTTTTCAATTTTAAATATGTATCTCTGGGTTACTATGGTAATGCATTCTTATCCACTTCATGTAGAGTTTTTAATATGTATTTCTTACTAAATGTTAATGAGCAGTCAACGAATTTGGCTTTTACCAATATATACTTTTTTACAACCTTGAATAAATAAAATGTAGAAAGTGATGCAAGCAATGGGTCGGCAAGTTTTGACATAGGTATTTTTTGCACTAGTAAATTGTAATAGTCGTCTTTATAGCAATTGGAGCACATGCCTTTCAATCCATAGCAAGTTTAAACATTGAAGGCTCACTTATATATCATGTCGATTGTTCATGGCCAATATGCTCTGTATCAGACAAGTCCGTCTAATGTTAGGACGGCAATATGAACCGGCTTAGACATTGTGAGTCATTCCATTTCGATTTGAATCATTCGATTCGGCCAAGCTAAAAATTGATGACATTGATCTGTTCGAGATAAATGAGGTAGCATTGCCATCATAGCTCAGTTAAACTAGTACTTTCTATAAAATCAATTTTCCTGATATATTTTCTCCCATTAATATTAATTAACATATTTTAAACTATGGTGCCAACATGTTCGGTTTGTTTAATTGTGATCTGGTTTGCCATGAATATACTTCCTTACATGCAGATGTGGGGTTTAAATGGTTTGAACTTGGTCATTTCTTGGCAAGTTCTGATTTTGCAGAATTTCAAATGATTTGAACAGCCAGCATAAGTAATGTATATCTTGCTACTAGCTTAAAAGTTCCTTGTCATGCATCAATATAAATAGTGGATTTGGAGGACAATAGAAGACACTTGGAACCTTTTTCACAAGAAGTTTACCACACTTTCGAATGAAAAGAAGGTACAAGTTCACACTAGTTATATGTGTGTCTGTGTAGTTTGCATCAATGCCCCTATTTAATTGAAAATGGTGCTTTTGAAGTAAATGGGTAGCGGCTCTCTTCATTTATTTATTTTTCTTTTCAAAGGCAATTCAAGCAGATAATGGATCTGTTATCTATTATCCACCAGGATTCCAACTTGGCTACAATGCTTACAATCCGTACTTAGCTGGAGCTATGGTTGGCATTGATGGTCAATATTTGGGTCAACAACCGTACTTACCAAGTCCAATGTTTTCTCAGCCTCTTGCTTCCCGTGGATATTACCCTCCTCCACTTCCATTCAGAGCAGAATATGTGCCAGCATTTTCATGGGACTCGTCCGCTTTATATGGAGATGGAGCCCATAGAAATGGCTTTGGTGGCGGTTCAACGATCCCCAAGCTCAATCTCTTCCCTCCTAAAAAATCTGTTCCATCATCTAAATCTAGTACTCCAATAATAAAAGGCTCCCCAGCTCCTACATTGGACTTGCCACCAATCCCTGGGATTCAGAACCAATCTCTGAAGCCAGTTAACAAGGTATTATAACGCTTTGCATTTCATGAATATTGGAGCTCTTTTTTTGGTAAGGTAGGTTTGATATGATATGTACAAATTTTTCATGTGCCACAAAATGATTCTGGTTTTCGGTCCCAAGCCACTGTTCTTCCTAAGGGTTACTTTCCTGTTACCAAGTTCTCTGCAACTCCTAACCAGGAAAAGAGTGACATGCTTTATCCCAACAGCCCTGTTAATATTAAACCAAATGGGCGAGGGTGGGTTGGCAATGAAAAGTTAAAAACCAGAGGCAAGGCTAATGGCATTAGCGATTTTGACTTGCTAATGAACAGAACCATGGGCTCAGAACAAACAATGCGAAAAATGCGTGGGTGTCGGCAGTCGATCCAGATGGGGCACTGAGTGCTGAGGGCAACATTAGCACTAATGCAGCACCTGTAATAAGAAGGGATCAATACAACCTTCCTGATTTTCCGACCAAGTATGATATGCTTTATTCTTTGTGATAAAATCGTATAGTGAGGATGACATTCATAAGAGTATCAAGTATAGTTTTTGGGCTAGCACCCCAAATGGAAATAGGAGGCTTCATAGTGCATATCAAGATGCACAAGAGAAAATGGGAGAGAAAGGCTCCAAAATCCCTGTCTGCCTTTCCTTCTCGGTATGTATTTTCTTCTTCATCCAATTTCACCAACCAATATTTAAATCAGTTTCTGTTGTAGGATATGTGGCACTCTGTGTATTCATTTATTTTTAACCAACATATGTACTTTGAAATGCACCCCTTTATTGACCATAAGAAGCATGTGAACTACATCCTCCAAAGTTCACCTCTTGTGAATTAAACGGGGTAGTGGTTCCTTATTTTTTCTATTCCTTTTGTCATTTTAACATTGATGGATGGTGAACATGTAACCAATGTACTGAATTACCTATCATAAAACATGTGCTAGATATGTTCTGGCTGCCCTTTTTTGATATGCTTGTCTATTTTTTGGAAAGTTAGAAAAAGTTGACATTGCCGAGTTGAATTGATCGGGATCCAATGTTGGAGCGGTTTCTGATTGTAGAGACCTTTTCAACTAGTTTAAATGATCTAGCACCATTAAATTTGTAACTTCTATCTTCCACCATTTAAGTGTGATTTATCATATGCCATGTGGTGCACCTCTTGACCAATCTAAATTTTCCAAGTGACAATACATCCTTGTAGCAAAGTTTGTGAAAAAAGCAAAATCGTGACATCTTTAACCAGTGATTAAATCATGCAAAAATCGTTGAAGAATTTATTTGCAATTTAAACTCGACTTTTGAGAATTTGGTCTCTACGGTTTGTATAGAATTGCTAATTAGAACAAATTTAATTTGACTGTTGTTGACGAGTGAAACTCATGCATATTAAGCTGACGTATTTTTTACTCATTGCTTTTAATTTTTCAGGATTAGATTTAGAACAATCCTTGGACAAATGGGGGTGATTACAATTTTTTCAGGATTATCCGTGACACCAATTTTAAGTTTTGTAAGCTAACTAGAGTTGGATGCCTCGTGGAATTTTATTATCTGCATTTCACAGTAAAATATGTTAGCTGATTACAAGTTACTTAGATATATGCTTAGGTGCCTGAATTTTCTGAGTTGCCCTTTCATTGTGCAGGTTCTAGGCAACCTTATCATTTCAGCACATTCGAGAGCCCACTCCTTTGTTGCTTCTCAAACAAATGTATCACATGTCATTTCCCATCTCTCATTTGGAAAGATGCTTTCCCCAAGGATGCTGACTGAAGTGAAGCGACTAATACCTTATCTTGGTCGAAGATTTTTTACATGGCGTCAGTGGATTATTAGAAAATTAAGTTATGTAGTCACTTTCATTTTTTGTATCTATTTTGAGCACAAGAATAGGACTTCAATTTGTAAGTAATTTTTAAAATGATGCCGGTGCACTGCTTGATATCTCTAAATTGGATTGGTTAATGGTTGTTGCACTTCATTTGTATGTGGTGGAACAAATTTTATTTTTATTATTTGATATCAGATTTGTGATAATTTATATAGTTGATATTTATTGCTTGTTTCTTTTGTGATAAGGTACAATTTTTGGGGTCTAATTCAAAGATTCATGTGTACCAATTAAGTACCTGATGGGGCAAACAAAAAAAAAACGTTATTCTCAGCTGAATGCAAAAAAAAAAAAAACAATAGTATAGTATTACCGACAGTCACATTGTCTGTCGGAAAAAAAAGAAGTATTGCCGGCACTCACATTGTTTGTCGGCAAAAAAAAATATCTACGACGGTTCCAAGCCGCTGGCAAAGCAAATACGGTTGCCGGTGATGAAGATGTTTATTGACCGTTACAAAATCTTTGTCGGCGGATCGTAGCCACCGGCAAAAAAATTTAAAATAATATCCGTGGCGGTCCCAAGCCGCAGGCAAAGCAAATACGGTTGCCAGTGATGAAGATGTTTAGTGACCGTTTCAAAATATTCCAAGCCGCCGACAAAAAAAATTTGGCTGTCGGCAATACTATTCCCGACCATGGAATTTGTGGCGGACCTTGAGCCGTCGGCAATTTCGGGCCGCCGGTAAAAAACTGATATTTTGTAGTGTTGTGACCTCATAGTAATTTTTAAGTCACTCCACCATTAAGTTATTACTATGCATTAATTATTAAAAAAAATATATTATTACTAGGCATTATGATGAGTAAACTCAATTAATAGTACTTATCCAGAATAACAGTTAGGGTTAGAGCACAACGGAAGGATGATAGTATTGCAACCTTAAGGTCACAGGTTTGAGCTTAGCTCACCGAGGCTTAAATTCACGATAATTCATCACACGCACACACACACACACACACACACACACACACACACATATATATATATATATATATATATATATATATATATATATATATATATATATATATATATATATATATATATATATATGGGAAAGGGGAAAATGCGCTCGAACGTAAAATTATCTCTATGCCAATTGATATGGGCGCGACATGTAGCCCTTCTTTTGTGAAGTGATGGGTGGCATGAGACCCACTTTACTAATTAGGGTTAAACTTTTATAATATTTTAAAAGTTAATCCTTTTCAGCCGTCATTTTTTACTTTTTTAAATGTCTTTTTAAAGTCTCTTTCTTTTTTTTCACTTTTTTCTTTTTTTTTTTTCTAATAAAGTGTCAGACTTATTTTTTCAGGTATATTTTATTCAAAAAATATAAGCGCATGATAGCGAAGCACTAACACCTCGCGAGCGAAGCGCCGACTCCCCGATAGCAAGGCGTTGGCATCTCGGCGCCGAGGTGCTGACGCTTCCTTAGAAAAAAAATGGAGCACCAACGCCCTCTCTATCAAGGTGTCCACGCTTCAATAATATATATATATATATATATATATATATATATATATATATATATATATATATATATATATATCCAAAGCGCCGACACCCCGGCACTTTGCTAAATATATATACTTTTATTTTACTTATTTATTAGTATTATTATTTCTATCGAAGCGCCGATACCTCGATATAGAGGCGCCGGCGCCCCTAAAACGAGGCACCACCTCGATATAGAGGTGTCGGTGCCCCTAAAACGAGGCGTCGGTGCCAACGCTTTGCCACCGAGGTGCCGGCACTTCGCTATCGGGCGCCGCATTTTTTAAATAAAATATGTCTGAAAAAGTAAGTTCGACACTTTCTTAGAAAAATAGAGAAAAGTAAGAGAAAAGAGTCTTTAAGAGTCAAGAATGACGGCTGGAAGGGTATTTAACTTTTAAAATATTTTAGAAGTATAACCTTAGTTAGTAAAGTGGGTCCCATGCCACCCATTACTTCATAAAAAAGGCACTACGTGCCACGCTCATATCAATTGTTATAGAGATATCTCTACACTCAGATGCATATCCCCAGCTCATATATATATATATATATATATATATATATATATGACATTACTAGCATGTGCAGGTCAGGTCGCTAGGGTAATATGCTTTTATAATGTAAGTCACACATACCACATACAGACCACCAATTGAGATGAGTCGAATCAATTCCCACTTCTCAATGCTCTCAAAGTTCGGGTTCTAATCATGGGTCAAAATTTCGTTCGATACCAATATGTATTGGACGATATATATCGGTTTTGGACTTCACCGATATGGTACATTCAAGATATTGTATCGGTGCCTCCCATACAAAAATTGAAAATTTCAGACGATACATTGGAATGTATCGTCTGAAACCGATACGTATCGCTTTTGAGGTTGGACGATACATATCGTTTTTCCGAAATTTTAACCCAAGGTTGTAATCCAAAAGCTTTCAAATTTGGCAGGATGTGGCTAGCTAGATGAAGCAAAAAAATTAAAGAAAGAATTCGTTAAATTAGAAGTATCAACATACTGATATCAATATCAACACCCGAGTTGATATCCTTAAATTTTAACCTAGCACCTTAAGTTAAATTTGTAAAGTTCTATGAGCCTAACTTACTCTTACAAAATAAGCTTGTAAGATAAGGATTGCTCCGAGTTTATATATAGCCCAAAGCTATAGTACGAGGCGATGTGGGATTATCACTCACGCTCCCTCACGTGCAACATGTAAAAGTTGAAAACTTTTGAATTATAACTCTGAACTTTGAGAGCGATGAGAAGTGGGAATTGGTTCGAAGTTATCTGCCTCAGGCATTAAGCGTCTTTTCAGTTAGTAGCAAATGTATGTGCAGAAATATAGGTGGCACCATTATTTCCTTAATCCCGAAATTCAAAGTGGCCAATGAGATATCCATGTTTCATTTAGTAGCATATGTGCAGAAATATAGGTCCACCTCGCATAATGGGCTTTAGAAAAACTAAAAGTACAAATTAAAAAAAATTAATTTTATTTATTATTTTTAACTTTTATTAGGATCGTCCGAGGGATGCTATAGTTGCACTATGATCCATATGATAGATGGTATGTCGATCGGATCGGACGGGTGGGATCGTTTACACTTTAGTAGATATAATGAGGGGTGCAACAAGAGGGTCCACCTAATGGATGAGAAGTGGCATTTGGATGTGATGGGATGCTTCATCAATCAATCATACAAACAAAAAACAAAAGCAAGTGATGGGGTCGTTGCATTTGGAACATTGGAGACGTTAGAGAAAAGATGTAAGGTCAGTTCAATCAATGTTTCCAAAATACTATTTAATATTAATGGTATATGATATGATCTTTCTACTTTATCTTATTTTGGCTTTTCCTGCCTGTTTTGTTTATGTTGGGTTAGATTTGAGCAGTTTAAAAGATGGCCTAACAACCATCTGATTGATTTTGAAGAAAGCGTAAGGTTAGGTGCCCGGTGGCCCACTATTATTCAACTTTATGGCTGATCACCAAATAAATGCATGGATCCTATGTTACTGCCTGATTCGATCGGAAGATCTTCGTCAATGATTTAAAATCAATACATGTGATCAGCCCGGTCTTAAGCCGATGCAGATCGGATTATATCAGATATGTATTAGCCATACCGGCCAATATTAAAGTATATCTTTTAGGGCATCTTCTTTTATGTCAGGTTTTATGCCGATATTGATTTGAATAAGCAAATATGGTATAAATATTGGGCAATATATATAAGCCAATGTTTATATATAAGCAAATGCACCTTCCCTGTAACGAGTTTCGGACAAAAGGTTCAGGCCCAACAGGTGCCTCGAAAACTATAACCGATTAATTATTAAAGAGCTGGGCTGGTTGGGCTAAATTTAGAAGCCTAAATTTCTACCTCTCCCTTAAAGGTTGACCGGATCAGTGGCGCACGATTGACTGATGCACTCAAGGTCGAGCTTATTATCGGCCATGTGCACACATTCTGACTGCCAAGTGGCATTGTTGATCATTGATTTGTTGTGTGGTGTAGGAGTGTCCACTACAGTTGGGTCCCTGATCTCTCCTGTAAAGAAGAGGAGGAAGAAGGCTCATTTGTCCATATTTCTCAGGATCATGAGTAAAGTTGCCAATAATGTGATCAATTATTGCAAATATTAATCATGAAATATAATTGAGTGTATGAGAAAACTTTAATTTGGAGACAGATAATATGTGACCCATAACCCATTTTCGTATAGACACCCACTTCTTTCTAGCGAAAATAGAAAAGATAAAATGGAAAAAAAAAATCCAAAATCAAAATGTTTTACAAAGATATTTAACTTTATTCTGTTTGGTAAACTCTATTAATATAAAAAAATTATCAAAATAAGTAACATTCTGTGACACTTATAATTAATAGGGTTTTTTTGCATATACCTCCGTGTTATGCTAATATTATAAGAAACCTCCTGAGTTATGGGTATTTATTCTGCAGCCCCTACTTTTATGTTTCTGTTTCATATAACCCCCTCCCGTTAACTAGCCGTGAGTTTATGGACGGAAAGCCTATTTTACCCTTAATGAAACCAATATTTTAAAAATACCACCATTCTAAATGGCCCTTCATTCATCTATATTTACAAGTCATGCCATTAAAGTAAATTCCCATCCTAAAAGGTCATTCATTCACCTTTATTTATAAGTCATGCCATTATAATTTACCACTATTATAAAATGAGGACCTTTAAATCCACCCACAAAATCTTTGAGTTCACCTACGCTAAAACACATCGACTACATTGAATCAAACAATGGAGATTTTTTATCGTCCCAATCTTTCATGAGATCAATCTTTAGATCATGGGTGTACCATCAGACGGCCGATTTTTTATTTCATGTGGTACACACCCCTAAAAGTGACCTTAATATCAATTTTAAGCATGCACGTGATGTTAAGGTCACTTTTCTGAGATATGTGCCACGTGAAATAAAACATTGACCGTCTGATGGTACGATCATGATCTCAAGATCCATCATGTGAAATATTGGGAGGATAAATGATCTCCATCGTTCGATTCAATTCAATCAACGTGTTTCAACGTGGGTGAACTTAAAGATTCAGTGGGTGGATTTAAAAGAACTCTTCTAAAAGGCCCTTTATTCACCCATCAGATTCAAGACTCATCTGATGGGTGATTCCCCCATTAAAGCATGCCAACGTTTGGACAAATACTCAACCAATGGAGGATTTGTGGCAAACGATGCAATTATTCTTGAAAAGAAAACCTTCAATCTACATGTTCCACTCAAAATACTCGTCCCTCCAATTTCTTATATGATTCAAGACCCATTTTTAGGAATTGGATTGCCTAATCGCGTCTGCTTCCACCCACCGAATCTTTGAGTTCACCCACGCTAAAACACATTGATTGCATTGAATAAGACGATGGAGATTGTTTAGGCATATCATTAGACGATCGGTGTTTTATTTTGTGGCACACATCACAAAAAAGTGACCTTAACATCACGTATACGGTTAAAATTAATTTTAAGGTCATTTTTTTGGGTGTATACCACATGAAATAAAAAATCAACCGTCTGATGGTGCCATCATGATCTCAAGATCCATCGTGTGAATGGTTGGGGCGATAAACGACCTCCATCGTCCAATTCAATACAGTCAACAGTCTGATAGTGCCACCATGATCTCAAGATACATCGGGTGAAAGGTTGGGACGATAAATGATCTCCATCATCCGATTCAATGCAGTCAACCGTCTAATGGTGCCACCGTGATCTCAAGATCCATCGTGTGAAAGGTTGGGACGATAAACGATCTCCATTGTCCGATTCAATGCAGTCAATGTTTTTCAGCGTGGGTGAACTCAAATATTTGGTGGGTGGATTTAAAACTACTCTTTTTTATAAGTGGATGGGTGGATTTAAAATTACTCTTATCACGTGTAGAGGGTGGCAATTTAGTAATTTAATTAAAAAAAAGGATAAATATGGTATTTAGGCTATTCTTTAACGACTGATTAACCATTTAAAGTAGCATCCGTTAAAGAGGGTGTTTTATGAACACCAAAATGCTAACTCAGGGGTTTAAAGCAAATAGCTATAACTGAAGGGTTATTTGTAATATCAACATAACTCAGAGGGGTATTTGCAAAAAATCCTAATTAATATTATTTTAAGTTTTTTGTGATTGTTCGTTAGTTCGAGTTCAACTTACCTATAAAAAAGAAAAACAAAAAAAATATATGTGTGACTGGGAATTCAAATGTATTATGCATGGGAAGGATTTTTTTTATTTTTTTTTATGAATACATAATGGATAAAATTTAAAACCTTTCTTTAGAGAGAATCCTATCAAAAGTTGGCCTTCATGTATTTTAGGAAGATTAACATTTGTAAATGTCAACTTTTCAGAAGATTCTTTCATCAAAACCTGCTTCTACTATCTATTGATGTCACATCTTTAGTATGCCAAAATCACAGCCGTTAAATCTTGTTAGGACAAGTTTCAATCTCTTTGTAATGTGATCATTTGAACATAGACTGTGTCTGTAATATCCCGAAAAAATCACGTTAAACAGTGATCTCAGGATTCGTGCCCGACCGGTCATGGGTTTGACCAAATAGGAGTTCAATAGTTGGCATAGGGTGCGATGAACGGATGAGATGTGAGAATTCGAGTGAATGTGTGGAGATTAATGTAAATCCGAAGTCACATACACCTATTACGGTGCATGTGCTAAATACACAAGTTTGAGGGGAGAGAGTAAAGAAGAGAGAGAGAGAGAGAGGAGTAAAGAAGGTGGGTGAGTAAGGAGTTATTGCAACGGTTTGGAAGGAGGATTCAAGCACTCAACACCGGATTCGACGAGAGGGATCCGCTAGAAGCAAAGTTGGAACCCTAGCCTTTCCAACTCCTTTGACCAAATCAATTAGAGATTAATTGAAGGCAAAATTCTTGTAAATTAAATGCATAGATTGAAGGGTCTAAATTGTAGTTAGAAATAGCTAAAATCATAGGATAATGGCCTAGAAAAGAAAGAGAAATCAGTTGAAAGAAGATTGGGAAGAACAGCCCAAAAGGGGGCTGAATCTGGCCATTTCAATTAATCGAAAGTGAGATTCGATTAATCGATTTTTGCCAAGAAGTTGAAAAGTCAAAAGACACGATTTCGATTAATCGAATTGAGTTTCGATTAATCGACTTTGAAATTCGATTAATCGATTTTGGTATCAATTAATCGACTGAGAACCTCCAGTGAACTCCAGTGGAGGGAAGATAAGGACTTGGAAAAATCGACTAATCAAAATGAAATTTCGATTAATCGATTTGGAATTTCGATTGATCGATTTGGGATCGATTAATCGATTTTGGGAATTAGATTACTCGAATTGAGATTCGAATGGATAGAGTGGAGAATTTCGATTAATCGAATTGTGATTCGATTAATCGAATGAGAATCTCGATTAATCGATTTGAGAATCGATTAATCGATTTTGAACTTCGATTAATCGATTTTGGAGTTCGATTAATCGATTTTGGAGTTCGATTAATCGACTGTGCTAGTTTTTGTTGACTTTTGAGTTTGACTTTAAGATTCTTGGAGAGTCTTGGACCTTCTTTGTTACATCTTTAGTGATGTATTTCATATGTTATATGGTACCATAGGTGGTACATGTGAGCTTGGGCACAAGGAACTACGTGGAACCTTGATGCATGATCAAACAGAGACTTGAAGTAGGGAACACCTTGAACATGTACTTTATTTTGCAAGAGCATGTATGTAGTGATATAGAATTCAATTTTAGTTGTCATGAGTATTTTAGTCAGAATTATAGTAGAATTACTACAATTGCTTTAATTAGAATCCTAGCATAATTAGTTTGCTTAATTTTAGTTGGAATATTATTAGAATTGGTACATGTGCACTCCTAGTATCAATAGGAGGTTGAGATTGACTGGACTCTTAATAATACCAGAACATTGATGCTCGCTGGACTCTTGATAGTATCAGGACACTAAAATAACTCACCTTAATAAGCCCACACAATCAGAGCATAATAATAAAATTGGGAAACTTAAACTGACCGGAATTCTAATTATAAAGGGAAAGAAGAAGAGAATTAAACTAACTAAGCTAAGGAAAAACATTATTGCTGATGTTCGCAGGCGGACGGTTCAGTATAAAAGTAACCTACACCCGCTTCACAGTGTGATCACTGATGTGCTGTAGCGTCGTTAAATATCTGCAGCTGGCAATCTCAATCAAACTAGGAACCTTCCTAGAAAATCCCCCTTTTTATTTTCTTGTCATTCCAAACACTGCATCGCTAGAGTCCACCTGGACAGAATTGGAGGCCACTGATTCAACGGGAACCGAGAGGAACCCAGAAAAAGCGCGCACCAACACCCGGTAGTGGCGCCAAAAACTGGACCGACTTATAGTATGTATATATTAAATTAAAATCAAGCCTTAACCTATTGCAAGCGTACAATGAAAATTATAGCTTAACGATAGGATCGATCCCACGAAGAAATGTTTATCTTATTATAGATTTTTATATTCCTATTTAGAAAACTATCTTTATCTTTTAAGTCCTAAACTACTGGAGAAATATGAATAAAAGAATGTTTCTTTAATCTAAATTATACAAAAATAAATCCTAATCCTCCTTCAGATTAAGGTCGTTAATCTCAATCTTCAGCTATCAGATGTTTACAAATTTAAAATACCGTTATACCTTATTGTAGCCTTTTAGAATTTAGTCGTCAATCAAAAACTAAAATTCTTCAACACAGATTTAATCTAATCAATAGTCTTCTAAACTCTGGGCGTCAATCAAATTCAAGAAAATTGAAGATGCAAAAGTAAAAACCGTTACACTAATCTGCAAACTTCAACCTGAGTCATCAATTCAAATCAAAATTCAAAAATATTTACAAAGCAGTATATAATAGAAAATAACAAGGAGCCACGTGGGACCTTGATACATGATCAAACAGAGACTTGAGGTAGGGAACACCTTGAACATATACTTTATTTTGTAAGAGCATGTATGTAGTGATATAGAATTCAATTTAAAACTGTTTTAATTGCTTAAGAAATTGTGAAAAGGGTGTGTGTGTGACATCTATATGAGAGACCATAATGAGCCATCCCCATGGGATGAAGAAGTGAAGTAATAAGAGCATCAGGCGTGATGCAAGTGTATGGATACATCCCAGGGATGTATCTAAGATTGAATAATGTCTTATAGGGCCTAATTGATATAAGATACCACATTTACACGGTGAATAACTATATGTAAAGCACATGATATTTTTGTTATTTGAGGTTTGATAGGATACCCCACCGACGTGGCGGGATACCCACGACTGACACGGCAGGATATCCGTGACCGATACGACGGCGAAACCGTAGGCCAGTGCGGAGGCTTATCCATACACAGTAAGCACACCTTAAGGGTGTTGAGTTGAGATATGTTGAAACCCCGCCACCGATCCCCAGGGGAAAGGGGCCTGGGTACTATTGGTATTCCCAGGGAATACATTTAAAACTGTCTATATAGATGACGATGAAGGGTATCTCATCGGGGCTCGATGCTATATTGCTCGGGGATTACTTAAGTTGAAAGGTTAAGTTTTGCTTTAGGCCTTTTCAGTGTCATTCATGAATAATTAAAATACATGAGTAAACTACCAATAAAATATGATTCTTTTCAACAGTTTTTCATTAGTAACTGCATAGACACATCATGCATGGCATATCATGAAATATATGTGAGTTGTAATTTATATGTTTAATTGTGTTCTGTTCCCTATTGAGCTAGGATGTAGCTCACCCTTTAGACTAAACGTTGCAGGTCCACTATTAGCAGCTGCCGAGACTTCAGGGGATGTTGACCCTGGTGAGTAAAGCCCGGCACTTGGAGACGAGTTGGAGCCACCTCCTGAGGACTTCTTCTAGAAGACTCCGTTGTGCAGCTTTGAGAGTTTTTGTGAGCGTGTTTTGTGCGGCTTGGTATGTCAAGCCTTATTTTCCTTAAACAATGTAATTAAGTCATGAGATTATTCTTTTGGGGCGAACCATCATTGATGATCAGTGATCATCGATGGTTCGTATCGGTTCTCCATTCATGCAGAGGCATGAATGTAGAACTGTCTTTTGAGAAATATTTCAATGATAATTTAATTTCGCAGCTTTATTCATTATTTCAGTGCAGTTCATTGCTTGATATACTAATGTTCCGTGCATGGCTAAGGGGCACGGTCAAGATGATCGTGCTGATGGCATGGGTTTCGGGGTGCCAAAATCCGGGCTGTCATAGTGTCATGACAACCCAATCTTACGCAACATGGGGCACATATTTGATCAATCCAAAGTAGTCAAACTAGTAGCCTTATTGTTGGCATGGCTCATCCAAAGATATATGCTCATAAAAAGATTGGAGCTATCTAATTCTTTTGTTTTCTTTTTTAGGGAAATTTTCTAAAATTTCTCCCCTTAAAAGCTATTTTTTCTAAATCTTTCCTATGTTTTTTTAAATTTCAAATAAACTCCTATACTTAAAACTTAGTTATCTTAATGGCTCCTCAACCATAAATATTCAACTTAACATTTACATTTTAAATGTCGTTTTTACTATTTTTTCTTAAGATTAAGAAATAATTACCTTTTATATATTTTTCTCAAAAATTTTCTAATTTTTTGGGTTTTTATTGGATTTTTAATATTTTTTTCATTTTATTTGCGTGAAAAAAATATAATATTTTACTTTTTTAGTGGCCTATTGGCCCAACTGACTAACTCATTTAAGGGTAGTTTTGATATTAAGGTGGATATTTATAATTGAGGAGGTATTTATATAACTAAGTTTTAAGTACATGGGTTTATTAGATATTTAAAATAATACTAGTAAAAATACACGTGGACACTCTAAATAAATTTGATTTTGTTAATTTTGATTTATTTGTTGTGACTTTATTAGATATCTTCAATTTTCTTAATACTATTATTTTATTACAAAAAATAGACATTTAATGTTTTACAGTAATTTTAAAAAAATTAATATACTTATAAAAAACTAATGATCAACTATTATATTAAAAGGTTTTGACACTAAAATAAAATTAATAAATAGGGTAATGATCGTCTCACTTGAGACATGGTGTAACATGAATCTTCAATCAAACTAATATAAGAGAATTTAATTCTGTAGTTGAATGAAATATTATAAGCGTTCCTAAAGTCCAAAAGTCGGCTATCCCAACCACGAAATTGAGAATAGATAAGCGGGAGTGTGCAACTGTAAAAATGGACTTGATAATAGACCCACTTAAAGATTGGACCAAGGGTACCTCTTTTCATCCCATGCGTTCTCTGAAAATGCTTACATCTCAGACCCCTTCAAAATCGTTGACTGCTTCATATCAGCTGATGGAGATCGTCTTTCACCCCAATCTTCCACAAATTGGATAGGGAGATCATGGCGCACCTATCAAACGACCAATTTTTGTTCCATGTGTCACAAATCCTCAAAAAATGACCCTTGCATCCTAAATCCATTGAAACTCATTAACAGATTGAAATCGGACGATGCAGATTATTTTTTACACCAATCTTTCACACAATTAATCTTGATATCAATGGCGTACCATCATATCGGCTTTGAGTGTGTCGAATCAGATTATAGAAATCATGTTTTGTGCCAATCTTTGGCATCAAAGATCTTTACACCATGGCCTTCAAATCAGATTGCTTAGATGGCATTCAATGTGGCACAAGTCTCAAAAATACCGTATTTCTTTCTAAACTATGTGCCACGACCCTAATCTCAAAATACTATCTTTCTTTCTAAACTATGTGCCACGACACTAATTTCGCTAATCTTGAGTGCAAGTTGTAGCCCCTCAATATAAAATTGTGTTGGGTAGCTCTGTTCGCGCCTATCTGATTACTGAGGGCGCCTATATAAAAAACTCATTACCCACTTGTTTAGCTTAATAAAAAATTTCGATTCAGTGGTAATGAAGAGAATGATAAGCTTATAGATTGAAGCTCTTTATTGAGATTGCGAAAAGTTGAAAGCATCAAGCACCATCATATGTGTCATAGAGATGACCCAACTACCAATTCCTATTACAGGTCTACTATTGGAAATCTTTGCCTAACTTAATAATGGTTTAATTTAGATTTACATTGAAATGAAAAATGTTCATTTAGAAATTCCAAAGATTGGCTACAAGATTAAGAGTTTTATGTCCAGGTTCTTAGTTAAGACTCATCCTCCCTCTCCCTCATAAGGATCCAATTGCCTATGCCTATGCCCTGACTTCTTTAGGAAATCCGCAAGCTTATATAAACAATACCAATCAACTTAATGTGATTAGCATATGCCTCGGTCACCTGTGACTTAAGTCAGAGGATCATGATCACCCTGTACGCATGCATATATCCTTTTTCTTGTTCTTCCCTTCTTCTTATCTCTCTTATTGAAAGCTTTTATAAAAGTGAATCGAACCGAACACCGAAAAATTCAGGTTCGGTTTAGTACACCGAACTTGAATCCCTAAGCCAACCTGAGTAATAAATATATAATATAAAAGAAATGGGGAATGACACAGAAAAATATATTATTGAGGAAAGAAGACTCAAGTAAAGCAAAAGCTAGTTGGTGTAGTTAAAAAGGCGAAAGGGGGTTGAGTAGCAAAAGGTCGCGTTTGGGGAACTTGAACCATCAACTATTAACTCTCTGCCAAGGAAGTTTGCAAAACCCATTTCTATTTAAATCTTTTTAGGCTTCCATTGGCTTAGGATCTTGCTTACTGTTGGTGGTGGTGAATTTTGAAATCAATTTCTTTTTTTCCTTTCTCAGTTGGTGTTTGAACCGCCTCAAATTCTAATTAAGTGATATGAAGCACAGGAATCCACTAAATAAAAATTGTGTTCTTTCACTAACGAACTTGTTATTATTTGAATTAAATCAACAAGAATCAAAACTCTCTTAGCAAGATAAAACAGACTACCTATAACAACATAAACATATAGATGGTGAAATTGAAGATAAATAAGAAAGATCAAACAATCAGAATTGAACCTTCTTGTCCTTGATCTCGCTCGACTGTATTCACATTTTATCTCCTCTTTCTCATTTTGGTTTGCATGTAAACCTATAATTAAACACGAGAGCAACGTATTTGAAAGCGGAATTAGAGTCCTCCTTTAATGAGATAGACTTATGAGTTAGGGGCATTTTAGGTAGGAAAAATTGATAAAAAATATTTTTACTTTTATTTAATAATAAGGATGAGGTGAATTTAAAAAAGTAATTTTAAAGGAAGGAGATTTTAGAAAATTTCCTTCTTATATTCATTAGAACTGAAACTATCAAGTTGGTACACTTTAATATATATGAACTCTTAAGAAAATATGCACAATCAATTGATAATACGGTGCATAGAGGCCAATGAGTGTTATATTTGGGCTCATCTCAATCAAATATGAGCTATCAAAGCTAACCCTTTAATGATAAGGATTACCGGAAAAATATCTACACCATAGATACCAAAATCTCCCATTTTATGAATATTTTTCATAAAATGTTGGAAATATGTTTAAAATGCATGTTTTTTACAAAAAATACTTATATTTATTTAAAATCATAATTTTATTTCAAATTTTACAGAATTTTTCACATTTTTGCCTTGCACATTTTTTTCTGAATTCCGACTTGATAACTATGATTTAAGGATCAAAATTTTGGTTTTCATTTCAGTTTTGGTATGGCCTGAAACTGAATTTTTGACCTTTTTTTTTCCGAAGTAGCAAATTATCAACTGATACCGAGTTGGGCGGTCAATGGCGAGGTTGGTTTGTTACACTCTCTGCCCCATCCGATATTTTAATTAGGTCGAGCATTTGCTGTCTTTTCGGGTTATATCATACATAGTGACTCAAGGGTCAGGTATAATTAGGTAACAAACTCGGTATTGGTATCGGATATCGGTCTTTGGAGGATTGATACATATCGGCTGATACTGATACGGATCAGCCTATTTAAAAAAAAAATATACCAAAATACAAAAATATAGGTATCGGCCGATACTCGATACGTATTGGTTTGCCAAAAAGCCAATAAGCATCAATATTGGCCGATATTTGATATCATGAGTATCAACCCATGACTCATTTGGCGGCCACAATTTTTGTCCGACCCTACTGAAGCCGTTGACAACTTTTCTTTCGTTTTATGTGACCTAGTGGTCATAGGACTTTATAGTTTAAATAAAAGGGAATTTATCGGATCGACCCTGTCAAATACACCTTTTTCGTCATAGACCCTATATTTTCACCTCTATCCAAACCAACCAACTTTTAGCTAAGTCATTTTCAGCCAGCACAAAAAGTTTGAAATACCTCTTCTTACACTTTTTTATGTTCTACATGGTTTAAAATTTTAAATATTTGCACTCTTCTATATTTATGAAGTGTGAAATAGGATCTATGTCGTCTGATTTAAAGGTCACAATATAAAATTGATGGCGCCAAAGATAGACACGAAAAAAGGTGATATCGCCTTTAAAAAAAAATAAAATTAAAACAATCGATGGCGACTCTTAAAACAGTCGATGGCGATTCTTAAAACAATCGATGACGACTCTTAACACAGTCGGTACCGATTGTTTTAAGAGTCGCCATTGATTGTTTTAAATTATTTATTTATTTTTATTTTTTTAAAGAGGCGATATCGCCTTTTTTTGTATTTATCTTTGGTGCCATCGTTTTTATATTGTGGCCTTCAAATCATAAGGCATAGATCCCGTTTCACACCGCATAAATATAAAAAAGTGCAAATATTTAAAATTTTAAATCATGTAGAACGAAAAAAAGTAAGATATTTTGGACGTTGTATAGCTGAAAATGACTTGGTTAAAAGCTGGTCGGTTTGGATAAAGGTGAAAATATAAGGCCTCTTACGAAAACGTGTATCTGAAGGGGTCGATCCGATAGATATGGGTTAAATAAATATTATACATTCAGTTTGAGTGTAACCGACCTTAGCTCAGTTGGTAGAGCGGAGGACTGTAGTTGGTTCAGCAGATAAATCCTTAGGTCGCTGGTTCGAATCCGGCAGGTCGGAGTTACTCTTTTCGATCTTATTATCACCAACTTTTTTTTTCTCAGTTTTGCCATTGTGCCAAAGCAGATTTTACTTTGAATAAATAGTCTAATAATGATATTACAGCATTAAAGTATACAAATTTGTTGTTAAATGATCTCACACCATTAATGATTGAGTAAGTGGATAATCCACAGAGTCATAGATCATATACATCAAAAGTGTCCAAAAATAAGATTTTTTAGCGATTTGAACGTCCGATCTGTTGACTATATAGCCAACCAGTAATAGGATGGTTCATATCGACTTCTGGGCTTGCTTTTTTCTGCTATATGCTATAAGGATGGATTGCCACCGGGTCAATTTAGACTGGTCAAAATGTTCGCCACATGACATAATGATAAATCACACTTATCCGTTGTGAAATAAAAGTTAAAAATTGAATGGTGCTCGATCATTTAAATACCACTTATATAGTCTTTAAATATCCATCCGGAGCCACCCCCTTTCAAAAACACCCAATTACCCAATTTACTTGTGGGAGCAATTACTTGCACAAAGTTGGACTTTACAGACAATTTAAAACAAAGGCTCATTAATTTTAGCTCATGTGTAAACACCATCTATGTCTTCTTATTTGAAGGCTGCGATCTAAGGATCGCTAATTTAAAAGATGGGCAAAAACACAATATCTATCAGATGATTAAACACAATTAAAGGCCTTCAAGATTGTGTTGAAATCATGATAGAAATCGTGTTTCACGCCAAACTTTTGCACTAACAATCTTTAAATCATGGCCTTCAAATAAGATAGCTTAGATGGTGTCTCCACATGCACAGGTTTCCAAAATACTTTGTTTTTCTTTTAAACTGCAAGGTTGGGCAACTTTCTTTGTGGAGTAATGGCTCCCTTTACAATGCATTGCTTATGATTAATTAGATAGATTTGCTTCATAAGAACATGGAAAGTGTCATATGGAGCACAGATTTTATATAGACGAAGTACAGGCGGCTGATGTGGCGCAACACAATTGGATGAAAGTGCAGTGGGGCTCAATTAATACAAGTTGGAGCAACCAATCGCATTGCACCACATCAGTCGCTTGCACTTTGTCATCAACAAATCTGCCCTCCTTTTATAATTTCCCAAAGAGCATATATATATAGGAAACCCCTCTTCACGCCTATGTGATTTCTGAGGGCGCCTATGATCGAAACCCACTGAAACCTATAGAATGCTTGGATTTAGTCAATGGCGATCATTTTTCACCCCAATCATCAATATAATGATTCTTGAGAGTGCCATCGGGTGGTCAGTTTTTGATTCCATGTGGCATAGGTTCCCGAAAAATGACCCTAAAATCACATGACACACATTACGCTCAACAAGATTTTAAGGCCATTTTTTTGGGATGTGCCACATGGAATAAAAAACCAACCAGTCTCATAATAATCTCATAGTCTCAAGATCCATTGTGTGGAAGATTGGGTTGAAAAATAATCCCCGTCATCGTGTAGAAGATTGGGTTCAAATGTAGGCGCCCTTAGATATCACATAGGCGTGAAGAGAGGAAATATATACGAATGTGATAGGAAAAAGGAGTTGTAATGATTTCAAAGGTTCCCATTGGATCAATGTGTGGGGTAATCTTTTTATGGTACCATTCATAGGAAAAAGAAAACAGTTTTTAGGGTACTTCTTTACAAGGATCACTTTGCCGGAACGTAAAATCAAAATCTGACCGTTAAAGGGTAAGACTATAATCTCAAGATGTATTATGTCAAAGATTAGGATGAAAATCATCTCCATCGTCTGATTCAAAGTAGTCAATGATTTAAGCACATGAAACCCTAGATAAGCACATGAAAACCCCGGATAAGAAGGAAGAATCTTGGGTTGATAGTCTTTTCATTTATATTAAAATCCCACACATCTTAGCATATATTCATTGCCCGATATATAGTGTAAATTTTGTATATTTGAGCATCCGAAGTCATCAAAGTGGCAGCACATAGTAGTGTTAGATTGGCATATCATAGGGTGCCCAAGATTGGGCTTGTACTAATCCTTATCGGGTGCCATCGTCCCTATCATGTCACGAGTATTTCACGATTTACACACCTTTCAGGACATACACACTATACATAGCACCCATTTATCGCTCCTTTCGTGTCACGAGTATTTCATAATTTACACACCTTACATGACACCCATTTATCACAACAAAGGAGTAGTTTCGAGCTCACGACCTTGAGTGATCATATTATCAACCGTTGTGATAACCCGTTTGTTAGTTTAGTTGTGCATATATTAGTAAGGCTCAAGACTGGTTCTAATTGTTGAAGTTTAGTCCCACATCATTGTCTCTCCTCTCCTAAGTCATGGACCCTCCACTCATTGCCAATTGGTTTTGCGATGGATGCCCAAACATATTATAGCATTAGAGCAAACCTTTCTTAACTCTTCGTCACCCAGTTCAATTGTTCACGTGATTTAGCTCAATCCGGCCAACACGTGCAAGAGCATGTTAAAGTTTAACTATGCATCAGGTATTTATAGCCTTGTCTCTCCTTTTATAAGATCTTGGGCCCTTCTACTCATTGTGGATTAATTTTGAGATGGATGCCCTAATTTATCGTGATATCAGAACATCTGAGCTGTGGGCCAATGTTTAAGCTTATTCTCACAAGGGTATCTATGGCGTTATCTCTCCTCTTATAAGATCTTAGGCCCATATGATTTTAAGAAGGCTGCTCAAATTTAACACTATAATATCTTAGTGTGGGCAAATTTGTATACACCGAGCGAATGGCTAATTGCATTTTCAGTGTCCAAGGCGCCGACATTGAAAATGCCTTGTGGCGTGGATCCTGAGATACGCACAGATTTCCATACTCTCTAAAGTGTGCCACTCTTAGTGTCCAGTTGACGATACTTGATATACCTAAATCCACAAGAATAGAACAACTATATGCGAGTTACAGGAATCAAATATCTTAAAAGCATCACCAATTTTTGTTAGCAGATTGCACAAAAATTGACGGGAAATACATTAAAAAATTATTTTAAGATATGATTAGATCGCTGTCTTTAAGATAATATTTGTCCCTGTATGCAATAAGATAACGATAAATTCGCCTTCAGGATATAATGAAGCTCCGATAAAATACCGATCTGTCACACACTACGTTGCACTGTAGTGTGCAATCCAACGAAACGAAATATAGAATACTTTGATTGACACACGAATTCTAAAGACTCAGATGTAGGATTCAGAATTGCAAGTGAAGCAGAATCCCTTCTCTAGCCTCTATTTATAACTTTCGGAGCATTTTTTTAGGGGCAGTTAGTGCGTCTTAAAAGCGTTAATTGTGTCATTTGCACATCGCATACGCGCGCGTACGCGGTGGCGAACCGCCGCTATGAGCTATATTCCTCTTTTCAAGTCAAATAATATAAAAGGTAAATTTTTTTATATAATATGAATCTTTCTTGTAACACTTTTAAACTTGTGATGAGAAAAGTTTCCTTCCAATATTAATTCAAACTTCAAATCATTTTAACTTGAAAGTTAAGGTTCAAGTATTGACAAAGTCATCTTTTCAACATGAAACCTAAAATTTAAGAGACCATTTAAATATAAGTAAACTAATAAATAAATATTATTAAAATAATAATAAATATTTATTTTATTAAATATCCAACATTTCTCTCCTATTTATAAAATAAATATCAACATTCCTCCCATATTTTGTTAAATAGGTACTTAAAGTCAATCTGAGATCTGATAATCAAGGATAATATATATATATATATATATATATATATATATATATATATATATATATATCTTTATATATATATGTACCAAACATTTGGAGTATTTCTTGACTACGGTATGTATAAATGAAGGTGTCCTAAAGAATTGAACCTTCACTTAGTGATAATACATCAAAGTTGATAAAGAACTTTAGTGATCTAAATTATTGAACTAATTTTCTTGTATAGTCAATCGGATATATCACACACATAAGTAATCTAAGTTTCATTTTATTTTTACACCCAGTACGTTTTATGGCCTTGTACTTATACCCCGATATTAATGAGTTTTATTCAAAAAAAATCTTTATCTATCTTTGAAGCGGCCACACTTTTTAACTCATATAGGTCAGTTCTATCATAAATGCTCTTTTAACTTAGACATTTCAACATTATATGTTATAGACTGATTAAGAGAATTATCTCAATCTCTTCCTTACGTTATAAGTACCACATTATTACTTGAGATGGTTTGAGTTGTATACTCACTTTTAATAATGTGCAATCACTTCTTATAATTTATTTTTTTCATTGAACCTTAAGTTTTTGGACTGCAGAAAATAGGTCAGGTTACCATCATAGGTGATGTAATTTATTAGACTTTAAACTCATCAATTTCGATGTTTTAATTACTACATCTCTTGCAAGACTTTTTGTAAATGGATCCGCTAAATTTGCAAAGGTCTTTATTGAATTTATAGTAATTATTCGTTTACGAAGTAATTGACTAACATAACTGTGTCTTAGACTTATATGTCTAGACTTTTCATTATAAATTTTGTTATAAGCTTTAAATTCACTATCATAGAATAAAGAGATTGGTAGCATAGGCTTAGGCCAAATAGAAAATTCTAATAATAAATTTCTTAACCATTCCGCTTTCCTTGCTTTTTATCGCAAGAGCAATAAATTCTGATTCCATAGTTGCATGTGTAATACATATTTGTTTCTTTGATCCCCAAGAAACTGCGACACCTCCAAGAGTAAATACTCATCCACTAGTAGGCCTTGATTCATCTGTATCATTGTTCCAACTAGCGTCTGTATATCTTTCAAGTACAGTAAGATAACTAATATAATATAATACATAATCCTTAATTCTATTAAGATAACTTAATACTCCACAAATTACTTTCCAATATTCATGACTAGGATTACTAATATATCTACTTAATTTTCTACTGCATTAGCAATATCTAGTCTAGTGCAATGAGTAGCATACATCAAACTACAAATTACTCTAGAATATTCTAATTACGATACACTTCTGCTATTGTTGAGTTTTAATTTTATACTTGGGTTAAAATGTGTTGGTGCTAATTTTTCATTATGTTTAAATTTCTTTAACAATTTTTCTATATAATGTGATTGAGATAGAATAATATTATTATCTTGTTTAAATAATTTTATTCCAAGAATTACATCGGTTTCACCCATATCTTTCATATCATATTTTGAAGCCAAAAAACTTTTTGCATTTGTAATACTTTCTAAATCAGTATAAAAAAAATTAAGAGATCACCCACATACAGGCAAACAATCACACCTTTACTATTTGATATCTTACTATAAATACATTTATCTGATTCATTAATCTTAAATTCATATGATAAAATAATATTATCAAATTTTTTATGCCATTGTTTAGGAGCTCGTCCTAGACCATATAGTGACCTAATGAGTTTACAAACTCATTAGGTCACTGCATGATAAAACCTTTTGATTATTCTATATATACTTCCTCTTCAAGTTCACCATTTAAAAAGATTGTCTTAACATCCATTTGATGAAACTTGAGTTTATATATGAAAGCAAAAGCAAATAATATCTTGATTGAAGAAATTCTAGCCACTGGGACGTAGACATCAAAATAATTAATACCATGCTTATGTCTAAATCCTTTGGTCACAAGACTAGCCTTAAACTTATTTATAGTGTCATTAGGATTAAGTTTTCTTTTGAATATTCACTTACAACCTATAGGTTTAGATCATTGTAATAAATCTACTAATTCTTATATATTGTTGGACATGATAGAATTTATTTCATCATTTATGACTTCTTTCCAAAATGCAGAATCAATAGACTTAATAGTTTCATCATATGTTTTAAAATCTTCATTAATATTTAAAATTAACTTCATTTTCTTAGTTTTCTCATTTCTGATTCATTCTACAAGATACACATAAAAATCTGAACCAAAATTGGTGGCTTTCCTAGGTCTCTTACTTCTTCTACGCTCCATATCTTCATCTTCACTACTAGAGAGATGAGGGGAATTAGAAGATTCATCCAAGTTAGAGGATACTAGAGGTTTAGGAATGGTGGAAATTTTATTCTCATTAAAAACGGCATCTCTTAATTCAAAAATTGAATCTTTTTCAAAAATATTATTATGCTCATAGACTAAAAATCTGTATGTAGGACTATTAGAAGAATCTCCCACAAAAATACATTCTATGGCTTTAGGACTCAATTTTGTACATTTATAATCAGCTACTCTAACAAGCGCTCTACAACCCCATACTTTTAAATAATATAATTTGGTAGGTTTATTCTTTTAATCTTCATATGGAGTTTTAGAGGACTTTTTATGTGGTATCCTATTTAAAATGTAACATGCAACTAGTAATGCTTCTCCTCATAGATTTGAATTCAAACCCGAATTTGTTAACATAGAATTTAACATTTCTACTAGAGTCTGATTTTTCCTTTCAGCAATTCTATTAAATTGAGGAGAATATGGAACGGTGACTTCATGAATGATTTTATACTTGTCACAAAATTCTGAAAATTTATGTGACATGTATTCACCTCCCCTATCTGATCTCAATACCTTAATTTTCAAATCTAATTGATTTTTCACTAAGGCCTTATAAGAGATAAATTTACTAAATGCTTTATCTTTTAATTGAAGAAGGAAAATATATGTAAATCTAGAATAATCATCAATAAAAGTGATAAAATATTTTTTTTCCTCCTTTAATAGTAATGTTATTTAAATTACACAAATCAGTATGAATTAAATCTAATAGTTTTGATTGTCTTTCAACACTTTTAAATAACTTCTTAGTCATTTTAGATTGTACACAAATACTATATCTATCTTTACCATAATCTATTTATATTTTATCAATTAGTTCTAATTTAATCATACTATCCATAGAACATAAATTTAAATGACCTAATCTATTATGCCATAAAATAATTGAATCACATATAAATCGAAGAAGCAGATTTGTCATTAATATTGAACTTAAATATTTTGCAAGAGGCATGTCTATTGCCTACAAACATCCCTTTCTTAGAAAGTAAATGGAATCGGATTCGATTACGATTTTGAATCCATGTTTGTTAATAATATAAGTCGATACAAGATTCTTCCGGATTTCAGGGACATGGAGTACATCATTAAGGGTTACAGATTTTTTCGAAGTAAAGTGTAGAACAGCCTTTCCTTGTCTTATAACTTTAGCAGTAGTGGAATTTCTCATGAACAATTCATGTCCATCATATGATGCCTCATAGGATACAAAGTTATTCCTATCAGAGGTCACATGCCTAGTACCCTCAGAATCAAGTCACCATTTAGTTCCACCATTTACCATGTTGACTTGAAGATCATTGCAACGAGATCTTCTTCACCCACAACGTTTGCCTGATTTTTATTATTCAAGAATTCTCTACAATCACATTTGAAATGATCGGATTTCTTGCAATAAAAATAAGTACTCTTCTTTACCTTTACTTTGTCTTTTCCTCTCCTGAAATTTTTCTTATTCGACTTCTGTTTAAAGTTCTTCCCTTTATTCTTCTTTTTCGATGTGGATGTATATTCAATAATGTGAGCATTAGAGACGAGTTCAGTTTTCTCCTCCTCCTTGTCACGTAGACGAGCCTCTTCTTCTATGTAAAGATGAGTTAAGAGTTCCTTCATAGTACGATCTTCTTTTATATGTTTCAAATTCTTACGATAATCTTTTCATTCTAACAGTAATTTTACAATAATCGCAGAGACTTGAAAACCTTCGTCTATTTTACTTCCTTCTGCCATAAGGTTGTTGAAGATAATTTACATCTGGTGCACTGGTTTCAAAATAGGTTTAGAATTATATATCCTAAAATTAGATAACTCACTTACTAAGTATGTGCGCACGCCGACTTCCTTTACTTTATATTTTCGTTTAAGTGCCTCCCATATCTCCTTTGTAGTCTTGTAAGATTGATTAAATATTAAAAAGAGAATCGACAAGAGCGTTGAGAATATAATCTTTGCATGTGTAATTATCGTTTTTTCATTTCGTGCGGATTTTACATTCTTCAAGCGTTTCTTCTTCATGCTCCGATGGTGGTGAGTCCATTGTGAGAATGTATGCCTTTCAAAGTTGTGAGTAGGAAATATACTTTTGATTGTCATCATTTGAAATTTGTGCCATTAAAATACTCAAGTTTCGTGATCTTCATTTTGGAGAGTTCCATCATCTTTTGTGTTATGAAAATATTATCTTAAAATTGTTAGCGGGTTGCACAAAAATTGACGAAAAATAGACCGAAAAATTGCTTCAATGCACGATTAGATCATTATCTTTAAGACAATATTTGCCCCTATATGCAACGGGATAACGGTAAATTCGCCTCCACGATACAATGAAGCATTGATCTGTCACACACTAAGTTGCACTGTAGTGTGCGACCCAATGAAACGAAACACAGAATGCTTTGGTTCGCACACGAATTCTAAGTACTCAAATGTAGGATTCAGAATTACAAGTGAAGTAGAATCTCTCCTTTAGCCTCTATTTATAACTTTCGGAGCACCTTTTCAGGAGCAATTTTACATGTCGGTTGCTTGCATCAAATAGGAAAGGCTCCTCAAGCTCCTTGCGGCGATGCGGTCGTGCAAAGTGCACCTTAAAAGCGTCAATTGCGTCATTCGCACATTGCGCGTGCGCAACAGCGAATCGTTGTTATGAGCTACGTTCCTCTTTTCAAGCCAAACAATATGAAAGTTAAGTTTCTATATATATGGCATGGATCTTTCTTGTAAAATAGTGATGTGGAACAAAACTTTTGCAACACTTTTTAACTTGTGGGAAAAGTTTCCCTCTAATATTAATTCAAACTTCAAATCACTTTGACTTAAAAGTTGAAGGTTCAAGTATTGGCAAAGTCATCTTTTCCACATGAAACATAAAACTTAAGGGACCATTTAAATATAAGCAAGCTAATAAATGAATATTATTAAAATAATAATAAATATTTATTTTGTTAAATATCCAACATTTTAAGGACAAAGATATGAATTCTAACCATTTTCCCATCTTTTTCCTGTAGGTTCCTAAAAACGTGTCTTTTTTTTTAAAGGGTGGATGGGGACTCCAAATCCATTTTTAATGGCAGTGGAAATACATTTTGCCATTTTTCTAGCAGATCCAACAAAAGGAAGACAAAAGTAGCAAATGAACATCATATCTTCAAATCGTAATAAAGAAAAAACAATCACCCATGACATGGAGCAAAAAGAGGTGCTGATAAAAAATCATAGCTTTATTTGTTGAGGGCACCTATACTGAAAACCATTAACTGCTTTGAATCCGACCATGCATATCATTTTTTCGTCCCAATCTTCCACAACAATAGATCTCGAGACCAGCAGACTATCAGACAGGTGAATTTTTTATTCCACGTGACACCCATCCCAAAAGGTGACATAAACAAACCTGACACATTACGCTCAAACAAAATTTTCAGGTCATTTTGGGATGAAAAGTTGAACGTCTGATGGTACGATTATGGTCTAAAAGGTCCATTGAGTAGAAGATTGGGATGAAATCGAACTCCTCCATCTGATTCCAAGCAGTCGATGGCTCTCAGCGTAGGTGACCTCAATAATTTGGTTCGTGCGAGTAGAGGCTTAGAGCTACCCAATCAGAAATTCAGTGGGAATAAACTTAGCCACCCCAGCTGTAAGATACCATGTTACTCAACAGATCGACATCCCTACTGACTCAAAAAAGGCTCACTAAGGGGTACAACACAAAGGCCTACAAGGTGCAACACAATGACTTACAGGGTGCAACATGAGGACTTTTCAAGAGGTCAGGCAGCTGTTAGATACCATGTAACTGAAAATACCAGTAGGGCCGCTGGCTCAAAAAAAAAGGCTTTGAAGGGTGCAACCCAAAGGGCTACAACACCACAAGGGTGCAAAACAAGAGGTCCAACATCCTAGTATGGAAATTTTATACCATATACTTGAAGTTTGGTCCCACATAGGGTAATCATAGCCTTATTTCTCCTCTGATGAGATCCTGGACCCCTCCACTCATACCCAATTGGTTTTGAGATAGATACCCAAATTTATCATGGTATTAGAGCATTCATTTCTCCACTTCACGTCATTTGGCTCAGTCCGGCCAATGCATGCGGGGACGCGTTGAAGTTAGTCCGACATAAGATATTCACAGCCTTCTTTCTTCTCTTTTAAGATCTTGGGCCCCTCCACTCATAGCCAATTGGCTTGGAGATGGATACCCAAATATATCAATACTCAGATATGGATCGAATTTATATTAAATGAAACAAATTTCGTCCAAGTCGGAAAAAAAGAAGAAAAAAAAGCAGCCATATTCCAAACAGATTCAACACAATGATACTTCATGAAAATGAAGTAAACACACCAGTCTTATATACATTGGAAACTTATAGATTACGAAAAAACAGAACATACAGATTAAAACTATTATCCTATGTTCGATGTCTCGAGTATATTGCATAATGTATATATGTGTAGAGGTTTTGAGTGTGTGTCGATTATGTATATATTTCAAGTAGTTTAAGTGGTTACCATTACGGCGGAGACCATGCTGTCTACTCCACATATGTTGCGGCCCCTGCAAAGGCGATAGTAGCCATCTTCCCCCCATTCCTTACCCCAAGAGTTCTTGATGATCCAATAAGGTCTATACCCAAGCCTGAGAATGGAAAACCCTTTGGCCCCATACCCGACCAGTAGCATGCCATGATTTACCCATTGCTTCGGACAAATTAGCGGACACGACATGCCTTTAATGTAAGTTTGCATGAAAGCAGCATTCAATCCCACTGCATTCCGATACCAATGTGTTAATCATCATGTCAAGAACACTTTTTATACCAATTCTCCCTATGAAACACAATTTCCCAAGAATTTATGAACAAAAACAATACTGAGTTAACAATAACATTAAGGCCTGTTTGGCAACACTTTTCAGGGCTTCGGAATAGCTTACGGGCCCTGAAAAAGTGATTCTGAATCTACAAATTTGTGTTTGTTAAGAGCCTCCTTCCGGATTTCCACAAAGGAAAAGAAGCTAAAAAGTTAGCGAGAATCAGAAGCTTCGGCTTTTTGATTTTGCGAGAATCAGATGGGAGAGCAGCGGAGCTGCCCCAAACAGGACCTATCATATCAATCAACAAACTTATGGTAACGCTGACATTAAAGGAAAAAGAAATTAGAACATACCGGCAAGAGGGCCACGGTGGACTAGATTCGCAGCGATTTGCTCATCATCGAGAGGTATATTGGTGAAGTTGGAGACTCTAACAGCTACCTTTTCTGACTCGAACTTGCAATTACTACCATGCTTCCCGGTATAGGGGTATGCCTTCTCCTCCTCTAATCCTCCTGTTGCCATCAAATACTTGTATGCATTTGTCATTAAGCCTCCGTGGCAACCATTGTTACAGGTGGTCATGTCTGCTGGATCACACTTAAAAAATGCATAAAATTTGTCAAATATATAGATGTAGATTAAACTTCAATTTAAACTATATTTGTTCATAAATGTAAATTAAACTTAAAACACAAATTATAATATTTCCAAACAAGTCAAGCCATCCTTTTTACGCCTACGGTATGGGATACAAGCACAACTAGGAGAAGGGGAATTCCATTAAAAACTCTAGAAGGAATTAGTCATATGGTGAACATATCGTAATGGAGGTCAGAGATACTGAGAGTTTAGCCCTAAATATAAATGACCGAAAAAATATGACTTGCAAAGCCGACTGCAAATAGATAATACACGGTGATGACTAGGTAAAAAAAATAAGGATTAATGGGAGCTCACCACTCTAGTAGAGATAAGACCCTTACTCTCCCATTTCTTAGGCTACGGAAAACTTCTGACACACATGAGCCATTCGAGGGTCTTAAAAACATCCTCATTGCTCAATTTAAATAAAGCTCAACGGAAGATTTAAACCATTCAAACCTGGTATTTTAAAAGAGAACATTGTTCATATCTAATATAGAGGTCCATATTGAAGTGCTTAGATTGGATGCTGCAAATCCTCTGAGCGGTGAGGAGAGTCACCCATGCCTTGGTCGTGCCATGTGAAGATCCAATATTGTCCTGATCGGTTGTGGAATTGTTTGATAAAAACGGCATGCATTCATGACAGTACAACATGGGTTCCACTACACTGCTGGGTTCACTACAAAAAATAAGACTATTAGCTGTGCAAAAAACTGCTGCTATTAACAAAAAAACTGCCACTGCTAGTCCTGTCGCTATTGAAATAACATGTTTTTTTGTTAATAGCGACAGTTTTTGGCGCCGCTAATAATCTTATTTTTTGTAGTGGTTGCTTCATATTAATTATCATCACTCACAAAAATATAAAGGCATGGGTAGGAGCAAACCGTGTGATCACAATCTAGAAGTTGCTGCTCGCTGAAACTGAGAAGTTTTCTTGTTGCCATGAAGTTGGCTCCTTCAATAGATCCAGTGGTGCTGAACGCCCAACATGATCCACACACGCCCTACACCAACCAATAAATATCAACACCAATGCATCTTAGCCCTAGTTGCGGGTCAAAAACAAGTCCATTGAAGGCATAAGACCTATAAAATGACCATAATTTTTTTTACTGATTTAGATATCACTGAATTCGACCAAAAATAGATGGAAAAAGCATTGTTGACCGATGATGATGATTGCTTTCATCAAATCTAACACAATCCACCTGAAGATGAATAATGTTAAGACTTGGCAGAATGTCTCACTATTCAGATTGTCTTGGATTAGTTCGTGGAATACAATTGTACTCCACTCAATTCTATAGTTTGAATGCTATGCATCAAAGATTCAAACTTTTTTGTCCACTAAGATTAGTAGTTATGTATTATAGAAAAATGTCAGATATGTGTGTTTGAATTTTTTTTAAAAATATTAAAATTCAAAAATGCCCTGCTACTCCATTTTTAGCTACTAAAGAGTTATATGCCAAAAGAGGATCAAACTAAGCAATCAAATGGCTTATCTATGATAAAGAACAAAAGGAGTGAAGTAAATGACCCTCATACATTTTCACTAATAAAATAAAATTTACCATACAACAGAATGAGCTTTTCTGTCATTTCACTTTAATGAACAGATAATTCAAAACCAATGGAAGACAGACAGGAAATACATTTATGATCAGTTATTATGTTTTGACATGGTCATTGCCTCATTGGCATATCTGATAGATTTTAATGAGAAAGTATGGTATTGGGACCAAGGTAACAAAATCGGTATCGGTATCAGCCGATACCGATACCAAGTTGGATACCGATATGTATCGGTATTGACCGATATTTGATACCTTGATTGGGACAATAAGTGCATGGTGATATGGGTGACATGTGGGTCATTGGCCTAGCCATTATGTATTATACTCTAAATATTTATCTTCTTAATAAGATAATTAATTTGTTTTACCTATTTATATGTAATAATTAATTTAGAAATTATTCAAATATTACCTACTGTATTTGAGAGGAACAGAAATTTAAAACTAAACCCGACCCGATCTTCAATGAGTTAGGTATGGATCTAGCTTGATCCGGACCGGAAATGGGTCCAAATATTTTGTTTGGATGTAACTCGGACCCGACCAAATTACAAACCGGTAGGGCCATTTCACCCGACCCAACCCATTTCCACCCATACTTTTTGGGGCATTGGCACATGATTTCATCATGAAAATCATGGTCTAAAGATCTATAATATACAAAATTGAGATGAAAAAGCTTCTCCATTTGGGACTTGAAAGCAGTCAATACCATTAAATTAATACATTAATGGATGATATATAGACACCATTGATCTTGTAAAAGGAGTCGACAGCTTTGAATATCATGATGAAAATGTTTCTTTCCAAATCTTTGATACCATAAATCTTCAAATTATGGTCGGTAACCTGTGTCACGTTAAAAAATCACTTGGAACTCAAGTCTGGTACCAAATATCAAATCTATGGTATAAGGGTCAAACGTTTAGTTTCACTTCACATGCTTATAGCTATGCGTATCTTTGCACTTCCCAAGATCTCTCTATGCATTATGACTGTCAACGGAGTAGGTTAGGGCCGAACCTCCCTAACACCTAGCCCGGACCTAGGGGCTGAGGCTAGGCCCTAGCCCAGCCTAACTTGGGCGGGCTTTGATATGCCCAGCCCTAACTAGCCCTAGCCCTAATAAATTGTTTTTTCCCACTGAAGGCCCAGACCAGTTTGGATATATGGAATTCTGGATTAAAACGACGACTTTTTTTCTCACTAAGGGCATGTTTGGATCTCTGGATTAAAAAGTCAGAGACTTTTTTTTCTCTAAAAAAAGTCTTTCTACCTAAAATAAGGTTGGAGACTTTTCCTGCCATTAACAAAAAGTATCCATATATTATGTATTGACCCAAAATGAAATTATTTTCCTTTTATAAAAATAGGTGAAATTTTTTGTTGTCAAAATTTGAAACAAAGTTGTTTCAATTACAAAACTTAACCTCTACATAGGGAAGCAAGTTCGGTGTACCGTACCGAACCCAATTTTTCGGTGTCGTACTGTCACGCCCCGAAATTCGATACATGATCCATTTCGGCACATGAACATATTTAATAATCAAATTTCAAATAAAGGAAATATAACGGTCCATTCTCATTAAAATTCAAATTACAGTTATTTTCAATTACAACGTTTAAACACTTCCTAACCAAGGCTAAACCAACAAGTCTTCTAGGGTCTTCTCCTAAAGTGCAGCTTCTGAACCACGAGGTCCGTTTTCTGAAATTAAATAGCAACGGGATGAGATAAACTCAACAAGTAACCCCCAATAATAATATAACTTCTTTTGTCACTTTTATCAGTTTCAAATTGAGAATTTCATATCAATAGAATTAACATTAGCTACACCCTCTAATGATTCAATATAAAGAAAAATAACTTAATTTACAATTGTACTTCATATATTGTACGATTGTTAATCAATAGCACCAATCCAAGTGCATTTGCATTTACATCATCATTCATCATTCGTCATGGATACCAGTCACAATGAGGGCTCCATACTTTCACCAATCCCATTGTCAACCGTGCCGATCCGGTTTGACGGGTTTACTTCGTATTACGGAAGTACACAAATGGATCCGTTCATCCAATACTACCATGCGTCCCCATGAGGATCTTAATCAAAATCATATCATAATTATCTTTACAATATTCATCATTTCTACGGTCATTCATATCAGTTTCTTTTAACAAATTTCCAACGTGCTTTATAAATTCTCACTGTATGATATTTCAAGCTGATTAGATCATATGAAGAATAAACTGACTATACAATGCTTACGACATTTATATTTTTCTAACATTAATCAAAATGAAATAATCTTGACTGAATAAGACAAGTCTAGGATTATACATGCTATCAATAACCATTCAACCATCTACTTATCATTTTTATTGTATATACTATGTAAAACAATACATCATTACTAATAATGTACGTATTAAAAACATACTATGGGATAGGCTACTTACCTCAGATGTCAGATTCAAAGGTCTTGTGAAGGTGGTGTGAAGTTTCGCGGTTTCAAGTAGTTATCTGGGCACAAGGGAAACTCGGTCAAGAATAAAAATGAACTAGGATAGGTTATCGATGTAAAGTTGGATTCTAACTAGATATGAAAAATATTTAATATCTAAAATTCTTAATTTAAACAACTTTAACAATCAGTTTTAAAACCCATAATATTAAACAATTACTTAAATCCTTTTTAATATCGAAATATAGTTATATTTTACTATAAAACTAGCATATAAACAGACTATATAAAGTTAGATTATAAAAATAGAATATAAAGTCAGAGTATAATTTAAAATAGAAATCGAACAGAATATAAAATCAAATTATCTAGTAAATAAAATCATATTTATACAAGTTATAAAAACAGATTAAAAAATCAAATGCATAAAATCAGGTTTGTAAAACAGATTATAATTTCGGATTTGTAAAACTGATTAATAAATCTGATTAAATACAGAATATTAATTTAATATAATTCCAGATTTACATATAAAAACACAGAATATAAATCAGATTAAACAGAATATAATTTCAGATTATTGAAATATATTTTCAGAGATTTAAATGTGTACAATCAGAGTTTTAAAATAAAAATCGGAATAAAACTAGAAGTTCCTATTTTCCAATTATAAACCAGAATATCAGCTTAAAAACACAGATTTAGCATATCAATAAAATACCAAAATATAAAATATTCATATATAAAATCAGGTTTTTACAATATAAAGTTAGAATATACAAATCAAAATATCCAATTTTTTTAGTTTATAAAATCAGAATATAAAATATAACACCAATTTTCTAATATATATAAAGTTGGAAAAATCAGCATATAAAGTTATTAGTTTATAAAACCAGAATATAATTTACATTAGATTATAACTGAATTTAAAAATACATCATCAGCATATAAAACCAAAATTTAGAATATAAAATCAGGATTATAATTTTATAAACCAATATAAAACAGAATTTTAAAATATAATTTCAGCTTATAAAAATAGAATCAAACCAGGATCTAATCAGTTCATAAAACTAGGTTTTAAAAACTAGAACCAGAGTATAAATTCACCATATAAAAACAGAATATAGAACTATAATTTTCAAGGAATATAGGATTATAATGTTTAAGATTAGAATCTATAAATCTAGGTTTAAAGAACTAGAAAGTCAAATTGAAAACTAAAATTTATAGAAAATAAAATACAACTCTAAAAATAAAAACATACCTTAAAAAAGGAAGAGTAGAATAAAATTTTGAAGGCAAGAGCTTGAAGAAGATGTTTCGTGTGGAAAAGAAAGGAGAATTAGGGCTCTATTTATAGGCTCGATTGGGTGACCGTTCATCTTTTGCATTCACTTCGCGAGTAATGGTGAGCGTTTACCGAATTGAAGAAGAAGAACGCAAACGGAAGGAAATGGCATTTGTTATGCGTGGGTTTAATTTGGGCTTTTAAGTGGTAAAGGAAAAATTACTGTATAAAACTTGCATAAGCTAGAATGTGTGTGTGCATGCTTTGGGTCGAATCGGGTCAGGTCTATGGGTTTTTGGTTGAGTCGGGTCGGGTTGATTTAGGGTTTGGTTTTGTGAAAGTTTGGGTCGTCACACGTACACTCCAAACTGAAATCGAACCGAAATATGTTTCGATTCGGTGTACTGATTTGAAGCAAACTCCAAATCGAAACCGAACTGAAACCGATTGTTTCGGTGTTCGGTTCGGTCGATTTGGGTTATGCCTGATCACTCGTCTGTGTACTGATTTGAAGAAAACATTGAAACTGAAACTGATTTTTTTGGTCTTCGGTTCGGCTTGGTCAGTTTACACCTAGGTATTCTGCCATATCTGCGGTGTCGCTTTCTCTACCTCCGTCTCTTTCTCCCTCATCCTCGGCGCCCATATCTGAAAAATAGCAAAGTAGCTATTTCCACACTTTTTCTGTAATAGGGCAGAACGACAGCTACCCAGATTTCAGGTTTTGTTCGGAAACAACCCTAGTTTCTGCTGAGGTAGCCAGTGCTTGGGTTTTTTTTCGGAAGAAAAATAAAAAAACTGGAGAGTTTGAGGAAGAGAAGAAGAGATCAATCAAAGGTAGATTTTTGGCCAGTATGTTTTAATTTATAGCAGGGAGTTGGTGTCATGTATTGCACAAGCATAGAAGATGGTGGTCACTACCATCTGTACCATACACTTGGCATTAGCTTACACCAATCCAAATCATCCATGTAAAATTAAAAACCATCGGTAGATAGTAAGAGCATGATCTCAAGATGCATCATGTGAAAGATTGGGATGAAAAGCAATCCGCATTGTCGGATTCAAAGCAGTCAACGAGTAGACACCAATCACCTATCGATGTAGACAGGTCGGTCACCACCAGTTCGGGTCGGTTCGGTTTACATTCGGTTTGGTATCACCAATTCGGGTCAGTTTGTACCAGTTCAAGCCGGTTCAGGCCCATCAAGGGATCGGTTTACTCAACCTACCCCTCAGTTTTCGAATTCCATATCCCAAAACCAAAAGCCAAACCGATTTCAGTTTGGTTCGATTTGTGTCGGTTTTCGGTGCGGTTTGGGCCGATTCGGGAGGGTCAGTTTTCGGTTCGATTTCAAACTTGCATCCCTACCTCCACGTGATTACCCCACCACCAATGCTACTAGCACCACCGTTGTTACTACCACGATCACCAACCTCCAACCTCCACCTCACCACCACCCCAACCGCCAACTCCCCACTTTCACTACCACCTCAACCACTAGCACCACCATAACCTCCTCCACCTCTCTACCACAACCACAACCACCACGACCACCACCGCAACCTCCTCCACCTCACCACCACGATGACCACAACCAACGGTAGAGCCACCACTACCCACCCAACCACCGCCACCCCCCACAACCACCCTCAACCCCCAACCACCACCAGTAATAGAACCATACCACTGATAGCATCACCACAATCATAACTAGCACTCCACCATGACCACCAACTTGTCCGCCACATCTCCACCACCTCCTCCTCCATCACTGCCACGCCTCCACGACCACCACTTCATTCTCTCTCACTACTCCATTTCTCCATCACTACCACACGCTCACATCACTTCCATTGAGTCAACTTCTCAACTATGACCACACACCTTTTCACCACCAGTAGCGGAACCATGTACAACCAAGTGCGGGCGAGCATCCGCACTCAAACCCAAAAAAAAAAAAGCAATTTTTTTTTTAGATACCCTTTTAAGAGTTTACCTAGTTTCCCTGTGTCGCCCTCCCTAAATCTAAACTGTCCCCCTTTTCTCTTTCTAAAAACCAAGCGCCCGTCCTCTCAGCGGAGGTGCCATTGCCAAGCTCACACAAACACAACCAAGAAAATTGGATTCGCCATTGCCTAAACCCCCGGCACCATCTCTAGCTCTCTGTCCTCTTAGCTCTTTCTTAAACGCTCACACACTCGGCCGGTGACGCCTGTGGCAAGGATTGAAGGTTCAAGCCCTCTCCAGCTCTCTCCCGACCACCCTCTCTGCCCGTGCCGTCGTTGTATCCTCCTTTAGTTCTTTTTCTCTTTTTATTCTTCTTCTTCTATCTGTCTCTAGTCTGGAATGGGTTGGGTAATTATTTTTTTTGGAAATGGGTTAGGGATTTAGAGGATACTCGAAAAGTTTGGCTCCATCCGAAGCCATTAAGCTGTTTTTGGAGCTAATCACGAGCGGGCATTGAACCCGACAATTTCACATATCCTTTCGTAATGAAAGACTACACCCGATCTTCCATGTTGGGAGTGGGGGAGACGGTGCATTGCTTGGTTTTGAAGATGGGTTTTGTTTCTGTTTTGTACGACGGAAATGCCCTCTTGCATATGTATGTTGTTTGTGGGCTGATAGGAGTTGCACGGAAGGTGTTTGACGAAATTTTCAAGAAAGACTTAGTGACTTGAAGTTCCATGATTGTTGGATACGTCTCTTGGTAGGTATGAACTTAGGATTTAATAAAAGGTTAGGTTTTCTATATAAAAAAAAATCATTGCTTGATTTAGGGATTATAGATTGATCTACTAGGGCCTTGCTAGTCGTAACTCGTAAGGTCGATTTTTGTTTTTTTTTTTGGGTTGAAATTTGGTTAGATATGATCATATGAGTTATATGGGCTTTACTGGTTTTTGATTTCATATTAATTAGTATAAATATTTATGAATTTAATGATTTTTTTTTTCTTATTCTGATTTTACTAGTTATATACTTTTTTTTTACCGCTTGATTTAGGGTTTATAGATTCATCTAGGGCCTTGCTAGTGATAGACTTTGTGCATTTTCTTTTTTCTTTTTGGTTGAAATCAAGTTGAACATATGAATTCTTTGGGCTTTAATTGTTTCTGAATTATGATTATATGCTAATTAGCATAAATGATTGTGAAGTTAATGAGTTATGCATTTTCATCACTCCCCAGTACCTATCAGTCACAATTTTCGTTTTCGGTAGGAGTCATTTCAGATAAATTTCGAGAAAAATTAAAAAAATTTAGGGAGTATATAAATATATTATATTTAGTATTTACACGATCGGATGGTGTAAATTTCCCTAAAACACAATTTTTGGGCTAGTTGCACTTTAAAATTTATATCTAATTCATCTTGCGCCTTGCTTAGATGAGAATACTGGTTCCGCCAGTGTTCACTACCATTAGAAGGTTGATAGATGAGTAATTGGGAAGCTTCCAACAAAATTATTAGTCATTGGAAAGCCCAAATGTTACCCGTACATCAGGTAAAATAGTTTACTTACAAAACTGTTCACAAACAAACTTCATCTTTAGATTAAACTTTGCTTGGATTAAACGCGGGATCCAAACGAGCCCTAGGGAGAGAGAATGAGCGAAAAGAAAATCCTAAAACCACTCTTAATAAATATTTAAATTACTAAAAAATCTTTTGACAAAATCTAAGAACAAATATTCGTTGCTATTTTGGGAATTTAATTGAAAATAGTATAACACATTCTACATACCTATATTAACAAATTGAATAAGTCTTAGTTTTGGTCATTTTAGGTTAAGAAAATTGACCAGTTCACATGTACTTAATAGTGAGCGGCTGTAGGTTCAATTCCTGCTGGATGCACGCCAATGGGAACGTTCAATAATTCTATTGGAATTGGCTCACCTCGTACCAACTAAAATCAATCAACAGATGGAAAATACAAAAATAAATAAATAAACCCTATATGCCCACACCACCTTTTCTATCCGCAAACCAAACTAAAAAGAAATTAAAAGAACAAATATCAGACCTGCATCTTAACTTCTGTAACTGCTCCTTTCTCTCTCCAATCGAAATTCTCAGGCAACCCATCAACTTCCATCAACGGCGCTGTGGGAAAAATATCGTTATTCCGATCTACTCGACTTGTCAAACCCATAAACCCCCTCTCGAACTCTTCTTCCGAAAGATCGAAGAACGGCGTAACCCCGTGCACCGCAGACGGGTCCAACGCCTGGTTCTCCGCCGCTCTCACCGTGTTCTTCGCGAAAATTCGTAGCCGGTGCAGATACTCGTCTCTCGTGCTGTACTCCTTTTTGTAGGTTTTCATGAACGCTTTGAAGCTCTTTTCGACGCCCAGAAGCCAATCTCCATTGAATTCTTCTATGCTTCTTCGTTCATCTGTGACTTGGAAGATCTTCAGGTTTTCTGTGTCAACAGCAGAGAATGCCAGTGCGCAGGTTAGTAGCGTAACGCCCACCGTGAACGTTACCACTTTTCCCATATTTTCTCCTCAGTTTCTCCGGCTACCTCTCAGATTCAGGTTTTAGGAAGGGGTTTTGATTTCGGTGAAATTACAAAAATGCCCTCGCTATTATCTGCTTCACTGTTTTTACAGGGAGAGCGTTGCCTCCTCTAGATGAAAAGACGAAATTACCTCTGAGCCAAGTCTCCTGTTAATCGAGGCTGAAATATAAGGACGGAACGAAAGAGATGGGCATTATCGTAAAAGAAAAAACCTAGTGAAACGGTTCGGTGACCAGAATATAGAGTTTTGAAATTTTTATAAGGGTAATATCGTAATTGCACATCCGACGCAAAAAGCCCGAAGTGGCCGCCATGCAGTCTCTCGTTGTTTGATGAAAACACGTAGGAAATGTTTGAAATCCACGTGCTGATTTTTGCTGAAAGCCTGAACGTAACTCTGACAACTGCTTTATCTGATTATATAAAGTCATTCAGGGCCTCCGGATTAGGGCCGGGCCGCCACAATTGAGCACCCGCCCAGCTCTACAAGTAGGACTGTCAGTGGGCCGGGCTAAATCTGGGCCATGCTAGGCCCTAGGTCAGGCCGCCAAGGAGTCCGCCCTAGCCCAGCCCTAGGCGGGCTGAATATGTACTCAGCGCCAACCCGGCCCTAAGCCTGGCCGGGTTGCGGGCCATTTTTATTTTTTATTCATAAACTCTCACTACAAAAAACAAGACTAAGGGGCAGCCAAAAACTGCAACTATTAACAAAAAAATTGCAACTAATACCCTTATTGCTAATAGTCTTACTAATTTTGTTATAAATAGGGGCATTTTTTTGCTCCAAAAAATTGTGGTTAATAGTCTTATTTTTTATAGTATCTTTCTAAATATTAATTACAATTGTAATTTTGATAGGAGCCATGAAATGACTAAAAAGAGATTTTTTAATGTACACTGTACCTGTAACGGTATTTTATAATTCTCAAATTCATGTGTAGAAAAAATGTGATCTTAGGGAATTTTAGTATCCTTTTTATTAAAAATTAATATTTAATATATATATGACAAAAGAGAAAATAGGCCAGTGTGTAGAGATATCTTTATGTCAATTGATATGGGGGCAATACGTAGTGCCTCTTTTGTGAAGTGATGGGTGGCATGAGGCCTACTTTACTAACTAGAGTTAAACTTTTAAAATATTTTAAAAGTTATATTCCTAGCACCTCTGCAGAGAAGCGCCGGCGCCTTATTTTAAGGGCGTCGGCACTTTGATTAAAATAAACATATATATATGGAAGCGCTAGTGCCCTTAAAACAAAGCGCCGACGCTTTGATGATTTTATTTTTTTATTTTTATTTTTTTAATGAAAGCACCGACGCTTCGTTTTAGGGGCGCCGACGCTTCGATAATTTTTATTTTATTATTATTATTATTTTTTGAAATGTTGCCACCCCTTCAATAATTTTTATTTTATTTTTTTCGAAGCACCCCTAAAACGAAGCACCGGTGCCCCTAAAACGAGGCGTCGATGCTTCATATTAGGAGTGTCGACGCTTCGTTTCGGGGTGTTGCCTCTTCGCTACTAGGCGCCACATTTTTTTTAGTAAAATATGCACGAAAACGTAAGTCTGACAGTTTCTTAGAAAAATAGAGAAAATAAAGAGATTTTAAAAAAGTCAAGAATGAAGGCTGCAAGGGTATTTAACTTTTAAAAGTGTAACCCTAGTTAGTATAATGGACCCCATGCTACCCATCACTTCACAAAAAGGACGCTACGTGTCTCGCTCATATCAATTGGCCTAGAGATATCTCTATGCCCGAGCACATATCTCCGGCTTTCTATATATATATATGGCAAAGGAAAAAATGCGTTCGGGCGCAGAGATTTCTCTACGCTCCCCTAATGGGGAGTGAACACATGAAAAATGCTTTTACACTAACCCAAGTTAGTCACAGCGAGATTTTCCTAGTGTCAGTGGTAGATAAAGTAGGCAGTAAATATGTACTTGATGTTAAACCTATCGAAAGATAGAAGCGCTGTCCCCAAGGAGAAGGCCTTGTCATGATATGGTTGTAAAACAATTTAAAATTTGTATAGGTTCCTTCTCTTTTCCTCCCTCTTCAGGTTCTTTTTCTCTCTTGTTTCTATTTCTTCTTTATTGTTTGCGCTTCTATGCACAATTAATCTGTCACTGGATTACGGTCTGGATAGAAGCACAGAAGCCTACAACTTTCTCTCTCTCTCTCTCTCTCTCTCTCTCTCTCACTGGAGCGCACACCAAACTCTTTCTCTCTCAATGGAGCATTGACGCTATAGAAGCGTGCAACTTTCTCTCTCTCTGGATAGAAGCGCAGAAGAGATAACTTTTTATTTATGCGAGGAGCTCTTACTGGATAAGAAGCGCAAAAGAGACAACTTTCTATTTTTTAAAAAGAGCTTGTACTTGATAGAAGCACCGAAGATACAACTTTCTATTTTTTCTGGAGCTCGTACTGGATAAAATCGCAGAAGAGACAACTTTCTCTTTTTTTCTACAGCTCGTACTGGATAGAAGCATAGAAGAGACATATTTCTCTTTTTTTCTAGAACTCGTACTGGATAGAAGCGCAAAAGAGACATATTTATCTATTTTTCTGGAGCTGGAGCTTGATAGAAGCGCAGAAGAGTGACATTTGAAATAAATTTGGACGTTTCTATGTATTAATTTCAGCTTACAGATAAAAAAATTACAAACTCTAACACACTACAAAAAACAAGACTATTAGCGGCAACCAAAACTGCCGCTATTAACAAAAAAGTTATCGCTAATAGTCTTAATAGCCTTTAATAGTTTTTTTGTTAATAACGGCAGTTTTTGGCCGCCGCTAATAGTCTTATTTTTTGTAGTGACATATATATATGTTATATATCCGTCGGGGCGACAACACTTCGAAATAGTCTACGACATCGCTTCGTATGTGGAGTGGTTTTCTCATCTGCTCATACTTTATTGATCTATTCATTTATTTACAGGGCGGAGATCATAAAATTATAAGCATTCGAAAATATATAAATTATAATCGATGTAGAGGCACACGCTTCATATGTAAAGCGATAGGAAGTGACAACGACATAAAAGCGACATCGCTACGATTGAGAAGCGTCATCGCTTCCATATTAAAGCGTTGATGTTTTTTATAGCCGCGTCATCGCTTCATTGTTAATCGTTTTCGTAGACTTCATAACTGATTTAATTTTCGTCTAATGCAGGGTCTGTAATGAACTCCATTGGAGGATTCAATGTAAGAGTTGTTGATTTAAATCTCACCCTTGAAACGGTTTCTTTAGAAGGAGTTTCACTTTATTGTGATAGTAATATGGAAATGCTAGATAGCTGTGCAGGGTCAGAGAATACCAGTGAGGAATGGAATTCACGTATCGGCTTGAAATTCAAATTTGAAGATGATATGTCCTTAAATTTGTACTCGCAAGTGCACGAATCGTGATGTAGTCAGTGGGTGCAAAGTACGAGATCGTTCCCACGAGGATTGGTTAGAAAATTTAAAATAAAGAATAGCAATTAACTAAAAGAATTTCCACAGATCTATCACAGTAACCAACAATCTATGGTTCTGATAAATGAGATAAATGCTAACAGATAAATACTAAAGAAATTTAATAATTAATGAAATATAAGGATTGGGAAGCTAAATCCTCCCATCGTGGGTTTATCATTTACAGAATACCAATCTGTGGATTGAGACGTGAGATCTTTAACAGATTTTTCAAAAGAAGCATTGCCCCATACACACGTGAGTTCTATAATATAGATCTGAGATCATAGAGATGTATGATTAACATCCCATGAGTGTATGATTAACACTCACACCTCGGACAATATTTAGAACCCAATCTCTAGGGTGATATCCAAAGGACAATCTAAAATCAAGGAGATGTATGATTAACACCCCATGGGTGTGTGATTAACACCCACACCTCAGATCGTGATTGGAACTCACCACTGGGATAAAGTCATACTATCAATCCGAGATCAAGGAGATATATGATTAACACCCCATGAGTGTATGATTAATACTCACGCCTCAGATGGCAGTAAAACTCCACCCCGAGATGGGTAATAATTAGGATAAAATCATTATTGCAGATCTGAAATCATAGGGCATGGTTAGCTCCTAGATCTCGGACTGAAATGATGATTTCACCATTTTCAATGAATATTAGGGTCTTAGAAAGATATCAGACATCTCAATCACACAGATTTATATTAATGTAAATGAATACCTCGGATGGGGTTCATTAGATCCCCATCCTTAATGAAACTAGCCACACATAATTGAAATAAACAATAAAATAAATGTGGAAGTTGAAAATACCATTAAAATACCGTAAAGAATTATCCACAAAAATTCACGAAAGCTTTAATCCAAAGTACGTACACCTCCTTCTTCAAAGTGGATCTAAATCAGAAAAATTAAGACTTATCTTCTTCTCAAAATGAATATTAAAAAGGTAGTTCAAGAAACTGAGACTCAATGCCCTTATACGTTGAAAAGCAGAAGACTAAAAAAAAATAGAAGAATGCAGTAAAAATGAAAACTATCAAAAACAGAAGTCCCTAAAAAGAAGAATGCAAAAAAATAAAGAATAATCAGAATAAATCTCCAAAGGACTCCCCGAATGAATATATCTCCAAAAATATCTTTTTCCTTAATTGCCAAAACAGAAGCTGCTTTTTCCTCCAAGATTTTATTCCGTGAAAAAAGTACCGAGATTCTCGCGGCCAAACAAAATTCCGAACTCAAATTCAAATTTGGTCAATCGATCGACTAAAGAGGGTCGATCGATCGACCATATCAGATTCTGTTTTGAAATTCCAAATCTTCCGGATTAGGTCGATCGATCGACCAAAAATGGTCGATCAATCGACCTCCCAGATTTTCGTGAATTCCCGCTACACTTTGCATCAGACACTGTCTCGGTATTTTGGCCATAACTTTTTATCCCAAAGTCGGATTGAGGCGATTCTTGCGGCGTTGGAAAACTGACGACGAGTTTTACAACTTTTGTGTTTTGACAATTTTCTGAATCTAACGTCTTGAAGGTTAAAATTGAGCTCCAAGTCGGGATAAGTTTCGAATGATCCAAGGTAGCACGAATTTGACGTTATATTCTAAACTTTTGGATTATTTCATGCTCAACACATCTCCAGGCCTGTAAATCACTAAAACTATATAAAACATGTTAAATGGCTTTCATTGGGTAGCTAAATGTAGCTCTTTAGAGGTGAAATATCATCATATTTCACTGCACATCAGAAGACAAGACTTATAACTTCTATAATTTATATGTCAGGAAAGTTGGTTTCATCATTAGGAAAAATAACACTTACAAATCTATAAAGGGGGAGATTATAAAGAGAAAATATATATATTCGTTCGAAGAGTTCAAGCAGCCTGACAATCGCAAAATACACGCCGATATAAATTATTCAATAAATAACAGATACGGATGTGAGGCAAGGTTAAAGATTATGATTTGAATATAAAATCTTAATTGGACGATGCTTATACTCCAATGCAGTAACTCTAGCTTTACATATTTCGGGCAAGGCGATCTGTGCAACAACTGTGAGCAACCAAGACATTATTGAAGAAATTGTCCCAATGTGGTCTGTACCCACTGTGATCTTCCAAGGTAAATATTTACCATCGTGCCACCATGATATATTTATAATTCACCGACTTGTAGATGCACTTTCTATCTGAGTATAGATCAAGGATCAAAATTTCGGCCGAAATGACCGAAATTTCGGTCCAAACTATTGGCTTCGGTCTTCACTGAAAAGATTACTTAGACCGAAATTTTGGCCAAATTATCAGTTTTCGCTTGAAATTTTGATCGTTGGTATAGATAGCCAAAGGCATCACTAGTTGATGCTGCAGTCTTGGAACCAAATTTTGTCTTCCCTAGCTTTACTTACGTCTGTGTTACTAAGCAAGTTTTCGCTCAAGAATCCATATTCGCTTAAAATAAATTATACGGTGGCTGAGCTATATATGTGCTTTGGCGTATTAATTAGGACATGATTGTGGTCTCAACATTGAGCTGATTGATTCGATTCTAGATCATCCACTCATCATTATCATTGTAAATTTTTAATTACCATTGTCATGTCCCATCTACTTGGGTTCAGCTGTTACCAATTGTTAGTGATCCCAGATTATCTATTGAAAATGAAAAATTGCACAATTTTTTTGGAATATGTCTACAATGAGCTGACGAATCATTACAGACAATGAGCTGTAATCTTATCAGCTGTATACGATTAGTGAGTAGTCGGCTTTGACACACTCTTTAATGAACATGGAAATCTGTGCATGTCTCAAGATTTTCATGGCTGCAACACTGCAGACAACAAATTTGAGTCTATTTAAGGATCATCTAGTATGTATTTTATGGAAGTGAAGTTAATGAAAAGTTTGTTTTATTCAATTATTCATTTTTATATGTTCTTCTTTAATAGATTTAGGAGTAAAATTGGAAGAACAGTAAAAAAAAAAAAAAATCACTGATAGTTGTTAAACTTAAACCTTCTTATCAGGCACATTGCAGCAGAGTGCACTATAAAGTCAGTGCGTTGTAACTGTAGAGAGCCCGGCCACATGGCGAGCAGTTGCACAGACAAAAGGAAATTTATGAACCTCATACCCCGTAGGTACTTGGGAAGATAGCTAGCAGGTTTGTTTGATGTGCTAATGATCGAGTGGTAAGTCGTTTAGCCTCATGTAGAAAATAAACATGTGTTTCTTACTCTTCTTATATAGACGTTTTAAAGGTTCTTGTGAGGTGCTTTTATGGTATGGAGCCTAATAGGGGAGTTTTTGTGAGTGCTGAGGGTCTAGGCTAGCTTTTCCTCCTCTACTTTGTGATTTTTTTTCGCTGGGTCTTTATGGCATTTGTTGGTTGGAGCTTGGCTATTCAAAATGTTAGCATAAAAAGAACCAGACTGCAATTGCAGGTTTCAAAATCACTCTTATTTGGTAATTAAGGTGCCCATATGAAGATCTCTAACATCCAATCTGTGCACATCAATGTGGACCTTACATCAGATATGAACCACAATTTACACTAAGTGCCCAAATTGAACCATTCGATTCTTTTGCTCGGTGTGTTTTTTTATGTTGCAATATTTAGTCACTTGAATGGCTTGGATTGTATAAAAATAACTGAATTGGCTTAAAACAGGGTCTATGTAAGAACAGTGTGAGTTCCCATTGTCCTTATCATTAATATTTCCTTTTTAATTTTTTAATTTTATAAAAAATTTTATTTTTAATATTTCTTAAATTATTAAGTCTAGTCTTCGAGCTGGCCCTATCAGTCTGGCACGTTTAGTCCAGTATATTAGTTTTTGAACTGTGGTATTGATGATGGTTCAAAATCTCGGTTTTCTGGTACGAATCGACCAGCTCCAAAACCGATATGTATGGTATGAAACATATCAGTCGGTACAGACCAATGTCTATGAGTTGATACATTCAATGTATCAACTCGGCCAAGGCCGAAACCGATCCGTATCGAATGTATCAACCTGGTCATGTTTGAAATAGATGCGCAGCGGACAATGCATATTGGTGTATAATATTTGAACCATGGTATGCATTAATCCAATAATGCATTTTCTTATAATATATCCATTCAAACGCCGTAAATAGAATACATTACAAGAATCTGTTTTGGAGACTATCCAAATAGTACAAGGAGTTTTATAAAAGAAGGAATTTTTTCATATTAAATAAAAAAGAGAGTACTTAAAGTTTTTTATTTCTTTTTTCTTTTCTTTTTTTAATTTTTATTATTCTATTTTGTTGGATTTTATGAAAGTCAAAATTTCACAAAATTCTAGCGATGACGGCGTATGCTCAGTTTTCAAAACGCAGTTTGACTCTTAATGCCCACTATATATACCATTTGAATATATTTTGGAGGTAAGCAACGGCTAAATTTCTCTCTTATGAAAATTTTACAAAAGACAGGAGAGTTAATGTTGCCTGGGAGAAGGCTTCTCTTCGAAAACCAATCACCAATATCTCTCTTAGAATCATGCACAGAAATCCAACAAGGTCTTCAAATTCATGCTCAAATCATTCTCAACGGCCTTTCCAACCATATTTTCTCTCTGAGCAGACTAATCTCCTTCTTCGCGCTCTCAGATTCGTGCAGTCTCAATCATTCTCGCCTTCTCTTCTCACAAATTCATCACCCTAACATATTCATTTGGAACACCATGATCAGAGGCTACTCTCATAGCAAATCACCTCAAGAAGCTATCGTTCTTTACAAATCGATGATTGCCGAAAGTATCAACTCTCCTAACAATTTTACCTTCCCTTTTTTAGTTAATTCCTGTGCTAGATTATCGAAAGCGGAGTTGGGTCACATAATTCATTCACATATAATAAAATACGGGTTTGAGTCGGATGTTTTCGTTCAAAATTCTCTCATTCACTTGTATTCCTTTTTTGGGGAAGTGGATCATGCACGCAGAGTGTTCGGTGAAAGTTGTCATCAAGATCTTGTTTCGTATAACACCATGATTAATGGGTATGCTCGAGGGGGTCGGCCCACAGATGCGTTTCATCTCTTTGGAGAATTGCGGCTTTTGGGTGTCACGCCCGATGAGTTCACCATTGTTGCACTGTTGTCTGCGTGTTCAGTATTGAATGATCCCAAAATTGGTAAACAAATCCATCTCCTTATATATAAGAATATGAGTGTTGATGATTTCAACGTAGTGTTGATGAGTGCTCTTGTGGATATGTACGCTAAGTGTGGGGTGATGGATATGGCGGATCGGGTGTTTCGCACAATGGGCACTCGTAAAAGTGCCACGGCTTGGAGTTCTATGGTTGCCGGGCACGCTAAATGTGGTGAAATAGAGATTGCTCGTCGCCTCTTTATTGAAATGCCCGAAAGAGATTTAGTTTCTTGGACAGCCATGATCGGTGGTTATTCTCAAATGGGGCAGTACAAGAAGGCGTTGGAGCTTTTTGTAGAGATGAAAAGGGTGGGCCTAGAACCAGATGAAATCACCATGGTTACGGTCCTTTCGGCCTGCGCCCAGTTGGGTGCGCTTGAATATGGGAAGAAGCTTCATCGAGACATCAAAAACAGATTTTTTTATCATAATGCAATTCTCAGTGCGGCTATTGTCGATATGTATGCCAAGTGTGGATGCATAGAAAGTGCGCTAGATGTTTTCCATGGAGTTGAGCAGATATCAAAGACCGTCGGCCTCTTCAACTCTATGATTTCGGGTCTCGCTCAACATGGGCACAGTAAGGAGGCCATGGAACTTCTTAGGGAAATGGAGTTGCTGGGTTTGAGACCAGATGGGGTTACATTTGTCGGAATTTTATGTGGCTGTAGTCACAGTGGTCTGATTGAAGAGGGTAAAAGGGTGTTTGATTCTATGTATAAGGGACGCGGAGTTAAACCGCAAATCGAACACTATGGTTGCATGGTTGATCTTCTTAGCCGAGGTGGCTTTTTGAAAGAAACCCTTGAGTTTATTGAGAAGATGCCAGTTGAAGCAAATTCTGTGATATGGGGATCTCTGTTGGGTGCTTGTAGAATTCATGGAGATGTTGAGGTGGCTGAGATTGCGAGTAAACGACTTTGCCAAGTGGACCCAGATCATGATGGACGCTGCATTATGTTATATAGCATCTATGTGAGTGCGAATCGATGGGAAGATTCGAGACAAGTAAGGCAAAGTATGGAAGATGGGGGCATCCGAAAGCCAGCCGGGTGGAGCTATATAGAGTTCAATGGCTCTCTACACCAGTTTTTGGCTAATGAAAAGTCGCACCCGCAGACCAAAGAGATCGATCTGATGATTGAGGAGATGACCAAGCGTTTGCGATCAGCCGGCTATGTTCCGAATACGACACAAGTATTGTTCGATGTGGATGAGGAAGAGAAGGAGAATATGGTTTCTCATCACAGTGAGAAGCTGGCATTGGCATTTGGATTGATCAATTTGGAACCCGAGGCAACAATTCTTATAGTGAAGAACCTTAGGATCTGTGGAGACTGCCACTCTTCCTTTAAGCTTCTGTCCCACATTTTCACAAGAGAGATAATAGTGAGAGATAGAATCAGGTTCCACCACATGAAGAATGGATTGTGTTCCTGCAAGGATTATTGGTAATTCAATGTTAAGCCTGTTTAGAGTTTAGACCAATGAAGGTATTTTTTAATAACTTTTGAACAAATTCAATCCACACAAGAGACAAAATTTACGTGGTTCAGGAAAATTACTTATATCCGTGGGGCAGCGATTGAACAGTTTTTATCGTCTCCTCCAGCTGCCATGCATTGACCACTTTGAATCAGATAATAGAGATCATTTTTCATCCCAATCTTCTAAATAATAGTTGGGCAATTAGTACCAACTTGTGTTTAGGTAGGTCTAAAGAAAAGTTCTTGTGTGCTTATTCAATAAAAAGTCTAATATGTTTTGTAATTGCTCTTCTTATATTATTGTTCGGATTTCAACATCCATGACCTAAAACTCTGTTATACATCATCCACCATTTGACCATGGCTGATCCAATGACCAAGATTGACTGTTACGATCCAAAATAGACTTATCATGATCCAACCGTTGACCATACATAAGTCAATGGTCATGATTAAATCACCACAGTTGGCTCTAAATTGCCCAGAATTTAAAATAGCCGGTTCACCCGGTTTTTGGCATAGAATCCAGATACCAGCTGGTTTTTCGCATCAAACTAGCTGGTTCACTCGGTTTCGCAACTTAGAGTACAGTTTGTGGTACAATGTTATATGGAGGACAGATTTTAGGCAAACAAAGTGTAGGCGGCTGATGTGGCGCACTGCATTTGGCTGCAAGTGCGGTGGGGCTCAATTAATGTAGATCAATACAGTCAGTCACGCCGTTCTATGTCAGTCGCCTACACTTTGTCTTCAACAAATTTGTCTTCCATTTATAATTTTCTCAATTTTTTGTTGGACATAGGTCTACAACCGCCTGCGCAATAACTAAGGGTGCCTACACACAATTTTTTCAAGGCAGACAGCTTATGAGGCGCGATGCTATAGTGCATAGTGCTTGTGCCCCACTATGCGTGCAGCCAGTCACATAGCGCCACATAAGCTACCTATAAAATTATCTATAAAAAAAAGTGTCCTCTGTATAACACTGCCCGTGCCTACACTTACCGCAGTGGGGCCAAAATTTTGGTTTCCCAATAAAAAAAAAAAAAAAGGCAATCAATAGTTTTCAAGGGGTATTGTGGACGTAGTCCCCTTTAGAGAAGGGGTGGGTGCCAACAGTTGCACCTAAAATATGAGGAAATTTGCATTTCCGACCCTACAAGTTTGCTTATTTGCAAAAATAACTTTATAATTTGAAACTATACAGAATAGGCCTGCTCCAATCCAAGCCGATTCTACGTCAGCATCAACTTATTATTTTTATTATATATATGTTTTTTAATATATATAAAATATATAAGAAAATTAAAAGAAGATGAAAAAGAGAAGAAAAAGATAAATAGCTATTAAATAAAGTATACTCTAATATTTATTCTCAATAAAAAAATCAAATAATCATAAATAAGAAAGTGGTTGAATAACAATCATCAACTTAAAATGGGTCGGTCACATCGTCCGCAGGTATATAAACTGCTTGAATGGAAGTTATAGATACCCCTTTGGTATAAGTAATTCTTTCTTGCAAAGAACAATTAAAAAAGAAAATTTAAATATATAAAATAAATATAAATAATAATAAAATAAAAAGAAGATATAAGGAACATGCTGATTATCTCAAATCCAGAAAGCACCAATAATTATAGTTTGTCATAGGTAAGGACACTATTGCCAATAGAATAACACGAACTGATGACGTGGATAAAAAAGGGTCAGTTTGAATAACATCTACTAATATAAGTTATCATGTTAGTCACGCAAGATATAAGTCATGAGTGGTAGTTATTAGGTGTACTCTAATATTTATTTTAAAAAAAATAATTAAATAATCATAAATAAGATAATGATAGTGACGGTCCACTATCTTAAGATTGTGTCTCACAATTGTAAAATAGTGATCACTATCTTATAATAGTGTTCACTATCTTATAATTTCTTATGTTCTGTGTTTTATTTATGTTTGCTATGAAGGATTTTAAGCTATCAGTGTTCAGTTGTCGTTCACTAGACTACCTATTGTAGTCGAAACTGAAGAAATAGATGACAAAAAAAAAAAAATAATAATAATAATAGGTTGATATATATATATATATAATGAAAAAATAGATTGATGCTGACGTAGAATCAGTTTGACTTGGAGTTAGCCTATTCTACATAGTTTCAAACTACAGGACCATTTTAGCAAATAAGCAGACTTGTAAGAACGAAAATGCAAATTTACCTAAAATATAAATCCATTTCCTGACTTCTTTTCCTACAAACAGACCCATATGTTTTTTATTAAGAGTTGCTACTAGGTGTTCTACCTATGCACCAAGCGCCGTACGTGGGCCAATTTTGGAAAATACACAAATAGTCAGAAAAGTCAAAAAACAATTTCCCTGATTGCATGCTCATTAGTATTTGTGCATCTCCTACGGTTTGACCAGTTTGGCAAAACGAGATTGACCTGTGCACCAAGGGCGGTGCACAGGGCAATCTTTTGCTGGTCAAATATGGTGAAACAAACATACATTTATGGGTCCTAATCAATGAAAATATTTTTTTAATTTTGAAAAAGTAGCTTGAAAGATAGATGCATCTACCGAGCATGGGCAAGAGATTGGCCTGTGCACTGCTCCTGGTGCATGGGTCAGGCACCTAATTTAAGGAGTTAGTTTCGTGTATCTAAATAGTGTACCGTGCACAGGATGCATGTTGTGCAACTCGTTGACCTCCAGATTTCCATGCACATAGGGTTGTCAGTTGTCACAAGGCAAAATTTAGGTATGGGCGACCCTTTGGCCCTTCAATTGACCCGACCTAGTTGGTCAACAGCTGGGTCGGGTCAGGCAGACCTAGTGCAAAATCCCTAAACCCTTCCATTTATATATAAATATCTGGTTGAGTTGGGCCGGGCATATTTTGGTTTGGCCCAACCCAATAGAATTCGACCTTTGAGCCTGTTCCAAAGGACCCGAAGGTCTGGTCCGATACATCATGCTCGACCCAGCTCGACGGGTCAAGTTTATGTGCCCAATCCTGTTCAAAATCCAGGTCGGTGGGATCTGGCAAAAGGCCAATCCGATCGGTTGACAGCTCTACGTGCACTTCTCGACGTCTGCACGGCCTATGAAGCACCTTCCATGTGCGCCATAGGTTGTATACCCAATATCCGTTCACTATAAATGGTTCTAAAAGGGTAGATACTTGACAGGTGAGTTTCGAGGCCCTGGAGAGTCTCTGACGTCCAAAAAAGAAAAGGGAGCCACAGAGTCAGCATGACCAAAGAGGGGGCTCCTTTGGCACTAAGCGTTTGAAAATAGGGTTTTTATTGTTGGGTAGCACCATATGCACCCACCAAAGCTCTAGAGCATCCCACTTGAAAACTGTTGACTGTTTAAATCAGATGATGAAGATCTCCAATCTTCTCGCACAATAGATTGTAAGATCATGACCGTACCATCACATGACTCAGATGTTGTTTCTCGTGCAGCACACATCCCAAAAAGTGCCGTACATTGAATCAGAGAATGAAGATTATTTTTCAATATGTGAATCATCAGGTGGTGCATCAATGATCTCAAGATATATTAAAATTAGGACGAAAATAATCTCCAACATTTGATTCAAAGGAGTCAAGTAGTGACACGTTGTCAGGCAAGGTGTTCTAGAGTTTTAGTGAGTGCAAATAGAGCTACCATTTATGATTTTTTTGCTTTTTTTTTTTCGGGTGCTCTAGAGTTTTAGTGAGTGCAATTAGAGGGGTGCTCTAGAATTTTAGTGAGTGCAAATAGAGCTACCATTTATGAGTTTTTGGCCTTTTTTTCCCTAAAATTTGTATGATGGTAGTATCTCGTGTGTTGCACACATTACTCATCAATTGAGATGTCTTAAACTCTTAGGTGATGGGCCAACATCTAGGCGTGACTCTGGCGTGGATAATGTTAAATGATTGACAAAAAATCACAGACCATTCAACGGACTATTGATGTGGCACGATGCAAGTCCAGTGGGGCCCAACAATGCACGTTGGAGCAGCCACTTATATCGCTCCACATAAAGATCCGTTAAATGGTCTACCGTCTCCCATGTTAATATAAATGTGGAGACATTATCGAATTCGTCTTATTTAAATGTTACATTCTAAAGATATTCAATCTCTATTATATGACTTAACACAATAATTTAAATGTTACATTCTAAAGATATTCAATCTCTATTATATGACTTAACACAATAAATTGTCATCCTCTCATCCATATTTAACTGTTTTGAATCATATAATAGAGACTTTATTTTATAATAATCTTTTGTATTAAACATTTTTAGATCATGACTTTCAAATTTGATGGCTAAGATGAAGTTTCAACTTGGCCTAAGTCTTTCCTTTAAAGGATAACTCTAATTATACCAATCAGATTTCTAAGTGCACTACATTCGAAAAATTATTAACTTATGTGAACCAGATGATGGAGATCGGTTTTCTTTTCATTCTTTCAAATAATGGAGCTTGAGATCAATGGTGTACCATCAGACGGTCAATTTATGGATATTGTATAACTCAAACTTAGTCGACCAAACTTTTTCTTAATCCGACCCAATTATACCTATAGATTGTGTCTGACACTTCATGCCTAACTTAGCCCAATAGGTCAAGTTTAGTGTCTAGCCCAATAAAAAGGTCATCCTGAATAGGTCGAGTATCAAGTCTACCTAATCTGTTGAGATCCTTACGTAGAAGTATCATATGTTTATTCAAGTCAAATAAAGTTAAGTGTTCGTCTAAGCCCTACGACCATCCCTACGTATGGGTGCAAGTTTTGAACTGAAATCCGAACCCGACCTGATAACCTAACTTATTGAACTAGCCCCAATCGACCCAAAAATCAGTTCAAATCGAACCAATTCTAGTTCGATATGATTTCGATTTTAGGTGGGAAAAGACGAAAATCGACTATGTAGGATGAGAAAATTTGATCAGGGGTAGTACATTAATCGTGGCTCAAAGGATTTCAATTTTTCAGTAAATTATTATTTGGATAGCTTAACACCCGCGAAATCTTAGAGGGCACCTATGCCAAAAACCATCGACTCTTTGTATTAATTGATGGAGATCGTTTTTCGGCTCAATCTTCCACATAAGGAAACTTGATATCAAAGTAAGTCAAATATTATATAGCAAAATTCTTAATTCTCTTAACTTTGTTTCTTTGAAAGTGCTAAAAATAAGAAATGAAAGAAAATTTATTTGGGTACCATTATTTAGGGATTCTATTTGGGTACCATTATTTACACCCCTTAAAATTGTGACATTACTTATATCCTATAGTAGGTATGAAATGACCGTCTTGAGATCATGAGAGTATCATTAGACGGTCGATTTTTTATTTTATATGGTGCACATTTAAAAAATGATATTAAAATCATATTTGAGAGTGGTGTAGGCCATATGATTTTAAAGTCACTTTTTGGGTTCTGTCAAGTGAAATAAAAATTTTATCGTCTGATGATACAATCAGGATGTCAAGATCAACTATATAGAAGATTGAGACGAAAAATAATTTCCGTTGTATGATTCAAAGCTATCAATACCTTTGGACTGAAGGACGTGTGATAAGATCACAATTTTATGAATGATAAATAATTGTATCCATTTTAATTTTATTTTCACAGCTTAAAAGTATATAAGGCAGATCATTTAAGGCAAAATTTATGTTTGTAAGATGATATTTTATCATCCAATCAAAGACTCATATATACTAATTAAATGGTAAAATAGTCTAATCGCACAATCTTTAAATTGAATCTAACCTAAACTATTGTCAAGCGTGCCACATGTTACAAAATTGATGAAAAAGTTAGCATGGTTTTATGTGGTGTGTCGTAGTTTTATGTGGTGTGTCGTAGAGGTACCTAATACCTACTCCTTTTGCTAATTTAAATGGGCAGTGTTAACCTTCTATTGAGTAATGAGACCACAGTTTTTGGGGCATGCCTGTGGTGACATTGGGACACACCCTATAATAACTCTTGAGAGATACGAACAATAGGATAGGGGAGTATCTCATGGAGTTAAGCTGAGTGATGAAAACGATTTTAGGATGGCCCTAGTATCTCATTGAATCAGGCTGAGTGATGAAAACGATTTTAGGAAGCCAAGGGCCATTTCTAGTTGATATAGGTTGTGTATGGTATAACTCTATGCTAGCCTCTATCATAGTAAGTTCTCATCCTCTTTGCTAACATCCTAATAGTTGTTTTAGTAGGTACTCCTTCTCCTTAATAACTCATTATATAGCAAGATTTTATGCAAGATTTATATGTTCATCGGTTCTACCCTCCTCTCTACTCACTCTTTATCAAAGCATATTTTATTTGCTTTGGTAGGGAGTTAGTAGAGAGCAATAAGATTGTTGTTATAGCATATAAATCCTCCTTTGCAACGAGTTAGAAAAGAGAATGAGAACCAACTAAAGCAGGTAAACTCTGCTTTGGGAATCGATTCGCGCTTCAAAATGTGAGTGTCTCTCAATTCATCTTAAATTATTCAGTCTTTTTTCAAATAAATAAGAAACTCTAAATTTAAAATTAAGATAAATTAGGGAAGAAAGAGATCTTGAATAGCAGTTGAAAATCTTGAACTATGCCTGAAAAATCCAACCACAATTAGTTGAAATAGTTATTTTTGACAATTACGATTCAAATCATGATACTATTCACTCAAATCATGACACTGTGTAAGCAATCGTAACCCCTTTATTCACAATCACATTCAATCGTGACCTCTTTTCGTAAAATCGTGATACTTTATAGGTCTAACTGAAAATCACCATATCTTTTTATATAGTTGTCTGATCATTACGTATTATATATCAATTTTTCTCACCTCGATGTGGTCTTCATAATGGCATAGAAACTTTTTAATTTTGACGTCATCTGTGAAGTCAAAACCTGAACCTTTCATCACGCTTACAGTGGGATTGCACTCATTTTATATTCATATTGGTTTGTCTTTCAGAGTTCAAAACAAATCTAATCATTGTACCGATCAATTACCAAGCTCCATAGACACGACCACACCTTATAAAGAGTAAATTGATTCAATCGATTTTATAATTATGATTAAACATTTCATATTCACTATTTTACTTAATGTTTCATGATTCATGCCCCATGATAAGTTAAGAATAAAGTATGTCGCATGATATAAAATTTTGTCACGGTGGAATTTCTTTTACGGTCACGTGAAAGTTGGAGTGTAGGCGTCCATGTACCGATGCAACTCCTCTATGGTAGTATGAGATGTTACACGAAGTACATTCAGGTTATTACAAAACCCCCCTTTGAAAAACATGGTTTAGTGAAGCCTATCGCACCGTAGCCATTCTAATTAAGTTTAAGAAAAGATGAAATATAAATATATTAAGATACAATATATTAAGAAAATGGGAACTTAAGCCCACGCAAATTGAAATAGGGACAGCGATACGTAGTGCCCATGTCAAGAATAAAATCAGGGTGGGGACCTAAGTCTAAAACTGAATAATATTATGATATATTAAGACACGCTGTGAATACCAGCTGAATATGAGTTAAGTTCTACACGTGTCATACCTTACGAGCCACCGTAAGGGTTTAACATCTGCAACCGAGACCGGTCTTAAGGACATTATGTTAGTTTTGTCTCGAACTAAGGGAATATTATGGTTACTATGTGTGTAATCTTATCTGACTGGATGGTGGTTTATGTTATGATATGGAGGTTAGCTGATTATCTACACGTAAGCCTCGCATGGTAGGCTCGAACAACGATCTTGGCACATGTTGTTTAAGTAAGATAATTAAGATATGAAGTGCATTATGTAAGTGTATAGAGTAATAATAAGATTTCTGATAAGTCACATATGATAAGTTGATAAGACAAATAGGGAAAGAAATAAGAAATAGAAGCATCATACACATTTCATTCTATGTTATATTTTTTAAGTTTTGTTATGATATGTTATGAGAATCATGGATATTATTGTAATGTTACAAGTTGCTTGGTCTATTTCAAAATGCACTGAAACTCATACAATTGCACACACGATCTCCTGAGTAAGTTATAGTGGATCGATTGTGCAATCCACTGAGTTTATGCGACTGAGTAAACTCACCCCCTCCCAAATCTAATAGTTTCAGGTGAAGACTCCGATCGCCCTGCTTATGATAGTGTTGAGGCAGTTGTATTGGAGGCGACTTATGTAGATGAGGACGTTGGCTACCCCTTGGATGAGAGCGTAGATGTAACACCCTAATTTTTTTAAAACCATTAATACACACAATAGATGTATATGTTTAATATGACATACAACATAGACCATTTAATTATGAAATATTTTAAACTTAAAATATACACCTTGGTCTAAAAAGGACTCATAAATAATTGTGTAAATAGTTACACAAGCTTCGTGAGAGCACTAGTCGTAAGAGACTTGAGTTCCAAACAAGAGGTCTAGGGATCAAACCTTATTGAGTAAATTTAAAACTCTATTTTGGACTTTGTAGCAAAAGCCTATACACCTAAGCTAGGTGTGTCAGCCTAACATCGAAATATTACCTAAGAATTTGGAAAAATGCAACTCATGTAAGTTCTCGAGAATTCTAATTCCTAAACCCTCAAAAATTCTTATTAGGAAGGAACCATAAGAAAACCCTAGCTTTCTCCTTTAAATAGAACCCTAGCCTCCTCTTTTCATTATTCCTAGATTTCTCTTAAGAAAACCCTAGCCACCTTTTCTTCTTCTTCAACCTCCATAAGATCGTTAAGGTATTCTTCTACAAGACACTGTGATCATCGACAAGCAAGAGGAAGAAGGAACATGAACGAACGGGTGGAACATCGAGGGGTCACCAATTTATTTATAGTTTCATACTTCGAGAGGTAAATCCACAATCTCTTATCATTGAATCTACGATTCCTTAGTATCAGCGTTATTTTTCGTAAATTGTGAACCTAAGATCTCAAAGTTGGAATCACGGACTTTGATTTTCAAATTTCGAACATGCAGAGTTCGAAACTCCAAAAACAACAATGACAACTCGTTGTGATAAAGACCACAATGCGTTGTCATTAAGTCTCAGCGTGTTGTGACAATCACACAGTCCGTTGTCTGACAACTGACAGCAAAAGCCAAAGTTTTGAAATAAGAAATCATAGGGCGTAGCTCGCTGTCACCTTCCAACAGCGCATTGTCGATGGCGAACAAAAAAAAACTTAGAGACCAGCCACAACTCGCTGTGAACACCATTGCAACTCGTTGTGGACACAAACGGAGAGGAATTAAGAGTATATACAACGTGCTATCAGGTATCGCAGCTTGCTGTGGTATACCACAACTTGCTGTGGTATACCACAACTTGCTGGGGTATATATGGCAGCTTGATGTGATATTTTAATTGTAATATTTTATTCGCAAGTGCGCGAATCAGATTGTATATAGTGGGTGCGAAGTATGAGATCGTTCCCACGAGGACTATTTTTAAAGATCTAAAAAGATAAGACAGTAATCTCAGAAATCCACTAAGAACTAACAGTACCCTACCAATATTATGATCTAGTTTTATGAGATGATAATTACTGACTACAAACTAAAATTTAATTGATAATTTAAAAATAAAGGTAAAAATGAAGATACTAAATCCTCCCATATTTGGTCTGTTCTTCCCATAATACAAATCTAAGGATTAAACTATGAGATATACCATTGAAGAAAAATATCTTTTATGGAAGATAAATGGTCAAAACCCTGATAAGTTTCACGCTGCATCCCTGCAATCAGGACTTAATTTCATAGATGATTTCCATATATAGATCTGGGATCAAGGGCATGGCTCGGCACACTTGATCTTAGATGCAAATAAAAATCATCTCCAAAGTGGGTAAAAATTCTACCAAAAATACCACCATAGATCTGAGATCAAGGGCATGGCTCAGCACACTTGATTTCAGGTTAGAGAGTAATTAAGATAAAATTACCATTACAGATCTGAGATCCAGGGCATGGCTCGGCACACTCAATCCCAGATCATAATCGTAAGTAGATCCACACGATGAAAGTAAAAAGACCATAACAATGATTGGGATAAAATTACCGTCACAGATCTGAGATCCAGGGCATGGCTCGGCACACTTGATCCCAGTTAGTAGCGGAGATTTCATCCGTTCGTGATAACATAATAACCATAAAATAAGATCTCATATTTTAATCCTAGATTTATATTATTAGAAGTACATCCCTCGGATGGGAATCATTAGATCCTCATCCCAAGAAATTAGTCACACATGCTGTAATTAAATGACATAAATAAATAAATAAGGCAAAATAATATTAATTTAATAAATAAATAAAATACCTCAAACTTCAGTAGAAATTCTTTGATCCACAAGTACGATGATCTTCAGAAACGAAATTAACAATGCTCTCTAATAATCTTTGAATTTAAAGTAGGAATTAACTGAACAAAAATAATAAACTGAAGGAAGGAATACTGAAAAGTTAAAGGAACAAAGCTCTCAAAAAGAAAATAAAGAAAATCTCTATTTCTACGTCTAACTATGAAAAAGAAAAACTAAAATTAACTCTCTAAAAATTAATCCCCTAAAATTCTCTTCTTTTTCTCGAGCTATTGGTTTGCTTTAAATAGTCTCCAAGTTACATAGGTTTCCCAGCTTGACAAGTCAGGGTCGATTAATCGACCCTATAGGGTCGATGCATCGATCCTCCAATAATCCCTAAAAATCTGCTTTAAAGAGTCAATTCCATGTCAGACTACTTTTATCCCTCGATTAATCGAGCAAAATAGTCGATTAATCGACCTCCCAGATTTTCGTAAATTTCAGCCCACTTTTGCATCAGACACTGCTTCGGTAGTTTGGCCATATCGCTCTACTCCGAACTCGGATTGATATGATTCTTATAGCATTAGAAAGCTGACAGAAAACTCTACAATTTTTGTGTTTTGACAATTTCGTGAATCGGACGTCTTGATGGTCCAAATTAAGCTGCAAGTCGCACCAAGTTCTCGATGACCCAAAGTTACAGTGTTTTGACATTATTTTCAGAATTCTTGGGCTGTTTTCTGCACTTGGATTGTGTTTACCTGAAACACTACAAATCTAATAATTCTCATTAGATAGCCTTTATCAGATAGCTAAATGTAGGTATTTAGGGGTGAAATATCATCATATTTCACTACTCATCACACCCCCAAACCTACACTTTGCTAGTCCTCGAGCAAAGCAAACTAAAGAAAAATAAATGCCACTTTCGTAGGGAGCACGATTGCACTTAGTATGTGCAACAAGCCTTTAAACCCCTAAGTGATCCCTAGTGGAGGAGTTGTGTCTTCTGAGGGTTTACAGTGAAGTTACCCACAAACCTCAATACATTTTTAAAACCATCGATAAAATTAAGTTTTCAAAACATGATTTTGATAACATATATACCATTCAAAACTCAAAATCATTAATCAATTCAACATGCGAATTCTCAATTTTAAATAACAATGTTATACTAATCATACTAGTATCCATTCAAGTTAGTCTAATGCTCAAATTGTTAGATAACTCATCCATTCATGCTTAAACGTGAAGTGTGTGCATACCCAAACCAAAATTCATTCATCTCAGAACTAGTTCAAACGAGAAATCGTCGGACCTGTTGTTTAGACTCAATCCTCACTTTAGGTATACTCTTGAAATAAAATCACTCCAATAATGGGTAAGTTTTCGCACACATGTGAGAGATTAATACAAAGCCAATAAAAAGGTCTCATATGATAAATGAAACACGATGCAATCAATGAACAAAAATAAATCTCATAAGAAGATACTTATATATCCTAAGCATGTCATACCAAGTGTCATAAGTATCATATATTTACTCTCCACAAGGCAGCTACCAATGCAAGATCAGATCATGAAGGTCTTTTTAGGGTTGTAATGGGGCTCAAGAAAGGGTAAGAAAGAATTGGAAATTGGGATTCAAAGTTTCTGAGAAATCGAAAAGGAAACAACAGTTTGATTTTTTCTATTTCTCTTCTTTTTCTTTTCTAATCTCTCACTATTTTTCTCAATATTTTTCTATTTTTCTCAACTTTCTTTTTCTTTTTCTCTCCTTTTCTTGAAGCACCTCATATTTTTCATTATTTTTCATAATTTTATTTTTTCTCTCCCCTTTTTCTTTTATATTTTTACCATACACTCTCAGTAAACACCACAACTCAGTATCTCTCCACTTATTCTCTTTTCGTTCATTCTCATCCCTCGTTCCTAATTTCTCAAAAATAAGAAGGGTAAAGCTGAATTTTCAGAAATGGTGAAGGGTTAAAGGTTAACGTGGCTTATCAAAGAATGTATAAAGGTAAATTTTTCAATAAGCTCAAAGGGGTACTAGAAGGATAAATTTATATAAGGTAGGGTATTTTAAGCACAAATGAGCCAAAGATGGCCTTCAATCATGTCCTTAAAAGATGGTAACCTTGCCTATCTATCTTGAGTAGATATACAGTACATTCTAACATAATGATATGAATTTGATTTCATGCAAAATCACAAGTCAAAATAAAATATATGAGATTATGCAAAATAATTTGTATTCAAAGAAAACTCCGAGTTTATGTATTCACTCATCAATGACGGAAAATTAGCTCTAAAGCTCACCGAGTTTTGTCTCCACTAAGAACCTAAGATTCAACGTTCAAAACAGTTCATCGATTTCTAAGTCTTAGCTTGGTATAAGTGTAAAAATTCTTAGCATGAATATCAAAATTATCCACAAAATATCACATTCAGCTTCATCATCTTGGATACAAGTAATCAAACTATGACATCAATATTCTCAAAATTTAATTCACATGCATCATCAACTAAAGTTTGAAAACAATCGCCAAATAATGTGCATGATGACTTCAAAATAAATTTAAAATTTTTTTTTTTTTTTTTTTTCATATAAAAAATAAGTGATGCAAAATAAATAATCATACCCCCAAACCGAAATATGACAATGTCCTCATTGATTGAAATAAGTATTGCACCTCCAAACTTGTTGAAAAGTACCTCAACACAAAGATCAGGTGCAGAGAATATGTGCATCAAATTGGAACATGACCAAAAATTTATTGAAGGGAAATGGGTACACGATTTAGGGAAATAAAAACAACCTAAACTAAACAAAAAACTAATATATAAGAAATAAACATACGAAATAAAGAAATCCTAAATCCTAAAGTTACAAAATTTTTTTTTTTTTTTTTTTAAGACGAAATATAAAGAGAAATCACACAAAATTGGGTTGCCTCCCAATGAGCGTTAGTTTAATGTCGATAGCTCGACCAAGTGAATTGCTCAGTCAGGGTGATCCATTGAATTACCCAAAGAAAGAGTGTCAGACTCTGCAATTGCCTCCTCAAGGAACGGTTTTAATCTTTGACCATTAACTCAAAAAATGTTCCCGTATCTCGGATTGATAATATCAACTGCCCCATTGGGGAGTATTCGAGAGATTTTGAATGGACCACTCCAACGGGTTTTTAGTTTCCCCGGAAATAGATAAAGTCGAGAATTGTAGAGTAGAACCTGTTGACCAACGACGAAAGATTTACGTAGAATATATTGATCATGAACCCGTTTCATATGGTCCTTGTACGATTTAGCACAGTCATATGCATCAGCACAGATTTCTTCTAATTCATTTATTTGTAAACTCCTTTGGGCACCAGATTTCAGGTGATCAAAATTTAATGACTTAATGGCCCAAAATGCTCGATGTTTCAGTTCGACCGGGAGGTGGCAACCTTTACCAAAAACCAACCGATACGGCGACATGCCAATCGGAGTTTTAAATGCAGTTCGATACATCCATAGAGCGTCATTCAGTTTTAGCGACCAATCTTTATGGTTCGGATGGATTGTCTTTTCTAAAATCCGCTTAAGTTCTCGATTAGAGACTTTAACTTGGCCACTTGTCTGAGGATGGTATGGTGTAGTAACTTTGTGTGTGACACCATATTTCTTCATTAATTGGGTGAACACTTTATTATAAAAGTGCTTTCCACCATCGCTGATTATCGCCTTTGGAATACCAAAACGTGAAAATACTTGATCCTTCAGGAATTTGATCACTACTCTGTGATCATTCGATTTACAGGCCACGGCCTCTACCCATTTCGAGACATAATCAACTCCGACAAGAATGAGCGTGTTTCCAAACGAATTAAGGAAATGACCCATGAAATCGATCCCCCAAACATCAAACAATTCAACTTCTAAAATTGGATTGAGCAGCATCATGTTGCGCTTAGAGATCCGGCCCAGCATTTGACAGTTGTGACAAGATTTGCAATGCTGATGACAATCTTTAAAGATCGTCAGCCAGTAAAAACCACTTTGGAGGATCTTTGCTGCAGTCTTTTTGGAACTAAAGTGACCTCCACAAGCTAACTCATGACAGAACAAGATAATCTGTGGTTGCTCAGACTCAGGAATACATCGTCGTATGATCTAATAAGGACAATATTTGAATAAGTACGGATCTTTGAAAAGTAGTGTTTCACCCGAGCTAAGAAAATAAATTTCTCATTCTTCGACCAATGGTGAGGTAATTTCTCGGTGACTAAGCAATTAACAAGATCCGCATACCACAGTGGGCAATCAATCCTGAACAACTGTTCATCTGGGAAGTGCTCCAAGATCTGAACAGGATCATCAGATTTCTCAATAATAATTCGTGACAAGTGATCTGCCACCACATTTTTTGAGCCTTTCTTGTCTTTGATCTCCAAATCGAACTCTTACAACAACAAGATCTATCTGATTAAACGTGCTTTAGCATCTTTCTTAGCGAACAGATAACGCAGGGCAGTGTGATCTGTGAATACCACGACTTTAGATCATAATAAATAGGATCGAAATTTATCCAACGCGAAAACTACTGCCAAAAGTTCCTTTTCAGTGGTCGAGTAGTTCAACTGGGCATCGTTGAGAGTACGACTCGCATAGTAGATTACATGCGGTAATTTTTCTATTCGTTGTCCCAGAACAGCTCCAATTGCATAATCAGAGGCGTCGCACATGATTTTGAACGGGAAGTCCCAATTCGGAGATTGAATTATTGGGGCTTTTATCAATTTAGCCTTAATGGTTTCAAAAGCTCGCAAACATTTATCATCAAAGAGGAATGGGGCATCCTTTGAAAGTAAGCTGCATAGCAGTCACGCTATCTTGCTGAAATCTTTAATAAAATGCCGATAAAAACTTGCGTGTCCTAGAAAAGATCTGATTTCCTTCACTGTCCTTGGTGACGGTAGATTGAAAATTAAATCAACTTTAGCTTTATCGACCTCGATACCCTGGGACGACATGATATGTCCCAAAACAATGCCATCTTTAACCATGAAGTGACATTTTTCCCAGTTAAGAATAAGGTTCTTCTCCTGGCATCTTTCAAGCACTAGCGACAAATGATTCAAACAGTCAGCAAAACTGTTTCCATGGATCGAGAAGTCATCCATGAAAACTTTGAGGAATCGTTCAACCATATCCGAAAAAATACTCAGCATACATCTTTGGAATGTAGCTGGTGCATTACAAAGCTCAAACGGCATTCGTCAGTAGGAGAAAGTACCAAAAGGGCATGTGAACGTGGTTTTCTCTTGATCCTCAGGTGCAATGACTATTTGATTATAACCGGAATAGCCATCGAGGAAGCAATAGTAATCATGCCCGGCCAGTCTTTCTAACATCTGATCGATAAACCGAAGTGGAAAGTGATCTTTCCTCGTCATCAAATTTAACTTTCGATAATCAATACACACTCTCCAACCTGTTTGAATTTTTGTAGGGATTAGTTCATTTTCCTCATTCTTCACCACAGTGACTCCCGACTTCTTAGGGACCACTTGTGTGGGGCTAACCCATTTACTGTCAGAGATGGGGTATATGATTCCAGCATCTAAAAGTTTTATTACCTCATTTCGGACCACGTCTTGCATTATAGGGTTCAGTCTCCTCTGTGGTTCCCTAGAAGGCTTAGCATTGTCTTCCAAATGGATTCAGTGCATGCACACTGTTGGACTAATGCCTTTGATATCTTTTATCGACCATCCGAGGGCACTTTTGTGCTCTTCGAGTACATTAATGAGTTGGCCTTCCTGATTCGCATCCAATTTTGATAAGATTATGACGGGTTGAGTTTCATTCTCCCCCCAGGTAGGCATACTTAAGATTTTCCAGAAGAGGTTTAAGTTCTAAGGACACTTTCTCCTCCTCTTTCGGTTTTTTCTTGATTAATTCAATTTGAGCTCCACAATCTATTTCTTTTTCTTCTCCCAGAGGTGGTGTGGAGTCCAACATGTGATTCACATCTTGGATCAGTTGATCCACATCAAAATTCTCTCCAAAATGCGCAAGACAAGCTACTAAAGGATCTTCAATTTCAGATGCATGAAATATTTCTTCTATGATTTCATCGAGTATGCATGCTTGTGCATGTTCATCATCCTCCATGGGCTGCTTGGCAATATTAAAGATGTTGAGTTCCACTGTCATATTCCCGAATGACAAATTCATGATCCCGTTTCAACAATTTATCATCGCATTGGAGGTTGCTAGGAATGGTCTTCCTAGAATCACTGGAATGTTATTCTTCAAATTTGATGCCGGTTCAGTGTCTAAAATAATAAAATCTACAGGAAAGTAGAAAGAATCCACCTTGATGAGGACATCTTCCACAATTCCACGAGGGATCTTTACAGACCGATCAGCTAACTGAAGGGTCATCGCAGTGGTCTTAAGCTCTCCCAATTAGAGCTCCTTGTAAACAGAGTAGGGCAACAAGTTGACACTTGCTCCTAAATCCAAAAGGGCCTGATCAATACGATTATCACCGATGATGATTGAGATTGTAGGATAACCTGGGTCCTTGTATTTAATTGGGAGCTTTACTTATAACACTGAACTAACCTGCTCGGCTAAGAAAGTCATTTTCGGAATCTTGGTCTTTCTTTTGATTGTGACCAATTCCTTCAAAAATTTAGCATAAGCAGGTACCTGGCGAATGGCATCCAGGAAGGGAATATTAATTTTTAATTGCTTGAAAATCTTATTTATTCCTTTCACATTGCGATTTTTCCGTGGTGCCATCAATCTTTGCGGGTATGGTGCTTTAGGAATAAAACTTTTCTTCTGTTCACTCCTTTCTTCCGCTATTTCTTTGGCTTGTACTTTTTCTTTAATTTCCTCTTTCTCTTCAACTTGCTTCTCTCCATTAGACTTTTCCTCCTCCTCTGGTAACACTACTTTGTTATCGACCTGCTTTCCAGATCTCAACTTTGTGATCGCCCGAATTTGTTGTTGATCATCATCTTGTGATGAAGTTGATGTTTGTTCAACAACCATTTGGCCCCTTGGGTTAGAAACTGGTTGGCTAGGAAACGATCCTTTTTCTCTTTCACAGAGAAACGTTGCCAATTGCCCAATTTGGGTCTCTATTTTAGAGATTGAGGATGTGTGAGAATGGATAAGTTTTATCAGCTCCACAGTAGGAGTTTGTGTATGAGGACGTTGGGCAGTATTTCCCTGTGGATTGTTAAATCCAGGTGGTGGAAATGTTGGCACAAAATTTTGTTGTGGTTGGTTTTGATAACCTCCCATTGGTTGTGTAAACTGAAAATTCTGGTTCATTTGCCGTGGCTGCCCAACCTGATTTTGACTGTATTGGAATTGATTTGGATTATTAAACCCTTGCTATTGAAATTGCCCTTGACCGTAGTTCTGCTGCGATCCTTGGTTGAAATTTTGTTGGGGATAAAAGTTCGTCCTCTGTTTCCTGGGCTGCATTCTTTGATTATCTTGTTTTCATGAGAAATTTGGGTGGTTTCTCCAACTATTTGGGTTATTCTCATTAAAAACGTTTCCTTGATTCATCTCATAAGTATTCACAACATATAGCTATTCAGATGTGTCTTCATGATAGTTCTGTATTGAAGGACAATCATCTGCCATATGCATTGGACTTGCACAGATTGAACATGGCTCAGGTTGTGTATTTACCATATGCACATTCTTTTTTAATTTCAATTCCTCCACTTGTTGAGTGAGGCAATCAATTTTAGCCATCAGATCTGGGGAATCCTTTACAACGTATAGTCCTCCCTTCTTGGTTGAAGTTCCGGCTTGATCACGAGCTTTGACTGGTTGTTCTCGAGTCTTTGTGAAATCCCAGTGCTGAGAATCCTCAGCCAGCTTTTTTAGGAAAGCATAAGATTCAGTTTCCTTAACGCTCAGGAATCCTCCGCCATTCATTGACTCCACCAGATGACTATTTGGTTGACTCAGTCCATTGTAGAAACACTGGACCAATCTCCACTTTAAGTACCCATGGTGTGGACATTTGAGTAAGAGATCCATGAATCTGTCCCAAGCTTCATATAATCTCTCATCTTTCTCTTGCATGAAATCCGTGATTTCACGTCTGAGGACATTCGTCTTCGCCATAGGGAAGAACTTTGATAGAAACTTTTTGACCATCTGATCCCAGGTGGTTATGGATCCCGATGGTAGAGAGTTTAACCAGACTTTTGTTTTATCCTTTATAGAGAAAGGAAACAAGCGTAGCCTAACAGATTCTTCGCTGAAATTTTGGTAAACGAATGAGCAAACTTCGATGAAGTCTTTGACGTGCTGGTATGGGTCTTCTCTCTCTATGCCATGAAAGATTGGAAGAATTTGGATGACATTTACAAATTTCAAACCGGCCACCAGGTGTGGCGGGGTATACAATGCATGATGAGGTATTTGTAGTTATTGGAGAAAACAGTTCTCTCAATGTTGGTTCTTCCTCTTGTTCGAGTTGCCCATTCATGTTGTCAGTCATATTGACTTCAGTGAATGATTCACTAGATAATTTTTTGCCTTGATCTAGCGTCCTTAAGATTTGACTGGCAAGTACGTTCGATCTCAGAATTTAAAGGATCTAAAGTTCTTTCTTTAGAAGACCTAGTGTGCATGCAAATGACGCACAGAGTGGAGGTTTCAGGCAGGAAAACCTCCAGAAATATTTTTTTATTTTTTATTTTTTTTCAAAATTAAAATTTTTTAAAATCTCGATTGATCGAGTAGTATACTCGATTAATCGACAGAATTTTTTTTTTTTTAATTAATTAGCAGAAATACTATTTTAATCCCCGAAAATTCTTAAAATTTACTGTTTATTTCCCAAAAATTTAGATTTTCTTTAATCCCCGACAACGGCGCCAAAAACCTGATGTGATATTTTAATTATAATGCTTTACTCGCAAGCGCACGAATCAGATTGTATATAGTGGGTGCAGAGTACGAGATCGTTCCCACGAGGACTATTTTTAAAGATCTAAAAAGATAAGACAGTAATCTCAGAAATCCACCAAGAACTAACAGTACCCTACCAATATTATGATCTAGTTTTGTGAGATGATAATTACTGACTACAAACTAAAATTTAATTGATAATTCAAAAATAAAAGTAAAAATGAAGATAAAGATGAAGATACTAAATCCTCCCATATTTGGTCTATTCTTCCCATAATACAAATCTAAGGATTAAACTATGAGATATACCATTAAAGAAAAACATCTTTTATGGAAGATAAATGGTCAAAACCCTGATAAGTTTCACGTTGCATCCCTGCAATCAGGACTTAACTTCAGAGATGATTTCCATATATAGATCTGGGATCAAGGGCATGGCTCGGCACACTTGATCTCAGATGCAAATAAAAATCATCCCCAAAGTGGATAAAAATTTCAACAAAAATACCACCATAGATCTGAGATCAAGGGCATGGCTCGGCACACTTGATTTCAGATTAGCGAGTAATTAAGATAAAATTACCATTACAGATCTAAGATCCAGGGCATGGCTCGGCACACTCGATCCCGGATTATAATCGTAAGTAGATCCACACGATGAAAGCAAAAAGACCATAACAATGATTGGGATAAAATTACCGTCACAGATCTGAGATCCAGGGCATAGCTCGGCACACTCGATCCCAGTTAGTGGCGGGGATTTCATCCGTTCGTGATAGCATAACAACCATAAAATAAGATCTCATATTTTAATCCTAGATTTTTATTATTAGAAGTATATCCCTCGGATGGGAATCATTAGATCCTTATCCCTAAGAAATTAGTCACACATGTTGTAATTAAATAACATAAATAAATAAATAAGGTAAAATAATATTAATTTAATAAATAAATAAAATATCTCAAACTTTAATAGAAATTCTTTGATCCACAAGTACGATGATCTTCAGAAACGAAATTAACAATGCTCTCTAATAATCTTTGAATTTAAAATAGGAATCAACTAAAAATAATAATAAACTGAAGGAAGGAATACTGAAAAGTTAAAGGAACAAAGCTCTCAAAAAGAAAATAAAGAAAATCTCTATTTCTACGTCTAACTATGAAAAAGGAAAACTAAAACTAACTCTCTAAAAATTAATCCTCTACAATTCTCTTCTTTTTCTCGAGCTATTGGTTTGCTTTAAATAGTCTCCAAGTTACATAGGTTTCCCAGCTCGACAAGTCAGGGTCGATGCATCGACCCTCCAACAATCCCTAAAAATCTGCTTTAAAGAGTCAATTCCGTGTCAGACTACTTTTGTCCCTCGATTAATCGAGCAAAAGAGTCGATTAATCAACCTCCCAAATTTTCGTGAATTCCAGCCCACTTTTGCATCAGACACTACTTTGGTATTTCAGCCATATCTTTCTACTCCGAACTCGGATTGACATGATTCTTGCGGAGTTGGAAAGCAGACAGAAAACTCTACAACTGTTGTGTTTTGGTAATTTCGTGAATCTGACGTCTTGACAGTCCAAATTAAGCTGCAAGTCGTACCAAGTTCTCGATGACCCAAAGTTGCAGTGTTTTGATATTATTTTCATAATTCTTGGGCTGTTTTCTGCACTTGGATTATATTTACCTGAAACACTTCAAATCTAGTAATTCTCATTAGATAGCCTTCATCAGATAGCTAAATATAGGTATTTAGGGGTGAAATATTATCATATTTCACTACTCATCACAGCTCGCTGCCCTAAATGACAGCTCGTTGTAGAGACACTTGCAACTCGCTGTCACTAAAGGAAAATCAGCACCACTATCTTCCGAAGGCCATAAATTTTGATAGAAAAGTCCAATTGATCATTATAATATATCGTTTTGGGATAGTTAGATATGATACATCAAATGGGCTTGAAAACAGTCACATCTCGTTGTGATATATGACAGCACGCTGTGGATACCGAAAACATAATGCACTTTCGGAAAATCTGCAGTCACAACTCGCTGTCATAGCTTAGCAGCGAGCTGTATATATTCAAACAGAATATAAATTCTAATAGTTGTGCAGCCACAACTCGTTGTGAACAAACCACAGCTCGCTGTCAAAAGACAGCAGCGAGCAGTAAACAGTGAAATTAGAAGATGATTTATTTGTCTGAATCAGTCAACCAATTTTGAGCCTTTGATGATTTATTTCCTTTATGTGTCAATTGTACATGGACCTTAAAAGAGAGAATCAGACCTATTACAAGGGAGGAATCTCATTCCGAATCATACGATCTTTGAAATCGAGGTAGGGGAATTTCAATGCACAGCTATGTTTTAGACTTTAAATCATAGGTTTAATGATAGATTTGAATATGAAATTATTAAGTATTTAAACATCGAACTCTTTGAATTGCTTTTGAATTATTGAATATTTGGACATCGAACTCTTGAATCATTGAACATTGATACGCTGAACTCTTTGAATTGCTTATGAATCATTGATTATTTTGAAATCTTAACTCTTCGAACTTTGAAAGAGCTCGAACTTTATTTCATATGAATATTTAGACTTTTGAACTTGGAACCCTTTGAATTTTGAATAAGAATGAGAATTATTTATGAATCAAAACATTGTACTATTTATTAGAACTTTGCCTTTGATTTGAGGTTTATGTGAACGAATCTTGTGCTTCGACACCTTTGAATTATTGAAACGCACAAGTATCCCTCACAATACAAGGGCTTAGGCACATAAAAAATTATTCATTGAACGACAATAATTAGGAGTGGATTACCATCGGTTAGTAGAGACTGCCAATGCTATATTTGCATTAGAGATATTTAAATTATGGATTTAAGATGTACATTGAATAAGAAATTACATCTGAATTTCGATAAGAATAAAGCGAATACTCATGTGAACCCTAAGAGAATACAATCATTGAACCTTATTTGAGACTCTAATTCAGAACATGTGATTTTTAAACTTTGGATCTTTCAAATTCTGTTTTGACATTTAAATGCCTTTGAAATTAATCATTGAAATTATGTGTTGACTGGATGACTTATAGTTGATATTGAGTTTTCTCTACTAAGCTTATACTGTTAGCTCACCCCAACACTATGTGTCACAGGTACTGAAGAAGTTTCGGATCCTGAGTTGGAAGAAGATCCAAACTTTCGTACCAGAGGATGAGGGAGATCTTCAGCCTGAGCAGTTTTATCTGTAGATCTATTTTGGGACACTTAGGCTTGGTACATCATGAATTTAGTAGACATTAATTATCGATTATATTGTGCACCACTGTTTGTGTGACGTACGGTCCTCACCGGTGGTTTTACTTATGACTTTACAGTTTCATTATGAACTTTTATGTATTTATTTTTAGTTTAATAGCTTGCTCTCTATTAAGTAGCGAAGAATTTTTGTAATTAGATTATGAACTATAACCTAGCGATCCGAAATTTTCACGTGTTTCAAAGATAAAAATTCGAGGTTGTTACAGTAGACCCGACGAACTTTTATGAGCAATGAGCACCCCTTTAACTCTAGTTCTCTTTTATTTCTTTTGAGAGATATTTTTAATTTTTTGATACATTTTGTGAGTTTACGTTTGAGACCATTTTACCCTACATGAAACTTGATTTATTTTATCCTAAATGTGTGGTTAAAATTAATTACTTCTTAAATGGTCATTTACGTTTTTCGCTTTATTTACGAGTCATTTATGTTTAAATGCAATAGTTAATGCCTCAATCCATATGATAAGTCGATTTATGAGTTATATATATGTCCGTTTATCGCCTTAACAAGTATGCGGTATCATAACACAGAATTCTAGGCCCTCGAGATCGAGTAAGGATGATGGGTCATGACAGAGGACTAGCAAAGGGCTATGCCATATGCAGCCATAGTGTTCACTATTAAAGTATGTGTTGTGGGCCATTGATTCTTTCCAAGTGACACCATTTTGGTGACACATAGTTCCATGAAACTTATTGTGCATCCATAGTTTCATATCTGATACATATCTGCCGATATGTATCACGTTAGGCCTCATCCGATACGATATATACCTCTGATTCAGTATGAGGTTTAATATCGGTTAATATTGACCCATATCGGCTGATATTAACCATATATGTTATCAAAATTTTTTAATATTTTAAATTATTTATACAATTTTTCATTATGTTAAAACAAAAAACGAATCACTTAATATTGGCCGGTTTGGCCAACATGTCCGATATGTATCGGCTTGAAACCCGACCGATATGTTGATATGTATCGGTTGTTAATTTCTTGATATAGATTGGATTCGTTGAATAAATAGGGGCGGATTTTCTTAAAGGGTGGGCAAGATATCGTTGATAGAAGTTGTTGATAGCATAGTGACAAATTTCTCCGAAATTCACTAAAACAGGGTCGAACGAAACTTTCAGCGAAATTTCGATGATTTCTCCGAAATCACAACAAATTCATTAATTTCGACGAAATTAATGAAATTTCATCGAATTAATGAAATTGTTTTAATGTTCAAGTAGTAAATAATTTTTTTATTAATATTAAATATAACATATATATATATATATATAATTTTTTCTCATAATTTATCCGAAATGAACCCCCTACCAAAATATTGCTGATGAAAACGAAATTTGTCACTGTAGTTGATAGGTGTTTCACAATAGTTTTTCATCAATAATAAAAATAAGATAAAGAAATTTACAATTTAATAAAAATGACACAGGGTTCCTTTTTTTTGTTAAAATAAGAAAAATATTAAAGGGTAGCTTTAAATGCACCTGCCAATCTTGTTGGGCACCTACCCTAAAAACCATTGATTGCTTTAAATCAGACAATGAAAATCGTTTTTCGCTCCAATCTTCCCCACAATGGATCATGAGATCATGGCGCACCTATCTGACAGTCAATGTTCAATTTCACATGACACGGATCCTAAAAACATAGCCTTGAAGTCACATTTGAGCGTGATGTGTGCCATGTGATTTTAGGGTCACATTTTTGGGACCTGTGACATGTGGAATCAAATATTGACTGTTTGATGATACAGTCATGGCCTCAAGGTCCCTTGTATGGAAGATTGAAGAGAAAGCATATCTCCATCATCTGATTTAAAGTAATCCCCAACAAGATTCGGTGGATGCATTTAAAGCTGCCTAATATTCAAAAGACGAAAGAAATATAAGGGGGGGGGAGAGAGAGAGAGAGAGAGTTGGCATCTCAGTTTCGCGGGAAGCAGCTTGAGAGTAGGACATAGAGAGAATGTGATAAAAAGATCTAATATGAGTCTCTAAGAAGAGAGAGAGCACAGACAGAAAGAGAGAGAGGGCTGAGAGAAGGGGTTGGAGAGAGAGAGAGGGAGAAATAAAGAATGAAAGAGAGAGAGAGAGCGAGAGATGAGATAGAATGAGAGAGGAAGAGGAGAGAGAGCATGAGAGAGAGATCATGTCACAACTTGAAATTTTACCCCATCCCGAGGGCCTAGAATTTCGAGTTATAACCCGCACATATCCCGAATATGCTAAGCGGACATACACTTAATCAGAGTTCTTGCGCATATCCGATTTCACGAAATCCGTAAAAGCCAACATATAAATATGGAATATAAGACAATCATAAATACTGAATAAATGCGATAAAATATGATATATCTACCAATAAAACGTAAGTCAAGTCGGAGACAAATCCGATAAAGGGAAACCATAGCGTAAACAAGAAAATGTAAAGCCAACTCAATACCGAGTGCATAGATATCAATAGTCGGCGCTCGGATCAAAACCAGTACCATAGTCCTCCTGAAAATCAGCAGCAACGTCACCCTCCAAAGGCTCCTGATAATCAACGTTCACCGGGTCAACGTACTCAACACCAACCGGATCAGAGAAACCAACGTCCACTCCGTCAAGATAGTCACCTGCAACTATTAGATTATCGTGAGATGAGTTTACTCAGTCACGTAAACTTAGTGGATGCACCACCAATTCACCTCATTCTACTCTGGTGTATTGTGGGTATATCATGTGAGTGATAAATATAATATCTCAAAGAAATCAGAACAGAATAACAAAATCAAGTGCATATCATAAGCTCATATCCTAATCATTAATATAAGACCATAATTTAGGCACTCATATCCCAACGTACCTTACCATATCTCATATCGTATCTTTTTTATTATTCTCACACATGTCTGTACATTGCATGAGTATAACTAACATACTCATAAAATCCTAAATGACTTGTGTTAGAGTCGCTGCTCGAGCTACTATGTGAGGGTCATCATAGTATCATACCACCATATCATAACGTCATCCATATCATATCATATCATATACCTCATCCAATCACAGGGGCGTCCGGCGACTCATTACTCATAATGTCTCTCAGAGACATCCGCCTTGACTGAAAGACGTTATTGCCCTTAAGGTGGCTACCAGGGCTGGCCCTGGACCAAGGCCCAAGAGGCTGCCGCCTCGGGCTCCCAAATTTTTGGGAGCCCCATATTTTGAAAGTCTTTACCATGTAGTTGCTTAATATAGTTTTTAATGTACAAAAATGTTGGATCAATCTAATTGTTTAGTTGGTTAAGTGACAAGTGTTGTTTTACTTTTTACTCAATAGGTTGTGGGTTCGACTCTTTCCAGTCCCATATTTGCATTTTTTTTTAATGGGTCATAAATCGGGTCTCGGCTAGGTCGGTGAAGATCATTGGTCGGATCACTGGGCCAAGCCAGTTTTGACCAAATTCTTTATCTATAGGGTACCTCTAAACATGCTCACGCGTTCTCCGGATGCGCCCACGTCCCTGACCCCTTGAAAACCATTGATTCCTTAGAATGAGATGATAGAGATTAATTTTCATATCTATCTTTTACAAAATAGATCTTCATATCATAGCCCACCTATCATTGGTCGGTGCAGACCATTGGTCGGGTCATTGGGCCAAGTTAGTCATAATTATTGACCCAGTAGATTCTATAACCCAATTTTGACAGGACCATATTTGTTTGACCAAATTCTTTATATATAGGGCATACCATCAGGCAGTCAGTGTTTTATTTCACGTGGTACACATCTCAGAAAAGCGACCTTAACATCACGTGCACGCGCAAAATTGATTTTAAGGTCATTTTTTGAATGTGTACCACATGAAATAAAAATCAACTGTATGATGGTACACCCATGATCTCAAGATTCATTGGGTGAAAGATTGGGACAATAAACAATCTCCATCGTCTAATTGAATGCAGTCAATGTATTTCAGCGTGGGTGAACTCGAAGATTGAGTGGGTGGTACTATATATATATATATACACACACACAAAATTTTCTTATTAAATGACCCTAACTTAAAATAACGATTTCAGCCTCGTTACATTTCCATTTTTAACAAATGACCTTTCAATTTTGATCTACTCGATGAGACTTATCCGATGAACTTATTATTAGAACTTTTGAAACTATTAGAGTAATAAAAATTGGCAGTAAAAGATTCAATGACAGTTAAAGTAATTAAAAATATAATTTGTTGGGTTACTTGATCTATCGGGTACGTTCTACTATTTAACTTTTCTCTTTTTGTGTTGCAATTTTCTTTAATTTGTTAGTTGCATTTTCAAATTATAACTAATAGAATGAGATATTGTAATCTAAAAGCAATGAGTATTGTTTTATTTGTAAAAAAGAAATTTGTGACAATTTTCATTTTTTAAGATTAACATGAAAGAGGGGCCCCATTTTAGGAACTCACCTTGTGCTCCCAAAATCTCTGGGCCGGCCTTGGTGCCTACGCAAGGAACGACACGTACAGAGACTTAAGTTCTTAATCTTTTGCTGGCCTACACAGCAGTACCTTATTATTGTACTCATAACGTATCTTATTTTATCATACTCATATCATAACATACCTCTAAGACTTAAATCCACAGCGAACATGATATGATAAACTTCACAAATCACGCTTTTCAAGGGACGGGTTCCATAATAACCTGAATGTACTTCTTGTGGCAGCCCATATTACCATAGAGGTGTTACATCCGTACATGGATGCCTATATTTCGAGTTTCATGTGACCGTGAAAAGAACCTCATCATGACTATGGCCTAAAGGTCAAAACCTCGTAACTTAACTCATATTTTCTCCTATCATATTAGAACTCGGGGTAATTAGGTCATCGTATACGAGGTGACACTGAATTCACACTCACCTAACTCGTCATGATATTTCATACTATCATGAATTATAGGGCATGTGAATACGATGTATTTCACGCTTTGATACCATCTCAGTGAATGACTACGCCCAAGCGTAGACATGATCTCATACACTCACGTCATATGACCTAACATGTCCTTCACTCGAATCATGATTAAAATGAAAATATAGAATCATCACACATACAAAAAGGTTTTCATTCAAATTATCGTTATGTTTATACATATATTTATTTACATAACACACTAATAAATATAGAGTAGGAGAGTAATTATGTATTTTCGATAACTTGAATGTTAGAGTTCGGTTTTTGCGAAGTAACCAATTTCTAACGCTTCGTGTTATCGAAGTGGTCGTGTTGAAGCGATAAAGTGATATAAATATAGTGTATTATAATTAAATGTTCGAATTTAAAAAGTATAATAATTATTAAATTAGGTGGATCACGACTATTGATCGAAAAGTGCAAGTGATTAGTGTGTACTAATTTTTTTGGTCGTGGAATAGTAGAATTTTAGTGTAAATCAAGTTGTCCGTTCGGACGAGGACCATTCGATCGGTTTTGGAATTGATCGGTCGAAAATATAATATATAACTTATTCAGCTCTGGTTTAAAATCGATCAATCGATTAATGGAGTCAATAGGTCAAATTTAAAGTACTTTAAAATACAATGGTTCGGTTCTGTTCAGAATCGATCAATCGATCATATGGTTGATAGATCGATAAAAAGAAGAAAATAAACACCCCACATAATTGTCTAATTAATAATATTAAATAAGTATATATGTAAGTTATCTTAATATAGTAATAAGTTATATTAATATAATAGTAAAACACTTGAGTGATGTTAACCTATATAGCACATAATGATTACATGTTATATATATAAATAATATAATATAATGCATTGATCTTATACTTAAAAATTTCACAGTCGTCATTAACTTTAATGAAATATAATTTATTTAGAATCTATTATCAATCGATAGTTTACCATGTATAGTAAATCTTTAGTAAAATGATAGAATACGGAGTTGAGTTCTGCTGCAACCATTGGGGTCTTACAATAATATTGATATAGTGCATTTCACCTACAATAGTTTAGTTTTAGGTGTAACAATAATAGTGTTCTGAAACTAGGTGCGGTTACCACCCATCCCATCTCAACAAAACTAATTACTTACAATACATGTACGAAACAATTAATTAAACAAACAGCCCTAATATCTCCTCTCCATTTTTTCTTAGAAATCGGGCGGCCAAGGACCATCATCTATAGCCACCCATCACACCGTACCCATATATTGGGGCCAGGGACCATCATCTCCAAATATATATATATATGATAGTAAAAATTCATTTTTTCTAAGGGCGAAAGAGTAAAATCATAAAAACTAACATTTATTGGAGGAAAAGAGACCCAATGCGTTTCAACTATTAAAGGGGAGCTAGTAGATTAATCTACAGGGAAATTATTTATATTATATATAAATATATATAATATAAATAATCTCCCATCATACCCTTCATTCAATTTGATATTACGTTAATTTGCGTGCCCAACAATTAGAGAAGTCAAGTATATATATGGTACCGGAGTACCATTTAAAACAACTTAATTATATTACTAAAATATTGGTAGTCGAGTACCACTTTCTTTATATATAAATATAATATAATATAATATAATATAGGGAGTCATTAATTGCACATGTTTTTCAATTGATTGCACCGAATTTAAAGGAAGACTTGATATTTTAAGGACATGTGATCTGAAAAAATGCAATATGGGTTGTCTGATTTGAAGTTTATGATCAATAGATCTCTAGTACATAAAATTGGAGCAAAACACGATACTTGTCATATAATCTATTGTAGTCAACTGTTGAATTATATAATAGCCTTTGACTCCATGTAATCAAATGATGAAAATTATATTTTGTGCTAATCTTTTGCAATTGATATCTCCAAATCATGACCTTTAAACCAAACAGCTTAGATGGTGTTTTCATATAATAGAGGTCGCCAAACTTGCAAGTCTTTCTTTTAAATTTGGTGCAATCGAGTGCAATCACTTGAAAAGCGTGTGCAATTAATGGCTCCCTATAATATAAGATAGGTTATATATAGATACACAGTATGTTAACGTGGTTTATAATAGGGAGTCATTAATTGCACATGCTCTTCAAGTAATTGCACCGAATTTAAAACAAGACTTGGTATTTAGATACATGTGATATATAAAAATTCAATATGAGCCGTCTGATTTGAAGTTCATGGTCAATAGATCTTTGGTATATAAAATTGGAGCAAAACATAATACTTTTTATATGATCTATTGGAGTCAGCTGTTGAATTATGTAATAGCCTTTGACTCCATTTATTCAAATGATAAAAATTATATTTTGTTCTAATCTTTTGCAATTAATATTTTTAAATTATGACCTTCAAATCAAACGGCTTAGATGGTGTTTTCATATAGTAGTGGTCGCCAAACTTGCAAGTCTTTCTTTTAAATTCAGTGCAATCCGATGCAATCACCTGAGAAGCGTGTGCAAGTAATGACTCCCTTTATAATATAATATAATATCATATTATTCCTTTTATACAATTACAAAACTAGGGGCTAAACCACTGGAAGAGAAGATTAAGAAAAAGAAGAGTCTCCCACTCTGCCCTCATCAGCCCTCATCATTTAATAAATTCCAAATCGATGGATTCGCCTGAGTCTCTATCGATTGATACTATAATTTAATAGGCTATTACTATTGCAGTTCCAAAAATAACATTTAACAAAAAATAAAAATAAAAATAAAATAATGATAGTATAATTAAATTTAGATTACAATTAGATTTAGTGTGACGACCCGACTTTTCCAATCCCTCAGGTATAGGAAAGGCCGGTTCGCCAACCTATCGAATAAACGATAAGCCGGACAAACAGGGCACATATCAGAGTAAAGCGCAATAAATATCCATAGCTAAAATAAATGCGGAAGCAATTAAAAGTAAAGAATCACCGATGATGGCCGACCATCATCGAAACATGGCTCATAACAGAAATCAACGTCAAATATAAAACTATGGTATCCAACTAAAATGGGCCAACAAATTCAAGTCTAACTCTCACCACAAATAAGAAAATCAGTAAGTTCTATACTGGGAAAAACTCCTCGGGAGGAACCTCAAGCTCTTCCTCAGGCACGTAGTCAGGATCAGTCTCACAACCCTGAATAGTCACGTCAATACCTGAACCTGTGACGTATAGTCAGAGTGAGCTAACCAACAAAGCTCAGTAGAAGAAAGACATCTACGACATTTTACTTTAACTAACATGGTTTCAAAACAAATATCGGAATATAGCTTGTCAACATATAAGCAGATAATAAACTGAATTTAGGTGCGGAAATCATATGTAAGATTTATTTCTAAATGTGTGAAAACAGTTTCAAGAATGTCTGATGTTTGATGTCTTAGTTTCTAACTTCTATATGCAAAGTTCGATAATTCATGACTTAATCCTCGACTCTTAAAATACCTCCCGTAAACTATATCTCGAGAGCGAGAATATAGCCGATGGGAACCCTACCTACCATCGTTCATGAACCCTTTTCGAGGATGCAACAAGCCTGCGTAATGAGGAAACTTGTGCGGAAGTTGTTCGAGAATTTTTGAGGGTCGTTGGTCAATCATAAAACAAATGCTGATATAAATCGTCGGATGCAAGTCTCTTATACATAGTTCGGGTTCTTGATTTGATTTTGAGCTTAAGCAAATTGAGTTTGAGTGATTAGGTAGATTTAGATTTTCAGTCATTCATATCAATTTTAGTTTACAGATGCGATTTCAATGGCATATGCAAGTTCAAAGATTTTAATTCAAAATATCCATGTGAATTAAAATAAAATACTGTAAAGATGAGATTCTCCTACCTAAAACTCGGAGTTATGCGAAGTCAAGCAAGGTCCTATTGATGGCCTCTCGTCCTCAATCTACATCACAATATACGTTCATGCATTAAGATAAACTCTAATTACTAATAATATAGACCTATTTAAGCGTTTCCTCAAAAACAAGTCAAAACAGGCAAGTTGCGCCAATCCTAGAATTTGACGTAACATTCTCATATTTTTTTGACTATCAAGACGATTGATTCATGTGTTGGTCAAAACATGAAAGTTGTAGATTTTTATATTAGTTTTCCAACGCAAAAAGAATCGTCTCAATCGGAGTTCGAGATAAAAAGTTATGACTAAAATACTAAGGCAATGCCGGAGTTCGGTGATACCTCGCTCGAGCGATGATAATAGCTCGCTCGAGCGATTTGATGTAACATTCTCATATTTTTTTGACCATCAAGACGATTGATTCATGAGTTGGTCAAAACATGAAAGTTATAGATTTTTCTATTAGCTTTCCAACGCAAAAAGAATCGTCTTAATCAGAGTTCGGGATAAAAAGTTATGACTAAAATACTAAGGTAATATCGGAGTTCGGTGATACCTTGCTCGAGCGATGATAAAAACCGACGGGTTTCCTCAACGATTCGCGCCGCGATCGATCCCACGAGTTCACAGAGACAACTCCAACACGCCCCCAATGATCTCAACCTCTCCCAATAGCCAACTACGAATCCAAGATTGATTCAAGTTCTTTCTAAGGTTTAAGTGTTTTCAACAAAGAGGGTTCTAGAGAAGGAGGTTTTCTAAACCGATCTCCTACGATGATTGAAGAAGAGAGAAGAAGGAGTTTCACACGGTTGGGTAACTATCCTCTCTTAACAAAACCTAGTATAATACGGGAATGCAATTCCTTCTTATAATAGGATTGTTCACAAAGTAAAACACACACACACATCTTATGTATTATACACTTCTAATTTTAAAACTCAAGTCCGGTGTTGAGCGGCTACACCGAGGTCGGTGCACAACTTTCGCACGAGGGTCCAAATGGGCTCTAAATTAAAATCTGTCCGCACAATCACATCCAGATAAAAATCCAAAACAAATGGTGACGCCGGTTGCCGAGCCGAATACACACACATGGTCAGTCTAACTCGGGTTCAAAATACGGGTCTTTACATTTAGTCATTTATTTAATTCTAAAATAAAACTATCTAGAAATAAAATCAGGGTTCATTTAATAGCCCGTCGATTCGCGTTCGAACCGTACCCTACGCGACGGGATCTGAGAAGAACGAGATGGATGGATGAGTACCCACCTCTTGAATCATAATGGGTAGAACGACGACGATTAGGGCAATAGAGATCGGCGTCCACCCGATGGCCCGTCCAAGATTTTTTCTTCTCTCACCACGATCTTGACGAAGGAATAATAACTCACGGTACAAAATAAAGGTTTAAAGCCTTTGTAACACCACGAGGCTCAAATAAATACAGTTTTAAATATAAAAGCTTTTGAAAAATCAAAACGTGTATTTTCTCAATTAAGATAGGTTCCGGTGTAGAGCGCTACCACTAAAGATGGTGCAAAATACATCTAACATTATAAGATTAAGTGCGTTAAAAATTGGGTCATGACAGATTGTGTGTCTAGAAGAGAGAACGTGCCAACCAAGACGGAGAGAGAACACAAGAATCTAGATAAAATTTAAGAGATTTAGTTATAAAAGTAAAATCAAAAAAATATTTGGTATGAGAATAAACACTATAAAAATTCTATTTAAACTTTGAAAATATATTTTGGGTGGTCAACATAATTAATATTGAACGGGTGGATATTCATTCATATAAATTAGTAAATCTTAAATTTAATAAGTGATTATTTGAAAGTTTAGGTGGTCAATTGACCACCCACTGTATAACGTGGCTCTCCACCCTGTGAAAAATTATCTACTTAAATATGTCTTAAAGTCTAAGTGTGTTATAAATTGTTTTTTATACAATCATAGGCTCGAATTCTACATATATCATTAAAAATAAAAAATAAATAAAAAGACACTACATGCTGAAATATGGAAAAGGTGTATTGACCCTGTCCGATACACTTTTTCCGTCAGAGACTCTTTATTTTCACTTTTACTCAAACCGACCAGCTTTTAGTTAAGCCAGTTTCAGCTAGCACAAAAAGTCTCAAATATCCTTTCTTACACTTTTTTATATTTATGCAATGTGAAGTAACATCTATGCCATCAGATTTGAAGACCACAATATAAATATCGATGGTGCCAAAGATTGACTCAAAAAAAAGGCGATATCGCCTCTTTAACAACAACAAAAAAAGACTGCCTAGACAGTCGTTATAGCAGTCATTTTTTATTTTTTTTTCGTTAAAGAGGCAATATCACTTTTTTTCGTGTCAATCTTTGACACCATTGATCTTTTTTATATTGTGGCCTTCAAATCAGACGACATAAATGTTACTTTACATCACGTAAATATACAAAAGTGCAATTTTTAAAATTTTAAATTATGTAGAAAGAAGGGATATTTGAGACTTTTTGTGCTACCTACTGGCTCAACTAAGAGTAAAGGTGAAAATATAGGGCCTCTGACGAAAAAGGTGTATCTGACAGGGTCGATCCGATAAATTTCCCAAAAGATATTCTCACCATTGACTTCTATGAATGTTAGAGATTGTTTTTTTTTCATCTCATTCTTTCAAACAACGGATCTTGAGATTATGGGCATATCATCAAAGGTGTAGATTGTGATTTCAACATGGAATAAAAATTGTACTTCTATCATGATTTTAAGATCCATTGTGTGAAATGTTGGGAATTTAGGATGAAAAAATAATATTTAATCGTTGGATTAAAAGCAGTTAATGGTGAAATTACCTTTAGGGCTGGCTGAGATTACATTTTCACCGGTGCAAATAATGGTACCTCAAAAAATACAAGGTTGTTTTACTTGCGTCTATTGGATTTTGGTTTTGTTAAAAAATCTCCAAATCTGTAATGATGCCAGGTCAGTCCTCTTTAATTTTAGTTTAATACATGCATTGATGGGCTCAAAATTCATACTTGTTATTTATAAAAAAAATTAAATTGGTGCTTGTTAGAGCTTTCTAACCATTTGATCAAGAGCCAGTATTAGGGCACCTTACCTACTCAATAAGGCTGCATGTTACATACTACTCAATAAGGTTGTATATGATATAGCTCTTTGCTAGCATGTGCAATAGTAAAATTCCTTGCGAAGGAGAATTTATCTACTGTGTTAAAACAGGTTGCAGGATATGAATAAAGAGAATCAGAACCTGCAAAAGTAGATAAACTCTGTTACGACATAAACTAGCATAGAGCTATGTCATAAGCAGCCCAATTGTCCGATGGTGGCATGCAGTGAATAGGCGATCGTCTAGCTCCGATTCAAAACTACCTCTATCATGTGAGAGCCCACAATTGATAAAATATGAGCAACTAAGACATGTTCAGGCCATTATATAGTAATTATTCCACTTTTGAGCTTTTGTGTTCTTAATCACATAAAAGAATTAAGTTTTTCAAGGCAATCCCAAGGCTTGGATAGGACCGACCCAATATCGGGTTCTACTTGATCTCTTACCATTCAAAGAGGGGAGATATAACTTTGGGGTTAATTCGTGGAAGGGGTTTGGTCAAGTCCTATCAAGCAGGACCCTATATCGAGTTCTACTTGATCTCTTACTATCCAAAGAGGAGATATGATATTGGGGTTAATTTCTGGTAGGGATTTGATCAGGTCCTATCAAGTAGAACCCTATATCAAGTTCTACTTGATCTCTTACCTTCCGGAGAGGAGATATGATATTGAAAACAAATAAATGCATGGTAAAGAAATTAAAGGAGTGTGACAAAGAAACTGACGTGGAGGAGAGAGAGTAGAGATCCAACCATCTCTCAAAATCTTTCTTCTTCCTCTCAATGAAATGACAGCCTTATTTTGGGTAAGATTTTAGGAAAAAAAAGAACTCCCACCCTTATATTTCAAGAAAAATTTTATTTGATCGCAGGTGATTGCGCACGCAATATCCAAATTTTAGAAGGAAAAAAAAATATCAAGACGAGACCCATGAGCAATGGCGGACGCATGTAGGATGCCCGCACTGATGTAAAAAATTAATAACTATTTTGTTTCAGTACGAAGAGTCGGTAAAAAAATCCCCTGAATTTTGCCTTGGGTACCTCTATTCGCGCCCATGCTATCTCTGAAAGTGCCCACATTTAGACCCCTTGAAGACCATTGATTGCTTCAGATCAACATTCTACAGAATAGATCATGTTTCAGCCCAACATTCTACAGAATAGATCTTGAGACCATGGCGCAACTATCAGGCGGTAAATTTTTTATCCCATGTGTCACTGATCCCCAAAAAATGGCGCTAAATTGGCGTTTGGGCGTGATGCCTGACATATGATTCAAAGACCATTTTTTTGGGATGTGTGATACCTGGAATAAAAACTGATCGTCTGATAGGTGCGCCGTGTTTTCAAGATCTCTTGTGTGGAATACCGGGATGAAACATGACCTCAATCATTTAATCCGGCTTAATCAATGGTTATCAAGGGGTCTAAGACGTACCCCTTTTGCTTTTCTTATAGAATAAAAGATTTCTATTTGGCAACAATGTGGGGTTGCTTAAATTTAGCTGATTTTTTTTTTGGCCCATTGCTCGAGCTAAAATCTGAAGGGACTAATTTATTTGCAATCCTTAAAATTTGAGATTTTTTTTCTCAACTCAAGTTTTACATGCCACAACCATTTGACTCTTTTGAATTTGACAATATAGATTGGTTTTAAGCCTAACTTTTGACACAATAGATCTTGAGAGCACAGACTTGTCATCAAACGCTAGTTTTCTCTACATGGCACACATCCCAAAACAATGCCCTAATTTAGTGTGATGTGTGCCTCATGACTTTTTAGTCACTTTATTGAGATTTTTGTCACTTAAAATAAAAAATTGACCGTTTGATGGTATGCTCATAGTCTCAAGATCCTTTGTGTGGAAGATTGGAGTGAAAAATGATCTTCATCGTCCAAGTCAAATCAATCAATTGTCGATGATCAAAAGATCCTATGAAAAAAGATAAAATGTGATGATCAAAAGATCATATGTAGGAAAGACTATCTAAGCCGCCAGATTTGAAAGTCATAATCAAAAGATCCTATGTTGAAAAAATTGGCACGAAACACGATTTTCATGATAATATATTTTAAATATGATATTATATATTTTATTTTAAAAAAAATTATAATTATAAATTTTTATATTTTTTTTAATCTCAACAATTTTTTCGAAAGTTATTCCAAAATGAATTAAAATTGAATCTAATTCATCTTGCGCCCCGCCTAAATGAAAATTCTGGTTCCGCTACAACCCATGAGTGACAGTAAACTATAGAAGAAGAAGAAGAAGAAGTCACTGATTTATCCAGGTAACTCACTTATTTTTTTGCCTACCTTACATTAAAATAACAAAATCGATGAAAAATAAGTTTTAATGAAAGCTTATGTTATTAATTTTGTAATGGCCCATGATTTTTTTTCTTTTTTGTAGATATTAAAACTTATTTTTCTTTATTATGGCCATAGTGACAATTTCCACGAATTACAAATGAAGGGGTAAAACAAAATTATTTTTTCGAAACTTTTTGTAGATATTAAAACTTTTTTTTCTTTATTTTTCGGAAAATTTTCTGAAAGTTTCCAAAATTTATCCGAATGACCCTCCACCAAAATATTGTCGGAAACAAAAATTTTCACTATGATCATGACCCTATAAAACTTATATTTTTTAATTTGCCAAAACATTCAAATTTTTTTCCTTCACTTTTCTTAATATATATGTAAGAAAAATTATTTTTATTTATTTTTATTGTACCTTCACATTATTTTAGTTTTTCCCACCAGGAACTCAAATTTGACACCATGGTTTTCCATCAGTCCAACAGGTTCCAATCGAACACAGAAAGATTGGGCAACATGAAAGATTGGGCAACATGAAATATTTGGCACGAAGCTGGATTTAGAGCTCTCGGATATGAAATTAGAGTGGCCTTATGTGCTATTGGGTGAGATTAGACTGCGGGTACATTAAGTATTGTAATATGGCTTGGGAACTGAAAAAGAAGGTGGATTGTTTTGATGATGGGCTTGTAATATTGCTTGGGAATTAAAAGAGAAGGTGAATTGTTTTGATGATATTATAGTATTTGTTAATTGTGGTGCAATTTTTGAAGTTAGTGTAGAAGGAGATTAATAGAAATATTTTTTAAATATTATTGGCAATTTTTGAAGTTAGTGTAGGAGATTAATAGAAATATTTTTTAAATATTATTGGTATTTTCACTAACTTGGAATGAAAACGTATGAAGTATTGAAGTTACTCTATTGGGCATTTGCAAAAATAGAGAGAGGGAACATGAATTCACTACCTATATTTGAATATAATTTTAGCGTATATCGTTGTCAATAATGAATCAAATTATTCCAGCCCCGTTCATCGACCTATATGTTCCACCTAAAACATAGTGATATCTTATTACTATTTGATCCATGTACTAGATTGCTGCCTAAGAGGTCACACCTTGGTGGGACGACTAGTTGCAGACCCAAAGATTTTAATGGATTTTCAGGGTAGGCCACTACAATACAGTTGTCGCATATAAAGCTACCAATAAATTTATCGGGTTCATGAGTTTCAAGATCCACTTTCGTGGTCCGACAGCCAAAATTTTGGCCTAACCAGACCCGTTGACATCCCTATAGCTTGAGAATTTTCAGGTGCCATTGTTCCAAACATCCGAGATAAAAGGATTTGAGTCAAGCACGTCTATTGAAGCAAGAAAGTAGTGTTTCCCTGATAAACTTTCCAAATGGAAAATGTTGTTATTTCATTGGAAGGAAGAAGAAATGTTTTGAGAGATGGTTGGATCTCTACTTTCTTTCTCCTCCACATCAGTTTCTCTCTCTAACTCCTTTAATTTTTGTCCCAAGCATTTATTGGTTTCCACACGTTTCTCTCTTATTCCTTTAATTTCTCTCCCAAGCATTTATTGGTTTCCACGAATTAACCCCAACGTCATATCTCCTCTTTTGATGGTAAGAGATCAAGTAGAACCCGATATAGGGTCCTACTTGATAGGACTTGACCAAACCCCCTAAAGGTTGTGTCAGATCTAGACCATAGCCCCATTAACTCCACACCAAATGGCACCAAAACAAGGCACTTGTACAAAATTTGACTCGCTTATATCATTAATGATTAAAAATGTCATGTCATGACTCATAATCCTAGTTGATCTCAAGGGTCTAGAATTCCGTGTTATGACACCGCATGTTTATTAAGGTGATAAGCGAACATATATAATTTACTAGATCTTACATAAAACTGAGCTCCCAAAAATTATGAACCAAAATTTCTCCTCACATTAAATTCCCTTTATTAATCTTACATTGAATTTGGAGTCCACGATGCTAAATGGTCAGAAATAAAAGTACGATCAACTACTAAAAAGTCTTTCTAAATATTTAATATATCTGACATCATTTAATTGGTCATCCACGTCGTCACTCTCATAAACCGTATCATCTACCAGTGCATCAAAGTTCACAGAGGCAATGTAGTCCATATCTTCACCTGCAGTTGTTATTTTTTCGTAAAATGAGTTTACTCAATTACGTAAACTTATTGCGTTGCACAATCAATCTACTATAATCTACTTAGGTGATCGTGGGTGTAACCTCGTGAGTGAAAGTGAATCTTTTACAATTTTATATAAATAATATAATGAAATTCTCATAAATATTTTATAATAATAAAACTGAAAGAATATAACAATTTTCAATGCATATGATATTTCTAATGCTTATCACTTTTCTTACTTGTCTTGTCAACTTAACTTACGTAGCATATTATAAATTTTATTGTAGCTCCAAACGCTTACACAACATACTTTGCATCATACTTATTTTATACAAACGACCTGTGCCAGGGCTGCTGCTTGAGCCTATCACGCGAAGTCTACATGTGGATAACCACTAACTTCCATATGTTATCGTAAATCGCCATCCAGCTGGATGAGGTTGCGCCCATCAGTGTCCCCTTACGTTCGGGACACTGTCCTATCGTATTATCCTTAAAACCCATCTTGGATGCAGACATTGTATTGTTACGGTGTGTCAATGTGGTCGCATCGTGCAACCTCACCATGTGGTGACTTAACGACGCTTGCCAGGTCACCTTACTTCTGGGACAATACGCGAGGCGCCCTCTAACAATGTAGGCTTTTCATTAACCTCGCTATGGTGCTTCACTACCGCATGCAACGGCCAACCCATCTACACATTAGTTCCGATACCACCCGCCAGAGGGATGTGAACTCTCCCAACATGGTTACGACACGCCATCTGCACCACTGTGCTAACTTGGTCTGCTCAAGCTTCACCCTGTGCACTGCACTAGTGCCTCGCTCACAACAGTCTTGGCATGCAGCTTCCCATGCCACCATGTCTTGCTCACCTGCCGAACCAAGCCAACAGCCTTGTGCCTCGCGCTCGCGTGCCCAACTGAGTCCCACGCAGCTTGCCTTCGTGTGCATTCTGAATTACTAGCATACATTCATCCTTAGCCCAATGTTGTCGTGCTCAATTGAGTCCCACACAGCGCTCTGGTGTTGTCACACGAGGTTGCCCAGCCGTATGCACCGCGACGCGTAGTCCGGAGCCATACTTCAACCTCCCTTGGGTGCCACATGGCATCGCTGCGGCTACGTCCTAGGCTCACCCTGTCAGGCCTAGGAGACACTTGCGCCCCCTCTGGCAACGCAAGGCCCCGTGTGGGTGGAAGGCAACTCTCCAGCTCCTCTCCCACATAGAAGGGTAAAACAGTCATTCAGCCAGAATGGCAGGAGAACCTCAAACCCCTTGGTTTGACATACTGCAATGCCTTCTGCGTCGCTAGCCCTCCTTGGCTATGTCGCGACTGCATCGCTCCCGCGTCTTCCCCCTCCGTGCGACTGTGTCGCGACCCCGCAACGCGACCATGTCGCAAGGCCCTCTTGGCCCCCATGTCGCGTGCCCTCCTGGCACCACATGTCGTGCCCCACGCACCATGCTGCAAGCTCGAGTATTGGCCCCGTCACAGGTGGCTCATGAAGTATGACACGTATAGAACTTAATTTCATATTCAGCTGACCTTCACAACGTATCTTATTGTATCTATATCTTATCGTATCTTACTTACACTTTTTTATCATATCATTTTCATACAACTTAAATTTAGAGTGAGTCGTGGTGCGATAAGCTTCGCTAAACTGTATTTTTCAAGGGACGAATTCCGTAGTAACTTAGATATACTTCATGTGGCAACCCATACTCCCATAGAGATGTTTCATTCACATATGAATGCTTACATTTCAAGTTACATGTGAAAGGAACCTCGCCATGATGAAGGCTTAAAGGTTGTGTATCATATCTTATTCATTCTTAACCTACCATATATATGCCCTAACATATCATCTAAGTGATGGATGCCACACAATACAGATGAAACATATAATAAGAAAATAACCAACCGTAAGAGAGCTAATATTACTCATAATATTTCGAACGATAATTCAAACAAATAAATCAATCATAGGGAGATGTTAAAAATAATGATATCAAATTGGTATATATAAAAGGGTAAGTTAGATTTTAACTCCAGATATTAGATTAAACTCTAAGACCTTATAGGGTTAGAATGTGGTTTAAGATTAACTTCGGACACCTTGCTCATCTTTAAGATAGAGAAGAAGGTGACCTATAATGATGGTACGTGAGTTTTGAAATATGTATCACAAAGTAATGTTAGACTGATATCAACAAATAGATCTTGTAGATCTGATAAAAATGAACTGGTCATTTGTGAAATTTGGCTAAAGATATAATCCCGTGTGACTCTAACAAGTTTCGATTGTTGGATCCTTGTTACACGATTTTGGGATATGTACACCTTTATAGCGTGAGTAAAAGATGCATTTAAGCAGTTATCATAAGTCCGTCTAGGGTTTAAAGATTGGCCTATTCTAAAAGTTTGGGCTTTGGCTTCTTAAGAATATTTGGCTTAAATTGAGTATTTAGGCTTCTTGGGTACATAGGTCCGTCTAGGGTTTAAAGATCAAATAGGTCCACTTCGTGAAATTTGTGGACTCAATTAATGATTTGTAGGCCTTGTAAAATCCATATGATTAAGATGTTGACCTATTTTAAGGTTTAGAATCCTTACGTCTCAATTTGAGAATTTAGTTAAAAAGAGTGCACAGGCCTATTTGGGTAGTTTCACGCAAGAAGGCTTGTTTGCGATCATGATGGTAAAGGCTCTTGTACCCCCATCGACTTATGTAGTCAAAATCTCTAATGTACAGGCCTTAGCCCAATTGTAACAAAAAATGTTACTCTTAGATTTTCATTAGTGGCACCCCAATAGCCCAGAAACTAAGATTTTATGCACTTTGAGAAGCGTGAAGAATTAATTTTTTTTTTTTTTTTGTAACTAGATTAACATAAATGGAGACTTTTTCTCCGATTGAAATTTTCCCAGATGTGAAAAATTCTTCATAAAATGATGGCCCGATAGTCTTTTTCGCAAATTTCACTTCATGACCCTAACGTGTCATTTTCTATATCTCGATTGTCGTGTTAAAGTTTTAATCTGAAATTTTTAGCATACATAAGTCAATGAATAAGAAAACTTTTTCACGTATCGAAAATTTCCAATTGCAAAGAAATTTAAGGGAATTGATGGTCTGATTGAATAGGACCTCTTCTCCTTCAACGAGATTGAGGCATACTAAACGCTCACGATAAGTGTTTTTGGAAATTGGACACTACTATCGTGTAGGGTCCCAGGGAGGTGAGAGGTCTCTCCGGGCTACCCTCGTTGATTCAATCATAAAGGGTTCAAAAAGGTGGTCGACGCGACCCCTTTACCCTTGTTGGGTAAGAGTTTAGGTTTTTAACTCTATTTTCCCTTAACATTTGGGACTCGTAAATTGTGCCCTTCTTGTCAACAAAATAATTTATGATTTGTTAGATCAATGAGTGCCATGGTCGAGATAATTTGGTTATGACCTTAGGGGCTGGTCTGACTTAGTTTCTCAAAGTTAAGGAGTCAATATTGACCCCTACTCAAGTGTTTAACATGAAACGGAAAATGATTCACAACAATCACTGATTTTGAGAACCTTAAACAATGTGTATACAAAACTATTCAGAAAAATATGAGCCGTCAGATGGATAGACCATCAAATTTTAAGGGCGAGAGTCTGTTGTCAACTCTACTCCAGAAGCAGCACGTATCTCAAGATCTGTGAGATCAAATATAGGTCAAAGGGGTGTCTTCACCCAAGCGACAACAAGTAGCAGCTACCAGTCGGTAGTTCCTCACTGACGCATAAAGTTAACCTGTCGGTGGCTGTCCACCGATGCAGTCGAAATCTGTTGGTGGTTGTTCATTGATGCATGTACGCACATGAGTCACACGTCGGTGGTTGTTCACCGACGCACGTACGCACATGAGCGTTGAGTGTGGTTTTCATGGATTTTCGTTCTCTTAACTTATTTTTCTCTCGGTCAATGCCCAAGCTAAAAATTGGCATGGTATCCCATTCATGGTTTGACCATGGGTTAACCCTTTGACCATGAGGGCCTCAAAATCCGTGAAAATAACCTTAAAATAGATTTTTTTTTTTTTAATATATATATAAATTTTCTCCAATTGGATGGCAATAGATGATCCCTAGATTGAAATTTAGTGGTGTGACTGAGTAATTTGAAATGGATAAGAAGGTACCCACTTGTTGGAGCGTGCACACAAGACCATGATGATCCGAATCAAAGAGCTTTGGCCTACGCGTCAGTTCCACAAAGATCATTTGATCTTCTCGACTAGTCATCGCCTTTGACTATGCTTGCAATGATGGGTATTGCTGTTTTGGCGCATGATCGGTGTCGAAATATGATCATATTTTGCACCCTAATATAGACACTTAGCTATCTGCTGAAGGCAATCTGACTGCTTTTGTGTAGTTTTGATGGTTTCAGATGTTTTCGATCATTGGATCTTTCAGAAGCATAAAAGAGCATACTTAAGGACAGCGTGGGAACATTGAACCATGGAGCCATCGGGAGCATTGAAACCAGTGAAGAGTCGCTCAAATTTATCCTTGGATTGGTCGATCGATGTTGAGGGAAAATAATTGCTCAAAAGACACAGGCCAAATTTGATCGATCGAGACATTAAATTCGATCGATCAACTGAGAAACTTCTTAATGCGTCAGAAGAACCAGGTCCAAATCGATCGATCGAGACCTTAGATTGGATAGATCGAGTTTATGAGCCTTTTGTCGCTCAAATCTTATTTTAAATTTGATCGATCGAAAAATGAAATTTGATCAATCGACTTTAAGGAAATTTTGACCTCCAATTTCTTATTTTAAATCGATCGATCAATTCTAAAATAGAATTGTTCCGAGCTTAGGCCTATATAAAGAAAATGATGTATTAGGGTTGGAGGCTCTTTTCTTTTACATCTTTCATTAGCTAGGTTTAGTTTATTTTATGTTTTTGCTTTCTAGGTTTAGTTTTTTTTCAAGATTTGAGAGTTGTGAGAGATTTGTAATCATCGTTCCATGATCGATTCAGCGATGATGATGGTCTGAGCTAAATCCCGAAGCTTGGGATGTGTGGCTAAATCCCGAAGCTTGGGATCTCTTGTAAAATCAAAGATAAATAGTTAATTTAATTTCTATTACTTTTCTAATCTGAATTTCTATGGTAATGATTATATGATTGAGATCTACGTTGTTACGATAGATGGTTTTAAATCGATTTACTTCTGTTTTTGATAATTCTAATGACCTTGTAGGGATTAGGATTAGAATTAATAGGATATGCACCTTCGGGCTAGTACTTATAGTCTAGTTTGATAGGTTTCGTGCAATGGTGCTTACGGATTAGATCGTTAAAGATTAGACGAATCATATCATCCCGATTGGTCCGTGACTATGGATAAGATCTGAGTGTTTTACCTAATTTTAGCTTGCAGCGAAAAAAGAAGGACGATTGCCCAAAATTTGGATTAAATTAGGAATAGGATGAGAGTTATTTATAAATCTGCGATTAATGGGACCCCTGACTGTTTTCTCATTATTTTATGTGTTTTCCTAGATAACTTAATTAAAATTTTACTTTTACAAAAACCCTCTACCTTCGGTAATACCTAGGCTTAGCACTCTTTAGATTTAATTAAAATTACTTGCCTCCCTGTGGTTTGACACCCTTACACTCACTCTTGTTCGTCGAACTTGTGCAGTTGCAAGAATACTATCTTTAAAATGATCAACGTGTGATCATCTGGTACTCGAGTGTCCAAGGGATGGTGGTGGCATCCGATGATGCAACTTTGATGATGGATCAATGTCGTGGTGTCCAACGCTGCGATTTTTGACGGTGGATTGGCGTGGTGCTCGGTTGGATGCTCGAAAAAGAGAGCCCGAGAGAGAGTTGTAAGAGATGCGAGAGACGATATAGGGGTTAAGATAGGTGTGCCCAATTGAGCAAGTCTAAAGAATAAAAGAGAAATAGTCCTAAATGGCTCTAGTTATTCTAACTGAGGGGGAAGGTGCCTTGATGGGGCTTGGATTCAATTGCCCAATTTTGGCAACCTAAACCCATGCATTCTTAAATTTACCCTTATATATAGGGTGTCGGACACTAACACCTACCCCATGCTAAAATATCACTCACCATCCCTTCACTTAATTTCACACCATGAATTTATCCATTTATTTTATTATACTTTATTGAAATAATAAAATATAATAATTTAACCATTTATTTTATTTTATTATAGGGTTTTCTCGTAAGAATATTTTTTTATAAAGGAAATCGATTAGAAAGGGACTGTCGGTCAGGATTTGTAATCGAGTTCGGGCTCGAGGATTAAATCGTGTCAAAGGGTTAACCTATGACTAGGAAGGAAAATGGGTAAATATGAGCACTCGGGAGATAGGTGGATGGTAGGGATTAGCCTTTCTATAAAAGAGGATTGAGTCTCTTTATATTTCTAATATTAAATATTCCTTTGAAGACAAGCTACATGGGTCACTAAAGTTAGTCGGTTGAGTGTTTCCATTTAGAGTGAGAAAGTGGCTAGAGAGAGAAAGAGAGTTTGAAATGACAAGGAGATCTTGTCACAAATTGGAATCCTAAATAGAGTCTACTTGCTAAGTAGAGAGAGAAAGAGAAAGGAAGAGAAATTGGTGCCAACAACACTTTCTTTCTCTTTTCTTTTGAAAAAGTTATGGTTGTGGAGCACCCATATTGAACTCGGTGCTCTAACCCATCTACTACCGTTAGATGGGTTAGATTAGACGAATTGGATCATCTACTACCGATTGAGTGTTTCGTGCAATGATGCTTACGGATTAGATCGTTAAAGATTAGACGAATCATATCATCCCGACTGGTTCGTGACTATGGATAAGATCTGATTATTTTACCTAAATTTAGCTTGTAGCGAAAAGAAGGTCGATTGCCCAAAATTTGGATTTAATTAGGAATAGGATGAGAGTTATTTATGAATCTGCGATTAATGGGACCCCTGACTGTTTTCTCATTATTTTATGTGCTTTCCTAGATAACTTAATTAAAATTTTACTTTTACAAAAACCCTCTACCTTCGGTAATACTTAGGCTTAGCACTCTTTAGATTTAATTAAAATTACTTGCCTCCCTGTGGTTTGACACCCTTGTACTCACCCTCGTTCTTCGAACTTGTGCAGTTGCAAGAATACTATCTTTAAAATGATTAGCGCGTGATCATCTGGTACTCGAGTGTCCAAGGGATGGTGGTGGCATCCGATGATGCGACTTTGATGATGGATCAATGTCGTGGTGTCCGACACTGCGATTTTTGCCGATGGATTGGCGTGGTGCTCGGCTGGATGCTCGAGAAAAAGAGCCCGAGAGAGAGTTGTAAGAGATGCGAGAGACGATATAGGGGTTAAGAGAGGTGTGCCCAATTGAGCAAGTCTAAAGAATAAAAGAGAAATTGTCCTAAATGGCTCTAGTTATTCTAACTGAGGGGGAAGGTGCCTTGATGGGGCTTGGATTCGATTGCCCAATTTTGGCAACCTAAACCCATGCATTCTTAAATTTACCTTTATATATAGGGTGTCGGACTCTAACACCTACCCCATGCTAAAATATCACTCACCATCCCTTCACTTAATTGCACACCATGAATTTATCCATTTATTTTATTCTACTTTGTTGAAATAATAAAATATAATAATTTAACCATTTATTTTATTCTATTATAGGGTTTTCTCTTAAGAATATTTTTTTATAAAGGAAATCGATTAGAAAGGAACTGTCGGTCAGGATTTGGCATCGAGTTCGGGCTCGAGGATTAAATCGTGTCATAGGGTTAACCTATGACTAGAAAGGAAAATGGGTAAATATGAGCGCTCGGGAGATAGGTGGATGGTAGGGATTAGCCTTTCTATAAGAGAGGATTGAGTCTCTTTATATTTCTACTATTAAATATTCCTTTAAAGACAAGCTACATGGGTCACTAAAGTTAGCCGGTTGAGTGTTTCCATTTAGAGTGAGAAAGTGGCTAGAGAGAGAAAGAGAGTTTGAAATGACAAGGAGATCTTGTCATAAATTAGAATCCTAAATAGAGTCTACTTGCTAAGTAGAGAGAGAAAGAGAAAGGAAGAGAAATTGGTGCCAACAACACTTTCTTTCTCTTTTCTTTTGAAAAAGTTATGGTTGTGGAGCACCCATATTGAACTCGGTGCTCTAACCCATCCACTGCCGTTAGATGGGTTAGATTAGACGAATTAGATCATCTACTACCGATTGAGTGTTTCGTGCAATGGTGCTTATGGATTAGATCGTTAAAGATTAGACGAATCATATGATCCCGACTGGTCCGTGACTATGGATAAGATCTGATTGTTTTACCTAACTTTAGCTTGTAGCGAAAAGAAGGTTGATTGCCCAAAATTTGGATTTAATTAGGAATAGGATGAGAGTTATTTATGAATCTGCGATTAATGGGACCCCTGACTGTTTTCTCACTATTTTATGTGCTTTCCTAGATAACTTAATTAAAATTTTACTTTTACAAAAACCCTCTACCTTCGGTAATACTTAGGCTTAGCACTCTTTAGATTTAATTAAATTTACTTGCCTCCCTGTGGTTTGACACCCTTGTACTCACCCTCGTTCTTCGAACTTGTGCAGTTGCAAGAATACTATCTTTAAAATGATCAACGCGTGATCATCTGGTACTCGAGTGTCCAAGGGATGGTGGTGGCATCCAATAATGTGACTTTGATGATGGATCAATGTCGTGGTGTCCGACGCTGCGATTTTCGATGGTGGATTGGCGTGGTGCTCGGTTGGATGCTCGAAAAAGAGAGCCCGAGAGAGAGTTGTAAGAGATGCTAGAGACAATATAGATAGGTGTGCCCAATTGAGCAAGTCTAAAGAATAAAAGAGAAATAGTCCTACATGGCTCTAGTTATTCTAACTGAGGGGGAAGGTGCCTTGATGGGGCTTGGATTCGATTGCCCAATTTTGGCAACCTAAACCCATGCATTCTTAAATTTATCTTTACATATAGGGTGTCGAACACTAATACCTACCCCATGCTAAAATATCACTCACCATCCCTTCACTTAATTTCACACCATGAATTTATCTATTTATTTTATTCTACTTTGTTGAAATAATAAAATATAATAATTTAGTCATTTATTTTATTCTATTATAGGGTTTTCTCTTAAGAATATTTTTTTATAAAGGAAATCGATTAGAAAGGGACTGTCGGTCAGGATTTGGCATCGAGTTCGTGCTCTAGGATTAAATCGTGTCAAAGGGTTAACCTATGACTAGAAAGGAAAATGGGTAAATATGAGCGCTCGGGAGATAGGTGGATGATAGGGATTAGCCTTTCTATAAGAGAGGATTGAGTCTCTTTATATTTCTACTATTAAATATTCCTTTAAAGACAAGCTACATGGGTCACTAAAGTTAGCCGGTTGAGTGTTTCCATTTAGAGTGAGAAAGTGGTTAGAGAGAGAAAGAGAGTTTGAAATGACAAGGAGATCTTGCCATAAATTAGAATCCTAAATAGAGTCTACTTGCTAAGTAGAGAGAGAAAGAGAAAGGAAGAGAAATTGGTGCCAACAACACTTTCTTTCTCTTTTCTTTTGAAAAAGTTATGGTTGTGGAGCACCCATATTGAACTCGGTGCTCTAACCCATCTACTGCCGTTAGATGGGTTAGATTAGACGAATTAGATCATCTATTACCAATTGAGTGTTTCGTGCAATGGTGCTTACGGATTAGATCGTTAAAAGATTAGACGAATCATATCATCCCGACTGGTCCGTGACTATGGATAAGATCTGAGTGTTTTACCTAACTTTAGCTTATAGCGAAAAGAAGGTCGATTGCCCAAAATTTGGATTAAATTAGGAATAGGATGAGAGTTATTTATGAATCTGCGATTAATGGGACCCCTGACTGTTTTCTCACTATTTTATGTGTTTTCCTAGATAACTTAATTAAAATTTTACTTTTACAAAAACCCTCTACCTTCGGTAATACTTAGGCTTAGCACTCTTTAGATTTAATTAAAATTACTTGCCTCCCTGTGGTTTGACACCCTTGTACTCACCCTCGTTCTTCGAACTTGTGCAATTGCAAAAATACTATCTTTAAAATGATCAACGCGTGATCATGTGGTACTCAAGTGTCCAAGGGATGGTGGTGGCATCCAATGATGCGACTTTGATGATGGATCAATGTCGTGGTGTCCGACGCTGCGATTTGAACGGTGGATTGCCGTGATGCTCGATTGGATGCTCGAAAAAGAGAGCCCAAGAGAGAATTGTAAGAGATGCGATAGATGATATAGGGGTTAAGATAGGCGTGCCCAATTGAGCAAGTCTAAAGATTAAAAGAGAAATAGTCCTAAATGGCTCTAGTTATTCTAACTGAGGGGGAAGGTGCCTTGATGGGGCTTGGATTCGATTGCCCAATTTTGGCAACCTAAACCCATGCATTCTTAAATTTACCTTTATATATAGGGTGTCGGACACTAACACCTACCCCATGCTAAAATATCACTCACCATCCCTTCACTTAATTTCACACCATGAATTTATCCATTTATTTTATTCTACTTTGTTGAAATAATAAAATATAATAATTTAACCATTTATTTTATTCTATTATAGGGTTTTCTCTTAAGAATATATTTTTTTAAAGGAAATTGATTAGAAAGGGACTGTTGGTCCGGATTTGGCATCGAGTTCAGGCTCGAGGATTGAATCATGTCGAAGGGTTAACCTATGACTAGAAACGAAAATGGGTAAATATGAGCGCTCGGGAGATAGGTGGATGGTAGGGATTAGCCTCTCTATAAGAGAGGATTGAGTCTCTTTATATTTCTAATATTAAATATTCCTTTGAAGACAAGCTACATGGGTAGGGTTGCAACCGAGCCGAGCCGAGCCCGAGCTCGGGTCAGCTCTAGCTCGGCTCTACCTTATACGAGCCGAGTTGAGGTCAGCTCTAGGCTCTTCGAGCTCGAAAATTTGAAGCTCTAGCTCGGCTCTCCGAGCTCGAGCCAAGCTCGGCTCTCCGAGCTCGAGCCAAGCTCGGCTCTCCGAGCTCGAGCCAAGCTCGGGCCGAGCTTCGAGCCAAGAATGTTTTATCATAAAAAAATTCATCCTAGAACTTTTTAAAACTTCTACTCAATTAAATATGCATTCTATAAAAGATTTAAATGAACGATTAAACACAACGCAACATATGAAATAAATAAACGAATGTCGGAGGTTCAATTCTTGCCCTCTTGGTGTTGGGCCTGTTGGCAGTCGCCCGACGGCGGCGGGTGTTTGCGTGAGAGAGAGAGAGAGAGGAGGCAGCCGTATCCCGTATATATGAGAAAGAACGTGAGAGGTTTAGAAATCACTCAAGTCAGAGAGAAATAGGAGTTGAGTTTCACGATCTGATTGGCGTAACCCATATGCGTGAAACTGTGACTCTATGAGAGAGAAGGTGAGAGAGCTTCAGCAACAAGAGACAAGAAGTAGGAGTTGAGTTGCAGGAGGCAGCCGTAGGTAGGAGTAACAGTGGGGCAAAAGTTTCTATTCTACCCTTCAAAGTAGCAATTAGATAAACTTAAACGGTTACTTTGAAGGGTAAAATAGACCTCTCAAAGTTAATTACTTATTATATATATGAATCGAGCCATAGAGCCAAGCTGGGCCAAGTTGACATTAGCTCAAGCTCGACTCTGTTCATTCAAGCTACAAACTGCCTAGCTCAGCTCTCGAGTCGAGCTCTAAAGAGAAAAGCTCTCATTTTTCGGACCGAGGCGAGCCGAGTTATCGAGCTGGCTCGGCTCTGTTGCAGCCCTATACAGGGGTCACTAGAGTTAGCCGATTGAATATTTCCATTTAGAGTGAGAAAGTGGTTAGAGAGAGAGAGAGTTTGAAATGACAAAGAGATCTTGCCACAAATTAGAATCCTAAATGGAGTCTACTTGCTAAGTAGAGAGAAAGAGAGAGGAAGGGAAATCAATGCCAACAACACTTTCTTTCTCTTTTCTTTTGACAAAGTTAACGTTGTGGAGCACCCATATTGAACTCGGTACTCTAATCTATCTACTACCGTTAGATGGGTTAAAAAAAAAACTCCGATCATAACATGTCACCTTATATATGGGCTTTGATCAAAGCATATTTTGTGCCTTAAAATTTTTTTTTTTGCTAGGAAAGCATATTTTGTATTGAGTTTGTGTTAGTTCTCAACTCATGCCACTTTTTAAAATGAGGAATCATATTGTATTATATGTGATTTGATGCCCATTAGCTAAAGATTTATGAAGTAAATGATTAGGTTAAAAGATAATATCCATGGTCTAATTTAAAGTCTTCAAAGGCTGTTTAAAAATAATGATATATTAGACTTATATATGGTAGCCATTAATTTAAGATGGTGTTTGAATACTTTGACTTCGCTTGATAAAGACCACTTATAACTTTTACCAAAGATCTTTAGGTCATGTCACATTTATTAGACAACACATGATTATGTAACACAATCCAAATAGTAGCAAAATACCGAGTCATAGTGTTGATAAAAAAAAAAAATTGTGTTTTGGGCTTGACGGTTGACACCCATTGTCAAAGTTCCTATAAAAAATAAAAATCTCTCTGACAGTAGGCGCCCATTGATAGAGAAGTATAAGGGACAACAGGCACCCACTGTCATATTCAAAATTTGTTTGTGATGGTCGGTGCCCACTATCAGGTATATATTTATGATAGCAGAATTCCACCGTATGACCACCAGAGGATGAACTCCAGTGAGGTACCCACTGTGTGGCCATCAGAGGATGAACTCCAATGAGGCACCCATCGTGTGCCCATAAGAGGATAAACTCCAGTGAGAAGCCGCACTGGAGTGCATCCTTTGATGGCCTCACGGTGGGTGCCTGCTGTCACATACATAAATCTGACAGTGGGTACCCATCGTGAGAGGACAACCTGTTCCTCTTGATGGTGGGTGCCTACTGTCAGGTATATGTTTATGACAGCAGACACCTACGGTATGACCATCAGAAGATGAACTCCAGTGATAAGCTGCTGTCATAAACATATACCTGATAGTGGGCACCCACCGTCACAGATAAATTTTGAATCTGACGATGGGTGTTTGTTGTCATTTATGCTCCTCTGACAGTGGGTTCCCACTGCCAGAGGGATTTTTTTTTTTTGTGGGAACACTGAGAGTGGGTGCCCACCATCAGGTTTGTGTCTGTGGCCGTGGGTGCCCACCATCAAGCTCACAACACAGTTTTTCATTTATCAACACTAACAATCAGAGAGGTGCAATAGTGCAAAAGTGTGAAGTGCAAAAGTGCTTTCAACTATCAAGTCTTCATTAATTTGGTCATTTCTTCCTTGAAACTAATAGCTCAAGGTAAGATATAAAATTTTTACTTAAAAATTTGTATACCTGTGTTCTATACCTTTTGAGATGGTAACATATGCCTCTCTATCTCATGTTCAAGGTATCAAAATCAGTATCGGTCTCAGATATCGATTTGTCGAGGACCGATATGACTCGGCTGATACGTATCGGCCGATATGGTATTCGATACCCGAATTGAGATACCGATATGTATCGGTATCGGCCGATTTTTGATACCTTACTTGGGCTACTTATACAGTACTAATTCTTTTGTGTTAGACCTTGGGCATATTAATATATGCTTGAGTCAATCTCCCTCATGTGCCTCACAGGTGAACATATATTTTGAAATATCCAACCAGTGAAACGTCAAAAATATACTTTTAGTAATTTGCAGGATCAAGAATATCATGTTCTTTCCCTATTCATCGATTAGTTTGGTGGAGGGAGATTGACCCCTGGCGCATGGGTTTAAGTCACACACGAACTCGTAGAATTGATGAAAAATAGATTCGAGGGATCAACCTCCTCCGCCCGTAAATATGGCTTTGATTAATAAAATTCGGTTAGTTTTGATGAAATCTGGACGATATTTAGATGAATTTTGCATAAATTTGTCACTATGGTTTGATGACTATCTTTGGTAGCTTGCTCCTCTCCAAAGTCCAGAAGATGAGTACCGCTCGTTAGCTCACACAACTATTTATATCTCATGGATTTTTATGCTCCTAAATGACCTCCATATCCGCCAAGATCACACACCTATCTGAGGCCTCGTTCGAGAGTCAAGAAAAACTCATTTCCTAAGGCTTTTCTGCAGAAAATGCTATTTCTGAGCATTTTTGGAGGTTTTCTTGTGTTTTTGAGATTTATTGGTTTCTGTGTTTTCCGAGCATTTTTTGGTGAAAGGGACATTTGGTTTTCAGAGTATTCTTCTCAGGAAAAGACATTTTTTGAGACAGTTTCTGAAGTGGTTGGGAACCTCTATTCGGCCCAACACAATCTTTGAAAGCACCCACTTGTGCTACACTTGGTAACTCATTAAATCAAATGATGGAGATCATTTTTCACACTGATCTTCCGCACAATAAAGTTTGAGACCATGATCTTACCATTAGACGATAGGTTTTTAATTCCCCATATCACAAATCCCCAAAAAATGACCTAAAATCATGTTTGCGTGATGTGTACCATATGATTTTAGGATTACTTTTTAGGTATCCGTGCTACATGGAATAAAAAACTCACTGTTTGATGGTACACTTATGATCTCAAGATTCATTATGTGGAAGATCAGGGCAAAAAATGATCTCCATCATTTGATTGAAAACAGTCAATGTGGCGCTTTTAAAAATGGCATTAGCGCTAATAGAGGTACTCAGACAAAATTTGATTAGTTTGGGGCAACGACCATAATGTGTATTTTGTTCGAGAGATTCATCACTTTTTGTGTCATGAAAATAGTCTTAAAATTGTTGGTGGGTTATACAAAAAATAATGGAAATAATTTCAAGACACGATTAAGAGGTTGGTTCGGGTGAAAATCAGGTCGTATCGGGTCAATGCGACCCAAGGCAATATTTTATATGTAAAAAATATGCAAAATAAGTAGAGGTGTTATCGGGTCGGTCCTGACCGATTTTTATGTTAAATCGAAACAGAACTGATAACTATCGATTTCTAGTTTCTCAAATCGAAACCGAACTAATAACTATCGGTTTTCGAGTAAGTCACTATTGGTGTACATGTTGAAGACAATATTTCGAGAATCTGACCGACCAAAGTGTTAAACACATTACCGATTAAAAGTATATAAATTTTGACGATCATCTAATCAAATAATCGCTTTGACGAAGGTCATAAATACATGCGACTATAGGGCGTAGAAGTATACAATACACTTTCGTGAGAAAGTGAAAAAATATTAATTTTCTTGAGAAAATTAGTTTTTGGTAAACTCAGGAACAACTACTCAGAAAATGGGTTTCTAAGCGGAAAGTGCCGAACGAGCCCTTAGGCTACACCTGTCTTAGGCTTATGAAATTCTATAATGAAGTAAAGTCAATTTTTCCAGAAACGTAGGAATCAGTCATTTTTCCATCTTTCCAAGGGTATTTTGGAGATCCAGATTAAATCATTAGTGATCTGTGGCTTCCAAAGCTCCCTTCGAAAATTAAAAAACATCTTCTTCGTCTCTGAAGCTACAGCCTGAGAAGCAAGTCGTCCACCTTTGAAGACCATTAAACAGAACAGGTGCATCCTACACCATTGATTCCCTCAATCCATTTGATTTCTTATATTTGATTTATTTATTTCTTCGTCATTTCTTCAAAATTTATTTCTTCTTTTCCGGAAATTTATTGAATATTTTACTTTTCAGGCAAGCGGCGACCATAGATACCCAATTTAGAACCTATTGAAGATATATGGAGATCGATAAAGCTATGAGAGAGAGCAACGATCGAAGGCTTCAAACTAAGTATGAGAATGCAATCTACGTTATTCAGAGGGCCCTCGCTCTCTACGCGTAAGCTACTAAGCTACTCTCTCTCCTTTACATGATTGCTCTTTCTGTTTTTTATCTGTTCGATTCTGTAAATAACTGAAAATGGGCAACTGGTTGTTTTTTTTTTAGGGGTGAATTTTGATGGGTAATTTTTTTATTTTTTTTTCGGTTTGCGTTTGTTTGTTTTATAGAAGTAGCGTGAATGGTTTTTATAGGTTTGGATGAAATTTGCATGTTTTCTTTTTGGTTTGCATGAAGATTTTGTTGGAATCTTTGCATTCGATTAAGTGTTTTGTTTTTTCCTTTTGGGCAATACAGATTATTTTTAAAATTGGAAGTTTTTCTAATAAAGTTTCTCCCTCTCTCTCTCTTTCTTGTTTAGATTGTACATAACTGCAAATGGGCAACTGGGTTTTATTTTTTTGGGATGAAATTTGATGGTTTTATTTATTTATTTTTTTGTTTTTTGAATGGGTTTGTATTTTGTTGGAAGCAGTGTGAATGGTTTATGGTTTTTTTTTGGATGAAATTTGCATGTTTTCTTTTTCGTTTCATGAATCTTTGCATTCGATTTACAGTTTTCTTTTTAGGCGATAGAGATTATGTTTGCAATTGGGAGTTTTGCTATTAAGGCCGATTAATGTTCAACTTAGAAATTTTTTTTGCTCATGTTTGGGATGTATTTTAGTCTGAGGTGGGTTCTATCTCACTTAATTGTTATCATTAAAGAATGAGCTTTGGCTGAACGTAATTTCCTTAATGGGCATCTACATTCCAAAATTTGCTCTGAAATGGAATCTGATACATCCGAAGAAGGTATTTGATGCCCTGAGTAGATTCCAAAAAAGCCTTTTGGTTGTGGATCAATATAAAAAGAACATAAAGAGAAGATTTTTCGGCAATGAGCGCACCGTGGGGGAGGCGTGTGTTGCCTGAACCTTGAGATTTGCATGGACTTTAACAAGACCATGGAGATCATTGCAAGTCACAAAGCTCCACTTGGCGCATGGCTCACACGACACATCCTCATTGTCCGCCATGAGCAGTCTGCTACTTCAGTCAAATTCTAGAAAAATGGTTTTGCATGATCGACCACGTATTGTGATCATGCAATCCACTGACTAGAGTACTCTGATTTCATTTACATACTATGCAATGCCAGGAGATTCTAAGGATAAAGATCACTGATTTTGTTTCATTAGTGACACAAAGGGCTTAGCTGTCATAATGGGCCCCTGGGCTGTTGGAGCCTTCACATGATGGGGCCTCCATGAGCAAGGCCGTGCCCATTTGAAACCATTTCCTTTTCAAGCCTACCCCACCTAAGTAATAAAAGGGCTGAGCTTGAGTTTGGATTTAAGATCTTTTGAGAATCAAGCTTCAGTTTGCATTCAAGGGATGAGCCAAAGCGAGCTCATCCCATTTACTCCCCTAGTTCTCATGGAGGAAACACCCTAAATCGCTAAACTTCCTTCAAGGTTCCCACAGCCAGCATTTCTAATGCTTTGACTACAATTAATATTAGATAACATAATTCATTACAATGGATTGTGGAACTCCTTGATGCCCTACCCTAAATAAATTAACATATCACACCAGGAAACTACCTACTACTAAGAAAGTGCCACAAGGGAAACTTCAAACTTCCAACCCTATGAATTTGACTGCATCATATGCTCTATTTTTTTGGTCTAATATGTACCCTATGCACGTAGAGTATTTCCATAAAAGGTGGAGTTGCCTACCATAAATAAGCTGTTAAATTCACGGTCACCGTCTTATGGTACTTACATGATGATCCTATGTGCATTGAAGGTAAAGGAAATTTCTTTATTTTAAGAGATTAATTTTGACATATTTATGCCTCTTTGCCTGAAAATACTTTGGTTATTTTATATAGAATGCCTATATTCAATAAGTTTGTTTCAATTGAAAATGTTCTTTAAACTCATTGAGGATGAGGAAAAATTAAATCTCTATGGAGACTTCAAAACTTAGCATACTCGGCTACAGAACTTCTAAAAACCCAAGAACATGCTCCAAAACTTTTAGGTACGATGGAAATCCTAAAGTTAAGAATCTAGGAAGGCCATGAATATTGATTCAAATAGGAAAAAGAATTGAGATTTATGATATGAACGTGACAAAAATTCTTAAAAGGAAATTGATCCAGTCATAATGATATGTTTGGATTGAATCCTCTGAGAGACCATGTCAAAGCTAGAAGATAATCTATTGGGAAGAATGCTTAATACTTATCATTAAATTTTGAATTCTGTTGGAATCCCCCAATGTTCGAAGAGCTAAACTGCATCAACAATATCGAGAGTGCAGGATAATGCCAGAATTTATTGGTTCTTCTCTAGGTTCTTAACCCTCACTTTGTGGATAAAGGAGCTTATATGTTTTCCGCTTAGGAGGGTGGATATTTTCTGGTTGAATGTGTGGAGGGCATATGCTTAGTTATGATTTCAGAGACTAGTTGTTCAATCAAACGTAACATTTTGGAGAATATGGTTGCCTGATTTTATTTTCCAGTTGCATTTTATTTGGCTGCATTAAGGATATCTCCTAGTTTTTGTTTGCGAAAGCTTAAATTAAAGGGTTTATACTTTTTTCTAGAAGGGCTCTGTTACATTTGTATGTTGTTGGGGCGTGGATTTATGTTTTCTTGACGTAACATTTTGGAGAATATGGTTGCCTGATTTTATTTTCCAGTTGCATTCTATTTGGCTGCATTAAAGATGTCTCCTAGTTTTTGTTTGCGAAAGCTTAAATTAAAGGGTGTTTATACTTATTTCTAGAAGGGCTCTGTCACATTTGTACGTTGTTGGGGCGTGGATTTATTGTTTTCTTGACATGCTAGGGACACTTTTTGTAAGTTTGTTGTACATGTTATGCGTTTGTTACATTGTTGAATGTGGTTTATGTGTTTTTAGATTTTTTTTTGTTGAAAAAAAATAAAAATAAAAACTAACAAATACATACAAATAAGTAACGTGCACCATTATTATAATACTATAAGATAAGAACTTCAAATATTAAAAAAAATTCAAAAATTTCGGAGAAGTAAATTACATCGTTCACACTGTATAGGAGTAAATAGTTCTTGAAGTTTGTGATAGATGGCATTGAAGCATCGAGAACGATTCCCCATGCGTCCAATTATAACTGAATGAGTAAAAATTGTAAAATGTTTTAATTAAAAGATATGGAACCCAATAGATTAATATTTTTTGTTCAATTATTTGGTTTTCTTATAAAGAAATCATATTACAAATAACATATAATTTTGTTATAGTGTATAGGCAAATATTTTAGCCTGTCTCTGTTAGAACTAAATACCCTGTTGCACAGCTCTCAAAAGAGCACAAATTGGATGCAGCGTAGCCTAAAAAGGGTTCCAATGTGACAATGATATTCAGTGAATTAATTTATAATGAATGGTTCCTTTCTCGACCATCATGTAGGAACTTTTGTGTCACTTTATGATTTGATACCTACCGTTGATCTAATTATCTCGTTATCATCTTTTCATTTGATGAACCCTCAAATAATTTTGTTGGTTGTACGTAAGAAGCAAATGGCCAGCAGTCTCTTTGGCTCTTGATTCCTGTCCTGCACTCTGGAGTCTAGATAATTAAGGTAGTGTTTGGGCAATGCTCCCACTAACCCAATTCCTGCTTCTGGCATTCAAAACCAAACACACCACACCCTAAAGATTAGCGTTTGGTAACGCCTGCTGCTCAAACTGATTCTCGTTCCAACAGCTTTGCAGGAATCAGTTTTAAGTTAAAAATGGGCCGAATCCGGAAGTGGAAAAAACTGTTTCCAGATTTCAGCGTTGGCAGGAATCAGGTCGCAAAAGTGATGCTGCTCAAACAGGCCCTAATAAATGCAGATAAAACTTTTGTATTTTCAGATTTCTCCTTTGCTGAACTCCTCCATCTGTCTTCTTTGTGGGCAAAAATCATGACCTATGATTTAGGTTCAGATTGATGAAGTAGCATGGGAGGTTATACAGAAAAAACATCCATACTTCAAAGTTTTGATTTTTAGCTTTCATATGTGAGAATGAGTCTTTACTTCTTTATTTTTTTAGTTGACCTTATGCATTGAAAACGCCTTTTTGGACAGGTTTGAGGAGGTTGCCATCAGCTTTAATGGAGGAAAAGACTCAACTGTAATTCTTTCCGTGGTCTTTTCTACAGTAGATTTAGATTCAACTAATAAAACAGACATTCAAATAATTATTTACAATGCACGTCACTTTTCAGGTTTTGCTTCATCTGATTAGGGCTGGCTATTTTCTGCAAAATGAAAAGCCCAATTTTTCTAATGCAAGCCAAGGGAATTGCAAACCACAATGCCCAATTCGGACAATCTATTTTGAGAGCCCTTCGGCTTTCCCCGAGATTAACTCATTCACTTATGAAATTGCGACTGCGTGAGGAGACTTTTATAGTTTGATTCTTTTCTTTTTGTTTTGCTTGCAAGATATATTGATGCTCTGCTTTGTCATGACTAGTTCAGACTTCAGAACTTGCAGTTATTTGATTTTTTTTTTTTTGAGCAGTTATGATTTGCCCATTGAAATTATTCGCCTAGATTTCAAGTCTGGTTTAGAGGCTCTACTGAGGGAAAAACCTATTAAAGCTATTTTCCTTGGTACACGAATTGGTGATCCTAATGCGGTAAATGAGTTTATCTATGATGCAGCACAACAACAATTTTGCTTTCTTATGTTTGCTGATCATGGTTTAAAAACTCACCAAAATTCATCATGACTCTGCAAGAGTTTGAGCAGACTCAGAGAAACTCGGTACTAGTCACTACTCGTGAGTTACTCGTCCAACTCGACTCAGCCGAGTCGAATTTTAAGTGTCGATATTTATTTATTTATTTCATTATAAGTTTTTTTGTTTCATAAAAGAAACAAAGCCTTTTTTTTTTTAAAGCGAGAGGACTATTTCCTTTTACCGATAAAAAAAAAGCGAGAGGACCATTTTTTTAACTCCTCTATGTTATTTTTGCAAAAGCAAGCGTATATAAATTAAAATGTTAACTAAATTATCGAGTTGGACTGAGTCGAGGTTTACCTGAGTCTTTGAGTTAACCCGAGCTGGCTGAGTTTCAAATCGAGACCAGTCAAGTTTTTGGGTTTCAAACCATGCTGCTAGTTACTATGTTTGCCCACGGACTTTCTCTCAAATATTTTCTTTTCGTAGCTATGCATTGAGAATTACTTCTCAAAAAGCTTTGCATTAAGGGTCAGTATGATCCGAATCTTATACTTTGGCATTCTGCGCTTTTTCTTATTGTCAATGCAGGTTGGTCAAGAACAGTTCTCCCCAAGTTCACCTGGATGGCCTCCTTTCATGAGAGTGAACCCTATCTTGGATTGGTCATACAGGTTTTTTTGAACTTAATCTGCATATATAGAGAAAAAAGGTTGCGTCCCCCAACAGGGCACAATGAGTATTCCCCAATGGTCCACATGGAGCTCCATATGTCACCCAAAACACTGTTTTGGTGCCACGTGGAGCTTGGGTGCATTGTTTAGATCAATTTAAAAAAAATTAAAGCAAAGGTCAAACATTGACTGATTTCAATGGTCCATATTTCAAGGCTAAAATAAACATGGTGGAGATCAGTTTATATATATATATATATATATATATATATATGAAGCTTTTGGAGTTTGATTTTGGTTACTATTGTGGAGAAAATCATTTTTTTTTAATGCTTTATTGACAGGGATGTGTGGGCTTTTCTCTTAACTTGCAATGTTCAATACTGCAGTCTTTATGATCAAGGGTAATTTTCTTCTTTAATTGGCCTAAAATATCCTTTTCTTTCTTTTTCTTGTTAATTGGTAATTGGTTTGCAAATTATCACAAAAATGTTTTGATTTGCCATCTTTGCATAATTGATGTTTGTATCTTTTGGCCGGTGCTAATTTTGAAAAGGCTTTGATTTGCCATTTCTTCTTTTTTATTGAACTGGATGTCAAAATTGAACTTGCATGATTTAGTCATTGACATAAATTTATAAGTCAGGCATGAATTTTATTATATATATATATTTTTGGTATTCTGGTTTTACAGATACACTTCCATCGGGAGCATATACGATACAGTTCCAAATGCATTATTGTGCATCAGTGATTCTGCCAATGGTAAAGAAAATTTTAGACCTGCATATCATCTTCCTGATGGAAGACTTGAAAGAGCAGGGAGAGCAAAAAGGTGTGCTTCAACTTGTGAAAACATCCCTGTTCTAAGCAACGGCCCGAACAGTGTGGACTCACATACAAGCCGCACTCTCACAGCATCAGTCATTGCTGTTGGTGATGAATTTCTGTAAGTACTCTTCTAGTTTTTTTATTTTTTATTTTATCGATAACTGAACTTTATTAAAAAAATATTACTATCAACAGTTTCCCTACTCCTTTAACTAATGAGTTGCAATAGAATCTTGCTTTATGTGAATACGGTTGAAGGGTAAGATAAGCTTGGAGTATGGATTAACCCTGGGTCTATCCATCTCGTCTATTTCCAAGGAGCTGCCGTGCTATCCGTCATCCGACCTGTGACATTTGAGGAGTCCCTTTCCACATCGCACACTTTCATGACCCTACAGAAATTTTCTCGACCGTACAAAAATTTCCTTGGGTTCCAAAGAATTACTATCATCTGTTGAATTAGGGACGCGGGAACTTATTAAATGCAATGCTAGGGCTGAGATTAAATTAAAATTAATTAAAACAATTAATAATAACATATTCTTTAATAGATTACCACGGAAATATTCTAGAATTCAATTGGCTAATTTAATTATGGCCCAAAATAGCGTTACCTTTCGTGTATGTTCCCTATCGGATCTAGTTGACTAGGGTTTGTAATGAACGTCCAGATCTCCGATAGTTTTAGGGCGTCGAACGAACTCGCAAGCGGGTTCTCTTGATACCGAACAAAAATATAAGACTAATAATGAATTTATGATGGACAAATAGGTTGATTTGGTTTTTTATTTTTATTTTTATTTTATGGGATAAATATGTTAGATTCGGGATTTAATTGAGAAATAAATAATTAGGGTTATGCTACTTATTCTAAAGAAGATAGAGATGAAAGAAGAGTTTGGCTCACACCAAACCGCAAACAGGAATCGAAGAATCGTTCGTTTTGAGAGAATCACACCTTCATGAAAGTTTAGAACTCTCAATTTTGTATAAGCAATTTTCATAACCAAAAACTGATAATAAAGTTGTTTACAAGCCTTTAAATAGGCTAACCAAAACCCTAAGAATACTATTTAAAATAAAACTCTTAATCAACCATTAAAACTTTCTAATCTAAAGGTCATAATTAATCTCATCATTCATCCCGTCTTTTTATTACGCGACCACTTTTCAAAGGTCAAACGATGAAATTGGTCTAGTTTGAAAGCTTATCGAAGTAGCTTTCCAACAAGACAAGAATCACACAATTCTGGCACATATTGATATAGTTATGACCACTTTTCCGATAGTTGCGCAGAAAGTGATGAACTTAATAGTCACATATCACATGTATGTGCCCGACCCCTAAATAAGTCAAATAAGGAAACTAATACTAAAAAAAATCACTTATTAAAAGAATCCTAATCAACTAAAACGTTTTCACATTTTTCTTTCGCTTTCGATAGGTTATGGGCAACTGTTTAAATCGGATGCCCCCATCAATTAGAGAATGTTGTCTGGTTCTGAAACACACCTTCAGTTCTGATGCCTCTGGAAAATTAAATAAAGAAGATGAGGTGTAGGAGGGAAGCGATAAGAGGGGATTATTAATCTATATTAGGAGGTTGTATGGGTTCAAGAGAGACTACAAGCTGCAATAAGAAGCTGGTTGCTGAACCCGAAAAAGACAGAGAAGAGCATGAAAGAGGGCAGTTGTTGAGCAGAAATGGGCCCAGGTTTCATGGAGTTTAAGGGCAGAAATAAGGCCCAGAAACAGATTCCGAATATGGAGGATTTTGGCTACCGTGGCTGAAACTGGGCTTTAAAATGAAGCCCAATAAAGTGACTTAAAACTCATGTGATATTTAAATTATCACGTGACCTGGGAAGAGGAGAACCAGATCTCCAAAGTCCTATTTCTGGGAGAAATGTAATGAAAGTTGGAACAAGAACTCCTATAAAATCTGCTATAGATATCAAGATCTGAAGATTTAAAGTCCCTACAATCTGGTGTCATACTCATTATCTAAAGGATTCGAGAGTCCTAAATCCTAATCTATGTGATATTTGATGGTTTACAAATATGGAAACTTGGGGATATTAAAATTCTACACATTGGGTTCATGAGAAACATTAGACAAGTTTTACTTTGTATTTTAATAATTCTTTAAATTTTGTTGATGTGAGTTTGATTGGTGTAGGAGTCTAGTTAGAAAGGAGAATTAAAAATAGAAGATAGAATATGATTTTAGCCGAGAAGGTGAGTCTTCTCTTACATAAATTCTGTTTTTTTGTTTTCATCTCCTCTTTCCACTCTACATCAAATCCAGATTCCCAATGGAGCTGCCAGCAGAATTGAACTTTAAGATTCGCACTTGGCTGTGCTCTCCAATGTTCCATCTCATATCTAGTAACATGTGGATGAAAACAATCTCTTTCCAGTTCCTTGTATCCCGTAAATGATGAGATTCCTTCCTAACTAGAGTCTAGAAAATTCAAAAGGTTAACAAACTAAAGAACAAGTATCTAACTAAAGAAAAGGCTTGATGTTCGTCAACCCAAGTGGGGGTGGGGTAGATCTCTGTAGTGGGCGTAGGCCTGGGACAGAGGGCGCGAAGTGGTATGTGACTGCGGATGTATCAGACCATCTGGGGACACCCTCGACGCGAGGCCCAGATTTCCGACCGGGGCAGCATGGTGGCGGTGGAGCGGCAATGGAGTTGCTTGGGGAGGAGTCTATGCATCTACTACCATTGGTTGATCCAACGGCCTCGATCACTGCTGGTAGGGCCTCCTCCTCAACAAATACCCTTTTGAAATCCAAATCAATGGTAGATGTTTTGCTGCGTTGGAAAGGCACATGTATGAATGAAGGGGATGAGTTTAGGGAAGATCCAATGGTGGAGGAGATGACAGGTGGCCTTTTTGTGCCAGATGGCGAGAGCCTAAGGCTTCAAGAAAAATGAATGGTGTAAGAGGATTGGAGGATGGAAAAGAAGCTGTTTTTGAGCCGTGGTTTTCGAGCTTTAATGCCGAGGTGGTATCTCTGTAGGTGTCTTGTGTTTCGACATGTGGTGGTGGATTTCAAAACCAGCCCACGGTTTTGAAGATATCTAGGCGGTTTTTGCAGGTTTTGTCCTCTAGTAAGGAGGGTAGTGGAGGACAGGTGGGTCTTGCTAGCGATGCTTTGCTCTGTTAGGCCATTGATAATTTGGGTCGGGACTGGTTGGGGTTATGCGATGGGAGACCTAACTTGTATCGATTTTGGAGGGGTCTCTGGTCCTCCTCTCTATGGTGTGGACCGCGGTTCTCTAGACTAGGGGATGGGTATTCAGACATGCCGCTCTTGTCTGATGGGCCATGAGATAGGACTGCCATCTTAAGTCGAGCTCCTTCGAATTCGAGGGAGGAATGCTTGGAGCCCCAGATTTCCGGGTTGGAAGAGACAACCTCGTTGGTTGAAGAGTCTGAGTCTTCAACCATGATCTATGTTGGGCTCGACCACTATGCTCTCTTCGACAATTAGAGTCATGAAGGTGGGTGGAATGCTCCTTTACAAACGATGCTTCTATGTCGGTGGATTATGAGGAATCCACTGTTGATAAGGTGAGGGAAGACGGGGTAGGTCGCAAGAAGCTGGATGCCATTACCCAATTAATCCAGTTTGGACGTGACATTGGGATGTCTTTTATTTGGTCAGATGAGTCACTTTGAGAGCTTTTCGAGCCTATTTATATGAGATTGTCGAATCGGAGCAATGGGAAGAGGGGAGCATGATCTCATGAATTGGCTAGATTAGAGTGGGGCCTGCTGGATGGGAAGGGAGCCTTGGGACATTGAGGCTGAGGGTGTCTGGTTGGGCTAACTCTTGGTTCTTTATGAAGCTATTTTTTTGGAATGTGCGGGGGATTTGCGGTCGTAAGAAGAGAGTGGGAGTCAGAAAGGTGCTCGCTATGCATAATCCAACGGTTCTGACATTGCAGGAGACTAAATGGGGGTGCTATGATAGGGCTAAAGTGGAGTCGGTTCTTGGGGGAAACCAATGGGAGTGGGTTGGGGTCGACTCTGTGGGCGCGCCCGGAGGAATTTTGGTGGCATGAAATGTGTTATTTTCTAGAGTGGACGAAGAAATTGGCCAGTTCTCGGCGTCGATGGTTCTTTAAAATAGGGATCATGGTCTTCGCTGGTGCTTCTCAGGGGTGTACAGGCCGAACGACAAGGGGTTCCAAGATGACTTTTGGTTCGAACTCCCTGCGGGTGCTAGATGGGATGTTCCGGTTTGTTTTGGGGGTGACTTCAATGCAATACGATTTCCTACCGAAAAACTAGGTGGTCTGCCGAACAGGTAGTCAATGAGGGGCCTTAACTCGTTTATCTAGGATTGTGCTTTGTTCAATTTTCCCTTGCTTGGTGCGAAATTTATGTGGTCTAGTCTGCAAGAGGAGGTCACGCTAAGTCGTATCGATCGATTCTTGTGCTCGCTAGAGTGGTTGAACAACTTTCCTAATGCGGCTCTACATGATTTTTGCCAGGGTTGTGTCGAATCATCTGCCATTAGTCTTAAGTTGTGTCTCGATTGGTAGAGAGGTCCTTCACCGTTCCGATTTGAAAATATGTGGCTGCATAGAGAAGATTTCCGAGCTCTTGTTCCGAGCTGGTGGAGAGAGATCTCTCCTAGTGTGGCTCGACTGCTTTTAGAATTATCACTAAGCTTGGGTACCTCAAAAGTAAAATTAAATGTTGGAATAGAGAAGTGTTTGGGGTGGTTCATGTCTCCAAGCAGCTCTTGTTAGATAGGTTGAAGGAGTTGGACGATCTAGAAGAGGCTAGAGGTTTGTCCGATTCTGAGAAGGAAGAGAGGGTGAATGTTAGAACGGAGTTCTACAATAAGTGCTTCGAAGAGGAGGTCCGTTGGAAGCAAAAGGCCAAAGTCCACTGGTTGAAAGTGGGTGATAATAATACCAAGTTTTTCCATTCGGTGGCTAGAATAAGGGGTGCAATGAAGATCCTTGGGAAAATTATTGTTGATGGGGTAGCCGTTACAGATCAGGAGTTAATTAAACAACAAATCGTTGGCTTCTATTTGGAGCTGTACTCGGAGCTGGATGGTATTGAATTCCCAAGAATTTCTCGGGAGCAGGGGGCTGAGGTGGAAAGACGCTTTGAGGAACGTGAAATTTGGGAGGCTATCAAGTATAGTGGTAGGGATAAGTCTCCAGGTTCGGACAGTTTTACCATGAAATTTTTTAGGGCTTTCTGGGATGCTCAAAGGCGACTTGGTAGAGTTCTTGCGGAGTTTCATGCGAAAGGTTTTTTGGGTCGAAGCCTGAACTCGATGTTTATTTCCCTCATTCCAAAATTGGAAGGTGTGGAGGATATCAAGGATTTCCATCCCATTAGCCTTTTGAATTGTCTATATAAGATTCTGGCCAAAGTGTTAGCCAATCGGGCCAAGCCTATATTGGGTATGATCATATCCGCTAATCAAGGAGCTTTTGTCCAAGGTCGATGCCCAACGGATATGGTGGTTGTGGTGCTTGAAGTGATGCATGATGCCCACCATAAACGAACTCCCGCAGTGGTCTAGAAAGTCGATATGGAGAAGGCATATGATAGTGTTAGTTGGGATTGTTTGGACTATATGCTGCAACGGTTTGGGTTTGGAGTGATTTGGAGGGGGGTGGATTAGGGCCTATGTTTCTTCAGCTTGGTTTTGGTTCTTGTTAGCGACTCTCCTGCCGGTTACTTCAAAATCTTGAGAGGCATGAGGCCGGAGGATCCATTGTCGCCCTGCTGTTTACGATGGTACGTGAAGTGTTAGGGGGTCTTTTATCGCAAGCTAGGCAGGTGCACTTGAGATCGAGAATTCCCGTGGGAGGTCAAGGCGAGGCTCTAACCCATCTCCAGTATGCAGATGATACGATGCTCTTCTGTAAGGCTGATCTGGTTGAAATGCGATCGATGGCTGATGTGCTTGCAATTTTTGAGGCGGTTTCAGGTCTACGGGTCAATCTCCTATAGTCCTTAGTAGCTGGGATTGGAGTGGAAATCAGGCTGCTGTCTCAGTTAGCTGCTATGGTCAAGTGTGTTCCCCAAGAGTTGCCAATTAATTATTTGGGTCTCGCTCTTGGCGTCGGCAAGCCCTCAGTGGCGGATTGGGATATGGTCATTAGGAGGTTTGAAGCTCGACTGGCTACATGGAAAGAAAAGTTGCTAAATAGTGGTGGTCGGTTGGTCCTTGTTAAATCGGTTTTGTCTCGCCTCCAAATTTTCTATCTCTCGATGCTCAAGTGTCCGATTGCGGTTATTGATAAGCTTGAGCAAATTCAACGAAATTTTTTATGGGAAGGGACAGGGCTCGATAAGAGGTACCACTTAGTTAGCTGGGATGTTTGTCAATTGCCTAAAGAGGCATGAGGGCTGGGAATCCAGAACCTTCGTATGGTCAATTAAGCCTTGATTGGCAAGTGGCTGTGGAGGGTGGGTTTGGATGAAGAAAAAAATAGTCTGTGGATCCAAGTGTTGTCCCAGAAGTATGAATAGTGGTGAATGGGGTATTTGGGTGAACGGGACCAGAAACGCTTCAGCATGGTGGAAGGGGGTTTGTTCGGTTTGGCTGATTTTGAGAGATGGATTCAGTTCAGTTGGGGAGATGGAACTTGTATTAGGTTTTGGCTAGATCCGTGGATTAGTTGTAGACCATTGTGTACCTTCTTCCCTAATATTTATAAGATTGCAGCATCGCTCAGTTGCTCGGTGGCAGAGGTAGTGTCAGAGAAAGGGGGAAGGACGGTGTGAAATATTCATACTCGGCGGCTCCTAAAGGACGATGAGATGCAACCGTTTCTCGAGTTACAGGTTTGGGTGAATATAATTAGGAGAAATCGGCTGAGGTGCGACTCTAGAAGTTGGCTTCCGAGTGCTAATGGTAGATTTTCGGTCCGCTCATTCTACCGTACGTTGTCCCTTAGGCCCCTTGTTAAAGTGGAGTGGTCTGCTTTGTGGAGAGCTCCGGTGCCCTCCAAAGTCAAGTTTTTTGTTTGGATAGTGATGAGGGTAGAGCTCTGACTGTGGATCAGCTGATTGTGCGGGGAAAGATTATGCCAAATAGGCGTGTAATGTGTTTGTAGTAAGAAGAGACGTCTTTCCATCTTTTTCTTGAGTGTTGGGTAGCGGCGGAGATCTGAGGCGCCATATTGAGATCTTTTGGCATGGCGTGGGTGACCCCCAGCGGGATACCCTCTCACTTTTTGTCTTGGTATGGTGCTCAGGTTGAAGGTCAGATAATGGCATTTTGGAAGGTGGGTTTCTTTGCAGTTCTGTGGAACATTTGGCCAGGGAGGAATGCCCGTATTTTCCGAAGGAGGCACCAACCGGTGGGGCTGATCCTGAAGGGGATTTTGGACCTGATGTGCCTCTGGGTCAGACTTGATAAGAATGGGATTGGTGAATCCCCTGCGCTGTTTGACTTTGGTTAGCTAGGTTGCTTTTTGCACTGGCTTTCCTTTCTGGAGGGGAGGTTTGCTATAGGTTTTTGTTGTTTGCTTTTGTTTTCTTGTGTTGGTCGGTTTTGTTTCTTCCTTGTGTTTTTCAAGCCCTCACTGACTCTTGAATGAAATTTGCCTTTACCGATCAAAAAGAAAAAACATTTAACTACAAAATAACTATCAAATATCTGAGAAAAATATGTTAACAATAAAATAAGAGGCCTGCTATCCTCACACCAATTTTTTCATCATGCACACCACTATTAATTTCCTTAAAGCACACCAACTATTACTAACTACACACTAAGAAATGAATCAATGGTTTTACTGTTCCCAGTGAATTCTTGTTTGAAAACCATTGAGGATAGTTGTTCAAACAAAAAACCCTAAAATATGAGATCCAAACATAAACCTCTCAGGATCTATGAAAATTCATAATGACGATACTACCAGGAACAATTATAGTCTGCGAGAGGAACCATGGAATCGTTCCATTTCGGCTTTGTAAATGCTGGCTTCAATAAACATAGTTTCTGTGAAGAAGATAAACTAGCTATTGAACAAACTAGTGATTGATCCAATGGTCCAATTAAACCAAAAAAAATTCACAGGCAAGAACGCATTGATTGTGTTTGTTCATAGCTAACACGAAAATGGAGGTAAGATTAATTAAAGTTTCAACTTTAATGGGACTGTAAGAAGATCAATAGAAGCTTCAATACTTTTGTATTTATGGATAGCAAATCAACCTCACACTCACTTTACTCATCACCAGTAAAAACAAAAGTATTATTTCAAATCAACAGATCAACCCACCCATAAAAAAGACCCTTAATCTCATTCTATAATCAACAGAAACCCTAGATCCACAAGATAACAAACCCCTCATCTACTGCCAGTGTTCTTAAAATCGTTGGGCGGGTTCGGGCGGAAATCACTGGGTGGCGTCCGAGCGGCTGCTATATATATGATGAAATAAATAAATAAATAAATATATATATATATATCTGTGCCACTTACTAGAATAGAAGGAAGAACAAAAAAAAGAGTTGTGCTCACTGCTCAGTTGCCGAAAAAAAAGTGTTGTGCAAGAATCAAGATCATAAAAACAGAGGAAAAAGAAGAAGAAAAACAAAGGAAGAAGGAGAAAAAAACTGAAGAAAAAGAAAAACAAAGGAAATAAAAAAAAATTGGGGACTAGGGCGACTGCGGATGGTCCGGGTGGCCTTGGGCGGGTTCGGGGCGGCCTAGGCAGAGCCCCAAATCCGGTCCGCCCCGGAGTCCACCCAAGCCTAAAATGGGGTGCCTCAAGGCCCGAACTGCCTGGGCGGCCTCCCCGGGCGGTTTTCAGAACAGTGTCTACTGCACCAAGCAAACCAAAATAATGATATTAATAATTAACTATGTTACAAGACAAATTGGGCAGCCAGTGTTCAAACACTCTATTCTAAAATGAGCTCTTCAGTTCCGTCCATAACAATCATCCTCTTAATGTGGCGCAACTTCGACTAATCCAATTCACCAAATTCCTCACCCAATCTGTCATTGACGACTTTAATCACCTAGCATGGCCTGTCAATTGCACTAATACTAGTAATCAATATTGATCTTTCCTTTGGGACTGGTTGACGTCATTGGCGTCTTAGACGAGACAGGCGATGACACGCTGCAGTGGCAGTGGCAGTGGCATGATCAATGGCACAATGAGGAGGAATGGGTGGAGAAGGATGAGATTCTCATGATCGATTCTGACGTTGACAATGAACCCGATCGCTTGGCACATGTCGCAGATCTCTCTAGCCAAACATTGATCTTTCCTCCAAGGCCGGCTAGCTTCGTTGGCTGCATAGACGGGCCGACGATGGAGGATCCCGTTCAGTGAACGATGAAAAATCGGAGGTAGAGATAGGTATTTAGGGTGTCTAAAGGAGGAGGGTTTTGATGGTGTGGATTTTCAAACGGAAGATCAATGAAGAGAAGACTGAAGCCATGAGGAGAGGAAAGTAGAGAGATTGGACGCTAGGTTTGAGGAGGAGATAAGGTTTTGAGGATGCATACGTGTGCATGCGGGAAGTTATTTGGGACTTTTGGTGTATTTTTGAACTGCCGACTTCAACATTTAACCTTTCCGCCCGTGGGAAGATATTCTGTGTGCGCGCAACATCCCTCTAAAATAATGCTTGATAAATAAATAAGTGATAAGAGATAACTAATATGTAGGATCTCCGATAGAGATGAAAAACCGAGAGAAGATCATAGATGAAAAACTGGGAGGTGTAATCGTCTAGGTTTTAGGAAATAAAGTTATACCCCTTTTAAAAGTTAAATATTCTATACAAAGCATGCATAACTTATAAAGTTATAAGTAAAATTGCTTGTATAGCTACAAGCTTATATAACTTATAAAGTTATATAAGCTGTCAATTTTTTTTTAATGAAAAATTATATATTACATCAATTGCCTAAAAGTGGGCGCTTTTCGAGAAAGGGACCGCTTCAGCTGCTTTCAAACACGAAGTGCCCGCTTCGAAACATGAAGCGGGCATTTTTTGCACCTAAAGCGGTTGGCGCTTAGGTCCTAAACATACCCTAGGCTGCTAGGCGCTGCTTTTGACAGCAGAGGCATAAAAAATGTATTATATATGTTTCTCCCCTGATGTCATCAATTTTGGAACTTAAATACTTGACTATATATATATATATATATATATATATATATATATATATATATATATTTGTAACATCGTACCAATGCTTCATCCATTCCATATCTCTGTCATATCAATGACATATAAAAGTTTGTACCAATGCAAACCAATATCGTTCCAACATCATACCAATAAAATTTACCCCTCAAACGTTTTTCATCATAACGTATCAGCATTGATATTGATACCAGGACCTTGTACTCCACTCCATGTTCAAATGATGAACTAGTCTTCTAGTACGCCACTACCTAGTAACCGTATTTATGCCAAGTCGGGAGTACTTTGGAGAATTTCTAAGCAACAATCCTAGGGGAGAATTTTACAACGCAACATAGGTTAGTGATTTTGGGTATATATATTCAAGAGTTAAATGACTAAAAAGGAAGCAAAATATTTCTCAAGAATAAGTAGAACCTAAAGGAGACAAAATAACAACATTCAAAGAAAGACTGATGAACCAAGCAGTATGGAATGGGGCGTGGATACAAATTATGGTGGGCTATATTAGAAGGCTGCTATGGACCACCCTCTGGATCCCTTTTCCATACTGATGAACCAAGCCCACATCTGGACCCTCCTTTCCTCGAAAACCACCCTTAAAGCCATTAATACCTTTAAAGCCTTTCCTCGTAATATTCCATCTATTTCGAATATCCCTTTCTTGATCTTTAGATAAAACAGGTTGACATCTCTGATTAACTTCGTATGTCCCACCTCCTTAATAATAACCCCCAGCCGAAACGATGGCACATGAGTCTTATTCCAAAGTTAATATTCCTACAAGCGCAACAAATCCACCTCCCTCCTCTCACAACAACAGGTTTCCGATATCCCATTTCAGGCCGCCCGAGCGCAACGCTACACTACCTGATCTTAGGTAAATCTTTAATATTAGGTTTTCTTTGTCAATAATTAAAATGCAACCCCAAGCCAAGAACCAGTAGAAGACAGTGATCTTCGTGGGGAACTGGGAGACGCCCCAAACCTGTCCAAGCTTGAACACTTAGGGGCCTGCTGTCGACAATACCATATACATTTTGTCAATTGTTTGGATACTTATATATATATAATAATTATTATGCATAAATTTATATAGCATGTTGTTTAGCATCATTAGAGATGATGGTGCACCTCCCTATCCAACAATTAGAATCTGTGTAATGATCCGAACTGTCCAATCAATCATTGATGTCTTGGATGGGACATGGCCCTGTAATGCACGGATTGGACAATCGTAATCATCTCTAGATGAACATTTTTGTGTTAATGCTACACATATTTTTATTGATTGCCCAATATCAAGCAATTGAATGGACAGTTAGCTTTGTCCAATATCATATTTGATCCACGTTTCATCTAAGAAGTGGACCAAACATAACATGCACCAATTGCTGGTAGATCAGGGGGATACTATCATCTCTGGTGGTGCAGGCATTATCATATTATTTATAACAACTCCTATAATTACTAACCTAATTTTCATACAAAAATATTATTATGTACAGGTATGTGCTGTTTGTCAAGATTGCCATGTCTGCGCCTTTTGCCCATGGTAGTTTACATGGTTGTTGTTGTCACATTTATTATATTTTAATATATTTATATTTTCATATGGGTGTGTGATAATGATGATATATATATATATATATATATATATATATATATATATATATATATATATATATATATATATATATATACTTTATTCGCTACATATTCGCATTACACATCAAGTGTGACAGTAAATGCTAGCCCCTTAGCTCAGGTCAAAATATACTTTGTGTCACACTTGAAGAGGTTATTAGAGGATTTCTTATGGCCTGTTTTTTAAATGGTATAAATTGATGGATAACAGGTCAGGGTCTTTGAAATTATACTTGCAATGTATTCCATCATTTCTCTTCCTGCGTAACTCTCATTTTATTCCACGTGTGTCGCGTACAGCATATTTTCAGTTTTGCAGTTAACTTTGTAGTTATGTAGGTAACATATGTTTTCTATCCCCTTGTTTAGGTTTGGCACAGTTGAAGACCAACTGGGACCGGTGCTATGCAGAAAACTCCATTCCATAGGCTGGACAGTAACCCATATCTCTGTGATTCGGAACAATGTAAGAAACTTATGTAATTTACTGAAGAATTACTAGCAAATAATATGGCAAACAGAAATGGGTTTCATGGTAATCATGTTCTGTGTGTTGCATGCTATAATATTTTTCACAGTACATGTTTCGCTGCTGTTGACCATCTTATTACATTTTTCGCTCCCACTCATGTTTTATTAGTAGCTTTAGAGGTTCAAAGTAGATGATATTTCCCTCGTCCTTTCAGTTAGTTTTTTATGTGTAAAACATTTACAAGTTTAATAAATTAATAATATAACAGGATGGTAGTCACCTTTCTAATTCACCTCTAGAGAATGTTGTTTCCCAAGTTGCATGATATCCATTTTTCAGTAATTCAAAACTCATATTATGATTTTAATTACGGTGCTTGATGCATGGTTTAATGACACTGAATATATCTTATGAGCAGAGAACTAACAAGTAACAATAACAGAAGGCTTGTAGGGCAGGAACCAAAATGTTGGGATGGTAGCAGATGGTCAGATAATTACAAATGTTATATTTGTATAATTTTTGTCGAAGATTAAAGTTATGGTGGAACAGCCTTGGAGTCCTTATATATCCCATGGCATATCTTAGTATAAACACAAATTTCATCACCAATGTTAGATTTTATGTGCCATCCAGGAACCAATGGTTTGAGTCATCTATGTGGTTGTCATCATTTCTCACCAGCCTTATTTTTATTTGGTCGATGCAGAACGTGAGGTTCTAATGCCATGTGTTGCAACACAGTAATGAGAAAATGATGTTGCACGAAGGGCAACTCTATTTTTATATTTATCAGTGTTGAAGATATTAATTACGCTATTGAAGATATGAAGGGTATTAGTGCATTTTAGTATCTTTAGTGTGCTTACTGTAGTGTAAGTTTAGTCCCACAGTAGTAAGATATGTTTTTTGTGACTTGTATTCCTCTATATGAAGGGATATTGTCTTGTAATGTCAGTATCCAGTTCAATAGCGATGTAGTGTCTTGTGGAACATTCTCTTCTTCTCACTCTCCATTTTCTTCTCCATCTATTTAGTTTAATAAACTGTAAAAAGGGCATCCTTTTTGTTTTAGTTTATAGCTGTTGTCATGATATCAGAGCTGGTTGATCCCGTGAGTGTTTAGGTTTGTCATGGTTTTGTCTGAATATGCTCTGTGCATTGTCGCTCTGTAAATCTTTGCACACCAGAAATCGTAAACTATAATTCCTTGTGTTCAAATCTTCCCTCTTTACAGCTCTCTGGCACTAGCTAACCCCATGCAAGTTCACCAATATCTGCTGACATCAGCACTATCATGCTGACATCAGTCCTAGCAAAAAAATTGACCCAAATAAGGTATTGTCTGGAAGCTTATAATATTTTTAGATTTTTCAATATTTTTTGGAAAATATTTAATAGTTTATTTGTGAATCCATAGGGTGACCTGTGAACATCTGTTTCACGTTTTTTTGGCCTCTAGTCAATTGGTTGACCTGATGGTCATAAAACAAGGAATGATCATTTTTTCATAAGGATTCATATGGCCGTGATGTTATTATGATTAGTCTTGGATTAGTGGATTTCCACGCAGAAAGAAAAAGAGCCTACTATGAGCTTCCCCCTCCCCCCCCCCCCCCCCACACACACACACTTTTCTGTGTATTTTTCTTTGGATTGCTTTAAATCAGATTGAACAATGACCATAAGATAAGCATGGGTTGGTCGTTTTTTGCCAAAGATTCTGATCGTTGAAGTCCCTTTTTCATGTAGATAGTGTTTGATGGGGTTTTAAATGCAAATACGATACTGTATTGGGTATCAGTTTTACTGTTATTGATTTTTCAATGCTGCTGCTGTCTGATCGATTCTAACTTTCGTGAAGATTTATGATGCAATATTGTGTGGAGCACCATATTTTTCATCCTGTGTAATTTGATTTGCATTTGAATTTCATTTGGGAGAGATATGAGAAAAAATCGATGGTACTGTGTTACTCATACCAGTGTTTCTCTTTCTTGATGCTGTATATAGACTGGGACATTGATTGTAGACTGTTATCAGTCACAATGACTAGTTGACGGTTGTGATTTCTGGTCTGATGTTGCTGCAACAAGTAATCAGTTGCGATATTTCCAATCTGTTTTTGCATATCTGTCCAAGGCTGTGTTGCTGATATTCAACATCGTGTTTGCTGTTGCATAAAATTCAATTCCTGTTCATGATTAGATTTGGTGGCTTGAAATGCTGGATTGCCATCTGTTTGGGCCCATCTAAGAAGATTGAGCTACAGCTTGATGTTGGAGGTGTGGGCTGTTACCATACACACCCACACCCACACCCACACACACACACACACACACACACACACACACATATTATCTGTCAAAGTTGCTATCATATGCAACTCTTTAGGTCTCATAGCTAAGTTGTGTTGGTTTCCAAGAGCAACATTTTACTGGGTAAGTGTTTAGCGACTATATCTTTGGTCTAATGGGATATGCACTCTTGAGTCTTGACCATGTTGCGTACAAATGTTTGCACCATATAGTGACCCTGTCAAGGTCCGGGGGAGACGTCAGTAAAGGCATGCAGAGTTTTCACAAGCAAAAAAGATTTCTTCAAGCAATTATTGGCAAGTTTGGTTCGTTATGCTCTAACTTGAGGGGGAGTTTTAAGATATTAATGACACTATGGAAAATATGAAGGATATTAGTGTATTTTAGTATCTTTAGTTGTGTTTAGTGTAGTGTGGATTTAGTCCCACATTAGTAAGATATGGTTTATGTCACTTGTAGTCCCTCTATATAAGACGACCTTGCCTTGTAGTTTTGTTATCCAATTTAGTAGCAATCTAGTCCCTTGTAGTACATGCTCTGCTTCTCGCTCTCCATCTCTTTAGTTTAATAAGCTCTAAATAGGGTATCTCTTTTCTTCTTAGTATGTGTTTTGTACTTTAGTGATTGTCATCAATTTGTTTTCTCCCTTATGTTTGAGGAATATAAACTTGGAAACACCTTGAAAATTACCTTGAAGATCTGATAAGTGGGACAAATCAAGAAATTTAACTATAAAGGACATTTATACAAAAAAAGAAAAAAAAAAGATGAATTTGGGGATTTGATAAAAAAGTAAGAATCCTAATGAAATGCCTTAACTTATATGAAAAGGAAAGGAGGACTCATCTGTATTTGTTCCTTTTTTCTCCTTTTAAACATTAATTTTTCTCTAATTTTCTTTCAAATATCTCATCTCTTGTTCCTACATTATGTGAAGTTTTCCCTAAATTGCTTTTTCTTTTATCTATTGATTTTTTTAATATTCTCTATCTCTACCGTTCTCCAATTATCAATAGCTTTTTAGGAGACTGGATATTTTTAGGAAGCTGTGGAATTAGTGATCGACTCGTCAGTTTTTTCAAATGTAGAGTTGCTTTGTAAGTTCATTAGACTAGGTTTGGGAGACGATTGCCAAATTCTTTCTTGGAAAGATAAATGGTGTGATGACTCCACTTTAGAAAGTAGGATCCCTCAAGCCTTCCTATGTGTGCCATAATACCTTTGCCCACAAGTTTCTGATTACTTTAACTCCTTGGAGAACCACCTAGTCTGGACCCCAATATGTACCAAGGGTGATTCCGAGAGAGTACTGAATGATATCCTTTCTTTATTAGAAATCTGTAGGAAATTGTTTGTTTCTTTGTCACCTCAAAGAAATTATGGGATTTAAATTGTCAAATCCTTAGGCGATTTCTCAAAGCAAATCATTGTTCAGGGATTCTTACCTATTGCAATGAACCATTTGTATCGAAAAATTTGGGATCTGACCTCGACTAATAGCACATTCCTTTCTTTGGACGACTCCTGAAAGGAAAAATCCTCATTGGAGTCCAATTGGTATCTAGGAATATAGCTCCCATGATATCATGCTCAATGTTTGGTACGCTCAGTGATCATTTGTTTAGTATGCATCCTTGAAACTAGAAGAATTTGGAATAACTTATTCATAATCTTTATAAATATCGACTTCCGCTATCTCTAAGTTTATGACAGCTAAAATATGAGAGAGAACTAGAGACAGTGTGAAGAAAGAAAAGAGGGAAAAAAGAAGTGAAGAATACACGAGAGAGGGAGAGTGGGGAAAAAGTGTGATTAGGGTTGTAAATTAAACATTTACAAAAAATGCCCCTTAACCTACAATGACTGAAGAATCTTTACATAATAACATTGATTAACAACCTCAAGGGGTTAGGCAAGCTGGCCAGGTACTTGCTTCCAAAAGTGTGAGACCTGAGTTCGAATCCCCTCCCCCCCTTGAGGCCACCCTAGGGATTTATATCATGTGCTGATCTGACATGTGCTGAATTTGGGGTGCGCATGTGCCCCTGGGATTAGGCGGGTTGTGACGGGGCCAATACTCGAGCTTGTAGCATGGTGCGTGTGGCACGACATGTGGTGCCAGGAGGGCACGCGACATGGGGCCAAGTGGGCCTGGTGACGTGGTCGCGCTGGGAGGACGCGACACGGCCGCATGGGGGTAGGACGCGGAGCGTCACGGTCGCGACACGGACGCGACATAGCCAAGGTGGGCTAGCGACGCAGGAGGCGTTGCGGTATGTCAAACCAAGGGGTTTGAGGTTCTCCTGCCATTCTGGCTGAATGACTGTTTTACCCTTATATAGGGGAAGGGAGCTAGAGAGCTATTCCCCCGCACACGGGGCCTTGCGTTGCCAGAGGGGGCGCAAGTGTCTCCTAAGCCTGAAAGGGTAGGCCTAGGACGTCGACGCAGCAATGCCGTGTGGAACCCGGGTGAGGTTGAAGTATGGCTCCGGACTACGCGTCGCGGTGCATACTACCGGTGGGCAACCTCGAGGAGAACACCAAAGGCGTTGCGTGGGACTCGATTGAGCACAGAGATGTGGGCTAAGGATGAACGTGTGCTAGTAATTGGAACGCACACGAAGGCAAGTGCGTGGGACTGGGTTGGCACGCGAGCGAGGCACAATGTGGGCTTGGTTCAAGAAAGGCGAGGTACTAGTGCAAAGGCAGGGTGAAGCTTGAGCAGTGCCAAGTTTAGCATTAGTGCGGATGGCGGCGTCTTAAAGGGCACGATGAGCGGTGGTAGGCCGTGAAACAAGAGGTAACCACATTGGGGAGTTCCGGTCCTCGAGCTGATGTGCGAGATGGGTTGGCCGTTGCACGTGGCAGCGCGGGTTAAAAGCGTCGAAGGACGCCCATGCTATTGGTATCGGGGAGTTGGTCGACCTAGCGAAGCGTGCGTTAAATGCCGACCGATCGAGGTTGCGGAAGTGCGACCCCGTGACATTTTGGTATCAGAGCCAAGTTCGATCCAGAAGCGATGATGCTATTGAGCAATTGGTGCGGAGGCATGCGATGTGGTGTCAAGAGGGCACGCGACATCCTTGAACAATTGGTGCGGAGGCACGCAATGTGGTGTCAAGAGGGCACGCGACATCCATGAACAATTGGTGCGGAGGCACGCGATGTGGTGTCAAGATGGCACGCGACATCCCTGAGCTAGTTAACAGGTGAGGGCCTTGTGACAGCAGAACCAAGTTGACTCGACCGGGGTGACAGTGGGGAGCTAGTGGGAAGGTGCGGACCTAAGAACTAGAAATAAGATGCGAACAAGCTGGGAGGAGTTGGCGGGGTCAGTTCACTATGATCATGCGTCAACGAGGACGTTGACATTTATGGAGTGGTGGAGTATGTGACGGGGCCAATACTCGAGCTTGCAGCATGGTGCGTGTGACACGACATGTGGTGCCAGGAGGGCACACGACATGGGGCCCAGGACGCGACACTGCCGCCGCATGGGGGTAGGACGCGGAGCATCACGGTCGCGACACGGACGGGACATAGCCAAGGTGGGCTAGCGACGCAGGAGGCGTTGCGGTAAGTCAAACCAAGGGGTTTGAGGTTCTCCTGCCATTCTGACTGAATGACTGTTTTACCCTTATATAGGGGAAGGGAGCTAGAGAGCTATTCCCGCAGACACGGGCCTTGCGCTGCTGGGGTGGCGAAGTGTCTCCAGGCCCCGAAAGGGTGGGCCTAGGACGTTGACGCAGCCGATGCGGTGGAACCCGGGTGAGGTTGAAGTATGGCTTCGACCACGCTGTCGCGGCATACCCGGGCAACCTCGCGTGAGAACACCAAGGCGCCACGTGGGACTCGTTGAGCACGACAGATGTGGGCTAAGGATGAACGTGTGCTTAGTAATTCGAACGCACACGAAGGAAAGTCGTGGGACCTGGGCACATGCGGCGTTAGCACAAGGTGGGCTTGGTTCAAGAAAGGAAGCGAGGTACTAGTGCAAAGGCATTGTGGTGAAGCTTGAGGCCAAAGTTTAGCACAAAGGTGCAGATGGCGGTCGTAAGGCACGGCGATGAGCCGGGTGGTAGGCCGTGAAACAGAGGTAACCACATTGGGGGAGTTCCCGTCCTCTAGGCGGGTGGTATCAGAGCTGATGTGCAGATGGGTTGGCTTCGTTGCACGCGGTAGCGAAGCACCGCGCGGGTTAAAAGCGCGTCGAAGGACGCCCCGCGACTGTTGGTATCAGGAGTTGGCTGACCTAGCGAAGCGTGCGTTAGGTGCCGCACGGGACTGAGGTTGCGGAAGTGCGACCCCGTGACAGGGTGCTCTAAGAGGCTCCGATACCCAGGTTATCAAAAAAACAAAAATAACATTGATTAACTGCAACTGGCTGGGTGGATTTACCCGAGCAAAAAGTTTGTAGTTCAAACTCTTTTCTCTGGTATGTTTAAACAGGAATAATATAATGTTCAATGGTTCTTGCAGTGATAGACCTACTGCATCCATATAGTAGAGAAACCTTCCAGATGGACTAAGGCTTGACAATAAGATGGAGCACTTTGACTAATTCCTTGGGAGCTTCTACCTTATATGTTACTGGATGCTTCCAAATAGGAGTTTACTTTTGTTCAGTACTTCAATTAGTCCATGTGGCATGACCTGATTCATACATATGGCAGACATATAATCATTGGTTAATAATTGGTTTGGTGGTCTTAATAGTTAGTTAATGTTAGAATTATTTTATTTATGTGTCTTAGGAATAGTAATTAATGATTGTAAGCCCATTTGGGCACTTAGTAAATGGGTAGGGAGATTTGGGTTATTTTCTTTTATATAAGAGTTTTGAAACCTTCATTGGAGAGTTGAGTGATTCCCCTTTTATTAGGTGAGTGAATCCCTATCATAGGATTGATCCTATGATATTTTCCTCTCTTTTTTCTCCTCCGTATCAAAACTAGTTCCTTAAAGTTACATGCAGTCGTTGAAGTTTATATCTGCAAATGCATCAGTGTCACTGTGAGCTTGACTATAATCTATATCAAATTAGTCTGTCTAGTCAGGTATAATTAACTCATAAAGAGCATCATGAATACTTGAATCCATGAATGATGCAGTTACTTTGCTAACATAAATCTGCACTAGTTGGCTTTTCATTTTACATCTGTTTAATATCATAATAAGCAATGGGTATCATAAATATAAGGCTTCTTTGTGATTTTCTTTCCAACTGCAGATTGATTCTGTAGCTGAAGAAGTTGAACGACGGAAGTCTACTGACGATTTGGTAAAATTTTGCAATTTGTACAAAACTTTCCTTGTGTTTACTGCAAGTATTTAATACACGAGCATGCCAGATCTTCATAATAATTTTTCTTATTTGGGCTAAACTTGATCTGATTCTTGCAGGTGTTTATTTTTGGAGGAGTCGGCCCTTTGCATTCAGATATTTCATCAGCGGGTGTTGCAAAAGCCTTTGGAGTTCGTCTGGTGCGTTGCTTTGCCGCTAGGTGAATCTGCTCGTATGCACAAATATACTGTATAGCTTTTATATGCCCAAGATTTCTACAATGTGCTTAAATAATATAATAATATATTACAGTTTTGGTCATATGCAAATCTTGTCCCTTGCAATGTTTTCCTTTCCTCTTTTTTCGTTCAAAGAAAACTGGAACTCTGGAACTCGGACTGCAAACTGGTCTTGTTTGTGCCTAGCATGAACCCGACCTATTTATTTAACAGGTTGAAAATTTTGACCCAACCCGACTGGTTGAGATTTATAAACTTGAACCTGACCCTTAGCAGGTCAGATCCAGAAAATCTGTTGGCTTGACGTGACCCATTTGCGGCCCTATCTGGAACTGTTCGACCTTTATGAGTCATGACTGTTTTAATTTACCATATGATGCATTAATGGCTGGGATGATTTGAACTTGAAATAGTTTCCATTTTATTTGTATTTCCAACTTTATATCATAGATATTTCTGCCTCAAATTTCAGGCTCCTGATGAAGAGTTTGAAGAGTATCTTAGGCATCTTATAGGTGACCATTGCACTGGGGATCGAAATGAGGTAATATGATGTGTATATTGTATGAAATGTGCTCATGTAATTTGCGGTATCTGAAAGTTTCTTGCATTGGCTTATTATTCACATAATTAAAGATATCAAGCTAACCATTTATTATTCTATAATAACTTGATTTGTCTGTTGTAACTGTTACCATTGAGTTGAATAATCACAATTTGAGAGAATGTTCAATGATATCGAGGTTCTTCTTTCAAGTGACAAGTGTGTGGGTTGAATATAACAATGAGCACATCTTTCTGCTGCAGTAACAAAGTTGCAAATTATTTTTGTGAAGCTTATAATGGATCCCGTGCTTTTGTTCAAAACTTATTAGTGGAACCTTGGATTAATATGATAGGCATAGTATGTAACGTGTGCCTTGTGGGATTTTTTGTTTTTTGGTATATATACCAATGTAAGACGTAGATATATTAGACATGTATAGTATTTGTTAGGGAAAGATCTAAGGAGGGTATTAGACTTAGTGTGGGACCAGAGCAAGGAGATAGATTTTTGCAGGATAGATGGTGCGGGGTGGAATTGCCAAAAAATAGATATAGGTTGATTTATGATATGTTCATGAAATATTCAATTATAGGGATCTAATGAAGGATGAAATTGAGGATTCACAAGCCTTTTAGAAAAATTGAGTGGATGGGAGGACAATAGGAGCAATCAAAATAGTCGGTATGGGTTATTGAAAAGAAAGGGAACTTAAAGTTGGATTTTTTATAGGTATCTAAGCAGATCCCGGTTGTGGACCAACCTTGGACAGTGATGTGGAAAGACGTGACTTTATTTAGAGTTAAGTTGTTTACATGGGATGTGGCATGGAGGAGAATTCTTACATGTATTCAACTGTGAATAAAGGGAATGGAGGCACCTTTTGAGTGTAAGTTTTGTGTTATGGAGGAGGAAATAATGGAGCAGTTGCTTTTGTGATGTGGGTTTGCTAGACAGTTTTGGGACTTGTTTTTTACATGGTTTGGGGTTAGCGTGCTTCTGGGTTCCTGTGCTTCGGTTCTGACAGGATGGCCGGAGATCCCTTTGATGTGGGCATGGGCACCAACTGGAAGATGCTATTAGGGGCAATCTTTTGGGAAACTAATAGACTGGTATTCAAAAAGAATTATCATCCTCTCAAGTATGTTGTGAATGGCATCAAGGAGGACCTTTGCGTGTGACATCTGAAGTCCTCTTCCTTCTTGTTTGAGTTTGCACACATATATTGCTGGAGTGGGTGCGAGATCCAACCACCGTAGGGTGTCGATAGCCTGTTCCGACCACCTTAAGGTGTCTATTGCTTGTTCCTTCTTGACCAGTTGACGGGCATCTTTTTATAGTTTTATTGTTTGTGTTCCTGTTAGTCTTCTCTTTTTTTTTTCCTGGTGGGGGGGAGCATCTCTCTGCGCCCAAGAAGACTTCTAAAATTTGGCCCTCATGATTCCAAAATTCACTGCTGACCTTGTGTACCTTGAGGAATTCCCCTAAAGTATGATTTCAGGGAACCTATAATTAGTACCTTTCAAATTTCTACACTTGAATTCAATATTGGAGGTATATGATAACCACCCATTTTCAGAATAAATTGTCCACCCTTATGAGATGAATTCCTTTCATTCTAAAGTACATGTGCAGATATTTTTTTATCCTCCGCATTCCAATTGCAAATGAGATGCACTACCCTTGAAAATCATGTTATTTATTTCTTCTCATATCCCCATGCAATGGCTATAGGACATAACCCCACCTTTCCCCTCACTAGTAAATGGCAAACCAACCAAGACTGGATGCCTCAGCGGATGAAGAGGCACCATTATTATTAAAAGAACCAAACTTCGGGACCAACCACTCATAATGAAACCACAAGAAATGATTATGGCCTACATGTTCTTTCTTCAGACAACGGGTACACAATTAAGGATGGGGATACCTCTATTTGTAAGTAGCACTAGTGAATATTTGTCTAGTTCCAACAAAAAACCAATTACTCTTGTGTTGGGGTAATCATCCGAATGCCTCTCCATGGAACTTTGCTTCCCACATAGAGATATGGACGGATCTAACTGGAAACATACTTTGGATTTGATTCTCAAATCCTCCATTTGCACCCTCCATTTAGAATGTCAAGTCAGTCTAATTCCCACAACAGCTGTACACTGTTCTAAAATTCAGACCTTAGATTTCTATGACTGGAACATACTTTGGATTTGATTTGCAAATCTTTTGCACCCTCCATTTAGAATGTCAAGTCAGTCTAATTCCCACAACAGCTCTACACTGTTATAAAATTCATCCTGTAGATTTCTATGAAAAGAGACAGTTGTAACTCCATCACTCTGTTGTAAGAAATCACTTACCAAAAAACTCCGGTACAAGCCAATTTGAGGGAATGAATTCTCTACATAGTTGACAAAAAAGTGTTGGTGAAGGACATCTTTGAGAGATTGGACGTAGAGTCAAGTTGGAGGGTTGCCCCGAATTCATCTAAGTTAGTTATTGGGAATCTGGTAGAGAGGGTACGTGTTGCTTAGAAATAGATGATGAGGGATTAGTAACTTTTTGTTTGGCCCTTTGGGAATAGACCCGAAACAAATGTTTGAGGCTTTTCCTCGCAGTTTACATATTCTCAAGTTGCTTGGGCTGGGGGTTGTGGAGATCAGTGTCTCTAATCGTGACTCAGTAGTTGAGAAACCCAACTCTTATTCCATACAGCTAGCATACTTCATTAAGAAGTCTTTAAACTTAAGTGGATATTTCTTGTTATGTTCCAACCATGTTCATCATGAGTCGTGACGTGAATTCGGAGGCAGATTCACGCCCTAAAGAAGGGATCCATCAACCTATTATTATAATGAGGACGATTCCATTACCTTAGTGGTGCTTATTTTCATGGATTGTATTGTATTATTTTATTTTTATTCTGTTCCTCTTGGGTGTTTTCCTCTTTCTTGAACTCTCTTTCCTTATTGTTATTGGTTGGGAAAAAAAAGGAAGTATAAAAAGTAGAAAATAAGTGATTGTTTCTCTGGAAAAGCTTAGTTTGAGGCATGATCAGTTATTTCCTTCATCGAGGACTTGGGCTTTAATGTCTTGCGAGGATTCTACCAACCCGCTTCATCTGAACTATGTTGGTCGTTACAACTATACACAACATGAAGCTTGTATTAGTTGGTAGATTTAAATATTAGGGTTTAATGTAGGAATGTGAAGGGGAGAAGAGAAGGAAGAGAATAGTAGATTTAGAGGAATAGGGTTAGGAGAGCTCTCATTCCCTTCTTTCGTTATTATTTATTCTCACTTAAAGTATGAAACAATGCTGAACACTTACACAGTATTTTACATGTAGTAACACCATTACATACACATCAAACACCAACTAGTCATAAACCAACACTTCCCATTAAGTTGGTGCATAGATTTCAATCATGTCCGACTAGAATAAAATCTCACTTAATCTGGACCTCCCTACAACTTTGGTACATACATTAGCCAGTGCTCCTGTAAGCTTACTTGAAAAGTACAAATTTTAATGGATTCTACTTTCTTTCATATGGAATGGCAATCTTTCTCAATTTGTTTTGTTCTCTCATGGTACACTAGTTTGGCGGAAATGTGAAATGCAACCTCGTTTTCACCATATAGAGTCATAGAAAGTCCCACATGAATTCCAAGGTTAGCTAAGATGAACCAGATCCGCATCCCCTAACGGACACCTCGACACTAGAGTCTGAGACCACATGTTTTTTTTTTTTTTTCTTTTTCATGTAACTAGATTGCCTCCAGCAAGGGAATATCTGGTAGTAGACCTCCAATCACTAAGTGTCCAGCCCAATCTGCATCTGTGCACATCTCTTCATCAGAGTGCCTAGGGTCACCATTCAATAAGTCATTTCCTAGACTCGACTATAATATCTTAGGATCCTATACACAGCATCCAAATGATAGTTTGTGTTGAGTTCATGTATTGACTAACCACGCTTACAACATAAGCAATGTCAGGACAGGTAATGGTGAAGTATATGAGTTTCCCGACAAGTCTCTGGTACATGTGAATATCTTCAAGCGCTTCTCCATCTTGACCATTCATCCTGTAATTTACGTCCATAGGAGAGTCAATCAACTTACAACCTAACATACGTCTGCTTGAGAAGATCATGTGTGTACTTTTACAATGAGATGACAATCCCTTCTTAGATCTAGTGACTTTGATACCAAAAAAGGATTTGAGTGGACCCAAGTCTCTAATATCAAACACTATTTGAGCCACATGATATCATCACCACCCATTGCCATGATATCATCAACATAAACAGTGAGGGCAGCAAGATGCATTCCCCTCTTAGCAAAAAGGGTGTGATTGTAATATATTCTTTGGAATCAGACTTAATAATGGCATCACTGAACTTCTTGAACTACACACACGAAGATTGTTTCAATCCATAGATGATTTCTCCCTGCTGAAGGGAGAAATCAGGTGGGAGAGCCATATACACTTTTTGACAACTAATTAGTAAAGGGGCCACTTTCTATGTGCAGCGAGAGAGAGAACATGAGTGATATTCAACTGTTCCATAGGAGAAAGTGTATCTTGATAATCCATCCCATAATCTGAGTGAACCCTTTGGCAACCAATATAGCTTTATGTCTCTCGATAGATCCTTTAGGCTGCATATATTTACAGCAGAGACCCAATTGCAACCAACGACTTTATTTCCTTCAGGTAGAGCAGTTACTTCCTAGATTATTTGCTTTAGAGGTCTCATTTCATGTATCATGACATCTTTCTACTGTGGCTGAGATAACTTATCAATAACACTAGATGGTCATGAAATAGAATCCATATATGAGATAAACGAGGAATATGAAGCAGAAAAAGCATGAGATGTTGCGAACTTACTAATAGAATGAGATTTACAAGAATGAATCTTGCATAATACAATGGTCAGGTCGATGTCAGATACGGACGGTGGTTCATTACCTTATGGATCGAATTTAAGGGATGAAATTTGGTCCATGATCTAAGAGTGAGCTTGTTTTATTCCAAGCGTACTGGGTGTTGATTTGATGAAAATTTCCTTGCAAAATTTTCTTATGGCACACTCGCTTGCATATCTTCCTCCATAATTTCTTGTGTTTCTTCTTGTTGGCATTGCTCTTGACATCTTCAATTTCGAGGATGCCTCATGTATAGGATAAGGCAAAGGAGCAGTGCTTTCTTTCTTGCTACTCCCCTCCAAAAGAGGGCATTGGGAATGGGCATAAGAGTAAAAGGATTGGATTTAAGAATGTGACATTCATGGAGATCAAATTTTCTAGAAGAAGGATAAATAACACTTGACAGGGAGGGTACCCAATAAATATGCATAGAACTACTTTAGGATCTAATTTGTCAGGGATGTCGACGCCGTGAATATAGGTTTTGGGCCGCATTGCCTGTATCAACACAAGAAGCGAAGGAGCCATGGAGTATCGACATCATTCGGGAGGGGAGCCTAGAGGAGTGACAAGAGGACACCTAACTGCCTAGAGTCGCTCGAGCGAGGTTGAAGACGATCCAGAGGCCAAAACTTTCGGCCATTTGTCGCTCGAGCGAGAATGCATAAGAAAATAGGGTCAAAATTTTAGCCAAACATCGCTCGAGTGACCCCCTGGTTGTCGCTCGAGCGACTCTCTTTAAGATTCTCGCTCAAGCAAGAACCAAACCCGCTTGATGGAGTCAAGTGACGACGTTATCCTTTTTTGCCCTTCGTTTAGTTAATTTTCTCTATGTCAATTGTAAGTCACCTTTTAGGGTAACATTGTACTTTTCTATTTTAGGGTTTATTCTCACTTGTAGCTACTATATAAAACAGCTTTATGTAAACCAAATTTGGGGTGATTAATTTTAATGAAAATGCTATGCATTGAGAGGTTGAGATGAGCTTTAATGGAGAGTGAGTCTTCTTCCCCATGTGGGTTTGGTATGAGGCCAAGGGTGTGATGTCCATGTTATTTTTGATCTTCTCTTTATCTCTTTTCCTATTTCCTTGCATCATTTTTTCCCTCTTTTATTTGATTGTTCAAAATCCCAAACCGCTAGATCTAGAACAAACCTTTAGGCCCATCCTTGTGGATCGATGCCGATCTTAACCCATCAATGCATGACCATTGTTGGGCTCAAGATTGTCCGAGTTACGTCGTTGATCATTTCAATTCAAAAGCCCTAGAGAGGATCTAACGATTCCACATTGAGCCATGATTGAACGCCCCAACCTAGAGGATGCTAGAGTTCTATCTCTAGGATCGCACCTTCCTCAAATCTTAACGGATCCTGCATACCGAATTGGACCCTAAGCGAACCAAGCATGGTCACTTAAGCGGAAATCCACAAAACCCTAAGGTATCACTTTAATTTGGGTTTTGTTGCTTAATTAATTAGTTTAATTTTAGCAAACTAGCATCCCATGATGTGGGTGATGTGGGTGATACGTGATGTGGAAATACCCTAAGCGAACCAAGCATGGTCACTTAAGCGGAAATACGTGATGTGGGTGACAAAAATCTCGCTTCAGTTTTGGTATAAGAGCTTAGGTTCTAGGTTAGGGCATTTGTGTGTTCACTTGTGTGCACATCTTCTGTTTGATAAAATTCCTCAATCACTTTTGGTTCATAGTTGCTTGTTCATTTAAAAACCCGTGTTAGTGAGTTGTGGTCACCATGGACACGAGTGAGATTGCCGATGCTCTTAGGAACATCCAAACCATGATGATCGCGATGAATGAGAAGATGAATGCCATGGAGCAAGCCCAAACGACCGTAGGTGCCTCTAATGCACTAGTACATGACCAATTAGATCGGTTGGAAGGAGTTGATGAGCACTATGACCACACCGTGAGCGTGACGGTTCGCGCTTTGAGCGCGGTGGTCGACATGGTGTTTGGAATCGGAATCGTAGCGAAGTAGTTCATCGTGGAAATGACTATGATCCGGATGAGAAACTCCTCAAAAATGTTAGAGTTGAGTTTCTAACCTTCTATGGAAGAATGGGCCCTAAAGTCTTCATCGATTGGGTCTCCGATATGGATCACCATTTTGAATGGTATAGCATGAGTGATGAGCAATGTGTTGGACTCACCAAGATGAAGCTCATCAGTCAAGCTCGGCTCTTTTGGATCAACATCGAGTGCATGAGAGCGAATGCGGGTCGTGCTCCCATTACTCATTGGGAGGACATGAAAGAGCGACTTACGAAAAAGTACGCTCCTTTGTCATACTACCATCGCTTACTTGACCAATGACAAAATTTACGCCAATACATTGACAAGTTTGAGGAGTTCATGATGAGGTCCAATGTCTCGGAGGATCCTCAAGTCACTCTCTCTAGATTCTGCACCAGATTGCATGTGGAATTGCAAAAAGAGTTGATCTTTCACCTCGTTCACACTCTTGAAGAGTGTTATGTTGTGGTGCAGACCTTGAGTAGTCTTTGAAAATGATGGTGGTGAGATGATTTGAACCACATACCGGTGGCCATCGAGCCAGAGAGATGAGGCCTAATGCCGGGAACCCACCTCCCAAGCAAAGGGAAATGTGTGGTTGAGGAATCCTCAAAAGGTGGTTCTCAAACCAAGTATTACAAATGTCATGGGCTTGGCCACTTTTGCCACCCAATGCCCTACGAGAGACTCCCAAAGAAATCTCTTGGCTGAAAGAGAGGTTGACGAGGAAGGAGATGTTAAGGAAGAAGTATATGAGTCGGGCGTCACACCTAGTGATGAGGAAGGTACTGATGGTGGTCGTGCTTTAGTTGTGAGGTGCTCCCTTGCACAGCCTCAACGAAATGAGAAAGATGATTGGCGTAGAGATAACATTTTCTACCCTTGCGCCAAGTGTGGTGAGAAAAGTTGTAGAGTTATCGTGGATAGCGGGAGTTGCACCAACCATCAACCGCTTAGAGCCTACACTCGAAGGCCACCTGAGACCGTACAAAGTAGCATGGGTCAACTCCTCATCTATTCCCGTGTCCCAAAGGTGTCGTGTGTCTATACAATTAACCTCGTATTCGGATACCTTGTGGTGCGATGTAGTGCCGATGGATGTGGGCCACATCATCTTGGGAAGGCCTTGACTCTATGACATGGACGTGACCCTCCTTGGGCGGTCTAATGCATGAGGGCAAAAAGATCAAATTAAATCCTTGCCTCCCAAAACACCATTGGGCAAGAAGGTTGAGAAGAAGGGCGGTCAATCTAAGACCACCAATATTGTGAGCCCTTCAGAGTTTGAGAAAGCTTCTTTGGATGAGAGCGTGGTGTACGTTGTCATCACTATCGAGCTTGCTCTCAAACCTATGGGCGAACACTCTAAGGAGGTTGAGCCGATTTTGAAAGAATTTGCGGATGGCTTCTCGGAAGACTTACCCGTTGAACTCGTTCCGATGCGTGATATTCAACACACCATAGATTTAGTTCCCGGGTCCACTCTACCAAACCTACCTCATTATAGGATGAATCCGGTTGACGCGGCGAGTCGATGGGCTCCTTCGGAAAGGGTTCATCCAAGAGAGCTTGAGCCCTTATGCCGTACCCTCACTACTCACACTTAAGAAAGATGGTACTTGGCAGATGTGTGTGGATAGTCGGGCCATCAACAAGATTACTGTCAAGTATCGCTTTCCTATACCGAGGCTCAACGACATGTTGGATATGATGGTTGGTGCCACTATCTTCTCCAAGATAGACCTTAAGAGTGGCTATCATCAAGTTTGAGTTCGCCCCGGTAATGAGCGAAAAATCGCCTTCAAGACCAAAGATGGTCTTTATGAGTGGATGGTCATGCCTTTTGGACTTTCTAATGCCCCGAACACCTTCATGAGGCTCATGACCCAAGTGTTGCGGCCGTTTCTGGGCAAGTTCCTTGTGGTGTATTTTGATGACATCTTTATCTATAGTTGTGACAATGAGCAACACTTGACCCACCTTTGGTTCGTTTGTGAGAACTTGAGGGGAGAAAAGTTATATGCGAATTTCAAGAAGTGCACGTTCATACAACGATCCGTTGTCTTGGGGTTCATTGTCTCGGCCGATGGGATGGTCGTGGATCCGGTAAAGGCTATTGTAGCGTGGCCTGAACCTAAGAACATTCATGATATCCGTAGCTTTCATGGATTGACTACATTCCATCGTCGTTTCATTCGAAGCTTTAGCACCATTATGGCTCCCATCACCGATTGTATGAGAAAATGAGAGTTTCAATTGAGCAAAGCCGCGACGAAGGCCTTTGCTGAGATTAAGGAAAGAATGACTAGTGCACCCATCATGCGCCTAACGGATTTATCTAAATTCTTTGAGGTTGCATGTGATGCATCGAGTGTGGGAAAAGGAGTACTTAGCCAAGAAGGCCACCCGGTGGCCTACTTTAGTGAGAAATTAAATGAGGCAAAGCAAAAGTACTCCACCTATGATAATGATTTTTATGCGGTGGTCCGATCCCTTTGGTATTGGAAACACTATCTTAGGCCACACGAGTTTGTCCTCCTTTCCGATCATGAGGCTTTACGCTTCCTTGTTTCTAAAATAAGCTAAACCCGAGGCACGCGACATGGGTCGAATACCTCCAAGGGTTCACATTTGTGTTAAAGCACAAAGCCGGTATTGAGAACAAAGCTGCGAATGTGCTAAGTCGTCGGGGGGCGACTTTGCAATCCATGAACACCGAGGTCGTTAAATTTGAGCGGTTGAAGGAAGAGTATCCCACATGCCCAGATTTTGGAAAAGACCATCACTCTCCTTAATGACCCGACGAGCACTAGCCCCAGTTATACCCTACAAAGTGGATATTTATTCAAGGGCAATCGCCTATGCATCCCTCGCACTTCAATGCCTAACTTCCTCATTTGGGACCTACATGCCAGAGGGATTGCCGGTTATTTCGGGTGCAACAAGACTATTGCGCTCGTATAAGATAGGTTTTTTGGCCTAGCGTCATAAGAGATGTTGCCCGGGTTGTGAGGCAATGCCGTACATGCCAAGTGTCCAAGCAAAACAAAACAAACAAAACACGGGCATGTACACACGTTTGCCGGTGACCATGACAAGACATCTCTATGGATTTCGTGTTTGGGCTTCTCAAGACTATGAGAAAGCACGACTCTATCTTCGTGGTGGTAGACCGCTTTTTGAAGATGGCCCACTTCATACCATGCTCTAAAACTTCCGACGCAACTCAGGTCGCAAAATTGTTCTTCGAAGAGGTGGTGCGTCTTCATGGGTTATCCAAAACCACTGTGTCGGATAGAGATGTCAAATTTACTAGTTATTTTTAGAAGACCCTATGACACATGATCAGTACCATGCTCCGATTGTCATCGGCTTATCACCCTCAAACCAATGGCCAAGCCGAAACTAACAATAAGAGTTTAGGCAATCTCCTTTGATGTCTTGTCGGTGATCACAAGAGGACATGGGATTCTATCTTACCCATGGCCGAATTTGCATATAACAATTCCGTCAATAGGTCTATAGGTATGAGTCCATTTGAGGTGGTGCATGGTCATCGACCTAGATCACCCCTGGATTTGATCCCTATGTTCGCATCACATCATTCATTTGAGTCCGCAGATACATTTGCACAACAAATTCATAATTTGCATGCCGAAATTAGATGTAAAATTAATTTGAGCAATAATAACTACAAACTATTGGCAGATTCGCATAAGCGTTTCAAAGAATTTCAAATCGGTAATCATGTGATGGTTCGGGTTAGACTTGAACGATTCCCATTGGGAATCGTGAAGAAGCTCTAAGCCCGAGGTGCTGAACCTTTTAGGATTGTGGCAAGGAGTGACCCTAATGCTTATGTTCTTGAGCTTCCTCAAGATAAGGGGGTTAGCTCAACATTCAATGTGGAGGATCTAGTTCCTTATCTAGGTTCAACGCCACCTCCTTGCAATCCTTTTCAAACATTTTTTATTCCCGATCCCTACCCAATCCTGCAACCCATGTCGCTTCCTCCTCCAAGCAAGCCGAGAAGAGAGGTAATCGAGAAGATCTTGTGATTTCCACTTGTGGCGGAGGGTTTCAAAAATATTTAGTGAAGTGGGTGGGTAATCCGGAATCTGAAAACACATGGGTAAATGAAGACGAGGTCCACCGCCTAGACCATGATATACTCAATCGATATCACGACCACACTTCATCGGTGATGAAGCCCTTTTGGTCTGGGGGAATTGGCGGGGATGCCGACGCTGTGGATATAGGTTTTGGGCTGCATCGCGTGTATCAACGCAAGAAGAAACGAAGGAGCCATGAAGTATTGACATCATCCGGGAGGGGAGCCTAGAGGAGCGACAAGAGGACACCTAACTGCCAAGAGTCGCTCGAGCAACCCTACCTATTGCTATCGCTCAAGCGAGGTTGAAGACGATTCAGAGGCCAAAACTTTCGGCCATTTGTCACTCAAGCGAGAATGCATCCGAAACAGGGTCAAACCTTTTGGCCAAACTTCACCCAAGCGACCCTGGTTGTCGCTCGAGCGAGTCAAGTGACGATATTGTCATTTACTTCCCTTCTTTTAGTTTCTTTTCTTTGTGTCAATTGTAAGTTACCTTTTAGGGTAACATTGTACTTTTTTATTTTATGATTTTTTCTCACTTGTAACTACTATAAAACATCTTTATGTAAGCCAAATTTGGGGTGGTTGATTTTAAGTGACGATATTGTCATTCACTTGTAGCTCTTTAAGATTCTCGCTTGAGCGAGTCAAGTGACAATATTGTCATTTACTTCCCTTCTTTTAGTTTCTTTTCTTTGTGTCAATTGTAAGTTACCTTTTAGGGTAACATTGTACTTTTTTATTTTATGATTTGTTCTTATTTGTAGCTACTATAAAGCATCTTTATGTAAGCTAAATTTGGGGTGGTTGATTTTAATGAAAATGTTATGCATTGAGAGCTTGAGATGAGTTTTAATGGAGAGTGAGTCTTCTTCCCCATGTCGGTTTGGTGTGGGGCCAAGAGTGTGATGCCTATGTTGTCTTTGATCTTCTCTTTATCTCTTTTCCTATTACCTAGCTAATTTCTTGCATCCTTTTTCCCCCTTCTATTTGATTGTTCACAATTCCAAAAACTTAGATCTAGAACAACCTTGAGACCCATCCTTGTGAACCAATTTCGATCTTAATCTGTTGATCCATGATCGTTGTTGGGCTCGGGATTGTCCGATATGCACTGTTGATCGATTCAATTTAAAAGCCCTAGTGAGGATCTAACGATTCCACACTGAGCCACGATCGAATGCCCCGACCTAGAGGATGCTAGAGTTCTATCTCTAGGATCGCACCTTCCACAAATCTTAACGGATCTCGCACGTCAGATTGGACCCTAAGTGAACCAAGCATAGTCACTTAAGCGGAAATCCACGAAACCCTAAGGTTTCATTTTAATTTGGGTTTTATTGCTTAATTAATTAGTTTAATTTCAGCAAATTAGCATCTCATGATCACTCATGTGTTTTAGGGTCGTCCCACGTCAAAAAGTCTGACATATAAAATAACATAAACATTCAAAGATACGAGGGGGAACTGGAAAGAGGGGTGATTTGGTATACAACACATTACATGAGGATTTCCCATTGGGAATAGGAGTTGTCTTTCAATTAATCAAAAACCAAGTAAGAAAATTTTCATTCCACAGTTGTTTAGGAGCATTCATGCCAATTAATAGAGCACGCTCTACCTCCAGTAAATGACACTTTTTCTTCCCAGACTGCATTTTCTTGTGGGTGTAGGGACTAATAATTTCTCACTCCATACGATTATCGTGAAGGTAGGATTGATGATTGTGGGAAGCATACTCCCCTTCATTGTCAGACCTCAACACCTATCATGATATTGATTTTAACTAACTTGTGGGAAATAAGAAAACAATCGGAACTTCATCTTTGGATGTCAACGTGTACACTGTCATAAAATGAGTACAATGATCGGCGAAAGAAACAAAGTAGTGAGAACCATAAAAAAAAAGTAGTGAGAACCATGCAATGAAGTAAGTGTGGATAGTCCTTACACATCAAAGTGCACAACATGAAAGGGAGTATCACGTCTATTACCACTGACTGTTTAAGTTCTAAAATAATTAGATAAATGGACAATTTGATGCATTAATGAGGTGGATTTTGAAAATTTCATAATAATTAATTATGGATGCTCATTATAGCATTCAAGAAAATTTCTGAGGTATATAAATTTACTTGGAATTTTAATCATTGATAAGCACCTAGTGTATTTTTTAATCATTGATAAGCACCTAGGTATATAAATTTACTTAGAGTTAATCATTGATAAGCATCTCGTGTACATATGAAATTTTCGCTATTACCACCCCTCTAGTATATATTTCTGAGAATTGCAATTGCTCTTCTTATTAATTAAATTTATATGTGAAATTAGAATATGAGCCACCTATTGATTTTTCCTAGCGGGAATTGGTTGTGATTGTAAGTTGTGTTCTTTTTCAGATGGCTCAATTGCCTGAGGGTGTTACCGAATTGCTGCACCATGAAATGCTACCTGTGCCTTTGGTATGTATAATAGCTAGCAATGTTAGTGATCTTCCTTACTTTTGAGGAGTTGTTAGTTATTAGTTGTCATGTTTGTGCCTCATTTGACTCTGAAATCATGGAGGGGCATTTCAATGCATTAATAATCTGAAGTTATGGTCCTCTTAGCAGTTTACAAAGAAGAAACTTGCATTTTGTAAGCCTAAATGAGTGAGTCACGAGAAGATAATATGTCAGATGCCAAAATCCATGTCTGTAGACTTTAGGGTGTGAAATCAATATCAAAGGGACCTGGCGACACGGGGTTAGAACATATAAACAACTAAATAAATATTTAAACTAAAGACCTTTAAAGTACAACTGGAGTCAAAATAGATAACTATTTACCTGACTAATCTTAGTGGGTGCTTTTCTTTTCTTTCCTTTATTTAATACGTGAATGTGCCTAATTTCAATCCTTACTTTGTGGTGGTAAAAATTATGGGAGTGTTTAAACAACAACGTAAGCTAAATTTCATTGTAGTCTAATGCAGATAAAACATGCAGCGGAAACTTTTGAATTATAGAAGCCTATATATATCAAATCTGAAAAGCATATGCTGAAGGCAGATAAGAACTTGTATAATTTAGCTTACAAGATAATTTTCAGAATTTGTTTTTCAGCTTACAGAAAAACTGAATCCATGTTGGAAATTGAATTGAAATGTATTTTAAAAATCCTTTTCACTTAAATAAATGTACTTAAAATTTTGAACCGGCTTATAGTATTTGTTTGATCACATATAACATATTTGGCTCAAATACCAAGTTACATTTTTCTCCTCTCATATATCAAAGCACTTCCTTTTGAACTGACCGTTCTGATGTGGAACTAAAACAGAGTCACCTTGGCGGGTCCTACCCTTCAGTTATCCAATCGATGTCTAACGAACATGTAACCTTGTAGCTCTCATATATCATAATATTTCCCTTTGACCTGACTCTTCTGATATGGGACTAAAACTGAGTCACCTTAGGGGTCCTATCCCCCATCAGTAGGGAGTCATCTAATCGATATCTGGCAAACATGTAATCATGTAATCTATACACTGGCCAGCTAACTCTCGTTTCCACCATTCTTGGTGCATCAACTTTTTTTGTATTTTTTTTTCTATCAGTAAAACGAGGGAAAATATATTAAAAGGATAAAAAAAAGTACATACATGCGTGGTAGTGAGACACGACCAAAGAAAGAAAAAAGATCCGCTCTCGACAACTCACCCTCGAAACAGCCAGAAGATCCTTATAACAAGGTAGTTAAGGTGGTGTGGTGAGTATATGGCGAAGAGGCTCGCCAGGCCATGGTGAGGCCATAGTGAGGCTATTTGTTATTTTTATTTATTTATTTATAATTTTTTATTTATATTTATTAATTATTATTATTTCTTTTTTCTAATTGTTTTTTACTATTTAAAAAAAAATTATATTTATTAATCATTATTATTTTAATATCCTACAACCTCATTCATTTCCCTTAGAATTGGAAGGCTGAGCACAAGAAAAATTTAAGAAAATATATATTTCTATAGGGTATGATTTTTAAAGTAAGACAAATATGAAAGTAAAAATGAACATACAGTCAGTCATATTCAAAAAATAGAATAAAAAAACAGAGAACAAAAAAATAGAAGAAAAAAAACCCCAAAAAAATAGAGGAAAAAAAAAAGAAAACCAGAAAAAAAACATAGAACAAAAAAACAGAAAAAAAAAACCTAGAAAAAACAGAGGAAAAAAAAACAAGAAAACTACAGAAAAAACAGAAAAACATAGAGAATAAAAAACAGGAAAAAAATATAAGAAAAGCAGAAACAAAAAAACAGAAAAAAATAAAAAAAATAAAAAAAATAAAACAAAAAGTAAAACAAAAAAAAAATGGCGTATCAGGGAGATCGGGAGAGCGATAGATGAGAGACGGAGCTGCTGAGGATGAAGTTGCTATTGGCATCTTGGCGAAGCAAGGAGATCGAGAGATGAGAGACGGAGCAGAGAGCGAGAGCGAGAGACGGAGAGCAAGAGATCTCTAATAGCCCTAAGTCCCAACTCCCAACCCTTTTATATGAGTTTTATAAGTTATTTTATAAGTTAAATAACTTATAAGTTATATGAGTTTTATAAGTTATTTTATAAGTTAAATAACTTATAAGTTATATCTTATAACTTATAATATAACTGTATAAGTACTATGACTTATCTTATAATATAAATGAATAGTGTATAATATAAATGATAGCTTATATAACTTTTTATGAATAGCGTATATGGCGACGCCATAGCGTCGCCATTTGTCAAGCTCTCGCCATTGGGTCATATATGGCGATCTACGATGCTATTCGCCATGGCGTCGCCTTGACTTCTATGCCTTATAACCTCGGGGGCAGAGACAAGCATGGGGAAACGAAGCAGGGGAATCAAGGGGGGTCCCAGGTAGCAAAAAAGTTGTTGAGGTAAAAAAGGGGCCGGTTGTTTAAAGTAGAAGCCCAGTGCGAAGGAAGTCTTTAGCAGACGCAATGACCAACACAATAGGTCTGGCTCTTCAGTTGAAAACTCTTCTATTCCTTTTGAGCCAAATGGCCCAGCACCCCGCAATGGGGACTAAATCCCAAATCTGCTGTAAATCATTGCCTCTCTCAATCCCTCCAGCCCATGGGTGGAACAACTAGTCAACCGAAGCTGGGAACACCCAATCAGTATGAAATTTGGCAAGAAAAGAGGTTCAGCTTTTAACTGAAAAACCACAATGGATGAGAATATGATGTGGCGATTCCCTACCGCCCATACAAAGTAGACAACGGTTCCTAACAACGATACCTCTCTTCCTTAATTGATCAGTCGTGAGAAGTCTGCCCCATGCCGCTGACCAGGCGAAAAAGCGAATCTTGGGTGGGATCTTTAGTTTCCAGAAGTGCACGGACTTAGGCTTGTCCCTGTGATTAATCTTGTGGAGATTGATGGCGTGATAAAAAGATGAAACCAAGAAGGTGTCTTTAGCATTTTTGTCCCAGATTCTGAGATCAGCACCCAAACTGTTGGGAGAGGCTGCGTGAAGGGTGCTAAACAGTTTAATGTATTCATCAATCTCATCATCTTTGAGCATTCTTCTAGTGCTGACGTCCCACACCCAAGAAGTGCCATTATGGAAACAAACTCTTTAATAACACCGTCTTGGGACGTAGCAATACAAAACATGTTCGGGAAAGCTTCTTCAAAATGAATAAAATATCTCTTTTGGATTTTTTTTTTTCATATATCGGAAACTTTCCTGAATCTGAAGTTCAGATACTGTTTCTGATACGCTATACCATATACATATAAATCAAAATCTGTAATATACACATACCAATAGGGAAATGCCAAAACTTATAATTTGATTGTCCAAATTTCATATAAACTCTACTAAAATCGAACAATATGAATTGGGGCTATTTGTAACTGTAAATGAAACGATATTTTATATGCAAATGTATGATTTTTAACCATAATTTTAACATTGTCCTCTTCTTCTACCTGAAGCCGAATCTTGTTTGTAAAAAAGGATTGCACGATTGTGTTCTCCTTAGCTTGAATCTCTGATGTTTGCCTGTTCGCTAGGATAAATCTCGATTTCTAAGACACCCTTCCGGCCGAGTTCTCTCTCGATATTTCTTTAAAACATTTTTCTGTTTTCTATGGGCGCACAAGTTTTCTCTAGAGGCTGTAATTTATATCCACCTCTACCCGAGTACATTTTTGGATTTTTTTATTCCCTGCCTTCTTTTGAACACCATTATTTTTGGCACAAGCAAGCATATTAACATTGTCTTCTTTCAGATGGATGATTATTGAGAAACAGTAATCGCGTAATTCTATTTTCACTAGTTCTGGGGCAGAGGGCAGCCCTTCAAGAGAGTAACTCTGACTCTTGCTCATAGATTTTCCTCCACAAAGTTTCCGCATTGGCCCCCAATGCCTCAAAACACTTCTTCTCACCATAAGTGGTAGGGAGCCATATTAGTATTATTCCTATGTCTTCCATTACAACTTCGCCGTCGGTTATCACTGATTCCTTGATTCGTTCCATTCTGAAAATATCATCCGTTCCTCTCCAAAGCACATCCATCCTGCTTTTAAATCCCTTTCAAGGGCTCTCCCTGTTGGGAAAACAAATAGGAAATCGAAGTCTCATATCCTGGCAACCAATGAACTGGTCAAGTTTCTTCATTTTACAGCAGCCCAAGATAACCACCTCGTGAGGATTTTAGGCGGCTATCGGCCCTATCAGTGCGCCCATACAGAGATGACTTGCTTCCTCCCTTACATTCAACTCTGATTCTAGGACACCCATTACAAGATCAGAATCTAACCAGGTCCTCATCCCAATCTTCCTCAGTGTTTGACCTTTTGCTGGTTCTAGTCTCTCTTTTTGCGGCTAAATTTTGGTTCTTTTTTCCCTACAAAGACCAGGGTTGAACAAAATCTTTTTTCTGCAAGGATGATAGTTTGGCCCCTACCATTTCGAGGGGCTTCCAAACTGTACGTCTGTACCATTAATCCTTTTCTCCCCACCCTCATTGTGATTACACCATTCTCAATTGCTAAAGTTTATCACATCTGGAATACTTCTAGTCTCCGGGACGCCAAGAAGTGGCGCAGCTTGTACGCTTGGACTTGTTCCTTCAGCTTGGAATAATTTTCTTATCATGCTATCTACTTCTTCCAAGCTCTTTTTCAATCTCTTGTTGTCATTCTAATTCACCACCTTACAGTCAGATAATGTCCTCGATCAACGAGACACCAAGGTATCCACTGAATCCTATTGTTAGGAAACTTGGAGCGGATTCGTCTTGTAGGTGCCGGATTTTGGTGACACTGATGTTCAGTCACTGGGATTCCAAACGATGACTCCATTAATGTAGACATTTTTAACTTACGGCATTCTATGCTAAAGGTTACTTGCATGATCCAAGTATCCTTGGGCATAGAGGATACATATTAAGTATGGGTCTAGAATTTTGTTTTCAACAGCAATCCAAGTGCCTGATGTCCTTAGTGGTTTGCATTATGAAAGGGATGACATTCAGATGGATATACATTTAGTTTTATATCCAAGGTTTTGTGCAAGTTTGGGACTGAGTAGACTCATGGGATTGGTCTGTTCAACGTTTGAATGAGGTTCATATTCATCTTATCTTTTCATTTGGGCAAGCTTTAGAGCGCGCCTTATTAAAATTGTTCTACAGAAATCCAGTTGAGATAAATTCCGGTCTCACAGGAACTCATGAGGACCATGTCTTGTGATAGAAATACAAGTCCGGTAACTATCTTAGGTGTATATTGCCGACAATTCAAATTGGCTGCCAGCACCAATCTGCAAATGAGGCCAATTAAATTTCTTTCCATTTGTGAAATGGCAATCATTTAAGTAGGTCCTTAGGGGCTGCAGTTGATTGGGTTTGGTCCAAACGTGATCAAATGAGGTTTGGATTTCAGTTATAGATTGGCGGAACTTTCAATGTCATTGTGATTGAATTTAACTTGGGGCAGTTATAAAGGTTTTGGCTTGGTATGATTTTCCCCAGCTTGGAATCTTAGTATAACCCTTAAAAGCCATATTCCTCTACCAAGAATCCGATGCACTTTTGACTAGTGAATCCATGCATTCTCACCTCTTGATAGTGTCATAGGGAAACAATCTAATCTAGGGGTGTAAATGGGTCGGCTCGGTTCCATGTAACCCTCTATTAAGGGAGTGGGTTCAGATTTTGGATCCATATCCCTACCCATTTTGAAATTGGGTCAGATACAATGAAAATAAGTGGCCCAAGACAGATTTGGGTCTGTGTCCGGCAAGATTGAGACCCGACCCATTAATAATTGGTTTCGAATTGGGTGACATATTGATCGAGTTCATGTTCTTTATTTTCTTGAATTTTCTTTCTAGTATTTGTTGTTCCTTTTTTTCTGAGATAAAGAAATATACTTGTTATCAACCGTATAGGGGAAATAATATTACAATGCACTATAAAATTCCTCTTGCCTATTGACGAGCCAAATCATTTGCAAGCTCATCTATTTGAATTTATCCATTTGATAACGCATATCTTTGGTCAGACATTATTCTGAAAAGAGTAATGATTGTGTGTCCCTCATCATCTTCGCACATTGCTTAAATTTGAAAGAGCTATCAAATAACAAGCAAAAACTTGGTAAGTGGTGAGAGACAAATATTTAAACACTTCGAATAAATGCTTATCACCCAGTGACATGCATGAGTTCTTTTATAGTTTCCACAACCCTAGTACCTATCCGAAACTTTCATAAGCATTTTTACATCTTCAATACTTGTCTCTAAAGAGTAAAGATGCTACCAATCCCGCCTGCCCTGGATACCCACTAGGATATCATTCAATATAATGTTAAGTTATAATGGGATGCAAGAAGCATTTATAGATATTTTCCATGAGGAGCACTCATTTTAGGCCATGTGGCATACATTTTTTTTATCATTTAAGTGTTTCATGTGGATGATCATCACTTGTATCACACTCGGCCCGACAATCACACATCACAGCATTGGAACCATCCGTTCAAAACACTTTAATACGGACCTTTCATCATATCTACTTAATGGTTCATATTAACGATCTATGATCAGATGGCCATCCACGTGTAACACTTAATTGATCAAAGGTGTATGCCGCATGGCCTAAATGGGTGCTTCGCAAGACGGTATCTATGTAAAGTGCTCAAAGGAGTCATTTTCATGATTTAATCATGCCGCAGAAGCCTTTTTCTTGAAAATCAATATCCTACATTTATTAATCTCACTATCTGTTTTCTCCAACAAATGGTGAACTTTACCTAGCGAACTGTGTTATTTCAACCACAACTCCATCACTGAAGATAAAGTCGTTACTTGCCCTACTTTTATATAATTTTTTGCTTTTCCCTCCTTTATAAACTACACCAACTATTTATATTTTGTAAAAAAGAAAGAACACAAAATAAAAAGGGTACATGTGAAATGTATCTTCAATTATGTAACTCTTTACACAAAGAAATGGTTATATCTGAATTTGAATATTGACTAGTTGTGGAAGGAGTAGCAGGAAGAGTACTCGTACCCAAAGCTGAGGTATTTTGATGAAGCGGTGGTCCCTAGAGATGTATTCCATTTTCCTCTATAGTAACTCAAGCCCCAGATGAACAGTAATTTTTATTTATTTATTTTGATGGGTATGCCTCAAGGTTGCAATATTTTCAACCTTCCAGTTGGGCTGCAGGCTGAACCCCTATGATTGAAGATCCTATCTGAATTCCTATCTTAGGCACTTTTAAACTTTTTCTTGTGGAATTCTTTGAATGAACCTTTTTTCCTGATATTTTGTTCCAGATTAAATGCCAAAATGTGATCATTCTTAATGCAACGAACGTTTCTGAACTGAGCAAGGAGTGGGATTGTCTGCTGGAATTAAACGGCACTAGTGGGCCCCTGCTACAGATGACACCCTTTGTATCTAAGCATCTTAGTACAGCACTTTTTGATGTAAGTGGCTAAGCTCACTTTGTACTGATAGGAGTTCATTTCTTTGCTCACTGATATGCTTATTTATTGCAACAGACCGCAAATTGGTGTTGTTTTAATGACCTGTTACTTTATATTTAGATCACCGGAATCTGTTTTAAGATGGCATTGTTTAAGGATGATTTAGCATTTGCTCGATATTTCTATGTCTGGAGTCTATAAATATTCAATTTGTGTGAACTTTGATCAGTCTACTGACCATTTTCGCTTGTTTGATTATGTGTTGCTTAGTTTAGCTTGCGTCTTTTCTTTTTTTTTCTTATTATCTTGGCTATTATGAAGTCTTTATATCTACCATCTTACTATATGGACAATAATCGGCGAACTTGTTATTGTCCTAAGCAGTATAACTAAAACGTCTAAAACTCTGCCATTATCATCTTATTTGAAGTTGTTGATATTATTGTTATACTAGAAATTAAGGATGTTTATTAAAATAGGAAAAAAAAGGAAGGGAAGCACCCAAAGTCACTCTCAAGCAAGGGACTTAAGGGGAACTGAGGGAAGAAAGACGAATCAGTAATCCACCATTATCCCCCATGTTGTTTGGAGTTAATGATTTGATTTTGGGAGTGGGGAAAGGTTCTGGACAAAAGTTCGGCCAAATATGAAGCTGATGTGACACATTGGTCAAGATGTTTGTCATGCAACTATTAAACTCTCAACCAATAAAAAAAAACAGAATCTACATAGAATTTATGTTTCTTATGATATAAGTACTTCAATGTGTTGCAACGATATTTTACAATCTTGAAATGTGTTGCAACGATATTTTACAATCTTGAAATGTGTTGCAAAAAAGGAAAGCTTTAATCCAATGTTTTCTAAATAGGACCGGAGGCAAAACCGGCTAAATTTCCTGTCTGGTTCAAAATGGTTTGATTGTCGGTTCATCCGGTTCAAACTGTTTATATAGGTACAAAAATCGTTTGGTTTACATGGTTCACCGGTTAGTCAGGTGGTCCAGCAGTTTAGGGCACTTTTGGTCAATGCTATGGTTCATAAATGAACCGAACCACGGTCCAACTTCCATGACAGTCCTGTTTTTAGAACACTGCTTTAAACTGATTTTTTTAAATCAATAAGTAATTATAGACATGGCATATTAGTGTATCCTGAGTCCCTACTTTTTAATCGGGATTCCTGATTCTAATCTCCCGTGCCAGACTCTTTGCGAATCCTTGTGTTACGTATTAATATATACCTGCCTTTATAAGTTATAACAGCTATTCATCAGTTACATGGCTATTGTAAACATCAAATACATATTTATATGCTAAACCTCTACAGTTCAATTATCTCGGTTTGCCTTTTGTTTCTTAAATAAGGTTTGTTCTTTATTCTATTACAATGGAGTGTTTAGCTATTTTTGGCTTGCTGAGTTAGATTTTTTTTTTTTTTTTTTTTTCTGGCGTTCAGAAGCCCTTCTGTAGTGTCATATTGATGCACTATCATGGAACTCAGTACCATCTTTTCTTGTCTTTCTCTTTTTGAACTGATTAAAAAAAATGGTACTGAGCTCCAGGATGGTGCACCCCTTCTGCAAAGGTAGCATAGTCAACCTTACCTGACAATGGAATAATTGCATTTGTCAGGGGATATTTCCACCTCTTTACAAGAGCAAAAGGGGCACATCATCATGGTGTTCAGCACCATGTTTTCCTCGCTTTTCATATATCTATATGTATCTCTTAATACTTTGCCGTAAGGGCTGTCTAAGTTCCATTTTATTCTCTACATTATGCAGGTAGAAATTGCCCAAACTCTATCAAAATTCTGTCTTGAGTTCCCAGATATTTACATAGGTGAGATAATAATAATAATCACTATCTTAGATACTTCTTCAAAATAAATGGGAGTTTAAGTATAGATTTTTTACGATATCTCTTTGTGGTGTCTGTTATACAGGATGTTATCGTGAAGCCAGAAATAAGGTTCTCATAATCAGCTTCGTGGGAAAGGTACGCTAAAAAACATCTATTACCTTTTTTTGTCTTAAACAAAACTTTATTGGATAGGTGAAATCTGTCCTCTAGCAGTTCTCTTGCGCAGAAGAGTTTACCCAAAGTAACAATAGACTGATATTTTACCTATTGAAAGGTGGAAATTTCCAGGAACTCCCATTTGTTTCTATTGCCCGTCGCATATCTGGAAGGGCATATATATTATTCTAATGCAAAATTTTAGCTACTTGGCTTGTCAATTGCTTAAAGGATTAATGGGGTGTTCGTTACCTGCATCAATAGATGGATGCTCTGCACTTGTTCTGCCATGTGGATACATCCTTGACTAATCCAAGTTGTCCAAGTTGCAAATCATCATGTGAGCTAAAGGTAGCCTAAAATTGTGCCCGGAAAAGTATTCTAACTATTTTATCTGGGCTTTTTAATATAAACCCTTGTTCATATCTAAAGGATCCACCGAAGTACTTGGATTGGATGGTTACTTATCCACTGATGGGTGTTTCTTTTTTTGGGGGGGAGCAAGTGAAGATCACATGATGTCTAACCAGTTGGATGAAGTGGATTGGTGAAGGATGTATGCCACGTGGCAAAACAAGTGCATGCATGAGTATTCCATCTATTGATGCAGGTGACTGGAGTTTATCTCTTACTTAAATGGTTCCATATTTGGCTTTGCAAGATCTCTTGGTTTGAATTAAAATGAGAGGGACTTTTAACATGAGATTATTTGACCAAATAGATATTTGTAATTACTGCAGGACCAAGCAAGAATAGAGTTGGCCGTGCAAAAACTAAGACAACAATTTGATGTGGGAGCATTTACCGAAGTAAATCGTGAGTGATTCTCCATAACCTCATTCAAAAACCAGTTTCTTGTTGCGGGAAGTATTCACCGTAACTGAATTTGGATGGTAATGGGAGGAGCTGTCGTGACTTCGCGATCAGAAGAAAACCCGTTCTCTCACAGCTGTTAGGCAAAAAAATACCCTTATATATAGCCGATTCGGTAAAATAACGAGAAGAAAAAGGGGGGGCGAAAAGGATTCAATTATTTATTTGAATCTCGTTCGATCCATCAATGCTTTTGAGTATGCTTAATACTCAAATTTATATATGATGATACTTGGAAAAGAAAAGTATAAGGACTAGTAGCAGATTCCTGTCATCAGCTTCATTCACCAGCATGATTGAGGTATCTTTCTCAAATTGGCTTACTTTTTTTTTCAAGTCTGCGTCTTTTGTGAAGTTTTGATGCCACTCACTTTGTTGATTTTGATGGAGAAAAGCTCCACACTATTTCATTTGTGAGGGATTATAGGGTGACCAGCTTCATCGAGTTTGGTGTTGTGCTCTTCCCTTCATCTGTGTGTAATCAATCCGAACTCCTCTATCGATGGTCCCCTCTTCTTGAACAGACCATAGACCAAAATTTGCAGGCTAGATGATCCCCAACCATCTGGGCAGTGGTCTACTTTTGGGTAGATTATAAAGTCATGGGCACCCTTCTGTCCAGATGAAGTAGGGCCATCTAATGAATGTTGTTGGGTCCATGGCCCATCATCCTAGGGTACAAGTTTGATTGATGACCAAGTGCACTAGTTTGTGTGGATAGCAACCCAATATTACCCAATTCGCTTGGTTAGAATTCAGGTTCATGGTTCAAGATTTTCACCACTGTCGACCAAATCCGGTTCATTAGCATTAGGGTGAGTTTTATGAAAAAAAATATTAAATATATAAAGTAATATTCTATTCTAAATCAAACAAGTAACTATTAGTTAAGCCTTTCCTTTAAAAGCAAATGGGCAGTGTTCAAATCATGTTAATAGCATGATATTGTTGAAGTTTTAATACATTATAGACGAACCAATCTATGTTATTACTCGGTCTCGGACCAGGCCCAAGACTTGACCCCTTTGCACCATTGTCTATTTTTATTATGGAAAAAGGGAGTGTCCCAATAGTGCACGGTGAGCGCACACCAAGCTTCAATGCGAAGTGCGGGAGAGGAAGACAGCCTTTAAGACGGTCACTTTTTTATTTCATGTGTCACAAATTCTAAAAAATGCCTTAAATTCACGTTTTAGTATGATGTGTGCCATATGATTACAGGGTCATGAAATAAAAAACTGACTGTTGGGTGTGCCATGAGCCCAAGATCTCATGTGGAAGATCAAGGTTAAACACGATCTCTATCAATTTATTCAAAGCAATCAATGGTTTTAAAGGGATCTGGGATGTAGCTGCTTTAAGAGAATGCGTGGGCGCAAACAGAGTTACCTTTTTCCTAATCGATCTTGATAATGCACCCATGCTCTACATGGCAAAAGAAGAGTTGTTTGTGTTGTGGAACCTTGTGTGCTCCATCAGGGCACCTTACCGGGATCTATACATTATATCTTGTCACTTATTGTTTTTAAATTTATGAGTTAGTCCACAATGGTTGTCAACCCATCATGTGCATTAAAGCAGCTGGTACATCTGTGTGACTGTATGATGTGCACATATTTCTATGTATTGGAACTCTGTGCATGTCATGCAGTCACAAGGACTTGTGGACACTCATTGCAGACTGACTCTTCTTTTATATATATTAAGGATCAAAATTTCGGTCCAAAATTTGATACGAAATCCCAAAATTTCAGTCATTTCAGTCCCTTTTATAGTTTTTGGCTGAAATTTCAGTTTCGATCCCCACCGAAACGAAATTCAGAATTTTGGTCCTCGATATATATATTAATCTTTTGAAAAGAAAATCAATTCCTTTGATTGAACTTACAATACAAAAGATCAAGGTTCAAAATTTGTGCTGAAATCACTGAAATTTCAGTTTTGGTCACCACCAAAACCGAAATCCAAAATTTCGGCTGAAATTTCGAATTTCGGTTATTTATTTCAAGGTGGAAGGGATCCATCCAAGAAGTGGATGATTGATTCTACGGCCTACGTAATTATATACCTACAACCATTGGAAAATAGTGCATCATTCATCTACTGAGAAACATGCTAATTTGCTTTACGGGTTGAATAATTAATTGGAAAAATCAGAGGGAGAGAGAATTGTTAAAGGTACTTCTATTTGCACCCATCGAATCTCTAAGGGCACCACAGCTGAAAACCATTGACTACTTTGACTTGGATGATGAAGATCATTTTTTGTGCCAATCTTCCACATAAGGGATTTTTAGATCATGGCCTATCATCATGCAACCATTTTTTTATTCCACATGGTACACCTTTCAAAAAGTGACCGGAAAACTACATTTGAGCATGATTTCCAGGTCACTTGGGAGGTGTACCAAGTGGAATAAAAAATTGGTTATATGATGGTACACCCATGATCCCAAGATACACTGTGGAAATTGGGACAACAAAGGATCTCTATTTCGATTCAAAGCAGTCAATGGTATTTACTACAACTGATTGTAATCCAATGCTAGAAATATGCTCACCATTGCTCCAAGTGAACGCTCAAAATTCCTTTGTTTGTTGCCCCATACACTTAACCATCATATGCTTTCACCATTAATCCATGCAAGAGCATGCACCCCTCCTAAAATGGTGAAACCGATTCCGATCCTTCAGAAGAATTTTCCGATCGAAGGCCATCGAAATCAACTTCACAGCGGAATGGCAATCACCGCACACTCGAAGACTCGTCATAACTCGGATAATCGATCCACGGGCCATCTTCAAAATGCCAAAAGCAATCGCTAGCTTCTCACTATGATATGACACTGCATGGTCCTTCTCTTCCTCGTCTATGTCAAAGAACACTTGAGCCCGGTCCGGTTCATACCCAGCGTCTTTAATTCTCACAGTAATTTCTTCTCTCTTCTGCGTCAGGGTGCGATCTGTCTCCAGCAAAAAACTGGTGTATCTCTCCTTGCAGCTCTATCAAGCTGAAACCCGGTTTCTTCTTCCCTCCGCGAACTTTCATCTTCTCTCTCACCTTCTGTGCATCAACCCATCTCTTCTCCATCGCATACATGTTAGAGAGAAGAACATAACGGCCTGAATCATAGGGTTCCAATTCAGTGAGGATTTTTGCCACCTTTTCACCAATGCGGAGCTCACCATGAATCCTGCATGCGCCGAATAGAGCTCCCAAGACACTTGAATCGGGTTCAATAGGCATATTTTGAATAAAGACTTCCGCTTCTTTTAATAGCCCAGCACGGCCAAGAATGTCAACCATGCAACCGTAATGCTCGGACCTCGGTTCGATATTATATACCAGACTTATTGCACTGAAGAAACGCCGGCCAGCCTTCTTCTACTAAGCCTGCATAGCTACATGCACATAGGACACCGATGACTGTGATCTCGTTCGGCTGGATTCCTGTAGTCTGCATTTGCGAGAAGAATTCGAGTGCATCCTCGGCACGACCATTCATGGCGAGCCCAACGATCATGACAGTCCAAGCCAACACGGTTTTTTGAGCAATCCCATGAACGATCTTTATAGCTTTTTCTATGGTCCCACACTTGCAGTACATGTCCATAAGAGCTACAATGACTTCTTCGACCTTCAAATTTTGCTTCTCCATGAAAGAATGGATCACCTCGCCGTGATGCAATGAACCTATAAACCCACCACACAAGAAGAACATGCTCATGAACGTTATTCGATCTGGTTTCACTCCTGAAGCTAGCATTTCTCTGAACAACCTCAACGCTTTCACAAACTTCTTATCCTGAACGTACCCAACGATCATACTGTTCCAGGAAACCAGATCCTTCTCTGGAATCTCGTCAAAAAGCTGAGCAGCTGAATCCATATCTCCTGCCCTGATTAATCCATTGAGCATCGCATTCCATGAAGTTGTATCTCTGTCTGGCATCTGATCAAATAGAGAACATGCATGTTCTACCGCCCCCGCCCCCCCACCTCCCCCCCCACGATCCTCGCATGGCCATGGATCATGGAGGTCCATTGCAAACACTGTCTTCGCACGAATCCTGTTGAACAGCTTCCCAGCAGAATCCATATCCCCAAATTTTACATACATGTCCAACAACCCATGTCCAAGATTCATGCTAATCTGCAAATCCTTCTTTGTTATGTATAAATGGATCAATTTCCCAATAACCAAGTTCCCCGATTTCGATCAAGCAAAGAGAATGCCAAGCATGGTAATGGAATTGGGTTCGACCTTGTGCCAATGCATCTCATCAAATGCAACTAAAGCTTCGTTAAGGCAACCACTTCGAGCAAAACTATCAATAACAACATTCCAAGAGACAACATCTGGTTCAGGAATTTCAGCAAACAGTTTGACAACAGCTTCCGAGAACCCAAAATTCTCATACATGTGCATGAGGGCATTCAAGACATAAATTTCCAAACCATGGCCTAGCTTAATTATGGAGCCGGATTGTCATCCTAGAAGACGCCTTGATCAGAAAAGGAAAGGTGTAGCCATTGGGTAATAGCCCGAACCGGAGCATGTGAACATAAAGAGAAGAGGCTTGTCGTGGAGAAGAACTCCAAGCATAGCCTCTGATCATGGTGTTGAACATGAACAAATTTGGGGAGTCTATTCGATCAAAAAGCGAATGAGCATAAGCCATATCTCCAGCAGAAGATACAGCGGCGAAAGGCAGAAGGGCATTGAGGAAGGTGGTGTTGTTGGCAAGGCCATTTGTAATGATTTGACAGTGAAACTTCATCAGCTCTTTCATGTCGGAACAATTCTCAACAAAGAGATGTGGGCGGTTTAATTTGAGTACTTTTCTGATGGTGGTTGATTTCATGGTGGTTTTGGGCCATCAAGCAAACAAAACCAAGCTCCAAATGATAAACAAATGGTAGTAGTAACAGGAACTATTCAATGCCACATGGCCCAGTTGCTTTGGCCATCATTTATATTTCTTGATTTTGATTATTACTACGAAATCAGGAAATTATGAAGTTGAGCTCATATGTGAATCTGATTAAGACGCATGAAGTACTTTTGACATGTAATCCAATACGAAGATCCCCGGCACTCATTTCTGATTCTAATTCCATTTTTCTTAGTTAAAAAAATATAAACACGATTTTTAGTTATCTGTTTCAAATAGTATTTTGCTGACCAAAAGTAGTTGATGCAGCTGAAAGGCTTCAGAAGATGCAAGTAAAATAGCCGATTCGAGGATTTTGAAATTCCCGTGAAATTGTTGAACTAATGAAAGATGGGATGTGCAACAATCAACACATCCAAATTCTCCCTGGATTCTCATGGAGCGTAAGATTTGTAGTCTTTTTCAAGTTCAATTTTATTATACATCTGACTTGTTGAATAGGATCCAATGAGCAAGCTGACCTTATGGCTAGAACATAGAACAGCTGACCAGGTGAAACGAACCGTCTTCTCAGTACTGCTGTCAAGTCACGGCACATTGCTTTTCTAAGCTACATATATATGAAACTTGTTTAAGCCTTAGTGAAACGAAAGCCCAAACACTGTCCGAGACAATTCCTTGAATGGAAACAGGATTTTGAGCTCCTTACAGGACTGGTTGGGCGTTTCTACGATGGATTTGACTGTTTTGACTGCATAAATGTTAAAAATGTCATGGAGAAGCAATAAACCGGAAACTTGATCACAGATAACTTCGTAGCAAGGAGACCTTGTTATGGCGACTTACCATCATTTCATGGTCCCCCATTATCTCTTCCATCACCTCTACTAGTGGTTTATTTCCACTGTTAGGAACGAGAGCTGCAAAAACAGCAGGTTCGAGTCCTACATAAAACCAACAGAATGGTTAGTATTTGGGCAACTGTAAGGTATTGATGTTGGAAATATTAGATAAAAGCAACACTATTTTTTAGGTACTAACAATTCGATCTTAATACTTAATTAAATGAAAAGATGATATTGGATATGCTTGTCAATAAAGCGTTAGAAATATTTTGCTATCTTGATAATGCCAAAAAAATGAAGATGTCTCAGGCATACCTAAGACGATGAAGTCCATCTCGGGTGTCTCCGATACCAAGATGTATGGCCTGATACATCTTGGATTGTCCGAGATTTTTCCATCTTAATAATGCAAACATCGATCAAAATCTCGGATGTATTACTATGATATATCCGGCAATACATCTCAGTAGCGGAGACACTCGAGTGAACTTATCGTCTCAGGTATCGCACAAGACATATTTCTTGCATATTTTATTATTATTTTATGTATCACTGATACTGGGAAGATACGTCTCTGTATCAGCTACCCAGACCATTACCGAAATTTTAGTCCTTTATTTGACTTGGGATAATATAAGAAGGGGATATACAATACCAATTTCTGTAAATGCATCAATGAACATCATCATCTCTTCCCCACTCAGACCAGACAAGAAGCATAAACGTGGAAGTGATTTTGCAATCTGCAATGGCAAATGTATGAATTATCAACCAAAAATGAAGAGGAGTAAAAATTTAAAAATCACTGTGATTAGAAATGCTGAGATGCTATGATGCATTTTTGTGGCAGAAAAGAAAAATCATATCTAATGCTTCCATTATATTAACACAATGAAATCATAAACCAGTAACTGTGGAATGAATGGTCCATCTAAAAGGATGAAGTGCACATCCAAAATATAGATGCCTAGATGGCAAAAGTATGAAAACGTGACTTGATAGTAATGGACAATTATTTTTAGATAGGGAAGGGAAAACAGCAGCAAAAAATATGAAAAGAGGGAAGAAATTATAGGTGTTAATAGGGCTGTGCAGAAAACCGACCGATCCGACCTGCCCGACCGAAACCGACTGAAATTTGGGGTTTCGGTCGGTTTTACTGCTTATCGGTTTGGTTTTGGTGTGAGTTTTTTGGGACATTTGGTTATCGGTTCGATTTCAGTTTAGGGTTATTTCACCTGAAACAGAACCGATAAGCACAGCTACTGTAATTTTTATATGGAATTTCTAGGGTATTTTTGTTCTATAAGTATTAAGAGGCATGAATATACACTTTACAAGAGCAAGTTGATATGTCTAATGGTGAGACAGTACTAGTGTTTCTTTACATAAGTTAGCATTTTCTTTTTTTCTGTTTTTATATGACGATAAATATTCAGGTTTAAAAGCCGAAAACCGACCGAACTGATCGATCCAATTGGGATCAGTTTCGGGTCGGTTTAGATACGTTCGGTTCGGGCAAACTTGAAACTGACACATATCGGTTCGGCTTCGGTTTAGCCTGAAAACCGACAGACCCGATAACAACCCTAGGTGTTAAGTTACCCAAGTATGGTTACAGACGTAAAGGTCTGGGTGGACTCTCTCAACCTTGAGTCTCAGAGTACACGAGCACAGCTATATATTCAATATTTAAAATTTAAAATAATTTTAATTTTTTAAATTATTATTAGGATACTTTTTAGTGTTCCTACACATATCCAGAAGCCTGAAGGGCCTGAAGAGTATAAAATAGGTGCACTGGGGTGTGATGGTCCCAATTCCATCTGTAATAGAAAAAGACTTATGAAAACCGCAAATTATGCAATACAAAGAGTGAATTTTTTTGCCTCCGATCGGTTAGAAACTTAGAAGAAATTCCATACTCCCAGCTCCTTTTTTATGTAAATGTCAATTGATGAGATTGAGTCGCCGGGCAGTGATTGTTACAAGCTCTCAGATACAGATAAACCCATGAATGAATATGTATACACGCACACACACATAGCAGACACTTGCACGCACACATATGAATAATACGTATGAAATAAAACATAGATAATAAACAAAAAAACAGTAAACTGATACAGAAATAGAAATTACCTCTACTGCTTCTAAATTGGGTTGTCGAGTATTCATTGCTTCCCAAAGTGAGCGACTTAGCATGTCTTCAGTACAATAAATAACCTACGGGAAACAAAAATTTAGGGGAAATATTATTTCAATTTAGCACAGGAAATTAATTGAAAAAAAATAAATATTTATCAATACAAATGTTCATGCAGCGTTTATCCCAGTGGAAGTCCAGATTGCAGCAACAAGGACAACTCTATATCCCTTAGCAACGGAATTGGAAAGGAATAACCAAAGATAATACTCCTCTATGAAGGAAGGATATGTTAAAATCCATTCATCTGTACACCCTATATATGGGAACGAGATAAACACAACTCAGGCAAAAAAGTAATATTGTTTTAATTTTTTTTAGTATCTCCAACAGTAACGACCAACTGGAAGGTTGACAATATGGCAACCTTGACGCCTCAGATTCAATCCCCGCCTACCCATCAAAAGAGAAAGAAAGAAACAAGGGGCATATCAGTTAACATAAATCTAATCATCAAACAGAAAAAAACCAAATCATCATTGGGCATTTGACAAGAACCGCAAGAGCTGCCTATGATATGAGACAAGGCATCAAATATCGGCCGAAACCGATACGTATCGAGTATCCAACTCGGTATCGGTATTGGTATCGGCCGATACGTATCCGGTATCGGTCGATACCTATATTTTTTTTAAAATAGGCCAATATGTATCAGTATCGGCCCTCCAAGGACCGATACCGAGTTTGTTACCTTGATATGAGAAACTAAGGCTGCGTATGGCATAGCTCTCTGCTAGCCCCTGCCAAAGCAGAGCTCACCTGCTTTAGCAGGTTCCCATCCTCTTTGTTAACATCCTACTACCTGCTTTAGCAGGTACCCCTTCTCCTTGATAACTCCTTGCATAGCAAGATTTTATGCAAGATTTACCTGTTCAGCAGTTCTACCCTCCTCTCTACTCACTCTTTGTCAGAGCTGATTTTATTTGCTCTGATAGGGAGCTAGTAGAGAGCAAGGAGGTTGCTGCTAGAGCAGGTAAATCCTCCTTTGTAGGGAATTAGAAAAGTGTATGAGAATCAACTAAAGCAGCTGAACTCTACAGTAGCAAGGGCTAGCAAAGAGCTATGCCATACGCAGCCTAACAAAACTTGATTAAGATGTCAAAACAGTATAGACCTCCTAGCCCCATACAAGGTTGTCTTCACGTAGAATATGAAAATTGGTGTATTGCAAATTGCTCATCAAACTGAAAAAACCAGATCACCAGTTAGACAGTACACGAAGTTATATCCAATATAAATTGGTGTATGGTCTTGAAGTAGAATATGAAACGGGAAAGCATACTGCCTAGGGGCCGGTTTACAGTTGAAAGGCTTCCAATTTAAGGAAGAAATTTTCGTATTTCCTCCCATTTCCTAGTTTTTTCTAGGGTTTGGTCTAGGGTTCAAAAGCTTCCGATTTGAGAAAGAGGAAAAGTACAGATCCAATCTTTTCTTCCCATGTCCTAGTTTTTTCTATTTTTTCCCCCTCTTTTCTACCTATTTTTTCTCCTTTGCGTTTTTAAGATTGTAGGAGAGAAGTGAACTCCAGAATGAGCTAAAGGTGAAGAAGATGATCACAGACTAAGATCAAAGAACAAGGTCCCTTGGAAGAGCTATCACTGAGCAACTTCAAGTGGCTGCCAAGTGTATCAATCCAACAGAACACCCCACATTAGTTGGGAAGATCCTAACAATCTCTGCAATGTCCATTGGACTATCCCATATGCTCCTAAGCATTGAAATTTCATGGAAACTTAAGCAATACCCGTTAAGTTCAAAGAATGAATTACAACATTCATTTAAATTTGTTATCTATTTCATTACTAAATTTCTACAGGTCAAAATTACACCAGAAAAAGGAAGGAAGACCCGATTGACCACTCACCAAAGTTTAGCGAAAAGTAACGAACAAGTCATGTCAAATTCCATGTGTGGAGTAATAAAATGGCGCATGAGACTGTGCACTTCCTTATTAATAATGAACTTATTTGAAAGATGTAGGACTTGAGCCTGTAGCACAATGGAAGATTGACAATATTGCAACCTCAAGGTAACAGGTTCGAGTCCAGCTTACCTATAAAAAAAAAACATGTAAAACCACATTAATCCTTCTTGGTACAGGATAGATAGCTATACACAATAATAATAATAATAATAATAATAATAATAAAATAAATAAATAAATAAGATAAATAATGTATGCTTCAGATGAAAAAAACTGGAAAGAAAAAGAACACATAAAGAATCTATGACAAGAATCACCTTTAGGAACTCGCCATCCAACTCTTGCAGAAGTTGTTGTATCTGCACTAATGAAAAAAATATGCACTTAGCTACTGTAAATTATGGGAAGACTTTTGAAGCTTCATAAATTTAACCAAGCCTAGCAAGGGGAAGAGATTGAGATTTTCCCACATGCTTGATTGATACTTTATATAGAAGCATTCCCACACTAATCAATAACAAAGACCCTTATCAAACACTGCTTTCTCTAGCACCTCATATGAGTAAAGTGATAATAATTAATAAAAAATTTACACAGTAAACAAATTTATTAGTATTTTATTATTATTTTCATTTTATAATAACGATTCTATTGATAACCAATGAGGCAATACAAAGGAAAATATTACGAATACTTCGTCATTGACGAAAGAAAGATGCCAACTACCAATAAAGTCTTAAAGTACTAATAAACAAAGTCTAAAATAGCTTGTTTGTTATTCAATTGTAGCAGAAAACAGATGCATACATAAAGATTACCTTCCCAATTTCCCCTGCTTCAAATCCCAGCAGCAATAAGGCCTATCAAAGAAAATAAATTGTTTTGAAATAGATGACTAACCCCTACTTAAAATCTTGGAAAACTGGTTCTAATATAAATATGTGTGTATATATATACAGAGAGAGAGAGAGAGAGAGAGAGAGAGAGAGAGACCCGGTAGCCTGGTCCGTGGGAACAAGCTTGAGCCCGCAACAGGCCACAGAACCCTCCAAAGGAGTGTCACACAGCTCCCGAAACATGAGATAGGTGACATGTGGAGCAAGGCCATTGCCTAAATCATGTTGCCAAAAATAATAATTCAAGGACTGATCCCTACCATATGAGTTCTTTGTTGAAAGTAGGAGGGTGCAGGTTTGTTGTCACTGTTGATTTTCCGATGCTAAAATCGCATGTTAGAAATTGTTTTTATTATTTTTTCTTCTATACAATCTATATGATGGCCCCTTACTCAAACCATGTTTCAGGGACCATGTGTCACCATTTTGAAGGCCCAGATGGGAGACACACGCACAGAGTCTATCAACAAACAAAATGACAAAAAAAATCATTATGGAATGAAAAATTACCCCAAGAACTGACATGAACTTACAGGGGGGCCATATCTAGGATCATCGGCATTCAAAGGAACAAATTTTGGATCTTCAACTAATTCACTCGGAACCCCTGCAAGCACCATATTTTACAATCAAAATAGTATTTTACAACCAAGAAATGCTGCAAAACCAGAAAACAAAAAAGAGAACATATTGGAATTGACAATTCCAATATGTTCTCTTTTGGAACCCCTGCAATTCCAATATGTTCACTAGGATCAAAATATCGTCCGATACCGATACGTATCGGACGATACGTATCGGTATTGGACTCGAACGATACATTCAATGTATCGTCCGATACAGACCGGTACCGATACGTATCGTCCGATACGTATCGTTTTGGAGCTCGGACGATACGTATCGGTAGCCCGATATTTTAACCCATGGGAATTGTATTTGTAACTTCAATATAACAATAAAAATTCAGGCATGCATAAATCTGGAGGAGTGGAGGAATTTTTTAACTTAAACAATAAAAAGTTCAAATATAAGTCGCTGAATGATGTGGTCTAGTCAGTCTCCCACATCAAATACTTTCATTTCTTTTGTGTTTCTTAAACATGGGTAAGTTAGGATCGAACCAGCGACCTCAAGGTTACAATATTATCAAGCTTCTCAGTTGAAAATGAAATGATTTCAAAATCAATGCATAAACGTATAATCACATATATGAATTTACAGAAACTAAATTGAACCAAACAAATCACTCATAATATAAACTTGTACAATCTATTGCGTATCGGCTGATACATTCAATGTATGTAACAGTCTGGTACAATTTTATTTTATTTTATTTTTTTTTCCGTTTTGAAACTACGGACGTCTGTCACTTAAATTTTATACGAAATTATCGTCCGATACAGACGATACATTGCCCGTATCGGACGATAACTTACCTATTTTTGGGGGGCCCGATAAATACTGTATTTTATCGTATTGGGCACCCCTGAAACCGATACGTAATGGTTTCATCCGAAATTTTGACCCATGGGTAGCCTGGTACCAAGGACCAGGTACCTTAACTGGTCCCGCATTAGTTTGCTGCCACGTGACACCCAATCACATGGTCGGATGCCACATAAAGGAGCGGTTCGATGATCTTAACAGTACTGTGAAAAAAATAATTAACATAAGCCATATAAAACCGTGCAATCAACAGAGTCAATAGCACAGAAAATGGATGGTAAAATCACATTTGGATTCACCGTTCATTTTCCACACGAATGACACTATTGATCGTACAGTTTTAAATATTTATTATTTTTATTTTTTCACAATACTTATGATCTTCCAGCTACTCCTTTACCTGGCACCCGATCATGTGATTGGGACCCACGTGGCAGAAAACTAATGTAGGACCGGGTAAGTTACATGGTCCTTAGTACCAGGCTACCTCTACCCAATCTATTATACAGTCTTGCATATAAACACATATATTAGTCAAAAATCCATTTTTTAAACTTAAACCCCATCTGGGTCTCTTCATTTACTCTGTTTTAAAACATAAAATCGATATGAATCAGTTCATTCACTGTTGGAACAATTAAAACCACGTAAATTTGAGAAGAACTGATTGAGAAACAGCCAATTGCTAATACCAACATAGAGAGAAACACCGTACGAAATAGAGCATAGATAAAGAAATAAATATGTAATTTGAAGATGCATGAAGAAATTGAACTAAAGGAAGTAAAAAGAGAGAAGAAAAAACCTTCAAGGGATGCTTTATAGATTATATGCTTGGATTTGAATTTATGGGCATTTTTTATTGACCCAAATGTTGAATTTTCTGAACTAAGAGAAGGGTCACTGGAAACTAAATTTGCGGAAAATGGAAGAGGATTCAGAGAACGATTTGTATGCAAACCAAAGAAGAAACCTTGAAAAGATATGGAAGAAGCCATGTTTTTTGTTCTTTATCCTTTCTAGTTCTTTCACTACTGGGGCAGTTAGTTATTATTGTAGAGGGATATATCAGTCATTAGTTGACTTTTGTTGATCAAAAGTTGTGCCACGTGTATGGTTATACTGAGCCAATACTTTTACACACTATGCTGGCCAAGCATACAATTCAAATAAAAAGATGGCATTTCTGAGACTTTTCCAGTTAGCACTTACAGTCACATATGTAATGGCTGTTTTTCGTTCTTCATTTTTTCTGGGGCTACTGTTACTGCCACACCACTTCATGTTACAGCCACCTCACTTAAACAAATAAAAATTCATTGATGATTTGAAACCCATGATGGAGATTCTTTTCCATACCAATCTTCGATACAGTAGGTCTTGAGATCATGGGCCTACTACCAAATAGTCCGACAATACCACATTACACAAATCCCAAAAGGTGAATGTGAACATTTGACTGTACACTAATCACATTTACTTTTGGAATGCGTGTCACTTGAAATCAATATCTGACCATCTGATTGTAGGCCAATGAGCTCAAGATCTGTAGTATAGAAGATTGGGATGAAAGACGATCTCCATCGTCTGGTTTAAATTAGTCAACAAAATTTCTTTTGTTTAAGGGAGGTGGATGTTACATAAAGTTGGGTAATAGTAATACCAATTTTTTTTTTTTTCGTGCTCGTCTTCTTCTTAGTCAACTATGGTGGCCACAACGACACCGTGGGCATCACTGAATCACCTTCTTTTTCAACTCCAACCAATCGCAACAATATCGAAAGAAACCTCTCTTTTTTCATCTTCTTTATCTTCTTCCTCAACTCCAGCGTCAAAGCACCCTCTTTTTCTTCTCTCATTCTCTTTCCTCATCTCCTGCGAAAACCTAAAGAAACTTATAAAAAAAAATTGTAATTGTAGGTAATGGAAACCCACTGTCAATTATAAAATAAAGGTAATGATTTCTCATTGCCATTTTTATTTTACAATTGATAGTTAGTAAACATTATTTTTTTAGTTCTGTGATGTTATTATTATTGCAAGTCGTCGAAGTTGAAAAATGAAGATGGCATGTAGGCTGATGAGTTTAAGTACGGGGTAAATAAATAAATATGGGTGCCCCAGTAAAACTAAGTTTCATACGTAGGTGCTTTCAGTAAAGTGGTAGGCTCGAACAGAAGTACCCGCTGGGATTGAACTTGGGTGACAAGGTCGGCCACTGTATTAATACTTGCTCATGATTATTGTAGATAAATTCCATCTGAAAATTTGATAAAAATAAAAATGAGTGAGGAGGAGGAGACGAAGCAGCGGAAGGGTCTTGATGGAATGGGGTTGAATCTGACCGTCAATCTTCATCAGAACCTGAAAAGCGCCACGAGCGACGAACAACACAAGGAGGCCCTTCAAACCATCAAAACCTCTAAGGCTTCTGTAATTTTTTCTACTTATAATAATAATAATAATATTAATCTTACTTCGTCTTATTTTTATTTTATATTTTTTAATTTTTTTAATCTCTTCTCATCTTTACTTTGAAACTCACTTTGCAGGCTGTTATCAACTATGGTGCCTCTTGGTATGTCTTTATTTTTCTCCCACAATTTTCAGTTACTCATATATAATAATAATTGTTCCTTTTTATTGGGTATCTATCTATTTGTTGTAAAATTTAGGCTTTTTAATTAAACAAGTGTGGTAAATGCATGTACTTGAATTAGAAGCAAAATGATCTTCGTATGAAAAAAGGATTTGTCTGCGCAAATTAATGAGAAGGTGATGAGAAAATTTTATATTGTCATCGTTACTTGTGTACACTATGTAGGAATGATCAATTTGAGAATGTTGGAAAGGTGTTATGGGAAATTAGGGAGTTCCTATGTCTAAGCGAGACGAATTGTTAATCCCAATAAGAAAAACTTGGCCCTTTTTTGTATGTTAGAAGCCCAATTGCATTAATACGGATTCTCTATTATTATTAATATTATTTTTTTAATTTGGTAATAAACGATGTAATTAATAGTGAAAAGGTTACAAACCGAGCTAAGACAGCTACTTAACACTCGCAAACCAACCCCTGGCACATGCCTGCAAGAAGAAACTAAGACTACTCTCCCCCACCCGAAAAAAATAGAAAAAGCTCTAGGTGGTGAGCAAACCTTCCATAACAGCGTCCATCCATGCTTGATTACCTAATGACAGAAAACCATGGAAGACTTTGTGGAAGAACAATCCTTTGTTCTCCAAAGTCCACACTCTTTCGCTTACCGAGGTAGGGGGAAAAGAAAGAAAAGAAGGTCCACACTCTTTTATCCCTCCTTTTATTATTTCGCACACATGGGTATATGAATTCGAGAAAATCTCAGGTTCATCATCTCTTAAGTTGCATTGAACTGTAATATGCTAAGGCCCGCACCGAGGAGACACACCAGTTCGAAAATGGTGCTTTCTAGGCTCAAAGACAAGTCATAAACAGGCCAAGGGCCTCACAATAAGGCTCATTATACCAAAGTGGATCCATAGCCCATTCAAACTTAATGCATGATCAAACGTTCATTTAACTGTACAAACCACAGGTCAAAATACTGGTTTTCCGGTATGTATCTTCTTGACCTCCAGGACGATAGGTATCGGGTATCGTCCTATACATTTTATGTATCGGCAATACATTAAATGTATCGGTTTGATACATTGAAATTTTTTTTCCAAAAAATACTTAAAAAATCGAAAAAAATAAATTTAATGATTTTCTATTTTTTTCTACTTTTTTTAAAATTTATTTAACGCTTATTTGATGTATATTTCATAATTTTATCAACGCATAACCTAAATTTCATTGTACATGACTCATGATCAAAATTAAAAGATATATTGTATATGAAAAACTTACTTTAAAGCCACATTGAATTTCGTGGTGGTTCTTGGCCCTTGTGATCATCATCATTGGTGCGCGAGCTTTCCTTATAATGTTGGTCATGTTAATACCCATGATCATATGTGCCCCTTGAAACTAAGGCATTAGCGACGAATATGACTCAGTGTAATAGGTAAAGATTGGTCCTCCAAAAATTTGACCAACGAAGTCATATGACCCGGGGTAGGTTGGTTGAGGTCGATAGTATGGGTTGCTGGTTACTGAATCTTCGGTGTTTTGCAAACTAAATTTTCCGAAACTAGAAGTCATATAACCCACGTCATCTTATGGACCTTGTGATGGTGGTGTTTGGTAAGAATCTGACACTCATCCTCCTTCAACCCCTCCACCTCTAAATGTAGGAGTGTCATACATTGTTACTAGCTCATCATCCCATGCGGCAATACCTCTATAAGAATAAGGATCAATATCATCCCCTCCACTACTATTGCCAACGTGGGTTTCATTGCCTGCACCATCACCCCCATCATCGTCATTATCACTATCGGGCTGCGTTTCGTCATCAGATCTAACCACTGAATTACGATTCAATCTTCTTTTCCTCCTCGGTAGTTGGGAAGCCTACTCCTCCGCTACTCTTTCAGTATTATCCAGTCATGTGGTGCCCTCAATATTCAACACTGACTCTTCTTTCTCTTCAATCCACTGATACAAAGGGTCATCCTCTGTGAATATATAATTCAACTGGATAAGATCAAACTATTGACTATCTGTAAGGTAGAATATGATAAATGAATTAGTATATGCCTCATCAATTAGATCAAATAAAATTTGTATGAACTAAGACTTCATATAATTGCTTACTATGATTGAACCTCTGCATATTCCTGACCCTTCATCGCATGTTGTAGTGGTAGTAGAGTAACTTTTCCAATCGTTCCATAGTTAGCATATTCCTTGTCTTCGTGTGAATGAGAGAAAGTGTGCTCCAATTCCGCTCACAGTTGGATGAGGAACATGTTTGCGATAAAACCCTCATTGCAACCCGCCTCAGTATCGCGCCATCACCTCTATAGTGCATTCACTAATCAACGGGTTTATTGTACTTGATTTGAGATTGCGCCAACGGGGTTCCAAATGACCCATGTCTCTTGCGGAATATGTCAATCTACAAAGATGGAATACAGTAACCCACATATCAATAAACATATCATATGACACTTGACTTATTAGTTATAAGATATGATTACTCACATCTCTTATGGCTTGACCTTGATTCGCTAACTCAGGGAGCATTATTTAGATCACATTGAGCAAACCGCTGTACACTTTATCGGCCTCACTCAACTCGAAGCGTTGTGTATACTGGAAGGCCGGATTCAAGTAGTGTGCTATACATTAAATATGAGCAATCTCATCAATATATGGAAACAATGAATAATATGAAAAATAATAAATAAATAAAAATCACTACATAAGCAGTTTAACATGTTATACCTGCGACATACAAGTATTGGTGGAATTGTGGATCCCACCTCTTGTCGATGATCGCCCAATATCGTTTATATTTTATAGGGCATTTGGTTTTAATAGTCAAATTTACTTTATTCATCGACTCGTAAACATATCCTATCTTTGGTTTCTCATCACCATCTACCAATCTCATTACTTGCACCAACGGGGTAATGACGGCGATCAGGTGGTCAACATCTGCCTAAAACTGGGGTTGTAGATCAGGTCAACAACTTCATTGCAAGCATGTCTCTTTGCTCATGGGAGTTCTAACTCATATTTTTTCCATTCTTCGGAGTTGATAATGCTTTTCAGCTCACGCCTATATCTAGCCAAGCTCTGTAGGGCTAGAAATTGTGTCGCAAATCGTGTAATCGCAGGCCTGAGCAACTCGTTCTTGGTGAAGTCTCTTATCAAATTCACCAACTTGTCATTGTTGTATAGGTAGAAAGTAATCTTTCTTTCCTTCTGAATAGTTGTCTGTGCCTTGCTTCTCTTTTCCAAATCCTCAAGAATGAGGTCCACGCAATGAGCGGCATACGGAGTCCAGTACAAGTGACGTCTCTTCAACATTAACTGTCTTCCTGCAACTTTGTAATTGACGGCATTGTCTGTTACCACTTGCACAACCCGGTTCTCTCCAACTTCTTCAACTACCTTATCCATTAGTTAGAACAGGTAATCAACCGTTTTCGCGTGTTTAGAAGCATCAACTGATTTTAGAAATACTTTCCCGACATCGCTATAGACTAAAAAATTGATCAAACTCTTCCTTGTGGAACCGGTCCATCCATCACACATGATTGTGCAACCTCTCTCTCAGAACTCTTCACATAAGCTCCTATCTCCTCGTACTCATCATCTAGTAAGGACCCAGATACCTCGTATGCAGTGAACTTTTTAACTTGTGGACCAGCTTCTGCACTTGTATCAATCATACTTATGAAGTACGATGACTCCACAACCTGACTCGAAATGTGGTTGTATATCAGGAACTTTGCAATGGATTTTTCAAGCTTCTTCCCCAATTTTTTTAGTGACATTGCACTCAATTTAGTTTGTTTTGAGCTTTCTGTCCGATACATGAACGGATTCATGAGACCTGTAATACGGCCTGTAGTAGATGATCTGGTCTTCCTGAAGTATGTTGACTTATGCAATCCGGCAGTCTCCTGAATATCCTCATCATCATCAACATGTGGCCTATGACTAGATCCACCACTAGCAGCCGGATGGATGGGCCCCTCAACCTGGACTGAAACCGATAATCGGCTTCTTCTTGATCTCGTCGCTGTCGTGCTTCTCTAGTACTCTCCGTCATGGGTCAAAATCTCGGGTTACCGATACGAATCGTCCGAGCTCTAAAACGATGCGTATCGGACGATACGTATCGGTATCATCCGATATCGAACGATGCATTGAATGTATCGTTCGGTATCTGCCATACAACTGAAGGATACAGTACATTGAATGTACCGTATCGTTCAACTCCGATACCGATACGTATCGGTATCGGACAAAATTTTGATCCATGCTCTCCCTCATGACTCTCGCTATTTGTTCATCCTCATCCTCATCATCCTCAGGTTCCGGTGTAGGAAACTCTGGATCTCCCCTTCTTATTCTCTTATACATTTCTCTATCTTCATCGGCTTCTGCTTTTTTCTTTCCCTTAGCCGTCTATAAACTGGCCTTGACATCTTCCTTCACCTCTCTGGGTACATTCAGACACCCTTTTGTCTCTCCCTTAACGTGAGCCAAATGCTCCTTCAACCATGTGATACCTCCCAGCAATTTTTTCCCACAAAGCTTGCATTCTATTCGGAATCTATCACCATCTATTGATGTGCCGTATTGTCGGGCTGGATCTGATGATCGTACCATGTTTATTTATTTCACCTGCATGAATGAGCAAACGATTGGATTAAATTAAAACATTTAGATTACCTTGAAAATAAAATTTATTTGATACTATTCTAATTTTAAAAAAATTTATATTACATTTGAAAATTTATTTCATATTATTATTATTTTTAAAATATTAGATTATATTTTATCAAATTTATTTGTTATTATTCTAATTTTTTAAAATTTTAGATTACATTTGAAAATTTATTTGATATTATTCTTATTTTTAAAATATTAGATTATATTTTACCAAATTTATTTGATATTATTCTAATTTTTGAAAATTTATTTGATATTATTCTTATTTTTAAAATATTAGATTATATTTTCCCATATTTATTTCATATTATTCTAAAAATTTTGAAAATTTTATATTACATTTGAAAATAGTATTTAGTTGATATTATTTTAATTTTGAAAATATTAGAAAATCATATTACTCTAATTTTTAAAATATTTGAAAATCATATTTATTTCAAAATCATATTTATTTGAAATTGATGTGTCACATGCATCATGGGGTATGCGTGACATGTGCGACTGTCACTTACCCCATGATACATGTGACACATGTAACACGTGTAATTGATGTGATGAGGAAACTTACTAAATGCAATGTTATGGCTGAGATTAGGATTAAAATTAATTTAAGGGAGCCATTATTGGCACTCGCTTTTTAAGTAATTGCACCAAGGTTAAAAAAAGACTTTGTATTTTAGAGAATGTGAAAACGCAATCTGGGCCGTCTGATTTAAAGTTCATGATCTATTGATCCCTAGTGGATAAGATTGGCATGAAATATAATCTTCATTATGTGATTAAATATAGTCAAAGGCTATTATTTGATTCAATGGTTGACAGCAATAGATCATATGATAAATATCGTGTTTTGTTCCAATCTTATCCACTAAGGATTTATAGATCATGAAATTTAAATCAAACGGCCTAGATTGTATTTTCATATGTCACATGTACCTAAAATACAAAGTCTTTCTTTAACCTTGGTGCAATCACTTAAAAAGTGTGTGCAAGTAATGGCTTCCTTAATTTAATCAATTAAAAAATAACAATTTCTCATAACAAATTACCACGGAAAATTCTGAAAATTCAATTAGGTGATTTAATTCCAACCCAAAATAGCATTACTTTAGTGTGCGTTCCCTACCGCGGATTTAGAAGACTAGGGTTCTTATGAACGGCTAGATCTTCAATAGTTTTAGGGCGTCGAATGAGCTCGCAAGCGGGTTTTCTCGATATCGAATAAAATTAAAAGGCTAGTAATGATTTATGATAAACAAATAGGTTGATTTTGGATTTTATGAAATAAACAAAGTAACTAGGGTTACGCTACTTACGCAAACTGTAAATCTAAAGAAGATAGAGATGGAAGAAGAGTTGGCCTCGCACCAAATCGCAAGCGGGAATCGAAGAATCGCTCTCCGTTTTGATAGAATCACACTCTTACGAAAGTTTAGAACTCTCAATTTTGCATAAGTAATTTTCATTAACCAAAAAGTTATAATAAAAGTGTTTACAAGCCTTTAAATAAGCTAACCAATGCATAAAATTAGAATCCTAGTATAACTCTAATTCCTAATTCAAATAAAAGAAATATCCTAATTCTTCTAAAATTAGAAATCCTGTATAACTCTAATTCCTAATTCAAATAAAAGAAATATCCTAATTCTTCTAAAACAATAAAGTCCTACAACAATAAGGAAACTAATTCTATTTCTAATAAAAGAAGCAACTCTTATTTTCTAAAACAAAACAATAAAAGTGACTAATCCTAATTCAATTAGGATTCTTTAAATTCGTCACTTTCTGTGCAGCTTCCGAAAACTGACCATAACTTCTTCAATACTTGTCGGAATTGCTCAATTTTTGGCTCGTTGGAAAACTACTTCGATAAGCTTTCAAATATGACCAATTTCGCATCAATCCGACTTCGTTTGACACTTCAAAATAGGCCAAACATAAAAGTCACGGGATTAAAAATTACTCTTCTTTTGATAAGTTATTTTTCTTCTTTCTGATCACTTTGATGCTCTTCTTTCACCTCCGATATGTTATGGGCGGTTGCTTGAATCTGATGTCTCCATCATGATGTGTCATGGCGTATGTGTCACATGTGTTACATAACCCATGCCACATGCGACACATGTAATTGATATGTCATGGCCTCATGGGGTATGTCACATGTGACATCAATTTCATGTGTCGCGTCACATGTGTAACTGATGTGTCATACATGTAATTGATGTGCCACATACCGTCATCAATTACACATGTGACATGTGTAATTGATGTGTCACATGTGTCACATATCCCATGACACGTGTAACTAATGCGTCATGGGGTATGTGTCACATGTGACACATCAATTACATGTATGACACCTCAATTTTGGCATGGGTCACATGCCCCATGATACATGTGACACATTAATTACACATGTGTCATGGGGTATATGACACATGTGGCACATCAATTACATGTATGACACATCAATTTTGGCATGGGTCACATACCCCATGATACATGACACATCAAATAAAAATGTGACACATCAATTACACATGTGTCACATGTATTATGGGGTATGTGACACATACCTCATAATTAAATATAAAACATGCTTAAAAATGCATCAACAATTAAATATATTTGCACCATTTGATTAAAAAAACTTAAGAGAATAATGGTAAAGCTATGAGAAGTTCTTTATTTTAATTATTTTCTTAATATTTCTTATTTTAATTTTTATAAATAATTTAAGGGTTGATATTGAAATTTAAGGGTAGATCTTGACATTTTAATGGTAGATCTTGACTTTAGAGGGTAGATCTTCAAATTTTATGGATAAATCTTGAAATTCAAGTGTAGATCTAGCATATTTAAGGGTAGATCTTAAAATTTTAAACCCTAAAATGTAAGAAAATGAGGAGAAAATGACTTAAAATGGTAGAACACGTAAATGTAAGAAAATGAGGAGAATATACCTTAATCACATTCTTCGGCGATTCGGCCCTTGATTCAGCGTCGATTCGGCACAAAAAATGCAAAAAATAGTTCTCCCGTGCAAAAGTAGCAGGAGGAGAAACTTAAAAATGTGTTGCTGGAGTTGAAAATGAAGAAAGAGGGGTTTAAAACCTTCTTTCAATCGTCAAAGAAGGTAGGGGGACCCACTGCAAAAAAATTCAAATTATCGGGCGATACGATCAAATTATCGTCCATATCAAACGATGATTTCCTCTTTTTTTTTTTACTGGGAATCCTCCAAATTATCGGATGATAATTTCAAATTATCGTCCAATAATTTGAAGCTATCGCCCGATACGGGCGATAAATTGCCTGTATCGGACGATAACTTCTATATTTTAAGGGGGATACGATAAAAATCCATTTTATCGTATCATCCACATCCAAAACCGATACGTATCAGACGATATTTTGACCTATGGTACAAACATCCCTCCACCAAGACGAATCACGACAGTCCCTTCCCGGTCTAATTCCCCAATCATTTCATATCACTCCATATTCAGTATTCGGTAGTGAGAGCGTGCACCTAAATAGTCATATTGTCATTCTCTACTCTCCAAAGTCATATTTCCCTATAAGACCCACGTTCAGTTTTTAAAGTAAAATGAAATGGATGTCCATGAAACTCTATTTAAGTTAGGGACCTGTTGGTTAAAGTTAGGCACAAAGACACGGCAACTAGACTGTATTGTGTGCAAAAGGAAAATTTACATATTCATCACCATCATCGCATTGCCCCATCTACTTGTGGGGACTCTAAGAGTGCTATTTTTCCAATCATTTCTTTTTACAGTTAAACTCCGTCACTCCACAATCCTTCATGTTACTCCTCACTACTTCCACCTAGGCCCTTATTAGTCTACCCTTCTCTTACATCTGTGTGCATTTGTATCATAGAAATCCTTTAGGTCTGTGATGAACATACCTAAACAATCTCAAATGATGCTACAGCCTCCAAAACCAAAGTTCAATAAGAGTGACTCCACTATTTTTATAAATCGTTGTAGTAAATGAAATTATGTTGCATACGAATTCATTTTGATAAATAAATCTGTATGCAGAATGAATAATTATATGATGTCATCATAAAAAAATGCAGTGTACCTTGTTACATAGTCACCCATGGCCTAGGGTTTTTTTGTAACTTTTTTTATAGGAAAACGTTCATAGTAGTGCTGAAATTATTATAAAGGATAGACGAAAACATAGGAAAGATGATGCCACTTCAATTGAAATAGAACCAATACTCCAATAGCATGTCAGGATTGTTGAAATTCTTATCCACATTAACCATAATATCAGTGTAATTGTATCTACCTGCTTAAATATAGCTTCACGTCGACTTAGAGTGTACTCCAAGCTCCCCTCTTCTTTAGTTTGGTAGGTAAGTAGGCCTACGACCTCAAGGTTGTGACAAATAGCACCATCAACTTGAAGTCAATTGGGGCTGGTCTTATGTTTTAGTCATTTAATCCATGGTTTAAAAACTTGTTCAAGATATCTGAAACTTGCCCAAGTCAACTTAACTCAGCTGAGTTTCAAGTAAATCAATAGAGAACTCGAAAATTTGAGTCTATCGAGCAACTCGATTGAGTTTCAGGTTGATTCAGCCAAATAACTCGATTTACTTGACTTTTTGTTATTTAAAAAAATAAAAATAAAGATTGTTAGCAAATGGGTTGGCGGGTCATTTGGGTTTGTTAAAAGGGAAAATTTGTCTTTTTAACAAATACCCACATAACACCTAAAATCTATGCAGAGCCGTTTTTGGCTCTACAATATTTTTGCTAGAAAAGAAAATCCTAGCTGTCGCCGATTCCAGAGGAGGAGGAGCAACATCATCATCATTATCGTGTCAAGGGGCATTTAAATATTTTGTTTTTTTATAAGACTGATTCACTGCAAAATACAATGACTCACATGAATATTTTTTTTAGCAAATGATTCATTGTATTTTACAGTGAATCTCTGGATTGGATGATTCATTGTTTAAAAAATTAGGGTTAATGCCTTAATGGGATCAAGCTCTTATTGTCCCCCTTTTTGGGTCATATTCTGCCTGTTTTGGCTAATCCAATTTGTCCAAGTAGCCAAAAGAATATTCTCTTCTGAGGATTGAGTAGGATTGATCCCATTTTATTAAATTAGCCTATATATATAGACTTCGAGTATACTCGACCCAGCCGACTTTTGAGTCAAGTCAATTTTTCATGTTTTCGAACATTGATTGAGTCAAATATGCACATTTGATCACTTCATCAAGAGTGACCAAGCTTGTGCTAGTCAAGATTGGTTATCTATGGTTGATATTGCTATCATTATAGAGTATTAAAAGGCAAGCAATGTAAGAGCTTCATACCTAAAATAGAGAATTAGGGTTCAATCTCCTATGATACACCAAACTAACTACATAGAGTGAGGAAGCAAGCCATCTGGTTTGCCATCATATGAAAATATGATGTGCACAAGATTTGAACATAAAGAAGATGAAAATTCCGATAAGAATATGCTGTGATACCAAAATCTGTTACTTGGTAAGGCAAATGCTTATATACAACTAGAGCATGCTCGAGGTATATCCTTTATCTGCCATTTTAGGTGGAATGCACTTTCTATCGGGCATCTGACAGTATACAAGTTTTTTTTTTTAATTATTAATATTTTATTGGTAAAGCAAGCATGTAGTAAATGGAGAAAAATACAAATATCCACCATAGTGAAAAGAAAAAAAAAACAAGAAAAACCAAAGCCCAAAAAAGGAAAAAGGGAAAATCTAAAGCAGAGAGTGCCCACCAAGAAAAGACAAAAACATCCTGGGAAGGCTACCAGAAGCACGATTCAATCCATCTCAGATAAATCATCCAAATGGTCAATGGTGTTCTCACCTCACTAGGCATCCCATCTTTATCCAATCTTACCCAATTCAGCACCAAATCTCTTGCAATTCTAATTATTATAGCAGGCAATCTCCTGACCTTCCTGAACACTCTGTCATTCCTTTCCAGCAATATGACCCGCAAGACAGCGAGTAGGGTTGCCTTCCACAAGGCTTTCTTCATATTGCTAAAACCGCCAAAGTCCCTAGATGACAACAGATCTCCACAAGAGTAAGGAAAACTCCAGAAACGACAAACATCCTTTAGAACCATCTGCCAAGTATCCTTTAGCACACAACAATGCAGGAAACGTTGATTAACCGACTCCCTTTCTTGGAGGCACATGACATATTACACATCCTTTTCCCTAGGCAAGACTCCAACCCAAAAAGCGCACTTTCGAGGGAGCGCAAGCCCCCGCCACGCAGGAACCCAATTATGAAGAACTGACGGTTGTCTCACCATAAAGCCATAGAATGACATGACCGAGAAACATCCCTTCGTTTCTAAGTTCTAGATCCTAAGTTCTTAACATCTTCCACACTAAGATTTGGGCGGCACCCACCAATAAGGTTCAGACATGGGTCAAAAATTCGGAAAACCGGTACGTATCGTCCAACTCCAAAACCGATATGTACTGGACGATACGTATTGGTTCCGAACGATACATACCTTTATTTTCCCTTCGTCACTTGAAGCTAGGGGCCTCACTAGACAATAATTTGAAATTATCAGACGATACAAACGATAAATTGAACAATAATTTGACTGCTTTTAAGGGGCCTTGAGAAATACCCAATTTACCGTATCGTTCAGGTCTAAAATCGATACGTATTAGACGATACATATTGGTATCGGACGATATTTTGACCATGGATCCAGAATCTCAATCACGGAGACGTATGTCACAAGCTGGTTTCATTGGTGATGAAACACTTTTGGTCTAGGAGAATTGGTGGGGATGCCAACCTCAAAGACATGGAATTAGGGTCGCGATGGATTTTCTGGCATAAGAAGAAACGACGTAAGAAAAAGCTGTAGAAGAAGAGCCTAGAGGAGCACAAGAGGGCAACCTTTCTGCCCAGGCTCGCTCGAGCAGCCATGGTCCTCTCTCGAGTGAGAGTGAGCAAGAGTTTAGGCCAAAACTCGCTCGAGCAAGAATCTTTAAAGGTGGTTGCGATGGGTTTTCTGGCGTAAGAAGAAACGACGTAAGAAGAAACTATGGAAGAAGAGTTTAGAGGAGCATAAGAGGGCAACCTTTCTGCCCAGGCTCGCTCGAGCAGCCATGGTCCTCGCTCAAGCGAGAGTGAGCAAGAGTTTAGGCCAAAACGTTCGGCCAAAACTCGCTCAAGCGAACCTGGTTCCCGCTCGAGCGAGAATCTTTAAAGGTGGTCGCTCGAGCGACACCAAACTCGCTCGAGCGAGTCAAGTGAAGACATTGGCCCTTTTGTCCTTCTTTAATTAAGTTACCTTATAGGGTAACATTGTGCTTTTCTATTTTAAGGTTTATTCTCATTTGTAGCTTCTATAAGACATCTTTATATAAGCTAAATTTGGCATTGATTGCTGATAAATTAATGAAAATGCCTTGCATTGAGCTTGAAGAGTGAGTCTTCTTTCCCCATGTGGGTTTGGTGTGAGGCTAAGAGTGAAATGCCCATGTTATATCTTCTCTTTACTTGTTCTTATTTAGCTTTGTTATTTTCTTACCTCTATTTCCATCCATTTGAATTTAAAAACCCCCAAAACCCTAGATCTTGAATTATCTTGATGTCCATCTTTGTGGGTCGATTCTCTTCGATACCCATCGACCCACAACTGTTGTTGGGCTCAAGATCACTCCAATCGTGTCGATCTATTGCCCCTTCAAAGCCCTAGAAAAGAACTATGGGAAACCGCATCGATCAACAAGCGAGTGCCCCGACCTAGAGGATGCTAGAGTTCTATCTCTAGGATCACACCTTCCGCAAATCTAAACAGATCTAGCGCACCGGATTGGACCCTTGTCGAAACAAATATGGTTACTTAAACGGAAACCCACGAAACCCTAAGGTATTGCAATTTGGGTTTTATTGTTCAATTAATTAGTTTGATTTCGACAAACTAGCATCTCATGATCATTCACGTGTTTTAGGGTCGCTGTCTCGCGTCAGTTTTGGTATCAAAGCTTAGGTTCTAGGTTAGGGCATATGTATGTCATTTTGATTTCATTTGATGTAATTTTATTTTATTTGTGTTCATTTGTGTGCTCATCTTGTGTTTGTTAAAATTACTCACTTGTGTAGTTCACATTTGTGTGTTCATTGGTGTGTTCAGTTGTGTGCACATCTTATGTTTGTTAAAATTACTCAATTGATGTGTAGTTTATATTTGTGTGCTCACCTTGTGTTTGTTAAAATTACTCAATTACTCTTAGTTCATAGTTGTTTGTTCATCCTAGCTCTCTTGTTTAGTGTGTCGTGATCACCATTGGTACGAGTGGGCTTGCCGATGTTCTTAGGAGCATCCAAGCCTCGTTGGTCGCGCTCAATGAGAGCCCCAAAACTTGTGGTCGTAATAAGTGGTATAAGTGCCAAGGACTTGGGCACTGTACTTATCAATGCCCCACAAAATTTTCCACTCCGAAATTATTGATTCAAATGGAGAGTTCTAAGGAGTCGGAAAATAGGAATGTGGAAGTCGTGTATGACCCTAGTACCGTGGTGACTGGTGAGTGAAGAGGAAATAGTGGAAATCGAAGAAAGTCTAGCTTGCATTGATGAGACTTTTATTTTCGTTGAGTAATGATGTTGAGTCGCCCACATGTGAGCCAATTGAGTCACTTGCCTATGAATCATTGGTGTCTGTAGAGTTAGGTACACATGACTTGTTGGTGTGGTTAGTTGAGTACATGTGAGTCCATCGAACTAGTTACACAAGAACCATTAGTGTCAATGGACTCGAGTATCCAAGAGTCGTTGGTGTTGGTTGAATCGAGTACACACGAGTTAATCGAGTCAAGTGCACATGAGTCACTAGTGTTGGTAGAGTCCACTACACAGGAGTCATTTTGGGTCTAAGAGAATTGACGGGGACGTATGCCACGAGCTGGTTTCATCAGTGATGAAACACTTTTGGTCAGAGAGAATTGGTGGGGACGTCAACCTCAAAGACATGGAATTAGGGCCGCGATAGGTCTTCTGGCTTAAGAAGAAAGGACGTAAGAAGAAGCGGCGGAAGAAGAGCCTAGAGGAGAGCAAGAGGACAACCTTTCGAGCGGCTATAGTCCTCGCTCGAGCGAGAATGAGCAAGAGCTTAGGCTAAAACTCGCTCGAGTGAGAGTGAGCAAGAGTTTAGGCTAAAACTTTAGGCCAAAACTCGCTCGAGCGAGAATCTTTAAAGGTCACTAGAGCGATAACCAAACTCGCTCGAGCGAGTCAAGTGAGAGCATTACCCCTTTTGTCCTCCTTTAATTAAGTTACCTTTTAGGGTAACATTGTACTATTCTATTTTAGGGTTTATTCTCATTTGTAGCTACTATAAGACATCTTTATGTAAGCCAAATTTGGCATTGATTGTTGATGAATGAATGAATGAAAATGCCTTGCATTGAGCTTGAGATGAGCTTTGAAGAGTGAGTCTTCTTTCCCCATGTGGGTTTGGTGTGTGGCCAAGGGTGAGATGCCAATGTTATCTTTGATCTTCTCTTTACTTCTTGTTCTTATTTAGCTTTGCTATTTTCTTGCCTCTATTTCCATCCATTTGAATGTTAAAACCCCCAAAACTCTAGATCTTGAGTTATCTTCATGTCCATCCTTGTGGGTTGGTTCTCTTCGATACTCATCGACCCACAACGTTGTTAGGCTCGAGATCACTCCAATCGTCCCGATCTATTGCCCCTTCAAAGCCCTAGCAAAGAACTATGGGAAACCACATTGATCAATGAGCGAGCGCCCCGACCTTGAGGATGCTAGAGTTCTATCTCTAGGATCACACCTTCCGCAAATCTAAACAGATTTAGCGCTCCGGATTGGACCCTAGCCATAACAAACATGGTCACTTAAACGAAAATCCACGAAACCCTAAGGTATCGCTTTAATTTGGGTCTTATTGTTCAATTAATTAGTTTGATTTCGGCAAACTAGCATCTCGTGATCATTCACGTGTTTTAGGGCCATTGTCCCGCGTCACTCAATCAAGACAAGCATCTCCTCATCCCTAAGATTCCTGCAAAAACAAATGTCCCAAACAAAACTACCTCCTAAAACACTGACCATATCTGAAATGTGAAACCTTCGACACAAAGCAATGAAGTATATCTCCTTAAGTTTGTTGCAAAGTGCAGCATCTCCCTCCCAACTATCTTCCCAAAAGAAAATTGAATCGCAAGATCCCCATTTGAAATGGATGCATTTGTTACATTCCTTTTTGACCGAACATACCCCTTTCCTCCTCCCAGAACTTCTATACCTTCTAGAGTGGATACCCACCCATTATTAATGTTACCATACTTGCTTGTATGAACTTGAACCCACAAATTGTCCTTCTCACCCAACCCTCCAGAGCCATTTACTAAGGAGGGCGTTGTTCATGTCCCTTAGCCATTAGATGCCAAGCCCACTCTCATTGTTGGGGAATGACTCACTTCCCAATTTATGAGGTGAAACTTCCTCCCTTCCCCCCTCCCTTCTCTTCCTAGAGGAGTCAAGTTTGGCATTGACTCCTCTCTTTTCTAGTTCAAATTTTATTAGCAGTTTCCTACTTATATCTATTACGAAAGTTAATTAAGCAAAGACAGTTAATCTTCAATTAAAGATGGATTTAAAATGACCTTGGGCTGCCTATTGAGAAAAGATGTATGTGAGTGTGCATAAAGATGAGATGCAGATTACCATTCATCATGGGTATTTATATGAACTTGGAATGACCAACAAATGGGAGAGGTTACTTGATTGTTTCCGTTGAGCCACTGCTTTGTGGCATGGTTGAACATGTGGAAGACTTCAGGGGGGGGGGAAAATAGAGTTAGAAATTTCTGGCTTCTGAGGCTGGATCTTTTGGCTTTATATTTGAGAAAATTATGTTTTAAAGTTGGAGCTAGTTAAGCATAGAAAACATTGGTGTTTTCTTATGAGGAAGCCATTTTTGTTTGGGGTTGTCCGGTTGGGCATGCAGGTAACTGGAAGGTACATTATGATGCAACCTTGAGGTCATATGTTCAATCCCAGCTTACCCATTAGAAGAAAAGGTGGAAGCCTATATGTAAGAGTTTCATAAAGGCCCACTAGGTTTTCATTTTAAACCGCCACAGAACCTTATTAACACTCCCCTGTTTTACCCCAAATTTATACCCTGTTTAATTCTCAGGTCCAGCCCCTTAAACTCTAAAATAGCCTCCATTAAACTAAATTCAGGCATTAACAGTCCTATCTCAGCAAATTTGCTCTACATCTTTTTTCTTAATATGAATCTAAAGTTTTTAAAGTATATGTTAAAAAAGAGCTACACTTGCATAGTTAGAAAGACATTATGTATAATAAAGTTGCATCACTTATCAATTAGCGTTAAAGTAGAATAGTGGTATACGCTTACTATGTTTTAAAGGGTGGTTCGAGGTTTGAACCTTCCCTACACCATTTAAAAAATTTGAAAGTGAATTTAGGGAACAAGGCCAGTTCACCAAAAGCTGGACGAACCAGCTGGTTTTACACCAAAACCAGCTAGTCTAGTGGTTCAGTGTTAAAAGACTGTTCAAAACAATTCCCAAGTGAAACCGGAACTGCTAGACCTGTTGGTTCCAGTTGAACCGGCTAGTCCAGTCCGATTTTTAAACATTGGTCAAGAGACGCCGATTTGTGTCTTCACCTATATGGGCTACCAATTAGCATTATGGCTTTCCAGCACATTTTGATGGTTTAAACCACATCTTCAAGCTTCCATTGAAGAACGCTAAATACACACTTAGTTGTATGTGACTCCCTGGAGATTCAGGCTGTGTAAGGCATAGCTCTCTGCCATGGATCAAGAAATCGGATTTCCGATACGTATCGTCCTGACCTCCAAGACAATACGTACCGCGTATCGTTTTGATACCATTTTGTTTTTTTCCTAAAAAATTCCAAAAAATCAGACGACCAAATTATCAGACGATAATTTCAAATTATCGGACGATAATTTCAAATTATCGTCAGATACGGGTGATAATTTTCCCGTATCGGACGACAATTTGACTGTTTTAGGCAAATGGGAAAATGATGAAATTATCGGACGATACATTAAAATTATTGTCCGATAATTTCAATGTATCGTCCAATAAATTGACTGTTTTCAGTGGTATACGATACAAAGCCATTTTATCGTATCGTCCAGGTCCAAAACCGATACGTATCGGACGATATTTTGACCCGTGCTCTCTGCTAGCCCCTGCCATAGCAGAGTTCACCTGCTTTAATAGGTTCTCATCCTCTTTAACAGGTACCCCTTCTCCTTGACAACTCCTTGCATAGTAAGATTTTATGCAAGATTTACATGTTCAATAGTTCTACCCTCCTCTCTAGTCACTCCTTGCCAGAGCAGATTTTATTTGCTCTGGTAGGGAGTTAGTAGAGAGCAGGGAGGTTGTTGCTAGAGCAGGTAAATCTTCCTTTGTATGAAGTTGCAAAAGAGAATGAGAACCAACTAAACCAGGTGGACTCTGCTGTGGCAGGGGTTAGCAGAGAGCTATGCCATACACAGCCTCAATATGCTACTCAATGGGCCTTCAAGATTACTTTAGATTTAGACCGCTTGTTTGAAAAACTGTAAAGGAGAGGCAAATAGTGTGGTGAATTATTTAGTTAGAGAAAGTGGTATTGAAAGACAATTTATTTAGTAACGATTAAAAAAAAAAGACAATTTAGTTAGTCCACTCTCCCTTAATTTTTCATTCTTCTTCGAGTTTTTGTACCTTTGAGCTCTCTTATAAAATCAGAAAGAGCAGTTCCTGAGCCATCAGGGGTCCCTAGAGCACCTAGGCATTATGTTGGGGACATTGTTTTTCATTTATATTTTTATCATATATTGTTATATGTAAATAATTATTTATGATGATCTATATTATTTAAATATTTTATGACATCTAAACTTTTAAACATGTTTATAAATCAAAATTTGTTATGCATCTTGTGTACATAGATCAAATATATATATTTTCTAATTGTTATGCATAAACATAGGTGCAAGCACAGGAGGTGTGCGTGACACGCCTGGGGCATGAGGCGCACCTGTAACTACGCTACTTCTTATTGTTTTCTGACAGTCTTGACTAGCTGATTTGTTTCTAGTTTTGTAAATTTTTAATTTTTGGGGATGGTAGTATCAGATGCGCCTGATGCAAAGATGTCAGGTGTGCCATGATTTGTGGGTACCAGTGGACCCTGCCAACCCTTCTGAATGGCTGATGCTAGGCTGACAGCAACACAAGTCCCCAAATGAATGTGTCCCTGTCCCTGATGTATCTTTACATCAGGCACACTTAATATATCAGTTCCCTAATTTGTCGTAGAAGATTTTTTTTTTTTCAGGATGGTGCTTATAAATATTACCAAATGAAAGTTACTTATGTTTGCAAACACTCTGCATCTTAACATTGCTGTGTGCAATATGCAGGTGTCGTGTTTGCAGCCAGATCCTTCCTGCTTTCTGCCAATTTAGTAACGAATTCCCAAAGCTTTCGTTTATTTACACAGATATCGACGAATGTCCAGAAACCACTCAGAATATACGTTACACCCCTACATTCCATTTCTTCCGAGATGGAGAAAGGGTTGATGAAATGCTTGGTTGTGGAGAAAAAAGGCTGCACGATCGGTTGTGGTTGCATTCGTAAGCTACAACACGTTTTCAGTAGCAAACAACATTTGGCTGGTGAATATGTGCTGAAAAAAAGATTACCTGAATGACTTCAAATGTTCTTTTTTTTATATATATAATGAAAATCTGTTAAACCTTTGAGCATTATTGTGCTCTGAACTTTGACAATTGGGACCAAGGAGCATGGATTGAAAATTTATTCCGGGGGGTATTTTTTGAGACCACAGTTTCATGCAAAGCCTAATGGTAGTTAACAGAAGAAATGCTGCCCCCTGAAACAAAACAGAATGGACAGGTCTCATAATATGAACTTTGAGGGCATGTTTGAATGAGGGGGTAAAGTACCAGCATGTTTGTGTTTCATCTTTAGACGTCGCTGTGAGGTAGTACGAGCCCATGGGCTTGTACTCATTTTGCTGTAAGCGTACTACAAAGAGGGGAGGGACATGTTGACACATCAAATGAGCATTTTGGGTCAACGGGGCAGGTATAACAGGCAAAACGCATCGTTACTGGCAATCAACAAATACCCTAAGAATACTGAGTAATGGTTGTAGATGATCCATACGACTCTGGAATATTAGATATGCCTTAGAATCAAAACTTTTCTATAGGCCTGCATTTATGTTGTATTTGTGCAGACTTTCCTTTGCTAAGTTACATTATTTACCAATGTTGCATATGGTTGTTTCTCTTTCTTACTTCTTTTTATATATTCAGAGTTAGGAAAGGAAATTTTCTTGAAGGGTGATGGTCTGCAGTGCATTTGTGAGGATAATTTTGGGTTTGTCCTAAACCCCTAATTACAACAGTCGCTTAGAAAGGAGTTTTTATGTTGAGATTAGGGGAATCAAATTGTGTTGAACTGTCTTTAAAGGATTTTGGGTTGGTAAAACATGCATGCATTTGTAGTAGAATGACTAGAATCTACGGCATTCGCATTGGAGAGAGACTCGTGCACATGGAATTTGGTGATGGTTCATCTTTAAGATAGCAAGATACTCATGAATATTGGTCAACAAACAGTACGAGTTGCAAGGTATATTGGTCAAAGTTTCATGATTATCTTATCCCATGCGAATCTTGTACATGTAACTATTCAATATCATTATGAAAAATTGATCACATCAGAGTGTTTCCATAGTCGAATCCACTTTGAATTTGATAAATGCATTGCTTGTGAAGTACGTGTTCATGCATGCCTCATAGATTTACCCGTTATTGATTGGAGATTGGAAACATATATGAGAAGAAATTGCTTCATTATGGTTTTGATTTCGGAATTTGTATATTTGGTGGTAACTGGATCGAGTATTGTCCAACAAATTGTTTTTCAATCACTGAAGAATGTGAACATTCTATTTAAGGATCAAAATATCGGTTTTGTTTTTTATTTCGGGCAAAATTTGAACTGAAATTTCCCCTCTATACATATTTTGACCGAAATTTCAGTTCAAATTTTTGTTTCAGTGGGGACTGAAACTGATACATTTTGGCCGATAATTTAAATTATCGGTAATTATCGACCGAAATTTTGAACCAGGGTTCTACTTATAATCATCACGAATTGAATTAGTTTGAACTTCGAACCAAACGAAGTTAAATTTTACATTAACTAAGCGTTATAGAATTTCACTTTCATCTCCTGCTAAGGTGTGTAGAAATGAATTTTACTGCTATCGTTATTAAAGAACGAAGCAAAAAGTGATTGGTCCCTTTCAGTTTCTAAATTCCAGCAGAAAGTCTAGAAATCTTCTTCTCGTTATTACATTTTTTTATTTTCAATTTGTTCAAATATTTTGTAAGCTTAGCTGTTGAAAATTTACTAGATTGCTGGAAACAGGATGACTTGTTCAGTCAGCACGTCCTCTCCCTTGGAGAAGATCCGTCCAAGTTTATTTTTCTACGAAACGCCTAAGTAATTTTTTAGTATACAATGTTCGATAACTTGGATCTACTATTTAATTCCTTTTTTTTTCTTCTAATGTGGGCATGTGCCCTATTTAAAAAAATAAAAATCCATATCAGGTGTATGGCCAACACATGTATCCAAGATGCTAGTGGCTTAGCTCAGGCCAAGTTCCACATGAGAAGCAGGACAGATTTTTGCATGTTCCCAGATAATTAGACAACTCAAATATACGTTTTTTCAATTGGAAGGAAAATTTACTACAAAATATGGATCCCGGTTAGGTGCTTAGGGGGTACCCTTTGTGGCTTAGTTCAGGCCAAGTTCCACATGGAGCTACACTTGTAAATATGTTGTGGATGTTGTCACATGGAGCAAGATAGTGTTGCTTAGATTATTAACAAAAATTCAAAACATTTTTTACCGTGTATTTATGAGGCTTAAAATTTGGATTGCTGAATTATGATCAAAATTTTTAACTTAATTTTAAAATTTTGTTTAAAATTAATTTTTTTTTAAATAAAAAATTGATCAATACAACCTGTTGGATCTTCATATGAGCTTGGTATCTATCTCCCATACTCCATTGGAGTAACGCCCATTTTTTGAGTTTGAAGGAAAATTTAGTGTTTCCTTTGTGGGCTCGTAGACTTGTATGAGCCCACACTAGGTCGCCAATCACCTAGTGAGCAACCATTAAATGGGAGAAGAATCCAATTAATTTCGAATTTTTTTGTTACATGAGAGGGCCTCAAATCTTTACATAATTATCTGATAGGGTCCAAACTTTTGCTTAAACCTAGTAAGGCTCGAGACCTTTTTCTTTGTGAAAAATGTGCATGTGCATTTCATTCACTCGATGAAAATTCTCTTTAACTATAAGCATGTGCCCATTTGTTGTGATCTTTCGGTCCTGTATGAGACTGCGACTGAACAAAGTCGTATGAGATCTTTGTAGTCTCGTATGGGACAACACGGTCTTATCTTAGACTTTACAGTCTCGTACAATACTAATCCGCTGCAGTCACGTGTAGGACCAGACGATTTCACTTGAAAAAATGTACTTGTGTTCTTAATTAAAGGGCATTTTCATCATTAAAAGTGAGTAAAACGCGCATGCATATTATTTTAAGAAAAAGTGAGTCTCCAACCTTTACAAGTAATAAGGGATAGATTGGCCATTGTCAGGTCTCCTTACACGAGGAGAGAACCAACGCCCAACAAATTATAGTTTTGTTTGTCTTTGTAAATTGTTAAAGAATAGGGAAGCAACGTCAATATTGTTTTGTCCAATTTATTTTATTTCTCTTATTTGGAGTTATTACTATCATCTTATTTTCCCATAAATATAGAGAAAGAGTGTTGTCTATAAATAAAATATTAGTCTGATTTAAACAAAAGACTACCAAATATTAGCTTGATTTAAACAAAAGACCGCCATTGAGAAAGCTCTCAGTTGTATACTGTGCCGCGCCAATATTGCTTTAGCCATTTTCTCTTCTCTAAAGTCCATTACTATCATCTTCTTGTCCCCTAAATGTGGAGAGAGTATTTTCTAGAATTAAAATATTGATCCGATTCAAATATAAGAACATCACTGAGAAAACCCTTAATTGTATACTTTAATTGAGTCACATCAATATTGCTTTGACATTTTCTCTTCTTTGATGCCCATCATAATAGAGAATCTTTAGGGTTATGCATATGCATATGCATCACCGTTTTTTGTGTTTATAAATATACTTCTGTTTACATATATAATAGAGATAAACATAATCTCAAAGAATTCTATTCTTAACAAACTTATCTTACGATCTTAATTCTAATCTAAATCTTTCAGCAACTCTAAGAAATTCTTTGAGATTATGTTTATCTCTAATTAAAGACGGAAAGATTAATGAGATAGCAGTAAGATTTTCAAAATAAAAATAAAAATTGAGATCTTAATCCTAATCTTAAACTGTAATGCATATGCATAACCTTTAAAATTCTCTATTACTTCACTATCATTATCTTCTTGTCTCATAATTGTAGAGAGAGTGTGTGTGTGGAGAGAAAAAGAGTGCGTTGGCTAGAAATAAAATATTGGTCCGGTTCAAATATAAGAACACTACTGAGAAAGTCTTCAATTGCGTACTTTGATTGAGTCGCGTCAATATTGTTTTGGTCATTTTCTGTTTTTTGATATCCATCATTATCATCTTCTTGTCCCATCAATGTGGAGAGAGAGAGAGCGTTGGCTAAATATAAAATATTGGCCCAATTCAAATATAAAAATACTGCTGAGAAAACCCTCAATTGTGTACTTTGACTGAGCCGCGTCAATATTGCTTTGTCCAATTTCTACTTCTTTGATCTCCATCATTATCATCATCTTCTTGTCCAAAATGTGGAGAGAGAGAGAGAGTGTTTGCTAGAAATAAAATATTGGTCTGGTTCAAACAAAGAACGTTGCTGAGAAAACCCTTAATTGTGTACTTTGATTAAGCCACGTCAATATTGATGAATCTATCAATCCGACCATCCAAATATATGCCCTAGGATCTAGGCGCATGATCAATCAAAATAATAAATCAACAATCCATAAATTAAAATATATGTGCGCACCTTGAGTGTGAATCATGAAAGGTGGGTTGTCGATCTTCAATGGTCTCCTCGCTCTCAATACCTCTGAGCACAATGGAGGTGTTTTTATTAATAAGGAGGATTGAAGTGTGTCGAACAATCGTTGGAACCAAGCATCCATTATACTTATAGCCAATGAATCATTTCCCATTAAGGACTTAAATTACTAATTATATTGTGATTGGAAATTACAATCATATTGTGATTGAAAATTACAATCATACCCTAACTAAAAGACTTAATTATTAATTGCATATTCTTTTCAGATTCACCAAATTTGCAACTATTACATCACAAAATTAATCTTACACCATTCATCGGTCAACGGATTGACCATAGTGACGGCCACTAAAATAGAAACTTCTAACAAATATTATGTTGGTCATTTTATCTTTTTTTATGTTCATCACTTTCATCATCTTCTTGTTCCATAAATGTGGAGAGAGAGAGAGAGGGAGAGAGAAAGAGAGTTAGCTAGATATAAAATATTAGTCCGGTTCAAACATAAGAGCACAACTGAGAAAGCGCTCAATTGTGTACTTTGATAGAGCCACGCCAATATTGTTTTGTCCAATTTCTCTTCTTTGATCTACATCACTATCATCATCTTTTTGTACAAAATGTAGAGAGAGGGAGAGTGTTGACTAGAAATAAAATATTGGCCTGGTTCAAACCTAAGAACACTATTGAGAAAGCCCTCAATTGTGTACTTTGACTGAGTCACGTTAATATTGCCTTGGCCATTTTCTCTCCTTTGATGTTCATCACTGCTCATCTTTTTGTCCTATAAATATAGAGATGGAAAGAGATAGTGTTGGCTAGAAATAAAATATTGGTTGGGTTCAAACATAAGAACATTGTTGAGAAAAACTTCAATTGTGTACTTTAATTGAGCCGCGTCAATATTATTTTGTCCAATTTCTCCTCTTTGATGTCCATTACTATCATCATATTCTTGTCCTACAAATGTAGAGAAAGAGTGTTATCTATAAATAAAATATTAGTCTGGTTCAAATATAAGAACACCGCTGTGAAAGCCCTCAGTTGTATACTGAGTCGCGCCAATATTGCTTTGGCTATTTTCTCCTCTTTGATGTCCATCACTATCATCTTCTTGTTACATAAATGTGGAGAGAGTGTTTGTTATAAATAAAATGTTGGTCCGGTTCCAACATAAGAACACCATATAGAAAGCTCTCAATTGTGTACTTTGATTGAGCCGCGTCCATATTGCTTTGACATTTTCTTTTCTTTGATGTCTGTCATAATTGAGAATCTTTATGATTATGCATATGCATCACCATTTAAGATTTGGATTAAGACTTTTTATTTTTTATGAAAATCTTGATAATGTTTCATTAATCTTTTTGTGTCTATAAATAGACTTCTATTTACACATGTAATAAAGTTAAACACAATCTCATGGAATCCTATTCTTAACAAACTTATCTTACGATCTTAATTCTAAGCTTAATCTTTTGGCAACACTAAAAAAATTCTTTGAGATTATGCTTATTTTCATTACATGTGTAAACGGAAGTCTAATTAAAGACACAGAAAGATTAACTAGATAACGTTAAGAGTTTCAAAAAAAAATGAGAACTTAATCGTAATTTTAAACCGTAATGCATATGCATAATCATCATCTTATTTTCCTATAAATGTGGAGAGAGAGAGAGAGAGTGGAGAGAAAAAGAGTGTGTTGGCTAGAAATAAAATATCTGTCCGATAAAAACATAAGAACAGTACTATTGAGAAAGTCCTAAATCATGTACTTTGATTGAGCAGCGTCAATATTGCTTTAGCCATTTTCTCTTCTTTGATGTCCATCATTATCAACTTTATGTCTCATAAATATTGAGAAAGAGAGAGAGTGTGTATGTGTGTGTTGGCTAGAAATAAAATATATTGGTCCGGTTCAAACATAAGAACACTGTTGAGAAAACCCTCAATTGTGTACTTTGATTGAGCCGCGTCAATATTGCTTTGGCCCTTTTCTCTTCTTTGATGTCCATCACTATTATCATCTTCTTGTCCCATAAATGTGGAGAGAGAGAGAGAGAATATTGGCTAGATATAAAATATTGGTCCAATTCAAACATAAGAACACTGCTGAGAAAGCCCCAATTGTGTACTTTGATTGAGCCGTATCAATATTGGTTTGTCCAACTTCTCTTCTTTGATCTCTATCATTATCTTCTTGTTCAAAATTTGGAGAGAGAGAATGTGCGTTGGCTAGAAATAAAATATTGGTCAGGTTCAAAGAGAAGAACATTGCTAAAAAAGCCCTCAGTTGTATACTTTAAATGAGCTACTTCATTATTGCTTTGGCCAGTTTCTCTTCTTTGATGTCCATCATTATCATCATCTTCTCGTCCCAAAAATGTGGAGAGAGAGAGAGTGTGTGTGTGTGTGTGTATTGGCTAGATATAAAATATTGGTCTAGTTCAAACATAAGAACACTACTAAGAAAACCCTCAATTGTGTACGTTGATTGAACCACGTTAGTATTGCTTTGTCTAATTTTTATTTTTTGATCTCCATCACTATCATCATCTTTTTATCCAAAATGTGAAGAGGGAGAAAGAGTGTGTTGGCTAGAAATAAAATATTGTTCCGATTCAAACATAAGAACACTATTGAGAAAGCTCCAATTGTGTACTTTAATTGAATCGCGTCAATATTGCTCTGACCATTTTCTTTTCTTTGGACATCATCTTCTTGTCCCATAAATGTGGATAGAGAGTGTGGGCTAGATATAAAATATTGGTCTCATTTAAGCATAAGAACAATGCTGAGAAAGTCCTCAATTGTATACTTTGATTAAGCCGCGTCAATATTTCTATATCCAATTTCTCTTCTTTGATTTTCATCACCATCTTCTTGTTCAAAATGTGGAGAGAGAGAGAGAGTGTGTTGGCTAGAAATAAAATATTGGTCCGGTTAAAAAAGAACACTGCTGAAAAAGCCCTCAATTGTGCATTGATTGAGTCGCGTCAATATTGTTTGGGCCATTTTCTCTTCTTTGATGTGCATCATTATCATCATCTTCTTGTACTATAAATGTGGAGAGGGAGAGAGTGTGTATCTGTGTGTGTGTATGTATTAGATAGATATAAAATATTGGTTTGGTTCAAACATAAGAACACTTCTGAGAAAGCCCTCAATTATGTATTTTGATTAAGCCACATCAATATTGCTTTGTCCAGTTTCTCTTATTTGATATCTATCACTATCATCTTCTTATTCAAAATGTGAGTGAGAGTGTGTTGGCTAGAAATAAAATATTGATCCGATTCAAACTTAAGAACACTGCTAAGAAAGCCCTCAATTGTGTACTTTGATTGAGCTGCGTCAAAATTGCTTTGGTCATTTTCTTTCCTTTGATGTCCATCACTATCATCTTGTCCCATAAAAGTGGGGAAAGAGAGAAAGAGAGTTGGTTAGATATAAAATATTGGTTCGGTTCAAACATAAGAACACTGTTGAGAAAACCCTCAATTGTGTACTTTGATTGAGCCGCATCAATATCACTCCAGTTTCTCTTCTTTGATCTCCATCACTATTCGTTGGTGGGTTACACAAAAAATGAGGGAAATAAATCGGAAATGACTTCAAGGCACGATTAGATCGCTTTTTTTAAAATAATATTTTCCCCTACTATGCAACGGGATAACGTCAAATTCGCCTTCAGGATATAATGAAGCCTCGATGATGCACCGATCTGTCATATACTACGTTGCACTGTAGTGTGCGACCCAGCGAAACGAACGCATAGAATCACTCTAGTAGGTACACAAATTTTAAGGACGAAGAGATAAGATTCGAGATTTACAAGTACATGAAACCCCTCCTCTTGCCTCTATTTATAATGTTCGATGCAACCTTTCAGGAGCGGCTATGTCTGCTGGTTCCTTAAAATCGAAGGTCCTGATTGATCCGATCAATTGGCTCCTTGCGCCATTCGCGCATCGCACACGCACGCGTGCGGCAGCAAACCGTCAGCTATGAGCATTATTTCCACCTTCAAGCCAAACAATATTGAAGGTAAGTTTCTATATATATGGTAGGAAACTTTCTGATAAATTAGAGAGGTGGGAATAACTTTCTACAACACATTCAAGTTTTAGTAAAAATAGTTTCTTTCTAATACATTTTAAATTTCAAATCACTTTGACTAGAAGATTGTAAGTTCAAGTATTGACAAAAATAACTTTTCCACATGGAACCATAAGTGAAGGAACCATTTAAAGTTAAGCTAAAAACTTTTTACTAAAGTAATAAATAATAAATAAATATAATTAATTTAAAATTAATAATAGATATTTATTTTGTTAAATATCCAACTCTATCATCATCTTCATGTCCAAATTGTGGAGAGAGATAGTGTGTTCACTAAAAATAAAATATTGGCCCGATTCAAATATAAGAGCACTGCTGAGAAAATCCTCAATTGTATACTTTGACTGAATCACGTCAATATTACTTTAGTTATTTTCTCTTCCTTGTTGTCCAGTACTATCACCATCTACGTGTGCCATAAATGTGGAGAAATAAAATATTGATCCGATTCAAAAATAAGAACACCGTAGAGAAAATCCTCAGTTGTGTACTTTGATTGAACCATGTCAATATTGTTTTCATGGAGAGAGAGAAAGAGAGAGAGAAAGTGTGTGTTGCTAGAAATAAAATATTGGTTCAGTTCAAAAATAAAAATATTGCTAACCCTCAATTGTGTACTTTGATTGAGTCGCGTCAATATTGATTTGGCTCTGCTTTGATCTCCATCACTATCATTATTGTCTTAACCCCTCTGCATGAAGAGACAGAGAGAGAGAGAGAGAGGGAGGGAGGGAGAGAAAGAGAGAGAGAGAGAGAGAGTAAAATATTGATCTAGTTCAAACATAAGAACACCGCTGAGAAAAATCACATTGGTATACATTAATTGAGTCGCTATAAAATTATAAGACCACCGAGAAAACCCTCAATCGCCAACACTATGATTATTGTCGTGTCTCATCTATGCGGAGGGAGAGAGTATGTTAGCTAGGAGTAAAATATTGGACCAATTCAAAGGTAAGAACACCATTGAGAAAGCCCTCAGTTGCATTTAAGGCGCGTCAAATTTGCTTAGTCATTTTCTCTTCTTTGATCTCCAATCATTATTGTCTTGTCCCCTCCACGTGAAAAAAGAACATGTATAAAATATTGGTCCGATTCAAACATGCGAACACCTATTGCGTGAAAATGCAAAAAAAAAATACAACATTCGATAAATGTCATTTTTTAGTCATTGATTGAAATTTTCTTCTATAATGATCAAATTCACAATTTTTTCATAAATTCTCTATAACCAAATACAAATACTTAGAAAACATAAAATCTGATTGAGTTTTACACCTAAGAACACCTAAGTCAATTCTTTGACAAAGTCTGTTTCATGGGCCCTGTCCATGAACAGAAAATGTCCATTGATTGGACATAATTGTAATAGTGATTTTTTTTTTTTTTTAGATAATTAACGATGAGATCATCAAAAGAATTAAAAAAATCAACGATGGAAATTTCTAACGCAATGTTTAGGATTGTTCTTTGGAAGGAAAGAGCAGCCCGCTACTAGGCTTAAATTCCATCCAAAAAAAAGACTACGCTTAAATTGCTCTTTTAAAGAGACTCACATTTAATTCGTTCACTTTTCAGAACTTAAAATCATAATATAATCTCATACTAAATGTTCTTTACCGTAACAGGGAACTGCTCTCCAAAGAACAATTTCAAACACAGCCTTCACAGTTTTTTTCCAACGCCCCACAAGAATAAATCTCATTAATGAACGATTTTAATTGTATGAACGGCGCAATTTCCCGAATAGACCCCATCCAATAGGCATCTGATTGGATGGCTCAGATCATGGCATATACCATAGATATCGAGATTAAAAAAATGATGTTATAAGTTGATCGGACAGCTCTTAAATCGAAACTTAAAACTGACAAATTTTCTATCCGTTAGATTACTAGCTTTTTTTGTTGGGTTGTTATGATCGTTTGATCAGTAAAATTCAGTGTTAATGTCCATCCAAGAGGTCAAAGATCGATTGGACGGTGTGGATTCCCAAACAGTCAACAGCTATTTATACATAGAGATGAGGGTAACTATCATCTGTAGTGGTGCTAAGTACCATATCATAATTGCAAAAGGTGCAACAAAGAGAGAGCCAAGGAAGTTAGAAAACCGTCGCCACGATCTGCCATGTTTTCGGTCTTCTATGCCTATAAATATATAAATACATGCAATTGGACTACGCAAATTAATTCAAAGAAGAAAACTTGTGGCTGAGAGACAGAGATTATAACAATCTTAGGCTGAATAGAGAGAGAGAGAGAGAGAGAGAGAGAGGCTTTTTTGGTTAAAGTCTCGGGCATTTTGGCTAAGTCAACTATTGGCCAACTATTGGTCCTGTTCAAACATGATAACAATCTTGAGAAAGCCTTCAGTTGTGAATTTTGATTGAGCCCGTTAATATTTTTTTGGCCATTCTATGTTCTTTGATATCTATCACTATCATCTTCTTGTCATATTAATATGGAGAATGAGTATTTGCTAGAAAAAAAAATATTGATCCGATTCAAATATAAGTACACTGCTGAGAAAACTTTTAATTGTGTACTTTGATTGAGTTGCGTCAATATTGCTTTGTCCAATTCTTTTCTTTGATCTCCATCATTATCTTCTTGTCCAAAATGTTGACAAAGAGAGAGTGTATTAGCTAGAAATAAAATATTGGTCCGGTTCAAATATAAGAACACCACTAAGAAAACCCTCAGTTGTGTACTTGGATTGAGACGCGCCAATATTATTTTCGCCATTTTCTCTTCTTTGATTCCATTACTATCAACATCTTCCTCTGTCATAAATGTAGAGGCAGAAACTGGTCTACAAATAAAATATTAGTCAGGTTCAAGCGTAAGAACACCGCTGAGAAACCCTCAGTTGTGTACAGAGCCACACCAATATTTCTTGGGTCATTTTCTCTTTTCTGATGTCTATCACTGTCATCTTCTTCTCACATAAATGTAGAGAGAGAGTATTTGCTAGAAATAAAATATTGATCCAATTCAAACAGAAGAACACCGCTGAGAAAGCTCTCAATTATGTACTTTGATTGCGTCATGTCAATATTGCTTTAACAGTTTTCTCTCCTTTGTTGTTTATCGCTATTCATCTTCTTGTCCCACAAATGTAGAGATGAAGAGAGAGTGTTGGCTAGAAATAAAATATTAGCCCGGTTCAAACATAAGAACACTACTGAGAAAGCCCTCAATTGTATACTTTGATTGAGTTGCGTCAATATTGTTTTGGTCATTTTCTCTTCTTTAATGTTCATCTATATCATCTTCTTGTCCCATAAATGTGGAGAGAGAGAGAGAGAGTGTGTGTTGACAAGATATAAAATATTGGTCCGGTTCAAACATAAAAACACTACTGAGAAAGGCCTCAAATGTGTACTTTGATTGAGCCGCGTCAATATTGCTTTGTCCAATTTCTCTTCTCTAATCTCCAGCACTATCATCATCTATTTGTACAAAATGGGAAGAGAGAGAGTGTTGGCAAGAAATAAAATATTGGTTTGATTCAAACATAAGAACACTGTTGAGAAAGCCCTCAATTGTGTACTTTGATTGAGCCGCGTCAATATTGCTTTGTCCAATTTCTCTTCTTTGATGTCCATTACTATCATCATCTTCTTATCCTATAAATGTAGAGAGAGTATTATCTATAAATAAAATTTTAGTTAGATTCAAATATAAGAACATCGCTAGGAAAGCCCTTAGTTGTATACTGAGGCACGCCAATATTGCTTTGTCCATTTTCTCTTCTTTGATATCCATCACTATCATCTTCTTGTCAAATAAATGTGGAGAGAGTGTTTGCAAGAAATAAAATATTGGTCTAGTTCAAACATAAGAACACCATTGAGAAAGCCCTCAATTGTGTACTTTGATTCAGCCGCGTCAATATTGCTTTGGCATTTTCTCCTTATGTCCGTCGTAATAGTGAATCTTTAGGGGTTATGCATATTCATAAGCATCACCGTTTAAGATTAGGATTAAGATTTTTTTTTGTGTGTGAAAATATTGATGATGTTTCATTAATATTTTTGTGTCTATAAAACAACTTCCATTTTACACACATAATAAAGATAAAAACAATCTCAAAGAATTTATTTTTAACAAACTTATCTTATGATCTTAAATTCTAATCTTAATATTTCAGCAACATGAAAAAATTCTTTGAGATTATGTTTATCTTCATTACGTGTAAACGGAAGTCTATTTAAAGACACAGAAAGAAAAATGAGATAACAGTAAGATTTTCAAAATAAAAATAAAAATTGAGATATTAATCCAAATCTTTAACTGTAATGCATATGCATATCCTCAAAAATTCTCTATTACATCACTATCATAATCTTCTTGTCCCATAAATTTGGAGAGAGAGGAGAGATAAGAGTGTGTTGCTAGAAATAAAATATTGGTCCATTTCAAACATAAGAACACTACTAAGAAAGCCCCCAATTGTGTACTTTGATTGAGTTGCGTCAATATTGCTTTGTCCTATATCTCTTCCTTGATCTCCATCACTATCATCATATTTTTGTACAAAATGTAGAGAGAGAATGTTGGCTAGAAAGAAAATATTTGTTCGGTTCAAAATAAGAACACTATTGAGAAAGTCCTCAATTGTATACTTTGATTAAGTCGCATCAATATTGCTTTGACAATTTTCTCTCCTTTGATGTTCATCACTATTCATCTTCTTGTCCCATAAATGTAGAGATGGAGAGAGAGAGTGTGTTGGCTAAAAATAAAATATTAGTCCGGCTCAAACATAATAACACTACTTAGAAAGTCCTTACTTTGATTGAGCCACGTCAATATTGCTTTATCCAATTTAACATAAGAACACTACTGAGAAAGTCCTCAATTGTGTACTTTGAATGAGCCGCGTCAATGTTGCTTTGGTCAATTTCTCTTCTTTGATGTTCATCTATGTCATCATCTTCTTGTCCCATAAATTTAGAGAAAGAGAGAGTTGGCTAGATATAAAATATTGTACTTCGATTAAGCCGCGTCAATATTGCTTTGTCCAATTTCTCTTTGTTGCTCTTCATCACTATCATCATCTTTTTGTACAAAATGTGGCAAGAGAGAGAGAGAGAGTGTTGGCTAGAAATAAAATATTGGTCTGGTTCAGACATGAGAACACTGTTGACAAAGCCCTCAATTGTGCACTTTGATTTAGCCACCTCAATATTTCTTTAACAATTTTCAATTCTTTGAAGTTAATAACACTGCTGAGAGAGTCCTCAAGTATGACTTTTACTGAGCCGCGTAAATATTGCTTTTTCCAATTTCTCCTCTTTGATGTCCATTACTATCGTCATCTTTGTGTCCCATAAATGTAAGGAAAAAGTGTTGTCCCTCAGTTGTATACTAAGCCGCGCCAATACTACTTTGGCCATTTTCTCTTCTCTGATGTCCACTATCATCTTCTTGTCCCCTAAATGTGGAGATTATGTTTGCTAGAATTAAAATATTAGTCTAGTTCAAACAAAAGAATACCACTGAGAAATCTGTTAATTATGTACGTCGATTGAATCGCGCTAATATTGCTTTGGCATGTTCTCTTCTTTGATGTCCGCCATAATAGAGAATCTTTAGGGTTACTGTAACAGCCTGAAAATTTTGACTTTGAATAGTGTATCCCGGGATGTATGCCCGACTTTGAACAGTGTACCTCGGTGTGCGTGCCCGACTGGTCACGTGCTCGATTTTATGAAATTACTTACGTAAGTTAAATTGGGTTTGGTCTTGAGTGGAAAAAGACGGATTTAGATTGTGTGTTGAGCATTAGGTGGTTTCTTATGCACCAAGCTTTGGTGTATGGGCTCAACACCGGGTCCGATTAGTGGATGGTTTGGGTGTGTAGGCCCACACCTAATCAAAGAAAACTATTTTGTTATGAGATAACACCTAAAGAGGTACCTTCGTTTCACACGGGAGCTAGATCCTTAGATGAGAACTAATACGCCCAAAGACAAGTATATGTGTTTTGTATGGGAACCGATCCCATTTAGTTAAAGAAGGCAACTTCTTCTTTTGGGAGCTAACACCCGATTTGCACAAGGTTTGTTAGGTTTTGGGTTTTTGAGGAGAGAAGGAAGAGAGAAAGAGGAGGAGATGAAATGAACGTCTTGAATCCATGAGTGCCGAGCCTTAGATTTGCGCGAAAAACATTTGTGAGATCGTCTAAGGGGAAGATCGCCGCCAATTTCGACGCTTGGTTGCGGTTTTATGGGTTTTGGAGCCGCTTGGGGGTTTTGAAACCCTCTTCTGGCCAAGAGATCGTGAGTTTTGATCCGCAAATCGTAGCGTGAGTTTGCGTGAAGTGTGTGTGGAAGGATTGCCGTTAATTTCGTGGGTTTGGTTGTGATCTTGGAGCACGGAGATGATCGAGGTGGGTTTGGAAACTCTTTTTATCTAACAAAGAAGACGATCCGATCTACGAGTAAATCACCGATTTAAAGAGGTAAATAACGCAATTCTTCCATGTATTTAATTAAATATATGTTGGTTAGATGTGTGCAAAAGATTAGGATCAAAAGGATTGAATTTTGATGAAAAAAATGGGTTTCAAGGTTCAAACCCGAGAAGTGCTCAGAAACTGCCAAAATCGATTAATCGATTTTGAAACTCGATTAATCGAGTTTTTGACAAAAGAGAAATTCAAGAAGAACTCCCCGAAATCGATTAATCGAAGAGAATTTCGATTAATCGATTTTGAAATTCGATTAATCGATTTTGAAATTCGATTAATCGATTTTGAAAATCGATTAATCGAGTTTGCCTGGGCTTACTGACACTACTGTAGTATTTCAGCCATAACTTTTTGTGCCGAATTCGGATTGACATGATTCTTGTTGTGTTGGAAAGAAGACAGAAATACCTACAACTTTCATGAATTGACCAACTTATGAATCAATCGTTTTAAAGGTCAAAATTTAGTAATAAGTTAGGTAAATTTCTAATTTTGTCGAGAAACGAAACCGATTAATCGAGTAAAATCGATTAATCGATTTTTGAATTTCGATTAATCGAAATTGGGTCGATTAATCGACTGGTCTCAAATAGTGAAAAAGATTTTTGGCTCTTTGAAAATCGATCAATCGACTTTGGAAAATCGATTAGTCGATTTTGTCTGAGTTTGCCAGTGCTGCTTTAGTATTTTGACCATAACTTTCTACTCCGACCTCCGATTGATGCGATTCTTGAGGCGTTGGAAAGATAAGAAAGAGATCTACAATGTTTGTGTTTTGACCAACTTATGAATCTAAATTTTTAAAGGTAAAAATTTAGGAGAAAGGTTACATCAATTTCTGTGTTGGCGCGAACTTGCCCGTTCCGACTCAATTTTTAGAAAACACTTAAATAGTCTAAGTTATTAGTGGTTGGGGTTAATTATTGATGCATCATTGTGTGCTTGTGATGTAGATTAAGGGTGGACGGCCATTGATAGGACCTTGCTTGCTTCGAGGTTAAGGTAGGGAAAATTTAATATTTTATTATATTTTTGACATTGATTCATAGATGCCTTGATTTAATCAAATGAAAATGATAAGTGTGATTTGAAGTTTTGTTATTTAAAATCGATGCTTGAATATAACTGGACGAGTAGGGGAACTTCAACACAAACTTGCATGTTTAACTTTGATGTTAGTTTGATAGATATTTGAATTATAGCTTGAACTCCTTGCAAAAATAGAAATTTAAAATCCGTGAGTCGAAAATGGTGAATTTTGAACTGTGAACTTAACCTAGAATTTGTACTATGGTATTCGATTTTTAAACTTGATTTTTAAATGGTGAGTTTTAAAACCTTTTAAGCAAGAATGTGAGCTTTGGATCGTGATTTAGAAATCTGAACTAGAATGTGAACTCGAAATCTTTGAGTCTTGTAGATTTGTGAGAAGGTACACCCTTGGACCGCTGTGGCGGGATTTATGTACACCCTTGGACCGCTGTGGCGGGATTTGTGTATACCCTTGGACCGCTGTGGCGGGATTTATGTACGCCCTTGGACCGTTTTTACGGGATTTTACGTACACCCTTGGACTTGTTGTGCTTATGTACGCCCTTGGACCGTTTTTACGGGATTTTACGTACAACTTTAGACTTGTTGTGCTTATGTACGCCCTTGGACCGTTTTTACGGGATTTTACGTACACCTTTGGACTTGTTGTGCTCATGTACGCCTTTGGACCGTTTTTACGGGATTTTACGTACACCCTCGGACTCGTTGTGCTCATGTACGCCCTTGGACCGCCATGGATTTTACGTACTCGTTTGGACACTGTTGAGTCGTGTACGCCTTGGACCGCTTTTTACGGATTTACGACACCCTTGGATTTCGATGTAGTCATGTACGCCCTTGGACCGCTTTTGCGGCATTTTATGTACTCTTTGGATTATACCTCGTAAATCAAACCATAAGTCGTGAGATTAAAGTGGACCGCTATGGGCGGATATTGTGCATGTGGACCGCTATGGGCGGATTATATGTATGTGGACTGCTGTGGGCGGATTATGCTTATCGTGGACCGCTATGGGCGGAGTGCAAGGATTTGAAATCAGTTTTGAAGGATAAATAAATGTTTTGAAATCACTTTTGTGTGTAAAAAGGAAATCTTTGAAATCAATTTTGTATGATAAGGAAATCGACTTTTGAATCAGCTTTATGTGAAAAGGAAGTCATTTAAATCACCATGTAAAAGAAAACGATTTGAAATCAGTCTTTGTTGATAAGAAAAAGTACCTTTGAAACGAGTTCAGTTTTAAATAAGAAAAGATTTGATTGTGACATTGAATCTATATTTCCTTACGATATGATGTGAATGAGTATTGAAATATCCTCTACTGAGCTAGCATGTAGCTCACCCTTCGACTATACGTCATGTATAGCTTCTACGTGGACACCGGACTTGCAGTTGAGGAATTGAGGAGGGCTATGATATTCGGTGTCGTAGATTGAGTACTTTGTGGAGATTGGTGAGTTCAGACTTGGTACCCTTTGAACTCGCATATAATTTTATACACCACTGTTTGGTGACGTTGGTACATCACTGGTGGCCATTGTTAGTTATTGTAATATTAGATGTTAGAATTAGAGATTTATTCATGTCATATGTATTATCTGCTTTGATTTCTGCATGCTAGGTTTTGTACCAAGCATTCTGTGTTCAGAACGTGTTCTACGACCCGACGGTCCGAGTTTTCCCATTCGTGTTTAAAAAAAAAAAAAAAAAAATATACATATATATATATATATATATATATATATATATGTCTCAAAATTCAGGTTGGGAAAATTCGGGTTGTCACAGTTACGCATATGCATCATTGTTTAAGATTAGAATTATGATTTATTTTTTTGTGAAAATCTTGATGATGTTGTGTAAACGGAAATCTATTTAAAGACATATAAAGATTAATGGTGTTAATCCTAATCTAAAACTGTAATACCTATGCATAACCTTCATCTTCTTGTCCCATAAATGTATGTTAAACGTACACTATCATCATCTTCCTGTCTCATAAATGTGGATAGAGAGAGAGAGAGTGTTGGCTAGATATAAACTATATGTCTGTTTCAAACATAAGAACACTACTGAGAAAGCCCTCAATTGTGTACTTTGATTGAGCTATGTCAATATTGCTTTGTTCTATTTCTCTTCTTTGATCTTCTTCACTATCATCATCTTTGGTTCAAACATAAGAACACTGTTGTGAAAGCCCTCAATTATGTACTTTGATTGAAGCGCGTCAAATATTACTTGGGCCATTTTTCTTTGATGAGTGTTTGCTAGAAATAAAATATTGGTCTGGTTCAAACATAAGAACACTGCTGAGAAAGCCCTCAATGAACATCAAAGAAGAAAAATTGTCAAAACAATATTGACACGGCTCAATCAAAGTACACTATTGAGGGTATAATGGCCAGATCAATATCGGCGCTGCTTAGTGTACAACTGAGGGCATTCTCAGTGGTGTTCTTATGTTCAATCACCGTCGAATCCACGTGGCGTGAAGATAACGTCATCTTCTCTGGTAGTTGACGGCTCGGATTAACGAGCATTAAATTATTTTGACTTTTCTCGAAGTGTGTAGAATTGATTGCGATCCACCCATTGCTTCCACGCGATTAGGGATCTCAAATCCCAACAGTGGTATCATAGCAATCATATCGATTTTTTCGCTTTTATAAGTATAATTTTTTTTATCTAATCTTATACTTGTTGTTGGTATTAAAAGAGGGAATAAATAAATAAATAAATAAACAAAATCTGATACATGCTGACGATGTCGCCGGCCGGAGTTGGTCGACCATCGGCGATGCCGTCGGACGAACCTGGTCGTCCACCGGTGATGTTACCGGACGGACTTGGTCGACCACCTGGCTGGCTACCAGGTTGTGATGGCTGGATATGTTTTTCCCTTTCCGCTTCTTCTTTCTTGTGTGCTAGGGTTTCCTAGTGCACATGACTGTTGAATAGTGGACCTGTCGTGTCTGGGTCTATGTTGAATATAGTTGGGTCCGGCTCAATACTGGACCGGGTTCTTGGTCGGGTCTAGATTTTTTGAGTCGGGTCCATTCAAGTAGCTATTGGGTTGGATCTAGATGGGTCTTGTTCAATGTTCGACCAAGTCTAGATCAGGTCTGGACTGTTTTAGGTTGGATCCATTCAGGTAGCTATTGGGCCAGATTTGGATGGGTCTTGATTCAATACTAGAAAGTCTAGATCGGGTCTGGGCCCTTTTTTTTTTTGACCGCTCGCCAACAGTTTTTTGGGCTGGATCCAACGGGTCTGTTCCGGGTCCGAATCGGGTCCATTAATTTATCTAATGCAAAGGTATAAATGTAAAATATTTTTAGAGGTAGGGGGATTTGAACCCCAACATTTTCTCCAAGAGGTAGTATAAAATTACTCTAAACCAACTGTGCTAATAGCTAGTTGATATAATATGTTTCAATATAAAAGTATGTATATTGAACACTTATAATCGCTTTTTGGGCTGTTTTGAAGTTTTTATAACATATCGGTCAAATGTGCGCACCAGTGTAATTTTTAAAGCTGTAATAGTTTGAGTGCGTCTTTGTTTTGGCAATAACTTCCTCATTACTTATCGGATTTAAACTCATAAGTAGTCAATTTTGATCTACTCGATAAGATCTACAAATTGGAACAACCCCGGTGATTAAAAATTTTAACTTTTTTATCCTATTATGAGATGTGAATGAATGATCATTTACAGTTGATTGTGGGTTATGCACATCGTTGTGTTATCGAGTATAACTTGCATCCTAGAATATTTTATTTATTGATCAATAGTTTGAGTGCGTCTTTGTTTTGGCAATAACTTCCTCATTACTTATTGGATTTAGGCTCATAAGTAGTTAATTTTAATATCATTCATAATATTTAATTATCGACAGCCCCGTTGATTAAAAAATTTAATTTTTTTATCCTATTATGAGATGTGAATGAATGATCATTTACAGTTGATTGTGGATTATGCACATTGTTGTGTTATCGAATATGACATGCATCCTAGAATATTTTATTAATTAATCAAATTTTATTAGATCGAGTTCATATTTTTTTTTTTCTTTTTTTATAAATTGGTGAATACATGAATACGAACTTGTACCCTTATGGAAATATACCTATGGCGCAAACGATCAAAAGGCGAGATGGAGCTTTTAAGAGATGCATGCCAATTGACGTGAAAGAATAGTTCCATTAGTTTCATAAGGTGTTATATTCATATGATGACTCGAGTTGTAATAAATGGTTCTAGTTGTTGAAGAATCGAAAATGGAACCTTATGTTCATGAATATTTTATCTTATTATTTCTGTGAGATATAAATGGTACCCATCATATATTTTGATGCACACCTAGATGAGTAGGTCATGTTTGTCATTGAGACTATTAATGGTGAGATACTCAACAATTATGTGATTAATTTTGATTATTTTTACAACGCCCAATCAGGTATGTGATACTTTCAGACCGATCTAATAACTGCTAAAGTCATCTCAACATCGAGAAATCCCATTTGACATTTGAAATAGTGATAAAAATGGCTGCCAAATCCCTAATTACCTACTTGATTAAGACTGAGAAGTTAAATGGCAATAATTATTATTGGTCTCGTCTGATGAGAATCCTCCTGGATGAGAAGGATATCTAATATGTCATAAAACCAAAAATGGTTGAAACATAATCGCACAGCTTGGAACCTTATTCTTCTGAGTCTTCACAAAAAATTCTTTCATACATAGGAGTCTTATCCTACTGCAAAAGAGTTATGGGATGCTCTTTACGAGGCGTATGCTAAAAAATCTGACGTAAGGATTCATGTTATGGAAATGAAGTTTTAAGCATATCGTATACCTCAAGGGTGTACGATTAAAGACCATATTCGTAAGATGAATCAAATGATAGCAGACCTTAGGAGTGCGGGGAGTAACTTGAGTGAAAATCAAAAAATCAATGCCAAATCACAATGAGTCTATGAATTATTCTCGTGTGTAGCAATGGATGATGATGAACCTGAAACTTATCAGCATGTCATAACTTCTCCTAATTACGATGATTAGGTAAATGCAATGAATAAAGAAATAAAATCTATGAGGAAGAATCTTGTGTGGGAGCTTATTGATTTACCTCCTGGTCGTAAAGTCATTGGTAATAAATGGGTTTTTTAAATTAAGAGGAATGCAGATGATTCCATATATAAATTTAAGGCTCATTTAGTCGCCAAAGGATTCACGCAGATTGAAAAAATTGATTATGATGAAATATTTTTTCCAGTATCTCGATTTCCTTCAATTCGAATGATCTTATGGAACGCAGAACAGATGGAAGGGAAAGCTTACCACAGGAAAAAACTCTATCAAATGCCTGCCGTCTCCTGCAGATCTATTCGGGGAAATGCCATAATAAGGCAGATCCATTAGAACGAGGACATCTCAGAGATGGAGAACTGTATAAAGAAGAACGAGAGTCGAGGGTAGAGACACCTTCTATATTGAAGGGAAAGCCTAGGTTTTTACTTAAACACAAAAAAATGAAAGAAAAGAAGAACAAATCATGCACTATAGATTAAATAAATGGCACTGATTGTTAAATGATATAGAGAACCTCCCTATGTTTGATCTATGTAAAGACTTCGAGGGTCTTTCTTTGGAGGACAAGGGGGACAAGACATGTGCTTCTTCGTCTTCATGGTTATTGTGGTGACTTTCAGCGTTACTTACGCAGTTGGACACATTCTCTTTTGAGCAAGTCGATTATTGAGAAACTACGAGCTCCTTTTATAGAGCTCCCTCGCAATTTTATGGATTCATCCCAGTCGCATGACATTCGTATGGCCTTAGGTTTTCGCTTTCCTCTGAGTCACTCTGACTTTTTAAATCACAATTTGAAGTTACCAGAATCCATTGAGAGGTTGTCTTTTATAAGTCAGTCTCTTGGTTTATCATATAATAGAAGACCTATTAGTACCAAATCGCTCTTTCCTTTGAGCAGTTCCGGGGCCGGATTGCGTAGTTTGGCCCACGATGGGTTCACTGACATCTTGTTGGAGGTAATTACTCAATATGACGGTAGGTTTGGGCGTTTCTTGGTTCTGGTCAACTTGGGCGTTGGTTGTACTGTCTGGTACGGGTTTACGCCATGCTCTGCCTTTTATGACTCCGGGGGCAGCTTGTTCGATCCTATAGAGTCATATGAACCTTTTATGAAATTGGACAATTATGTGCCAGGCTTTCGTAGGCTTTATTTTGTTGAAAGACAGGACGTTACTGCATCACTCCTTTTGGAATGATGCTTTGTGCTATAGAGGAGTGTGATACTCCATTTCTTCTGGAAGAGGGCTTGAGTGAGGACGTAATCTTGCAGACAGAAAGACTGCCAGTCCTTCGTGCTAAGACAATCTGGGTCCCTCTAAAAATGTTTTGCCAAGAGGTTAGGAACATTCTTCAGATAATCAGGCTTTTGACTGCCATAATTAGAAGGCCTTTCATGCTTCATTTTCCACCGCTAGCTCAATCAACGAGATAGGATAAATTCGAGTGTCAACGAAAGAAGAAAAAAAAAGAAGCACTAACGCGCAATCGCTAGCTAAAGTACAAGGTTTGAGAGCGAGACTCGTTATAAGGCGCTAGAACCGATTGATATCTTTTAGGTGTATCAGTAGCGAGACATGAAGGCAAGTTAACAAGTCACTGATTAGCGCAGGTGCAAGTTGAAGCTGACTTTGAAGTGACGCGAGATACCAGATATTGATATCCGCGAGTGCGAGTCAAAGGAGGGTCCAGGAGAGGGAAAGGCAGACGAACCAGGCAAATCAGCTAACCCAACGATGTGTTAAGCAAATAAGCAATTGACTTTAAATCAGACTAAGTACTGAATTCTTCACCCAAGTTTTTGTCGCAGGGGAAGCAGTGGCAGGGCTGATCTATGATAAAGAGACGGGGAGGTCAATGCGAGGCAAATCAGATTGAGTCTCTTTATGGGTTGAAACAGTCTTCTAGACAATAGTATATGCGTTTTCATATGACCGTTATCTTGTTTGGCTTCCTTATGACTGAGGAAGACAATTGTGTGTATATTAAACGGTCTGATAAATATTTCATCATTTTGTCATTATATATCGATGGCATCCTCTTGCTGGTAATGATGAATGTTTACTTGCTTCTACCAAAGAATGGTTATCCTCTAACTTTGAAATGAAAGACTTAGGTGAGGCCAATTTTATTTTGGGCATTAAAATCGTGAGGAATCGTTTTAAAAAGCTTCTAGGTCTTTCTCAGACTTCTTGCATAAAAAGAATCCTTGAGTATTTTCATATGAATAATTCTAAATCGGTCCATTGGATAAATATGCGAAGTTGAGGAAGGATATGTGTCCCAAAATAGATGCTGAGAAATTGGCTATGTCTGTTGTCCCTTATGCTAGCGCTATTGGTAGTCTCATGTATGTCATGCGGTGCACATGTCCTGATGTCTGTTATGTAGTTGGATTGCTTAGTCGTTACCAGAGTAATCCAGGCCAATTATATTGGCATGCTGTCAAACAGATATTTCAATATCTTAAAGACATATGGGTTTATGTAGACTTTAAGTGAGTAGATTCGAAGTTGTGCAGGTGTCAATGGGTGTTATGGTTTCATTACTATTTCATATTTTCCATTTATACATGGTTGTTATTTAATTGACACGGATATCATTTTATGAATATGTTTTGTTTTTACATTATATTTTAGTTGTTTATACGCAATATGGATAATTTATTATCTTTTCTTTATCAGTATTTATTTATATATATTCTTATGATGATCATTGTGTGATTGCGCAAGTAAGTGCGATTACTTCCACATAGAAAAAATGATCTTTCGTCAGCAGGCCACTTGCCCACTCGCACAGGCTAATCGCAAGTCTGGAGTAGCAGAAAGCGATAGTTTACACGAGTAGGTGATAACCACCTCCAAATGATTCCATACGAGAGTAGCACCTATTAAACACCATTGCACATGGGTGTGAGCTGCGTTTGGGGATGAGACTTAGAGTCGAATGACGCATTCACTACTATGATCTAGAGATGATGTCATGGCCTGAATGAGAACAAAGCTAGTATTGTTGATAGATGTCAATTAGCCTGCATATTATAGAACGGACGAGCACTAATTGAGTTCAGTTTGTCTATTTTACGGCGTGAATGAACGACTATGTGTTCGGAGCATCGAGTGCTCCTGGACTTCCTTACCTAATGTTGCCTGATCTGATTTGATCAATACATAGTGCGAGCTGCCAGTCTCGTAGGTGACTCTGATGCCCTTAGCTGCCCACCTTTATGTATATGAGGATTAGATTGGGTGTCGCTACTTTAGTGTATAATGACAATGATTGTAACTAATATGATCGGGTGCATGTACTACTAGGAAAGCAGCTTAGTCGAAATCTGAACTACATAGTTGTGTGGGAAGGTTCCTTGACATCAACACCAGGCTCTTAAGGCCAATAATACGCACTTATAAAAAAAAAATTGATAAGTTAAATAAGTGTGTATAGTATGGGATTGCGATTTTAGATCGAAAGTCGTATATTCCGGTGTAGTCATACTGACTAGGGCGGGCATAAGAAAGGTTGGGTGATGGCGCACTAGAAATATGGCAACTTAGTGCACGCACACCTGTGTGAGAGATATATAATTTTAGCTGGTCTCACTCCACAGGTCCTTTGTTCTGTAAGGACTATCATAATTCTATTTTTGGGCTCTACAGAACATGTTAATCATGACACTATTCCCTACGAGGTTGAGTGGGAGATGTTAGTTTGAGTAGGTGAGATACCACTTGTACAACCCCTAAGGTGTGCGTGATATATACCGTATAACAGCCATATTAGGGTTACCTATTAATATATGGCTTTAGATACTATAACTTACGGGTGTGAAACTCTTCTTTCTCACAAGTTCTCCCTTATTCTCTAAGCCAAAACCTTAGAGTTGTGATTATCCTTCTGCGATGCCATCAATCACCGTCAGATCCACGTGGTGTGAAGATAGCGTCGTCTTCTCTGATAGTTGACGGCTCGGATCAACGAGCATTAAATTATCTCAGTTTTTCTCGAAGTGTGTAGAATCGATTGCAATCCACTCATTGCTTTCGCGCGATTAGGGATCTCAAATCCCAACATTGTGTACTTTGACTGAGCCATGTCAATATTGCTTTGTCTAGTTTCTCTTCTCTGATCTCCATCATTATCATTATCTTCTTGTCCAAAATGTGGAGAGAGAGAGAGGGAGAGCTAGTGTTGGCTACAAATAAAATATTGGTCTAATTTAAACATAAGAACATTGTTGAGAAAATCATTAATTGTGGAATTTGATTGGGCAACATCAGTATTCCTTTGGTCATTTTCTTGATGTTCATCACTATCATCATCTTCTTATCCCATAAATGTGGGAGAGAGAAAGTATTGGCTAGATATAAAATATTGGTCCGGTTAAAAAATAAGAAGACTATTGAGAAAGTAGGTCGTGGGTTCAATACTCGTCCTCCATATTGTTTCCCACCCTTGTCTTTCTGTTAGTTAACCCTCACCACTGTAGTTGGTGCTCCCTCACGGTGCTCCGCAACTGTCATATGTGTATGTGTGTCTGCTCCTCGGTTCTCGAGGCTATCTCGGCCGAATGACTGTCAATATTATTTTTTTATACATGTGGAGAGAGAGAGTGTGTTATTGCCTAGAAATAAAATATTGGTCCGGTTCAAACATAAGAGCACTTTGATGTTCTTTTGAGAAAGACCTCAATTCTGTACTTTGATTGAACCGCGTCAATATTGCTTTGACCATCTTCTCTTCTTTGATGTTCGAGGGAGAGTATTGGCTAGAAATAAAATATTGGTCTGGTTCAAACATAAGAACAGTGCTAAGAAAGCCCTTAATTGTGTACTTTGATTGAGCCGCGTCAATATTGTTTCGTCCAATTTTTCTTCTTTGATGTCCACTACTATAGTCATCTTCTTGTCCCATAAATGCAGTGAAAGAGTGATGTCTATAAATAAAATATTAGTATGGATCAAGCATAAGAACACCGCTGAGAAAGCCCTCAGTTGTATACTGAGTCGCGCCAATATTGCTTTGGCCAATTTCTCTTTGTTGATGTCCATCACTATTATCTTCTTGTCACATAAATGAGGTGAGAGTTTGCTAGAAATAAAAATATTGGTCCGGTTTAAACATAAGAACACCACCGAGAAAACCCTCAATTGGATACTTTGATTGAGCCATGTCAATATTGCTTTGGCATTTTCTCTTCTATGATGTTCGTCATAATATAGAATCTTTAGGTTATGCATATGCATCACCGTGTAAGATTAGTATTCAGATCTTTTTTTGTGTGTGAAAATTTAGATGATGTTTCATTAATCTTTTTGTGTCTACAAAATGACTTCCATTTACACATAATCTCAAAGAATTCTATTCTTAACTCTTGCGATCTTAATTCTTTTCTTAATTTTTCAGCAACTCTAAAAGATTCTTTATCTTAATCCTAATCTTAAACTATAATTAATATGCATAACCTAAAAAATTCTCTATTACATCACTGTCATCATTTGCTTGTCCCATAAATGTGGAGAGAGAGAGAGAGTGTGTGTGGAGAGAAAAAGAGTGTGTTGGCTAGAAATAAAATAATGGTCCAGTTCAAACATAAGAATTCTACTGAGAAAGCCCTCAATTGTATACTTTGATTGAGCCGTGTCAATATTTCTTTCTCCTATTTCTCTTTTTGAACTTCATTCACTATCATTATCTTTTTGTACAAAATATGGAGAGAGAGAGAGAGTGTGTGTGTGTTGGCTAAAACTAAAATATTTGCCCGGTTCAAACATAAGAACATTGTTGAGAAAACCCTCAATTGTGTCCCTTGATTGAGCCGTGTCAATATTTCGTTAACAATTTTCTATTATTTGATGTTCATCACTATTCATCTTCTTGTCCCATAAATGTAGAGATGGAGAGAGAGAGTGTTGGCTAGAAATAAAATATTGGTCTGGTTGAAACATAAGAACACTGTAGAGAAAGCCCTCAATTGTGTATTTTGATTGAGCAGCGTCAATATTGCTTTGGTCATTTTCTCTTCTTTGATTTTCATCAATATACCCATCTTCTTGTCCCATAAATGTGGGGAGAGAGAGAGTATTAGCTAGATATAAAATATTAGTTCGGTTCAAACATAAGAACACTACTAAGAAAGCCCTTAATTGTGTTCTTTGATTAAGCCACATCAATATTTCTTTGTCCAATTTCTCTTCTTTGATCTCCATCACTGTCATCATCTTTTTGTACAAAATGTGAAAAGAGAGAGAGTGAGAGAGAGAGAGAGAAAGTATTGGCTAGAAATAAAATATTGATCCGGTTCAAACATAAGAACAATTGTGTTCTTTGCTTGAGCCGCATCAATATTTCTTTGTCCAATTTCTCTTCTTTGATCTCCATCACTCTCATCATCTTTTTGTACAAAATGTGAAAAGAGAGAGAGAGAGAGAGAGAGAGAGTATTGGCTAGAAATAAAATATTCATCCGGTTCTAACATAAGAACAATTGTGTACTTTGATTGAGCCACGTCAATATTTCTTTAACCATTTTCTCTTCTTTGATGTTCATCACTACTCATCTTCTTGTCCCATAAATATAGAGATGGAGAGAGAGAGAGTGTTGGCTAGAAATAAAATATTGGTCCGGCTCAAAGCCCTCAATTGTGTGCTTTAATTGAGCCGCGTCAATATTGCTTTGTCCAATTTCTCTTCTTTGATTTCCATTACTATCATCTTCTTGTCCCATAAATGTACAGAAAGAGTGTTGTCTATAAATAAAATTTTAGTATGATTCAAACGTAAGAAGACCGCGGAGAAAGCCCTTAGTTGTATAATGACCCACGTCAATATCGTGTTGGCCATTTTCGCTTCTTTGATATCATCACTATCTTCTTCTTGTCCCATAAATGTGGAGAGTGTTTATTAGAAATAAAATATTGTTCCGGTTCAAACATAAGAATACCACTGAGAAAGTCCTTAATTGTGTACTTTGATTGAGCGGTGTCAATATTGTTTTCGCATTTTCTCTTCTTTGATGTTCGTCATAATATAAAATCTTTAGGGTTACGCATATGCATATGCATCACCATTTAAGATTAGGATTAAGATCTTTTTTTTGAGTGAAAATCTTGATGATGTTTCATTAATCTTGTCTTTAAAACGACTTTCATTTACACATATAATAAAGATAAATAAAATCTCAAAGACTTCTGTAAACGTAAGTCTCTTTCTCAGTAGTCATCATCTTCTTGTCTAATAAATTTGGAGAGAGAGAGAGAGGTGGAGAGATAAAAAGTGCGTTGGCTAGAAATAAAATATTGGTTTGGTTCAAACATATCATCACTATTGAGAAATCTCTTAAGTCTATACTTAATTAAGCCGCATCAATATTGTTTTATCCTCTTTCTCTTCTTTGATCTCCATCACTATTATCATCATTTGGTACAAAATGTGGAGAAACAGAGAGGGTGTTGGCTAGAAATAAAATATTGATTCGGTTCGAACATAAGAACACTGTTGAGAGAGCCCTTAATTGTGTACTTTGATAGAATCGCGTCAATATTGTTTTGACCATTTTCTCTTATTTCAAGTTTATCACTATTCATCTTCTTTTCTCATAAATTAAGAGATGCGGAAAGAGATTGTTGGCTAGAAATAAAATATTGGTCCGGTTCAAACAAAAGAACACTGTTGGGAAAGCCCTCAACTGTGTACTTTGATTGAGTCGCGTCAATATTGCTTTGATCATTTTCTCTTTCTTGGTGTTCATTGATATCATCATCTTCTTGTCCCATAAATGTGGAGAGAGAGAAAGAGTGTTGGCTAGATATAAAATAATGGTCCAATTCAAACATAAGAACACTATTGAGAAAGCCCTCAATTGTGTACTTTGATTAGGCCACGTCAATTTTGATTTGTCCAATTTCTCTTCTTTGATCACCATCACTATCATCATCTTTTTGTTCAAAATGTGGGGAGAGAGAGAGAGAGAGAGTGTTGGCTAGAAATAAAATATTCGTCCGGTTCAAACATAAGAACACTGTTGAGAAAGCCCTCAATTGTTTACTTTGATTGAGCCGCACCAATATTGTTTTGACTATTTTCTCTTATTTGATGTTCATCACTATTCATCTTCCTGACCCATAAATGTCGAGATGGAGAGAGAGAGTGTTAGATTGAAATAAAATATTAGCCCAGCTCAAACATAAGAACGCTGCTGAGAAAGCCCTCAATTGTGTTCTTTGATATTGTCCAATTTCTCTTTTTAGAAAGCCCTCAATTGTGTACTTTGATTGAGCGGCGTCAATATTGCTTTGTCCAACTTCTCTTCTTTGATCTCCATCACTATCATACTCTTTTTGTTCAAATGTGGAGAGAGAGTGTGTTGTCTAGAAATAAAATATTGGTTCAGTACAAACATAAGAACACCATTGAGAAAGTCATCAATTGTGTACTTTGATTGAACCCCGTGAATATTGGTTTGACCATTTTCTTTTATTTGATGTTTATTACTATTCATATTCTTGACCCATAAAGGTAGAGATGGAGAGAGAGTGTTGGCTAGAAATAAAATATTGGTTCGGTTCAAACATAAGAACACTACTAAGAAAGCCCTCAATTGTGTTCTTTGATTGAACCGTGTCAATATTGTTTTGTCCAATACAATCATCATCTTCTTATCCCATAAATGTACAGAAAGAGTGTTGTTTATAAATATATTATTAGTACGGTTCAAACATAAGAACAACGCTGAGAAAGCCCTCAGTAGTATACTGAGCCGTGCCAATATTGCTTTGGCCATTTTCTCTTTTTTGATGTCAATCACTGTCATCTTCTTTTCACATAAATGTGGAGAGTGTGTTTGCTAGAAATAAAATATTGGTACAGTTTAAACATAAGAACACCAATGAGATAGCCCTCAATTGTGTATTTTGATTGAGCTGCTAGAAATAAAATATTGTTTTGGCATTTTCTCTTCTTTGATGTCCGTCATAATAGAGAAACATAAGAACACCACTGAGATAGCCCTCATATGCATCACCGTTTAAGAATTTTTTTTTGTGAAAATCTTAATGATGTTTCATTTATCTTTTCATGTCTATAAATATATTTCCATTTTCACATATAATAAAGATAAACACAATCTCAAAGAATACTATTCTTAACAAACTTATCTTACGATCTTAGTTCTAATTTTAATCTTTCAGCAACTCTAAAAGATTCTTTGGGATTATGTATATCTTCACATTATGAGTAAACGGAAGTCTATTTAAAGACACAGAAAGATTAATGAGATAATGGTAAGATTTTCAAAATTAAAATTAAAATTAAAACCTTAATCCTAATCCTAAACTGTAATGCATATGCATAACCTTAAAAATTCTCTATTACATCACTATCATCATCTTCATGTCCCATAAATTTGGAGAGAGAGAGAGAGAGAGAGAGTGTGTGGAGGGAAAAATAGTGCATTGGGTAGAAAAAAAATATTGGTCTGGTTCAAACATAAGAACACTACTAAGAAAGCCCTCTTTGGTGTACTTTAATTGAGCCGCCTCAATATTGTTTTTTCCTATTTCTCTTCTTTGATCTCCATCACTATCAACATCTTTTTATACAAAAGGTGGAGAGACAGAGAGAGAGATGGCTAGAAATAAAATAATGGTCCGATCCAAACTTAAGAACATTGTTGAGAAAGTGCTCAATTGTGTACTTTGGTTGAGCCGCGTCAATATTTCTTTGACCATTTTCTCTTCCTTGATGTTTATCACTATTCATCTACTTGTCCCATAACTAAAGAGATGGAGAGAGAGAGTGTGTTGGTTAGAAATAAAATATTGGCCCGATTCAAACATAAGAACACTACTACGAAAGCCCTCAATTATGTACCTTGATTGAGCCGCATCAATATTGCTTTGATCATTTTCACTTCTTAGATAGATATTCATCAATAGCATCATCTTCTTGTCTCATAAATGTGGAGAGAGAGTGTGTGTGTTGGCTAGATATAAAATATTAGTCCGGCTCAAACATGAGAACCCTACTGAGAAAGCCCTCAATTGTATACTTTGATTGAGCCTCATCAATATTGTTTTGTCCAATTTCTCTTCTTTGATCTCCATCACTATCATCATCTTTTTGTACAAAATGTGGAGAGAGTGATAATGTTGGCTAGAAATAAAATATTAGCCCAGTTAAAATGTAAGAACAATGTTGACAAAGCCATCAATTGTGTACTTTAATTGAGTTGTGTCAATATTGCCTTGACCATTTTCTCTTAATTGATGTTCCTCATTATTCATCTTCTTAACCCATAAATGTAGAGATGGAGAGAGAGTGTTGGCTAGAAACAAAATATTGGTCCGGTTCAAACATATGAACACTACTAAGAAAGCCTTCAATTGTATACTTTGATTGAGTCAGGCCAATATTGATTTGTCCAATTTCTCTTCTTGGAAAGCCCTCAATTGTGTAGTTTGATTGAGTCACGTCAATATTGCTTTGTCCAATTTCTCTTCTTTGATCTCCATCACTATCATACCCTTTTTGTACAAAATGTGGAGAGTGAGAGAGAGAGAGTGTTGGCTAGAAACAAAATATTGGTCCGGTTCAAACACAGAATACTATTGAGAAAGCCCTCAATTGTGTACTTGGATTGAGTCATCTTCTTGACCCATAAATGTAGAGATGGAGAGAGAGAGAGTTGGAAAGAAATAAAATATTGGTCTGGTTCAAACATAAGAACACTGCTAAGAATGTGACAACCCGAATTTTTCCAACCTTAAATTTTGAGACATTTTTTTTTTTTCAACCTATACCAAATGGGAAAACCCGGACCGTCGGGTCGCAGATCACGATCCACTACACAGGATACCTGGTACATCCACACACATGCGAAAATCAAAGCAGACAACACATATGGCATGAATAGAAATCTCCAGTTTTAAAATCTAATATGCACATAACTAAACAAACACCAGTGATGGCCAACCATCACCAACAGTGGTGTAAAACAGTACCAAAGTTCCAAACCTTAACTCACCAAAATCACAAAGTACTAATTCTACGATCCCAGAACAGAGTACAATACCTTATGCGGAAGCTCCTTTCTTCGAGTGTGTAGTCTGGGCCCTCCTCAAACCTACACTTGTGACGTATAGTCGGGGTGAGCTAACATCTAAGCTCCGCAGAGAAAACTCAATAGCAGTTACATCTTATCAACTAAATGCATAGATTCAATGACAATCTTTAAAACATTTTCATATCAAAATGGTATTCGAAAAATCCCTTCAGTAATAAATTTCAAAAACCAAATTTCAACGAACAATCTGAATTCACATATTTTCGTGTCAAACGGAAAGCAAAACAAATTTCTTATTTTCTAGGATTCGGATGAATTTACGAATCAAGGTTTAAGTTCACATCAAGGTTTAAGTTCGGATCAAGGTTCACGTTCGAATCACAGTTCAAGTTCATAACAAGGGTTAAGTTCAGATCGAGGTTCACGTTCGAATCACGGATTAAGTTCATAACAAGGTTTAAGTTCGGATCCAGGTTCACGTTCGAATCACGGTTCAGGTTCACATTCGAATCAAGGTTCAAGTTCACATTGAAGTTCAAGTTCAGATTTGCAAACAATGTCGAATTTGCAACAAATAACCAATCTGAGACCAAAGCATCCCAATTGCGGGAACAGAGCATCCTACGTGGGAGGAACAAGGTTAAAACCCCGGGGACTCTACCCCTCTCTGGAGCCTCTACTCCTCTCTGCCTCAACTTCAAGGTTTAAGTTCAAGTAACAAGTTCGAGTATCAAGTTCGGATTCAAGAACGGATCGAGGTTTTGGATTCAAAGACGGATTCAAATTTAAGCTCGGAGTTCGAAATCAACGGATTCACGGTTCGGACTTAGAGGTCGAATTCAAGTTCCAAATTCATGTTCAAGTTTATATGTCAAGTTCATTTTACGGAGTTCCAAGTACATCCATTCAAGTATTAGTCAATGATGCAAAACTATTCAATTTTTAAATGCCATTATATATCAGATTCTCAAATTCATAAAATTTTAGTTCTCGTTTCAAAGGATTCAAACACTAGCTTAAATACGGTGAAACTTATAATTTTTCATTCAATCATATCAAAATCATATCAAGAAGCTATGAACCAAATTCACAAAATGTAATTATACTCTGAGTTTCCCCTACCTTAACCTCAATGCAGCGCGAAGCCAAGCAAAGCTCTATCTATAACTTTCCGCCCTCGAACTATATCACAAACATACAATATATCAAAGATCAACTCTAGTTACTGGAAACTTAGACATCTATAAATGTTTCTCAACACGAAGCGGAAACGAACAAGTTCATGCTAATCTGAAATTTGATGTACCTTCCCATAAACTTTTGACCTTTAAAAATTTAGATTCATGAGTTATTCAAAACATACAATTTGTAGATCTTGAAGTCATCTTTCCAACTCAATAAGAATCACGTCAATCAGAGATTGGTACAAAACGTTACGGCTAAAATACCGAGACTTTATCGGTACCTCAGTCGAAACGCGCCGACTCAAACTTGACGTATCTTCCCTCTAAATTTTGATCTTTAAAAATTTAGATTCACAAAATAGTTAAAACATAAAATTTATAGGTCATGTTATCCTCTTTCCAGCTCCTCAAAAATCACATCAATCGGAGTTCGGAGTAAAACGTTAGCGCTAAACTACCAAAGCTGTGTTGATACTTCAGTCAAAACGTGTTAACTCAGAACTTGACCCAACTTCCAACAAACTTTTGACCTTTAAAAATTTAGATTCAAGAGTTGGTCAAAATATGAAAGTTGTAGGTCTCGATGTCTTCTTTCGAACGCAATAAGAATCATATAATTATGAGTTTGGGATAGAAAGTTACGGTTAAAATACCAATGCAGTATTGGTAAGCTCTTACAAATTCGATCGATCGAATTCCATTTCGATCGATCGAGTTCCAAATTTGATCGATCGAGTTCCAATTTCGATCGATCGAATTTTGTAGTAAATTTTCACTTTTCTGTACTATAAAATTTGATCGATCGAATTCGACAGTTTCAGAAACCCTTCAAGCTTCGTTTTCTTTGATCCAAATCATCCAAAATTTATTCTCAAGCATCCTAATCACCCATAAATCAAATCTAAACTAATTCCAACCAAATTAAATTGAATCTCACCTTCTAATCATATGCACGCCAGTTCCACAACGACCAAAACCGACGAATTTGACGTGAAACCCTCTTTTTCCTCCAATGCCCCAAACTCTTCGTTCTCTTTGATTCTTTCGATCATACGGATGGAGATCGACTTCTCCCAACTCACACACTTCACACAACCCTCCGCTACTAATAGTGATTCAAATCACATGATTTCATCTCAAAAGAAAGGGTTTCAAAACCCCCAAACGGCACAAAACACCCAAACGACGCACATGTTGTAACCAACGGCGATCCTTCCTTTCTACGAGTCCACGAACCTTTTTCACACAAAAACCTAAACTCGCCGCATCCGGATCCGCATGATTTCTCCTCCTTCTTCCAAAAACCCAAAGCCCCCCAAACCCTCAATTCTTTCACACAGCTAAAACTTCACAAGGAAGCTAGCCCTTTTCTAACTAAAAGGGTCGGCTCTCGTACAAAACACATACACCTCTCTTGGGTGTATACTAAAGTCACCAATCAACAAGGTGTTAAGCACATACAATCCAAAGTGTGTGACCACACACAGGTCACACACACACGTGATCTGATCTGCACGGTTCTCCAAAATTTAGGGTCGTTACAAAGAAAGTCCTCAATTGTATACTTTGATGGAGAGAGAGCATGTTGGCGAGAAATAAAATATTTTGTCTGGTTCAAACATAAGAACCCCGCTGAGAAAGCCCTCAATTGTGTACTTTGATTCACCCGCATCAATATTGTTTTGTCCATTACTATAATCATCTTCTTGTCCCATAAATGTACATAAAGAGTGTTGTCTATAAATATATTATTAGTTTGGTTCAAACATAAGAACAACGCTAAGAAAGCCCTCAGTTGTATACTGAGCCACGCCAATATTGGTTTGGCCATTTTCTCTTCTTTGATGTCCATCACTATCATCTTTTTTCGCATAAATGTGACTTTGTTTGCTAAAAAAAAAATATTGGTCCAATTCAAACTTAAGAACCCCACTGAGAAAGCCCTCAATTGTGAACTTTGATTGAGTCGCGTCAATAATGCTTTAGCATTTTCTCTTCTTTGATGTCCGTCATAATAGAGAATCTTTAGGGTTATGCATATGCATATGCATCACCGTTTAAGATTACGATTAAGATTTTTTTTTTGTGGGAAAATTTTGAATATGTTTCATTAATCTTTTTTATCTTTATTATATGTGTAAATGGAAGTCTATTTAAAGACACAGAAAGATTCATGAGATAACGGTGACATTTTTAAAATAAAAATAAAATTTGAGATCTTAATCATAATCTTAAACTTAAATGCATATGCATAACCTTAAAAATTCTCTATTACATATCTATCATCATTTTCTTGTCCCATAAATGTGGTGAGATAGAGAGTGTGTGTGGAGAGAAAAAGTGTGCATTGGCAAGAAATAAAATATTGGTCTGGTTCAAACAGAAGCACACTACTGAAAAAGTTCTCAATTGTGTACTTTGATTGTGCCGCGTCAATATTATTTTGGCCATTTTCTCTTCATTGATTCCATCATTATCAGCTTTTTGTCTCATAAATGTGGAGAGAGAGAGAGAGTGTGTGTGTGTGTGTGTGTTGGCTAAATATAAAATATTGGTCCGATTCAAATACAAAAACACCGCTGAGAAAACCCTCAATTGTGTACTTTGACTGAGTCGTGTCAATATTGCTTTGTCCAGTTTCTCTTCTTAGATCCTCATCATTATGATCATCTTTTTGCCCAAAATGTGGAGAGAGGGAATGTTGCCTAGAAATAAAATATTTGTCTGGTTCAAACAAAAGAACGCTACTAAGAAAACCCTTAATTGTGTACTTTGTTTAAGCCACGTCAATATAGCTTTGGTCTTTTTCTCTTCTTTCATGTTCATCACTATCATCTTCTTGGCCCATAAATGTGTTGAGAGACAGAGAGAGTGCTCGCTAGAAATAAAATATTGGTTTGGTTCAAACATAAGAACACTACTGAGAAAGTTCTCAATTGTATACTTTGATTGAGCCGCGTCAATATTGCTTTGTTCAATTTCTCTTCTTTGATCTCAATCACTATCATCATCTTTTTGTACAAAATGTGGAGAGAGAGAGAGAGAGTGTGTGTTGGCTAAAAATAAAATATTGGTTCGGTTCAAACATAAGAATACTATTGTGAAAGCCCTCAGTTGTGTACTTTGATTGAGTCACGTCAATATTACTTGGGTCATTTTCTATTCTTTGTTGTTCATCACTATTCGTCCTCTTGTCCCATTAATGTAGAGATGGAGAGAGTGTTGGCTAGAAATAAAATATCGGTCTGATTCAAACAAAAGAACACTACTAAGAAGCCCTCAATTGTGTACTTCGATTGAGCCGTGTCAATATTGCTTTGTCTAATTTCTCTTCTTTGATGTCCATTACAATCATCTTCTTGTCCCATAAATGAAGAGAAAGAGTGTTGTCTATAAAAAAATATTAGCCTGGTTCAAACATAAGAACACCTCTGAGAAAGCCCTCAGTTGTATACTAAGTCAGGCCAATATTGCTTTGGCCATTTTCTCTTCTTTGATGTCCATCACTATCATCACTATCATCACTATCATCACTATCATCTTCTTATCACATAAATATAGAGGGAGTGTTTACTAGAAATTGAATATTGGCAAACCAAAGAACACCACTGTAAAACCCTCAATTGTATACTCTGATTGAGTGGGGTCAATATTTGTAACAACCAGGATTTTTTATTTTATTTTACTGGTATTAGATGATGTGTCACACCATGCACGGTGATAATGCTCGACACCGGAACCCACCCTCTTTTAGAAAAATTTTAATTTTTTCTAAATTAATATTAAACTCATTGTGAAGTGTTCGTCGATACGATTCCAATGATATATAGTTTGTCGATTTTCAATAAGAATATAAAAAGTTACACTCATTTTAAGTGATGAAGCAAGTCAAAGGATATAACTATAACTTTGGGAGAGAAACACCAATTGCTTCTGTGTACACAAAGCGCTGAAACGAAATCCTTTCTCAAACCGCCCTATTTTATTAAATCTTTTACGAAAAGTCTTAATTAGAGTTAACCTAATACTTTCTATTATTATAAATAAAACTTTAAAAACTCTCTACTCTCTATAATCAGAAAGTATTCTCTCCCAAGACCTAGACAAATCGATGCCTTGAGCATCAACCTTTCCAACCCAAATCGCCGTAGATCTATCGTTCACGCTTCAAGAGTTGGGTATCTATCAATCCATTTCATTTTTCTCAGATCCCGTCGCGTATGGTGCGTTTGATCGCGCATTGACGGATTTAAAAATCTTATTTAAACTTTAATATCTCATAATTTAATAAATCTATATATTTAATGTTTATTTTTCCGTGAAAGTGGTATATTTTATAAGTCGATTTATATTTTATTTATTTTTTCAAACAATCCCCTTGTTTGGCTATTTAATATTTTATTTATTTAAATCCTAATATCCGTAAATTCTGATAAACCTGTATATTTAATATTATGCTTTCTCTTAAAGTTGCATATTTTATAAATCAGTTTATATTTTGCTTCTCTTTTTAAATAATCCTTTTGTTTGACTATTTAATATTTTATTTATTTATTAGGTTTGCCTATTAATATTTTATTATTTTTTATTAGGTCTTTGTAATTACTATTTTATTTTAATTTAGATATACATATTTAACATTTTACTTTCTATTAGGTTTGCATATTTAATATTTTATCTTCTTCTTAAATCTATATATAAATTAAACATAAATATCTTTAAGTATGATAAATCTGCATATTTAGTATTTTATTTGTCTATTAAGGTTGCATAATTTATAAGTTAGTCTATATTTTATTTCTCTTGTCAAACGACACCTTTATTTGGCTATTAATACTTTAATTTGTTATTAGGCCAAAAAATTTAAATTATGTTCTTAATCTATTTAAAGGAAGAATAGATTAGTAAATAAATTTTAATATTAAAAATATTGGGAATGCACCACCATGAACTTTCGAGTCTGAACTCGCGGCCACGAACTCGAGCTTACGACTATCGATGTATTGATCTCAGAATTTTCGGCATAACTTTTTACTCCGACCTCAGATTGATTCTTATGACATTGGAAAGAAGACTGTAAGTTTTACAACTTTGTGTGAAATAGCCATATCACGAATCCGATATTTTAAAGGTCAAAATAGAGCGATAAGTCGGGTTCGAATTTAAATAACCCAAGGTTACACGAATTTAATATTATTTTCAAATTTTCATGATCAAAATTCTTATCTATATTATATCTTACTTAAGGTCTTTCGATCGATGATCATGATAAATCATAACTTAGTAATTGTAAATATCATTCAATTTAATTATCCAATTATTGTATATATATATATATATATCACTTTTATCACTTCGGCGCGATAACTTCGATAATACAAAGTGTTAGAAATTTGATACCTCATAAAAATCGAACTCCGACTTCAAGTTATCGAAATCACACTTATAACTATCCTATTCTATATTGTATTGAGATAAAGTGTTAATAAATATATGTATTAACATAATAAAATCTTATATAAATCTTTATGTATGTATGACATTTTTGTGTTTCTATCTTAATCACATTATATGAGTTATGGGTAGGCTAGGTTATGTACGTGAGTGTAGGAGATCATGCCTATGCTTGGACGTGGTGATTCGCCGAGATCGTATCGAAGTGTGAAATACATCGTGGTCACATGCCTTACAACTCATGGTGGTATAGGACATCATGACGAGTCGGGTGAGTGTGAATTTAGTATAACCTTGTATACGGTGACCCTATTATCCCGAGTTTTAATATGAGAAGATAAGATATGAGTTATGATATGAGATTCCGGTCTTGGGCCTTAGTTGTAGTGAGATCTCTTTGTGGTCATGTGAAACACGAAATATAGGAGTCCATATATAAATACAATCCATTTATGATAATTTAGAACCTCTAGATGTACGAAGTACATCTAGGTTACTGTGAAACTCTTTCCTTAGAAAGCGTGATTTAGTAAAGTTATCCCATTATAGCTCATCCTAAAACTAAGTTGTAAGAGTATGTTATGATATTAGTATGTTGAGATAAGATAAGTTATGAGAACGATAATAATACACCGCTGTATAGGCCAGCAAAAGATTAAGAACGTAAGTCTACATGTGTCAATCCTTGTGTAGCCATCGTAAGGGCAATAACATCTTACAGCCAAGACGAGTCTCTGAGAAACATTACAAGTATGCTATGAGTTTGTCATGAGTTACGTTAGCCATTTATGTCTCCCCATTAGGCTGGGTGGGTAGTATGAGTAGGATAGGGAGGGCGATTAGATAACATTATGATATGATAGTATGATACTATGGTGACTCTTATATGATAGCTCGAGCAGTGACTATGGCATAAGTCATACAGGATTTATGAGTATATTAGTAATGCTCATGCGATGTACAGATGTATGTATGAGAATAATATGATATATTATGTTATGAGATATAGTGAGGTATGTTAGGATATAGGTGTCTAGATCATGGTCTTATATTTATATTATGATATGAGTTTTTCGTTATGCACTTGATTTTGTCATGCTTTCTTTTTTATTTTATTGTTATACTATGTTTATCACTCACGTTATGCACCTATAATGCACCTGAGTAGAATGGGATGGATTGGTGGTGTATCCACTGAGTAAACTCATCCCACGAAAGTCTAACAGTTGCAAGTGATTATATTGATGGAGCGGTCGCTACCTATTTTGATCCTATCGGCGTTTATTTCATGGACGCTGAGTACCAGGAGGACCTCGGTGTTGATTTTGATCCGAGCGCCGATTATTGATATTTGTAGACTCTGTACTGAGTTTAGTTTTATATTATTATTGTTGACTATGGTTTCTTGTATCGGATTTGTCTCCGACTTTCATTACCGTTTTATTTATGGATTTATTGGATTCATCGCTTTTATTCATATTTATGGCTGCTATATTATTTTATTTTTATATGTTGACTTTCACAAATTTCGTAGAACCAAATTTGAGTAAGAACTTTGATTATGTATATGTTTGCTTAACGTATCTGGGATGCATGCGGGTCATAACTCAGAATTCTAAGCCCTCGGGATGGGGTAGAATTTCGAGTTGTGATAGAATGATATCAGAGCTTAGGCTTTAGTTCCTCGAGGACTGTATGAGTTATGTAAGTATAATATATTGATTGAGGTTATGATGATTCAAATAGACCCCAAACTTTAAATCTTTTGAGGACTTATTGGTTTCAAGGAAGTTTGATCAGTGATGATAGAAGACCCTAAGGTTCAATTTTGTACTTAAAGATTTATTTAAGAGTAGCTTATATAGTTAGAAACTTGTGAGAAACATTAAAAATGATCTATAAGGATTAAAAAATAATGGATGAAACTTTTCTAAAATTTAGGGGCAATTAGATAAATAAAACATTGAAGATTTGGCTGTCTAAGATTCTAGAAATCTGAGATGCCAACTATAGGAATAGCTGATTCTAGGTTATATTAGAAATGACTTCAATAATTAGATCAAGTGAATATTTCAACTAAAATTTGACATATCATATATTCGGAGAAATTTGTGACATCAGATGAAATTATTTTACAAATTGATGAATTAGAGTCAACCACCATTATAAAGAGAGGACCCTACCTTGATGATATTAAAATATTAGGTGTCGCAAATATAGAAGTTTTGCTAGTGATTCGAAATTAACAAAGAAATAATGATATTAGTTTTTAATCAATGCCTAATTTTTTAAGACGAAATTCTTTTTGAGGGGAGAATGTAACGACTTTGATTTTTATTAATGTTGAATCGTTGACTTTTGATGAGAAGTTGAGATTATGGAGAAGTATCCCGAGCTCATTGCCTCATGTACATAATTTTCGAGGACGAAAATATTATAAGGAGGAGAGAATGTAACAACCCAGATTTTTATTTTATTTTAATAGTGTTAGATGATGTACCATACTATGTACACTGCTAATGCTCCACACCAGAACTCACCTTCTTTTAGAAAAGTTTCGATTTTTTCTATATCAATATTAAACTCATTACGAAGTGCTCGTCGATATGATTCCAAATTTATCGATTTTTTATAATAATATAAAAAGGAACGCCTATTTTAAGTGTTGAAGCAAGTCAAAGGGTATAATTGTAATTTCGGAGAGAGAAATACAAATTATTTCGGTGCTTACACAAAGCACTAGAATGAAACTTTTTCTCAAGCATTCAATTAACGTGTGAATTCTTCTTTCCTGTAAAAACATTTATTTTATTAAATCTTTTACGAAAAGTCTTAATCAGAGTTAACCTAAAACTTTCTACCATTATAAATAAAACTTTAAAAGCTCTCTACTCTTTATAATCATAAATTATTCTCTTCCAAGACTTACACGAACTGATGTCTTGAGCATCAACCTTTCTAATCTGAACCGTCGTAGATCTATTGTTCACGATTCAAGAGGTGAGTACCCATCAATCCATTTTATTCTTCTCAGATCCTGTCGCGTAGGGAGCGTTCGATCGTGCATCGACAGGTTTTAAAATCTTATTTAAACCTTAATATCTCATAAATTAATATATCTGCATGTTTAATATTATGCTTTCTCTTGAAAGTATTATATTTTGTAAGTCGATTTATATTTTATTTATCTTTTCAAGCAATTCTCTTGTTTGGCTATTTAATATTTTATTTATTTAAACCCTAATATCCTTTAATTCTGATAAACCTACATATTTAGTATTATTCTTTTCTCTTAAAGTTACATGTTTTATAAATCGGTTTATATTTTATTTCTCTTTTCAAATAATCTCTTTGTTTGACTATTTAATATTTTATTTTTCTATTAGGACTACCTATTAATATTTTTTTATTTTTTTATTAGGTCTTTGTATTTATTATTTTATTTTATTTTAGATATGCATCTTTAATATTTTACTTTCTATTAGGTTTGTATATTTAATATTTTATTTTCTTTTTAAATCTACATATTAATTAAACATGAATATTTTTAAGTATGATAAATCTGCATATTTACTATTTTGTTCGTCTATTAAAGTTGTATAATTTGTAAGTCGGTCTATATTTTATTCTCTTTTCAAACAACCTATTTGTTTGGCTATTAATATTTTACTTTGCTATTAGGCCCAAAAATTTAAATTATGTACTTAATATATTTAAAAGAAGAATAGATTAGTAAATAAATTTCAATACTAAAAAGTATTGGGAATGCACTACCATGAACTTTTGGGTCCGAACTCGCAGCCACGAACTTGAACTTGCGGCACGAACTCGAGCTAGCGACTATCGATATACTGGTGTCAGTATTTTAGCCATAATGTTTTACTCCGGCCTCCGATTAAAGCGATTCTTGTGTCATTGGAAAGAAGACTGCGAGGTTTACAACTTTAAGTGAAATAGTCATATCACGAATCCGATATTTTAAAAGTCAAAATAGAGCGGCAAGTCGGGTTCAATTTTAAATCACCCAAGGCTGCACGAATTTAATATTATTTTCTAATTTTTATGACCAAAATTCATATGTATATTATATCTTATTTAAGGTCTTTCGATCGATGGTCTTAATAAATTAAAATTTAGTAATTATAAATATCATTCAATTTAATTATCCAATTATAGTAGTTTATATATATATATATATATATATATATATTACTTTTATCGCTTCAATGCGATCACTTCGATAACAAAAAGTGTTAGAAATTTGATATCTCATGAAAATCGAACTTTAACCTTTAAATTATCGAAATCACACTTATAACTATCCTATTCTATATTATATTAAAATGAAGTGTTAATAAATATATGTATAAACATAATAAATTTTGATATAAATCTTTCTGTACGTATAATATCTCTGTGTTTCTATCTTAATCACATTATATGAGTTATGGGTAGGGTGGGTCATATGTACGCGAGTATAAGAGATCATGCCTACGCTTGGGCGTGGTGATTCGCCGAGGTAGTATCGAAGCGTGAAATATATCGTATTCACATGTCTTACAACTCATGAAGGTATGGGGCATCATGACGAGTCGAGTGAGAATGAATTCAATGTAACTTTATATATGGTGGCATATACGGTGACTCTATTATCTCGAGTTTTAATATGAGAGGATAAGATATAAGTTATGATATGAGATTCGGGCCTTGGGCCTTAGTTATAGTGAGATCTCTTTACGGTCATTTGAAATACGAAATGTAGGCGTTCATGTACGAATGTAACCCCTCTATGATAGTTTAGAATCTCTATGATAGAGATATCTTTTTACTACCATATGAAGAACATCCAAGTTACTATAAAAAATTTTCTTTGAAAAGCGTGATTTAGTGAAGTTATCCTATTATAGCCCGTCTTAGAACTAAGTTGTAAGAGTATATTGAGATAAGATAAGTTATGAGTACGATAATAATAACCCGCTGTGTGGGCCAGCAAAAGATTAAGAACTTAAGTATGTACGTGTCGTTCCTTGTATAGCCACCGTAAAGGCAACAACGTCTTACAGCTAAGATGGGTCTCTAGGAGACATTATGAGTATGTTATGAGTATATCATGAGTTATGTTTAGCCATTTATGTCTCTCCATTAGGCTGAGTGGGTAGTATGAGTAAGATAGGGAGGACAATTAGATAGCATTATGATATGGTAGTATGACACTATGGTGACTCTCACATACTAGCTCGAGCACCAACTCTGACACATATCGTATATGATTTATGAGTATATTAGTTACGCTCATGTGATGTACAGACATATATGCGAGAATAATACGATATATTATGTTATGAGATATGGTGAGGTATGTTAAGATATGAGTGTCTAGATCATGGTCATGTATTTATGTTATAATATGAGCTCTTCGTTATGCACTTGATTTTGTCATGCTTTCTTTCTGATTTCATTATTATACTATATTTATCACTCACGTGATGCACCCACAATGCACCTAAGTAGAATGAGTTGAATTGCTGGTGTATCCACTGAGTTTACGTGATTTAGTAAACTCATCCCACGAAAATCTAACAGTTGCAGGTGATTATATCGACGGAGCGGCTGCTAGCTATTATGATCATATCGGCATTTATTTTATGGGCGCTGAGTATCAGAAGAACCTCAATGTTAATTTTGATCCGAGCGCCGATTATTGATATTTGTGAACTCTGTACTGAGTTTAATTTTATATTATTATTATTGACTCTATGGTTTCTTATATTGGATATGTCTCTGACTTTCATTACCGTTTTATTTGTGGATTTATTGGATTCATCGCTTTTATTCATTAACGTATCTAGGATGCGTGTGGGTCGTAACTCAGAATTCTAGGCCCTAGGGATGGGGTAGAATTTTGGGTTGTGACAATATTGTTGTGGCATTTTCTCTTCTTTAATGTCCTTCATGATAGAGAATCTTTAGGGTTATGCATATACATCACCGTTTAAGATTAGGATTAAGATTTTTTTTTTTGTGAAAATCTTGATGAAGTTTCATTAATCTTTTTGTGTCTATAAATAGACTTCCATTTACGCATATAATAAAGATAAACACAATCTCCAAGAATTCTATTCTTAACAAACTTATCTTACGATCTTAATCTTTCGGCAACTCTAAAAGATTCTTTGAAATTCTAAAAGATTCTTTGAGATTATGTTAATTTTCATTATATGTGTAAATGGAAATCTATATAAAGACACAGAAAGATTAATGAGATGACGGTATGATTTTCAAAATAAAAATAGAAAATGAGATCTTAATCCTAATCTTAAACTATAATGCTTATGCATAACCTTAAAAATTCTCTATTACATCACTATTATCATCTTTCTGTCCCATAAATGAGGAGAGAGAGGGTGTAGAGAAAAAAAGGGTGTTTGTAATAGCCCGAAAAATCACGCAAAAACTATGACCTCGGGATCCGTGCCTGATTGGTCACAAGTTTGACCAATCAGGAGATCATAAGTTAGCATAGAATGTGATGAACGGACGAGATGTGATAGTTTGAGTGATTATGTGGTGTGTGATGTAAATGAGAAGTCACTTACACCTACTGCGGTGTATGTGCTCAACACACAATGAGGGAGATAGATAAAAGGGTTTAATAACCCTAAAATAGATGTTTGGTAGTTGAGAGAGAAGTAAAGAAGAGAGAGAGAGGAGTAAAGAGGGTGATTAAGCAAGGAGTTATTGTGGGTGATTGGAAGAAGGATTCAAGTATTAAAGAGGCTGATCCAACGCAAGGGATCCGTTAGAATAAAAGCTGGAAACCCTAGCCTTCCAACCATTTGATTTGAAATCAACTTGAGATCTATTCAAGGTAAAATTTTTCGTAAATAAGATGCATAGATTATAGGGGTTAAGTTGTGTTTGAATGTGGGTTAAATCATAGGATAATGGCTTAGAAAAATAGAGGAAAAAGTATGGAAAAAGATTGGGAAGAACAATGAAGGGTTTGAATCGACAATTCGATTAATCGAAATTGGGTCATTAATCGAAATTGGCGGAAGTTGAAAGGTCGAGAGGACACGATTTGATTAATCGAATTTGATTTGATTAATCGACTTTGGATTTCGATTAATTGATTTGGGGATATTAATCGACCGAGAACCTCCGTGGACCCTGGGGTTGGAGGTAATGACTTGAGGAAAAATCGACTAATCGAAATGGGATTTCGATTAATCGATTTTAGTTTTCGATTAATCGATTTGGCATCGATTAATCAACTTGTGAAACTCGACTGTTCGAACTGAGGGTCGACTTTGCGAAAAGAAGAATTTCGATTAATCGAAATTGGATTCGATTAATCGAATGAAAGCTCGACTGTTCGAACTGAGAATCGACTTTGCGAAAAGGAGAATTTCGATTAATCGAAATTACTTCGATTAATCGATATTGACCTTCGATTAATCGATTTTGGAAATTGATTAATCGAATCAGGTTCGATTAATCGATTTTGGAATTCGATTAATCGACTGAGATAAATTATGTTGACTTTTGGGTTTGACTTTAAGATTTTTGGAGGGTCTTATACCTTCTTTATTGCATCCTTTGTGATGTGTTTCACCTGTTATGTGGTACCATAGGTGGTACGTGTGGACTAGTGCACAAGGAGCCACGTGGGACCTTGATGCATTGATCAAATGAAGACTTGAGGTAGGGAACACCTTGAACATGTACTTTATTTTACAAGAGCATGTATGTAGTGATATAAATTTCCATTCAAATGTTTAATTGCTTAAAAATTGTGAAAAGTGTGTGTGCGTATGACATCCATAAGAGAAATTCTAATAAGCCATCCCCAGGGGATGAAGAAGTAAGTGTGATGTAAGTAAATGGATGCATCCTGAGGATGTATCCAAGGATTGAATCATGTTTGATAGGGCCTAACGCGATATAAGATAGCACATTTACGGTGAATAACTATATGTAAAGCAATCGATATTTTTGTTATTTGAGGTTTGATAGGGTACCCCACCGACGTGGATATCCACGAGACGGCAGGGATATCCGCGGATCGACACGGCGTAAACCGTAGGCGTGAGGCTTATCCAGACATGGTAAGCACACTGTGGGAAGTGTTGATTGAGACAAGTGAAACCCCGCCACCAATCCCGTGGAAAGGGCTTGGTACTATTTGTATTCTGTGGAATACGGTTAAAACTGTCTATATAGATGACGATGATGGGTATCTCATCGGGGCTCGATGCTATATTGCTCGAGGATTACTTAAGTTGAAAGTTTAAGTTTTGCTTTAAGCCTTCTCAGCATCATTCATGAGTAAATGAAAATATAAGAAATCAACAGTAAAACGAAATGCTTTTAATCTATTTCATTAACAACTGCATAGATACATCATGCATGGCATATCATGGAATATATGTGAGTTATAATTTATATGTTCAACAGTGTTTGTTCCCTATTGAGCTAGGATGTAGCTTACCCTATAGACTATACGTCGCAGGTCCACTACTAGCAGTTGCCGAGGCTTCAGGAGACGCTGATCCCGGCGAGTCGGACCTTGCGGCCGGTGAAGAGTTGGAGCCACCTCCAGAGGACTTCTTCTAGAGGACTCCGTTGTGCCACTTTGAGGGATTTTGGAGAGAGTTTTTGTACGGCTTGGTATGTCAAGCCTTGATTCTGTTTAAACCATGTATATATATATAGATGGGATTATTCTTTTGGGACGAACCATCCGTGATGATTTCTATCATCGATGGTTCGGATCGGTTCTCCATTCATGCAGAGGCATGAGGGTAGAACTGTCTTTTGTTTCGATTAATGATTAATATAGATTTAAATTCCGAAATTTTGTTATTATACTTTTTTATGCTTGATATACCAGTGTTCCGTGCTTAGCTAAAGGGCACGGTCAGGATGATCGTGCTGATGGCACGGGTTTCGGGGTGTCAAATTCCGGGCTGTCACAGTGTTGGCTAGAAACAAAGTCTTGGTCTAGTTCAAACATAAAAATAGTACCGAGAAAGTCCTCAATTGTGTACTTTGATTGAGCCACGTCAATATAGTTTTGGCCATTTTATCTTCTTTGATATCCCCATCATTATCATCTTCTTGTCACATAAATATGGAGAGAGAGAGAGAGAGTATTGGCTAAACATAAAATATTTACCCGGTTCAAACATAAAAATACTATTGAGAAAGCTCTCAATTGTGTTCTTTGACTAAGCCGCATCCATATTGCTTTGTCCAGTTTCTCTTCTTTGATCTCCATCATTATCATCTTCTTGTTCAAAATGTGGAGTGAGAGAGGGTGTTACCTAAAAATAAAACATTGGTCTGATTCAAACATAAGAAAACTGTTGAGAAAACAACCAATTGTATATTTTGATAGAGCCGGGTTAGTATTGCTTTGACAGTTTTCCTTTTTTTATGTTTGTCACTATTCAACTTCTTGTCCCATAAATGTAGAGATGGAAAGAGAGAAAGTGTTGGCTAGAAATAAAATACGATTATATTTCTCAACAATTTACAATGAATTTAGGCCATGCGAGTCAGACGAAAGATATCTCCTTGTCATTGAAAGCAGTCATTAAATGACAATCATTTTTTGGCATCACTTAAAAGGTGTTGACTGCGTGAGCATCTTCAAATCCAATTTCCAGGTCAGGAACCTGATACCAACTCAGGAACCATTTCCCGAGAAGGCAGGCCGGCTAAACGGTTCCAATTCCCGACCGGTAATAAGATTGGGGGCACCAATTAACTCAAGGAGAGTCACTACTTGGAAACACTAAACCTTTTATGCGAGTATTTATGATGCGTGCGCCTTTCAGCCACGACCACTCAAAAGGCTGGCATATGCACATATTACAAGGCCCACAAAATCCGCACCAGCTAGCTTTTGACCTGATTTCGAGGCGCACAAAATCCACAAACGCGGACATATTGCTCTAGTAGGCTTATCTTCACACCCAGGCCAGTAGTAGACTGCAAATTAACAACTCTACCCATAACTTTAACATCATACCTCAGTAAATTTAAGACAGTTTGCTAAAAAAAATGTAAATGAAAACAAAAACAAAGAGGTCGCGCCTCGCCTCTCCACAGAAGAATAAAATTACTCTGAACCACCAAACGAGCAGGTTGGTAGATTTAGTTACAAACAAACGAAATATCCTCTCTATAGGGATCAAGATTCAAGAGATACTACAAACGATAATAGTAAAAAAATTGCTGCTTGGACTCTACTCTGCTTCTTTTTCTTTGGGCTTGCTTCTTTTTCTTTGGGCTAGAGATAACAAAAGCTAAAAGAAATAAAACCAGGAGAGCAGACTGATTACCCAGCTCATGAATGAAATGGAGTTCAGCTTGATCAAGCCTTGTCCCATTTGAGGGCCTTCACGGTCTCCCAGGTGAAATCTGGGTCGTCACGGCCGAAATGCCCATACGCCGCTGTCTTCTGGAACCTGAAATTGCCTCCTCTCTTTAAATCAAGGTTAATAGCAATCATACCAGGCCTGAAGTCGAACTTCTCCCTGATCAAGGCCAATATATCCTTCTCTGGTATCTTCCCCGTCTTGTAAGTATCAACAAACACTGACAGTGGCTCCGGCACCCCAATCGCATAAGATACCTGAACAATGCAGCGCCGTGCAAGCCCTGCCGCAACCACACTCTTGGCAGCCTGCCTCACAATATAGGCACCGCTGCGATCGACCTTTGTTGGATCCTTCCCAGAGAATGCGCCTCCACCATGGGCCCCCCATCCGCCATAGGTGTCAATGATGATCTTTCGACCGGTGAGACCCGCATCCCCATGGGGCCCACCAATGACAAAGCGTCCCGATGGGTTAAGGTGGAAAATGGTCTTGTCATCGAGGTACTTGGATGGGATGACAGGCTTGATCACATGCTCCTTCAAGTCTTTCGCAATCTGATCGTTTGTAACCGTCTCATCATGCTGCGTGGAGATGAGAACAGTGTGGACCCTGACAGGGACCATGGCACCTCCCTCATTGTGGTATTCAACAGTGACCTGGGTCTTGCCATCAGGCCTCAGCCACGGGCAGGTTCTGTTCTTGCGGACTTCAGTGAGCTTGGCACCAAGCTTGGTGGAAAGGACGTGTGTCAGGGGCATTAGCTCTGGAGTTTCGTCTGTGGCATAGCCAAACATGTGACCTTGGTCGCCAGCACCAATCTCCTCAGGCTTCTTAGTGAGGTGACCATGGACACCCTGGGCAATGTCAGGGCTCTGCTGCTCGATGTTGACAAAAACATTGCATTTGTCAGCATCAAGGCCGACATCTGTGGATACAAAGCCAATCCCTCGACATGTCTCCCTCACAATCTTCTCGTAGTTGACCTTGGCCTTGGTGGTGATCTCGCCAAAGACCATCACCATGTTGGTCTTGGTGCAGGTCTCACACGCCACCTTGCTTTCTGGGTCTTGTTCCAGGCAAGCGTCAAGGATGGCATCCGAAACTTGGTCACACAATTTGTCGGGATGGCCCTCATTGACAGATTCTGATGTGAAGAGGAAGCTTTCCATCTCTGCATATGATGAAAAACAGAATAATTAACTCCCCTGGTAATTTTAGGCTTTGCTTGCTACATCATAGTTGACCTTGACATCATTATTCTCGATATAGAATTTGCAATCAGAAAATGAGTTAATGAGTTAATCCTATTAATAGTCATCATTGGAGCCCCGGAAACAAAGATTGAGATTTAAAAACAAAAAAAAGAACAGAAGCTACTCACAATTAGGACTACTGCAACAGGGTCGAATGTTCCTTTTATTCTATACGTAAGATGGTAGTAAAATACTTCGATATCCAAAAATACAATTCATTATCAGCAAAAAAGCATGTCAGAACAAATTTGAACATTTTTTAGTCAATTACATCACGCAACCAATCTGAAGCAGCCACCAAAAGACCAGCTTAATTGGTTTGACATTCTGGTCCTTTTCGTTAACCAGAAATCAAAGGGAATTTCATCAAAAGAATGAGACAGAAGAATCTGCAACATATAATTGTAAAGTACAAAAAGGAAAGAAAATAAAGCCAGAAAAAGCAGAAACAAGATATGACTAGGCATCAAGAGAATGTCGTCCTTTCAAATAACTAAATGAACTGTTAAAGGTGAGTTTGGACAGAAAATCTAACTAGATTAGATAAATGGTGCTGGCACTAAGTCAAAATATCCATAAGCAGGGCTATCCTCCATTATTTATAGTGGACAATTTGCCCCACATCATGATCAGCGGTGCAGGGTTAGCCTATGTTATCTATAGTGGACCAATTTGCTCCACATTATGATCACTGTTGTCGTTGATATGTTAACCTAGTGGCAGCACCATTTATCTAATCTAGTTGGAATTTCCGTCCAACAGTGACCCTCAAATCCTTTTATAATGTTGTAGTATTGTGATTACATCAAAATTCCTATCCTTTTTCCTCTTCCAATATTTTTTACACCGGATCGGAACCCAAACCATAAAACAATCTGGTCTGGCTCATACTGGTATAAACACATCTATATTATGTGTTTCAAATTATATATATATATATATATAATTCTACAAAATAAATAAATGAAATAAAATAAAACTCAAAGCGAATTACAAATTATACAGACTAACAAAAAAAACGCAGGATACAAAAAATAAAAAATATCGTATAAAAAGATTTAAAAAAGAAGAAAAACTGATTTGGATACGCTAAGTTGTAGATAACCACATCAAAGCAAATGACCTAGCACTCAACCAAAGGCAGACAAGAAAATCAACAAAATCAAAGCCGCGACCAATAATCTTAATAACAATCAAGATCTATGCCAATGACAGATCAATAAAATACATCAATCAACATCATCAGTAAACACCAACGAAAAAACCAAAAAAAAAGCATTACAAACCAATCTATGAAACAGATGCCAAGAGCTGGTTAACATAAATCGATTCAACAAAGTAAAAAACCAGAGGGAGAGATCAGATCTGAGGATGCATACCTTTGGAGAAGAAGATCTGAAAAGGAAAAATGAGATCTGAGATAGAAAGAACAAAGAGGAAGAGAGGAGATATAAATAAGTGGAGATAGACGAAGGGTTTTTTAATTATAGGATCCTAAAAATCAGTTCTGTAATCGAACATTTGTTTGACTTCACAGTTGACACCCGAGATCTAAACGCCGTGCCCGTTCCCAAATGAGTCGGTATTCGGTACCCCACCCGTTCATCACTGAAAGTGTATGCGTCAAGTCGTCCTCATTAGTATCTGTGCAAGTTGCGAAGTTTGGCATTTTTTGGCAGATGGAGATATACCTGTGTACCACCCTGCAGTGCAAGGGTTGGAGACCGAAAACTAACTTTCCCCAACCATGCAACCCCCCGTGCATGCGTGGGCTTGAGCGGAGAAGGCGTGCATTAATGGAAGATTGGTAGATAATCTTGAATCTGACCATGAAAACTGGTGATAGGGAGATTAATGAACGTAGACATTTTCAAGGGCTGATTCAATGTCAAATACTGCACACTGATTTTTTACGAGTTCCTCTATGCCTATAGGATTTGTGTGTGAATCTATTCTTATCATATGCATAGTATCTTAGTTGGGATCCAACAAACCTTGGGTGGGGTGTCAATTGATTTGATTTGGATAAATTCCAAAGGATTTGGAGAATAATATAAATAATATTAAATTTTATTAAAATAGACAAAAAAATATGTTAATCTATTTAAAGTTAAAAAAGGTATTCTTAAACAATGAAATACGTATATTACATAATTCGCATGGATTAATAATTTATAACTACAAAAAAATTACATTATAATAATTAAAACATGTATCACAATCATGGATCAAAATCTCGGTTTCGGTTTCGTTCATGACCCGAACCGTAAATTGATCAAATTATCGATAAATTTCGGTAAATTTCGGATTTTTTTGAAAATATGCTCCGTACTTTACAAATATGCTCCGTACTTTACCGAACTTCTCCGAACTTTATTTTATTGGTTTTTTTTAACTCTTTAAAATCATTAGAACACATATTTACACTAGTATGTTTTGAAAAAATCACGAATAATTCTTGAATTTTTCAAAAATTAGTGGTTTTTATTATTTTTAAAAAAATTGCAATTAGGAATTTGGTAACTATGTGATTATGTACAACCACACAATCTTGTGTGCAATTAAGTAAGTTGGGTCGGCCCGATCTTTGTGTTAATCTGACCAGACCAGAACCGCCACACAGGTAAATTTTGATGTGTCTGATCAAAATCCGGGTCGGGTCGGGCATCATTTGTAACTGACGCTGACCCGATAATAGAACCCCCCATTCTCTTTCTAGATTATTCTCTTTCCCCGCCACAACACAACGCCTTTTCTTTTTGTCCTCTTCGAAATCCTTTAAACCTTACGCAACCCCCCTTCATGTTCGCTCAAGCCCTAAAATTATTCTTTAGGAAAAAACAAAAACGGAAAATGTAAAATATGTTTTCTTGGGCCAACTCCCCTCCCCCAAGTTGTAAGATAATAACTATTATTTAACCATAGGATCCTGTCAGAAGCAGACTTTAACATATCTAGTGCTTTAAAATATGTGGACGTCACCAAAAGCTCTTGATAACCTTCATAATTTTATGAGGCCATTGATGTGCTATTAATTGTTAATTTTTTTTCTTAGAGAGAGTGCAAAGGATAATGTATACATTAGTCATATCTAGCTCACGCCACAAAACTAGTGCCACGTGTCAACACAACAATCATTTGTCCCTTATTATTGTCATCTCTCTAGAAGAGAGAGAAAAGAGAAGACAATTAAAAGGAAAATTGAAAAAGAAAAGAAGTGAAGAGGGAGAGGAGGAAGAAGAGAAATGGGCTTTTTTGCAAATTTTGGGTTTTAATTTTAATTTTTTTGGGTTTTTTTTGCAATAATTGTGTCTCGGCCGATAATTTGATTTTCCATATTATCGGCCGATAATTTTGTATTTCCGGAAGGGGGGCGATAATTTACGTTTTTTCGTCTCGGTTCAGACCGAAACCGAGACGTCTCGGCCGAAATTTTGAAATTTTGGCAGAGATTTTTATCCATAATCACAATGATCAAAATTTTGGCCGAAATTTAAAATTTTCGGCAAAAACATTTCAGCACTGCCCGAAACGAAAATAAGGTAAAATTCGGCTAAGGGCCGAAAATTTGAAATTATCAGCCGAAAATTTCAAATTATCGATAAATTAAAATTTTCAAATTATCGATAATTTGAATTTTTCGAATCTCAATTTATTTTTTAAGGTCTTTTGCTTCGAATTTTTTAATTATCGATAATTTGAAATTTTCGAATCTCACTTTTTTTTCTAAGGTCTTTTGCTTCGAATTTTTTTGGTTCCCATACATTTACCTGAGTTTCAATCCTTTACACTTAGTTTATTTTTTAATTTTTGTCATCTCTTCTCTCCTTCCATAGTTTGATGAAATTTTGACGGATATTATCAAATCTGACAAAATCTCATCGTATCATACCATAAATTACCGAATATCATCGGATTTTGACAGATTCTCGCCGGACTCTAATGGATTCTCTCCCAAAGTTACCGTAACTTACCAAATATCGTCAGATTTACTATATCTAGTCGGATCTCATTGAATCTTCCTAGATTTAGCCGAATTTTGCCAGATTTCACCAAATATTGTAGATATCTTGTTGGATTTAGTCTCAATAGTTCAAATACATCTTCTAATAGTGTTAAAGAGTTTTTTTTTTTAAAAAAAAACAAAACTCGGTAAAGTTCGGAGCAAATTTTTGAAAATTACCGAAATTTACCAAAATATTAACCGTAATTTGGCCAAATTACGGTTCGGATGGTGAACGAAATCGAAACCGAGACTTTGATCCATGGGGAGCACCATTTATCTAATCTAGTTGGATTTTCTGTCCAACGTTGACCCTTGAAAATACATCTTCTAATAATGTTAATGAGTTTATTATTTTTTTTTTTTAATTCGGTAAAGTTCGAAGTAAATTTTTGAAAATTACCAAAATTTACCAAAATATTAACCGAAATTTGGCCAAATTACGGTTCGGATGGTGAACAAAATCGAAACCGAGACTTTGATCCATGGGCAGCACCATTTATCTAATCTAGTTGGATTTTCTGTCCAACGTTGACCCTTGAATCTTTTTATAATGTTGTGGCATTGTGATTGCATCAAAATTCCTATCCTTTTTCCTCTTCCAATATTTTTAACACCGGATCGGAACCCAAACCATAAAACAATCAAGTCTGGTTCATACTAGTATAAACACATCTATATTATGTGTTTCATATTATATACTTCATCTAAAGTTAAATTTTTATAACGAAATTTTAAGATTTCAAATATTTTCTCCTCAGTCACTAAGAAGATTATATATATATATACACACACACACACACACACACACACACACACATATATATATATATATGTGTGTGTAATTTAAAATCTCGATCTACTATTTAAAATAGAGAGGTATTGAAATAATAATATAAAAATGGGAGAAAGGGCATGGAGGAGAGAGAGAGACAGAGGACGAAGAATGCTTTTCATCTTATTTTTTATTTTTTAATATTTTTAGGTGAAAAGGTCATTGGGAAAGTCTCTCAATAGTGACTGCCATGGATCAAAATTTCGAACGAAATCGATACGTATCGGTTTCAAAGGTGTCTGATACAATAAATACAGTATTTATCGGGCCCACAAAAATAGGTAAGTTATCATCCAATACGGGCACTGTATTGTCCGTATCAGACGATAATTTCAAATTATCGGCGACAATTTCAAATTATCATCCGATAATTTCATATAAAATTTAAGTGACGGATGTTCGTGGCTTCAGAACGGAAAAAAAATTTTGTACCAGACCGATAAATGCAATGTATCAGCCGATACGCCGGTACGAATCGTATCGTCCAGGTCCTGGACGATACGTACCAAAAATCCAATATTTTGATCTATGGTGACTACATTAGGAAGAAAAAAGCTTCATCTTTTTTTAATATTATTTCTTTAAATATTTTCAGGTAAAAGGTTGCCGGAAAAGTCTCTTAAATAGTGTCTGCATCAAATTGTCGGTTCCATTAAAATTGTCTGGTTAACACAGTTCGTTGAACCGGCAGGTTTGGACTCAGAAACAAATCTATACAACATTGGACCGTACAGTCTCTGGTCCCAATAGGATTGCGGACCGGCCACTGTCTAGTCCGGTTTTTAAAACGCTATTTTCTTCACAAAAGTAGGATCTGGATTACCATTTTGTTAGACTCAGATCAATTTGAACATAAATACTGATAAAATAATTAATCTGAATTTTCAAAACAAGCTTTCAGTTTTCACTCATGCCTTAAATTAGCATAATAGGATAAAGCTATACGTACTATCAATCAAGTTAGGTGTAACAAAACATATATTGTGGGATACATGAGATGCCAATGTTTAAAACATGATCTGACACATTACTCAGCCCAGACAAACCCCAAGAATTTATTTGCAAGTCACATTCCAAATTTTGCATTTGGCAAGATACAATAAAGCGATAAATGCCAAAAAACATACAAATTTAATAAGAACTTTGACGTGTGTATACGTAAATGTGCATATTGTATACAACAAGTAGGTACTCCAATTAACACTAGTAGAGTGTGGATGAATGGCAATATTATAGGTGAATGGCAATATTATAACAAGAGCACCATAAAAGCATGGAATTAGTGTTAGATAAATGTGGTAAGAAACCTATGGAGATCAGGTTTTAGAGATATGAATCCGTAAAACCATATATCGATCCAGATCCATACATCATAAAGAAATGGATGCAAAAATGAGAAAACGATAGAAAACACAGTCCAGATTTGGTAGATCTCACATGGCCAACAATACTGTAATGATCAAAAGAGACCACAATGAAGATAAGAAATCCAAAGAATTGATCAATCACTACAAACAGGGAAACAATAGAACATAGATCTACCCGAGCAAACGCAAAATACAGTTTTCTGAGCAGATTGAGAGATCAGAGAAGCACATTTTTTCCTGTTGTGATTGAAGCATCGTCATTACAAAAACATCTAGAACTAAGAATAGATCAACATCACTTGAGATCTAAAAAAACCTGCGAACTTTTCTTTCTTCTAATTTTCAGGAACATCATTTTTACATTCTCAGTTGTTTCAGATTTCAATTTCAGATACATTTGCTACAGATCAAAGAAGTAAAGATAAACTATAGCTCCAGATCAAGGTATCAAAAATCGGCCAATACCGATACGTATCGGTATCTCGTATCGGTATCGGCCGATACGTCTTGGTTTCGACTTAGACGCTCAGTTTTCCTTCTTTTTTCTTTTTGCTTTTTCTTAATAGGCCTATACGATTCCGTATCAGCCGATATGTATTGGCCGAGTTGTATCAGCCTCGAGCAAACTGATACCCGAGACCGATACAGATTTTGATACCTTGCACCAGATATTTTTTAAAAAAATAAAGTATTTGACAAAAATATAAAGATTACGTCTAAAAGTCATCAAGCGCAACTGCATCAGATGTGACAAAGGAAATTCTACAAAATAAATAAATGACATAAAATAAAACTCAAAGCGAATTACAAATTATACAGACTAACAAAAAAAATGCAGGATACAAAAAACTAAAAATATGGCATAAAAAGATTTTTTTTTTTAAATTGATTTAGATACGCTACGCTGTAGAATGTAGATAACCAAATCAAAGCAAATGACCTAGCACTCAGCCAAAGGCAGACAAAAAAATCAACAAAATCAAAGCCGCCACCAATAATCTTAATAACAATCAAGATCTATGCCAATGACAGATCAATAAAATAAATCAATCAATATCATCAGTAAACACCAACGAAAAAGCTTTTTTAAAAAAAAGGCATTACAAACCAATCTATGAAACAAATGCCAAGAGCTGGTTAACATAAATCGAGTCAATGAAGTAGAAAACCAGAGGGAGAGATCAGATCTGAGGATGCATACCTTTGGAGAAGAAGAAGATCTGAAAAGGAAACACGAAATCTGAGAGAGAAAGAACAAAGAGGAAGAGAGAGGAAGAGAGAAGAGATATAAATAAGTGGAGATAGACGAAGGGTTTTTTAATTATAGGATCCGAAAAATTAGTTCTGTAATCGAAACGTTTGTTTGACTTGGCAGTTGGCACCCAGAGATTACGTTGTGCCCGTTCCCAAATGAGTCGGTATTAGGTGCCCCACCCGTTCATCACTGGAAGTGTATGGGTCAATCGGCCTCATTAGTATCTGTGCAATTTTCGAGGTTTGACATTTTTTGGCCGATAGAGATTTACCTGTGTACCACCCCTCAGTGCAAGGGTTGAAGACCGAACGCAGACCTCGTGCAGACACTCGGTGCAGAGTACATGCGTGGGGTTGAGCGGAGAAGGCGTGCATTACTGAGAAGATTTGTAGATAATCTTGAATCTGACCAAGAAAATAGGTGACAGGGAGATTAATGGATCTGCACCCCTATTTTTATGAGTTGTGTGTAAATCTATAGTATCTAAGTTGGGATCCATCCGGTAAAAAAAAATAAAAAATTGTTGGGATCCAACAATCATTGGGTGGGGTGTGAATTGATATGATTGGGATAAATACAAAAAGATTTGGAGAATAATATAAATAATATTAAATTTTATTAAAATATACAAAACTATACATTAACCTATTTAAAGTTCAAAAGGGTATCCAAAAATAATGAAATATCGTATATTACATAATTCACGTTAGATCGATAATTTATAATAACGCTCTTCAGGCTTCCGAAAGCATTGTTTAGAGAACCCCGACCCTATCCTGAACTTTCCTAACCTCGCAAATCAAGATTTTGATATTTCTGAAAAATTAACTCACGAGTGTACATCATAAAATTAGGGAAGTACCTTCCAAATTATAAATATTAAATCTACTTTTAATCTATTACTGGTCGACAGCTAAATGAAATTGGGGCAGTACCTCTACACTTCATCAAAAACTCAAATTTGTATCTGAGTAAAAAATTATAATTATCCTACAAGAAGAGCAAGAAAAAGAGAAAAATGTCACCCATAATATTGAAAACCTCAAAATTTTAGATGTACCGTATACGACTGAGGATGCAGACCTACGTAGCTTTCAATATAACATTGCGGCAGTGGCACCAAAACCTCTCAAGAAAGTTACCCTGAGAAGTAGAGGGGGAATGACGGCAGTTGTCGCAATGCTCCAGAGATGGGACTATCAAAAAAGAAAAAGGTTAGGCCCCAACTTGTAAAGCAGAAGGAATTTCGTCAGCGCCAAAAGGCGCAATAGGTTAAGTTTGTGATAGAATAAAAACCTACTAACCAGAAAGTTTAAGAGGCCAAAGAAAAAACTCGAACTACTATCATACCTCAAGCAAGAGGGGTAAATCTAAAAAAAGAGAAGCTTCGTTCACGACCGCAAATCAGAAACACCTTCATAAGTGTCGGAGTCGTAAAAATCAATGAGAGCGTAGCGGTACAATTTACCCATATGGGAAAATCGACATCTAAGTGGCCAACTCCGAAACTGTCCCTTCGAGAAGAAGAAATAGATCTCACTTTATTATCACTCTTTGAGGAAAATACAGCTTTTCCGACATAAACTATTTGTATCCCAACCAAGCCGCTTGTCCCAACCAACCTCGAACCAGGTTTGGCAACTAATGACAAGGTTTCGAGATGAGCATGTCATAAACATGTTGGAGATGGACCCATGAGAGTCGTCACTATCCACTTCCCCCATAGAACCAGGTAAGGGTACTTCACCAAAAGTGAGAATTTGGACGTCGGTTCCCATGACCTTGGAAGCTTCGAGTGGCTTAAAGTTCGACACTAGCTTTCAAAAAAAAAAACAAACAAACAAACAAACGGTAAAAAATGGAGATAGCCATTAGCAAACGATGTCATGCATGTTTAAAAACTCTTTTTGTCAACGGCCCATCTCCGCGGTAGAACAACATGTGGACAGAAAAGAAAGTTCTCTGTTGGAGTTGGGCTGTATCAAGGATTTTTCTTGAACCCTTATTTGTTTACCCTAGTCATGGATGTGTTAATCATAAATATATCAAAAGAATTTCTATGGAGGATGTTATTTACGGATAAAGTAGTGTTAATTGTTTAAACAAGAAAAGAAGTAAACGATAAGTTGAGATTGTGGAAAAAAGTATTGGATTCAAGGATTTTGAAAATTAGCAGAACAAAGATAAAATAGATGGAATGAAAATTTTGTGAACATGATAACATAGAGGGAGGAGGATTTAATTAAAATAAAAAATTATTTAGTACCACGTTGCTATAGATTTATTTATTTAGGCTTTACCTTACAAGCAGATGATATGGATTTGAAGAGGACATCTCAAATAGGATTTAATGTAAGTTGGATACAATGGAAACAAGCAAACAGAGTCTTATGCGACCCAAGAGTCGTACTTAGATATTTTAAGGGGTGTTTTTATAAGACGATTGTTAGACCTGCCATATTATATGAAGCATAATTTTGAGCGACAACAAGAGAGTAGTACATGACCGATGTGTGTATGTTGAGATGAATGTGTGGAGTAACAAGAAAAGGTAACACCCGAAACGAGTACAAAAGATAAATTTTGAAAGTGCTACCTTTAAAGAAAAAAATCACAGAATGTCGTTTGAGGTGATTTATATTAGATATTTAAAAGTTTTAAAACTTGTATCTTTTTCAAAGAAGTGTGTCTTTTCAAAAGAAGCGTCTTTTCAAAGTGGTGTGTCTTTTCCGAAGGGATGCCTGTAACACTTTTTCAAGAAAATGGTGTATTAACACACCACTTAATTTTTTATATAAGAAATCTAAAATCATTATTTTCTCACCACATTGGAGTCTCTCTTCTCCCTGGTTCTATCTTTAAAGGTTTTGATCAAAGTGTTCTTGTAATATTTAGCATTCGAATGACGTGAATAGATTCACCAAATTCTTCACAAGAATACACAATCAGTTCGATGTATTCTGAAATCAATTTGTTGGTAACATGTTAGTGACCGCTTTGTCAAAATGGTAGGGGCAAATATTGATTTAAAGACAACGATATTTCTCATATCTCGGACTGGTTCCCTGTATTATTTCGGGTCAGCATTTCATAATTTTTCTAAGTAGACCTATAAGAGATGCCCTTATAACTTTAACATCTTAACACATTGTGTTATAGCATCTATTAAGAGCAACGTTCTACCTTCCCTAGCGTGTTATAGTATTTATTAAGAGCAATGTTCAACCTTCCCTAGTGTGTTATAGCATCTATTAAGAGCAACGTTTAACCTTCCTTTATCCATTGCAGGTAAAACCCTTCCTGAGATGCTTAAGAAAATTTAATTCTCATTAATGTAGTACCCTTTTGTTCGCCACATATTTACAACTTGTTCTTCTCTTTGAACTTAAACATTGACCAAAAAAATATTAAATAGGATTCCTATCGTAAGTGACAGTTTGGGTAAATGACTTTAAACCCATCCCGATTCTTCTTTTAGACTAATATTTTTCATAATTGCTCATAATCACAATTATTAATACATAAAATATTTCTTCAGACATTTCTGCTTGAAACCACATATCATTTATTTTCTTGTTCATTGATATGGAAACAAGTTCTATAGAGAATTTAGAAGTTTTGACTTAATCTTTATTGATATATCTACCAATAGACCCTTAAATCACTTCATTTCTCTACCTATTTTAATACAAGCAACATACTCAATGAGATCTATAATTGCTTCTTAACATCTTTTGCGAGACCGTACAAACAATACACGCAATGAGATTTATAATTATAACTTCCTTTATTAAAGGGAAGTCATCTTCAAATGATTTACAAATTTAAATCCATTATCTTTTTAAGACAATTCTTAGTATTTTTGTTCAATTCACTTTCAATGAACTCAATACAATAGAACATTCATGTAATGAAAGAAATCAGAGTTTCATATATGCTTGAAATAAAATAATCATGTTCCTTAAAGCAAAAAATTAAGAAATCTATCAATTAAATATGATAATATAATTAGAATTATTTGAATATCTATAAATGATTTTATCAATCTTTTGGTAATAACTCGATGTTATAAAAAAATTATGAGCATTTGATCATTGCTAATGATTCAATGACATGCTTAATCGATCAAGGCCACTCAATAACCATAGAGCTAAATCCGATTATTTGATTACAATTGCACATATATGATACATTTAAACATATGAATACTAAATCCTATCTCAACAAAAATTTATCAAATTTTCGTGTCACTCATTTAATAAGCCAATTGGGAGCAAATATTAGTTTAAAGAAAATGATATTTCTCGTGCCTCGGACTAATTCCCTGTATTATTTCGAGTCAACATTTCACAATTTTTTCAACAATTTAGACATGTTTGTCGGAGGCATGAATTAAACCTAATATAAATATTGAAACACTACAAGCACAATAAAATAAGAGAAGAGGAAGACCAATAAAGACTTTGAAAATGGATAAAAAAGATTGCTTACCCCAAATGGGTGAGTTAAAAACTATGATGATGACAATCATTGTAGGGCCCACACCGGAAATGTAATTTTTCTTTTGTTCATACAATCAAACCTTTAATTAATATTTGGTGCATATACTACAAATATGTTTGAGCCTTACAAATTTAAAAATTTCAAATTATATTAAAATGGGGTAAATGATTTATCAAACAACATATAAATATTTTTTTTCGGAAACATTGGTCATTTTAAAAAATTAGAAATCGATTTACCAAAAATTTAGGAAGTGAGAATAGAATTTGAAGAGGTGAATAGCATATTGTTGTCAACGGCTCAAAGTTACAGAAACATTCTTCGGCACTTATGGATAACCGAAGAAGCCATGAGGTAAAATTTTTGGCTTCCTAATAAGAAGATTGTGAATGTCTGACCCGACCCAGTGGTTAACCCAAGCCGACCTGAGAACCTAACCAGATGCCCGACCCAAAAACCCAACCTGGCCCTATAAAACCCCCTATGTTTTGCACTTTTCCCATATAAATTATCGGGTTGGGTCAATCCGACCTGAACACGAAAATACCCGACTCGACCCAATCAGATCGGATGCCTCATGCCTGACCTGATCCGACCCGACCTAACGTGTCAAGCTTTTGTGCCCGACCCGGTAAAATATCGGGTCGACCTAGCCGTTGACAGCCCTAGATGAAATAGAATTCGGAGGACTTTTAAAAACATGAAAAGCGTTGTGGTCGCAGCGGTGGTGTGTAAGAGAGGCTCTCCATCACCCTCCCATGGAGGACGGCAGGTATGTCTGCCACACATCTTTTCTTTCTTTACTTCTTTATTTTAATTATTTCATGGAATTAACCAAAACCCTTTACTCTACTTTGTTAATTAGTTATCAACAGTCTTTACTTAGGCTTTATTACTGTTATTTTTTTGATTGATTTGTTCTTAATTTTCCCTCCCATTCTGATAATACGATTAAATGGGTTCTATTGTTTCTGTGAGGTTACACCATTGATATAAACTAGCTCACTGTTGTTTGAGCCTCTGGGCTAAAACCTATATCGTATGGGTTCTAGTGGTTATTTATTTATTTGTTGTTAAGTAATGCATTTATTTCATGGCTTCAACATACTTAGAGAGATTTGGAATGTTGGATTTTTCTCAGCTCTATCTCTCTCTCTCCATCTCTTTTCTGATGCATTTGCAGATTTATGTACTGGGTATTTTTGTTTTCTAAGATAATTTGTGCTTGAGCTAATATATAGGGCATTAAATGAGTAATTATCATTTTATGTACTTTTTTTTTTGCTAGAGTAAAACTGTATATGCTCTTTTGATTCATGGGTTTGCTAGAGTAAAACCGGTAAGGGTTTGATTCATGTTTAGTTTAGGTTATTTGCATTTATGGTAATCCCTTGAAGTATACCCAAAATAAGTGTTTGATTCATGTTTAGTTTAGGTTATTTGCATTTATGGTAATCCCTTGAAGTATACCCAAAATATGTTTCTTGTTATCGCAACTCACCTGAAAAAAGATATTTGTTTGTTATCTTCTCATTAGAAGTACAGATAATGATTTCGAAATTGACCAATACATTTTCGAAAGCATGCAAATAAAAGATTGGCTATTAATGCCCTTACATTACATATGACGAAGGAAATAAGTAACCTTTATTTCCAATGGGCAATGGTCAGGTCCAACTAGTTGAACCCGATTTGGGTTCCACCGGTTTTGCAACCATTGGATAAAAGAGAATTTCGACTTCCACAGTTTCCATTTTTATAGGATGACATATAGTCACGATTGTCATTTATCCAATGGCTGCAAAACCAGTTGAACCCAAAATCAGGTTCAACCAGTTGGACCAGAATGTTGCCCTTTTTCTAATAACACCAGTCATTTGATGTGTTAACAACTAAAATTTGCACTACTCTTTTATTTTGAGGAGCCATTCGCCTCTGAATTATGTTTTATGCATGTGGCACCAAATCTAGAAGGGTTTCATGAGTATCCATGGCCACAAATGTTATGTCTCACCACATACACATAAAGTGTTCATGGTGGGAAAGATTCTTTTTAATAACGGAATGTGAATTCACTAAGCTTTAACTCTGGTATTCTTGAACGTCAAACATAAGAGGATCTACGGTCTTTGTTACCACTGGAAATCACTGAATCAAATGACAACAATGGTTAAAATTTCTGAAAGATGGATTAATTTTTTGATAGTCCTCCTCCTTCTAATCTCTCTTCTTTATCAAAAGGAAAAAAATCAATGGTATCTCTCATACCCTCTAACTATGTCAATGGTAATTAGATTACAACTAGCTTGTTCAAATTGAACATATGTTCCAAATTGTGGAAGTTGGAATGAGTTGCAGTTCAATGGGCATGCAAGAATAGTAAAAGGCATTAGCCGTGAGCTATGTATCTCTCTCAGCATATCAGGAAAAAATTAACACCCTTGGTTGTGTCATCCATAAAACCCTCTTCTACATTATTTTATTTTTGTTAGCGTTGTCCTGTCATTTCTGTGACGAATGGTCTATTCTACAAATCTTTTATGAATGCTATTTATTATTTTATTTGTTGTATACGTAAGGAGGTCTGAAGTTCAACATGGTCATTTGATTTTGTGTATGTGCTCTGTGTCTTTAAGAGAACGAAGCTTTACTTGTGAGTTTCTGATGTGAGTTCTTTTATCAGTTAAGGATTTTGTTTCATATTTTGTTCATCTTATAATAAAAGATGTCTTCTAGGCTGAATTCTCCAAACACATCAGCAGTTACACTTGAAGTTTTAGGTCACCAACTGCAGTTTTCTCAGGTAAAAATTTCTTTACTTTTGGATTTGTCTTTGGAACCTCATGCTGAAAATTTAGGTTTTGTGTCTAATGGAAGTCTATCTTGTGAGTTATTTTTTTCTTCTTGTAATATGGTACATCAGCTGATACAGTTTTGTATTCATAAAAATAACAACTTTTTTGATATACTAGACAAATTTGTGCTAGAAGTAATCATAGTATCATTAATTTTAGCTTCTACAAATCATTGCTGTTACAAGTTTTTTGTTACATCAACTAAGTTGATTGATGCGTTTAAGTACACAGAAACAGTAGCTCACTCATGATTTGGACTTACTGGACTTCAAGTGCCTTGTTTCAGGAGGGAGCTTTGATGGATGTGGTATCATTAGGAAGGAACTTCTGATTTGGTTGTTATTTGAAGATAAAATTATATTTATGAAATTCTGTTTTTTAAATAATTTTTAGGGGAATCTTGCCATTTTTATATGATTACCAAATATGCGCAGCTAATTTGATAAACTAACATTTGAACCAATGCAACATTTTAATAGTTGAACTCTGCCGGGGATTACTAAAAACATATTTGGGACATTGGATACAAAGGGTTATATAAGTGTGAAATAGAGTCATAAAGATTACACTTCAACACAACCTTTAGTTATTCAGGTTTTTTTACATGCAGTATAAAAAAACGTTCTAATATTTAGGACCACCCACAATCTTGAGTTATTTTTCTTTATCTATAAGCAACCCTGCTTCATCACTCATCAACTTAGGTGAACAAAGTTATATATATGTGTGTGTGTGTGTGTGAGAGAGAGAGAGAGAGAGAGAGAGAGAGAGAGAGATGGGAATATGCATTCGAAGGCATGGCGGTGGCCGTACGTTCGAATGCTAGATCACGTGCCACATGGCACATGATCACGAGTTACACCAATCCTCTAAGGGTTCACCTAGCCCCTTGGGGTTTCAGAATAAAGAAATTATTTTTTGAACCCAGCTTATGATGGGGACATCACGATCAAGAGCATTGGATTCAGGCCGAGAGATTGTCCAACAACAGGAGAAACGGAAAGGGAGTTGGAACGGAAGAGCCGGAGAGAAAAAGAAGAACGTGAAAGTGGTTAAGAGCTCAAATTCGAAGGACTGAAGAGTTTTCGTGTCACTTTCTATGCAACCATCGGAAAAGTGATCATAAAGTTTATCAATATGTGTTGGAATTGTGTGATTCTTGTCTTATTGGAAAGCTACTTCGATAAGATTTCAAATAAGACCAATTTCATGTTAATCGGACATCGTTTGACCCTTCAAAAGTGGCCGCGTAATAAAAAGACGAGATTTAGTTTTTCAGGGCAAACTTGTCTTTTAATATTTATTTGTTTTAGGGTTTTTTTTTTTTTTTTTTTGTGGCCTACTATATAAGGTCTTTATAACTTTGTAATAGGTAGTTGATTAGTGAATGAAAATTTGATAGCTTGCTTTTGTGTAAACCCTAGAAGACTTGTGAGGAGTTTTTGATCGAAGGAGCGAATCTTTTAAAACCTGAGGAGTGAGTAATCATTTCTCGTGTGATTTGGTACAAAGCTGACATACAACCTTGGTGTGAAGCCTCGGAACCCTTCGTGTGAAGCTTTGGATCTTATCCCTATCTTTTATCTTTTCTCTATTTATTATTTGGTAATAACTTCCTTGTGATAAATTCCTAAACCCCAAACCTAAAAATTTACATCTTTTGATCTATCCCTTTTGATTAATTTAATCCCTTGAGCCTTTGTTTTCCTAAACCTTAGAGGAGTCAAGAGATGACACCATAATTGTCGTTTGATGCCCTAATCTAGATCGAAACTCGAATCATTCATTGGATCCGTTTTTCTAGATCGGGGAAATCGATGCATGTGAGTGCTAAAATTGAATTAACCTAATTGATTTATTGAATTCATTAAATTTATTTTATATATTTAGGTGATTTCGATTGTTTCCATTATTCAATTAAATCTGAGGTTAATCCCAAACTTGCATAATAAGGGTTTTAGCGTTTGTCCTGTATCAAATTTGGTATCAAAGCTCAGTTTTAGTTTAGGGTTGTCGGTGTCATATAGGTTTTAGGTTCATTTTTTATTTTTATTTATTTATATATGTTTTGCATCATATTGTTTTGTGTTGCATAGTCATGGATCTCGAAAGGATAGAAGCCCTTCTTAGTGATTTTGCGGCTGAGTTTACCGTGAGTTAAACCTCCTTTCAGGCTCAACTGCAAACTCAGCAGGAAGATTTAAAAATACGTCATACTCAAAACCATAGTCGGACTTCCCAATTTGAGTTAATGAGCACCTATACTAAAGGGAGCTCTAATTTTCGGGTTCCACCATTGAAAACCGTGATTACTCCTCTGAATCCCCAAATTGCTGAAGCGAGAAGAGCAAGTGTTGAGAGCCCTAAACCTTGTGGTTGCAACAAGTGCTATAAGTGTCAAGGACTTGAGCACTTTACATACCAATGCCCCACAAAATTTCCCACTCCGGATTTATTGACTAAAAGAGAGTCCTAAGGAGCCGAAAAATAGAAAAGTGGAAGAAGTGTATGACCCTTATACTGTGATGAGTGAGGAGGAGATAGAAGAAATTGATGCATGTCTAGTTTGTGTTAAAGAGACTTCTATTTCCCTTGTGATTAGTGATGTTGAGTCAAATACACGTGAGTCCATCGAACTGGGTACACAAGGACCATTAGTGTCAATTGAATTGAGTACCTTAGAGTCTTTGGTTTTGGTTGAAGTGAGTAAGCACGAGTTCCTCGAGCCGAGTGTACATGAGCCATTAATGCCCCGTGATTCGATCATGCATGAGTTATTAGAGTTGATATGAACGTGTCAACATACTAACTTTCAGGAGATTAATCATCATATTTTACTGAATGCTGAAAATACACCGAATGTCACTAACACAACGAATTTATTTAATGATTTTAATAACGACAATTGTGTGTTAGTTCTTGATAGTCCTAAACCTGTGGAACTACTATCAAACTTGAAAAAGGGTAATGGTGAAAGCTCAGGATTTCCTCTAGGCAAGGGCATTCTTCCGATAATTACGGCGGTAGATCTTACACCTATTTCAAGCCCTACAACTATGTCTTTTGGTATATTCCTTGCTACCCGACCAAATGAGCCAAACCCATTTAACCAATTCATAGCTTGTACCCTACCTGAGCCATATGAGAAAAGGTTGAATGAGGAGGTTTCAGAGTTTTCAAACTTCACTACCAATGCAGGTAAATAGCAGGAGTATCTCACAACATGGAAATACAAGCTGGGAGTTGAGCACCTAAAGCATACCATACATGAGTTCTACAACTCATTAGGGATAAGTTCTCCCACCCGGGGAGAATTGATGGGGACATTGTAATCAAAGAGCATTGGATTCGGGCTGAGAGATTGTCCAGCAGTAGAAGAAACGGAAAGGGAGCAGGAACGAAAGAGCCGGAAAGAAAAAGAAGAACGTGAAAGTGGTTCAGAGCTCAAATTTGAAGGACTAAAGAGTTTTCTTGTAATTTTCTGCACAACCATCAGAAAAGTTGCCATAAGTCTCAATATGTGTTGGAATTGTGTGATTCTTTTCTTGTTGGAAAACTACTTTGATAAGCTTTCAAATAAAACCAATTTCACATTAATCGGACATCGTTTGACCCTTCAAAAGTGCCCGTGTAATAAAAAGACGGGATTTAGTTTTTCAAGGCAAACTTGTCTTTTAGTATTTATTTGTTTTAGGGTTTTTTTTTGGTGGCCTACTATATAAGGTCTTTATAACTTTGTAATAGGTAGTTAATTATTGAATGAAAATTTGATAGCTTGCTTTTGTGTAAACCCTAGAAGACTTGTGAAGAGTTTTCGATTAAAAGAGCGAATCTTTCGAAACCCGAGGAATGAGCAATCATTTTTCGTGCGAGTTGGTGCGAAGCCGACATACAACCTTGGTGTGAAGCCTTGGATCTTATCCCTCTCTTTTATCTTTTTTCTATTTATTATCTGGTAATATCTTCCCTTGCTGTGATAAATTCCTAACCCCAAACCTAAAAATTTACATCTTTTGATCTATCCCTTTTGATTAATTTAATCCCTTGAGCCCATGGGTCAAATATCGTCCGATACCGATACGTATCGGATGATGCGTATTGGTTTTGGACCTCACCGATACAGCGCATTCAAGGTACCGTATCGGTGCCTCTCATACAAAAATTCGAAAATTTCCGACGAGTCATTGGAATGTATCGTCCGATACGTATCGGTTTTGGGGCTGGACGATACGGATCGTTTTTCCGAGATTTTAACCCATGCTTGAGCCTTCGTTTTTCCAAACCTTAGAGGAGTCAAGAGACGACACCATAATTGTCGTTTAATGCCCTAAACTAGATCAAAACTCGAATCCGTTTTTCTAGATCGGGAAAATCGATGCATGTGAGCGCTAAAATTGAATTAACCTAATTGATTTATTCTGTTCATTAAATTTATTTTATGTGTTTGGGTGATTTCAATTATTTCCATTATTCAATTAAATTTGAGGTTAATCCTGAACTTGCATAATTAGGGTTTTAGCGATTGTCCCGCGTCCGCTTACCAATAAAAAATAAAAAAATTTCGAACCATTTTGCCTTTCAAAACCCAGGTCAAAATTTCCCATCCGCTGCTTGACCCTGGTGCATTGAATTTTTGCACCTTTTACCAACATTTGGACGGTGGATTTCAATTTTTTTATAGGATGGACCTCATTGACCTTAGGCAAGTTGCCGTGGCACCCGATCCTCGTGATGGGTGCCACATGGTACCCAGCTGGTTCGAACGCATGGTTCACCATGCATTCGAATGGATTGTCCCGGGCATGGGTCAAAATATCGTCTGATACCGATACATATCGGACGATACGTATCGGTTTTGGTCCGATACGTAACGGTTTTGGACTTCACAGATACGGCACATTCAAGGTACTGTATCGGTGCCTCTCATACAAAAATCCAAAATTTCATATGGTTTTGGGGCTGGACGATATGTATCGTTTTTCCGAGATTTTAACCCATGGCCCCGGGCCTCTATTTATGGATGTGTGTGTGGAATAGGGGCCCCTAGGACGGTGTCATAGAGGTTGAAATCTACAACGGTGCCCTTTTGCGCTGCCATGTGGCACCAAATCCCATTTGGCACCCCCCACCTTCGGTAGAAAATAAAAATAAAATTATATGTACGACCTTTATCTAACGGGGAGGGGGGGACATTAACGTTGCATTGATTTTTTCATGTCACCGATCATTTTTGCAACCATTGATTGTGGTCAAGGATGATTAAAATGGTTTTAATTTTTTTTGGATGCTCTTGGATCGACTATGTGCACGCCCATGTGGCACATGATCCTCAAGTTGGGTGCCACATGGAGCTCGAATAACGTCGTTGTATGGTTCGACTCTACAACCACATCCCAGGGAACCGACTTCTTATATAAAGGGTTCTTGGACTTGAGTTGTAGTGTGTTCCAACTCTACCGTCGAATGTAGATCACGTGCCACATGATAAATGTTCTCAAGTTGCACCACATCCTTTAAGGGTTCATCAGTCCGTCTGTAAGAACATTGACTTTTTTTGTGCTTTATTTCATGGGTCAAAGATATTAGTTTTTCACCCAAAAATTTTGCCCTTAAAAATTTCCAACCTTTGACCACAAAGTTAACGGTATAAATACAATTTTTTATTTTTTTTGGAGGGTAAATATGATTTTGGGTGCCATGTGAGAGGGCATTGCATAGATCATTTTGAAAAATATAAATATAAATGAAAACTCCTCTGTGGCGAAAGTAGAAGATTGATGAATTGAATGATCCTAATTTCAAATGATATAAATCACAAGGTGGAGATCAAATTTCAATATATATTAGAATTGATCTATGCAATGTTCCTGTGGTCAATGTGGCACAAGAACTTGGTTTTTACGTGCACCTTTCCAGGCTTGGGACCACGGTTGAAGGTGGTTCTAGGGATTCCGAAACCTTTTTTCATTTAGATCATTCAATGTGTATATATATATATATACTTCCGTGCTTTTCAATTTGCCGTGTTCATATTCACAACTGTATCTTTTTAAATTTTTTTTTATTGATGCGATGCTGTAATTTCATTAGTGAATAATGAATTACATCGGATCAAAAGCGGTTAATCGAGCTGCTAAGTCGAAAAGAAAGGGAAAAAAAACCCCAAAAAGAAAACACAAAAAAAAAAGAACAAATACAATAGAAAAAAGAAAACAAAAGTGTAGGGGCTTGCCCCAAGTCCCCACCCTGAATGTCCAAAACAACAGCGGCCTCAACTACTCTTAACTCTTCAGATTTCTTCTGTCGAGAGAGTCGTGCAGCTCAGGGAAATCAGATACGAACCAAGAAGCTCCTCAAGGATACGGCTCTTCTCGTTCTTACAAGTGCCGAACTTCTTTTCAAATATGCAACTTTATCATATTTTCACAGTTTTGCTTTCCCCACTACACTTTGACCAATCACCCATGGTAAACAACTTATTGTTGGACAAAACAGAACTCTTTTTCTTAAGTACTTTAGAATTATAATACTCGTAGGTTTTTGTTATGAAACAGAAAAAATACATGGGTGTTCCAGTCATTCTCATTCTATTTTTCCCTTTTTCTTTTCGTACCTGCTGCAACACCAGTTTCACCTGTTTTCTTCTTGGCGGCTATGGACCTGCTCTATCATTGCAACACCTTTCACACTGACTATTCACTATCTGTATCTTCTCTTTCTGTTTTCTCCTTCATTTTGTTGTTCACCCTAGCAAAACCTGTGATATGTTACTAGATATAACACAAAAGCAAAAACGTTGTTGTAACAGGAGGTTTGATGTCACTGAAGAGCATGCACATAGAGTTATCTCTTAACAAACTTCACTTTAAAAATTCTCGTGGGAAGCTTGTATAAAATCATGGCTAGAGTTTGCATAAATTGATTGAAATAGGTTATGGGAAGGTTGTGTCAGACTTGCAAGGGGCGTTTTGAAGGGTAAGCAACTCCTCAATGTTACAGTCTTGGCACACGAGTCACTTGACTGGAGGCATAAAGCAAATGATGTGGGGATCATTTGAAAAGTTGTACAGAAAAAACTTATGATTGGGTCAGTTGGAATTTGTTCAATTATATGCTTCGTAAGCGTGGTTTTGGGGAAAGATGGAGAGGCTGCATGCGATCTTGTTACTTCTTGGCTTGGTTCTCCATCATGATCAATGGGTCACTCGGGGTTACTTCAGTAGTTCGAGGGGTGTAAGGCAAGGGATTTGTTATCGCCCTTCTTATTTAACATAGTCGGAGAGGCTTTTGGCAAGTGTTGGAGATGGCAACGATTCTATTGTTCTTCAGTGGCAACGAATCTATTTAACCTTCTCTCATTGTTGGATGTGTCATCTGTCAGAGGAAAATGGGGGAACTGGATTAGGAGGCTGAAAGAAACGAACTGGGCTCTTATTAGAAAATGTTTATGGCATATAGGAGTGGAAGGAAATGCTTTTTGGGTCAGGATTTTGAAGACCAAATGCGGGGAGAGTGATAATGGTGCAGGTAAAGCTGGGTGTGAGCAGTAGGGTATCGACTTGGAGGAAGGTTTAATAGTTGTATTAGGCTGGAGTGGGGAGATGGGAGTAGGACTAGTTTTTTGGAGCGATGTTTGGTTGGGGGGATCAAGCTCTAGTTGATTGGTTCAAAGTGCTGTATGGGCAGGTTGTGAATCAGGAGGTTCGGGTTATGGAAGATGTGAACCACCATTGCTCAATTATAGGTTTGTTAGACAGATCTGGGATCGCTGCTGCTTGCTTGGGGATGAGGCGGCGCTTTTGTGGGGGTGGAGTCCTGTTGTATGTCTGGGGCTGAGAGAGTGTCCTGTTTAATTTGGGCTGTGTTCTAGTGTCTCGCTGAAGCACATGTACTCTCTTTTCTCCTATATTTATAAATTTCTTGCTTTTACTATAAGAAAATTTCAGTACATAAAGAAATTTCTAAAATTAATATTCAAGATTGCTTGTTTGGAAACATTTTGTATACATGGGAACTTGCAGCAGTGACGCGGGACAACGACCCTAAAATGCGGAATATGATTTTATGCAGATTTTGCCGAAATTAATGAAATTAAATCAAGTTTAATCGCAAAATTATCTTTGATACCTTTAGGGTTTGCAGAATTCTGATGGGTAGATCATACAAGATCCTGATAGGGTCCAGTCCGATGCGCAAGTACTTTAGAGTCGATGCGAGATCGGCCTAGAGATAATATTCTAGCTTTTCTAGGATTAGGCGCTTGTCTTTGGTCCAATGTAGGTTCACAGATTCCAAATTGGGTTGTAAAAGGGTATTAGGGTTTGTAAACGATTTATGACTTTGAGATCGGTTTATGGTTTAGAAAGGGTATGGGCTTGTGTGATTTAGGCTTCAAAACGGGTTTAGGGTTTCGGGGATCATAAGGAGGGATTTAGGCTATGGCTAGAGAAGAACGCAGAGATTTAGAGATATCCTATATAAGCAAACCACACAAATCAATAACAACAATAAGGAAAATATAGGGGAATCACTCCCTTGGTCTCACACCAAACCCATCTCAGGCAAAGATTACTCAAGCATAAAAGCATTTAATAATCAATCAATTCCCTAATTACATTGTTTAAAGACCTTATATAGGAGGTCTTACAATAAAAGAAAACCCTAAAACGAATATTAAATAAAAGACAAATAAACCCTTGAAACAAAAGTTTGAAATTAAACTCTTAAAATAACTAAAATTCTCGGCGCGATTTCGATCGATCGAATTGAATTTCGATTGATTGAAATTTTCGATCAATCGAAATGTCAATTCGATCGATCGAAATTTCAAATCGAAATTTCGCCATTCTTTCTCTAGAATTTCCATCTTTCCATCTTTCCTTAGCTTTGACTTCCATAACGCTGCTTCTTTCTACGCCAGTAGAAACGATGCAGTCCGAATCTAATGTCCATGTATGTGGCGTCCCGGTCAATTCCCCTGGACCAAAATGGTTTCATCGATGAAGCACGCTCGTGGTAGATATCTAGTAGGTCGGGGTTCAAGCGGCGAACTTCATTCTCGTGGACCCAAGTGTTTTCGGACTCCGGTTTGCCAACCCATTTAACCAAGTATTTTTGGAATCCCCCGTCATGTGTAGAGACGGCATGATCATTGATTATATCTTCTATCTCATCTGATCTCTGTCTGTTTGAGGAAGGAAGAGGTATGGTTTGCAAGGTTGGATTGGGGCTGGGACTAGGAGGTGGCTGGAGTGGGTTTTCAGGAGGTGGGGTGAAACCTCAGTAAGGAACCAAATCCTCCACATTGAACGTTGAACTAACCCCCATACCTGGAGGAAGCTCAAGTACATATGCATTAGGACCACTCTTAGCCAAAATCCTAAAAGGCCCAGTGCCTCGAGATTGGAGCTTCTTTGCGGATCCCGATGGGAACCGCTCAGGCCTAACCCAGACCATCACGTAATCACCCACGTTAAATTCTTTAGAACGCCTGTGAGCATTTGCAGATAATTTATATTGATTGTTACTTGAATTAATTTTCTGTTTAATTTCGGCATGCAAGCTATGAATATGTTATGCAAATGCATCGGCGAACTTTGACACTCTATGGGATGTAGACATGGGGATCAAATCTAATGGGGTCCTAGGCCTATGACCATATACTACCTCAAAAGGATTCATGCTTATGGACCTATTGACAGAATTATTATATGCAAACTCAGCTGTCGGTAAGATGGTATCCCAGGTCCTAACATGATCACCGATCAGACTACGAAGGAGATTCCCAAGGCTCCTATTGGTGCTTTCGGTTTGACCATCTGTTTGAGGGTGGTAAGTTGTAGAGCATGGATCAAAATATCGTCCGATACCGATACGTATCGTATGATACGTATCGGTATCAGACTTGGACGATACGGTACATTCAATGTACCGTATCGTCATTTTGTATGTAAATGCCCGGATGATACATTCAATGTATCGTCCGGTATTTTACTATTCCGATATGTATCGGTTTTGAGCTCGGACGATATGTGTCCGATACCCGAAATTTTGACCCATGCTGTAGAGAATTAGAGCAATCTGCCCATCATGTGCCAAAGGGTCTTCCAAAAATAACTCGTAAATTTAACATCCCTATCAGACACAATGGTTTTGGGCAACCCATGAAGACGCACTACTTCCGCGAAAAATAGTTTAGCAATATGAGACGCATCGGAGGTTTTGGAACAAGGAATGAAGTGGGCCATCTTGGAAAAGCGGTCCACTACGACAAAAACGGAATTGTGCTTCCTAGGGGTCTTAGGAAGTTCAAGCACGAAATCCATAGAGAGGTCTTGCCACGGTGTGTGTGGCACGAGTAACGGGGTGTACAAGCCGGTATTTTGTTTGGTCTGTTTTGACACTTGGCAAGTACGACAATGCTTAACGACTCGGGCGACATCTCTCATTAAGCTAGGCCAAAAGAACTTATCCTTTACGAGCGCAACAGTTTTATTACGCCCAAAATGTCCTGCCATCCCTCCAGCATGTAACTCCCAAATGAGAAAGTCACGCAATGAAGTGCGAGGGATGCAAAGGCGGTTGCCTTTAAACAATTACCCATCGTGGATGGTGTACATGGAGCGTGTGCTGGTCGGGTTACTAAGGAAAGTAGTGTATTCAACCCCAAAATCTGGGCACACGGGGTACTCATCCTTTAACTTTTCGAACCCGACGACCTTGGTGCTCATTATGCGCAAAGTCACCACTCGCCGACTAAGTGCATCAGCGGCATGGGTCAAAATATCGTCCGGTTTTGGAGGTCAGCGGTACGATACATAGGGTATGTATCGTACCCTGTATAAAATAGGCAAATTATCGCCCGATACGGACAAAATATCGTTCGTATCGTCCGTATCGGACGATAATTTCAAATTATCGTCCGATAATTTGAGTAAAGGTGAACATTTAAAAAAAGGACGAAATTATCGTCTGATACGAACGATAATTTGAAATTATCGTCCGATAATTTGAAAATATCGGTGGGCCCCACCCTTTGACCCGACTAAAGGGTCGGGTTTCCCTTATTTTTTTCCCATTTTCCTCCTTTCTTCTTCCTTCTTCCTCTCTCATTTTTGGGTTATTTGCACCCTAAATCGGCGTCAAATCACACAAAAAATCACGGGATCAACGTGGAAGGTACGTGTTTATCATTTTACCATCATTTATTTCATTTTAAATACTAAAATAAGGTAGATCTACCTAATTTAAGGGTAGATCTACCTTAAATAAGTGTAGATCTACCTTAAATAAGTGTAGATCTACCTTATTTAAGGGTAGATCTACCTTAAATAAGTGTAGATCTACCTTAAATAAGTGTAGATCTACCTAATTTAAGGGTAGATCTACCTTAAATAAGTGTAGATCTACCTTAAATAAGTGTAGATCTACCTAATTTAAGGGTAAGTGTAGATCTACCTTAAATAAGTGTAGATCTACCTAATTTAAGGGTAGATCTACCTTAAATAAGTGTAGATCTACCTTAAATAAGTGTAGATCTACCTAATTTAAGGGTGGATCTACCTTAAATAAGTGTAGATCTACCTTAAATAATTATAGATCTATCTTATTTAAGGGTAGATCTATCTTATATAAGTGTAGATCTACCCTTAAATTAGGTAGATCTACCTTTAAATTTTATCATTTACCTATAATATTAATTATTTAAATAATTTAAATAATTTAAAATAATTTAAATTATTTAAAATAATTAATATTATTTAAAATAATTAAAATATTTAAATAAATTATTTAAATTAAGAAGAGGGAAAAAATAATTTAAAATATTTAAAATATTTAAATTAATTAAAAATAATATAAATAATGGGTCAAAAATAATATGATGGGCCAAAAATAATTATATGTGACCCCATTTAAAATATTTAAATTGATGGGTCAAAAATAATATAAATAATTATAATTAAGGGTCACATGTAATCAATATGGGTCACATATAATTAATAAAATAATGGGGTCAATATGGGTCACATATAATTTAAACTTAAAATTAATATGGGTCACATATAATTAAATTTATGGGTCGCATATTAAATTATATGTGACCCATATTAATTTTAATAATAAATTTAATTATATGTGACCCATATTGATTATATGTGACCGTCACATATAATTAATATAATTAATATTATGGGATATGTCCCATAAAATATTAGAATAATATAGAATAAATTTTTAAAAATTATAATAATATCAAATAAATATTCAAAAATAAAAATAATATCAAATAAATATTTATAAATTATAATAATATCAAATAAATATTCAAAAATTATAATAATATCAAATAAATTTCGTAAAATATAATCTAATCTTTTAAAAATTAGAATAATATAAAATAAAAATCCAAATGTAATCTAAATTTTATAAAAATTAGAATAATATCAAATAAATTTAATAAAATATAATCTAATATTTTTAAAATAGCAATAATTAAAAAATAAAATTTATTTTCAAGTGTAAATTATATATTTACTTTAATGCAATCGTTTGTTCATTCATGCAGGTGAAATAAATAAATATGTGCGTTAAATGATGATCCGCGTGGCAATACTCTGACATAGATAGATGGTAATAGACTCAGGATACAATGTAAGCTTTGGAGGAGGTATCACACGGTTAAAGGAGCATCTGGTTCATGTAACGGGAGAGACAAGAGGGTGTCCCAGTGTACCCAGAGAGGTAAAAGAAAATATCAGAGCTAGTTTACAAGCGGCAAAGGGAAAGAAAAAAGCTGAAGCCGATCGTGATAGGGAAATGTATGAGAGAATCAGGAGGCCAGATCCAGAGTTTACATCAGCTGCACCTGAGGATGATGAGGATGAGGATGAGGATGAGCAGATAGCGAGAGCTATGAGAGAGAGTGCCAGAGAAGCACAACAGCGGCGAGATCAGGAAGAAGCACATTATCGCTTTGGCCCCTGGTGAGGGGCCCATTCATGCCTGCTACCGGTGGTGGATCTAGTCATAGGCCACATGTTGTTGAGGATGATGAGGATGTTGAGTAGACTGTCGGGTTGCGTAGGTCAGCATCTGGGAGGGATTATAGGCCGTCTACGAGAGGCCGTACTACAGCCCCCATGGATCCATTCATGTATCGCACTGAAAGCTCCAAACAAACCAAATTGAGTGCAATCTCACTTACAAAAATGGGGAAGAAGCTTGGAAAATCCATTGCCAAGTTTTTTATATACAACCACATTAGCCAGTGACTCATTGGTACATTCAAAAGCTGATTGATCTGATACAAGTGAAGTTGGTCCAGAGTTAAAAAGCCTTTTCCATACGAGATATCCGGGCCCTTACTAATGGATGAGTACGATGAGATAACCGCCATGTACAAAGCTTTGAGGATGTATGGGATGAGAGAGGTTGCACAATTATGTGCGATGGATGGACTGGTCCCACAAAGAAGAGTTTAATAAACTTTTTGGTTTACTGATCTTGGGGATGATTTTTGAAATCGGGTTGATGCTTCAGACACGTAAAAGCTCCGACTACCTCTTTAAACTAATGGATATGGTAGTTCATGAGGTTGGAGAGCGTGGTTGTCGGTAGCATAACGCGGCAATCGTGAAACTACAAAGCCGTTGGATTAAAACTAATGGCGAAGAGCGTCACTTGTCTTTGGACCCGTGCCGCATATCGTGGACCTCATTCTTGAGGATTTAGGAAAGAGAAGCAAGGCAGTGCAACTATTCAAAAGGGAAGAACGATTACTTCCTACCGCAACAAAGGACAAGTCGGTCAATTTAATGAGAGCCTTCACGAACAATGAGTTGCTCCGACCTGCGACATTATCGCTTTTAAACACAGTTCTTAGCCCTACAGAGTTTGGCTAGATATAGGCGTGAACTGAAAAGCATGGTGTCGTCGAAAGAATGGAATCAACATGAAATAGGACTCCCACGAGCGAAGAGACTAGCTTGCACTGAAGTTGCTGACCTGATCTACAGCACGCAGTTTTGGGCAGATGTCGACCACCTGATCGCCGTCACTACCCCGTTGGTGCAAGTGTTGAGATTGGTTGATGGTGATGACAAACCAACGATGGGGTAATGCTTATGAGTCAATGGATAAGGCAAAATTGGCTATAAAAACCAAATGCCCTACAAAATATAAACGATACTGGGCGATTATCGATAAGAGGTGGGATGCACAATTTCACCAGTACTTGCATGCAGCAGGTATAACATGTTGCACAATTATGTAGTGATTTTTATTTATTTATTCATTATTTTCATATACTGATGAAATTGCTCATATTTGATGTGTAGCACACTACTTGAATCCAAATTTCCAAAGATAATGCTGACGCTCGAAATGAAAGTGACACTGATGAAGTGTATTCCGGTTTGCTCAATGTAATCTAAAGAATGCTCCTTGAGTTGGCGGACTAAGGCCAAGTCATAAGAGATGTGAGTGATCATAGTATCATACCTTATAAGTAATAAGTCAAATGTCATGTGATATTATCATCTATTTATTGATATGTGCCTTACTGTGTTTCATCTTTATAGATTGACATGTTTCGCAAGAGACATGGGTCATTTGGGCGTTGGTGCAATCCCAAATTAAACACGACAAACCCGCTGATTGGTGGATGCATTATGGAGGTGATGGTTCGATATTGTGGCGGGTAGCAATGAGGGTATTGTTGCAAACGTGTTCCTCGTCCAACTGCGAGCGAAATTGGAGCACTTTCTCTCTCATTCATACTAAGACAAGGAATAGACTAACTATGGACCGATTGGAAAAGTTAGTCTACTGCCACTACAACATGCGATTAAGGGTCAGGAATATACAGAGGACCAACCGTGGTAAGCAATTACATGAAGTCTTAGATCCTCAATTATATGAAGTCTTACTTACATATTATACTAATTCATCTATCATATTCTACCTTGCAGACGGTGATTATTTTGATCCCATCCAGTTGGATTATATATTCGAGGAGAGAGAAGAGCCAGTCTTGGATAGTGAGAGCACTGAATGGCTGGACAATGCTGAAAGAGTAGCGGAGCAGCAGGCTTCCCAACCACCGAGGCGAAAAAGAAGATTGAATCGTCATTCAGTGGTTGGATCTGATGACGAAACGCAGCCCGGTAGTGATGATGGGAGTGGTGAGGATGATGGTGGAGGGCATGATGGTGGAGGGGAGGATGCTGGTACCTCTGATCCTTATAGAGATATGGCGGCATGGGGCGATGACTCGACGCTGTTAACACAGTTCGACACTCCTACATTTAGAATGGGAGGGGTTGAAGGAAGAGGAGCGTCGGGATCATATCAAACACCACCACCACCACCACAAGATGATACAGATATGGGTTATATGACTTCTAGCTTTGGGGGATTCAGTTTGCAAAATACCGAAGATTCAGCAACTAGTAACCCATACTACCAGCCACAACAAACTTACCCAGTGCCATATGACTTCGTTGGTCAGATTTTTGGACGACCTACTTCATTTTACATCGGCATTCTCGACACCTTCACAAGAGGGCACATATAATCATGGGTATCAATATGGGCAACATTATAGGCAAAGGCCGGAAGCTCGCGCGATGAATGATCATGAGGGCCAAGAACCACCACGAAATTCAATGTGGCTCTAAAGTAAGTTTTCCATGTACAATTAAATTTATTTTTATCAACATAGCTATTATTTTTGACAATATATAATTTATTTTTGTCAATATACATTGTAATTTAGTTTATGCGTGACTGCGTGTCTGCGTCGATCAAATTATGAAATATTGTTAATAAAATAGGCATGTGATCAGCTGGTCGAACATAATGTTAGAAGATCTATTACATTAAGTCAAAAATGTGATCTTAAGTCAAAAATAAGTTACAAAATAGGCATGTGACTTGGGTTAAGTTACAAAATAGGCATCTTACTTATATATTCATCTAAATAATGCATCAAATAAGTCAAAAATAAAAGCAAAAATAGTTAAAATAAATACAAAATAAATAAATATAATTTTTCAGATTTTTTGGGATTTTTTGGGATTTTTTTGGGATTTTTTTTCAAAAAACTGGTTTTTTGAATGTATCAAACCGATACATTCAATGTATCGCCGATACATTGAATGTATCGGACGATACCCGGTACGTATCGTCCTGGAGGTCAGGACGATACGTACCGGATTTCCGGTATTTTGACCCATGATCAGCGGCCCTATTTTCAGCACCGGCTTTATGCTTTAACGCGAATGTGAACCCTTGAAGGTACTCAACTCACTTCGTGTGCCTTGGGTTCAACCTTTTCTGTGAAGCAAGAAAGCGTAAGGCTTCATGGTCAGAGAACAACACAAATTCCTGCGGTCTAAGGTAATGTTTCCAATACCAAAGAGATCGAACGACCACATAGAATTCCTTGTCATAGGTAGAGTATTTTTACTTCGCCTCGTTAAGTTTTTTACTAAAATAGGCCACAGGGTGGCCCTCTTGGCTAAGCACTCCTCTTATGCCTACACTCGAAGCGTCGCATGCGACTTCAAAGACTTTAGAAAAGTCCGGCAATCGCATGACGGGTGCACTACTCATTCGTTGTTTGATCTCAACAAAGGCTTTTGTCTCCGCTTTGCCCAATTTACAGTCTCCTTTTTTCATGCAATCAGTAATTGGGGCCATGATGGTGCTAAAGCTTCTGATGAAACGATGATAAAAAGTAGCTAAACCATGGAAGCTACAGACATTGTGTATGTTCTTAGGCTCGGGCCACTCCACAATGGCTCTCACCTTTTTGGGGTCCGCGACCATTCCATTGGCTGAGATAATAAATCTCAAGAAAACAACAGAACGTTGCATGAAGGTGCATTTTTGAGATTTGCAAACAACTTCTCGCCCTTGAGGGTTTCACAAACCAGCCTAAGGTGGGTTAAGTGTTGTACCTTGTAATGACTGTAGATCAGGATGTCATCGAAATAAACAAGGAATTTGCCGAGAAACAGTCTCAACACTTGGGTCATGAGTCGCATGAAAGTACTCGGGGCGTTAGAAAGCCCAAAAGGCATGACCATCCACTCATAAAGACCATCTTTAGTCTTAAAGGCGGTTTTCCACTCATCACTGGGGTGTATGCGGACTTGATGGTAGCCACTCTTAAGGTCTATCTTTGAAAAGATAGTGGCACCAACCATCCTATCAAGCATGTCATCGAGCCTTGGTATGGGAAACCGATACTTAACGGTAATCTTGTTGATTGCACGGCTATCTACACACATGCGCTACGTACCATCTTTCTTAGGAGTGAGTAGGGCAGGGACGACACACGGGCTCATGCTCTCTTGGATGAACCCCTTTTGAAGGAGCTCATTGACTTGCCGAGTTAACTCGGTGTGCTCAACCGGATTCAACTTGTAGTGGGGCAGGTTCGGTAAGGTAGATCCGGGAACCAAGTCTATTGCGTGGTGGATATCACGCAGAGGAGGGAGTTCGTTTGGTAAGTCTTCAGGGAAGACATCAGTAAACTCTTTTAAAATCGGCTCAACCTCTTTGGGACACTCGCTCATCGACTCGGGAGCATTCTCTACAGTGACAACTACGTACACCACACTCTCATCTATCGATGCTTTCTCGAACTTAGAAGGGCTCACAATATTAATGAATTTAGAAGACGCACCCTTCTTTTTGACTGTGTTGGTCGATGGTGTTTTAGGAGGCAAAGGGTGTAAAGTGATCTTTTTGCCCTTATGCATGAACGTGCATATGTTTGATCGACCAGAAAGGGTCACGTCCATGTCGTAGAGCTACGGCCTTCCCAAAATGATATGACCCACATCCATCGGCACCACATCACACCATAAGATGTTTGAATAAGAACCCAATTGAATTGGTACATGGCACCTTTTCGACACGGGAGTGGATGAAGAATTGACCCATGTGACTTTATAAGGTCTCGGGTGGGCTTCAGGTGTAAGCCCTAAGCAGCGTATCGCATGAGTGCATATTACGTTGGTACAACTACCGCTATCCACGATGACCCTACAATTCTTTTCACCAAATCTGACATAGGTGTGGAAGATGTTCTCCCTACGCCAGTCATCCTTTTCATCCCGTTGAGGCTGTGTAAGGGCACACCTCACAACTAAAGCATGACCAATAACATCACCCTCCACATCGCTGGGTGTGCTAAACGCTTCAAATACTTCTTCAACCACTACCTCATCATCATCCTCCTCTCCCTCAATGAAGAGAGTCCTTTGGGGTTCTTTCGTAGGGTATTGGGCGACAAAGTGTCCCATCCCATGACATTTATAGCACTTTACTTGAAAATTAACCCTTGAGGATTCTCCGACTACACCTTCTCCCTTTTCAAACCTAGAATTGGTAGGGGCAGGTTGTGTAAGTTTGGGAGGAGGATTGAATCGTCCCTCACCGGATCGTTGGTTACTATATTGTGGCTCGGTCCTCTTCACCACCGTAGTTTTCAAATACCGTTCAAGATCTTGCACAACGGCATAACATCTTTCAAGAGTTTCTATGGGGTGAGAAATCAATTCTTTTTGCAAATCCAGTCGCAATCCGGTGCAGAATCTAGAGAGAGTGATTTCAGGGTCTTCCGATACTTTTGCCCTCATCATGAACTCTTCAAATTTGGCAATATAATCCGTCACGGGCATACCACCTTGGCGTAAATTTTGCCACTGGTCAAGGAGGCGTTGGTGGTATGATAAAGGAACATACTTATCAGTAAGTCGTTCCTTCATGTCGTCCCAACGGGTAATGGGAGGACAACCCGCGTTCACCCTAATGCGCTCAACATTGAGCCAGAAAAGTTGAGCTTGACCAACCAATTTCATTTTCGCAAGTCTAACGCAACGGTCGTCATTCATGCCATACCAATCAAAGTGTTGGTCCATGTCAGAAAGTCAATTAAGGAAGATGGTAGGGTCCATTCTTCTATCGAAAGTCGGAATCTCAACTCGGACGTTCTTAAGGAGTTGAACTTTGGGGTCATAGTCATCTTTACGATGATCCCTGCGGTTCCGATTGTCTTGGCGACCATTACGTTCAAAGTGTGGACACTCACGCTCTTGGTATTGATTTTTCAGCCCATCAGTCGCTTCCAATTGGTTGATTTGATCACGTAATCTATCATTACCAACTCCTAGTGATGTTTGGGCTTGCTCAATGGTATTCAGACGTGCACTAATCGCACCCAACTCTTCTCGCATACCGTTAAGGGCATTGGACTCACAAAAACAATGCAATAAAATAAATATGACAAGCAAAGATGCCCTAACCTAGAAAACCTAGGGCTCTGATACCAAAACTGACGCGGGACAACGACCCTAAAATGCGAAATATGATTTTATGCAGATTTTGCCGAAATTAATGAAATTAAATCAAGTTTAATCGCAAAATTATCTTTGATACCTTTAGGGTTTGCAGAATTCTGATGGGTAGATCACACAAGATCTCGATAGGTCCAAATCCGTCTTGCAAGTACTTTAGAGTTGAGGCGAGATCGGCCTAGAGATAGTACTCTAGCTTTTCTAGGATTAGGCACTCGTCTTCGGTCCAATGTAGGTTCACGGATTCCAAATTGGGTTGTAAAAGGGAATTAGGGTTTGTAAACGATTTATGACATTGAGATCGGTTTATGGTTTAGAAAGGGTATGGGCTTGTGTGATTTAGGCTTCAAAACGGGTTTAGGGTTTCGGGGATCACGAGGGATTTAGCTATGACTAGAGAAGAACGCAGAGATTTAGAGATATCAAATATAAGCAAACCACGTAAATCAATAACAACAATAAGGAAAATATAGGGGAATCACTCCCTTGGTCTCACACCAAACCCATCTCAGGCAAAGATTACTCAAGCATAAAAGCATTTAATAATCAATCAACTCCCTAATTACATTATTTAAAGACCTTATATAGGAGGTCTTACAATAAAAGAAAACCCTAAAACGAATATTAAATAAAAGACAAATAAACCCTTGAAACACAAGTTCGAAATTAAACTCCTAAAATAACTAAAATTCTCGGCGCGATTTCGATCGATCGAATTGAAAATCGATTGATTGAAATTTCATATTTCTATGAAAATCGCCGTCGACATTCGATCGATCGAATTTGAATTTCGATTGATCAAAATTTTCGATCGATCGAAATGTCAATTCGATCGATCGAAATTTCAAATCAAAATTTCGCCATTCTTTCTCCAAAATTTCCATCTTTCCATCTTTCCTTAGCTTTGACTTCCATAACGTTGCTTCTTTCTACGCCGGTAAAAATGATGCGGTTCGAATCCAATGTCCATGTATGTGGCGTCTCCGTCAAGCAATTTTTAGCAAAGTGGCTGCATTCTGATTACAAATAGCCATGGGAACTTGCAATGATCATCTGTGGAAAAAGTACATCAATTTCAAGAACAGCCAGGAAAGCCATTTTTTTATTTTTATTTTTTATCAGTAATGAAAATTGTATTAATAACCAGCAAGGTACTGAAATCCAATACAATCCCGACACTCCATCAAAAGAAAAAAGAACTGCTACAAAAAAAGAGAAAAGAGATCCACGAGCATACCAAAACTGAGATGGACTCCCCCTTAACCCGGATCCCACAAGAAATTACATCTGCTTTCTCCAACCCTCCCCCGCCCAGCCCAGAACCTAACCAGCTCCACGACCGACCATATGACCATATCAACTGGTTTAGATACCTCTTCAAAAATTCTGAGATTTCTCTCACGCCAAAGGCACCATAAGACGGCAAACACCGACGCCCTCCACGCGTGCCTTTCTTCCCCCATCAGCTTCACCGTGTCCCATCTGAGCAACAACGAATACGGCGACCGCGGCATAGACCAAGACATACCAAAATCTTTTATGATGGCTCCTCACACCTCATTAGCCATGCGACAATGGATGAAGGGGTGAGACGCGGACTCCTCCCCATCGGAACACATGACACGAGCTCTGGACATCCTTTCCCCGCCGGGACAGCTGGTCCCTAGTAAGTATTCTGTTCTTGCACAAAGCCCAAACAAAGAAACGAACCTTCAGCGGGATAGGCTCTTTCCACAACCACCTACCCTCAAATCTGATAAGCGGATGGCGCGACAGCCAATGGTATAGTAATTTGGCGTTGAACTTACCATTATGATTCAGGACCCAAATCCTCTGGTCAACCCGAGACCTATTTTGTTGCGCCTCATACAACCTACTCAGCAAATCTAGATAGAGCCCCACCTCGCAATCCCAGCCAGGAAAGCCATTTTAGGTGAGGTTTCTAGTTTTATTTTGGATGATTTTTAATGGAAAAGAAATTACAGTTCAAGGGTTATGAGATAGAAGAGGACTGTTCAAATTGGAATGGAATTAGTAGTGGCACTTTATATAGATTGAAGAAATTGTGGGTGAAATAACTATTAGATGTAAATGGCGGGAGATTTTCTGAGATGACTAATGTTCGGTGGGATACTGTTCATTTGACAGATTTATCTTGGTATTCTTGTTGATTAGCAGGGGTGTTGTCGTCCAATTATTTATTTATTTATTATTATTATTATTTTTTATAAACATAGGTCTCTTAAAAGGCATGAGAAAAACAGAAGTTTAAAATCCTGATACAATTGCAAATATCAAAATTAAATGGATAGAAGAGCAATACAGGGAAAGAGTACCATAGAAGTTTTCCCTAGTAAAACTAGTTGTTTTCCTTCTCTTTTTAATAGCAAAACTAAGATACCCTATCAAACAACATAGAAGTAATACACAGAACATACATCAAACTCAGAATAACAGAATCTCTATACAAGTCTTTCCTTGATATGCCCTGATTTACTTCTTTGTGAGACAGTTTACTGGTATGGGTATGGGTTACCTGAAAATTAAATGGAACTGAGGCTGTCGAGGATATCATTAGAATGCATCTTCAAACGATCATTTATTTTCTCTGTTGTTATAATAAGAACTTGAAACATATTACAAGGCTAGGAAAGTCAACGTAAAATGTAGTTATATGGGATTAGATGCTGCCAGAAAAGGAGGAAAAGTAATAATAAGAATTTCTTCTGTTGCCACCTTCTCTTTGGAGCTTCAATCCCTTCCTAACAGCATGTTCATGACATGGATGAGGACTATATATGTGTGTGTGTACTTATTAAATATGTTTTGGATATGCACTTGCACACCTGCTTTCCTATATATTTCTCCAACAGTCTCACTTTATGTAGTGCATGTCTTCATTGTGGTAGGATCCAAATTCAAAGCATCTGGGTACTACAGTTTGGGATGCATCAATGGTATTTGTCAAATTTCTGGTAATGTTGAAAAATCTGTACTTTTTTTAAAACGTCATTATTATGTTGATAGGCATTTTCAAGAAAAGGTTATGTTTCTCACTCGTGTTGCAGTTGTTGGACACATTTCTCAGGTTACTATAATATACTTATTCTGCTTAATATGTTATGCGACCACCTATGGTTAGATTAAGTCACATAATTGTTAACTGCTTCTGTTTTCATGCTGTTTTTTTTCTTGTAGTTTTTTAGGACCTCATATGATTTCTCTTTAAAACAATTCAGCAATCACATATTAAACATGTTAGAATAGTCCCACATTGCCTGCTGGCTTGGAGGTCTCAGGCTATATATAATCTGGGCACTCCTGACCTTACAAGCCGGTTTTGTGAGGTTGAGTTAGGCCCATGGAATTTTGTCATGGTATCAGAGCAGGTATTTCTCCACTCCACGTCACCCAATTCAATTGTCCACGTGATTTGGCTTGGCTCAATCCTGCCAACACGTGCGGGGGCGTGTTAGAATAGTCCCACATTGCCTGTGGGCTTGAAGGTCTTGGGCCATATATAATCTGGGCACTCACCTTACAAGCCGGTTTTGTGAGGTTGAGTTAGGCCCATGGAATTCTATCAAAACGAACTAGATTTGATGAAGTAGACTGATGAAATACAATATTTACCCATCTACAGTTTAGCAATTGGATCGATTGATTTTTACTTACAGAAATCATATTTTATGTGCCTCAATTAGGCACTAGCTAGAAGCTCGGCACTTCATGTCGCGATTGCTCTTTACCAAAGAAATATTATTCATTTCCTAAAGGTTCAATGGACCCAAATGCTGACTTTGAGAACAACGTTTAAGGACTTGGCCTTGTTGATTTTACCTCGCTGAGTTGACTCAGTTTTTTATCACCCAAAACCGAGCTACAATGTTTCGACTCATCTGAATCGTATTTTTTTGAATCATGACTAAGCTGAGCCACACTGGACTCGACTGAGCTGTACCTATGTTGACTTGGTATTGGTCCTAAGTTGGTCATTGTTACTGAATTCTAAGACCTAGTTTGCCGCAGTAGGAACACGGAACGCCATAACCAATTAGGCCCTTACCCGAGCCTCATTTGTGGTGTGGCCATTTGAAAAACTGGCAAGGCCATATCATTGTTGAGAGAGTAGTTTTCTTCTATGATAGCTGGATACATTTATGAATATGAATACTAATGAGGAAGTGGGAATATGATTCAGCATTCCTCGAAGTCCAAGACAAATATGGATATGGCTTGTGTGTCGTGTTATATGCATATTATATTCTTGCTTTCGAGAAATATTTAATTGTCTTTATTGTGAATATTCCTATGTGAATCAAAAGTGACATGAAGTGTAATAGTTGCATGCTAATTCACAAGGTCAAGGTTCCCGCGTGAAAGAGTTCTGCTCTTCATTGTCTAAATCTACCTTCTTTCTTTCTTTCTTCTCCCTTTCCCATGATTATGAGTTCTTCAGATTTTTCTTGGAAAATCTTCTTCCTACAAGTTTGAAAGTTGATACCCCTTGCAAACCTTCTTATGCTCCTGATTGTCCTTCCATATCTACCATTATCTCTCCCAATTCTGCAGTTGATAGAGAATCTAAACAATAGACCAATACCCTTGTTGGATACGTTCTAGGTAGAAGTCCTTACTTCTTGGGATTAAAAATGTGAAAGATCAAAGGATCATTTGGATTGTTTCTATGGAAGACAAATTCTTTTTCATGCTGGTTGAATTATGTGGAAGATTGTGATTCCATTCTTAACTTTGGAATCCGGACTATTGGTGGGCGCTTACTCATTTGTAGTAAATGGTCTCCATATTAGAAGCCCAAGTTAGAGATGTTGCAGTTAATTCCTATTTGGAATTATCTTCCTCATCTTCTACTCTATTGTTGGGATTCTTAACATCCTAAGTATGAAACCGATGTGACAAAAAACTCCTTTTTTTTTTTAAAGTTTGCGTTTAAAACACATCTTTTGCCTCGGCGAATATGTGATCAGTTTTAAACATTTGTGGAAGATTCATCTGCGCACTTTAACCATTTGGGGAAGATTCTCAGTTCTGATCAACGACACTCCGGCTGGGTACTTCAAGAGCTCCAGAGGTATCCGGCAGGGGGATTCGCTCTCCCCTTTCCTATTCAATATGGTGGGTGAAGCGTTATTTGGGCTCATAGTGCACGCGAGGCATCTGAATCTCATATCCGGAATTTAGGTGGGAACGCAGGGCAGATTCATCTCTCATTTACAATATGCTGATGACACTATAATGTTTGGGAAGGCTGAGGTTGCGGAGTTCAGAGCGTTAGTTGATGTTCTCTCGGTGTATGAGGAAGTGTCGGGTCAGCGAATCAATTTCTCTAAGTTCGCTATCACGAGTATTGGTGTTGATGAGCTTCTGATGGTTGAGCTAGCGTAGGTGGTGAGTTGTACGATCGAGAAGCTTCCAATCAAGTGCCTGGGATTGCCGCTAGGTCTTAGACAACCCACAGCTTGAGATTGGCAACCGGTTGTGCAAAGATTCGAATAAAGGCTGTCGTCGTGGGAAGGTAAACTGCTTAGTAGTGGAGGCCGTCTCGTTCAACTTAAGGTGGTCTTATCGTTGTTTCCCATATTCTATATGTCTATGTTCAAATGCCCGATGGAAGTTATCAACCGCCTGGAGCAAATTCAAAGGTGTTTTCTGTGGGAGGGGTCGGGAATGGACAAGCATTACCACCTAGTAAACTGGGACACTTGTTAGCTGCGGGTCGATTGTGGTGGCCTGGGCATCCGCAACTTGAAGTGGATCAACCTCGCGATCCTAGGTAAATAGTTTTGGACAGCGGGAAGGGTGGAAGAGAGGGAAAGCCTTTGGCGTATGGTGCTAATCGAGAAGTACGGGCAATCCATGGGTAATTGGGGTATCTGCTCCACGGCTCACAAGGGCACGTCCGCTTGGTGGAGAAATATTTGTAGCACATGACTGCTTTTCACTAGAGGGCTACGGTTCAGTTGGGGTTGTGGTACTCGTATCTGCTTCTGGGAGGACAAATGGTTGGATGGGAGTCCCCATAAGTCATCGTTTCTGGACATCTACGCCATTTCCGTGAACCCTCTAGGGATGATCGACGAATTTGCATAAGATACCCAGGGGGTAGGATGTGGGAGGTTACTACCAGAAGGCTTCTGAGGGATGACGAGGTGGTCTCGTTCTCTAATCTCATGTAGAAGCTTTATGAGGTACAGCGGAACCCCCACGGTCAAGATCGGAGGATATGGATCCCGAGCAGAGATGAAAATTTCAGCGTTAAATCCTACCATAGGATGCTTTTGCGTCGTCCGCTGATTAGATTCCAAGGCGCAAGTCTGTGGAAGGAGACCATTCCACCGAAAGCTAAGTTCTTTGCGTGGACCATGGATTAAAATCTCGGAAAAACGATACGTATCGTCCACCCCAAAACTGATAAGTATCAGACGATACGTATCGGTTTCGGACCAAACATTCCAATGTATCGTCCAAAATTTTAGGTTTTTGTATGGGAGGCACCGATATGGTACCTTTAATGTACTGTATCGGTGAGGTCCAAAACCGATATGTATCATCCGATACGTATCGGACGATATTTTGACCCATGGCGTGGACTCTATTCAAAGAAAGAATCCTAACGATGGATCAGCTTATTCGAAAGGGGAAGGATATTCCTGATTTGGTCATCCGTCAAAGTGGAAGGTGATCTAGGGGAATACTGGATGGCAGCTTTGTTTGCCGTGTTTTGGAGTATTTGGCGTGATAGAAATATACGGATTTTCGAGAATAAAATCCGACCAGTGGGGATGATCATAAAGTCGGTCAGAGATCTGCTGTGGTTTTGGGTGGCTAGAGGCGGAAATGGGCTTAGACACGATTCCTACACATGGGACCCGGGCTAAGGGGGTCGGGCCATACAGCTGTTTTCAGTCTTTGTAGTTTTTTGATGTTTTCTCTTTCCCTGTTTTTGGTCGTGTTTGTATTGGTCTTTCAGCGCCTTACTGCTTATCAATATAATTCAAAATCACTGATCAAAAAAAGAAGATTCATCTGCGTATTTGTGATTATTGAATTTATGATTTTTTTGACAAAAATCTTCTTTTATAGTTCAAAATAAGGAGCTTGCCTTTCTCTTTGCATATCAATGGTTTTAGGCCTTAGGGCAGTTGATATCCCGCATAGACCTATTCCTCCGATTATTGAAAAATTGAGCTGGACTTTAGAACTGTGAACAAAAATATTCCATCGAAAACACCCATTAATGCGTTCATATGGTAAAAAACCATATGGTGCTGCAGAATCTTCCACAAATGACAAAAACTGTAAAATATTGATCGAAACGGTCCATGATAGATCGAGGCTGTCTCCTATAGAGCGAAACAGTCGATTATATACCGCAACAATCTATTAGACCGCTACGCTCATAGTAGACTGAATAGGTTTGTTGGGGAGCGCTTTACATTTCGCTAGAGACTGCCAGTGAACCCGAAACCAGTACGGGAGTGGTTTCAGTATTTTCATTTTTTGTCTGATTTTTTAAAAGCAGGGGCAGTTTTGCCATTTTGTAGCTTTGTTTAAGGCAGTTTTGAGGGTTTCATATTGGATCAGGGGAATTTCGAAATTGCATACGGGAATCGACAAATAATGAAGACTGGATAAGGGATATGGAAATTTTGAGGAGGTTCCTCTGGAGTGGGATGTCCCAGTCTAGGAAGGTTTGTCTTGTGGATTGGGACAGTCACCATGCGAAAAACGATAGGTGGTCCCGGGATCAGGTGCCTTATCCCATTTAATTAGGTTCTCTTGGTTAAATGGCAGTGGAGGGTGGCCAAAAGCGGACGTGGATCCCCAACCTGATCTTTGCAATGATAAGGTGAAAAGAAAATCGAAGATCAGGTTGCTTTGTTGCGAGACGACCGTTAGAAAACCGGAGGATCTAGTAAATGGAGGGTTGCGTTTGAGATCTGTGGAACCAACACTCGGTTCATTAGATACATTGTAGGCTTGGGTTCACATTCTTTTTTGGAAGGATAACTGGAATGGGGAGTCAACCTTCAAGACAAGGCTCCCCAGTGGAATGATACATTGTAGGCTTGGGTTCACATTCTTTTTTGGAAGGATAACTGGAATGGGGAGGCCTTTGTGGAGGATTGCCTTTCCTTTGCCCATGGTAAGTCAGTGTAAGCCCCAATTATCAGAGGAGGTGATTCTGAAATAGGCAATGGAGAATTACTGTCCCTTCTTGGAGATCTTGAGGGTTACAACTCGTATACCAGATTGGGCAATATGGACGATCCAATCATCTAGGGCTTTCTCAGTTAGATCTTATTATAAACCCTATTTCGACTACTGCTCTGCTATGTGGAGCAGATATTGGAATTTTGTCCCCCTCCCTCTCTAATGCTTCATCTAAACTTCCTTGAGGGCTAGGATTCTTACTGATACCAATTATCTTGTCAAACTATCAATTCCATTGATTCCCTATAATTTTTGTGACCACATTACAAAGGACATGGCACACCTTTGTATTTTTTGTTCTTGGATTAGGAAAGTATAGTTGGTATTGATTAAAGTTGTGGAGGCAAATATAGATACATTAATAATAACTTAAACAGAATTAGAGATTGCATGGTATTTTAGTTAAAGAAAATCCGTTTGGTTATCTGGTCAACATCAAATGAAAGGAATTTTTTAATATGCAAAGCAGAAGAAAGGGACAGAATGATTACAAAGAAAGTATATGTTGAACTAACAGAAAGGGCATCATTACTAAAAATATTCCATGGTTTTTTGACCTTGCTATATGATTGGAAGAAGGCTTGCTATGCCTCTTCTCCATCAAGCTTTAAGACGTTGAAATCAAATTTCGACGGTTGCAGCAAATACAACTTGGGAATGACAGGTTATGGTGGGTCTTTAGAAATAATGAGTGGGAAGAGCTTCTATGTTATTTTGGGCCTCTAGGTCACAGAGATGCATTTGAGGTGGAGATACATGCATTGTGGTTTGGACTCTCCCTACTTGCACAACTATCAGTGACCAAACTATAATAGTAGACAATTCAGCTTTTTGGTTATATTGTAGATTTCCACTACTGCCACACCAAATTGGAAGTACATTACAAAGGTCAGGGAAATGCAGAGGCTGCTGGATGACTTGTCATTGTGGTGTTGCCGACACGTTCACAAGGTGACGAACTCCAGGGCTGATGAACTTGCACAAGAAGGCGAATTGGCAATGTACTTTAGAGTAAACACTTTTGAGGAGTGATTGAAAGATACTAAATTGGGTATGGGGTGGGATCCCAATTTTAATACCTCAATGATTACACACGCTTACCCCCTTAAACTTTTAACATATAAATAAGTATCACTGAAAGTTTACCACAAACTACCCCCTTAAACTTATAACATATAAAGAAATATCATTGAAAGTTTGCCAGAAACTACTTGAAATCTTGAAACTATTGTTGACTTTTAAAGAAGTCTATCTAGCTAAGGATCTTTGGAAAGAAAGCAAAGAATCCGTCCCAACCTAATAGTTATGGTGAACAAATGAGACTATGCTTGTGAAACTTAGGATTTGTGTAATGTAAATTGCATCTGAGTTATCGCAAAACAAAGGCCTAGGAGTAGGCAATCAAATGCCAATAAAAAGAAAAACTGGCATGGGCAAACTATCTCAATTGTTGTATGCTCCATGGATCCATATTCTACCTCGCAATGGAAATAGATGGAGTAAATTAGTTTCGTACTTTTCAAAGATTCAAGTCTTCCAGAGAACATAAAAACTAGTATTAGACCAACAATCAATGACATCATCAGCCCAACCCGTATCAGCATATGAACTCAGCTCAAGCTGTAAAAACGAAGACCTATACAATGCCCGCCATATTAACTCGAATATAGTAAATAATATAAAGAACCACAACCATATGACTTAAACTGAGGCTTTGAAACTGACTGATTGACGAAGTGATATATGGGAGCTCAGATGTTACCTAGATCATATTACCAACAAGTTTTTGATACAGGGTGCATATAATAACTTACCATAAGAAGACACCGCTTAAAGTTATGGTCAATTGGAGTATCAACTGTCTTGAAGGTTATGGTCAAAACTTCTGTTGATGAGATTTGGTACATACTTCAACTGCAATAATAACAAGCATGGTTTAAAATACCGGTTTTTTATTATGTATCGTCCAGCTTCCGGACAATATGTACCGTATGTATCATCTGATACATTACCAGTATGTACCTGTATGATACATCCAAAGTATCGTACGGGTGACCTCCAAAACCGGTACGTACCGGTTTCGACGAGATTTTGAGCCATGATAATAAGTATTCATGCGGTGAATATGCAACCTCAAGTCCGAGAAAATGAGACCAAGGACCTTCGTCCCCAAAGTGCTGCTGAAGGTTTCTTTTGATCATTTAATTGGCCTGAATGTCCTCCCTTGTAAGCATCATGTCATCAGTATAACTATAATATAGCTCGAACATGAGGAGTCATTGATAAAACCATAGTACAATCATACTCCAAAATGCTTTGGACAACAGTAAATGTTGAGTTGATGTTGCATCCTGAAATGATTTGGTATTGTTTGTTCCCTTTCAAATGCATTGAAAGTGGCCTTAGTTTATTTGTTCTTCTCTATTTTCTGTGATCTTTACAAAAAAGGAACTTGATCGCAATTGTCCTAACATTAACTTTCAACTAGTTTCTGTAAAACTTTTGATGCTATATATCATGACTCTAAACTAATCAATTAGTACTGTTTGCCTCACTAATTCAGGGAAAAGAATTCCAGCAAAGGTGTCTCTCATGTATTATGTATATCCTTTGTGGGTACTTACCTTTTCTTTCTACAGTCCTCCTTGAATAGACGTGCTCCCAGAGTAAAATTGAAAGGGACGGGTTCTCATTTTTTCTCTGTTTCAAGATCATCACAACTCATCTTATATAGGAACTCTGATCCTTCGAATAAATTGGCCTAATCTTATTGTTTTCTCTGTCTAGTTGTTGAAGGATTGAAATCACACTATGTACATTGTTTCTATTTTGAAAAATTTAAGGCCCGTTATGTATGTGACAAATAAATCGTAATCCAACTGCACCGATTTAGGAAAGGAATTGCAGAAAAGGTAGGTTTTGTCCATCTAAACTGAAAGGAAAACGTGTCATTGAACTTGGAGCTGGGTGCGGGCTAGCCGGATTTGGTGAGGATATTTTATTGTGTCTTAATTTCATTATGAACTGTCATTAATATAGAGCATGTATATCTATCTATGAATGCAAATTTCAACCTGAGTGCTGAATTAATCATCTATGTTTTCTTCAGGCATGGCGCTTCTAGGTTGCTATGTAGTTTCGACAGACCAGATTGAGGTATTGCCGTTGCTTATGAGAAATGTTGAGCGAAATACTTCAAGGATAATGCAAACAAATCCTGATTCAGGTCTGCTTTAAAATGTGTGCTAAATTGCAATTATTTCTGCATGTTTTGGATACACAATTCTCTTCTACTGTTCGTGCCTAATGAATTTAGTAATAATATTTTGATTTTGGTGTTCCGATAAGACGTATAAGAACCTTATTCTGGCACACCAGATGTTATTTGTAGTGCATTACTGATATTGGACCTGGTTCAATGTTATTGCCTGCTTCCCGGGTTGTCATATTCTCTTTGGAACAATTTTTATAATGCACTAAAAAGTTAGGATAACATTGATGTATGGTCTACGTAAAGGAGAATCACTGTCTTTCTTTAGGGGATGTTTTTCTCTTACCCTGATATCACCGTAACGGCCAATTGGTGGCCGTACTGGCCACTCGTTGGACTGAATCGGCTGATACCTTTTTTTTAATGAATTTAAAAAAAAAAAAAAACTGAAAAGTAGAAGATATCGGCTGTTACGGTAAGGTATGGGTCGATACTGGTTCAATACTGATACGGGTACCTATATATATATATATATATATATATATATATATATATATATATATCGTTCTTGGCCTATGCTTGACCCCTGCCTGATTTGGATAGAACCAAGCGACCTGATGCATCCTCATTCTTTTCCTTGAGGTGTACCTATTTCAATGTTGTGGCACATTTCTAAAGGTTTCATATTCGCTTTACACTAAGGCTCTGTTTGATAGCAAGGAAACTCCAAAGATGAAATGAAATCAATTTCCTAGTTGATTTCCTCTAGAAATGGATTTTCTACTGTTTGATTAGTGTGTTTGAGAAATGACCTTCATTGGAAATTGATTTCTCTTGTTTGATTAGTATGTTTGAAAAAGAATTTGAAAATGAGTTTTTAAGTTTGGATCATATATTTTCTACTTTTATGAAAGTAGAAGTTAGTTTGAAGTTTGAATAAATACTTAGTGAGAAAAGAAGAAATTTTTTTATTTAGGAAGATACCTAACTTACCACTTCGTATTGTCATAAAAAAAAAACTTGTCACTTCGTGTTGCACTAGTCATAGATTGCCTCTTTTTTTTTATCAAAATCATAATCAAAGTCAAATATTAATTAATATTTTTTTTATGATATTCTATTATGTTACAAATTAACACCATAGTAATCACTATTATTATCAAGTTATATAAGTTAGAGTTTGAAAAGTCAAACTCAAATAAAAAGTCAAATTTTAACCAGACTTAAAATTTTGATCAATAAAAATGTGTAAAGCTAAATATCAAAGTTGTGAATACTAGTATTTACTGTAATGTTACACGTTGAAAGGAAATTAAATTTTTATAGAAGTCAAACTTTGACCAAAATTTTAGCTTTGACGAAGAGAATTTTGCAATGTACCAACAAGTTACAAAAGTCCAACTGCAAATTTGCATAACAATATTCATATACATGGTTAGGTTACACTAGTCAAAATTTGGTCAAATATCCACTTTTAATAAAGTCAAACTTTGACCAAACATAAAACTTTGATCAATAAAATTTTTTAAGTCTTAAAGTACAAAGTTACGTAGTAAATGCTAGTATGTACTATAAGGTTACATGTTGAAAGAAAATTCAATTAAAAAAAAGTCAAACTTTGACCAATAGAAAATTTGGCAATGTACCTCTAAGCTACAAATTAATATAACAGTATTCATCTTCATTGCTACGTTACACTAGTAAAAAATTTGACCAAATATAAACTTTTAAAAGTCAAACTTTGACCAACTGTCAAAAAAGTAAAATAAAATTTGATAATGTACTACAAAGTAATAAATTAACAAAATGAAAATCTCATTGGGACTATAAAAGTTCGAAACATGAAAGTTATGTTATAAAGTCAAAAGTTTGACCAAATATCAAACGTTGTCTGATAAAAATTTACATTACCAAAAAAAATACAAATAACAACAGTTATACTCACTATCAACTCTCAAGATACACTTCTCAAATTTTGACTAAAGTCAAAATTTGAATAAAAGTCAAATTTTGGCTAAAAGTCAAACTTCGACCAATAAAAATGAGGCAATGTATTTTATAGTTACAAATTAAAATAATGATAGATATTGTTAATCATAATATTCCACTAATTAAAATTTATAACTTTTTTATAGATAATTGAACTTGGACAAAAAGTCAAACTTTGACCAATAAAAAATTGCACTGATATGGTATAAATTTATTTAGTAGTAGATTCTATCTATAAGCAGGTTTCAATTTTGACTAAAAATAAATTGTATAAAAGTCAAAGTTTGACTAAAGGTCAAACTATTAACTAATAAAATTGAGAATCTAATATTACATTATAGATCAACATGGCAGTATCTTTTTTGCCATCAAATTATAGGAGTTAAATTGTCAAAGTTTAATAAAAAGTAAAATTTTAATTAAAAATCAAAGTTTGACCTTGAAATCAACCTTTGACCCCTCAAAATTTGGTAATATATTACTAACTTACAACTTATTATCATGTTTTAGTAGTCAAAGTTTGATCAAAAATCAAAACTTTAAATAGCTTATAAATCCTGTTAAAGTTTGATTAAAATTCAAACTTTGACCAAAGTCAAATATTAGCTAAAGAGAATGTGACTTAGGTAATGTGGTAGTCATAGTGATCGTGCTGGTATGATGGTTATAGAAATGGAAGTTACTTTTTAAAAGTCAAAAGATAATTTTTTTTGCTTTTAGGTTTTTTACAAGTAACTTTAGATTTGAAATGACAAAAAATTATTATTTTGTTAGTGGGAAACTCAATTTCAGCCACTTAAATGGTTGAAATGGTTTCCTCCTAAAATGACTTGGTGTATGGAAATTCAATTTCCATGCAGGGCTCACTTAATTTCCTTTCCATCTCCTTACATAGCAATCAAATAGCAACAATTGGAAACTAAATTCCATTTCCACCTATGTAATTACATTTTCACGTTATCAAACAAGGCCTAAAATTCTTGGCCATCATTCAACTTCTTAAATGAAATGCTTTAAAAATCAAGTATTCCATTTGATTTCTTTCTACTGTTAGTGTCATTTGTCCTTTGATCTGTCTGTTTAAATGTTTCATAAATATGTAAAGAAAAAATGAAAATGATGAAAAAATTTATCTGTTTCCTGCAATTATTTTTAATTAATTATAAGAAATGATGGGTGCTAGTATCATTTCTCTTCCTTCTATTTCTTGTGCTGTGCTCTTCGCTACTTCTATTTCCTGATCTAAACACTTCATTTTTGGACCAGTCCCAAAGTCATTTTCTGGTTCCCGAGTGTCTCCTGCTGTCTCCAACTATGTCCTAAACCATTATCAAACCCTTCGCTGGTTTGCAGCAGAGAGCATGGTTCCCCAACATTTTCCATTCCTTGTAAACCGTTTCCTATGCTGCTTCAAATCTCTAGATTATTTTCCATTTACCAAATTGATGTTTGATGAGGTTCTTAATCGATTTTTGACAGCTCTATGAGTATGCTCTGTCTTTACCTATTGAAAGTGCACAACGGAAATTGCAGTACTAGTATAGGATCATTCCCACGAGGAAGATTGAAATTCTGTAAAACTTTTATTTGCCTTTAAAAAAATAAAGAATGGTTTCGATTAAACTAAAGTGCAAGAAAAATAAATCTAAATCCTCCTTCCAGATTCTAATCGTCAATCAGTCTCCTTCAGTTCTTGGATATTTACGAAAATTAAAATATCGTTACACTATATCTAAGCCTTCCAGAGTTTGGGCGTCAATCAAAATTTAGAATTCTTTCAATATAGATTTACACTAATCTGCAACCTTCCAGGATTTGGGCGTCAATCAAAAACTAGAAAGTGAAGATGGAAAAGAAAATACCATTATACTAATCTTTCAAATTCTCAATCATAGGCGCTAATTAAAATCAAGAATTATCAGATGTTTACAAAGCAAGAAAATGCATAAAAATAAATCTAAACTAGAAAGCAATAAAAAGATCTTTCATCTCCCAATCGCAGACGTCTGGTGCTCTTGAGAAACTACGGATACTCTACTCTAAAACTACTCTAAGGTGATCTTCCAGAATCTCAACCTCAGTCGTCAATTGATGCTGAGAATTCCTTAGATAGCTTATTCTGGGTGCCTAGCTCTCTTATTTATAGATCATAAGGGTTCGGTTTACAGTATTCAAATCCTAATTAAAGAAAACTACTAAAACAAAGGTTTCTTAAAATAATAAAACTTCTAATCCTAATCTTTCTTGCTTTCAGTAGTAGATGCGCGCAGGACTCTTTCCTTTATTTCAGCAGTAGAGATCTTCAGGATTTCCTTTCACCATTCTTGTCATATCCATAGAATGCAAGACTTCTACTTTAAGAGTTCTTTCTATTATGTGCATGGCGGTGTAACTCTTCACGCGATCTTTCAGCAGCACTGAGCTTTACAAGACAAAATCGTAAATACAATTTCTCTCTTCTGTACGATTCCTAGCTTTCGATCGATTGTATCTCAGTACGTTGTCTCCGTCTCTCGAGTTTCTTCTGTAGAATCGTAAGTACGATTCCTTTTGTTCTTCTAGCTTTGCTCTCTTGAGGTTACGATTTCACTTACGACTGGTTCTCAAACACAATTGGATCGTATTTTCGGGTGATCGACTTTCTTATCGCTTTTTGAGTTCATTTTGGCAAAGATCAACACTTTGGCTCTATTCTGCTTACTGTTCTAATATTTGCACATCATCATATCATTAGTAGCAAACTGGGGTCTAGCATCACTAAGTTAGGTGATAAAATGGTAAATTCTGTGATTGATCACACCCCTAAACTTGAGTTTTGCTAGTCCTTAGCAAACAAGGAATGATAAACTAAGTAACTAAAAAAATTAAATGTCATTTTTGTAGGGAGCACGATTGCACTTAGCAACAAACCTTTAAACCCCTAGGTGATCCTTGGTAGAGGAGTTGTGTCTCCTGAAGGTTTCCAGTGAAGTTACCTACAAACTTCAAATATTTTGGGTTTTTCAAAATTTTCAAAAATAAAATAAAACAAAATAAACTTTTAAAAAATTCTAAACTAATTTTGTACACTAATTAAATACGAATAATCATCACATGGTTGTTACAATTGCCAAAAATATGATTCCAACAACCATGACTTCCCATCCTAACAGCTATCCTTAATCAGAAACTCAATAATTTCAATTCATACAAAGCGTGGAGTGTGTGCGTATCAATGAAGAAACCATTCATTGTTAAATTTTCTAAATTGCAGATTTAGAAAACATTTTCATTCAAATTCTCACTGCTGGCATACTCTTGAAAGAAAATATCGAAATTTTTGGATTTCTCACATGATATATTAGGAATAATGGAATAAATAATCAATTCTATTTCATATGTTCCTTTATTCTCCATAGTATTTGTTATACACATCTCTACTAGGCCCATGCTTCTGCAAATCGTGAATGAAAAAGGTCTTTATTCGGCTTGTAATGGGGCTGTGGGTCCAGGTTCCAAAGAAAGGTAAAAGGATTAAAACAGTTCTGAGAATTCAACTTATCTCTCACCTATTCTTCTTCAGCTTTTTCTTCTTTTTCTGGTCTGCTTCAGTAAGTATCCAAAAAGTTGGATAACTTCTTCCCATATACGTTTTTTTTTGTAAATCCCTTTTTCCTCAGTTTCTCTTTTTTTTTTTCCATATATCTCTTGATTTTCTTTTCAATTTTGGAAGCTTCTTTGCTTCACTTTTTCATTGCTTTTCATTTTCTCTCCCATATTTTCTTTTCTTTAGAATTCTATTTCTTCATCAGTTTGTACACTTTTTCAGCATTCCCCTTATCTGTTTTGCATACTCCTTCCACTTCTTTTATTCTAAATTCTCAAAAGTATAAGGGTAAAATGACCGAAAGCTTTGGGCAGTACATATGGTTAAGGGTTAATAAAATTTTTGGTACAAAGAAATTTGGTTAAGGCTCTAGTATGGGTTCAATGGATAAATTATTTTGGGAATTTTGGCTTTTTGGCTCAAAGGAATAAAGAGAAGGCCTTAAATCATTTTCACTATTCACTAGCAAGAATGCCATATTGCTTCGATGCATATTCTAAACAGTTCTAAAAAAACAAGTAACATAATCATAGAATATTTGATTCAAAATTACAGCAGTATGAGATTTTATTAAAGCACAATCATGAAGTTCAAGAAATTTTAGATTCGGATAGAAAAATAGTCTCTCAAAGAAAGGAAATAAGGCCAAGTGCTCACTGGGTATACGATTATGAAACTATAGTCTAAATTCTGCAATTTAAAACAACGTATAGTTTCAAACATTCTGTTATGGTACAGTGTACAAAAGGAACTAAACATGAATTGTAGCTGTTTCTATTTTTGATGTTTGAACTTCTAGTAGGATGATGGTTATGCTTATGGAATCGTATTTTATCTAATTGTTACTCTCATGTGATGGTTAACTAAAAATGAAAATAAGATCTAAAAAAAATCTAAAAATAAAATTAAGATTACTCTTAATCTAAAAAAAAACTACATTAATTTTTTTTTTTTTTTTTCAAATATTTTTCAAATAATATACATAGAGTATGTACCCCCAAACTTAAATAGGACAGTGTCCTCATTGTTCTGAGAAACAGGGGATACATAAAAAATTCCGATGGTGCTGCGTGTACCCGGCTAATAATCTGTAAAAAAAATCAAAAACCTCCCCCAAAGTTGAGAGAAATCACTTCCAATATATTCGTTAATCACAGCATCTCAAAGAAAAAAATTATAAACAAAAATAATATACGCAGATAAAAGAAATTTCTATTAATATCAAATGACTAATTACATAAAAGCTGAAACCTAGGAAAAATCTAGATACGGAGTGACACTAACGCTGATAGCTACCATCCAAGGCGAAAAGATTGGCCCCGGGGTGGCAACCACCTTCAAATTTTTTCCTTCCGTCGGAGTCCTCCCTCCTCACCCCACACTCCCTGTCTTCTAGCCTATACGGCTCTCCTGCGAAGACTCTGTGAAGAGAATGCAAAGCAGGAAGGGAGAGAGGATGAGCAATGAAGAGGGGTGGTGAGGGAAATTCTAACCCGCCATCCTCGTAGAGGAACTCGCACTCGGGAGGGTTGAGATGGTGAAATTGTTAAGAAGTGGGGGAAGATGGGTGGATGGAAATAGGTTTCGGTTTTGGGCTAGGTTTAGGGTGAATTTGAGTTTCATTAGATGATTCAGCATCTGGTATGGGTCGCTGGCGTTTCAACTTTTCTAATCTCTTTATAGTAGCTAGAAGTTTGACCTTTTGTTTCTCAAGAATTCGGTCAAGTCTTCTGCTAAGCTCGTCATGGTCTGGTTCTTCCGTCATAAGGTTAGGGTTAGAGACGGAGGAAGAAGATGGGTTTGGAATGTGAAGGGTTGATGTAGGGGTATGATTTTTATAGGGAAAGGGCTAGGGTTCTGAACCGTCATTTCAAAATAAATTTTGAGGTGTAAGCATTTAAGCTTGGGTAGGTGGCAGGTGGCGGTAATGAATGCGATGCGTGTCCGCTTCCTCTATGATTTAAATGAACTCGAATTCCAGTGTAACCGATAAGACTGGTCACTAGACTCGCCTCTTCCCTAGAATTGTAAATTACGATCCTAGATAACAATATTCTGATGGAACAGACTCTTTTAGATAACTGAATGGTAATCACTACGATTCGACCATACAACAGAAAGTTATGAGTGCCTGCAGATCCCTACGTTCACTCAAAACTGAATATAATACACCAGAAGGGCCTTACGATCGATCGTGTTTCAATGCGATTTAGACCGTAGTGCACTCTCTTCCAAAATTCACTTCAAACAAAAGGGATACTGTACATATATTACAAAATTTTGCTACGGATGAGTCGGTAGCTCGACGGATCCATGAGGAATCTCAATTTTTATTAGAGGGAGTTGATGTACCTCCCAAAAATATGTATCCTCTAGGTTTGCTCTAATAATTGGCCATTCTCTCTCTTATTTAATAGAGTAGTTAGTTGCTCTATCTGAGTTCCTAGCTTAAAAATAGATTGCCTAAGAGAGGAGTCGCTGTGTTTGGCATTGGCCGTGTTGCTGACAGCTTTCGACTGTCTGCAACATGGTGTCATCTGAAGCTCCTTGAGATGTTGGGTGTGATTTTCTACCTAACAAGGATTGAATTTTTGTTTTCCAAAACATCAGCTTCAGAAGACAATTCATCACTGGTATTAAGTCATACAATTCTCCTTGTATAGGAGATGTAATCCATATTGCCTCCGAGTCAGCCCAATTCAATGCATGGTGTTGCACTGAATCCTCACCGAGGGTCTCGAAGAGCTCCAAGCATCCTCTGTAGTCAATTAAAGAAACATCCCCCCACAGGTAACATCAATCATATGCCGGGTTTGTTCGTTAGGCCTTCATAGAAATCTAACACTATTTGCTAACGCGAAACCTCATGATGAGGGCACTTGTGCAGAAGTTTGTTAAAACGATTCCAACTCTCCTGAGAAGACTCATCCGGATATTGATGGAATGATGTAATATCCCTCCGAATTCGATTCGTTTTACAGACTGGGAAGTACTTCATGAGAAATTTGTTTTGTAACTCTTCTGATGTGAACTTTAGATCCGCCTGTTTGAATCGTGGTCGGATAAAGAGGAGACGTCAAAAGAGAAAGTGGACCCACGAATGGGTTTTTAAAAAAGGCCCGTTAAAGACCCGTGTGTACATTAATTTAGGCAATATTTTATCTAGGTTTAGTTTCCTTTTTTATTAGGATTCTTTTAATAAGTGACTTGTTTTAGGACTAGTTTCCCTATTTGAATTATTTAGGGGTCAGACACATATATATGATATGTGACTGTTAATCCTGTCACTCTCTGCGCAACCATCGGAAAAGTGGTCATAAGTCTACTAATATGTGTCTTGGAATTATATGATTCTTGTCTTGTTGGAAAGCTACTTCGATAAGCTTTCAAACAAGACTAATTTCACATCAATCGGACATCGTTTAACCCTTCAAAAGTGGTCGCATAATAAAAAAAGGGATTAATGGTGAAAGTAATTGTGATCGTTAGATTAGAAAGTTTTAATGATTGATTAGGAGTTTTATTTTAAGTAGTATTCCTAGGTTTTTTTGTCCTTATAAATACACATTGTAATCTCTTATGAGAATTAGTATTGATGATGAATGAAAATTATGAGTTTTGCTTTGTGCAAATTCTAAAGAACTTGAGATGAGTTTTCGATAGAAGAGTGATTCTTCTCCCGCTTGCGATTTGGTGTGAGGCCAACTTTTTTCCTTAGAGCGATTCCTTGGATCTTCTTCTTCTACCCTTATTTTTCCTTTTATTTTTTTGTTTTAATTGAAGAGCGAGAACCCTAACCCCTATCTTGCGGGATTTACGCTATTTTAGGGTTAGCATGCGATTTTTCCCGCATCTTCTTCCCAACTAGCAATCGAATCACTGGGCAAAGAGTTTAGCCCCTACTTTGCTCTGTCCTTAAGGGAAAATGGGAACAACCTCAAACGAGCGGCCTCTTTTGACAAGTTTTTTATCCTAAATGTTATGCAGATTCCAAGAAAACTTGTTAGATGCCTATAGGGATTCTCATTGCCAAGCCCATGAAAAATAGGAAGAAGTTGAAATATGCTGGGCTTGATTTCAAAGGTCCCATCACCAGCTGTTGTAGGTAACCGAATACATGAGGGAGTTGTAAGAGTGGTCGGTGCATAATACTCCCTCAATGTTTTGGTTACTTGATGTTTTCCTCCCACCATGTTGAATTGAATTGGAGGTAGGGTGGGGCGGCTGAAACGACTTTTATACTATATTTTTATGTTTTAATTTTTTTTTTATTTTTATTTTAGAACGCAGGGAGAGGAAACAAATCTGGGCCTCTAGCTTCTATTGTCAGAAGAAGTGTCGAAACTTTCGATCCACTGCTCCGAATAAACCTACAAAAGATAAAGAAGTGATCAAAGAAAATAAAATAGAAAAGAAAAGAGATTTGAAAGACAAACATCGGTTTTTAGAATTTCTCGCTTCCCCTGCAGTGGCGCCAAAAACTTTGACAACTCTATGAGTATGCTTTGTCTTAACCTATTGAAAGCGCACAACAGAAATTGCAGCACTAATATAGGATCGTTCCCATGAGGAAGACTGAAATTCTCTAAAACTTTTATTTGCCTTTAAAAAAATAAAGAATTGTTTCAATTAAACTAAAGTGGAAGAAAAATAAATCTAAATCCTCCTACTTTCAGATTCTAGTCGTCAATCAGTTTCCTTTAGTTCTTGGATATTTACGAAAATTAAGATACCATTACACTATATCTAAGCCTTTCAGAGTTTGGGTGTCAATCAAAATCTAGAATTCTTTTAATATAGATTCACACTAATCTGCAACCTTCCAGGATTTGGGCATCAATAAAAAACTAGAAATTGAAGATGGAAAAGAATATACCATTACACTAATCTTTCAAATTCTCAATCTTAGGCGTCAATTAAAATCAAGAATTATCAGATATTTACAGAGCAGGAAAATGCATAAAAATGAATCTAAACTAGAAAACAATAAAAAGATCTTTCATCTCCCAATCGCAAGCGTCAATTGCTCTTGAGAAACTATGGATACTTTACTCTAAAACTACTCTAAGGTGATCTTCCAGAATCTCAACCTCAGTCGTCAATTGATGCTGAGAATTCCTTGGATAGTTTATTCTGGGTGCCGAGCCTCCTTATTTATAGATCATAAGAGTTTAGTTTACAGTATTCGAATCCTAATAAAAGAAAGCTACTAAAACAAAGGTTTCCTAAAATAATAAAACTTCTAATCCTAATCTTCCTTGCTTTCAATAGATGCGCGCAGGACTTTCCTTTATTTCAGCAGCAGAGATCTTCGCAATTTTCTTTCGCCAATCTTCTCAGATTCGTAGAATGCAAGACTTCTATTTTAAGAGTTCTTTCTATTCTGTGCATGGCGGTGCAACTCTTCACTTGATCTTTCAGCAGCAGCGAGCTTTACAAGACAAAATCGTAATATGATTTCTCTCTTTCTGTAAGATTCCTAGCTTTCGATCGATCGTATCTCAGTACATTGTCTCCAGTTTCTCGAATTTCTTCTGTAGAATCGTAAGTACGATTCCTTCTTTTCTTCTTCTAGCTTCGCTCTCTCGAGGTTACGATTTCACTTTCGACTGGTTCGCAAACACGATTAGATCGTATTTTCGGGTGATCGATTGTCTTACTGCTTTTTGAGTTCATTTTGGCAAAGATTAACACTTTGACTCTATTATGCTTATTGTTCTTACTATCTGCACGTCATTATATCATTAGTAGCAAACTGGGGTCTAACATCACTAAGTTTTTTTTTTATCAGTAAAGGAAATATATTGATGAGCAACAAGATGTTGAAAAGTCAATACAAGCAAAGGACCAAAAAGACTATAGCAGCCCTCAGAACAGAAACGAAAAACCAAACTTTACCAGGATCCCAAAGGAAGACCCCTCATGGATATCCGTCCTACCCCCCAATACCCAACTCCAACTCAGCTTCTTTATAGACTTCATGATCATCCCCATAGGCTGACATTTCTGCTCAAAACAACGTAAATTCCTCTCTCCATAGACCCCAAAAGACTGCGAAAGTGGCCACATCCCAATATTCCCTAAGAGGGCCCTCCAAATTATTGGTCTCCCAGCTCAGATATAAAGAATACGGCTTCTCCGGCATCACCCAGCTCATACTAAAGGATTTAAGGATAATGCTCTAGATTTCCTTTGCCACGTCACAATGAATCATCAGATGAGGAGCAGTCTCCTCCTCCCTTGTTACACATGACACAACAGTTTTGAATCTCCTTTCCCCTTCGAATTAATTGGTCCAACGTAAGAATTTTTTCTTTAAAAAGCGTCCACACAAAGAATCTCACTTTTAGAGGAACTGCCTTCCTCCATAGACCAGCCCCTTGAAAAGTGATCAACGGCCGCCTCGTGAGGAACCTATAAAAAGACCTAACCAGGAACTGTCCATCTTTATGCTGCCCCCAAATTCTCTGATCCTGGCCACTATGATGCCTCCTAGCCGCATAAAGATTGCTCAAAAGATTAGAGTAAGAAACCACTTCCTCCTCAGGAAGGAGCCATCTCGTAAGCACCTCCCACACAACCCCCCCCCTCTGATTCCGAGAAGAACTCACTGATCTTGCCTCCCGGATTGACGGCAATGGCATGAATGTCTGGAAAGGACGTAGCAAGAGGGCCGCTCTCCAGCCAGACATCATCCCAGAAGCGTATGCGTGCACCACACCCCCACCTAAAGTGGATCCCTCTGGCATAAGCTTCCCAAGTTTTGCATATGCCCTTCCACCAAGGAGACATACCTCTGTGAACTATAATACTGACACCCCAGACCCCAAATGACTGGCCATACTTCTCCCTCAAAACCAGCTGCCAAAGACTCTCCCTCCTCCCTCCCCGCCCGTCAAAACCACTTCCTGAGCAAAGCAATATTAGTCCAAAAAAGACTGCGAATACCGAGACCCCCATTGCGTATTGGCAATTGACAAGTCTCCCAATTCACTAAGTGATACCGCTTATCGGTGCCCGACCCTTCCCACAAGAAGTTTCTCTGAATTTGTTCCAAGCGATTAATGACCCCTATAGGACATTGATACATAGACATAAAAAATGGGCATCGATGAAAGGACTAATTTGACCAGCACGAGCCTTCTACCACTGTTCAACATTTTTCCTTTCAAAGCAGACAGACGTTGTTGAACCCGTTGGATAACTGTGTCCCAATCTCTAGCAGCAGGTTTCCTGAGCCCAAGAGGAAGCCCCATGTATTTGATAGGGAACTTCGTGATCTCACAGCCTACCATCTCCGCCAACTCGACCATCAGCCTATCCTTCGTACCAATACCTGTTATCGTCGACTTAGAGAGGTTAATGCGCTGTCTCGATACCGCCTCATAAATAGATAGGACATCTACCAGTGTCGCAAACTCCGAAATCTCAGCCTTTCCGAAAATGATCGTGTCATTCGCAAATTGATGATGCGAGATAGACCGGCCATGAGTTCCCACTTTAATACCTGAAATCAAATTAAGACGTTGAGCTTGCACTAACAGGCCGGATAAAGCTTCGCCCACCATATTAAACAGGAAGGGGGAGAGCGGATCCTCTTGACGAATACCTCTCGAGCTTTTAAAATACCCCTCCGGAGTGCCATTGATCAAAACCGAGAACCAGGCCGAAGAAAAATAACCCCTCATCCATCTTCTCCATCTCGTTCCAAACCCCAATCTTTCAAGCATATAGTCAAGGCACTCCCAACTGATCCGGTCATACGCTTTCTCCATGTCGACTTTCCACAAGGCAGCCGACCTTCGGTCATGATGCGCCAAATGGATGGTTTCTTGGGCCACCGCAACCAGGTCCACAAGCTGCCTAGTTGCGACAAACGCCCCCTGATTTTTCGAAATAATCCGACTCATTACCGGCTTGAGTCTATTGGCAAGGACCTTAGCTATTATCTTATACAAACAGTTCGTAAGAGAAATAGGCCGGAAGTCCGCTATATCCACCGCCCCTCCCTCTTAGGAATAAGAGTGATGAAAGTAGAATTTAGGCTCCTCCCAATGCATCCGGCCGCGTGAAACTCGTGCATGACATCTAACAGGTCCGCCTTGATAGTGAACCAAAAAAATCTAAAGAATTCCATTGTAAATCCGTCGAGTCCGGGAGCTTTATTCTTTGCCCCACCCTTGATTACCCTCCACACCTCTTCTTCGCAGAAGTAATGTTCAATGTACATCCTCTCGTCTTCCCCAATCTGTTGAAACAGGATCCCATCCAGCTGCGGTCATGACCATCCCTCATCCCTATACATATTTATGTTGAACTCCACAACAAGCCACTGGATGTGTTCCTTCTCTGAGTAGGATACCCCCTGAACCCTGACCTTGCCCATATAATTTTTTTTTTATTCCGCACGTTAGCAACCGCATGAAAATACTTGGTATTCGCATCACCCTCTTTAAGCCATCGAACCTTAGCCTTCTGATGCCATTTAATCTCCTCCGCCAGACACAAAATTGAACTCAATTTTCCTCCTATATCTCTCCTCTCTTTTGTTTTCCGTCAAGATCCGTGATTCTTCTATCTCGTCCAACTGTTTGAGCCGCAACAAGAGGGCTTCCTGTTTTTCATGAACCCTCCTGAAAACCTCCCTGTTCCACGTTTTACAATTCTGTTTTACTCGTCTTAACTTGGCTATAAATCTGCTCTCCGCCGTTCCCTGAGATGTTGGTTGCATCCACCAAACTGGCACTAAATTATGAAAATCCTTGTCCAATAGCCACATGTTTTTGAAGCGAAACGGAGTCGGCCCGTCCCCGCATACTTCATAAGTGAGAATGAGAGGCCGATGATCCAAGACTGCACGAGTGAAACATTCCAACCTAGCTCCCAAGAAAATATCCATCCATTCAATGGTACATAAAAATCGATCAAGTCTACTCATCGATGGATTGGATTGAAGATTCGACCACGCAAAGAGTGCCCCGGTTAACGGCACGTCCATTAATTCCCATTCGTCAATGAACATATTGAAGTCCCGCATGACAGTCATGTCCGGCGGACCTCCTTTCTTTTCATCTCCCCATCTTATAGAATTGAAGTCGCCACTAAGACAAAATGGAGTATCCCATCTAGTAGCGATTGCCGATAATTCCCACTAGAAATCCTCCCTGTCCCTATCAGCAGTGGCGTAAATGCCTGCAAACATCCAAGTCTTTCCCGATTCTTTACTCCGGAGCATAACAACTACCGAGTAGATGCCAATTTCCTCATCCACTCTATCAAATAACCGACTGTTCAAAGCCAGGAGAATACCACCTGAAGCACCCTCGGAATCCACCCCCAGCCACTCCCACTGCTTACCCCCAAGCACCAAAGCTACTTTTTTGTCATCATAGTTCCCCCACTTCGTTTCCTGAAGAGTAACGACGACATGTTTTATGGATTCGATGATTTGTTTAACCCCGGCTCATTTACTCCCATCACATATCCCTCGCAGGTTCCAAGATAGCATCTTCATAATCAACCAATAGACCCATGCCTGGACCATAACCATCAGCGATTAAACCTCCCTTCGCACCCTCCCATCTGACATACCCCACTGCAGCCTAGCTAATTCTCGGGCATCTCCCCTTCGCCTCGACTTTTTCCCGCTTCTATTGACCAGAACCGATCGTAACACCCTTCGAAGCTCCTCTTCAGACCCCCTAAAGGACATCCCGAGATCATGCCCGACTTGAATAAGGCGGTCAATATCGGACACCATAGCTACATCCTCCTCACTCCTCTCCCTACTATAGGTCACCGAAATATCATCATACGAGAGCATAGCAGGCGACTCCCTTTGTAGGGACATAATCCTGGGATTACATGACCCAAAGGTACCGTCCCAAATCGCGCGCCATCCCATCCCTGCACTCCATCTTCAATCAACTCCCCCAGCCTTGTATAATACGTGGGCCGCAATCCCCACAGTTATGGGTCAGACGACATAGCTATCGTATGTCCCATAGAGCCATCCGCCATTCTTACAACAATGGCCCACGGGTTGAAAATAAACCAGCACAACTGTTTATTATGGGCCTTCGACGTGTAGGCTCCAACACAAGTTCCGACAGATAAAAGGTCCCCTACGCCCCCCCAAGTGGTGGATCCAAAGTCAAACCCCGCTATAAGACCCTCCCTTCCAGAACCCTCAGCAAAGCCGTCTGCCAGCACGCCACGTGTCGAAGCCCCTGCCAGAAACCCATGTGCCAAAACCCTTGCCAGTGCGCTACATGTTGAAGCCCCAAAACACCTCAAACCTCGAGATCCCCTCCATCTCCTTCTCTTTCGGATATAAACCCTACATCCCTTTCCCCCCCTTGCACTTGGCTTCCTTAAAAGAACCTCGACATCTGCTTCTGTCGCCATCGGATCCCAGGTACGTACACTGACAATCTCCTTTCCTGCCGGCATCCCCGACATCTCACCTACCTCCCACTTTTGCAGGTCTTCATCTGGATAGGTAACGTACGGTTGAATCTTAGCTGTAGAATCCCTTGCCTAAAAATAGTCCTTGTCCACCATCTCTGCCACCTTCGACGGCGAGGTATTCCCTTGACTGTGCAGCGGTACTGATTCGGCTACGCCGTAGGAGTTCTCATTCGCAGAACACAGGCGGCGATAGCTTTGTACTCGGAGGACTCGTTGGCACACTACCAGAAGCAGCGTCCCCAATCACTTCGCTAGGCCTCCCGTCTCCAGTAGAAACCGCGACACACCCCGAAACTGGACCATGAGCCAACCCCGACGTCCCAGAGGAAGCACACCCCCCCATCGTCACGGCCAGCCCCCGCAGTGGCCCCAGACGGAGCGTCGGGTTCGTGGCCAAGCACCTCTCCGCGTTTCTCGCCAACATCCGACCAATCGGATTGAGAGTCGTTTGAACTATTTCTATGGGAATATCGAGCAAGTCGATGCCACTGCCCTAGGGCCCCTCGTATCCTTCATCCGTGTGACGCGGTGAGGGTAGATTGATGTAAACTTCTTGGCCTGGGGATCCTAACGGCATCCGACTTAACAACCGTGCCACGAGACCTTGGTGAATCACAACCATAACGGTGATAGACCGCATGCTGCCGGAAATTGGCGTTGCGGCAACGATAGCAAATCCAATCCCCCACCCTAAGAACCAGGCACGACTCACGGCTCATAGCAAATCCAATCCCCCAATGAAGCTCATTCACCATGAGCTAATACTGTACATTCAAAATGGACGTAACTCATCTATAATTTGTGAACGATACACTTTTTTGTCTAGCATCACTAAGATAAGGGTGATAAAATGGTAAATTCTATGATTGATCAATTTCCAGAGACAGCCTTGGAAGGACCTACTTTTCTGGTAGCCAAAGTTTCATCTTGGCTTAGAACATTGTTTGAGTACTATTTCCGAGTTGGTTCTCCTTTTGGGGAATTTGAGAAGTAAATTTCTTTTCATGATTGCATGCATGTGTACGTGTGACTGCTTGTGTTATATATATATATATATATATATATATATATATATATATATATATATATATATATATATATATACAGAGGATGTGGTATCCCTGCACTAGCGGTGTAGGGTTGAACGCTGCACTAGTTCCAAGTGGCACCTAATCCGAAGATCTGGTGCCAAGGAAACAAGCACAAGATCGATCAGGTTCATGGAAAAAACATCGTATCCACCGTTCAAAAGGTGGTCAAAAAGTTGGAAAAAAATTAATGCACCAAGTATGTTGGGTGTCACCCAATACTTTACCATATTTTTGAAGGTAAAAAAAGTTTTTTTTTTTTAAAAGATCATGTGCCACATGATCTTGGCACTAGTGCAGCGTTCAAACGCTGCATGATTAGTGCAGGGACCCTTAACCATATGTGTATATAAAATATAATGTGCATATGTTCATTGTTATATATATATATATTGTCCTCCATTGGAGGACGCTTGAGTCTCCTCCAAGATTGGGGAAAACCTCTAATTGGCAGCATGACACCAAATTGATCGCACACAGAGCACGGGTGCATTGCTTAGATCATATTTAGCAAAAAAAAAATTGGAAACTCATCTCCACCATGTATTTTTTGATCCTTGAAATTTAAACCATTAAAATTAGTCAAACTTTGACAGAGGCCTTAAAAAAAATGTTTGAAATATTTTTTTGGGAAATTGATCTAAGCCGTTCCCTTATGCCCCTCATTGCACCCAAATAGTATTATAAACCCTGGATATTCCTGTTTCAATATGTAATAATTTTATGATGTAATAACTTCTTGTATTCACTATTAGGTATGATGCTTGGGTATCAGGTGCCTTGATCCTTGTGTTATTTTTTACAGATCACGATTAAGAAAAAATATGGGAGTGTTGCCGGTGGTGCTGCGGGTGGGAGACTGGATATGCCTGGTTTGCCACAACGTGAACTTCTGTAGACGCTCACGGTGCCATCGCATTGGATGCCTGGTAAGTCGAACAGCGGGGGCTCGTATTGCTAACTACAGCCTCCATGCTCTTGGAGAAGGGCTAAGGATCAGGTGGTCATTAATGGCTCCCAGGCTAAAGACCTACATAATGGTTGGTCGATTGCGGGTAAGCGCTTTAGGGGCGTATTGGAACCGACGGATAGCGGTGGGGGCCGACCACTGCTCGCGCTTTGGTAGGGTCCATCATGACGTCTCCTTTGCCCAGGTGGTTAAGGACGACGCCAGATTCGAGGACATCACGGGATTCGAGAAGCAGTCTTAAGGGGGCTGCCGCCCAAGAGGGGTAGTAGTTGTGAGGAAGGGGGTTGGTGGTGGACCACTTATTGTGGATTGCTCGAATCATGAGCTAAGGGCTTTACCCTCTAACCTACCTTTCTTTTGGGCAACCATTCATTTCCAAATTAATGCACTGCTTCCTATTCAGATTTACAAATGATTACATAGTAGATGGGTCCTCTGTGATCGACCTTACATTTCATCGGTTACTCCTACCAGCTACCTGGTGCGTTTTCACTACGAGGACACCACCAAGAGGTTCTGCTCTCTAACAAATTTTTTTATTGATGGGGTCCTGATGGCCTGCAGACGATGGGATGTGTCTGCCGGAGAGGTTTATCCAAGCTCGTTCAATGGCAGGTTTTAGCTTCGGCTACGAGGGCTACCGTTGCATGCTTGGAGCTCCGATGTCTTTGACACGATGGACTCTCTGTGGGTCTCATTTCCATCGGGCGTAGCACTGCCGACTTGTGGGAGACAAGCTACGCCCGGATCCTTGGTCGCTGTCGATTGCCTCGATAACATCTCGAGAAGCTGCGTCGTATGCATCAACGACCAAAACGTTCGGGTCTTCATAAAAGTGGAGTTGGGTGAGGGCTCTCCTCCCGAGGCATCCAGAGAAGGAAACGCTGGGGACCATCGGAGGTGAGGAAAACATATTCGTTGGTGCCGACGAAAAACTCTCTTTCATCTACCCAACTGGGAACAGGGTGTATGCCAACAGTCGGTTGGGGAAAATAGCCTCACAGGGGGATGTGCCCTTGTCGATATCGCAGCATGGGAGGATGACCATGCCGGGAGTGTCGGATCGATGTCGAGGGGGCATGTCCCTACGTTTGATGATCTGGAGGGGGGGAATTTCAGCCGTCATAGGAGTTGCCGGTGTTTTGCTCACAGGAGGTCGGAACTTGTGGTGGTCCGGTGGGTACGACAGAGGTAGATGGCGACTGTCATCCCTCCGATCTAGATCTACTACCATTGAAGGCTTCAACGATCACGATGATGGGATTTACCGTTATGGAGACAATGGATTGGAGTTTGAATTTTGAATGCACCACGGAGGAAGAGGACTTGTCCTTTGTAAGAAGGGGGTGTCCAGGTTGGGAGGATCTCATGCAATGGGAAGCGACACGCGGATGGGCTGAGACACGTGGCAGTATCTCGGAGGATGGGAGCTTGGTTCGTGTGCCTTAAACGTCAAAATCGGTTACTGGTTTACCGCCTGGTTTGCTGAAGAGGTTCAGGGAGGTCTCTCCAATTGCGATTGAAAAGGCGCCACATGGAAAGAGCCCTCCACGACGGGATGGGTCTTTAGGTGGGTTTGCCGACAAGCGTACAGTATAGTAGAGGAACTGGCGGTTTGCGAAGCTATGTTGGGGGGAAATACTGTGAGGGCAACACGTGGCGTGGGGGATCGTGGAGGCCGACAAGTGGTATGGGCAGTCAAACGAGCTGAATGCAGATCGGTATTTCTGACTACGGTTGAGGAATGGGTCTGGGGCCCACTTGAACTATTTTTCGGCGGATAACGAGCCCTTGGCTGTCAGGCCTCCAACTGTGGGCTCAAGCCATGATGGACAAGGGGATCTGGGGCTAGGGCATGGTGGATTGCGTTGGGACTAGTAACTCATGGGGACCCGAGACCGGATCTTTCCCGATGGACCCGACCACCATATCGAACGTCGAGGGACCCTTCATCTCCAAATTAAAGATGATCTCTGAGATTACGCCTCTACTTCGTGATATAATGGAGACCTCGATGCCCTCTGCGTCGTCAACCTTCGATTCTCTCCTCATCCGCTTCATCTACGACGGAGATCTTCCTGATTTGATCGCTACGGCAGGATGATGCCGAAAGCTGGGTGTAGTGTTCTTTCAAGCCATCAAGGGGGACTAAGCTGACACTCTCTTCCGCGACAGCGGGTGACGACACCGGTGGCAGACCCGACGGTTCGGATGAGGTGGACAGACTCATTCGCATGGGCAGAGAATTAGGGATGTCCTTCAATGGGTCGGATGTTGCCCTCAGGGAGGTCTTTAGTTCCATTCTGATAAATCAGAATGCATCGGCCAAGAAGAAGAGACCATCCAAATCTCGGGAACTCGTGAAATTACAGTGGGGAATGTCGGACGGGAGGGGATCTGGGGGTGCTTAGCGCTCTCGTTCTTTATTGGGCGGGCCTTTTCTCGTGTCTAGATGAAGATGTTCTTGTGGAATGTGAGGGGTATCTGCGACGTTACTAAGAGAGCTGGTGTGAAGAAGGTTATCGCCATGTCTAATCCGGCGGTAATTACGCTTCAAAAAGCTAAATGGGGATGTTGCGATGGAAACAAGGATGCGCCTGTACTGGAGGCAACTGCTGGGGGTGGGTTGGGGTCGACTCTGTTGGAGCCTCGGGGGGACATTCTGGTCGCCTAGAACCTTTTACTATTCGAGAAAGTAGATGAAGAGATGTGCCGGAATTCCGCATCTGTGGTGCTTTGGAATAGGGATACTGGGAAAGTTTGGACATTTTCAGGCATCTATGGGCCTCGGATGATGGCAATCGAAGGAATTTCTGGTTTGAATTGGCTGCCATCGCGGCTAGATGGGACTTCCTGATTTGCTTGGAGGGAGACTTTAACGCCATTAGATGGCCTCATGAGAAAGTCGGTGGACCTCCGGATTCGACGGAAATGTGCAACTTAAATTCCTTTATCATCGATTGGGAGCTGATTGACCTTCCTCTCTCGGGTTTGACATTCACTTGGTCCAGCCTACAAGAGGTGCCCTCTTTGAGCCGTCTCAACAGATTTCTTTGCTCTTCTGAATGGATTGACATTTTTCTTGTCACAAGAGTGGAAGGCCTAGCTAGAGCAGTTTCGGACCACCGTCCTTTGCTGCTACGGTGTGATTCTCCTTTTCGTTTTGAAAATACGTGGCTTCTCGACGAAAGTTTCAAGGCTGTGGTCTCTTTGTGGTGGAACGAAACTTTACCTTCGAGGACAGCCGCGTTTAGATTTGTATCTAAACTGAAATGGTTCAAGGGCCGCATTAAAGCGTGGAATAGAGATGTGTATGGGCTGGTTCATATTGCGAAGGAGGCTTTTCTTCTTTGATTGAAGGAGCTGGACGATATCGAGGAGGATAGAAATCTGTCGGAAGCAGAAAGCGGGGAGAGATTGTTGAAAAGATCAGGAGTTCAATGACAGATGCTTTGCCGAGGAGGTGTGCTGGAGACAAAAAGTAAAGGTACAGTGGCTTAAAGCAGGGGACCATAATACCAAGTTCTTTCATGTGATCGCCAACTCAAGGAATAAAATCAACTACTTGGGTCAGATATCGGTTGAGGGTGAGGTTTTCTCCGATCCGGAGCAGATCAGGTCCCATGCCGTCAGCTTTTATAAAATCCTCTACTCCGATGAGGGTCAAGCGCAACCGGAACTGGATGGATTGCTGTTTCAAACCATCTTGGAAGGAGACAATGCTGATGTGGAATGGCCTTCCAGAGAGGAAGAGGTGTGGTGGGCCATCAAGTATGGAGGCAAGAACAAAGCATCGGGGCCCGACGGCTTCACGTTAGAATTTTATCGTCACTTTTGGCTGATTCTTAAAGCTGATCTCATGGAGGTTCTTAATGAGTTCCACACCAACAATTTCATCGGGTGATGCCTAAATTCCATCCTTATTACACATCCCTAAGAAAGATGGAGCCGAGAATCTATTGGATGACGGGGATGCCACTAACAAAGACCTAGGATTCAGGCCGTACAAGGTGTACCAACGGCGGAAGAAATGATGGAAGGACTATGGAGCGTCAAGAACAATCGAGGAAGGGTCCTAGAGGTCAGCCCATGAGGCACAAAAGCATCAGGCGACGGACGTCTGTAGGCTTTGGACGGACGTCCTAGGGTCTCACTATTTTTGTGCGACGGACGCCCGTGAGCATTATGGACGTCCATGAGCCCCAGGACGGACGTCCGTGGAAATCCCTGCCCCAACGGCTTAAGTGACGTATTTATCCTTTTTGTCTTTAAATTTTGTTCTTTTGTGTCCAAGTGTAAGTTACCACTTAGGGTAACATAGTATTTTTCTAGTTTAGGGTATTCTCTTTGTAAATGCTATAAAGCACATTTTTGTAAGCCATTTTTGGCACTTGAGGATTGATTAATGAGAATGCATTGCATTTTGGCTTGTGAGAAGCTTGAAGAGTGAGTCTTCTTCTCTGAGAGGGGTTTAGTGTGAGGCCAAGGGTGAGATGCTCATGTTACTTTGATTTTCTCCTTTACATTTTGCTCTTATTTGGTCTCCTACTTTCTCCTTGAATCTTTAGCATCCTCTTTTCCCCCTTTTAATTGATTTTTCCAACCATAGATCTAGAGTAACCTTGATGTCCATCTTTATGGATTGAATCCAATCGTAGCCCGTCGATCCATAACCGTTGTTGGACTCGAGCTTGCTCGATTTGAGTCGTTAGTCGTTTAGATTCCAAAGCCCGAGCGAGGAGCTATCGATTCCACTGTGAGCTACGATCTAACACCCCGACCTAGACGAAGCGAGAGTTCTATCTCTCGGATCGCCCATTCCGCCATCCTAACGGATCTCACGCGTTTTACCCTACGTGAACCAAAGCATGGACACCTAAGTGGAATCCCGAGAAACCAGAAGGTATCGCTTTAATTTGTGGTTGATTACTTAATTAATTAGTTTAATTTCAGCAAAATCATCATATCATGGACATTCACGAATCATCTCGAAGGTGCTGGCCAATCGTATCAAACTGTTAATGGGAAAAATTATTTCGGTGAACCAAGGGGCCTTTGTATAAGGGGAGGCAGCTGGTGGACCTAGTGGCGGTGGCCCAAGAGGTGGTGCACTGGGCCCATCACATGCGATACCCCGCTGCCCTTTGGAAGGTGGGCATGGAGAAGGCTTACGATCGGGTGGACTGGAACTGTTTAGACTATATGCTCAACAGACTTGGGTTTGGGTCTAGGTGGAGGGGGTGGATGCGGGCCTGTTATTCCTCGGTGTGGTTCTCGGTTTTAATAAATGTGTCCACCGTGGGATACTTCAAAAGCCCTAGAGGGATTTGTCAGGGTGACCCCCTATCTCCCTTCCTATTTAATATTGTGGGTGAAGCTCTAGTTGGCCTAATTTCCCGCGCGAGGCAGCTTCACTTTATATCCGGTATCCAGATGGGTTCACAGGGCCACTTCATATCGCACCTCCAATATGCGGATGACACCATCCTTTTTGGGAAGGCAGAAGTGGAAGAATTCACTTCTCTGGCGGAGGTTTTATTGATATACGAAGCTGTGTCGGGCCAGCGAATCAACTAACACAAGTCGGCGATTACGGGGGTTGGAATTGGAGATCAACTGTTGGCTGAATTAGCAGAAACAGTGAACTGAGCGGTGGAGAATCTTCTGATTCTATATCTGGGCCTCCCTCTCGGGCTTAGACAACTGTCTACTAGGGCCCGAGATCCGATTATTCAAAGGTTTGAGCGAAGGATGTAGTGGGGGTCGGCTACTCTTGTTGAAAGCTGTTCTATCTAGTCTTCCCATTTTCTATATGTCTATGTTCAAATGCCCGATGGGTGTGATACATAGACTCGAACAAATTCAAAGGAACTTCTTATGGGAGGGATCAGGGCTGGATGAACGGTATCATCTTGTTAATTGGGACACTTGCCAACTGCCCCTGAGTTGTGGAGGTCTAGGTATTCGGAGTTTGCGGTGGATGAACATTGCGCTGTTGGGGAAATGGTTTTGGCGGGCTGCTTTGGACGGGGAAAGGGATAGCCTATGGCGTGTTGTGTTGGCGGAAAAGTATGGTCTACTGAACGACAGCTGGGGCATTAATGTCGCTGTCAATAACAGCTTCTCAGCTTGGTGGAAAGGTATTTGCGGAACTTGGGATCTTTACGCAAGATGGATAAGGTGCAATTGCGGTGATGGAACTCGGATCTAGTTTTGGGAAGACAATTGGGCGGAGAGTGGGCAACTCAAACTCTCTTTCCCGAATATTTTTAACAACGCTAGAGCCCCTCATGGGGTAGTAGCCAACTTTTATTCGGAGGCTGAAAGGGGGGGGGGGAGGGGTTTCTGTGGGATGTGATCACTCGCAGACGTCTTAGAGGAGAGGAGGTGACCTCTTTCACTCGGCTGCTGGCCTTGTTGTATCGTCTGACGAGGAATCCACACAAATTGGACTCTTGGGTTTGAACTCCTAATAAAGACGGGAACTTCAGCGTCAGGTCCTACTTTCGAATGCTTTCGAACTGACCCTTAATCAAATTCTAAGGGGCTGGGTTGTGGAAGGCTGCCATTTCCCCCAAAGTAAAATTTTTTGCGTGGACACTGTTCATAGAGAAAATTCTCACGATTGATCAACTATGTCAGAGGGGGAAAGTTCTGCCGAACCTTTGTGCGTTGTGTCTCCAAGAAGAGTCAACAACTCACCTATTCATCCACTGCTGGGTGGCACACAAGATTTGGGGGGTCTTCCTAAAATCTTTCGGTATGGACTGGGCTGCTCCTTCCCCTTACCTCTAGTTTTTGGCTTGGTCAACTGTCTGTTTGGAGTGTAGCTGGGGGAGCTCTAGAAAGCCGGTTTATTTGCTCTCAAGTGGAGCATTTGGCTTGAGCGGAATGCGCAGATTTTTGAACAAAAGCGCCGGCTTGTGGGATGATTCTCAAATCGGTTAAGAGATCTCATTTGCCTATGGGTCTCTAGAGGCTGCGATGAAGTAAGGGGAGAGGCTCTTCAGTGGGAACCGGTTTAGTTGGGATGGTGCTGTGGATTTCCTGCCTGCTTTGGTCTTGCGGCTCGATTTCCTCTTTTTTTTTTCGTTTTGTTCCTTGTTGCTTTCTTCTTTGGTTGATTTGTCCCATGTATTGTCCTTTTCAGTGCTTCACTGGTTTTCAATATAATTGCATTATCGATCGAAAAAAATAAATATTGTTTTTGATGCCACATTGATCTCCACGAGATCTTGGAGGACGGAACCGGCTCCATATATATATATATATATATGTATTCATTGTTAAATCTAATTTATCGTGGTTACTGATTGATCCCTATGATTCCATATTTTTGTAAGTTAGCTTGTTCAGAAACTTGAATGTCTTTGTTTGTGCTTATGGAGATCCAAAAATCTTGAGTCCTAGGTTCTCCTATGCCATTTTAATGTATAATTATATACTATGAAATAATTATAACTATTTGGCTCATATTTATGAGCAGGGACGTAGCCAGGATTTTTTTTCCAGTGTGGGCAAGCAATTATTCCATATGCAAAAAAGAACTTAGAAAAGAAGAATGGAGAAGCACCTTTAGCGCCTAAATTAAAAAATGAATTTTTAAATTTTGAAAGGGTGTATGGCTATTCTCACCCGTTTTCGGAGTAAGTACCACAGTTTTTCATGGATGAAAACTATTGACTGATTTGAAAAAGACGATGGAGATTTTTTTGTGCCAATCTTCCCCATGTTAGACCTTAAGATCATGGCACGCCTATCATACGGTCAGATGTTGATTGCACACAACACACAGTCCCTAAAATTGAAGGTCAACTCCTTTGTCCATGATCCAAGTCATTTTTGGGGATGTGTGCTATGTTGAATCAACATCTAACTGTCTGAAAGGCACGCCATGATCTTAACCTTATCGTGGGGAAGATTGGAGCAAAAAACAATCTCCATCATCTGATTCAAATCAGTCAATGGTTTTCGGCCATGAAAAACTGTATGGTACTTACTCCGAAAACCGGTGAGAATAATTGTACCCAGTTTGAAATTACCAAAGAGAAAGAAGGAACTGTTTTGGGAAGGATTCTTCATAGAAAAAGAAGGATTGTGACTCGGGACAAGAACCCTAAAATGCGGAATATGATTTTTTTATGCAATTTGGTTGAAATTAAATAAAATAATTCAAGTTTAATCACAAAATTATCTTAAGATACCTTAGGGTTCAGAGAATTCAGGTTGGTAGATCACGCAAGATCCAGTCCGATGCGCAAGTACTATTAGATTTGAGGTGAGATTGGCCTAGAGATGGAACTCTAGCTTTTTCCAGGCTTGGGCGTTCGTCTTCGATCCGACGTAGATTCGCAGGCTCTAACTAGGGCTTTTGAAATAAGTGTATGGTTTTGTAATGAGCTTATGGTTTGATTAATGGCTTAGAAAAGGGTTTTGGGCTCTGTTTGATTTGGGATTCGGAAAGGGATTTATGGTCTTAGGGATCAAGAAATCAATAGGTTAAGATGTAGGAGAAACCAGCAGGGATCAATAAGGCAAAAGATTCAAAGAAGGCAGTGATAGATAATAGAGAAAATAACAATGGCTTTTGGGAATCACTCCCTTGGCCTCACACCAAACCCATCTCAGGCAAAGAATATTCAAGCATAAAGCATTCAAAATATTCAATAACTAATTAAAAAGTCTTTACAAGCCTCAATATATAGGCCACTAATAATTAAAATTCGAAATAAAGAGTTCTAATAGAAATAAAACACAAAAAAGATAAGTTTTCGCAACAAAAACTCAAAATTAGAAGTCCCGTCACGACGTCCGTAGTGTCCCACGGACGTCCGTGACCTATGGACAGATAGGGGGCAAAATCACGGACGTCCGTCACTGTTCATCGTGAACAGTAATTTTTTTTTTTCTTGACGTTCCCCGTCATTCTCCTCCACTTAAAATGTTTCATCACCGATGAAACACGCATGTTGTACTCGGACTCGGGCTCCCTCTCCTCTTCTTTCGACGCCGGTAGAAACGATGTGGTCGGAATCTAATGTCCATGTATGTGGCGTCCCCGTCAATTCCCCTGGACCAAAAAGGTTTCATCACAGATGAAACGCGCTCGTGGTAGATGTCTAGCAGGTTGGGGTTCAAACGACGAACTTCATTCTCGTGGACCCAAGTGTTTCGGACTCCGGTTTGCCGACACATTTAACCAAGTACTTCTGGAATCCCCCGTCATGTGTAGAGACAACATGATCGTTGATTATATCCTCTATCTCATCTGATCTCTGTCTACTTGGGGGAGGAAGAGGTATAGGTTGCAAGGTTGGATTGGGGCTGGGGCTAGGAAGTGGTTGGAGTGGGTTTTCAGGAGGTGGGGTGAAGCCCAAATAAGGAACCAAGTCCTCTACATTGAACGTTGAACTAACCCCCGTGCCTAGAGGAAGCTCGAGCACGTATGCATTAGGACTACTCTTAGCCAAAATTCTAAAAGGCCCAGCGCCTCAAGATTGGAGCTTCTTTGCGGATCCCGTGGAGCACTCGGGCTCTTGGACCATCACATAATCACCCACGTGAAATTCTTTATAACGCATGTGAGCATCTGCAGATAATTTATATTGATTGTTGCTTGAATTAATTTTCTGTTTAATTTCGGCATGCAAGCTATGAATGTGTTGTGCAAATGCATTGACAGACTTTGACACTCTATGGGATGCAGACATGGGGATCAAATCTAATGGAGTCCTAGGCCTATGACCATATACTACCTCAAAAGGGCTCATGCCTATGGACCTATTGACATAATTATTATAGGCAAACTCAACTGTGGGTAAGATGGTATCCCAGGTCCTAACATAATCACGACAAGACTACAAAGGAGATTCCCAAGACTTCTATTGGTGCTTTCGGTTTGGCCTTTCGTTTGAGGGTGGTAAGCTGTAGAGAATTGGAGCAATGTGCCCATCATGTGCCAAAGGGTCTTCCAAAAGTAACTCGTAAATTTAACATCCCTATCAGACGCAATGGTTTTGGGCACCCATGAAGACGCACTACCACCGCAAAAAATAGTTTAGCAATATGAGATGCATTGGAGGTTTTGGAACAAGGAATGAAGTGGGTCATCTTGGAAAATCGGTCCACTACGACATAGATGGAATCGTGCTTCCTATGGGTCTTAGGAAGTCCAAGCACGAAATTCATAGAGAGGTCTTGCCACGGTGTGTGTGGCACGGGTAAAGGAGTGTACAAGCCAGCATTTTGTTTGGTCTGTTTTGACACTTGGCAAGTACGACAATGTTTGACAGCCCGAGCGACATCTCTCATTAGGCTAGGCCAAAAGAGCCTATCTTCTACGAGCGCAACAATTTTATTACGTTCGAAATGTTTGGCCATCCCTCCAGCATATAACTCCCGCATGAGAAAGTCACGCAATGAAGTGCGAGGGATGCAAAGGCGATTGCCTTTAAACAAGTACCCATCTTGGATGGTGTACACAGAGTGTGTGCTGGTTGGGTTACTAAGGAGAGCAAGCAAGGTACTCATCCTTTAACTTTTTGAACCCGATGACCTCGGTGCTCATTGTGCACAAAGTCACCACTTGCCGACTAAGTGCATCAGTGGTCCTATTTTCAGCACCAGCCTTATGCTTTAACACGAATGTGAACCCTTGAAGGTACTCAACCCACTTCGCGTGCCTTGGGTTCAACTTCTTCTGTGAAGCAAGAAAGCGTAAGGCTTTATGGTCAGAGAACAACACAAATTCTTGCTGTCTAAGGTAATGCTTCCAATACCAAAGAGATCGTACGATCACATAGAATTCCTTGTCATAGGTGGAATATTTTTGCTTCGCCTCGTTAAGTTTTTCACTAAAATAGGTCACAGGGTCCTGTGACCCTCTTGGCAAAACACTCCTCCTATGCCTACACCTGATGCGTCGCATGTGACTTCGAAGACATTGGAAAAGTCCGGTAAGCGCATGACGGGTGCACTACTCATTTGTTGTTTGATCTCAGCAAAGGCTTTCGTCGCTGCTTTGCCCCATTTAAAGTCTCCCTTTTTCATGCAATCAGTGATTGGGGCTATGATGGTGCTAAAGCTTCTGATGAAGCGATGATAAAAAGTAGCCAAACCATGGAAGCTACGGACATCGTGTATGTTCTTAGGCTTGGGCCATTCCACAATGGCTCTAACCTTTTCAGGGTCCGCGACCATTCCATCGGCCGAGATAATAAATCCCAAGAAAACAACAGAATGTTGCATGAAGGTGCATTTCTTGAGATTTGCAAACAACTGCTCGCCCTTGAGGGTCTCACAAACCAACCTAAGGTGGTTCAAGTGTTGATCCTTGTTATGACTATAGATCAAAATGTCATCGAAATAAACAAGGAATTTGCCTAGAAACGGCCTCAACACTTGGGTCATGAGCCGCATGAAAGTATTTGGGGCATTAGAAAGCCCAAATGGCATGACCATCCACTCATAAAGACCATCCTTAGTCTTAAAGGCGGTTTTCCACTCATTACCGGGGTGGATGCGGACTTGATGGTAGCCACTCTTAAGGTCGATCTTTGAAAAGATAGTGACACCAACCATCATGTCAAGCATGTCATCGAGCCTTGGTATGGGAAGCCGATACTTAACGGTAATCTTATTGATTGCACGGCTATCCACACACATGCGCCATGTACCATCTTTCTTAGGAGTGAGTAGGGCAGGTACGGCACACGGGCTCAGACTCTCTTGGATGAACCCCTTCTGAAGGAGCTCATTGACTTGCCGAGTCAACTCGGCATGCTCAACCGGATTCAACCTATAGTGGGGCAGGTTTGGTAAGGTAGATCCGGGAACCAAGTCAATTGTGTGTTAGATATCACGCAGAGGAGGGAGTTCGTTTGGTAAGTGTTCAGGGAAGACATTCGTAAACTCTTTTAAAATCAGCTCAACCTCCTTGGGACACTCGCTCACCGACTCGAGAGCACTCTCTACGGTGACAACTACATACACCACTCTCTTCTATCAATGCTTTCTCGAACTCAGAAGGGCTCACAATATTAATGAATTTAGAAGACGCGCCCTTCTTTTCGACTGTGTTGGTCGATGGTGCTTTGGGAGGCAAAGGGTGTAAAGTGATCTTTTTGCCCTTATGCATGAACATGCATATGTTTGTTCGACCAGAAAGAGTCACGTACATGTTGTAGAGCCACGACCTTTTCAAAATGATATGGCCCACATCCATCGGCACCACATCACACCATAAGGTGTCCAAATAAGAACCTAACTGAATCGGTACACGACACCTTTTCGACACGGGAATGGATGAAGAATTGACCCATGCGACTTTATAAGGTCTAGGGTGGGCTTCGGGTGTAAGCCCTAAGCGGCGGACTACATGAGTGGATATTACATTAGTACAACTACTGCTATCCACGATAACCCTACAATTCTTTTCACCAAATCTGGCGTAGGCGTAGAAGATGTTCTCCCTTCGCCAGTCATCCTTTTCATCCTGTTGAGGTTGTGCAAAGGCACACCTCACAACTAAAGCATGACCAATAGCATCACCCTCTTCATCACTGGGTGTGCTAACCGGTTCAAATACTTCCTCTTCAACCACTACCTCATCATCATCCTCCTCTCCCTCAATGAAGAGAGTCCTCTGGGGTTCTTTCGTAGGGCATTGAGAGGCAAAGTGTCTCATCCCATGACATTTATAGCACTTTACTTGAGAGTTAACCCTGGAGGAGTCTCCAACTACACTTTTTCCCTTTTCAAACCTCGAATTGGCTGGGGCGGGTTGTGTAGGTTTGGGAGGAGGATTGAATCGTCCCTCACCGGATCGTTGACTATTATAATATGGCTCGGTCCTCTTCACCTCCGTAGTTTTCAAGTATCGTTCAAGATCTTGCACAATGGCATAACATCTTTCAAGAGTTTCTACGGGGTGAGAAATCAATTCTTTTTGCAATTCAAGTCGCAATCCGGTGCGGAATCTAGAGAGAGTGATTTCAGGGTCTTCCGATACTTTTGCCCTCATCATGAACTCTTCAAATTTGGCAATATAATCGGTCACGGGCATACGACCTTGACGTAAATTTTGCCACTGGTCGAGGAGGCGCTGGTGGTATGATAAAAGAACATACTTCTCAGTAAGTCGTTCCTTTATGTCGTCCCAACGGGTAATGAGAGGACAACCCGCGTTCACCCTAATGCGCTCGACATTGAGCCAGAAAAGTCGAGCTTGACCAACCAACTTCATTTTAGCGAGTCTAACTCAACGGTCGTCATTTATGGCATACCAATCAAAGTGTTGGTCCATGTCAGAAAGCCAATCAAGGAAGACGGTAGGGTCCATTCTTCCATCGAAAGTCGGAATCTCAACTCGGACATTCTTAAGGAGTTGAACTTCGGGGTCATAGTCATCTCTACGATGATCCCTACGGTTTCGGTTGTCTTGGCAACCATTACGTTCTAAGTGAGGACATTCACGCTCTTGGTGCTGATTTTTCAGCCCACCCATCGCTTCCAATTTGTTGATTCGATCACGTAATCTATCATTACCAACTCCTAGGGATGTTTAGGCTTGCTCTATGGTACTCAAATGTGCATTAATCGCACCCAATTCTTCTCGCATACCGTTAAGGGCATTGAGAATTGCACTTGAGTCCATGGTGATCACAAGGTCTATTAAGGTTCTAATATGGAATGCAATATGGACCCACAAAACAATGCAATAAAATAAATATGACAAGCAAGGATGCCCTAACCTAGAAAACCTAGGGCTCTGATATCAAAACTAACGCGGGACGGGAACCCTAAAATGCGAAATATGATTTTTTTATTCAATTTGGCCGAAATTAAATAAAATAATTCAAGTTTAATTGCAAAATTATCTTAAGATACCTTAGGGTTCAGAGAATTCAGGTTGGTAGATCACGCGAGATTCAGTTAGGGTCCAGTCCGATGAGCAAGTACGATTCGATTTGAGGTGAGATCTGCCTAGAGATAGAACTCTAGCTTTTTCCAGGCTTGAGCGTTCGTCTTCGATCCGACGTCGATTCGCAGGCTCTAACTAGGGCTTTGGAAATAGGTGTATGGTTTTGTAATGGGCTTATGGTTTGATTTATGGCTTAGAAAAGAGTTTTGGGCTCTGTTTGATTTGGGATTCGGAAAGGGATTTATGGTCTTAGGGATCAAGAAATCAATAGGTTAAGATGTAGGAGAAACCAGCAGGGATCAATAAGGCAAAAGATTCAAAGAAGACAGTGATAGGTAATAGAGAAAATAATAATGGCTTTTGAGAATATTCAAGCATCTCCCTTGGCCTCACACTAAACCCATCTCAGGCAAAGAATATTCAAGCATAAAGCATTCAAAATATTCAATAACTAATTAAAAAGTCTTTACAAGCCTCAATATATAGGCCACCAATAATTAAAATTCGAAATAAATAGTTCTAATAGAAATAAAACACAAAAAAGGTAAGTTTTCGCAACAAAAACTCAAAATTAGAAGTCCCGTCACAACGTCCACGGACATCCGTAGTGCCCCACGGATGTCCGTGACCTACGGACAGATAGGGGGCAAAATCACGGACGTCCGTCACTATTTATCATGAACAGTATTTTTTTTTTTTCTTGACGTTCCCCGATTGAATAGATTCCATCCTTGAGATGGACTCTACTAAGACTATAAGAGAGAGATGAGAGATAGTACGGGTGGGGAATAGGTTCGTTTTTTTTTAAAGAATAAAAAATAAGTTTTTCTTATTTGCAACCTGGCAAACATGCTTAGTATAAGTATGGTATATAAATGTTTTTTTTAATAGAAATGTATATATAATAAATAAATAAAACCAAAGTTGAGTGTAGGCATCTGCCTATAGTCGCCCACACCTGGCTAAGTCCCTGTTTATGAGAAAGGCATTAATACCATGATTTCTACTTTGGAAAGCAATATTCTGTTCAGAATAGATGAACATCAATAACATATTGGAGATAGTTAATTTACTGAAAGCACTGAGCTTCTTACATTTGCTGATTCCTTGTTTCCATTTTGTATTTTTTTAGTATCAGTTGGTTCCATCCAGGTTGCAGAATTGGATTGGGGAAATCTGGACCACATAAGAGCTGTTGATCCTCCATTTGATTATATTATCGGCACTGACATTGTGAGTTTTCTGGATGAATACTATTTACCAATGCAACTATGCAAGTTAAGTCTATTATTTTATTCATCAAAGGATGTGACGTGACTTCTTTAGATCTGCTTTAGGGGCCATTTGGACAGCATGTAAATCGTGGACTGCTCCATTTTTGAAATGATGCAACCACATATTTATCTATTGTTTCCGTTTGTAAGCACCACAACATGTTGATATGGATTGCTCTATAGTCTTTTTTATAGCACAGAAGTAGTAAATAGCAACTTTTTCTATTTAGATTTTCCACGCACAGCTTTTGCATGATTATTATTATATTTTGAAACTGTAACAAAGAGGATATATTAAAATATAAAAAGATAGAGAAAGAACACATACCTTAGCGGGTAGTAAGGCATCGGTGCAAGAGAAGAAGACAAACCCCATCAATCCAAAACGGACAGGAGCTAAGGCAGAAAAGAATCCCATTGAAGAAGGAAGCGCCGCATCCCTTCGGAATAGTCGTCAACAGCAGAGGCACTCCAACTGATGAGAAAGCAGGTACAGGAGCATAACAAATGAAATATTAAATGGGATAACAGTCCTGACCTCGTTTAAACACCAAAATGGTGTTTAAATGATCTTACACCCTTAAACTTGGGACTTTTATCTCACGCCATTGATGTCTGATTTATCATTATGCCATGTGGTGCACATCTGTGGTATGTCTCAGCCCAAAGAAACATGCCTATAAGTGGATGTGGACAATCCGATTGATGAACTTTAATACCAGCCATTAAAACTAAAAGCTTTAATGGTTGATGTTATAGTCAACAGATGGTTTAAATCTCCCTAAAACACATGATCTATCACCTTGTCGGTACCTATCACACTCATCTTAAACGATTGATGGCGTAAGATCATTTGAACACCATTTGGTGTTTAAATGACGGTCAGGAGAGTTGGATCTGTATTAATTGACTGAAAAGTACAGACACATGCAAAAGTTGAACACTGATCAACGCAATAGACTGGAATGGAAAATAAATAGACACCTTGAATTATTGGCCCCCAAGAAGGTGATGGCACCCAAATTCCCAGGCTGTAATGTGCTCTCATATAGGATGGTTAAATTAAGTTTGGGTGTTTCAGTTGATGGATAAGTCAAAAGTCAATATTCTGAAGAATACTTTAATCATATAGAGCTCTTCTCTTAGACCTGTCAAAATCTTCTTCAAACCTGAGGTAGGCAAGAGATAGATGATGAAGGAAAGAGAGAACTAAAGGAGAAAGGTCTATAAATAAAGAGAAAGTGCGAGTGAGTTTTTCAAGGCAAGGAATTTAAGATTATGAAAATTGCGGTAAGCGATAAATATTGATAAAAGCAACTCGAAGTGCAATGTGTATGGACCCCCTTTGCTGACTCTATATGAGACAACTTGCTGGCTTCAAATTCCCTTCGGCTTAAAAGGAAATCCCACAAATCACTGCAGTTGTGGGCATGCATGGAACCAAGGGCATTTATATATAAGTATGATCTGAGGACCATTTTGGTTATTTTGTTCGATTACTTAGTCTAAAGAACGTACGCATCTTGGAAGTTTAATCGGGGAAATGCGGTGACTGGTCCAATTTTTTTAAGTTTCTTCATGATGCCTGATAATGTTCTGAAACCAGCATTTGCATCTCTGATTTTTGTGTTACCCTTGATTGAAACCAACAGATGCCAGTGACTTGGTTATTCACATACCCTCTCTGGCTTCCGACAAACTGGTTTTATGATTTCTTGGTGTCCTAGAGCCTAGATGAAAGTCTGGTCAATTGGTATACAAGATTGAAGACATAATGTTTTAGTGAAATATTCCAACTGCAAAAAATCTTGGTGCTACTCAAAATTTAAATTAAGTATTTTCGAAATTCTGACTCTCAAATGCCCTCCAGCCATATATTTATCTTCTTCATATCCCACGTATTCGTTGATTCACTGGTAGTAGGATGAGTTTTTAATATAAAAAAATATATATTCAAAAATATTTTACTAAGTTTATATAACCTATAAATTTTATGTTAATATATAATTTACATAGTAGGCATCAAAGACAAGTGAGGGCTGTTGGTGGGAGTCTCACGTCAAAAGTTTTTGAGCACGGATCGAAACCTGGCTTTAAAGCCTTTTTGCAACCTGCACTATGTATGTGAATGGCTGGTTCACCCAGTAGTGAGTAGTGACGAACCGGAGTGAACCGAACTGCAAACCGGCTCGCGGTTTACACGGTTACCAACCGAATTAGGTAACCCTGTTTAGGACTAATATAATTGCTTCGAGATAAGTTGGTAGTTAATAGGCTCTGCTAGTTCGTGGGTTGCATATATGCATTAGCATGTAATAGTAATCATTATCATTACTATTCCACCTTCAATTGGAGGGATCTATTGCAGTGAAAATGGGAGGTTGTTAAAGCATGTACTTGGGTCCTATCAGCATCAAATACTCAATTGAAGTAGAATGCAGGCGACTACAAGAACAGTTATGGATCTGAGTTACATATTCCAATGGAGGTGGAGGGTGACTCCACTAACTTGATTGTGTGGATGAAGGAGGGTGACTCTACTAACTTGATTGCATGGATAAAGGAGAAGGAAGAGGCCCTATGGTACTTATTCCACATTCAATACGAGATCTTAGATATTGTAGGAGAGACCAAATATACCCTTTAACAACCATATTAAAGGGTAGAAAATATGGAAGTGGCAAATTAGGTAAGGAAGGTCTTTGGGTTGGAGATGAGATTCCTGTATTGTAACTTGTAACCTTGGCCTCTTTTGGTGTGAAAATAATTGCTCTTGAGGTGCAGATTGGTGTAGCTTAGTGATATCTGTTATACTATATTTTTCTTTCTTCAATGAAATGATAATTCTTAAAAATAAAAAAACAAAAAATGGCCTTTAATTTATTCTCGATGACAAATATTACATCATCTTTAGTTGAAATGTAATTTTTAATTCTAACTAAGTGGTCTCTCCGCTTAGTGACGCAACCAGACATATTCATATTGTTTGTCAGGAGATTCTGTCATCATGTTAATTACAAAGCAGTCTCTCATTATCCACATGAAGATTTAACAGTAATTCAGAATATATTTGATTTCTGTGGGTTTAAGGTTTATGCAGAGCATCTTTTAGAGCCACTCTTGCAGACCATAATTGCCTTATCTGGACCTAGAACCACAGTCCTGGTAATCTAATCTCTACCATTTCTGTAGTTTTCTGCAAATTTATATGCTTACATTTCTGGGTTTTGAAATCGACTTTTATCCCTTTCATTCTGTCAAAATTTGTTCAGCTGGGTTACGAGATCCGATCAACCGCGGTCCATGAACAAATGATTGATATGTGGAAGAGAAATTTCGAAGTGAAAACTATCCCAAAAGCAAAGGTACGTATGATCATGATCAACCATGTCATTTGTATAACCGAAGGGTCAAGCCCATAAGCCGTACCTCAATTTGATGGTGTTCTATGTAGCAACCTTAAGATCGCGTCCTTTCCTCATTGAATGAATACTTGAACAACTAACTCCACTAGTATCCCATGCAGATGGATCCCAAGTTCCAACATCCAAGTATCCAACTTTTCATATTGGGTTCAAAAGCTCAAGCAGGATGTGCAAGCGATATAAGCCAGGTGATCACTCGGAAGAGCAGCGAGTGTGGAATCGATCAATCTAAGAATGGAAACAACGGCGACGACGGTGAGAGTTGCTACAGGGTGGAGGAATGGGAAGATTGTAGTTCTAACGAAGTTGGTAGCGAACAAGTTGTAGGAACTGAAAACGAGAAGCTTGATGATTGGGAAGCGAGAAGGTACGGATCTATGGCAGCACGTCTCCTTCGAGATGTCAAGATAACGTGATGACATGGGGCATGTTCATTCTTAGAAACTGCTCTAACAGCGTCAAGCAGAAAGAAAAGGCAGGCTGCTAATTAGGACAGCTATTCCTAGGAAAGTAAGAGAGAGGACCTGATTCCATTCACATTGACGGGCATCGTCATTTCCAAGATCGCCTTCACGGGTCTGCTCGTCATCCTTTATGGTTTTGTGTCCTTGTAATTATTGCAGAAAGCAATGGTGTTCTTGAACTCTTAATTTGTAAAATGGCAGATCATAGAATGCCCATGTTGACAGTGAGGATAAGGGGAGTTGCAATTATACCAATGGTTGTTTTGAAATCCACTTCAATTTAGTTCTTTGTGTGTGTTTATTTTGAAGTCCACTTCAAATTTAGTTCTTTGTGTGTGGACAATGGTTAGGTTCCCCAATGGGGCATGTTCAGCGCGTCCCATTGGCCTATGTGGTACCCACAATCCTGTTTTGGTGTCACGTGGAGCAAAGTTGTTTTGTTTAATTCTTCTGTTAAAAAAATAATTTCAAAAACTTATTCCGTCATGTATTTTTTTAGCAAGGTTGTTTTGTTTAATTTATCTTTTAAAAAAGAAAATTTTAAAAGCTCATTTCCGTCATATATTTTTTTAGCCTTAAAATCTAGACTAATTAAATCAGTCAATGCTTGACTTTTATACTTTAAACAATTTATTTATTAATTATAAAATTGATCTAAACAGTGCATCCAAGCTTCACATGATACTAAAACAGTATTTTGGGTGTTATGTGGAACTCCTTGTGGACTATATTAGGGTTCACTCACTGTGCCCCATTGGGGCACATAACTCTTCCTATATATATATATATATATATATATAGAGAGAGAGAGAGAGAGAGAGAGAGAGAGAGAGAGAGGTGTTAACGGTCCCTACACTAGTGTTGTATAGTTCAATTCTGTGCATTAAAGTGTAGATCGTAAAATGTGATCGCCAATTACACTTTCTAAGGGTTCACTAGTCCCCGTAGGGTTTTAAAAAAAATTCCCTTCATTCCACAAGTTCAAGATACGGTGTTTCAAGCAAACGTTTTGCCCTTGAGAAATCAATTTTCTTTTAATGATTGATCAACCTTGTATATATGTATGTGGCACCTAATCCTCAAAGTAGGTGCCGCTCGGCACCCAAATGCCCCAAGTACAATCGACCTTGTACATATGTGTGTGGCGCCTGATCCTGAGATTAGGTGCCACATGGCACCCAAATGCCTGAAGTGCAAACTCCTACTGTCTTAGTCCAGTAAACATACATTGGTGAAAATAATTTAAAGATATAAAGAATACTAAAAAACATGATTTTCTAGCAAAAGTATTGATTGACCTATTCCAAATATTTTAAAAATTAAAAGTTTTTAAAAATTTGTGAATAATTCATGATTAATTTGCTGAACCACCAATTTGGAACATAGTGACAAATTTTGCAGAAATTTCACGAAGTTCACTGGAAAGGGGGTCAAATGAAAATTTCGGAAAAAATTCGATACTTTTTAGTAATTTCTGTATCTTTTGATATTTTTCAGGGAAATTTCAGTAATTTTTTTTTAAATTTAAAATTTTTATTTATTTTTAAAATTTTAAATATGTTAGTATTTTAGTATATATTTTAGTAATTTAAAAAAAAAATTAAAAAAATATATTTTTTATCCCTGAAACTTTCCCAAATTTTTTTGGGAAGGTATCGAAATTAATCTGAAATATACCAAAAAGGCTCCCACCAAAAAATTACCAAAAACAAAATTTGTCACTATGATTTGAAAATCTTTTAAAAATTCAGCTAATTTGGTGATTTATAAATAAGTGTGCACTTCCCGAGGTCTGATAATTTTAGTATAAATAGGTTACCCGTTCATTCTCAGTTCCTCTAAACCAATTAATAGTTGATATTTTATGGGCTCCTAGGTACTAAGGAGATGAACCCATCAATCAAACAGTTTATCTTGGTCACCTGAGAGATGTGATTTAAGGTCTATTGCAAGGTGGTGCCCCTAATATGCCTTTGCAAAATTTTAGGGGTCCCCACCTGATAATGGGCCGTCCATGATGGCTAATCAATCAACCTTTCGTAAATGGTTTCCAATCGGATGGTGTGGTTCTTGCCCAGTCGTGGAGCCTGCACTTGGATGCATTAGATTTGTGAAAATAAGTGCCACGTGTACAATTTTGGTACAACACGCACCACAGGTAATTTTCATTTACAAGATAGCAACTCTTGTGACCCAAATTACATAAAGGGTACTTTTATTTACAGCCACAGAATTTCCAAGGGCACCACAGCCAAAAATTTGAATTAGACAATGGCAATCATTTTTTTTCCAATCTTTCATAAAATAGATCTTGAGAACATAAGCATTCTATAGTCGATCAATTACTTATTTCACATGGCACACATCCTAAAAAGTGAAACGAAAATCACGTGACACACATCACAATCAGCCATGACTTTTGAGTCATTTTTTGGGATGTGTACCACATGGAACAGAAAATTGACTGTGTGATGATATGCCTATGATTTCAAGATTTATTGTGTGAAAGATTAGACGAAAAAGGTGTCTATCTTATTCAAAGCAGTCAATAGCTTTTTATTGCGGTGCCTTATAGAGATTCTGTGGGCACAAATAGAGGTACTCTTTGAATATATATATATATATATATATATATATATATATATATATATGGAGACTGTGCGTCCGGAGCAGCTCAAGGTTGTGCCCGAACCAGCTGGGCACCCTGTCCCTGTGGCGCACTAAACCAAAAATCGATTGGCCCCCCACACGTTGCCCATAATTGATGAAATACCATTAAACATAAAAAAGGGTACAAACTTGGTCAAATGAGGTAAAATTGAATATGCCAAGTTTTAGCTGGATGGAAACTTTAACTTGTAATTTGAAGAGCAAAATGGTTCAGAATAATATTTTTTTTGTAAAACTCTATGTGAATGGGTAAACCTTTAGAGGATAGGTGTAACTGGCTGATCACGTTCCATGTGGCACATGATCTGCATCCAGACACAACGCCACCGTTGCTGCTTCTGTATGCATTCTCTCGCCGCTTTATTGACAGTGCAAGCAGAATCTCATCTCAATCATCGCAATGACAGTTTGGTTCAGACATTTGCTCATATAGCTGACACTCTTGCTTCCGCTTCGTCTACACCTGCTGACTAGGAGTGTAGATTGAGTGATGCACTTCGGTGTTCGGGATGCCCCCATAGGGGGCTCCCTCTAGGGCTGTCAATGGGTCAGGTTGACCCGATACCTAAATGGACCCAATATTTTACCAGCTCGGGTACATAAATTTGGCCTGCCAGAACGGGTCAACCCAACCCTGCCGGAAATTTTATTTGTAGAATTATTAAAAAAAAAGGGGTTTTTCATCGGTCAGGGTTCGGTCAGGTTTTCTAGTCGAGCATCAGGTCGGGTTTTTCGGTTGGGTCGAGTGCACCATCGGATTTGGTCGGGTGGGCCATTTGCAATTTTCTTATTAGGCCGGCAAAATTTTGACCCGCCCAGAGAAATGCATTTCGGTGAGGTGATGCACTGAAACTTCCAATCAAATTTGATTATTGCCAACAAACAATCCTATATTTAGATTTTATTTTATGAATGTCTTCGATTTTAACTTGTAAGTCACGTTTTATTCTCATTGTGCATTCAGGTTATTCTCTAGTAAAAGAGTTAGATTTCTAAGCACGATCAAACTTTTTTATTGTTCAATTTATGTAGATGTTAAATATATACTCTCTCTCTCTCTTACGAAACACAAGCCCATGAGTATGTGCTCATACAATACTTGTGCATTGATTACTTGGTCATCATCATCCTCACAATCTTACATCTAATTGGGGTCGGCTTTCCGAGTCCTATTTCTCCACTCATTTGTGATCAATGCTAAGTTTTCTTCAACTTTAAAAATTGACTGCTTCCCTCCAGATTTTCATTGGTCTTTCTTCTCTCCTACTCGTGCTTATAGTGTTTCAACCCTTATACATGGTTTGATTTTGGCCTGTGATGAAAATGTCCAAACCATTCAAGTAACATTTTGTAATTTTTCCTTTATAGTTGTCACTTTGTACATCAATAGTTTGTACAGATTGAATTTGACCAAATTATTTATTTTATTTTTAAAAGGCCCTATATGCTTTTACCATATGTGTGCAATGATAAGATATGGTTGCAGGATTTGACCATTTAAACTTTATCCAAACTGATTTTTATAAAAAAGGTTACCTCATCGTAGTAATTGACAAAATAAACTTCAGAACCTTTATTTTCACCCACCAAATCTTTGAGTTCACCCACTTATGCGGTTAAAAACCCAAATCTTTAAGTTCACTCATTTATTCGGGTGAATATTTTGTAAAGGATTCACCCATGTGAATTCTTTCAGGCACACCCACACCTTCCTCGCTCGATGACGGCGATGTCGAAGCTACTGATTCCGATGTCGATGTTGAGGAAGAAGAAGCCTACGAAACCTTTTGAAACCCTAACAAGAAAAATCCATGAACTTTTGAAGCCCTAAGAATAAGAAGCCATGAAACTCTTTTGAAACTCAAACAAGAAGCCATGAAACTCTCTTAAAACCCTTAGAAAAAAGAACGAGGAGAAAAAGAGAGAAAACTTTAAAACTCATATGCTCCTTTTGAACAATCTCTGAAAAGAAGAAAAAAAGTAAGACGAAGAAATAGAAAAAGGAAAAAAAAAAAAAAAAGTGTATATGTGTGTGACGGTGGGTACCCACTGTCAGTGATTTAAATTTGAGGTGGGTACCGACTGTCAATGGGTACCCATCGTAGTTTAAAGCTGACGGTGAGTACCCACTGTCAAAATTAAATAACTAATAGTGGGTACCCACCGTCACATATACAGACAAGGGATGTTTTCTTTCTTCTTTTTCTTCTTCTTAGGTTTCTCATTCTTTTTAGGGGTTTCTAAGAGATTTTTGTAAATTCAAAGAGGAATGAGAAGATGAAGTGGGGTTCTTCACCTTTCACAAGGGTGTATGACTAGTCGGAATGGAGGCCTCACCCGAATGAAGGAGAAGTGGATTTCAAAAGGGTTCCATATGGAGATACGACTCACCGGACTAAAAGACTTGCCGTAAAGAATGGAGAAGTGGATTTAAGGTTTCATGGGGGTGTACGACTCATCCGAACAAAGTACTCGCCAGAACAATGAAGGAAGAGGAAGATGGAAAATAATACCCAAATAAGTAGGTCAACTTCAAGATTCACTCATCACCAAACAGATTCTTTGAGGGCACCCACAAATTACCTCTTTTTTCATACGCACGGGTCTACGTGGGTGAACTCAAAGATTCATGGATTCATGTACTCAATAAACTTTACGGAAATTATATAGATTCATCTCCTTTCCTTTCAAGGGTTGCTTTAGTAAGACAAGAAGGTTCTATTGAAGTTCTATTATGATTTTGATGTGGAATGTGAGACTTCCGACATTGAGTTATGCTATCAAGAAATTTTGGGTGGGAATCAAACGATGGAGATCCTTTCTCACCCCAATCTTCGGCATAACAATTTTCCACAATGGATCTTGAGACCTTGAGCATACCATCAGACGATTTTGATTCGATATGACACATATCCCAAAAATTTCCATATGATCATGTTTAAGCATGATGTGTGCCATGTGATTTTAGGGCCACTTTTTGGGGATTTGTGCTACATGGAATTAACAACTGATCATCCAATGGTCTCAAGATCCATTGTGTGGAAAATTGGGGTGAAAAACGATCTCCATCATTTGATTCCAAGCAGTTGATGTGTCTCATAGGGTATATGAGAGAGTAACAAGAAACAATAAAATTAGAACCAAGTATACATGGGAAAATGTGAGAGTATGAATTTGTTTGAGATGATTTGGACATGTCCATTGAAGGTCAGAAATAGGGATCCAAAGGATTTAGACAGAACAAGCACAAGTAGAAGAATAAGACAGCTGGAGACCCTACAGGATTGCAGTGAGAGGTGACATGAAGGTTTACGGTTAGAAAAAGCTTAGCATTGGACAGAAACGAGAGAAGAAATATGACTTGCAAAGCTGATTCCATGCATAAGAAGCTGACAAACCTGGTCATAAATTCTTGATTTTGCAGATTACGATGGATATATTTATGCTTCCAAAATATCCTCTCATATACATCAAAGAATGTTGTTGATTTGATTTAACTAGTTCATGGCTAGATTGTGAGTTGATTGATGCTAGATTGGACCCAATTGTTGCTGACTGTCGCTAGATTGGTAACCCTCATTGATGGATTCCAGAACGCAGATATGATTGTGCAGATACTCGTTGGACTGCAGATGATCAAAGGTCATATGGTGTTGTAGTCGGGCTTCTCCAGATCGAGGAAGGATGATGCAGCTTGCCCAGTCAGAAAACATAGACAGAGGTATGATCATAGAGGTTTTAGGTGTTATTTCATTGATTAGTTGGTTGCTTAGAGGTAGTTTCTTTATTGTGCGTTAGTTTCCTAGTTGTGACTTTTAGGTACTCGCCAAATTTAATAACGATTATGACTTTGATAATTATCTGAATTATGTGATTATTTGATAAGAAACATAAATTTCAGTTGATTAGAATCGATAATAGAGGAAGTCAATAAAACAATCAATATATTTTAAAATTAAAAGCAAAGAAAACGTTTAAGGAAAGGGAACCATGCGAATATTTTTTGCTCACACTTTATGCACAAAAATATCAAAGAATTCAGTTTAAGAACACCTCTCAAACAGTATAATATACAAACCTGTTAAGGAAGATGCACATTATAAATCATATGGTTTTAATCTTTTGAGTCTCGGGAATCAAAACGGTAGATACAAAATTGACTTAAGATATATCTGTAAAATGAAGTAATAATGCACATTCAGCAAAAAAGATTGCCAAATAATATAATGGAAAAACCAATTTCACCTACAGGAAGATCTTCTGCGCATACCTGACCAATTAATGCAGGAAATCCATCAGTTTATGATGCGATACCCTTTGTCAAGTTATGAACAAACTATACCCAGCTCTTGGTTTTTGAAGGGTATGCTTGGATCGAACTGGTGACCTCCAGGTTGCTATTTTGTCAACCTTTTACCCGGCTCCGGTTTAGCTCACAGTTCGGGTTTACGTGTTCCCCATTCAATGATACTCAAATCACTCTCCAAATTTGAGAGCTAAAGAAGTTGATGTGGATCTCCTGTTTCCTCTTTCAGACTTGATGGAAGCAATAACAGAATCAGCGGCAGATCCCAATCCTTTTCTGCCTACCAGCTTCACACCAAGCTTTTCACACAGATAATTTAACCTCGTTTCATCCCCACCTCTCACCTCTCTCAAATCAAATGCTTGTTGCCTCGATAACAAGGTGTAAACGTGAAGCTGTTGTTGCTGATTATAATGAGACTGAAGCTGCTGAAAGAGCAGTTTATTTGAATGCTGCTGATCTGGCTTTGTCCCTTCATTACTCTTTTTCCGTTGCCCTCCAAAAGTGACCCGTAAGATTGCTTCTGACTTGGGATCAGAAAATTCCTGGCCAAAAATTACAGAAAAACTCCCGAATTCTAGGTCAGGTTCCCTAAACAAATCTGCAAGAAGAGCGGCACACGACTGAGCATCCTTCGATGGGCTTCTTTCAATTTTTGTTTTGGAGGCTCTAGCATTAGCATGGTTAGACATATTGGCAGCTTCTCTCAAACCACTGAGGAATGCACCGTGCATAGTTGCAGGGTATCGCCTAGTGGTGGCCTCACCAGCAAAGAAGAGCCTGCCATCTCCAACATTTTCCGCTAATATATCATAATCATCCCCTGATGCTCCAACTGCAACGTTGGAGTAAGAACCTAAACTGAAGGGGTCACAACCCCATCGGGTGCAAACAGTTTGAATGGGATCTGGAACGTCAATTCCTTGTGGCTCATATATACCTGTTTGCAGAAATTTAGCTTTAGAATGACGTATCCATTTGAAAATCGAACCAGTAACTCAAGAAGCTTAGATTTGTTTTTTCGGGGAAATTAAATTACCTGTATAAATGAGTAGCAACGCAAGAATGTCCTTTTTAATTTAAATTTAAATTTTATTATCATTATTTTGACAAGGATACTATTATAAATGTAAATTTAAAATTTTCTATTGCTTGGTGGATTGGTGCAACGGTAAAAGGCTTGGGCACCAGAGGCTAGGTCTGTATCCCCTCCTCACAGCACCCTGTACGCACGGGATCGGCGTTGGGTAACAGCCTTTTTATACTACGTTACCCTCAGTTTCCAAAAATAGGTGCTGTATGCATGCTCAATACTCCAGCCATACCCATCAGTTCTTGAATGTGAAGAATATTATAGGCACATAAGTATTAGTTGAACATTTTTGTTACCCATAAATTTATAAAGTAATGGGAAGATGCATCGGGACGCAGCCTTAGAGGGCTGCACTGGACGCCAGATCACATGCCATGTGGCATGATCAACCCAAAACAACACCCGTCTTGGGTTAATTTGCCATGGGGCATGTGATTTTGTAAAGAAAATTCTGCTCTTCTTACTTATTTGGCCTTTGTTTGACGTGTCAAAGATAAGGTGATGCCAACTAACCTGGTGCTTTGATTTTGGGCACCTTTGACCACATTTTCAACGGTGAATATGCATTGGATCATGCCCAAATTTTTTGGGTGGTACCTGCTTGATCTTGTCTAAGTTATTGTAGCACCCAATCCTCGTGATGGGTGCCGCATGATGCCTAACTGATCTGGATGCAGCCTTCAGGAATGCATCCAGACGCATAGTCCTGGGCCTCATTTATAAATTTCCATTTCAGAATGAGATCGTGTTGAATTTTCATAAATTTCTTAATTTAACATTTCACTATTTTAGGGTATTAAAAACAGAGGAAAAAAGTAAATATCAAATATATTTATTCACATCCATGTATCCTTAGAGGTTGAGGTTGGATTATCAAAGTAAAAGAAACATACCCCTGAGGATCTGGAGAACTCTGGTCACAGCATCAGTGGGAGGCATGTTTTCAAATTTGTGGGCAGCTTCTCCTGCAACAAGGGCAATCAAAAGCGGACCACCAGCCACAGTTGCATAGCTATAAAATAGAAAGAACTCCCCGCGGCGACTCGTTTCATCAGACAAATGCCCAAAAGTATCAAGTTCTGTACCCCAAAACACGTGTGGAAATAGCATCGCAACCTTATTCAACAAACCAAACCCCAACCTCTTTATCCCATCAAGCTTCCTCTGTGGCAACTCCGGAGCAAACTTTATCGAACCACTCTTCAAAACCCCAAGAGGAACCGTGCACAATGCCATATCACCTTCGTAAACCTGGTTACCCGCAATCACCTGCACCCCATCACCACCATACTGAATTGTATGCACAGTCTTCTCATAGAATATCGGCAAGTTCTCGGCCAAAGCCTGAACCAATCTCCCATTACCCCCGGGCAAGAAACAGTGGTCCCCACCAAAATCATACGGATCATCCTGATCCCAAAACGCGAGGGACAGCTTAGAAAGCAACTCAGCATTCGCATATTCCAAATTCGCCAAATGCCAATTGAATAAATTCAACTCCTCAGGATTCACAGCGTCTCCATAGACCTGCCGGAACGTCTCGAGAGCCGCACCAAGCGACACATCAACCGAGACCCCTCCCATGAACTGTCTCAACCGGCTCGCCTTATCCAATAATCGATTGAACGCTCTTTCGACCTTGGAATCCGAATCAGGATCCACAGGATTCCCATCAGGTCTATACAGAGGACACTTATCTCTCACCTTATGAAGAGGATAACCTAATTGCCGCGCTAAAATTCCGAGCGGATTACCCAACGTACCGGTCAAAACGCTCCCCCCTAAATCCGCAGCCGCAACCTTATTCCCGCCTTCCATTTTCTTGGTATAAACCCTACCCCCAGCCCTTTTCCTACCCTCTAAAATAACAACCTTAAACCCGAAAGTCATCAACTGCCTTGCAGCGGCTAAACCCGCCAACCCGGCCCCGATCACGACGACATTCGGCTTGCTTGCCTCTGCCTGGATCTTGTCCTTGATGGCAGGCGCAACGCCGAAATTAACGTACCCATGTGAAACTAGGTAATTGTAGGCCGAATTCAAAAGAGTTTCGCAGTGCGACGGGATCACGCCCATAAAGGACTCTTTGGTGAGCCAATTGGACACGTTTTCTCTCCACCTACTGAGAATGTGGTTTCTTATTAGAATGTAGTTGACCTGTTCGATCCCGCCAATTACGGAGATGACGCCCGCATCGATTTCCTCTTCGGTGAGGGAATCGGCAGGGAATCCGGCGGAGAGAGCGGTTAGGGCTTCGGCGGTGGCTTCTTTGTTGATGAAGATGATTTCTTCGGAGATATCGGAGTTTGGTAGTGAAGAATTAGGGTTTTCTAATGCGTTTTTGTTCGAAAGAGACGATAATGAAAATGAGAAAGGCCGGGGAGGTGGTCGAATTATTACCTGGTTTTGGAATTGGAAAGATCGTGGCAGCTTACGAGGAGCTCTGGCTCGCTTTCTTTTTATGGGGAAGCGGGTTGAGATAGGGTTAGGGCTAGGGTTTGGTTGGGGAAGAAGATGATTGATTTGAAGGGGTGTGGAGTCTGAAAGAAGAGGAATTGCAGGGTTTTGATCAGACATTTTTTTCCTCTGCACTTTGGGGGGTCGTGTGAGGTCTTTCTCTATCTATGCTTTTAGATTTCCGAAGAGAGAGAGAAAGAAGGGTTTGAATTGGGGTCTCAATGGGCAACGCATGAGCCCGAACTGGCCCGTCCTTAAATGGGTCGGGTATTCCTTAAGGTTGGTAAGTCTGGCATATAAATGGGCTGGCCCTGCCGCAACGATTAGTAAGGAGGGCCGACTATGGGCTACTTCAAAATTCCGATTAAAAACAGGCCCATTTAAGCCCCGAGCTGGCGTCAACGGGTCAGATCAGGCTGGGTCAAAAAATTTGCTACCCAAGAAAATGGCAAATGTCCAACCCAACCTGACTTGATTCTGCCCAAGAAAATTGTAAATACCCGACTTGATCCAACTTGACCCAACTCGAAAAACCAACCTGACCCGATAAAAAACCCTATTTTTGTACATTTTATATATAAAATGTCGGGTTGGGTCAACCCGACTTGTAAAATACTTGATTTGACCCAACAAAACTTTTTGGTCGACCTGGCCTGAAGCTCGGGTCAGAATTCTCATGCTTGACCTGACTGACATGTCAAGTTCTATAGCCAACCCGGTACAATTTCGAATCGGGTATGAGGCCGACCTGCCCTGCTGACAACCCTACTTGGCATGAGGTACGGGCTAAAGTAATCAAGCTTGATTAATAAATGGGCTAGCCCAGCCAAGCCTGATTAGTAATCAGGATGGGTATGGGATAGCACCAAGAGTCCCAATTATAATTGGCCTACATAAGGCCCGGACCGACTCTGGCCCTAACCGGCCCATTGAGATCCCTTGTTTGAATGGAGGAAGAAAGGAAGACTACACTACAAGGTAGGACCGACCTATTGAGAAACTTGAACCCGACTTGAATACAAAATCGAAGAGGGCTCAGGCTTTTTTTTTAGTTAAATACCCACCGGGGTCCCAACTATCCTCCTATTTACCCACCGGGGTCCCAACTTCATGAAATGACCCAACGGGTCTAAGACCCTCAAACTTTTCACTTTTTGAGTTTTAACTTCAAACGGAATGAACACGTGCATAATAAAAGGAGACAATTGGCAATATTGGAAAAAGATGAAATGCCGAAAATGCCATTACTTAAAGACATTAGAAATAACGAAAATACCCTTCGTTTAAAAAGAAAGAAGATGAAGCAGGCATTCATTTTTTTGGCTCTTCATTTCAAACTCACCGACCTGCTAAGCTAAGTCATTCCCAATCCCCACCGGTTCTTGTCGCCGTTGAAGAGAGAAGATTGACGTCGGACATTGCAGAGGTAGACTCTCAGTCCCCCTTTCACTCTTCGTCTTCCCCATTTTGCAGGTAGTTTTTTTTTTTCCTTTTCGTTAAACTCTAATATTTAGGGTTTGAAGTTATGATTTGTGTGAGTTGGAATTGAAGTAGAGTTTTACTTTAAATCGGTATAAATACGGAATTATTTTTGTCATTTTTTTAAGTTTATCAATCTTCGTCTTCTCCATTTTGCAGATGGAGTTAATTTTTTTTTTTCCTTTTTGTTAAAGTCTAATCTTTAGGGTTTGAAGTAGAGTTTTACCCTAACATCGGTAGAAATGCAGTCATTATTTTTGTCATTTTTTTTCAGTTTAAATGAGAAGAATGCTGTTTTAATTAGGTAAAAGAGATGTTTATAAATGACAAGAATATTTTTTTGTATTTCCATTAATTTTCTTTCTTCTTGATCGTTGGAAAAATAATTAAAAGATTTATTTATTATTTTATGATTGGGTATCTTATGAGTTATTTACTGACTCTTATAAGTCCAAGGATGACTCATGTGAGTCATGTAGGATTCAAATCTAATAGTCAATGAAATCAGTTATATTATACACTGATAATAGTGATGTACCAATGTGGATCTCACATTACTGGGTCACATAAGAGTCATTTTCTGACTCTTATAAGTCAAAGGGCGACTCATGTGAGTCATGTAAGCTTCAAATCTGATAGTCAATGACAGTAGTCAAGTTATAGTATGATAACAGTGATGTACCAATAAATATTTTTTGATGACTGAGTCTCTTATGAGTTATTTACTGACTCTTATAAGTCCAATGCTGACTGATGTGCGTCGGGTAAGATCCAAATCTGATAGTCAATGAGATCAGTCATGTTATAGTCTGATAACAGTGACGTATTAATATACATTTTAAATGATTGAGTCTTGTAAGTGACTCTTATAAGTCCAAGGAAGACTCATGATAGTCAATGAAATCAGTCATGTTATACACTGATGACAATGATGTACCAATCAGTATCTTCTTTAAAACATTAGGTTTAAGAATTTATTTCTTTTCTTATTTGTCTTTTATATAAGATACATCATAGAAGTATGAAACAAAATATAAGGATCACAAATTGATTGTTCGTGATTATATTCTCCGTACCAATTCGGGTTGGATAATCCTTATATATATATATATATATATATATATATATATATATATATATATATATATATATATATATATATATATATATATATATATATATATATATATATATAGGGTTTACATATAGTTACATTATGGGTACTGACATAATTATACTAGTATGTCACTATAGTGAGTTATTTAATCTTTATAGAGTTGGATAATACCTTATATATTAATATATGTAGGTTTCGCATGCAGGTGCATTATGAGTACTGACACAGTTATACTAGTATGTTACTATAATGGGCTATTGAAAGTGCAAGGAAATAATATGATGTATAGTGGCGAAAAATGTAAACAGAAACTGATAAGTCGGGATGCAACATATAACGAATTTATGAGAAAGATGTATGACTTGTGTAATTCAATATCAAAGCAGATAGAGCTAAAGTTTAGATATAGATACCCGACTACCGAAGGGAGTTTTATTTTTGACATAGACAATGAGAGCGACTTTCATGACATGATGACCCTATGCCCTATTGGATGTCCTCACATTGTCGTATATATCTTTGAAAAGACCGTGGAGTCAAAAAAGCTCAACGAGCACAAAAGAAAGTAAAGTTTGGAGACAAGAATGCTGGGGAGGTATGTGCTAGTAGATTAAAAGTAAATGTAATTAAATTTGTTTAGTATTCAAATATTCCATGCTATATGTTGCTTATTTGGTAGTGAGAAACTCGACAGCTCGCGGAGTAAAGGTGCTGGATGTAATGAACGACACAACCTCTACTTAGAAACAGTAAGGAAATTGGAGGAAACAGAGACATTTAGGTAAGTCGATGAAGTTATATGTTTGGGCTTTTATTTAATATTAATTGAGAAATTGTCAATAAGTTGACTGATATATACTGGTATGTTTTCGATCATAGAATTGCTTATGACCGCATGTTTCCTAATTCAAGAGTCCATCAAACTCACCAATTGTGCTATCAATCTGACCCACGATAGTGAGTATTTTACATAATATTTTATATGATTTGCAATTATTTTCTTATACACAATACTCAACCTCTCGCAATGCTTATGGTTTAATTTTTTGCCCCCTATTGCCTAAGAAAAGCGTGAACGGAGTACCAATTTTAGGTGGGTTGGTATTCCATTTCCTTTGAAAAAGGACGAGTTTTATTAATGAGGACTCACATCCTTTGATTGATACTTATGAGTAATTTTATAGTTCCGAGCATTCACGTCTATTTCCACATCTCCTCCTCGATACTCGTGTAGAGGAGAAAGTAATTAAAGAGGAGAAATTATATGAAGACTCAAATTCGGTGAAAAATTCTCTGCCAATTCAGAGGTGACTATGAATTGAGTTTGTACATAATCATGTGTAATATTATAGTCATATCTCATGTATGAGTGACACCTTGTATATTTGTTTTACTTGAAGGAACGAGAGTGCTCCGCCATCGAAGATATGGGTTTTCGGTTCAGTTAGTACCCAGAATTACAGTATCGAGGAACTATCAGGAGATGATGAGATTATTGAATATACGGGCTCAGATAGCGACTCGAGTTATTCAGTTGGAGTGGGATTCCAGGGACGAATTATTGGGAATAAATCAAAAGATGCAGACTTTGAAATTGAAGATGATAACTTAGAAGGAGAGAGTTTCACAAGGAAACCGAGATTTGATAGGATTGGAAATACATCTTTGCCTGTCGAAAAAACTTTTTCTTCTCGAGAAGAATTTATCACTGCCTTGAAGAATAATGCTGTGCTGGAAAACTTTTAATTAAAATCAATAAAGACAACTAAGAGGATTGTTGCTGCTAGATGTGCGAACAATATTTATACATGGCGTATTCGCGCGAGTAGGGCAACGTCGATGGCGATTCTTTCATAATTAGAACAATAAATCCCGAGCACAAGCACGGTTCACTTAGTGTAGCTATGCAAAAAAAGGGAGGTCATCGACAAGCTTCAAGTGATTTGGTAGCTTTTAAAATAATGAATATATTGAAGGATGCTACCGATTATGCGCCTGCCAAAATTATCTCTGAAATCCAAATAAATTGGGGGGTTATAATAAGTTATCGTAAAGCGTAGAAGGCGAAAGAGATAGTGTTGGCTAACATTAGGGGCAGTTGAGAGTCATCTTATGTTAATCTCCCTTCATATGTTGCAGAATTGCGTAGATCTGATCCCGACGCCTTCACGAAACTACAATGTTTGTATGATGACTCATTCTTTAGATTTTTTTGGGCATTCAGTCCCTCTATCGATGCATATAAAAGAACGTTGAGGCCCATAATTTTGATTGACGAAACACACTCAAAAGGTAAATTTTCCTGCCCGATGCTAATTGCGACAGTTGTCGATGGCAACAACGGTTTGTTCCCATTGCTTTTGCTGCAGTTGATGGTGAAACAGAAGATGCTTGAGAATGGTTTCTTCGATCTCTTCGAGAAGCGATTATGGATGATGATAGAGCAATTGTCATAATTTCAGACTGTGCAGATGCAATTAGATCGATGATTGCAAAAGTATTTCCCAATGCCTCTCATTGCTTTTGCTTTTTTCACATTGCCAAGAACTTCAGGGAGAAGTTTAGGAATCCGACTTTGTAGAGTCAACTCTGGCCTATTGCTCGGGCATATATCGTAAAAGAACATGATGAGCTAATGACGAAACTTGAGGGTGTGAACCCTGCTGGTATAAAATTTCTTTGGCAGAGTGAACCATGGAGGTGGTCTAGAGTGTTGTTCCCTGGTCATAAATACGATCTTCTGATTACAAACATGTCTGAGTGCTTGAACAAAATCCTAGTTCATGCTAGAGGTCTACCAATAATAGCCCTTATTGAAGCAATGAGAAAGAAAGTTGCCCAACTTTTTCATGATAGAGTTATAAAAGGTCAGAAGATATCAAAGGGTTTAACCCCATATGCATCCGATATCTTGGAAGAGGCTGACGAAGCAGCTAGGTTTTGTCAAGTTCTACCATCATCACCCAATATTTTTGAGGTATCGACATTTAAATACAATGTATATTTAGATAAGAGGTCATGTTCTTATCGTTGTTTTGACATTATGGGCCTCCCTTGTATCCATGCCATAACAGTCATTCATTGGAGTGATACAGATCCGTCGATGTATTGTGAGGAATGGTATACATTTGAACGGTACTGTGAGACGTATAGCAAGGTAATCGAACCGACTCTAGACGAATTTCAATGGCACGTCCAGCATGCTCGTCCGATTGTTCACTCGTCTCACTGCAGGAACCCCCCAGGTCAACCACGAAAAAGAAGGTTGAAATCCGCACTTGAAAAGAAATGGAGAACGCATTATATAACTTGTAAGCAGGAGGGACACAATCGGTCAACTTGTGAAGGATCACAGTAAAAAAAATGCAAAACAAAATAATTAATTTTTCCGAGTGAGATACTTCTTCTAATAGGTAGAGTGTTCAATCTTAAAAATAGCGAGGAATGTATAAAACATTGTAATAAGTACATTGGATTGTAATGTACAGCTTCTATGAGTCTTGTATCAGTCATTGGGCGGTAGCTAATGTATCTTATTATTTATATGGATGATCCACTATTTTTCCTTTATCTCCAATGTCTAATAAATGTATCTTTTATTGGAATGTTTACAGCTTATATCAGTCCAACCAGCTTTGTAAGCGGTTCTCTTATGTCTTATTTAAATTGCTTAATATATCTCGCATTGGTCCTTTAATGTAAATTTAATTCTTGAAGTTTACTCATGCAGCGGATAAATGAAGTTTAAATCTTTATTTTAAGTCTGATATAAATCCTTTATTGTCTGACAGAGGCAGTCTATTCTCTCATACCAGTTCTTACAATGTGACCAGCTCTTCCTTTTTTTACTCACTCATATGGCTTAAGGTGGATTTGGTTTCAGATATCCAGAGCTCTTTAAAAGTAAATTGAGAATGGCTGAAAAGTTGACGAGGGACACAATCTTTGGTATTGTCGAGGAGTAAAGGTAAAAAAATGCAGAAATAAATTATGAATTTCGATAAGTGGCAAACTTGTTGTAATAAGTAGGGTGCTAAATGGGAAATGTGATAAGGAATATTTAAAATATTGTAACAAGTATATCATTGGACAATGTACAGCTTCTCATTGTACGACCATCATACTTTGTTATGTTATTGGATAATCCGCTATTCTTCTTCTCTGATGTGTAATATAAGTGGATCTATGTGTAACATATGTGAATCGGATAACTTTACTCATGCAGTTGAGAATGTAATTCAATGTTATTGGATAATCCTCTAATATTCCCACATCAGAACGTTATAATATTTTGTGATTCCGCAGGATGTAGTTCAATGCTGACAATGAGTTTGATATCAGTCAAATACTCGATCAGAGGAGTATATTATTGTCTGATATCAATCCTCTATTGTGCTCAAATCAATACTTTATAGTATTTTCTAATTGCTCATAATATAGTTCAATGTTGATAATGAGTCTGATATCAGTCATATACTGTCTGACATCAGTACACTATTGTCTGATATCAGTCCTTTATTGTGCTCACATCAGTATTTAGTTCAATGCTGACAATGAGTCTGATATTAGTCCTTTACTGTCTCACATGAGTATAATATTATCTGAAATCAGTCCTCTAATGTGCTCACATCACTACTTAGTTCAATGCTGACAATATTGTCTCATATTAGGCATGTACTGTATGACATCAGTCATGTACTGTCTGACATCAGTACACTATTGTCTAATATCAGTCTTCTACTGTACTCACATCAGACTTAGCTCAATGCTGACAATGTGCCTGATATTAGTCATTTACTGTCTCACATGAGTATAATATTGTCTGATATCAGTCCTCTAATGTGCTCACATTAGTACTTAATTCAATGCTGACAATGAGTCTGATATCAGTCATGTACTGTCTGATATCATTACAATAGTGTCTGATATCAGTTCTCTATTGTGCTCACATCAGTAATTTATAGTATTTATAATTTCTCGTAATGTAGTTCAATGCTGACAATGAGTCTGATATCAATCATATACTGTCTGACATTTGTATATTATTGTATGATACCAGTCACTTAATGTTCTCAAATAAGTCCTTTAATGCATTATAATGACTTATATCGATCTTGTATTAGTCATTTAACATCTGAAAATTTTCTTATTTCTGTTTTGCAGTCCGGATATAAAGCTAAAAAAAAATGACAAAAAGACTGAGGAAAGGGAAATGAAAAGTCGACGAGGATGACAAGCAATCCATAAAAGGTGCAATTAACTATCGAAAACTGGCTCGATGGTACCGTCAATTAAGCAGTGCCAAGAAAGAGCTCCTCCTCTCATCAAGTTATTTCCGACATTTGTGGTTGATTAGCGAATCCATCATGCAATCTGGGCAGCTTGTATACGCTATTGTTCGAGGATTCGATTCGGAGAATAAGACATTCACGATAGGAGAGCATATTGTCCCGTTCATCCGAAACGACGTGAGAAAGATTTTAGGATTGAAAGTTGGGTCCCCTTCCTCATCGGCCAGTCCTTCAGTGCCGACAGCTCCTGAAGGTGCACCCACTTTTAGAGAACGCTTATTTGGCGGAGTGGCAGTCGGGCAGTTAGTCACGAGGGCTTTGATTGAGTCAGCCCTCGCTTTACCTCTCCTATTCGATGATGACTTCATCAAGCTCGAGAACTTGTATATGTTAGCGAACTTCCTCCTCCCCGACATTCGCCACACGATCGATTGGGAGTATATCGATCTCGCAAATGATCTTCGCACTTCCGATCGCCACAATTGGGGGGATGTGGTTTACGCCTACTTGCTCGATTCCATACATGCATCCACGTGTTCTATTGGCGGGGCGAGGTATTGTGTGTTAGGCTGCACAATTCTTTTACATGTATGGACATTTGAACACGTTTCTCAAATTTCATCGAGATTCATAAAGAACGTCAAAAACGAGTGGCCATTGTTGTTAAAATATATGCCTCTAAAGATTTCGCTTTCGGACGTGAACTTCTATTGGCGGAAATTTCAAAAATTTGAGGTACTATTCTACATTCCTCGATACATTAATAGATACGAAATGTGTGATTTTATAATAGACATACTATGTATGTCTATTATACCTTGTTTGACTGATATACACATATAATATCGTAGGTTGTGGCAGGAAATCTGGAGCCACCTAAAGGGATGGAAAGGAAAAAAAAGCACGTAGAAGAAAGAGATGACGTGCTTAGAGAGGAAGAAGGAAATGAGAAAGGTGAAGAAGAAGGAGAAGATGACGATGATATTGATGGGTATAGAGTGAGGCCAAGAGTGGCAACGGTCGGCACCGGTGTTGGAGAATCTGTTGTTATTACCGAGCTTCTTGCAAGAGTTGATGCATTAGAAGCTGTGACGAGGTCGATTGGGCCCTTTCACGCGGCTGTTGAGAAGCAATGACATTCGATCAGAGTTTCAAAACAATAGAAGAGATTATTATATGAACGTGTGAGTAAACTTGACGTCGCATTACAGTCAAAGGGAGAGGGCCAAGAAGATAAAGTTGAAGAGGGATGTGAGAATGAGACAGTCGTAGAAGAAGAGAGAGAAGAAACAACTGCGATACAGGTTGAAGGGGAGCAAATATTTATTTTTAAATCTTGTTGCTCATTCAGTCCTCTAATTTACTCGATATTCTCATGTATCAACTGTCGAAAATTATCCCTTTAATAACTTGAGATTTATATAAATGTAGGTTGCAATGAAAAAGGCACGCCCAGCTGCGGTTGGACTTGCTGATCAGTATCCTGTACGGCATAAAAAGTTGAAAAAATAGGTTGACATGACTACTTGGTCAACCGAGAAAAGGCTAAAGAGCAAGCTGAAAGAGAAAAAGAAAGTGCAGGAGACAGTAGCAAAGAGTTTGTAGTTGCCAAGAAAATGACAGGAGGATTATCAGAAGACTCTGCCTTGGTGGATGAGGCCCATCTGGTTGCCCTTATGTGGTGTAAAATTGACGATGCAAAGAAAAAAGGGGTTATGATAGTGGAGGAAATAAATGACTTTGCCTCTTTTTTTGGGGGCTTGCCGGACTCATGTGATATGTAATTATCAAGTTGAAATTTAATTTGGCAATTGCATGTTGATGAATCACTCACAAATATTATACTTTGTGTCATTTACAGATTGATGGTGTCTAAAGTCGAAGAGCTGCAGATTACAGTCAAGCTCATTAAGAGTCTTAGGCCAGAAATCCAGGTGGAGGAAGACATGCTAAACGCAATTTTGATGGGCACATACCACAAATGCGGTTCACATACTATGTATACTCTGCCAGTTGTGCTTGCGGTGAGCACTCCTCTCGCGCACTCATTTCCTTGGGTCTTATAAGATGTGATTGGTGATCGTTAATTGAGTGTATCTTCATGCAGGAACTGCTGAAGGAGGAGGTGGTAAAATTTGAGGAGGCACAAAAAAATGAAAAAGTATATAGTGCAATTACAGACGAAGGGTAAAAAATTGCGGTCTGGGAGGGCGATGAAAGATTTCATCATTCTTGCCTTCCATTTCTTAGCAAATCCTATTTCAGAAATGTGGCTGCCCGTTGTGCAACGGTAACTGTAATTTATTTTTTCGAAGAAACTTATTATTTACTACTCATGTAATATGATTAATCCTTTGCTAATGATAATTTGGACATTACATCTATAGGTTTTAATCCCGTTACACAGTAATTTTGGCTCCCACTATGCGCTAGCCAATATCGACCTTAAAGAGAAGGCAGTTTTTCTACTAGACCGTCATTCAAGCCAGAATTCGGCATGTGAAAACAACACTCGCATGCCTTGATAAGAAAATAAGTGAGTTATTTAATCTATTAATTTATTTCTCATCTACAAGTCATGTACTTAGTGTTTATATACTTGATTTATTTTAGGCTACTCATCTCCCGCGGCTTTTATACCTGAATGGAATGGATGACGCGTTTGACGAAGCCCTTCTATGGCCTCTATTATTAGCTAAGGGCCTCCCAAAACAGGCATGACGGTCGGTGGACTGTATACTATTTATCCTAAAATACGCCGAAAATATAATGACCAGGAGAGAAGGTAAGTTCCAATTTCGAGCAGAAGATATAGTTGCTTTTCGAAAGCAATGCATGTCAGATATTCTCATGTATAACCCTGAAATCTGTCTGTAATGTTATGCTATTGTCAACAAATTGATATGCTGAAGTTGTGAATTTGTGAATCTGTGAAATCGTGTGCTGAAGTCGTTAAGTTGTGAAGTTGTGAATTTGGGATATTGTTATGAGTAGTTTTGGCAGAAATAGATATGTTTATTTTATTAATATAGGTATTTATGAATGGATATTAAATGTCTTAGATATTTCACTGCCTACATATTGCAGGTACTTATGATATTGATGTTGCCTGTATCAGTCACATTAAAGACTGATAACGGTGTCTTGGATAATAGTTTTTGCATGATAGGGTCTCATAAGAATTATTTACTGTCTCGTACATGTCCAAGCATCAAACATGACTCATGTCAGATCTCTACGCTCCAAATATGATAGACAATAAGATATAAGTCATTTATTGACTCTTATAAGTCAAGTTATAGTATGATAGACAATGTTAATAGTCATGTTGAATACTGCGAGCATTAAAGTACTAATAGGGATATTACATGACTTGGTCTGGTATGTGATGAGTACTGAAATATGATGATATTTCACCCCTAAATATCTATATTTAGCTGTCCGATGAAGGCTATCTGTTGAGAATTATTAGATTTGATGTGTTTCAGGTAAATACAAGCCAAGTGTGAAAAACAGCTCAAGAATTCTGAAAATAATGTCAAAACACTGTAACTTTGGATCATCGAGAACTTGGTGCGACTTGTGGCTAAATTTAGACCTTCAAGACGGCCGAATTATGAAATTGTCAAAACACAAAAGTTATAGATCTTTTCGTCCGCTTTCCAACGGCATAAGAATCACCTCAATCCGAGTTCGGAACAGGAAGTTATGGCTGAAATACCGAAGTAATGTCTGATACAAAAAGTGTGCTGAAATTCACGAATTTCTGGGGGTCGATGCATCGATCCTTTTGGTCGATTAATCGAGGAGAAGGAGAGTCTGACACGGAATTGACTACTTTAAATCTGATTTTGAGCCTCTTTTGTAGGGTCGATGCATCGACCCTATTGGGTCGATTAATCGACCCTAAATTGGTGGTTGGGGAGACTTCTGTGACCGAGAATCTATTTAAAGCGACTCAAACACTTCGAGGGAGAATTAGAAATTAGGGAGATAGGAGATTAGAGTTTTAGTTTTTTATTTTTCTTTTTCATAGTTAGACATAGAAATAGGGAGTTTTTATTTATTCCTTTTTGAGAGCTTTGTTCCTTTAATTTCCAGTACTCATTCCTCCAGTTTATTATATTTTTGCTCAAGTTTATTCCTACATTATTCTAGTTTCTGAAGACGATCGTACTTTTGAATCAAAATAATTTCTTTTAAAGTTGAGGTATTTTTAATTCATTAAATTAATGTTATTTTCTCTTCCTTATTTATTTATGTCATTTAATTACAATATGTGTGGCTAAATTCATAAGGATGGAGATCTAATGATTCCCATCCGAGGGATGTACTTTTAATAATATAAATTTAGGATTAAAATATGAGATCTTATTTTATGGTTATTGTGCTATCAAGAACGGATGATCGCGTGTGCCAAGCCATGCCCGGGATCTCAGATTTGTGACAGTAATTTTACCCAATCATTGTTATATAGTCTTTTGGCTTTCATCGTGTGGATCTAATTACGATTATGATCCGGGATCGAGTGTGCCGAGCCATGCCCTGGATCTTGGATTTGTAATGGTAATTTTATCTTAATTACTCCCTAATCTGAAATCGAGTGTGTCGAGCCATGCCCTTGATTTCAGATCTATGGTGGTATTATTGTTGAAATTTTTACCCACTTTGGGAATGATTTTTATTTGAACCTGAGATCAAGTATGCCGAGCCATGCCCTTGATCTCAGATCTATATATGAAAATCATCTAAGTCCTGATTGCAGGGATGCAACGTGGAACCTATCGGGGTTTTTGACCATTTATCTTCCATAAAAAATATTTGTTCTCAATGGTATATCTCATAGCTTAATCCGTAGATTTGTATTATGGGAAGAGCGTACCAAAGATGGGAGGATTTAGTATCTTCATCTTTATCTTTATTTTTGAATTATCAGTTAAGTTTTAGTTTGTAGTCAGTAATTATCATCTCATCAAACCACCTAAATCATAAGACTGGTAGAATACTGTTAGATCTTAGTAGATTTATAGAATTGCTTGTCTTTTTAGATCTTTCAAAATTAGTCCTCGTGGGAACGATCTCGTACTCCGCACCCACTATATACAATCCGATTCGTGCACTTGCGAGTAAAATATCACAATTAAAATTCACATCAGTATGAGTCATTTACTGACTCATATAAGTTCAAGTAAGTCTCATGTTAGACATGTAGTCATTTACTGACTCATATAAGTCCAAGTGATGTACCAATAGGGATTTACCATGGCTGATCAGAAATGAGTCATTTACTGACTATTATAAGTCCAGGTTAGACTAACGTGAGACATGTTGGATCCAAATATGAATTTCGATGATAATAGTCATGATGAACACTGAGAGCATTAAAGTACCAATAGGGATATTACATCGCTTGGTCTGGTATAAGTCATTTACTCACTCATATAAGTCCAAGTGAGTCTCGTGTTGAACCTGTAGGCTTCAAATCTGATAGTCAACTTTGAGGTACCAGCTTATGATCTTACATGACTGGGTCACATATGAGTCATTTACTGACTCATATAAGTCCAAGTGAGTCTCATGTTGGACCTGTAGGCTTCAAATCTGATAGTTAACTTTGAGGTACCAGCTTATGATTTTACATGACTTAGTCACATATGAGTCATTTACTCACTCATAAGTCTAAGAGAGTCTCATGTTGGACATGTATGCTTCAAATCTGATAGTTAACTTTGAGGTACCAGCTTATGATTTATATGACTTGGTCACATATGAGTTATTTACTCACTCATATAAGTCCAAGAGAGTCTTATGTTGGACTTGTAGGCTTTAAATTTGATAGTTAACTTTGAGATACCAGCTTATGATTTTACATGACTTGGTCATATATGAGTCATTTACTCACTCATATAAGTCCAAGAGAGTCTTATGTGATATGTTCGTTCCCAATATGATAGTCAATGACATCAATAGTTATAGACTGATAGCGATAAAGTACCAATAAAGATATTTCATGACTTAGTCTGGTATGAGTCATTAACCGACTCATTTAAGTCCAAGTGAGTCTCATATTAGACCTGTACGCTTCAAATTCGTTTCTCAATGACAGCATTCAAGTTTTATTATAATAACTCTGTACCAATGGGGATTTTTTATGACTGGGTCAGATTTGGTGTCATTTACTGACTATTATAAATCCATCTTAAACCGACGTGATCCAAATATGATAGACGATGATAATAGTCGGGATGAACACCGAGAGCATTGAAGTATCAATAGGGATATTTCATGACTTGGTCTGGTATGAGTCATTAATCGACTCATTTAATTTCAAGTGAGTCTCATCTTAGACCTGCACACTTCAAATTCGTTTTTCAATGACAGCATTCAAGTTTTATTATGATAACGATGTACCAATAGGGATTTTTCATGATTGGGTCAAATTTGGTGTCATTTACTGACTATTATAAGTCTAGCTTAAACCGATGTGATCCAAATGTGATAGACGATGATAATAGTCGGGATTAACACTGAGAGCATTGAAGTACCAATAGGAATATTCCATGACTTGGTCTGGTATGAGTCATTAACCGACTTATTTAAGTCCAAGTGAGTCTCATATTAGACCCGTACTCTTCAAATCCATTTCTCAATGACAACATTCAATTTTTATTATGATAATGATATACCAATGGAGATTTTTCATGACTGGGTCAGATTTGGTATCATTTACTGACTATTATAAGTCCAGCTTAAACCGACGCGATCCAAATATGATAGACGATGATAATAATCGGGATGAACACGAAGAGCATTGAAGTACCAATAAGGATATTTCATGACTTGGTCTAGTATGAGTCATTAACCGACTCATTTAAGTCCCTGTGAGTCTCATATTAGACCTGTACGCTTCAAATCCGTTTCTCAATGACAACATTCAAGTTTTATTATAATAGCGATGTACCAATGGGGATTTGTCATGATTGGGTCAGACTTGGTATCATTTACTGACTATTATAAGTCCAGAATAAACTGACGTGATCCAAATATGATAGACGATGATAATAGTCGTGATAAACATTGCAAGCATTGAAGTGCCAATAGGAATATTTGCATGACGTTGGTCTGCTATGAGTCATTTACTGACTCATATAAGTCCAAGTGAGTCTCATGTTAAACCTGTAGGTTTCAAATCTGATAGTTAATGATGAGATAACGGACTTATGATTTTACAGGACTTGGTCACATATGAGTCATTTATTCACTCATATAAGTCCAAGAGAGACTCATGTGAGACATGTCCGCTCCCAATTTGATAGTCAATGACATCAATATTTATAGTCTAATAGCGATAATGTACCAATAACCATTTTTCATAAGTGAGTCTAATATGAGTAAGTTACTGAGACCTGTAGTCCAAGTACGTCTAAGGTGAGACCTGTAATCCAAATATGATATGAATTTCGATTAGTCAAGTTAGTCGGCTATAAGTAATGTACAAACGGGGATTTGGCATTACTGGGTCACATATGAGTAACTTATTGACTCTTATAAGTCCAAGCGGGACTCATGTGAGATATGTAGGCTCCCAATCTGATATTGACATCAGATTCGGTATAGTCTAATAGCAGTAAAGTACTAATTACCATTTCTCATGAGTGAGTCTGTTATGAGTCACTTACTGGCTCTTATAGGTCCTGATTAGACTGACGTGTCACATTAGTTGCATGTATATCCAAAGCAGTCAAACAGAATCTGAAAATGTTTATAGTAGTACACACCTTTACAACTATATGGTACTAGACTTCGCTTGTAACATCGCAAAATTATTAAACAATCACAAATAAAGCTAACCAAAATATGTAGATAACTCTAAATCAAGGAAGACTTCCTTTTCGTTTACTGCTTATTGACGTAGTCACCTCAAATTTTTTTACGAGCTTTTCAATCTCCACCATCACTTTTACTTTTAAATCGTCCCTTTCAATGTTCTCCAACATCGATGCCGGCGCCAAGGTTAGGGAACTTTCGTCCGACCAGCTAAAGTACCCACATTGATAACATGTAAAGTACTTACGCTCGAGATTCTTGAGAAAGTTTGAAACTCGCGGCGTTGATTGCTTTTGGCAGTGGCAAAGAGGACGAACATCGTCCAAGTGAATCGTTTCATCGTACCTGACGGTCCGATTTATAAATCTCGAACATTCGTCCTCCCATCTGAAGAACCCACAGTGGTAACACTTATAATATTTACAATCGGGATTCCTGTTAGAGTTTGAAACTAGAAGCACTGCTGATTTTTTACAGTAACACAGGGGTGCACCCTATTCATAAGCGATCTTCTTTTGCGGACAATCTTTTATCCAATATTCACGCATTTCACAACCAAAACACTCGTCCATTTTAACTTCTCTATATAAAAATTTGAGATACAATTACAACTAAATTAACCATACAATAGAGAATAAATGTGATAATGGTCAATGACAGTACAAGTGTAATTTAATTGAAGAATATTTTACAAAGAAGAATAAACTTAGAATTGCTACATGACAGTGCAAGTCAAATAAAGTCTTAAGAACTCATAGTTCTGTTCCAAATAATATATTTCATTATTGATGAACATATTGTTAAACAAGTACGTGTTGGATGTGGTAAGAGAAAAGTAGCACACGGTACAAAAGACTGGATCATTTTATATTAAAATTTGTCAAGGTTTAGCTTCTCTTCTAAGTAACTCCAACATAATCCTATCTCTAAAGTAAGGCATATGACATTGATCGAAATTAAAACTAAGCCCACGGGATGCGTAATTAATGTATTTTATCATAAAGACTTTGCAATCAAAGTAATTTGTTTGATGCGGGATAATAATCGGTCTAGTAAATGGCCATTCTCTGACGTCGATATTATCGTCGCCTTATTGAGCTAGGATCTTAAAAAGAACGTTTTTCTGCATTTAAGAATACTCAAATTTTATTAATTTTATATATAATAATAAAGATCTAGAGTTGAAACATATACGTACCAATATTTTTACAATGTTTAGACAATGGAAACTGTCACTTTGTCCACTAGACGAGTCTAAATACTCAACTTTCCTCTCCTTCATGTATAATATGAACAAAGACCAGTGATAGTCTCTATTGACGGGAAGGAAAATCTGTTAAGTGGAGCCATATTTTAGTTAAGACGAGTGGCAGACGCTAGCAATAGTACAAGTTCGAAGGAAGCCTCTAAAATTTACCCAATTACCTTTTCACATTCGCTTATTTTATATCCTAGTGCCTGGGGTGAAGTCCAAGCAATAAGGTTTTTGTTCGTATCGGCCTCATCTTTGGCCAACGATTCTTTCAGTTTTGTCTAAACAAAATATGAAATGAGTTTAGGAGATAATTACAAATTATAGGAAGTGAAAATGAAAAATTAGACTTTTACGATAAAATATGTTGAGAAGAAATGACTCTTTATAAATTTCTTCTTATGATCGTTTTCTTATTTCTTCATCAAGACAAAGTATACGTCAATTTCCTATAAAATAAACTCACATATCACCCTAATGGATACCAATAAATATATGTACTTTTTAAAAGTATAGGATCATTGGACTGACTGACATCAGACGACCTATGTATATCAGACGGATGACTCTATGAATATAAGCATGTGTGCCTTTTAGAATGTTGGCCTTACCTCACTGTCAAGCCAATTAGTACCGTAAACTGAGAACAAGTTCTTCGCCATGATAGACAGTCTATCAGTCACGTGAATCTCACATCTGTAAAGCCATATATATTGTTAAGAGAAGAATTGAATTATATTAACTATAACTCAATAACTTTCAAATGGGTGAAACCCTACTCCACGGAGCCATCATTGAGAGCATTATCTATCTCATATTTATCATTCTGTGTTAGTGGTTTCATAGGGCAGTGAAAATCGTCGTAATCCTTCTGTGGATAGAGCACATATATAAATTAACAAACGTTCAATTAAATTTAACATATATGTTTGAACACTTACGTTAGCTAATTGACCATTCACCTTCAGTGCACCCTTTAGAGGTGATTTCTTGGTTGTAGATTTAGTAGCAGACCTTCTCTTCGACCTTTCCTGCATGTATACCATACGATTAAATACGTTGAAAACTTATACTCTTAAAAGTATAAAATTATTTAATTTCAGCATTTGCAGAGATCACCTTTCCATCTTCTCTGGAGTTGCTTTTGAGGGTGTGGAGGTACGTGTGTTTGAGAGTGGACATTCAGAAGATTGACCTTGTGGGATTGATCGTTATAATGAAGTATTCGGTGGTAATGGGGGTTTGCGAGAATCCCTCAAAATTATCTACCGATGTCGTTTGTGGAGTAACTCGGCCTCTTAAACTAGCCCACACTCGCTTGTAAGTATCCATTACTCCCGCTGACTTGGTTTCACTAATGCCAAGTGGATCCTTTTTATTATTATCGGGTGTTAATGTATCTCTAGTTTCCTCTATAGATTCTTCTCTCATTTCTCCGACAATTTCTCTATCATCGTCTTCTTTCATGGATGTTTGATCGGCTAGCATCTCTGAAATCCGCATCATTTCATCGATAAGAATAGCGAAAGACATATGCTCTTCATTATCTACATTAGAAATTCCCCCCTCATCTTCTTTCGAGGACGCATGTATTATATGATCATCCTTATTGCTTTCGAATGATACACGAGGCAATTAACACTCATCTTCTATAAATGTTTTTTCACAATTCCTCTTCTCATCCTGTATTATCTTAGTAGTACGACCCGTTCCATCAGTACGAGAGTCAATAGTGATCAACTCTAATTTCATGGGCATACATACATTTTGACTAGCTGATCGATTTTAAGTGTAATCCTTGCAAGTGTACAAGATCTATTACAGTATGGCAAGAACAAGGGTGTCGAACTCACAGGGAAACATGAATTTTAATTAATTCTTTCAGAGATTTAAAAACGTCCCCAAGAAAGTACCAAGGGGCAGATTCAATTTACCAAAAATTTATCACACTTTTCCTAAATGCAAGAGAAATAAATTAATCTGAACAACTAATTACTGATGAATCTAAGAACAATATTTAAAGATGATTAAGAAATATACTACCCCAGATTTGTACCCCTTTTCTATCATTAAGACTCACAGTTTCATTAAAGCATCATTCACACCATTATTCGTCTAGAAAAATTATTCGTAATAAAATATGATCATCAATCCGGCATACCCTATCTAAAAATAATGACTTAGCCTATCATTGCGGTATGAGTCATGTAAGAAGTATAGCATATCTTATGACGTTTAGATCACAACAATAAAAATATAATCGCTCTGCAGCCTAGATCAACCTGCAGGTCCAGATCTAGCGATTACGGTCGTTGATATACACACTCAACGGTCATAACAAAGCATTCAACATATTTTCAATCACACATACTTTAAGCAAAACGATTCCATGATGACATAAATAGACTGCGGTATTAATCATAAAAAATTGCTACTTATTTGGGGATCGCATCTTCCCTGATCCACGGATTTAGCCGCTCATCTTTGGTGTATGATCTCCTTGTTTATTCAAAGCCATTCCACTTTTCATTTCTTCCAAAAGATCTTTGTTTACAATGTCTTTTCCTAAATACAATCTATGCTTTCATGAATGTAAAAGAAAGACAATGCAAATCCTAAGTACAATTTACCCAGATTGAACCCTAGAAGAAGGAGAAAAGAAGAACCCTTGAAAAGATGAAAAGAAATTCCCCAAAAGTGAAGCCCTCAAGATGAAAAATAATAAATTTTCTAATAATTCCTTCCTTCTCGAAGTGTTGGTTCGGCTTTAAATACTCTCCAAGTCGTGCAAGTTTCCTGGCTCGAAAAGTCAGGGTCGATTGATCGACCTTATAGGATCGATCGATTGACTCCTTAAAAATATGCGTTAAGAAGTCTTTTCCGTCTCAAACTCTATCATTTTGGTCGCTTAATCGACTGGAGGGTCGATCGATCGACCTTCCCAGATTTCCGTGAACTCCCGCCAAACTTTGCATCAGACAATGCCTTGGTATTTTAGCCATAACGTTCTATCTCAAACTCATAATGAGGCGATTCTTATGGCGTTAGAAAGCTGACGACGATCTCTACAACTTTTGTGTTTTAGCAATTTCACGAATCTGCCGTCTTGAAGGTCTAAATTGAGCTGCAAGTCACACTAAGTTCTCAATGACCCAAAATTGCAGTATTTTGAGATTATTTTTGGAATTCTTCGGCTGTTTTAGAAACTTGGATTGTATTTACCTGAAACACTTCAAATCTAGTAATTCTTATCAAATAGCCTTCATCGGACGGCTAAATATAGGTATTTAGGGGTGAAATATCATCATATTTCACTACTCATCACACCCCCAAACCTACACTTTGCTAGTCCTCGAGCAAAGCAAACTAAAGAAAAATAAATGCCACTTTCGTAGGGAGCACGATTGCACTTAGCATGTGCAACAAGCCTTTAAACCCCTAGGTGATCCCTAGTGGAGGAGTTGTCTCCTGAGGGTTTATAGTAAAGTTACCCACAAACTTCCAGAAATTTCAAACCATCGACAAAATTGAGTTTTCAAAACATGATTTTTTTATAACATATATACTATTCAAAAATAAAAATATTAATTGTTTCAATATGTGAATCATCAATTTTAAATATTAATGTCATGTCAATCATGCTAGTGTCCATTCAAATTAATCTAATACTCAAATTGTTAGATAACTCATTCATTCATGCCTAAACGTGAAGTGTGTGCATACCAAAACTAAGATTCATCCATCTCGGAACCAATTTAAACAGTAAATGATCAGATCTCATGTGTCGACTCAATCCTCACTTTAGGTATACTCTCAAAATAAAATCACTCCGATGATGGGTAGGTTTTTGTACACATGTGAGAGATCAATACAAAACAAGCAAAAAGGTCTCACATGATTAATGAAACACGATGCAATCAATGAACAAAAATAATTCTCATAAGAACTGATACTTGTATATCCTAAGCATGTCATATCAAGTGTCATAAGTATCACATATTTACTCTCCACAAGGCAGTTACCGATGTAAGATTGGATCATGAAGGTCTTTTGTAGGGTTGTAACGGGGTTCAGGAAAGGGTAAGAAAGAAAGGGAATTTGGATTCAAATTTTCTAAGAAATCGGAAAAGAAACAAACTTCTAATTTTTCTATTTCTCTTCTTTTTCTTTTCTATTCTCTCACTATTTTTCTCAATATTTTTCTATTTTTCTCAACTTTCTTTTTCTTTTGAATTTCCTTTTCTTGAAGCACCTCATATTTTTCATTATTTTTCACAATTTTCTTTTTCTTTTTCTCCCCCCTTTTTCTTTTATATTTTTGCCATACACTCTTAGTAAACACCACAACTCAGTATCTCTCCACTTACTCTCTTTTCTTTCATTTTCATCCTTCGTTTCTAATTTCTCATAAATGAGAAGGCTAAAGCTGAATTTTCAAAAATAGTGATGGGTTGAAGGTTAATGTGGCTTATCAAAGAATGTATAAAGGTAAATTTTTCAATAGGCTCAAAGGGGTACTAGAATGATAAATTTATGAGGTGGGACATTTTAAGCACAAACCAGCCAAAGATGGCCTTCAATCATGTCCTTAAAAGATGGTAACCTTGCCTATTTGTCTTGAGTAGATATACAGTACGTTCTAACACAATAATATGAATTTGATATCATGCAAAGTCACAAGCCAAAATAAAATGCATAAGATTATGTAAAGTAATTCGTATTCAAAAAAAACTCCGAGTTTATGTATTCACTCATCAATGACGGGAAATTAGCTCTAAAGCTTACCGGATTTAGTCTCCACTAAGAACCTAAGATTTAACGTTCAAAATAGTTTATCGATTTCTAAGTCTTAGCTTGGTATAAATGTAAAAATTCTAAGCATGAATATCAAAATTACCCACAAAATAGCACATTAAGCGTCATTATCCTAGATACAAGTAATCAAAATATGACATCGATATTCTCAAAATTAAATTCACATGTATCATCAACTAAAGTTTGAAAACCATCGCAATTTTTTTTTTTTGAACTAAATAAAAAATAAGTGATGAAAGATAGATAACCATACATACCCCCAAACCTAAAAATGACAATGTCCTCATTGTTTGAAATAAGTAGGCATCTCCAAACCTATTGAAAAGTACCTCAATACAAAGATCAGGTGCAGAGAATATGTGCATCAAATTAAAATATGACCAAAAATAGATTGAAGGTAATGTGGCTACACTAATTTAGAAATTAAAAACAACCTAAACTAAACTAAACTAAAAACTAATATTCTAGAACTAAACATACGAAAAGAGAAATCCTAAATCCTAAATCCTAAACTAAACCTGAGTCCAACTCCTTTAATCATTGGTAGGCGGGTCCATCCACCTTGGTTCACTTAAATTGATGGTCTTCGGCACAGGAAATAATTTCTCTCAGAGTTCGAGCAGAAACTGATAAGTCACTGCCGATGGTATGGATGGAGGCGTGGAGGCGGCGGTAAGAGATAGAGATGGGGGAGGTGGAGACGGAATCCCATCAATTATCTCTATCTGTAGTGATGCTCGGTGTAGGAGATTTGGAACGATTCTAACAAAAATAAAAATAAAAATGAAAATAAATAAAACACACTGGGTTGCCTCCCAGGAAGCGCTGAGTTTAAGTGTCGACAGCTCGACCACTTTAATGTTCATTTTTCGGGGTCACTGAGGTACGCTGCCTCAATTCTCATCTGGGTCATGGGCTCAAACACCGGTTTAAGGCATTGCCCATTCACTTTGAAAACTCGATTGTCCGTGAAACTGTGGATCTCAATCGCACCATGCATACTAATGGAAACAACCTGAAACGGGCCTTCCCATCTAGATTTTAGTTTTCTCGGGTGGAGCTTGAGTCGGGAGTTGAACAACCAAACTTTTTGTCCAACGTGAAACTCCTTTCGAGAAATGGACTCATCGTGCAGCTTTTTGTACCTTTCTTTGTACATTTTCGAATTTTCATACGCATCATAGCGTAGTTCTTCCAATTCACTCAGCTGTAGCCGTCTATTTGATCCTGCTGCTTGCATATCGAAATTGAATCTTTTGATGGCCCAAAATGCCTTATGCTCCAATTCAACAGGAAGATGGCATGCTTTCCCGTAGACAAGTCTGAACAGAGACATTCCGATTGGTGTCTTAAATGCAGTACGATATGCCCAAAGAGCATCAGATAACCGGTTCGGCCATTCTCTTCTATCCGGTCATACCGTCTTTTCTAAAATTCGTTCGATCTCCTGGTTTGACACTTCCACTTGACCACTAGTTTGCGGGTGATATGGCGTTGCGACCTTGTGAGTGACGCCGTATTTCTTCATTAAAGTGGCAAAATGGTTGTTGCAAAAATGTGAACCGCCATCACTAAATCGGTTAAACACATTTTCTCGCAGGAATTTGACAACAACCTTGTGATCATTCGATCGAGTTGCCATAGCTTCTATCCATTTGGAGACATAATCAACAGCCACAAGAATATATGAATACCCGAAAGATGTGGGAAAAAGACCCATGAAGTCAATCCCCCAAACATAAAAAAATTCAACAATTAAAATCGGATTGAGGGGCATCACATTTCGTCGTGAAATATTTTCCAGCTGTTGACATCGTTGGCATTCTTTGCAAAATTGGGCAGGGTCCCGAAAGATGGAGGGCCAGTAGAATTCGCTTTGAAGAATTTTTTGTGCGGTCTTCTGTCCTCTAAAATGACCTCCACAGGCTCCAGCATGGCAGAAATTGATGACGCTTAATTGCTCTTCTTCCGGTACACATCTCCTAATGATTTGATTTGAACAGATTTTGAACAATTGTGGTTCATCTCAAAAATAATATTTTATTTGGGAGAAAAAGAAATGCTTATCATTCTTACCCCATTCAGTAGGGATTCTGCCAGTGACTAGATAATTTACGATATTGACAAACCAAGGAGCTTTCGTAGTAGTCGCATCAATTGCCATTAATTGCTCGTCCGAAAAAGTGTCCCGGATAAGTTCAGGTGCAGAAGATTCTTCAGGCAAAATGCGAGATAAGTGATCAGCCACAACATTCTCTACTCCCTTTTTATCTTTGATTTCGAAATTGAACTCTTGAAGGAGCAAGATCCAGCGGATCAATCTTAGTTTGGCGTCCTTCTTTGCCAACAAATATTTTAATGCAGAGTGGTCTGAAAAGATTACTATTTTTTATCCAAACAGATAAGAACGAAATTTATCGAGAGCATACACCACGGCTAACAACTCTTTCTTAGTGGTGGTGTAGTTAAGCTGGGCATCGATCAATGTCTTACTGGCATAATAGATTACATGAGGCAATTTGTTCACTCTTTGCCCTAAGACTGCACCAATAGCATAATCAGATGCATCGCACATGAGATCAAAAGGTAGAGAATAATCCGGTGGTTGGATTATTGGTGCATTTGATAAGAGCTCGCGCAATTTTAGAAATGCTTTCATGCAATCCTCATCGAAGTCAAAAGGAGCATCTTTGCCAAGCAAGATACACAATGGTTTAGCCACCTTGCTAAAATCTTTGATGAATCTTCTATAAAATCCTGCATGACCCAAAAATGATCGAATTTGTCGAACACTCTTTGGTGGTGGCAGATTAGCAATTAGGTCGACTTTGGCCTTATCAACTTCGATTCCTTTCTTTGAAACAATATGTCCCAACACAATTCCTTGTTGAACCATAAAATGGCTCTTTTCCCAGCTGAGAACAAGTTTGGAATCTACACAACGTTGCAACACTTGTGAAAGGTGATTCAAACAAGAACCAACCGTCTTCCCAAAAATAGAGAAATCGTCCATGAACACCTCGGTGAATTTGTCAATCATAACCGAAAATATGGCCAGCATACATCGTTGGAAAGTAGCAGGTGCATTACATAAGCCGAACGACATCCTTCGATATGCAAACGTACCGTAAGGGCACGTGAATGTCGTTTTCTCTTGATCAGGTGGAAAAATGTGCACTTGATTGTATCCCAAATAACCATCAAGAAAGCAATAAAACTCTTGCCCTGCTAACTTCTCAAGGATTTGATCAATGAACGGAAGGGGAAAATAATCCTTTCTGGTAGCTGTGTTCAATTTTCTATAATCAATGCAGACACGCCACCCAGTAGTTTCGCGAGTAGGGACCAATTCTCCTTCAGTAGTTTCTTTCACAGTGATTCTAGACTTTTTCGAAATGATTTGGACTGGACTTACCCATTCACTATCAGAGATTAGATAGATGATTCTAGTATTGAGTAATTTAATGATTTCCTTTAAAACGACTTCTTGCATGTTCGGATTAAGTCGCCTTTGCTGTTCTCTCGATGGTGTACTCTCATCTTCCAGGTGTATTTTGTGCATATAGACTGATGGGTCAATCCCTTTAAGATCAGCTAGGGTCCATCTGATAGCTTCCTTGTGATCTTTAAGCACTTTCAACAAGTCATGCTCTTGTTCTTCCGACAACGTGGATGAAATTATCACCAAAAATGTTTCTCGAGGCCCCAGAAAAGCATACTTGAGCGACTCAGGCAACTGTTTCAATTCCACAGTTGGTGGTTGCTCAATTGATGGAGTCAGCACATCCTTTACCTCAATAGGTAAGGGTTCTTCCTTAGTCACATTTTCACATAAGTTATCATCTGGATATGATAAACTCGACCTCGTCTCTTCTGATTGCTTCCTTTCAGATCCCTTTTCCTCATAGATGGCCAACAAAGCAGTTTCAAATTCTTCTTTGGTGAGCATCGATGGTAATGCTTCATCCACCACTTCGTCCATCTGATCGATGTAAAAACATTCGACCTCATCCTCATTAGGGAAATGGTTCATCGCATGGAATATGCTCAATCTAACATTCATGTTTGCAAAAGAAACGTCCATGACTCCCGTGTGACAATTAATACAAGCGTTGGCAGTGGCGAGAAACGGACGTCCAAGGATGATGGGGACTTGATTAATTGATTTAACAGGTGGTTTCATGTCTAAAACAACGAAGTCCACTGAGAAGACAAACTTGTCTATTCAAACCAAAACATCCTCGATAATACCCCTAAGTCTTCTTTCTGACCTATCAGCTAGTTGGAGTGTGACCGTCATTGTAATATCCTGAAAAATCACGTTAAACAGTGACCTCGGGATTCGTGCCCGACCGGTCATAGGTTTGACCAAATAGGAGTTCAATAGTTGGCATAGGGTGCGATGAACGGATGAGATGTGAGAATTCAAGTGAATGTCTGGAGATTGATGTAAATCCGAAGTCACATACACCTATTACGGTGCATGTGCTAAATACACAAGTTTGAGGGGAGATAAAAAGGGTTTAATAACCCTTAAATCAATGTTGGTTGTTGAGAGAGAGTAAAGAAGAGAGAGAGAGGAGTAAAGAAGGTGGGTGATTAAGGAGTTATTGCAACGGTTTGGAAGGGGGATTCGAGCAATAAACACCGGATTCGACGCGAGGAATCCGTTAGAGCCAAAGCTGGAACCCTAGCCTTTCCAACCTCTAGATCTAATCAATTTGAGATTGATTGAAAGTAAATTTTTGTGAATTAAATGCATAGGTTATAGAGGTTTAAATTCAGTCAAGAATATTCAAAATGATAGATTAAGGGCTTAAAAAAAGGAAGGAAAAAGAATAGGAAAAGTCTTGGAAGAGTAGCTCGAAAAGGAGCTGAATCTGGCCAAATCGATTAATCAAAATTGGGATTCGATTAATCGATTTTGGCCAAGAAGTTGAAAAGTCAAAGGACCCGAAATCGATTAATCGAACTGAGTTTCGATTAATCGACTTTGGATTTCGATTAATCGATTAAAATGTCGAGTAATCGACTGGGAACCTCCAGTGGCTGGAGGAAAGTGACCTGGGAAAATCGACTAATCGAATTGGGATTTCGATTAATCGATTTTGATTTTCGATTAATCGATTTGGGATCGATTAATCGATTTTGAGAATTCGATTACTCGAATGGAGAATCGAACTGAATGAGTTGAGAAATTCGATTAATTGATTTGGGATCAATTAATCAATTGTAGATCTCGATTAATTGATTTTGGGAATCGATTAATCGATTTTGGATCTCGATTAATCGATTTTGGGAATCGATTAATCGAATCAAATTCGATTAATCGACCTTGGAGTTCGATTAATCGACTGAGTCATTTTTGTTTGACTTTTGAGTTTGACTTTGAGATTCTCAGAGGGTCTTGGACCTTCTTTATTACTTCTTTAGTGATGTGTTGCATGTGTTATGTTGTACCACAGGTGGTACGTATGATCATGAGCACGAGGAGCCACGTGGGACCTTGATGCATGAATTTTCAGAGATTTGAGGTAGGGAACACCCTGAACATATATTTTAAATTGCAAGAGCATGTATGTAGTGATATAGAATTTAAATTGAAAATTGTTTTAGTTATGTTAAGCTTTGTGAAATCATATAATCTCCATGTGTGTGTGTGTGCGTGATACACTAGTAAAATGAAAGTGCCTTAAATCATAAAACTTTTATTAAAGGTGGGTGTGTGTGTGTGACATCAAGTAAGCATATACAAAAATGAGACATCCCTAAGGGATGAGAAAATGATAAAGGCATCGGTATGATGCGAGTAATTGAGAACAAGTGAGCATATGAAAAGGAAAGATCTCCAAGGGATGAGAAAGTAACAAGGGCATCAAGAGTGATGCGAGTTAATGTCTGATAAGGCCTAACTGATATAAGATAGCACACTTACACAGTGAATAACTATATGTAAAGCACATGATATTTTTATTATTTGAGGTTTGATAGGATACCCCACCGATGTGGCGGGATACACACGACTGACTCGGCAGAATATCCGTGACCGATACGGCGGCAAATCCGTAGGCCAGTGTGAGGCTTATCCGTACATAGTAAGGACATCCCAGGGATGTTGTGATATGTTTGAAACCCCGCCACCGATCCCCAGGGGAAAGGGGCTTGGGTACTATTTGTATTCCCAGGGAATACGTTTAAAACTGTCTATATAGATGACGATGAAGGGTATCTCATCGGGGCTCGATGCTATATTGCTCGGGGATTACTTAAGTTCAAAGATTAAGTTTTGCTTTTGCTTTAAGCCTATTCAGCGTCATTCATGATCAAGTAACAGAGAAGTGAAAACCGTAAACTATTTGTAAAAGTGAATGCCAATTGCTATCTTTCAAATTGTTTTTCTCATTTACTGCATAGGCACATCATGCTTAGAATATCATGGAATGTGTAAAACTTTAACTTATATGTTCACTGTATGTTCCCTATTGAGCTAGGATGTAGCTCACCCCTTTAGAGTATACGTTGCAGGTCCATTGCTAGCAGCAGCTGAAGTGTCAGGGGACGTTGATCCAGGTGACTCGAATCATGCGCCCGTAGATGAGTTAGAGCCACCTCCAGAGGACTTCTTCTAGAGGACTCTGTTGTGCATGTTGACAGTTATTTTGTGAGCTTATTAGTACGGCTTGGTACGTCAAGCCTTCATTTCTGTTTAAAACAATGTAATTAAATTGATATAATTCTTTTGGACGAATCATTTGGGGTGATCAGATATCATCGATGGTTCGGATCGGTTCTCTATTCATGCAGTGGCATGATAGCAGAACTGCCTTTTGGGCAGTATTTAAATGATGATTTATTTCCGCAATTATAGTTATCATTTTCAGTTTATTTTTATTGCTTGATATACCAGTATTCCGTGCATAGCCAAGGGGCACGGTCAAGATGATCATGCTGATGGTACGGGTTTCGGGATATCGAAATCCGGGCTGTCACAGTCGTGGGTTTCAATTAATCCAATCCAAGTTTCTTGTACATTAAGTATGGGATTAGATTAACACTTGCTCCCAAATCCAATAATGCCTTTCCAATTGGTTGCCCACTAATGACACATGGAACAGTTGGGACTCTAGGGTCTTTCAATTTCTGTGGGGTTTCCAATTGCAATATCGAACTGACTTGATTTGTCAGGAACACTTTCTTTGAAACATGATTACGTGCCTTTCTCTTATGAGTGCACAAATCTTTGAAAAACTTGGCATACTCAGGAACTTGTTTGATTGTTTCAAGTAATAGAAGATTTATCTTTACTTGCTTGAATGTTTCAAAGATTTCTTCCATTTTTGTCGGTCCCTTGCCCATTCTCGATGGAGGAGTTAGGCACTCAGGGAATGGTGCCTTTGGGACATAAGGGGTAGCTTCAAGTTCCGGTTTTTTTTCACATCCTTGTTGGACAGTTGGAGGAGACTCTTCCTCTATTACTTTCTCTTTTCCTTTCTCTACTTCTTTCTCTTTCTCTTTTCCTTTCTCTACTCCTTTCTCTTTTTCCTGATCAGATTCCACAGGCATTTTCACTTGATTATCAACCGCTCTTCTGCTTCTCAGTTGATTGGCCAATTGACTGACTTGGTCCATTATCATCTGCTGAAAAGATTGCATGCTTCGCATCACCTTTTCTTCTAAATCAGAATCTTTCGAAGTACTAAGATGCGATTGATTGAGATTCCGATTAAAATTTTGATTTTTTTTGTACTCGAAATTTGGATGATAATACGGAGCATTCTGCTGGAGATTGGAATTCTGATGGAAATTAGAATTCTACTGGAAATTCTGTTGTTGACGAAAGTTTTGTTGTCCACCCATTGTGTTGGCTCTGTACTGCTGGTTTACCTGACTAGTTTGGTTCGATCCACCCCATCCTAAGTTGGGGTGATTTTTTCATTCCGGATTGTAGGTATTGGAGTATATGTTTCTATCCTGCCGCTGATAAGATTGAGTCACATTGACCTGCTCTTGAGGAGTAGGTTCATCAGGGAAGAATGACAAGGTAGTAGGGCACTCATTAGCTATGTGACCTGGGTGGTCACAAATTGAACATACAGTGGGGGTGACAAGAGTTTTAGCTTGCTTAGTCGCAGCTAACAACATATTCATTTGCTTGAACAACATATCAACCTTTGTTGATAGATCAGAGGTATTATTTTTGACATCATACAATCCATCTCTTGTCAGCACATGAGATTTAGGTGCCAGATCCAAGTTAGTTCGCCCCAGTGTCTTACTTTGTATCGAAGTTTGGTATAACTTCTTAAACAATGCCCACAATTCGTCGGCTTCTTTTGTGGCACATGATCCACTACACGATGCATCAACTATGCGTCTCTTTTCAGGAATCAGTCCATTATAAAAACTTTGGACCTGTTGCCACCTTGGAACTTGATGATTTGGGCAACTTCAGATCAATTCCTTAAAACGTTCCCAACATTCATAGAATGTTTCAGTAGGTTGTTGGGAAAAGAATTGAATCTTCTGACCCAACTCAATGGCTTTAGTCATGGAAAAATATTTTTTAAGGAACTGACGATGTAGCTCTGCCCAGCTCTGGATAGATTGTGGTTCTAAGGAATAGAACCACGTTTTTGCCTTATCTCTTAAAGAGAAAGGAAAAAGTCGGAGTTTAGCTATCTCATCAGTGACATTGTAGACTCTGAACATTTTGCAGACCCCAGTGAATTCATTTAGATGAACGTGCGGATTTTCATTGGCCAAACCATGGAAAATCGGTAACATTTGAATCATTGCTGATTTGAATACATAGGAGTTCCTGGAATAGGGGCATGCATGACACATTCCTGATCCTCGTAAAAACCAAGATCATTATAATACTCCAATGTTCTAGGGCCCTCATCAAAATTATTGTTCCTATTATTTCCATTATTGACGTTCCCATTGTTGTTATTCTCATTTCTCTCTTGCCTTTGATGCATCATGGCTTGATGATGATGATTACCGATTTCTACGATTCTCTCTACAAAATCTTTCGATCTTAAGATTAAACGGTTGTAGATGTGGGTGATGAGATCCAGTAAAGCTCATGCACCAACACTCACAACAAGGATTGATGAATCCACAACAAACCCAAAAAAAATTCAACTTCAATCGATTGAAACAAGTATTTCAATCGATTGACATAAGCACACGCAAATTTTCAAACAAATGACTTTATCAGTCAATCGATTGAAGAATTGTTCTCAATCGATTGAGGTTCAATAGTCAAACGGAGTCAGCACAGATTTTACAGCTAAGATGACAAACAACAGAGCTCTTGTCAATCGATTGACAGAGGAATGTCAATCGATTGAAATAAACCTGAGAATTCACAGAGAATGATATCCCAGTCTCAATCGATTGACAGTGAATGTTCAATCGATTTAGTCTAAGATAAACAGTAGCCAATATCAGAAGGAAAAGAAGAGAATTTTTTTTTTTTTTTTTTAATTCGAATTTTAAAAATAAAAATTAAATTCGAAAATTAAAATTTAAGTTTTTTTTTTTTTTTTTTAATTCGAATTTCAAAAATAAAAATTAAATTCAAAAATTAAAAATTCAAATTTTAAAGCCTAAAGGCAATCCTACATAATCCTATAAAATCTTACCGAAAAGAGAAAAAGAAGGGAGAGAATAAAAAGATTCCTAAATTTTCTAAGGAATGTATCCTAAAAATCTATACTTCCTAAAAGGACTCCTACAAAATCTTACCTAAGAGAGAAAAATAAGGGAAAGAATTTCGATTTTTTTTTTTTTTTTTTTAAACACTCAAAATAGTCGATCGATTGAGGAAGATATCTCAATCGATTGACTGTTAAAACACAAAAATCCCTATTCGAATTAATCAAAATTTCGTCAATTTTCCCGGCAACGACGCCAAAAGGTTGATCGATTTTAAGTGTAACCCTTGCAAGTGCATAAGATCTATTGCAGTATGGCAAGAACAAGGGTGTCGAACCTATAGGGAAACATGAATTTTAATTAATTCTTTCAGAGATTTAAAAACGTCCCTAAGGAAGTACCAAGGGCAGATTCAATTTACCAAAAATTTATCACACTTTTCCTAAATGCAAGAGAAATAAATTAATCTAAACAACTAATTACTGATGAATTTAAGAATAATATTTAAAGATGATCAAGAAATATGTTACCCCAGATTTGTACTCATTTTCTATCATTAAGACCCACAGTTTCATTAAAGCATCATTCAAACCATCATTCGTCTAGAAAAATGATTCGTAATAAAATATGATCATCAATCCGGCATACCCTATATAAAAATAATGACTCAGCCTATCATTGCGGTATGAGTCCTGTAAGAAGCATAGCATATCTCATGATATTTAGATTACAACAATAAAAACATAATCGCTCTGCAGCTTAGATCAGCCTGCAGGTCCAGATCTAGCGATTACGGTCGTTGATATGCGCACTCAACGGTCATAACAAAGCATTCAACATATTTTCAATCACACATACTTTAAGCAAAACGATTCCATGATGACATAAATAGACTGCGGTATTAATCATAAAAAATTGTTACTTATCTGGGGATCGCATCTTCCCTGATCCACGGATTTAGTCGCTCATCTTTGGTGTATGATCTCCTTGTTTATTCAAAGTCATTTCACTTTTCATTTCTTCCAAAAGATTTTTGTTTACAATGCCTTTTCCTAAAAACAATCTATGCTTTCATTAATGTAAACTAAAGATAATGCAAATCCTAAGTACAATTTACCCAAATGAAACCCTAGAAGAAGGAGAAAAGAAGAACCCTTGAAAAGATGAAAAGAAATTCCCCAAAAGTGAAGCCCTCAAGATGAAAAATAATAAATTTTCTAATAATTCCTTCCTTCTCGAAGTGTTGGTTCGGCTTTAAATACTCTCCAAGTCGTGCAAGTTTCCTGGCTCGAAAAGTCAGGGTCGATTGATCGACCTTATAGGGTCGATCGATCGACTCCTTAAAAATCTGCATTAAGAAGTCTTTTCCATCTCAAACTCTATCATTTTGGTCGCTTGATCGACTGGAGGGCCGATCGATCAACCTTCCCAGATATCCGTGAACTCCCGCCAAACTTTACATCAGACACTGCCTCGGTATTTCAGCCATAACTTTCTGTCCCGAATTTCGAATGAGGTGATTCGTATGGCGTTAGAAAGATAATGACGAGCGCTACAACTTTTGTGTTTTAGAAATTTCACGAATCTTCTGTCTTGAAGGTCCAAATTGAGCTGCAAGTTACACTAAGTTCTCGATGACCCAAAATTGCAGTGTTTTGACATTATTTTCGGAATTCTTGGGCTATTTTAGAAACTTGGATTGTATTTATCTGAAACACTTCAAATCTAGTAATTCTTATCAGATAGCCTTCATCGGACTGCTAAATGTAGGTATTTAGGGGTGAAATATCATCATATTTCACTACTCATCACTAGCCTTATTTCGGTTACAAATATCCCTAGGGACTTGCACTTTTTCCTTGCCCTTGACGTCACTATCCCGTAGGACTTGCACTTTTTCCTTGCCCTTGATGTCACTATCTCAAAGGATTTGCACTTTTTCCTTGACCTTCACGTTGCTCTCCCGAGGGACTTGCACTTTTTCTTTACCTTTCACTTCCCTATCCCTCGATGGGTTAATGGGAGGACTTATATTTTGGGCATAATTCTTTTCAGTAAAACTACTCCTTCGTTCATCTTTATTGCGATTGGGAGAGGATTTGAAATCGCCATCTTTACGTTGGCTCTGTTTTGTAACATTAATCTATCAATTAGATTTTAAAGACATTGTAACAAATAACAATAATTTCTACTAAGTAGCTTATCTTTAAAATTGTAATCTCCAACTCTAACAAGTTTAAGCCATTCCTTAGATCACTGTGTAACTTCTTCTGTATTCGAACTTGTTGAATAAATTTGTTTTGGACTTCTCCAACGCTGTAATGCGACTATCTTGTTCTTTGGAAGACATTTCTAGGAGTTGAAGACGATTGAATTCACAACCAACATAATCATTAATCTCATCCTGAATCACCTCATCTAGTAATTCACGATCAGTGAATTCAAATTTTAGAATTATCTGTGGATATGTTACCAGGAAGGTGAGACCAAGTTATTAGAATAAGCGACTTCTTCATTTATTCAAATCTATAAAATAGAATTGGTTGAAGTTGATACCAATAATACCTTAGGATTATTAAGCTCCGTAATGTAATACTTCTGATGATAACTTTTTACTGAGGTATACTTCATATATCTTGGAAAACCATCGATAATTGAAGTCGGTGCTATGGTCGGGAAGTACTCGTATGCCCAAATCTAAAACAAATCACAAACTAAAGATTTGTTAGGGAATATGTCTATTATGCGGTAAACGGTGTACAAATAGATAACATACACAAAGACAATGCCTAACCTGCAATGCAAAGGTACATCTATCAAGTTTGGTATGCACACCGCTCATCTTAAAATTTAAAACGACAAATCGAAGGGAGTTTAACAAACATGTATGAGTAACCCATCCCCATGCAATTTTGTTGAAGCACTTGATATTATAGACTAATCTCACGTACGTTTCTTCAATTGTCTTAAAGCTATTCGGTATCATAAATGTCGCAAGAATATGTAATAAGGTGAGACGAGTAAAATCAACTCTCTCTTTCTCTATACTAGCAACAATCACTGCCTTTTCTATTTCACTGACACTAATACTACCTACTCGACCAAAATATTTCATACAAAAGAAATTAATGTCTTCATTTTCGACATTCAGACCTTCCCTCAGAGTTGTAGGAATAATTTCAACATGTTTAAGACCAAGTAAAGCGAACATTTCTAGCAAGGGAAAACCAACAGTACGGCCGCCAATGGAGAACCTCTTAGACTCATAATCAAAATTTTCTATTAATATGTATATCAACTTGTTGATTGTAGGAATATCTATTAGACGAAGAAGATGCTTCACTGCAATTAAACTAAGAGCTTCAAGCTCCATAGGCGATAAAGCAGCTATCAGAGTAGAGACCTTAAGGGTAGAGCATGAAATTTTATCCTCCTGTGTACAATTTATAATATTACATTATAATTCATTTATGAACATGTGTCAGAAAGTTTTCAAAAAAATAAATGCATTTATAGTTTACTATGAGAGAATTTAGCCACAAGACCGGTCTTAGACAAATATGGTCTCTTTGAAGACTACGACAGTCTTATAACAGACCTAACATAATTCATACAAAAATTTAATAAGTATACTTACAACAATAAATGGATTTCCCTAATATAAACTATCATTTTTCCAAAAATTAATGACATTGACAGTTTGTCGTGAGTGACTCATATGAGTTAAATCATTCAATACTGTCAAGTACTGATGTGAGAATATTAAGGGACTAACATCAAACAATAATGTACTGTTGTGGGACATTATAGGACTGATATTAGGCTCATTCTCAAAATTAAACTACATTCTGACTTGCATGAGTCACAAAATACTGTCAAGTACTGATGTGAGAACATTAAGGGACTGACATAAGATAATAATGTATTAATGTGAGATAGTGCATGACTGATATTAGACTCATTGTCAGCATTAAACAACATTCTGACCTGCATGGGCTATAAAATACTGTCAAGTACTTATGCGAGGACATTAAGGGATTGATATCAGACAATAATGTATTGATGTGAGACAGTGCAAGACTGATATCAAGCTCATTCTCAGGATTAAACTATATTCTGACTTGCATGAGTTACAGAATACTGTCAAGAACTGATATGAGAACATCAAAGGACTAATATCAGACAATAATGTACTGATGCGAGGACATTAAGGGATTAATATCAGACAATAATATATTGATGTGAGACAGTGCAGGACTGATATCAAGTGATGTGATATTTTAATGTATGTTTTACTCGCAAGTGCACGAATCGGTTTGTATATAGTGGGTGCAGAGTACGAGATCGTTCCCACGAGGACTAATTTTGAAATATCTAAAAGAGACCAACAAATTCTAAAAATCTATGAAAATCTAATAGTATTCTACTAATTTTATGATTTGAATGGTTGATAGGATGGTGATTAATGACTACCAAAAATAAAACGTAATTGATTATTCACAAATAAAAAAATAAAGATAATGATAAAGATGAAGATACTAAATCCTCCCATCTTTGGTCCGTTCTTCCCATAATATAAATCTAGGGGTTAAATTATGTGATGAAATATGAGTAACAAAATCTCTTTATGGAAGATCTATGGTCAACACCCTAATAGGTTCCATGTTGCATCCCTGCAAATCAGGACTTAGATAATTTTCATATATAGATGCAGGATCAAAGTGCGGCTAGACACACATGATCTCGGTTCAAATAAAAATCATCCCTAAAGTGGGTGAAAATTCCAACAAGAATACCACTTACAAATCGAAATCAAGGGCATGGCTCACACTTTATTCAGATTAGGGATATTTAAGATAAAATTACCATTCTGAGAACCAAGATCCAGGGCATGGCTGGCACTCGATCGAACATAATCATAATTAAATCCACACAACGAAAACACAAAGACCATAACAATGATAGGATAAAATTACCGTCACGGTCGAGATCCGGGGCATGGCTCATGGGAATTTCATCCATTCATGATAGCACAATAACCATAAATTAAAATCTCATATTTTAATCCCTAATTTATATTATTAAAAGCACATCCCTCGGATGGGAATCATTAGATCCCCATCTCTATAAATTTAGCCACACATATTGTAAATAAATGACATAAATAAATAAAGACGGGAAAATAACATTAATTAAAATTACCTCAAACTTCAAAATAAATTACGTTGATCCACACGGATGATAATCTTCAGAAACGAAATAAATGCAGGAATAAACTTTGAACAGAAATTATAAACTGAAGAAATGAGTACTGAAAAATTAAAGGGAACAAAGCTCTCAAAAAGAAATAATAAAACTTCCCTATTTCTAGGTCTAACTATGAAAAATAATGGCTAAAAATTAAGAACACTAAAAACTAAAACTCTCTAAAAAACTCTAATTCTAATCTCTAATTTACTACCTCTAACTAATTCCCCTTTTTCTGAAGTGTTTGAGTCCCTTTAAATAGACCCGTCGACCGCCTAAAAAGTCCCAAAAAATAGGTTTTCTGTGTCAATTTCGTGTCAAACTTAAACTCTGGCTCGATTAATCGACCCCAGAAATCCGTGAAATTCAGCACTTCTTCTTGGTTCAGATACTGCTTCGGTATTTTGGCCATAACTTTCTATCCCGAACTCGGATTGAGACGATTCTTACGCCGTTGGAAAGCTGACGAAAAGATCTACAACTTTCATGTTTTGACAATTTCGTAATTCGACCGTCTTGAAGGTCCAAATTTAGCCGCAAGTCGTACCAAGTTCTTGATTACCCGAAATTGCAGTGTTTTTGCATTATATTCAGAATTCTTGCACTGTTTTCTATACTTGGCTCATATTTACCTGAAACACTTCAAATCTAATAAATCTTATCAGATAGCCTTCATCGGACAACTAAATATAGGTATTTAGGGGTGAAATATCCACAGTTTTCAGTACTCATCATCAAGCTTATTCTCAGAATTAAACTACACTGACCGACATGAGTTACAAAATACTGTCAAGTACTGATGTCAGAACATCAAAAGACCGATATCAAATAATAATATACTGAAGTGAGATAATTACCTCGATCAATAATTATCTCTAAAAATAAGCATTTATGAGTTTAGGGCAGTATTACTACATTTCTATCTACCTCAAACAAGCATTTAATACAAAGGTTAAATATTTAGGACAGTATTATTATATTTCTATCTACATTAAATAAGTTATTCATTAAAATAAAGATTCAGCATTTAGGACAACATTACTATATTTGTATATAGCTTAAACAAGTCATTCATTAAGGTTAGACATTTAGGGCAACATTACTACAACAATATTTTATGAGTTGCCCTTATGAGTTTACCGGATGGCTAGAGATGTGCATGTAGAATATTTTAGATGTACGTGATTGGAAGAAGATGCAACGTCGGCCAATGTTGAAGGTTTGCAGAGACGGCAGCAGCACACTTCTCCTTGTTGCTTCATCAGCAGAGAAGAAGATGAAGGGAAGAGGGGGTTGGGGCTATATGGGATCCTCTTTGAAAATGTTGGTGAAAATCAGCAGCAGGAGAGGAGGGTTTGCAGATCTCTATTCATTGCTTTATATCTTCAAAACAAGAGCTACCCAGACATATCTAGTTCAAATAATGGAATATCAAGCAGCGTCGAGTTTTTTGGTACTGTAAAATGAAGAGAAGATGTTATCTTCTCAAGAAGAACATGAAGAGAAGAGAAAACCCACTTGTCAGCAAAAAGAAGATGGACAAAAGAGAAAATGCTAGCTTTCTTTGATAGGTATGGAAGGATGGGTGTTTTAGTAAATTTATGTTAGGGATTTTGGTCCTCTATAGTTTAACTTAAAGAAAGAAAAAAGATACATGTAGAAATTTCAGACCCTTGCAGGTAAATAATAAAAGAAAGTTTAGGGTCAAGACTTTGCTGGGTCATTTCATGAAATTGGGACACCGGTGGGTAGATTACAAAGAGTTGGGACCCGACTGGGTAATCCACCCCTTTTTTTTTTTAGCCCAAATCCTACCTGAGCCGGGCTGGGTGGAGTTTATGCTGACCATGGCCCATTGGCAGCCCTGCATGCAGATGATTCGACAGGTGAGTACAAGTGAGAGCTTTTAGAGTTTTGGTGGGTGCAAATAGAGTTACCCTAATCCCCAAAGAGCTACGTATGATGCGATTATGGTTTCCTTTGTTCACGCCCAGAAGGCCATATGCCAATCATGGATCAAAATTTCTTCCGATACCGATAAGTATCGGACGATACGTATAGGTATCGGAGCTGAACGATACGGTACATTCAATGTACTGTATCGTTTAGTTGTATGGCAGATATCGAACGATAAATTGAATGTATCGTTCGGTATTGGACGATACCGATACGTATCGTCCGATACGTATCGTTTTGGAGCTCGGACGATACGTATCGGGAACCCGAGATTTTGACCCATGATGCCAATTCTAAAATATTACTGGCTCTGTTATTAACTTATTATTGCCGTGGAGTGGAGAGTATGGAGAGACAGAGTTAGTATCAGATGCCTGACCCATTCACCAAAGGCAGTGCATGAGTCAATCTCCTCTCATTGAACTGATCACACACCAAGAGATTAGACTGTGTTACAGCCACGTTTGGACTCTCCTAATTAATTTAATGATTTTGCAATAAAAAGACTCTTATTGTGAGGATTACAGTTCATCACTTTACTACCCAATAACCTTCCTTTCCATCATGTGCCATTTGGAGTGTAATTCAAAGGGTAGCTTTACTAAAACCCATCAAATCTTGCAGGAGCACCTATTCTAAAAGCCATTGTTTACTTTGAATCAGATAATAGAGATCATTTTTCACCCTAATCTTTCACACATGGGATTTGGAGTTAATCAGCGTACCATCATACAACTAGTTTTTGATTCCACAGGACACTGATACCAAAAAATTTGCTGAAGTCTGTCACGTGAAATGAAAAATTGGCCAATGATCCTTAGATCCTTTATGTGAAAGACGAGAATGAAAAACGATTTCCACCGTTAAATTCTTTGCGTGGTAATGAAGCTACCCTAATTCAAAATGCCATACCATAGGGATGTGCCACTTTATTCAACTAATAGCATTTAAGGATACTTGTTTATTCAACTGTAATAGCAATTAACTTTTGGTTTCCGAATTGTTATGTTCGAAGGGGGACTCTCTCAAACATGGATAAAAAATTCGGGTTTCGTTATGATTTTGGGCTAGGCCGAAACCGAAATTTCAAATTTCGGCCGAAACATCACAGGGGCTGAAAATAACCAAAAATAAGGTTTTTGTTTCGGTTTTGGTGAGAACCGAACATTTCGGCCGAAATTTTGAACCATGCTCTCAAAGATATTAAAGAAGTATTTGAGGTTCCAACTTTTTAGCTGTGTTCTTATGTTTGCGTTCGGTGGATAGTGATTGTAACGAAGAATTTAAACTATAGACTACATTTTGATAATGATTTTTTTGTCTTTTCGTTAGGGAAAGAAGCTTTTTTAAATATAGGTGAATACAATCAATTAAGCTCTTATTTTTATTTTTTTATTTTTTTGAAAGGCAATTAAGCTCTTATTAAATCTTTAAAATTCAAAGTACTTCTTAAAATATTTACCTAATTGTTTAGAAATCCTAATTATTATAATTTAGCCTAAAATAGAAGATACATATTATGATGTGTATCTTTATGTCAATCATGAATGCTATATTACTCTCCCGCAATCACATGCTATATTACTCTCCCGCAATCACATGTTCCTTTGAAGAAGGAACATGTGATTGGTTAGACAGAATCTTAGCCCTCAATCATATGATGTGGGTTGTCAATGTATAGCTCATAACGTCCGATCGTGCTTAATAGTGGTCACTGTAAATTCATCATTGTTGTATCCCGCTCTTTGTTGAGTCTGTCAAAGTTGGTGGCTCATTAGATCAGGTCCGTCATGATCTCTCCTAGAAGCTTACGATGTACGATCGTGCGACTTAAAAAAAATCTTTGTTGGAGTGGTCTTAAATATACAAAAAAATGAGATCGTGTAGCATGAATGTGTTGACCAACGGAGGTTGTAGAGATAAAAAGAAATTATGCAAATTTTTTTGAAAAAAAAAAAACCTAACAAGTTGAAAACTAAGGAGGATGAGTATAACTCAGGACCATAGCCGACCTGATCGCAAGATCGGAGTCGGCCATGGCTCTGATACCATGTAGAATTCCATGGGCCTAACTCAACCTCACAAAATCAGCTTGTAAGGAGAGGGTTGCCCCATATTTATATAGCCTAATGCGATGGATACAACAGGTGATGTGGGTCTATCTATCACGTCCCCTCACGTGTAACGTGTCTCTACATCGTCATGGTTACCCACTCCGATACCATGAAGAATTTTTCTGTCTTTTCATTAAGAAGAGAAGCCTCTTTAAATACAGGTGAATACAATCAATTAAGCTCTCGTTGGATCTTTAAAATTCAAATTTCTTCCCAAAATATTTAGAAGTCCTAATTAATTAATTTTGCTTAAAACGGAAGATATGTGTATCTTTTTATCAATCCTAAATATTCTGGATGGAAGACACTCCTCTACAAATTTATGACATGTTGAAAGTACGGGCATCAAGAATTTGACAAAAATAGATTAGGTGGTGATAGATCTTTGACTATGATCGAGGCATGTATAGACAGTGGCTTTAAATTACTATTCGTCCTCACACAGTGGTCAATAAAACGGACCCTACGAATATAATTCCAGGATACAGCAATCACAATCATAATTGAAATGACGAAGATCAACCTTACTTTGTTGATCTCTGTCCCAAACACACAGTTTTTCAAATATGCTCAGTAACAAAAGAGAGTTTTTTCATGCCAAATCGTTTTACCAGTCGGTAACACGTGTTTGCAACGATTAGAAACTGCCGAAGAGCCGTTAAAGAAAAACCATTTAAAAAGAATATTAATGCGTGGCATAGTGTGCTGTGTGTTTTATAAGTGGCGTAGAGGAAGTCAACGAAATAGATGGACGGTCACGAAACAACCACTAAAAAGACGCTTCTGTTTTTTTTTTTGTTTTTGAGAAAGACTAAAAATACACTTAAACAGTCAAATCTGGAACCGATTCGTAACACGTGTTTGCAACGATTAGAAACTGTCAAAGAGTCGTTAAAGAAAAACCATTTAAAAAGATTACTAATATGTAGCATAGTGTGCTGTGTGTTTTATAACAGAGGGAGTCAACAACAATTTTGAACGCCCACAGAAGGGTCTAAGCCCAATGCCAAAAAAATATCACTTATAGTCCAGAGGTGAAAATTCCCAATCGATGTGGGACTCTCTCAAAAGGCAAGTGAGCGTATTTTAAAATATTACGACAGGCATTATTATTTTAAAATATTACGACCTGACTTTTCTCATTAATGAATTCCTTTTTTTTTTTGAGAAGAAAAAAAATTAGATTAAAATGTGAAAATCAGAATTAATAACATCGTGAATCTGGAGAGGAACATCATCCATCCAGATTTCATCACAATCATCGCTAAGACCTATCTTAGCTAAATATTTGCTTCGCATAATTTAAGCAGGCTTATCATAATTCACACACTATATTTGTAAGCATAGTTACCAAATTCTCCAAATCTTAGAAAAAATTGTGAATAATTCACAAATTTAAGATAGTTTAGCGATGTGATGCTAACTAGTGTATTTTTTATTTTTATAACGGACACTAACTAGTTAAAAAGAAGGGTCAGGTTGAATCGTGCGCTTATAAATTTATGTGACTCTCCAAATGGGTTATTGTTAACGGAGCAGTGGTGGGCCGTGTGCCTCTTGCTGTGCAACCCTTCGGTTAACAAGACCCATTTTAGAGTTGGTATTAGACAAGAAGATTTGAACCATTCAATCTATACTCTACTATGGATGATAGTCTATATTTTGTCAGCGGTTGAGATGAAAGTGCACCGATCAGATAATTTCAAAGCTCTTATAGGCTGATTCTTTAATTGATACAGATGTCAATGATAGGGTGCTAGTTAAACTATTTGGATTGGCCACAGATTTACACTACATGTCATAGAAGTAGGCTGTCATAGCCATGAGTTGGTCTCTCATTTTATGTAGGGGTTCCATGTTTTCAAAGGTCTTAAAATTGGGTGATGCTGATATAGAATTCACTTGGTCAAGCCTATATATACGGCCTTATAATCACAGTTTTAAATATGGGCTATATCTGACACAATATCGGCTGATATTTGATTACCCTCAGATTCGATATAGGTATCAATATCGGCTGATATTTATACCAGATTTGTTGACACTGCAGCAGAGATGAATAACACATTTGCTAAAGTCAATCATGAAATTTGCAGAAAGTGGTGACTTATCAGAGGTGGCTCCGGCATTGTAAGGAAGCCTTGGCTTGCAGGAGAGATGGCTTTGATGCACTTTTCGGTCGAAGGGAGGAGAGAGATGATGGTGTGTAGGGAGAAAGAAAGGAAAGTGGTGTGTACATCCTAAAATCACACTTATTTCATTAGCTGGTGTGCAACTAAAAACGATGGTGCGAAAATAGCAACTCTTAATTATATGCAAATCTCCAATTTTAAAAGGTTCATCAACTCTCCTCTTCTTTTTTTCTTCCAACTCAATTTAAAATTTAGGATCAAAATATACCTTTAATCATATCATCTTGATTTCTTCTATATGCGACTTTTACGATATCCAGTTGAGCCACAAAAAAAATATCATCTATGCCATGAGATTTTTCTCTCCCCACTGATCGAAGCTCTCTATGGGCTCTGTTAAGTAGAGAAACTTTTACTACAACATTCAACATCAACCCAGCTGAATTTCTACCAGGGTAAAGATTAGAAACCGAGACCGAGTTGAAGGCCAAGTGCGGCATGGAATAGAAACAAAGTCATGATACTGCTACCCAAGATCCCATGCACACTCCGTAATCCTGGATTCCCCTGGAGAAAAAGAAAGAGAAAGAGGTAATGAGTGATGACGATTTAATTATCCTTGAATCAGATTATACAATTTTACATTACAGATATCAATTGAGATCCTGTTCTATATGGATCAACCATGTTCCTCTGTAATTAAGCAAGGTCTCTCGAGAGAATTTATTATTTATTTATCATCTTTAATGTTCAAATGTTCTCTCTTACAACAGAACAGTTTTAATTCCATGAAATGGATCTCGTTAAGCACAACAAAGACACTGGACAGTTAATCACCTAGCACATGGACAGAAGAGCTTAAAAATATTGGGAAGTTTCTGTTAGATATATGTGATTAGCATATTAACTAATCTAAGTATTTCTATTGACTGGGTTGGACCTTTGACTCGAGTCACCTAGGCAAGAGCTTGCTCATTTTAATACTAATAATATGTCTCATTCCATTTCTTTGATGGATTACGAAAGCGAGAGACATAAGAGACCATTGTCCCCTCTTCCTTTTAACTTAGCCTACTCTATCTAAAGGCAAACCTAGAGAAGATGAGATGTAACATGACTTGGTGAGGCTTAGAGTTCTCAGAAAAATACCGACGTTGAAGAAAATTCAAGGAGAAGAAGAACACCAACATGAAATCACTGTTAAACAGGTAAGTTTTTTGTATTTTCAATATATGATATGTTTTTTGATTGTGTCTTATTGAGCCTAGACCCTTAAAAGTATAACAGTTCCAACTTCCATTTCTCAAGGAAAATCATGAGGCTTCAAAAATATAAAAATTGAACTGTTTTTTAAGAGACCAGTAATTCAAAATTCCGCGAGTTCTGTTAGAATTCAAATTTTAGCATCACAAAGAAACCTAAATTTGATTTAAGAAAGTTGATGTACTCTACATACCTCAAACAGGGCAGGTAAAATTGTCTGAATGGTCAAGAGAGTAAGGCCAATTAGCGCTGTAACAGCATGAGGGCTGCAAGGTAACAAGATTATGTCAACAGGAATTTGGGAAATTGTCCAAAAGTCCTAAATGCAAATAAAACAGAAGGTACACCATATAACCAAAATGGAGATTTATAATTTGAACTTTGAAAAGAGTACCTCTCCAAGATGGGCTTATCATAGGTGAGTAGAGATGTAATTCCACCAGTTGCCCCAAGAGCAAAGAAGAAGAACATGCCCCCAAGAAGCTTCGGATGCAAGTCTTTAGCCTTCGCCTTCTCTTCCTGCCATTGTATATATGTGCACATTGTCACCAAGATGGAGTACGAGATTAAGCCGGGAAGGAAAAAATTTTGAAAAAAGAGAGGATAAAATCCAACGTACAGGAAAGAAAAGGAAAAAAATCGGAGCATGAGAACAAGTACGGCAAGGGAAAAATTCGGAACAAAACAGAAAAAGAACGGAAAGTACAGGAAAAATAATTCGGCCGGCCAATGTTGATTATATTAAGGGAATATGGCTCTTGCCCGAATCCGGTTTCGGTCGGATTTGGGCTTAAATAAAAAGACTGAGCTCGAAAGTAGTCGGGCCACCTGGCCAAACTTTGTACCTGAGCAGGTGTGGGCCTAGTTTTTAGGGTAAAAATAATCAGGCCTATGAGAAGCCCGACCCGAGTACAACCCAGCCCAGGCCAATCAATATACTTAGCAAGAGTTTCCCATGATAATCAACAAGAAAATGGAGCCTGAGTAATTAAATCACTTACAACATCATCCGAGAATCGTATTCGGAAACCCAAATAGGACCCATATCCACCCATGGCATATAACACGACGGCCTGTAAAATTAAGAAAAGTAATTAAAAAAAGAGAGCTTAATTCGATGCTTAATCAGTTAATTGTACTAAAAGTTTATGCGTATTATTTCAATAGAAAAAAAATTTTCTTAGAAGATGAAAGTAAGGGCTGCAAAATCAAAACCAATTTATACTATGCATTTAAAATTTCAATAAATATACCACTAATATGAAATTAGCATATAAGGGATACTTTTCTCATGTATACAAAAATTTTAGGGTTAATGGGAGCCAACTTAGACCTAAAATAACCATCACAACCCTGCCTTTTGGAACGGGTGCAGGATTTTTCGGCCAATCCAAATTGTCCAAGTGGCTAAATAGCATATAAAGATCAACTAGAAAAAAAAAAGAACGGTCGCTCTTTTCAAATTCGGGTGTGCGGTTCACTATCGAACAAACCCGATGTGCTAGGGCTAGGATGAGTTTTCACATTCAAACAGTAACTAATCATAAACTTAATACTTTTAATAAATTTAAATGTAATATTTCATGTTTGATGGGGGCTTGAGCCCTCTTAACATTCGAAAAAATGGTAAAAAAAAATTAATTGAGATTACATTGCAAATTAGGTAACCATGGTTCAAATTTCAAACTAAGTGATTTGAAGTTTGCTTGTTAATACTATTCAATTTGTAAACTTGCAATCTATGTGCTAGGATGAGTTTTCACATTCAAGCAGTAACTAATTGTAAATTTAATATTTTCAATTCCACAAGGTTATATTTATGGCCAATGAGTCATTCCCATTAAGGACTTAAATTACTAATTATATTGTGATTGAAAATCACAATCATACCCTAACTAAAAACTTAATTACTAGTTGCTTATTCTCTCAAACTCACCAAATTAGCAACTATTATATCTCAAGATTGATCTTACACCATTCACTGGTCAACGGATTGACCATAGTGACGGCAACAAAAAATTAAAACTTCTAACAGTCTCCTACTTGGCCACACTACGTCAATAAACTCCGATAACCAAATGTTAGCTAACTTTCTTTGAATGACAAATCCTAATCAATCTTAATCAAAGTCTTTATGATCAATCCGGTCCAGTGAGAATAATAACACATAATCAATGTAATCAATTCATCATGTCATCGATACATGACTGTTCATTAGTTACCGTATTAGAATTCATCACCGACATGGATTCCAACTAGTATGATTTCACATAGATTGCAAGTTTACAAACTGAATAGTGATAACAAGTAAACTCAATCTATTATTGGTCCTACTTCATTGCCGTCTATCGACATCATATGTTCCAAACTTTTATTTGCCAAAAAAAAAGGGAAAGCAAAAAAAAAATCTTTATTTAAGATCAATTTAAACAAATGTAGTTACTCTTTTAATCCACTCTCAAAGACTATCAAAATTAACTATCATTTAATCTCATGCGCGCAAGTGCTCCAAAAAGAGTTTGTGAGGTAAGTCTTTAGTGAGAGGGTCAACCAACATGCGTGTCGTACTGATTTTTTCAATAGATACAATTTGATTATAAACTTTTTCCCTTACAACAAGATATATGATATCAATATATTTAGAACCTCCACTAGTCTTGTTGTTATTGGAGATGGCTATCGCAACAGAATTGTCACATAAGATTCTCAGTAGCCTTAAAATACTATTAACAATTTGAAGCCCTAAGATAAAATTCCTCAACCATATCACTTTACATGTTGCCTCAAAACATGCAACGAACTCTGCTTCCCTAATAGACGAAATAGTCAGTGTTTGCTTAACGCTCTTCCAAAATATAGGTCCACTTGCAAGCATAAATATATAACCCGATGTGGACCTACGAGTGTCTTGACACCCAGCATAGTCGGTATCTGAATAACCAGTAACTTCAAGGATATTCGACCTTTTGTACGTGAGCATGTATCATTTTTTCCTTGTAAATAGCGAAAAGTCTTCTTGACTGCTTTCTAATTATCCAAATCAGGATGACATTGATACCCACCAAGCATGCCAACTATATACGCTATGTCTGGACGAGTACAAACTTGTGCATACATGAGACTCTTAACTGCCGATGCAAAAGGAATTGCCTCCATCTGCTTTCTCTCCAAATCGATCCTGGGACTCTAAAGTAGACTAAATTTTTTACCCTTAATCACAAGGGCAACAGTAGCAGAGCAATTATGTATGTTAAACTTTTTGAGAACTTTATCTATATAAGCTCTTTGAGACAATCACAATATGCCAAGGGCTCTATCTCGATGAATCTTAATTCCTATCACGTAGGAAACTTTACCAAGATCTTTCATATCAAAACTCTTTGATAAAAAGTTCTTTGTCTCATATAACATACTAAACTACTACTCGCAAATAATATATCATCAACATATTAAACAAGGATGATAAACTTGCTCCCACTGATTTTAAGATATATACATTAATCCACAATATTTTCTTTAAAACCAAAGTTTGAAATGACTTCGTAAAATTTTAAGTACCATTGTCGAGATGCTTGCTTTAAATCATATATAGACCTTTTGAGTCTACAAATTAAATGGTTCTCCCTCTCAACCTGAAAACCTTCAGGTTGTGTCATAAAGGCATCTTTATGCAAATCACCATTCAGAAAAGAAATTTTTACATTCATTTGATAAAATTCTAAGTCAAAATGAGTTACCAAGCCATGACTACCTTAAAAGATTCCTTTATAAAGATAGGGGAAAATGTCACTTTATAGTCTATTTCCCCATTTTGAGTGAACCTTTTAGCGACTAACCTGACCTTGTATCTTTCTACATTACCTTTGGAGTCTTGCTTGATTTTAAATACCCATTTACAGTCTATATGCTTAACTCCTTCAGGTACTCGCAAATATCCCAGACCGAATTATGTTTCATTAATTCCAACTCATCCTTCATAGCTTCGAGTCATTGAGTTGATTTGTTGCTCATCATAGCTTGGTTAAAAGAAACATGATGTTTATTTTTCAAAATCATACTCACTCTCATTGAGGTAGACGATGTAGTCATCAGAAATGACTGACTTCTTTGCTCTCTCTGATCTACACGCAATGATTGATCATTGGCGGTCACCATAGGAACAAGAGTCTCCTCAATGGGGGGTGTTTCAATAGGTATAACCTCAGGTGCATCAATATTTTCTTGAATAACTAGTGTCGGTGTCACATTTTCTTGGATAAAAGGGATAGGAATTATAATCCGATTCTCCTCAAAAGTGATTTTCTTAAGCTCAATACTCTCACTATTCTCACAATCCTCAAAGAATTTCGCATATATATTCTCAACAATCAGAGTACTATGAGTGAGACAATAAAATCTGTAGCCTTTTGACCTATCAGGGTAACCAATGAAATGAAAACTTATAATTTTATAATCAAATTTTCCTAATTGTGGATTATACACCTTTACTTCAGCTAAACAACCCCAAATGTATAGATATCCTAAAGTCGGGTTTCTTCCTACCCATAACTCATAAGGAGTTTTGAGAACAACCTTACTAGGAACCCGATTCAGGATATACACTGTTGTTTTCAAAACTTCTCCCCACAAGAACATAGACAACTTAGGGTTGCACAACATGCTTCTCACCATATCCATAAGAGTACGATTTTGTCGCTCAACTACACCATTCTATTCAAGGGTTCCCGGCATCGTGTATTGAGCAACAATGTCATGTTTTTGAGTTGTAACTCAACTTCGACTTTATAGATTTTAAACATATCTAGGGCCTCAGATTTCTCATGGATGAGGAATATATAACCAAAACTAGAATAATCATCAGTTAATGTAATAAAATACTTTTGGCCACCAATAACAGGAGTTGAAAACGGTCCACAAAAATCAGTGTGGGCTATTTCTAGCAAACTCGTGCTCCTGATAACTCTCTTCTTTTTAGTTTTCGTGAATTTATCTTTAACGCAATCTACACAAGTATTGAACTCAGAGAAATTGAGCTCATCAATTATATCATCTTTAATTAACCTCTCTATTCTATCCTTAGATATATGGCCCAAACGTTTATGCCATAAAATGGAGGAATTGTTGATTTCTCGTTTTCGTTTCTTACTATCATAACTAACTTTATCATCCACATGCCCAGAAACTAAAGATTGGGCATAAGATGAATTCAAGTTCAATTTATAAAGATTGTCCACTAGTGAGCCACTACCGACAGTATTAAAATCAAATAATAGAGTAAAAATATTATGTCCAAATTTAAATTCAAAACCTAATGAATCTAATTTAGAAGCAGATATAAGATGTTTAGTGATACTTGAAACGTAAATAATATAAACTAAATCCAAAATGAAACTACTATCTAAAATAAGACGGATAGTCCCAATGACCTCTACGCCTACTTCTACTCCGTTTTCGAGTTTGATGGTTTGTTCGTCTTTACTTAGGTTCTTGCTGGATTGAAATCTCTACATTGAACACCAGAATCTATCCACCAAGTATTGTGTGGAGCATCAACATAAAGTGATTCGAAACACACAGAGACTAGGTCAGTATCTTTCTTAACTAGTCAATCTTTGTATTTCTGACAATCCTTCTCGATGTGTCCCTTTTTCTTATAGAAGTGACACTTGATGCCAGAAGTAGATCCGCTAGCTTCTCCTTGTTTAGTTCTCGATGAAGAAGCTTTCATGTTCTTTCCTTTATATGATACCTTCTTTCTCTTGAAATTTCCTTTCGATGGTTTAAGAGTGGCGTAATAAGCACTTTCAGGCTTTTTAATCATAATTCTTTCTTCTTCTTGGACACAGTGAGCGATTAGCTCGTTCATCTTCCATTTTTCTTTCTGCGTGTTATAATTAATCTTGAACGTGCCAAATTGTACAAGAAGAGAAGTCACAATAAAGTGAACAACATAACCCTCAGAAAAGTCTATGCTCATTTCCTTCAATTGAGCTGTCATGCCACTCATTCTCATAATGTGCTCCGGTATGCTACTATGACTATCATATTTCATGATTCCCATTTTAACAATAAGACTACTGATAAGTGCTTTAGAAGTCCTCTGAAATTATTCCTGAATGGCTTGCATGTATTCCTTTGTATTGTGCGAGTCATGAATGCCTTCTCGGATTGTATTAGTAATGAAACTCTTTATGATTATAAGGCTCATACGATTTGATCTATCTCATTTTTTTAAATCCGTATTGTATACTTCCAAATCCTCAACCGAGGCATCGATAGTGTGTACCTTGAATTTTTCAAATCGTATAGCATAGTCAGGATTCATGCAACCTAGAACAATTTGGACTTGTTCCTTCCATTTGTCATAGTTTAAGCCACTCAAAGATTCAATTCCACCAATTATATTAGTAATAAAAGATGAGTTCAATGCTACACAATAATTAAGGGTTTTATTATGTCTAGTAACTATCAATTCCACAATGTTATATTTATAATATTTTACACAAGAGTTAAATTATGTTAAGAAATATAATAAAAAATAAAACCAATGTGATTTTATTGAGAAACAATTTACATCATTATAACTCTCCGTTGGGTCGAGTCATAACACACTAGCTGCTTCCTCAATTTATATTAATGATTATGGTATTAATTGCATCGTTATGACCATCCATTGGGGCGAGCCACAACAAGCTAGTAGTATCCACACACAAGATAATGAATAATAAAATACAACCATCAGATAATATGGAGTGATTCATCACCGTTGGGCAGAAGTAATCTCTCAAGTTGTGATGTCAACATTTACTATACAATTTCACTGAGTTTGTAATACGATCTTTTACAAAAATAAGCCTCACTATAAAAACCACAACACTAGGAAAGATCATCACCGTTGGGCAGAAAAATTCTTCCAAACCATATTTTCTATTTCGGTTTAATAATATTTTAGATGGTCATAAAAGTGAATAATAAAAAAAATAAGCCACTTAATTAATTTATTTATTTGGATATTATATGATTTGCTTGCAAGTCTTGTTAAAGGGTAACAAATTATAACTTTACGAGAGAGAGTTATGGCGTGTGCAAAACACCCATCTCCCACCTATTTTCACGATAAGCATAGCAATTAATGAGATAATAAAGTCTCAAATTGAACAACGTATGAAGATATCATTAAAAAAAAGATCCGCACATCTATTTATCCAAATCAATATCCCCTTTAACAACGCCAAAAGATCCGGATTGGATTCGAGATTCAGGAAGACCGAATTCAGGAAAGGAATAGTTTTATTCCTAAATAAGCTGGTTGTATAGTTAACAATGATGTGACCAATAGCCAAAGCCAGCGAGCACAAGACGTCCAAGCAAACTTTGGTAAATTGTTCCACTGAACTCTTTCCATTATAGAAATGGCTTATGATTCAGATTCCAGACTCATACTAACTTGGATTAATAGCATATCAGCAAGAATAGAATTGAAATAAATTATTCCCTCCAATGATTCACGATGCCTTTTATCCTATTTCGATTCCTTAGAGAACCATAGACTTACCAATTAAACAGTCCAATCAACAAACCAGGGCTTCATAATTGCATATAACTCCCAATTAAAAAAAATCGAAATACAACACGTGAACCAATCAAATTTCCCACAGAACAACGAATCTCCCTTCTCTCTTTTTGATATTGTTGATTGATTGATGACGAACAAGAAGAGGGTTGTGGACCTTCTTGTTTTCTATGGTTTCTTATTAATGGAGACAGGAGCTCAGAGAAATTAAATCGATTCCGAAAAAGGTACAAATATAAGGTGCAACCGAACAAATATATTTTAAAGCTTCGATCAATCATGGGCCAAACTTATCTTTGATATCAATTGATGGATCTATTGATCCAAACACCCAAATATTTTTCCTAGGATCTCGGCGTATGATCAATCAAAATAATAAATCAATAATCCATAAATTGAAATATATGTGTGTATCTTGGGTGTGAACCATGAAAGATGGGTTGCCGCTTGGATCTTCAACGATCTCATCGTTCTCAATACCTTCAAGTACAATAGGGGTGCTTTTGCTAATAAGGAGGGTTAAAGCGTGTCGAACAATCGTTGAGATCAAGCATCCCTTATAAATTATGGCCAATGAATCATTCTCATTAAAGACTTAAATTACTAATTATATTGTGATTGAAAATCACAATCATATCCTAACTAAAAACTTAATTAGCAGTTGCTTATTCTCTCAAATTCACCGAATTAGCAATTATTACATCTTAAGATTGATCTTATACCATTTACCGGTCAACGGATTGACCATAGTGACGGTTACCAAAATAGAAACTTTTAACAGAACAAACCCAATGTGCTAGGGCTAGGATGAGTATTCACATTCAAACAGTAACTAATAGTAAATTTACTATTTTTAATAAGTTTAATATTTTTAATAAATTTAAATGTAACATTTGAAAAAATAGTAAAAAAAGATTAACTGAGATTACCTAGCAAATTAGGTAACCATGGTTCAAACTTCATACTAAGGGATTTGAAAAGTTTTTTTTTTCTTTGACAACCTGGGTATCCGGGCCTCTTAGAACACCCGCCTAATCCGCACACCAAATTCAGCACATGCCGGGTCAGCACAGGATATAAATCCCTAGGGTGACCCTAGGGGGGAAGGGGATTCAAACTCAGGTCTCCTACTTTTGGAAGCAAGTGCCTGGCCAGCTCGCCTAACTCCTTGAGGTTAAGTGATTTGAAAAGTTTAATATGCAACGTTGTTCATATCTAACTTAAGGTCCCTATTCAAAGCTTGAATTTGGTAATACGGATCTTCCAATGAGCATATTATTTAAGCTATAAGATATTGGGTACCACTATTCTCACCTGTTTTCGGAGTAAGGACAACATAGTTTTTCACCGACGGAAACCATTAACTGATTTGAATGAGACGATAGAGATTGCTTTTTGTCTCAATCTTCATCACGATAGATCTAAAGATCATGGCATGCCTATCAGGCAGTCAGATGTTGATTCAGGTCACTTTTGGGGATGTGTGATTCATATTCTAAAAACGGGTGGGAATAGCCGTACCCTAAGATATTCTGCGACTTGGACAATTTAGATTGTAAAAACTATGTAGCACATCACATTCAGCTTAGGTGAGAAGAAGAGGGTTATATCTTTGCCTAAAGTGAGGGGACTCTATCCCAAAATTTGAAGGTACTTACAAACAAAACTACTTAGCTCGAAACACCATTTCAAATAGGAAAATGAGTAAAAGAAGAGAAGCATTTTACCATGTTTCCAGGGTGACCCAGTGTACAAGCCAATCAGGAAGATCCAATGTCTTTATATTCTCAATAAAAGGCCCAAAGGTTGACCTCACAGCCTCAGCTATTCCACACCCACAAACAGATAACTACAAGTAATAAGTAATTGAGGATAAATTTCAAAGTCAATAGGTTGTATTATTTATTTGATGACTATCACCATCCAAAGATGATTGAATGGTTTAGAGTGGAGTACAGTGTTTTAGACTTAGAAGCAGGACTCTTTACTCCGGTATAGGGCAGACGGGTTGGGTTTGGGCAGGGTCAAGGTCAACCCGGATCCACGAGACCAACCCGACTTGTTTAATGAAACCCAAAGGTTTGTCTGATATTCCGGGTTGGGTAAACTAGGATAAAGGGAGGGAGTCAGGTCTGGTCAGGTCGGGTTTGGGGCAAGAAACCTCAATCGGAACCTGATCTGGCTCTGACCCTAGTGATCAGATATCTGAACCCATATCCGTCCCGGGATGCATTGCTTGACACATTGGGTTGACCCAACCCCTCTGCACCCCTACTCCGGTCTAAAGTAGAGATCAGTCAATGATTCAATTTTCTTTGGATGATGATATATGTGCGTAACATTGTAACTATGGTGTCCGTCCATGTCTAATCAGCCACACTGAGACTGCACCCAACAGAGGGTTGTCAACGAGTTAGGTCGGCCAGAGACCCAACCTGCCCCACCAATTTTTTTTAGGGTCAGGTCGAGAATGCAGCATCTGATCCACGTTCAAGTCAGGTCAACTCAAAGGATTGATCAGGATAAAATGGTGTCGGGTTGGGCCGATAAATTATATAGAAAATCAAGGGGTTTATAAATTATATCAGAATGGTGTTGGGCCAATTTTTTAGGTCCGGTTAGGCATATACCCTTGACTCGTCGGGTTTAGGGCTCTCAATGGGCCGGGCTGGCTCGGATTTTGACCCACACCCTGCCTAAAAAAAGTGGTACTTTCTATCAAACAAATCCGGCCTGGTATCCTGACCGGACTAAACATGTTGCAACCGGGATCAATCCGGGCCTGGCTTGGGCTGAGTGTTCCAACACCCCGTCCATGTGTATATATATATATATATATATATATATATATATATATATATATATATATATATCCTTTTAAAGTTATAAAATAATTTCTTTTAATTAAATATAATTTACTTAAATGCCCTGAGATTAATCGTTGTCTGTTATAACCATTGTCCGTTATAATCATGATGCAACCATTGTTCGCTATATCCATTATGCAACAAACTAAATCGAAATATTTGAATAAAAGCATATATATGAGTCTCTATAATATTAATATAATTATTTAATTAAATTTTTAACTTCTTCAAACTTTTATTAGGAAAAAATAAAAAACCCAAGTCCAACACATTTTTCTAAGTTTATTAGAAAATATAGCTCTAAAACACATCCCCCAAAAAATAGTCCAACGAAATTTATTAGAAAAAACAATCCAAAAAAACTTAGAAAAATGACCAAGCTTGGGTAGGGGCCGGGCTTGGGCTGAGTACATCGCAGCCTGGGTTAGGGCCAAGTTGAAAAAATTGGGAACCCAGCCCGACCCTAATGTGGCCATTGAGAGCCCTAGTCGGGTTGGATCAGTTCGCAGCAGGACGCACTATCGGGTTGGGTCGAGTCAGATATGCACATGCCTTTTACCCGTTGGGCAGCTAAAATTTTGCCCTACCCGATACGACCCGATAGCCCTACACTCCAGACCTCGTACACATGAACGGCTGTACTATAAGAGGATCCATCTCAATCTCAAACGCCAGCAATGTACCTTCACGGATTTGGCGCCCATAGATATATGCGGATCTTCAAGGTTTGACCATGTTAACGGAAAGAGATCGATCCTCCCACCAGCACCTAATATTAAAAAATGCCTACCAAATGGGGGAACTGAGGGTTTACGGTAGAATGACGAGAATACCCTTAAGTAAGATATAAATATCAACAATATACCCCTACCTGCGGGAAGTACAGCTGCAACTAGTAAGGGCAACGGAGCAACTGAGTACAAAAAAGTTTCTTCGCGGCCACTTTTTTGCCCTTCTCCGCTTCCCTCTTCTTCCACACAAGAATCGTTTTTTACTGCATAGCACTCACTACGACGAATCGTGCTCTGATTATTCAGAAGAGAAGGCGAGGACTCAGTGGTCATTTTTGGTAAAGTTTTTGGGAAACTGGGAATAGAGTGGAAGGCGTGCGTTCGAAGAGCTAGAGTGATATTTGTCAACGCCGTTAGAAGATGAAAAAAAGAAAACAACAGGATTTAGGAATGCGTATGTTTTCTTTTTCTACTGGTTTGTCAGGAAAAGGAGGAGAAGGGAGATGAGAGAGAGCGCAGAGACATAAAGGTAAGTAAAAAGGGTCACGCGTGGAAGCTACTGGACAGGAGATAGCAAAAGTAACTTATAAAAAAATATTTTATTCACAACTCAAGATTCTTCCCACCCAACCTCTATTTCTGAAACACACCTCATTAGTATGCTACTATTTTTACGTGATTACCTTTAGAAATTTATAATATGGTAATCTTCTATAATTAGTAAGAGATTATTTATATAAATCCATGTAATCTGTTTTGAGAATTAATGAAGAAAATAGTTGAAGTTTAAGAAAATAGACCAAAGGTGGCCTCGCTAATAATCTTCTCGTAATAGTTTTACATGCTTAAACTGTGACTACTTTGAATTAGCCGATGAAGATTGCTTTTCTTCACAATCTTCGACGCAATAGATCTTGAAGTCATGGGTCTGCCGTCACGGTCAGATTTTGATTCCATCTTTTACACACAAGATTATCATGGGAATAAATCAAATGTGGTTATGGAATCAATTTTTGACATGTGTGGTGCCATGTAGAATCAAAATTTGACCATGTGATGATAGTGGCATGGTCTCAAGATCTTTTGTATTAAAGATTGAAAAGAAAAATGATCTCTATCATAAGATTCAAGGCAATCAATGGTTTAAGCACGGAAAACTTGGAATTCGTAATGTTTTAGACTTGTGTAGAAAGTTTGGTATTTCTTTTTCCCGAAGGGAAGAAGATTTCCTTAAACTATTGGAATTCATTGAAGATCAAACTAAGATTCAATCAAAGGAAGCGTCAGCGAAAAGGCGATCTAAGATGGCTAAGAAAGAAAGGGAGTTAGGGAGTTACGGAGACTGGAAACCACAACTCTTTTCTCTCGAACTAGAAATGGTAAAGGAAAGGGTGCAGGAGGGACAGCCAAGATCTTATGATTATTTTGTCCTGAAATATAAGAGGCATGGGATCTTCGGATAAACGAAGACACATTAGGGACTTAGTGAAATCAAAAAAGGTAGACATTCTAATGATTCAGGAAATAAAATTGCAGTGTTAGATATCTTCCTTATCAACGAGTTGGGATTTGGGAGCCAGCTCAATTGGGAAGCGATCAAGGATGTGGGAGCCTCGGGTGGGATTCTGTCTATCTGGGATGTTACAAAATTCAGTAAAAGAAATTTCTTTAAAGGAGTATTCAGTCTCTCGGTTCAACTTCGAGGATGGCGAGTTGTTTCAGCTATCTAATGTGTACGGGCCTCACGAGGATAGTGTGAGATTAGTTTTGGTCTGAATTACATATGGCTAATGCTTCTCTGGCAGGGTCGAGATCTAGGTGGTGTATCGTCAGGGATTTCAACACCACGAGGTTTGTTTGTGATAGATCATCAATCTCCAGAAGAGGGATTTCATTGACAACAATTGTCTAATTGACGTTCCTATTGTAAGGAGAAGTTTTATTTGGTTGAATTTTCAAGATATCCCTTCTCTATCTAAGATGGATAGATTTCTAGTATCGAAGGAGTAGGAAGAGCTCGTGCCAAACTTGGTAGTTGAAGCTTTGGTAAGACCAGCATATGATCATTGTCTGCTGCTTGTCTATCCTCGATCTCTTTCGGGTAAGCCAAAAAGATTCCTTTTTCAAAATATGTGGTTTCAAGATAATTCGATTATGCAGGTCATCAAGGATGCGTGGCTTTCATCCCAAGGTAACAGATGGGCAAGCAGCAAGTTTATGTCTAAGTTAAGAGCAGTTCGGGCAACTCTGGTGGTTTAGAACAAAAATAATTTTGGAGATATTTTTGTTTCCAAGAGAGACCTTCTAAATAGCATCAAATCTATATATATATATATATATATATATATATGGCAAACGGGAAAATGCGTCAGGGCGTAGAGATATCTCTACGTCAATTGATTCGGCCACGATACGTAGCGCCTCTTTTGTGAAGTGATGGATGGCATGGGACCCATTTGATTTTTAAAGTCTTTTTCTCCTCTCTCTTTTTCTAAGAAAGTGTCAGATTTACTTTTTCAGGAATATTCTACTCAAAAAATATGAGCCCTTGATAGTGAAGCGCTAACACCTCTGCAAAGAAGCGCCGACGCCTTGTTTAGGAGCACCGACTCTTTGATTAAAAATAAATAAATAAAAATTTATTTATTTATTATTTTTTTTATTTTTTATGGAAGCGCTAGCGCTCATAAAACGAAACACTGGCCCTTCGTTTAGGGGCGTTGACGCTTTGATTAATTTTATTTTTTTTTTTAATTTTTATGAAAGCGCCAACGCCCCTAAACGAAGCAGCGACACTTTATTTTAGGGGCACTGGCACTTTGATAATTTTTATTTTATTTTTTTCGAAACACTGGCGACCCTAAACGATGCACCGGCGCCCCTAAAATGAGGCATCGACGCTTCATTTTGGGGGGCTAGCGCTTTGCTCCCGAGGTGCTAGTGTTTTGCTATCGGGCGTCACATTTTTTGAATAAAATATGTTTGAAAAAATAAGTCCGATTGTTTCTTAGAAAAATAGAGAAAAGAAAAAGACTTTAAAGAAGTCAAGAATGACTGGCTGAAAGGATACTTAACTTTTAAAAGTGTAACCCTAGTTATTATAGTGGGCCCATGCTATCCATTACTTCACAAAAATGACGCTACAAATCACTCTCATATCAATTGGTATAGAGATATCTCATCCGGGCGCATATCTCCGACCCTCTATATATATATATCAGGTCAGGTTAACACGACCCGGCCTTTTATCCAACTCAACCCAACCCGACCTTGAAGTCTGATCGAATGTCTCGTGATCGTCTCGAGGTAATGAGTCAAATTTATGTGCCGAACCCAATAAAAATATCATGTGGCCGTGTGGGGGTAGGTTAGGAATTGGATTGACATGATCCATTGAGAGCCTATTGTATATGTTTAAAAGACCTAAGTATTATGTATTGACGACCAACTTCCTATTTTATTTGTTTTGTAATCATCAATTACAACAAAAGAAATCAGATGATCTAAGAAAGATTTCAAGGGTAAAATCATTTACCGGCTATCACAACTTCACAAGAGTCTTTAAAGTTTTACATTTGAAATTATTTCCATAAGCTTCAAATGAAGAAACATGTTATATATATATATATATATACACACATGATTAACAAGATAAAACTATTAAAATATCGAAGAAGATCTTGCTATCATTTCTTATGATTAGGGCTACAATCGAGCTGAGCCTAGCTTGTTGTTGGCTCTAAGTCCTTCGAACCTAAAAATTTTGAGCTCCAGCTTGGCTCTATCAAGCTTGACCTGAGTCGAGCTACGCTTCGAGGCAAATAAGTTTTGTTGAAAAAACTCTTGTTATGTTTTTTTAAAGCCTTAGATGAAATCGGTAATAAAATTAAGCCCTACTCTCTCTTAGTCCTTTAGTCCTTTTAGGTTTAATGATTCGATCAAAACTGATATGGATCGATGGGAAAAATAAATTGTTTAAATTTAATGCACGCCGTAATCTCATATTCGGGATACTTGAGAATCTAAAATAGCCAGTAGATGTATGATGGTGACTACAGTTCAGTTGTGTAGTCATATAAGTGTGGTTAAATATCGTGTAGCGGCGTAAGTGGGTGATTATCGTGCGGGTGGTTGTTTGGTTGATGGTGGTTGCTCATTGAAACAAGAACGAGAGAGCACGAGCTTTAATGGTTGTGGAAAACAGAGAGTGAGAGTGTGTGTTTTAGTAGAGGGTCATAAGGGTTATATATATATATATATATATATATATATATATATATATATATATATATATATATATATCCATTATAAAGTAATTATTATATGAATCTAACAATTACTTATAAGGAAAAAAAATGGAAAAAATTATATATAATATATTTTAGAGTACTTTTAATTCCACCACTGAATCTTTGAGTTCACTCATGTTGAAACCCATTGACTGATTTGAATCCGAGGTTGCAGATCGTTTTTCATTCAAATCTTTCACATAATGAATCTTGAGATCATGGGCGTGCCATCAGATAATATGTTTTTTATTTCCTGTTGTACACATCCCAAAATGTGATTTTATTTAAGTGTGATGAGTTCCCCATGATGTTAAGGTCACTTTTTATGAATAGATACTATGTGAAATAAAAAGTCGACGGTGGATGGTAGGAGCATGATCTCAAGATGCATCATGTGAAAGATTGATATGAAAAATGATCTACATCATCAGATTCAAAGCAGTCAATGCATTTCAGCATGGGTGAACTCAAAGATTCGGTGGATGGATATAAAGATACTCTATATTTTATTACATATAAAAAATATTATATAATATTATTCGAGTCAAGTTGGGCCGAGCTGAGCTTTACAAGGCTTAGCTCTAGCGCAACTCTACTTTAAGCGAGCTTTAGATAAAAGGTCCGGCTCTAACTCTCGAGCTGAGCTTAAAAGAGCCAAAGCTCTCATTTTTTAGCTGAGCTAAGTCGAGTTGTTGAATTGGCTCTGCTTTGTTGGAGCGCTACTTATGGTCATCAACTAAAAATAAAAATAGCATTTTAAAGGACCCGACAGTCATGGCCATCATTTAAATACCAAAAGGGTATTTAAATGATCTTACACCATTAAAGGCTAAAGATGTGGGTAATTCACACTGTCAAAGTCATAGATCATACATTGAAAGACTATGGGCCCAAAAATTAAAGTTTTTGAGAAATTTGAACTATCCAGTCTATTGACTATAATATTAACCATTGTTTTTCATTTGATGTCTGATATTGATGTTCATCATCGGATTGTTCACATTCACTTATAGGCATAATTCTTTAGGCAGAGATATGTTCCAGTGATGGATTGCCAATTGGACAATTTAGATTAGTCAAGATGTATGCCAGATGCCATAATAATAACTTACACTTCAATAACTTGAGATTAAAAATATAAATTTAATGTTGTAAGATCATTTAAACACAATTCTGGTGTTTAAGGCCTTGTTCAGGTGTTTCTTAATTTTTCCCAGAAAAGCTCAGATTCTTGGACACTCAGATTTCTGACAGATTCTTAGCAAACTTAGATTCTTGATTTTTCCCATATGCGTTCTTAAGTTACTCAGATTCATAACAGATTCTTATAAAACTCAGAATCCTTTGTTTTAAAATTTCTCTCAGAAAATCCTCAGAATCGATTCAATCAATGATTATATTATGACCGTAGAAATGTGATTTAATCATCGGTTTATGTGACGTACTCAGATTTCTCTCAAAATTTACGAGCAACCAATCCAGATAGGGATGAACATATTTGACGGAGTCTTTTTTCGAATCTGATTTAATGACCATTACTTTTTAAATGAGTCACTAATACTCGGCAGCGTTCCCAACAGTTTTATACCGTCGGCAATAAGTTTCCTTTCCCGGCAGTTGTAATTGTCGGGAAAAGGTCAATCTTTCTTGCCACTAGAGTCAGACAATTTTTATGGTAGCAGTTTAAAACTATCGGAAAATTGTGATCATGAACCAAATCAAGAGAGTAGGGTTTGAATCCTCGAAAATCAAATGTTGGTTGGCTGAAATTCAATTTTTTTTATGACAATAGCAAAAACTATATAGCCCATACTAGAATTTGGAAAATATTCGGTAGTGAGTATAGAAATGTCGTGTTCTCGATCTTCGTATCTACGTGTAATAGCATCTTCAGGAAGATTTAGCTAAGGCTAATGTTTCTTGTGGAGATTTTCCTTGGATGAACGTTTTTTTATTTATCAATCATTGGACTACTTTTTATCTTTCAATTTTTATGTTTTGTTTTTGTTTTGGATTTGTTTGGGCTTACATTGTGATTGTCTTTAACTCTCCTACCGGATTACATTTTTTTGCATATGAATGTTTTATCGTTTCGTTTATTGGTAAATATTACCTATCCAGAAAAAGAAAACCACCTCAATTGATTTATTTTCAAACATAAAGACGATCAAAAAATAAGCTCAAGATCACATTTTCTACTTTAAGGGCAAAATGGTCAGATGTGGCACTAAAATTTAAATGTTAATAACCATCACATCAACTTAGTATTCCATTCTATTGTAATCGTCGATATATCATAACAAGTATCCACGAGTTTGAATGTGATAAGAAACGAGCCCAAAATCACAATTTATACCCTTAAGGGGGAAATGGTTAAATGAGGGCTGAGGAATGCAATTGTGAGAGGTCAAAACATCATATATCATAGCCCATAATAACATAGACCATAAATTTAAATTGGCCATCTTGACCATCCATTTTAGACTATCAATCCCGTTAGGCAATCTGACACCATACAAACAATTGTCAAACAATCTCATTAAAATCACTATATAGCATTGAAATTGACCCTACTTAAAGCCCATCAATATGACTTACATACCTGAGGAGGGCAGCAACAGAGCATACTAGGAGAAAGAAACTAAACAACCCCATTATCTGAGCACATAACAACATAGTGGAAATTGCACTTGCCATTTCAAATATGAGATTCTCAAACTCTTAAACCTCATCCAAATGGATTCAAATATATATATATATATATAAAAGGTAACGACCGGCTATAACACACTAAACTATATAACACCCAAGCACTACCAGCCTACTTCACCTAGCAGTCAACGCACTTAAACATACAATCAAACACTTTGAATGCATCTTCTCAACACCATATCACTTTATCAAGTACATTCAACACACACACACAAATAATTAAACACATAAAATGAATTTTCTTACATAACCAGCCCACTTCATCTAGTACACTCCGCCCATTTAAACATACGAGCAAACACTTCATATGTATCTTCTCACATAGCCAACTCACTTCATCTAGTACATTAAGCCCATATAGACATATAATCAAACGCTTCAAATGCACACAGACATATAATCAAACGCTTCAAATGCACACAGACATATAATCAAACGCTTCAAATGCATCTTCTCACATAACCCCCCAATAAAACATGGTACTTGAATAGCAAAACTAACCATCCATTAGGAAATAAGTTCCTTGTCAAAGCTAGAGTAAATCAAAAGCATTACAACATATTTTCAGCCCATAAGCTATGAATTGGAGAAGAGGTATAGGAGAAAGGTGTCTTAGATTTGAGGTTGGCCCCTACCTGTTGCCATATGAAATCAGTTCATTTAGATGGTTGGGGAAGACGATGCATAGCTTCAAAAAAGCTACTACGTAGTTGTTTCGAGAAGACAACACATACCTGTTTTAGTTTATAATCGTCGACTGTTGAGTTTGGATCTCATGTATTTCATTGGGACAAGTATACTTCACAGCCGAAATCTGAGCTCAGAATCCAAGCTATTCCGAGCAATTTGTTCAGAGTTCAAACGTCCTTTTCACTCGGAAAAAGCTTCGATTCTCAGTTCCCGAGCAAAACTCTCAACCGTGGTCATCACTCAGATTTTGCATAAATCTCAGATTTTGAGTATATTTTGGGCAGAAAAAACTCTCGAACTGAAATTCCGCCAATTCACGGAATTAGATCGGGCTATTCGATTATTTCTAATTAATCTAGAGATTACACTATAAGCAACAATCACCACAACACGAGATATACGTGGAAACCCAATCACTGGGAAAAAATCACGGGATCGAAGTCCACACACCAAATCCACTATGAAATAAATGAATTACAAAGGGTTTCGAATGATATACCGACAAATGCACATGCCCTATCAAACTCCCATGCAACCCAACTTTCCATCACAGGTCGCCTCCATAGCTTTCCGATTTGAATGCACTCCTCCACCTTTGATAAACGCATAACGATCCACCTTGAGATTCACAAGGCTATCAATCACACACCCTAATCCGTAGGGGTCAAAACACTCAACTCACTTAAGCAAAAAACTCAACTCACTTGAGCAAATAGGATGTAGAAAGTGAAGAAGAATGTAACACCTTTTGAATAAACTATTTTTCCAAATCAAAAGTTCAAGAGTTTGAAGAAAATGGAGTTTTGAGTTTTAGCTCAAGGAGGAAGAAGCTCTCTCTAGCTTTCTTGATCTCTTTTCCCTTTTCAAGAAGCTTTTATCCAAAACCCTAAAACCTTAAAAACATGACAAGTCTAAAAATCTCTCATCATAAAGAAAACAGAAGTTCGAAGTTTATTGTCCCATGAATCAACGGCGCGTTGTTGTAACAACGCGCTGTGATATCTATGATAACGCGATGTTGTAACAGCACGCTGTCAAAATTACAACAGCACGCTGTCAAAATTATCACAGTGCGCTGCCATTGTATAGAACAACACTCAGGTTCTAGCATTTTAAGTTTCTTTTAAAACAAACATTTTAAGGAGCTTAGAGAGTGTGATTATTAGACTTATATTATGAAAGTAGATCTATCCATCTTGGCACACACACATAGCCTAAAGGAGATCTACACGAATTTCGTCGTAGAGCGTGACAAACAGGCACTTACACGAACGAGCCCTAAATGTCGTTCAGGGGCTGACTGCCATTTAAAAACCCAATGTAAAAAATCAAAATCGTGTTTAAATGATAATGCACCATCGTGGTTTAAGTTGTGGGTGATCTAAACCGTCAAAGTGATAAATCATAGATTGAGGTGCAATGGGCTCGAAAATGGTGTTTTAGGGAGATTTAAACCATCTGACCTCTAGACTTTAATATCAACCATGGATCAAAATATCGGCGAAAATTTTGGACCGAAATTTCGGCCGATAATTTGATAGAAAATATGAATCCGATACAAATTTGGACCGAAATTTCGGTCATTTCGGCCAAAATTTTGATCCTTGATTATCAACCATTATTTTGCATTTTAATGTGTGATATTAAAAATCATCAATCGAATGGTTCACATCCACTTACAGGTATGTTTCTTTGGGCTGAGTTATGCTCTAATGACAGATTGTTTAGATTGATCGCAGATGTTCAATACCATTCATTGGTGCGAAATTAAAGGAAAATTGCAAACGGCAGGCAGATTTTGTCAAATATGCTTGTGTGCCGCTTGCGATACTAACGTGCTGCTTGTGCTGGCCTGTGGCCGCCCCATTAGGCCCGTCTTGAAATGCAAATCAAGGAGGCTGCCTGCGTGGGAGTCAACGGTCTAATAAGGCGCAAGGAAGCTGATTGCTGAGATCCCTTAAAGGGTTGCATCTCCGAGGCTCCGACCGATCTAAATCTTCTACGATGTGTTCGAGTGTGAGCATGCGTGTCAGTATGCTACGGGCATTAGAACCCTCGATCTATTACTTCCACTCGGAAGAGGACAGGGCATTCAGCTCATTTACAAATTTTCAAATATCTAATCTTGACATCTATAAATTTTTTTTATATTTTTTTTTCTGACATCTTCATTTGTAATTTCCTATAAAAAATACGCTCCCTCTCTTACCCCGAGAACGAAAAAAGCTAACGCTTAAAACATTGACGGAAAGGTTTTCAAACATTCAACTAATAACCACCCAATTCATCCATCGAACACCATATATATATATAATATATATATATATATATATATATATATATAAACACGCAACTCACTCGCCTTCCCCTATTCTCAAGAGACACAAACCATGCCTCTTTCCTCCCTTCTCACCTTCCTCTCCCTCCTCACCGCCGTTACCTCACTCACCCCACTCAACCTGACGGTCGTCAACAACTGCCCGTTCACCATCTGCCCCACCGTACACCCCAACTCCGGCTACCCAACCGACTTCTGCCTCAAAACCCTCCAACTCTCCACCTTCCGCATCCCCAACCGCTCATGGGCAGGCCGCATATGGGCCCGCACAACCTCCTCTAACCTCCGCCAACCCGGCCCAATAACACTCGCCGACTTCTCCCTCCATTCAAACTCTAACGACTCCGTTATCTATTCCGTCAGCCTCGTTAACGGCTTCAACTTGCCGGTAACAGTGACGCCTCAGTCGGGGAGGGGTGACTGCCCGGTCGTCGGCTGCCGTGTCGACTTGCTGACCGGGTGCCCGAAAGAGCTGGCAGTACGGGTACGTGGTGGCGGGAAAGTTGTGGGGTGCAAGAGCGCGTGCGGTGCGTTTGGTACGGACGAGTACTGCTGCACAGGTGCGTTCGAGGGGGTGGCTAAGTGCAGGCCTTCGAATTATTCGGAGTGGTTTAAGAGGTTTTGCCCGGACACGTTTACGTATGTGGGCGATAACCCGTTTTTGAAGAACGAGTGTTATGCCCCTAGGGAGATGAAGGTTATTTTCTGTCATTGATGGTTTTGTGCAGGGGTGTATATGTCATTTGGACATAAATGCTAGGCTCGTAATGGATACTTTGTTAGTCGTTGCAAAGGGGTTTGACTATGGTGCTTGGACCATATACCAATTCTCAACGTAATTGTCTCTGATTGATGTTATTATAGTGGAGTGGTCTTTTTTTTTGACCTTTTGTTTTTATGAATCAGTTTTGCTGCTATCCAGTAATACACGTGGCACTATTTTCATCAAAGCATATCATGTGATGAAGATTGCATTGAAAACGATATTTCTATCATATCATGGGGGATTTTATATGGAGGCTGTTCATTTTATAACCACGTCACTCCTTGAGGTCATTCATTCATTTATTTATTATTTTATTTTTTTAATAATATTTGGGCCACCAAATTTCTTATTATCTTGGTCATGAGGCACACTTATGAAAAACGGCTCCACTTGTCCTAAATCAATGACCCTTCTATCAATTCGGATTCCGTTGAGAACGTTTCTATTACCCTATATAAAGTCACGACATTTAAACACCATAATGGTGTTTAAGTGATTTTCTACTGTTAAAGTTCGACTTTTAATCATACACCATTAAAGTATGTTTATCAGTTTCTGAGTGAAAATCTATAATTAATTTAAATTGTGCAAGAGGCAATCTATCATTCGAATGACTTAGCTCAAAGAAACAAGCCTATAAGTGGATGGGAATCATTGGATTGATGATCTTTAGTATCAGCCTTTAAAATTGAAAATAATGATTGATATAAAAGTTCATAGATCAGATGGTTTAAATCTCCGTAAAACACTCTTATCTCCCTATTTTTTAGCTTGTTGCACTAAATCTGTGATCTATCATTTGACGGTATGGATCACCCGCATCTTTAACCGTTGATGGTGGGGTAATCATTTATATGAAATATTTTCTCTCTCTAGATATCCTTAATTTTTTGTTTTTGAATTTGAATTGTATAAGAAATTTATATATATGAAAAAGGTGTTCATCCAGATGGAGGTCCACGTGGCATCCAAAACATTGCTTCAATGTCACATGGATCTCGGATGCATTGCTTAGATCATTTTATAAAAAAAATAACTTTAAAAACTCAGCTCCACCATGTATTTTTTGAGTCGTAAAATGTAAATCGTTGAAACGAGTGAAACATTGGTACTTTTAAAAACTTTTTTCAAAATTTCATTTTTTAAAATTGATCCAAACCATCCATTCGTACTCCACATGGCAACTAAAGAGTGTTTTAAATATCATGTGTACCTCTATGTGAACCTTAGAAGAAAATGACCCTTATACGATGAAACTATTAAGGAATGAAATGCTTATCTAAAGTGTGATTCATTCCATGAATCATAAGGAAGTTCACAATCCTCGAAATGGTTCTCTTTCATCGTTTCAGTTAGGGTCTCGAGTTGCTAAGCCGACCCAAATAGATGTGCTCCTAAATGTTATTGGTGAAACTAAAATGTGCGTGCCCCAAGATATAAATGTAAGTGGAAGAAGCAACTCATATGATAACTGATTGCTTAAGCTACAAAAGACGGTCTCAACCAATATGAGAGAGGCCTGTCACACAATGAAAGGTTGACAAGGTTGTAGGTTCAAGCCCAATTAACCTTTAAAAGAAAAAAAAAACAGAAGGAAACACGAGCCATAGATGGATATGATTTGAGGGGTTATCGAAAAGAAGCCAATTCGTGCAGCTTTCGGCTATAGAAACGGCGCACGGGTACCATCCATGGGTTGAACCCATAGTTACTACGTACACAATCGGATTCGAAATTTGCATTTTGCTACTATAAAAAAGGCTAAGATGAATTTTAAAAGTTTCTATTAGTTTTATAATATAAATTGACATTTATAATAAAAAAGATGCAAATGACCATTTTTTAAACTATAAACCTTGAGAATCATAAGTTGTTAATATTTTTTAAAAAACAAAATTCTCAGCATTAACCAATAATCGCTTGTCATACCAAATCAAACCGTATTGAACTGCAAACTGATTTGTTGTGCCTTATTCATGATTCGCTAGGTGAATGAGTGCATTAAGTGGCATAGAGTTGAACGGATCAGATTTGTGTCCGTCTGCCTTCAACTAGAACCCAACCCGAATAATTCGGTTGGTATTAGATACATGAGCCATCCATCAAGGCGGTGCACGGTCAATCTCTCTCCTGCCCTTAACTGATCAAATCTGAACAAATGTCCAGATAATTATGGGGGCATTAAACATTGAAAGTAGGTTTTTGACCTCTTTTGTAGGGTGAGAATAAACATCCACCATCAGATCAAGCGACAGTAATACCTGTTGCTTCCAACTTTTTATTTAACATTCAAAACCAAGTTATCAGTAAAACAGTAATTGGTATATTGAATATAGGCAAACTATAGATTGAATCTGATGGATATATGTACACCATTTTCTGAGAGATCTAATGGGATATACAATGAGGGTCCATAGTGGACGAAGGCTGATCCATAATATGCATGAATTTACATGACGAGTTGGTGCTTACGATGTAGATTGGTTTGGTCGTGCGGCACCCAATCTCTGAGTATAGACCACCTAGATATGATTTCCGCATTTTATCACCCTGTTATTCAGAAAGTAAAAGGAAAATAGCATATTATCAGAATGCATACTACTCAGTAGACTAGACTACCTTTTTCTAATCTACAGAATACAATGTAGTTTGATATTTTAGTTACTAGTTACCTGGGTAGAGAAATCTCGAAATGTGCCCACCGTATCATTAGTCAACTTTGAGAATGTTGTTTTGTATGTTACCCCTATTAATCAACTCTCGCCGGGAATCAATCTTCCATTGACCATCAATAATGAATTTTATCTGGAAGTTAATATATCAGAGGTCAAAACATCAAATGCTCCTAATTCAAGCCAGTAAAGAGAACTTGGTTAAGATAACAGTTAACCCTTTCAAAGACTTGAATTTGTACAGATAAAATAAAAAATAAATAAGTTACAAAAAAAAAGAACTTCATGATAAGGAAATGGGAAATGATCAGCTGACTCGAGTCGCACATGACTCAAGCCAGGAGACCGTTCAGACCTCCCCGATCAATGTTGACCACAGAGTTGTATGGTCTCCTGGCTCCAATCACGGCGTGACTCGAGTCAGGTGATCTTTACCCTAAGGAAAAAACATCAAAGTGCAACCTTTCAAAATAGAAGTATAGCTGTAAGGAAGATTTTTTATATGTTTTCGATACCATCAGCAATACATGAGAATGAGAGTTGAGCAAAAACAGCGACTAAAGTGAGCTATACAGAGATGCCCTAATGGATGTCCAGAATATGTTAGAAAATTTCCATGGCAAAGAATCAAAGAGCACAACCAAAGCTTTAAGTACTTTCTAGACATTTTACTTGATAGAAATCATCCCCAGAAAATATACCCAGAGCTTTAAGTACTTTCTAGATATTTTTCTTGATAGAAATCATCCCCATAAAATATACCCAGAGAAAAGAAAAATCTAGGTTTAGATTTTGCCTAGATGATCTATGATTTAGATCAATAGAAAAACTTCACAAGGGAAATGTGAAAAGGGAAATAAGTTCTTATTCAATACTCTTGGTCAGGATCTTTTGGGTGGTTATAGCATCATGGATTTTTTTATTGCGTGGAATTCAATAGTTGGAAAGGCTAAAGCCGTTTGCTTGTGGAGGTTGAAAGTTTTCTCTTCTTTTTTCAATTTTTTTTTTTGCTGTTCTCTGGATTGTTTGGATTGAGAGAAACAGCCGATTTATTCAAAACAACGGAGACAGATGCAATCAACTTAGTTAGGACAATATTTTGTAATGGATGTAAGAACTTGCTTTCTTAAATTTTTCTGTGGGTTTTCACCCCAGGAATTGCCGGAATATTGGAAGGCAGAGTGTAGGATACACCTGTTTCAAGGCCATTGGATAAGTGGGTGCACCAGAGCTAGGCTTGGATTAAATGAATTTCAATCATTGCAGCAAAGGAGCTTAGGCATAGCTACTTACGGCAGGGCTTTTCATGACAGCCTTGGTATGATCTAGAAACAAAATGGATAAGATTTTAGGTACAATTTTGGTTCAACATTGGTACTTCTTTTGTGTGATATTATGATATTTATATTTATATGCAAAGATGATATCTATACTAACTTTAAATTATAAAATTGATGACATCAAGGAAAAAACACATGAATAAATTCATCTATCAATCTTATATTGATATAAATTAGAAGAAAAATCTTGTGTTTGTGCTAACATGGAGTAGTCATGTTCCTGTGTATTTGGTAACAATAGATGCCACATCATCTCTTGTAACACCGTAAATGTCCCTGTTTCTTAAAGAACCTAAAGCGCCCTAGTCTTTGTGAACATGGTAAAATGCCATTATTATTGAAGCTGTGGTTCAATTGAAGCCACAAATTAAGACTAAACATGGTGTGGCCATGTATGGTGTAAAGGCCCGACTGTGCCCTATCAGATATGTTTACTTTGTTTTTTTTTTAAATATTTATTTGTATATTCTACATAGGGTTATTTCGATCTTTTTGTTTGATAAGAGCTAGCACATATTAATATAGAGGGCATACTTGGAACTTAATTAATGACGGTTATTAGATAAATTAATAAATATTTGGCAGTTTGGACAATTGCAATCTTGTTAGGGGACACATTGGTATGTTAATAAATAGGAGGGTACTTTTGGTACAACACTTTTGGTACAACAACTAATTAGTTACATAAGAGGAGGGGACAATTTAAGAAAGGGGATCTCATGCGTCTTGAGAAGGGGGTAAAAAAAAAGATGAGAGAATGGGTTGCGGAAGAAGAAGAAACAAGAGAGAGACCATCGTGCGGAAGAGAGATAGAGAGTTTATTTGGAGGGAAGAGGGAGAAAGAGTGAGTTTTTGAAAGCGCCTAGAGAAGAAGATGGGAGAATTTTTACCTGAACACTATCCCTAAGGTCATATTTCAAGTATCATATCATCTTTTGTTTATACTTAAATTGCTTTACTTCTATCGGAATTTTGGGGATTTATAGCATCTGCATTTCAGGACGTTATATGTATTTCCCAAAACTGCAGTCTTACTTTATATATTCTCTAAGATCTGCAGTAACTGAAAACACCAATCTGATGTAGCTGAAACATATTATACTATTCTCTGCAGATTTTCTGATATCATTCCCTACATATGTAGATCAGGAGGAATATAATTACAATGACTTTATAATAATTGCAGCATATAATCTATATTGACCACTTGAATGTCTATATACCAGCCTTCTTATCCCACAGTTAAACCAGATGCTAATTTGCAGTAACAAATAATACAGTAGAGACATCCGATTTGACAGAAGTTATGCTGTGTTGAATAGCTGATGAGCTATATATCTACACCAGGGTTACCTAATTCACTAGGAAACACGGTAAATCACGAACCAGTTCGTCATTCGATTAGCTCCTGTTCGCTGAAGAAAGGGCGAATAAAAAACTAAGCGCTCACGAGACTTGTGTAAGGACCCGATTTGAAACCAGGTTAGCTATTTAATTTAATTAATTAATTTATTTAATGCATTTAGGGTTTTGCATTCTTTATTAAGGGGGCCTTTTGGTAATTCAATATATAGATGGGACATTTAAGTGGTTGAAAGGGGGATCTATGGTAATTTCATTAGTTAGAAAAAAGGGCTTTGGAGGCATATAGGTGGTTTTAATGGGTATAAGAGTAATTTAATAAATCAAAGCGCACACTAGGAATTTAATAAATAAGAGGGAGAACGTGAGAGAGTAGAGAGAGAGAGAGACTGAGAGAAAGATTAGATCGAGCGAGAGATATTAAGAGAGAGATCTAGAGAGAGATAAGAATTGGTGAAGAAGAAGAGGAAGAACCCTATAGTTGCTTGGATTTCTCGAGGCAAGTACCCTATTCTAGAATTTATTAGCTAAACCTTAATCTGAAATTAGTATATAAATACTTCCTTAGAAATTTGGGCTATGTAAATATGAGTTTTTGTTTTTAGAAACCCTTACACCTGGGAATGAATTTGGAATTTCTCTGAATGTGGAACATATTAAAATTGGAATCGGGTTGGGAATTTGCCATGAAACTAGTACATGATACAATCAGGATACCTGTGAAAGTTCTTCTACACTATGAATTTTTTAATATAAAATTATATGGATATGTTATTCAGCCCTGTCAATTCAGGTTTCAGTTATAGAATCTATGTTTTTTTATTTTCGTCACGATTGCTTGAAATAATCCAAAGATCATACCAGATTTTGTATTGAAAACTCCCTGCAATCTGAATTCTGCATATATATTTTCTTGAACTTGAATATTTGCAAAAGATCGTATTTAGTATTATTACTCGGTTGATCCAAATATCAATCTTTGTGCCTGGATTAAATATGAACATTCTGCTTGTAACGGGTTATTTGTATCTTTTCCGAGTGCGAATTCTTTTGGGAATATAAAAATGAATATAAATCCTTGCTTTCTTATATTTATGCATTGGATTTGAATACCATAATTTCTAGAAGGCAATGAGATGGTGCCTATGAGTCTTGATGAGACAATTCCAACACCTTGGCAAGGTCGTGAATCTATTATATGTTCTGTTATCAGCTATTTGCTTTGTCATCTGATCTCAACTAATAGATTAGTTGAGGAAAGCACTTGGTATTCGTGCTATTAGCTATAAAATATTCCCCAACAGAGATAAATTTGTTTTGGTAGTTTAAGTGAAAGATTCATTACTTATCTGTCGGATTTATAACATGGACAATGAGTTTTGTTGCAGTACTATTTTATGTCACTTTAATACCAACCCGACTTCATCTAAAAAGCCTAATTGTAAGGTACATTGAAAAACAAAATTTGAAATTTTATTGTTAGTGATTTAGTCAATATTTATTAGAATGGGTTACGTGCGGAGCATGTGGATTAGCTCTTACAGTGGTTTAACCACCCTACAGTTTAAGGAAAGAGATTGGAGGAAGAGTTGTGGACGTAGTTCTCGACAAGTATTATCTGTGCATAAAGTATGTTAATAGTGAGTGACTTGGTTGTAGTAGTGTCAAATTATATATATATATAGTTGGTTGGGCCCTGTTGTACAGAGGAGTTGCGTAATTTAATGTAGTGAGTTGCTCTGACCAGCTCTATATAATGAAAGGAAAATTCTCTTCTGTCCTTTTGAAATTTGGTTATTTGGATAACTGTATTATGTCCCTTGTTAAAAAAAATTTATTTTAGGTTTCTTCTTATTTGACTAGGTAGCGACTCCAGATCGAGGTGCATTGATTTGGGTCATGACAGTTGTGGCATCAGACCTAGAGTTGAGTTGTGACAATGTTGTTGTGCTTAAGGCCTTGTTTGATAACATGGAAATGTAATTTCATAGTGGAAATGAAATTTAGTTTCCAATTGTTGTTGTTTGATAATTATTTAAGGAGATGGAAATGAAATTAAGTCGGCCCCGCATGGAAATTGAATTTCCATACACCAAATCATTTTAGGAGGAAACCATTTCAACCTATTAAGTGGCTGAAGTTGAGTTTTCTACTAACAAAATAATAATTTTTTGTCATTGCAAATCTTAAAATTACTTATAAAAAACCTAAAAGCTAAAAATATTATTTTTTGACTATTAAAAAGTAACTTCAATTTCTATGGCCATCATACTAGCACGATCACTATGACGACCACATTATCTACATCATATTCTTTTCAGATAATATTAGACTTTGGTCAAAGTTTGAATTTTAATCAAACTTTAATTGGATTTATAAGTTATATAAAGTTTTGACTTTTGATCAAACTTTGACTACTAAAACATGATAATAAGTTATAAGTTAGTAATATATTATCAAATTTTTAGGGATCAAAGGTTGACTTTAAGGTCAAACTTTGACTTTTAATTAAAATTTTACTTTTTATTAAACATTGACTCCAAGAATTTGATGGCAAAAAAAAGGATATTGCCATGTTGATATATAATTTGATACTAGATTCTCAATTATATTAGTCAATACTTTGACCTTTAGTCAAACTTTGACTTTTACACAAATTTATTTTTAGTCAAACTTGAAACTTGCTTATAGATAGAGTTTACTACTACATAAATTTATACCGTATCAGTGCAATTTTTTCTTGGTCAGTTTAATTTTATATAAAATGTTATAAATTTTTATTAGTGAAATATTATAATTAAAAATATATATCATTATTTTAATTTATAACTTGAAAATATATTGCCTCATTTTTATTGGTCAAAGTTTGACTTTTAGTCATAGTTTGACTTTTATTAAAATTGACTTTAGTCAAAATTTGAGAAGTGTATCTTGACAGTAGATAGTGATTATTACTGTTGTTATTTGTATTTTGGTAATGTAAATTTTTATCAGTCAAAGTTTGATATTTAGTCAAACTTTGACTTTTAAATACAATTTGATTTTTTTGAACTTCTGTATCCCCAATGAGATTATCATTTTTTTATTTATTACTTTGTAGTATATTACAAAATTTTATTTTACTTTTTTTACATTTGGTCAAAGTTTGACTTTTTTTAAAGTTGATATTTAGTCAAATTTTTTACTAGTGTAACCTAATGATGGATACGAATACGTAATGTTAATTTGTAGGTTGACGGTAGATTGTCAAATTTTTTATTGGTTAAAGTTTTAAAAATTTGTCAAAATTTGACTTTTTTTAAAAATTAAATTTTCTTTCAAGTTTAAAAATTGAATTTTGTTTTAACATGTAACCTTATAATACATACTAGCATTTACTATATAACTTTGTACTTTAGTCTTAAAAAATTTTATTCATCAAAGTTTTACATTTGGTCAAAGTTTGACTTTTATTAAAAGTAGATATTTGATCAAATTTTGACTAGTGTAACCTAACGATGTATATGAATACTGTTATATTAATTTGCAGTTGAACTTTTGTAACTTGATACATAAAATTTTCTCTTGGTCAAAGTTTGATTTTTATAAAAATTTAATTTCATTTCAATGTATAAACTTATATTAGATACTAGCATTTACAACTTTGTTATTTAGCTTTACATATTTTTTTTTATCAAAATTTTAAGTTTGGTCAAAGTTTGACTTTTTATTTGAGTTTGACTTTTCAAACTCTGACTTAATTTAGTAATAAATAGTGATTACTATGATATTAATTTGTAACGTAATAGAATATCATTAAAAAAATTATTAGTTAATATTTGACTTTAATTATGATTTTAATAATAAATGATCAAAACTTAAAAACTCATTTTCAAAGATACTAATCAAATAAGAGAAATCAATTTCCAATGAAATTCATTTTTCAAGCACACTAATCAAAGAGTGGAAAATCCATTTTTAGAGGAAATCATTTCGCAGGAAATCAACTAAGAAATTGATTTCATTTCCTCTTTGGAGTTTCATTGCTATCAAACAGGGCATAAGGCACGACCGTTGTGGTCCTAGGAGCATAGTTATTCAGTTGGAGTCTTTTGAGGACTTTAATGATTAGATTTTGTCCATGTAGGACAATATGTCGAAAAAGAACGACAAAGGAAAAAAGAAAAGCTAGTGATATAGCTCAAGAGGAAACTCTACAGTCGTTTGTTAGTGAATTTAAGAGGAGAGAAAGATCAAGGACTAAGGAAAGCAAGATGAGGCAATCCTTCCAAGATTTTGATGAATATATAAGATGCCAAGTACAGAGCAGTATGACAGTTCCTGGTGCAAGGTCTACTACTCATGATGCTTTTAGTCTGGAAAGGTTTAAAAAACTTGAAGCACCGACTTTTCGGGGCAGTCCGAATCCTATTGAAGCTGAGGATTGGCTTATGAAAGTGGTGAAAATATTGGATGGTATGGAATGTTATGGAGAATAGAAAGTCGTATTAGCTGCATTTATGTTCCAAGGCGAAGCTGATATATGGTGGAAATGATAAAAAGGACATGCTTGCAACCTGGAGAGAAGATTTCCTGGGAAAGGTTTGAAGAAATTTTCTATGAGAAGTACTTTCCTGAACACATACATGACCAAAAGCAAGTCGAGTTTGTTGAACTGTATCAAGGCAATAAGTCAGTGGCTCAGTATGAAACAAAGTTTATAGAGTTGAGAAGATTCATCATGCAACCCATGGAGTAGGCTGCTAGAGCAAAGAAATTTGCTCGGGAATTAAGGCCATCAATACAAGAGAAGTTATCAGCATTAAAACTAAGGACATTTGCAGATGTTGTTGAGAGGGCTTTGTTTGTTGAAGACGACGATGCAAATATACAACGAATCCGAAAGTAGAAAGGAAAGTCTGTATTAGCATTTATTGACCGATAGAAACGGTAAACAACAGTGAAGAGAAGAAAAGAAGCAGCATTTCGAGGCCGTCACCAGATGGTACCTCCTACACAATCAATATCAGTTTGTGGCAAGTGTGGAAAACCTCATGGTAATCAACCATGCCGACGTGAGACTGGGGCATGTTTTCGAAGCGATTAGTTTGGGCATTAGATTAGGGAGTAAAAATTACCTCCCAGGCCGCAGCAACCGCCACAACAACTACATAGAGGGGACAAAGATCAGAAGCCTAACGTATTGTGATAGGTGTTTGCCATCACGAAATAGGATGCAAGGGCTTCAAATTCTGTGGTGAAAGGTAATTTAACAATTTATCAACATGTGGCAAAAAATTTAGTTGATCCTGGATCCACTCATTCATTTGTATCTTCAAGCTTTGCATGTCACTTACAAGTTGAACCCGCTGAATTAGAATATATCTTGCACGTTGCCACGCCTCTAGGTATATCATTGATCACCTATACAGTGTATACGTCTTGTATAGTATGCATTAGCGGCCACGATTTATTAGCAGATTTTGTCTTATTAGAAATGACAGATTTTGATGTGTTGTTAGGCATGGATTGGCTCTCTGCTTATCATGCCACTGTTGACTATTTTGAGAAGACTGTCACTTTTCATATTCCTGGTCTGTGTGAAATTCATTATCGAGGAATAGAAAATTCTTCTAGACCTAGTTTGATTTCTTTTATAAAAGCGAATCGTCTGTTACGAAAAGGGTGTCAAGGTTATTTAGCCTACATTGTTGATGAGCAGAAGGATAAGTTAAGGGTTGAAGATATTTCGATAGTTAGAGAATTTGCTGATGTGTTTCCGGATGAGTTGCCTGGTTTACCTCCGCGGCGAGAAACTGATTTTACTATAGATATGACTCTGGGGACTGTTCCAATTTCGAAGGTACCGTATAGAATGGCACTTGCTGCGCTCAAGAAGCTTAAGGTGCAATTAGAAGAATTGTTGGAAAAAGGTTTCATTAGGCCGAGTGTATCCCCATGGGGGTGCTCCGGTGTTGTTTGTGAATAAGACAATGGGTCTCTGAGGCAGTGTAGATTATAGGCAGTTAAATCAAGCTACAATTAAAAATAAGTATCCTCTCTCTAGAATTGATGATTTGTTTGACCAACTGCAAAATGTGTCTGTATTTTCAAAAAATGATATGAGATTTTGGTATCATCAGTTGAGAATTTGGAATGAATATATTCCTATTACTGCTTACCGTACCCATTACGGTCACTACGAGTTCGTAGTAATGCCGTTTGGGTTGACCAATGTACCTGTCGCGTTCATGGACCTTATTAACCAAGTTTTTAAACCATTTATGGACTAGTTTATTGTTGTTTTCATTGATGATATCCTTATTTATTCGCCGTCCCATGTCGATCATGAACAACATCAGAGATTAGCCTTATTAAGTGTTGCAGGAAAATAAATTATTTGATAAGTTGAGTAAATGTGAGTTTTGGCTGGAAAAAGTTACTTTCTTAGGCCATGTGATATCGAATGAGGGTGTAGCTATTGATCCCTCCAAAGTAGAAGCTGTCAGGAATTGGGATAGGCCAAATTCAGTAACAGAGATCAGAAGTTTTCTGGGATTGACAAGTTACAATAGAAAACTTGTTGAGGGATTTTCTAATATTGCAGCTCCTTTAACTCAATTGACTCGGAAAAATATGAAATTTGTTTGGAACGATCGATGTGAAGCAATTTTTCAGAAGTTGAAGGATAGATTGACTTTTGTGCTAGTGTTAACCATTCCTTCAGGAAGCGAGGGGTTTATTATCTGTAGTGATGCATCTTGAATTGGGTTAAGGTGTGTGCTGATGCAGTTTAATCATGTTGTCACTTATGCTTCCAGACAGCTCAAAGTTCATGAGCAGAACTATACAAAGTATGATTTAGAATTAGCAACAATTGTGTTTGCCTTAAAAATTTTGAGACATTATTTGTATGGGATTTAGTTTGAAGTTTATATTAATCATGAAAGTCTGAAATATTTGTTAAACCAGAAAGAGTTAAATATGCGAGTTAAATATGCGATAACGGAGATGGATTGAATTTATGAAAGATTATGATTTTTCAATTAATTATCATTCTGGAAAAGTCAATGTTGTGGCAGATACTTTAAGTCGAAAATCCTCTAGATTGGTTGCTCGACTAATGATTTCTGAATGGCGAATATTAAAGAAATTGATAGATTGAGACTCTAGAATTCAAATATGTAAGTCTAAAATTCTTTTTGCAAATCTGACTGTTCGACCTACCATTCCTTAAGAAATTAAAGAGGCTCAACAGGAGAATCCTAGATTGAAGGCTATAATGAAAGATGTGATTGCAGGATTTAAGCCAGATTTTAAAATCCATAAGGATAGTAGTATGAAAATCAATGGTAGATTGTGTGTACCTGACATTCCCGAATTGAAGAAGCAGATCTTGAACGAAGTCCATCGTTCTAAATACACAATTCATTCGGGTAAAACTAAAATGTACTAAAATTTAAAGCGAAACTTCTGGGTACACAATATGAGAAGAGAAATTGCTTAGTATATTTTAAAATGTTTGATCTGTCAGCAGATTAAGACAGAGCACTAGAAACTCACAGGTAAATTATAGCCCATAGATATTCCGAAATGGAAGTGGGATGATATTACTATGGATTTTGTTATGGGACTTCCTCGAACCAAGAATAATCATGATACTAGTTAGGTTGTAGTCGATCGATTAACGAAGTCTACTCATTTCTTAGCTATTAGGAAGAATAACCAATTGACCAAATTGGTCCAGCTGTCTGTCAATGAGATTGTCAGGTTACATGGGATCCCAAAATCGATTGTATCTAATAGAGACTCGTGCTTCACATCAGAGTGTTGGAATGGTCTGATGAAGGCTTTGGGGACGATTTTAAAGTTTAGTACAACTTATCACCCAGAAACTGATGGGCAGTCGGAAAGGGTAATTCAGATCTTAGAAGATATGCTACGGTGGCTTGTGTGATGGAGTTTAAGGGAAGTTGGGATCAATTCTTGCATTGATTGAATTTGCATATAATAATAACTACCAGGCTAGTATTCAGATGATACTGTATGAAGCACTATCTGGTAGACCTTATCGTTCACCTATTTGTTGGGAGGAGGATGATGAAAGAAAGTTGTTAGGCCCAAAATTAGTGCAGGTAACAGTAGAAAAAATTAAACTCATTCAGATCAACTTCAAACAGCTCAAAGCAGCCAGAAAAGTTACTCAAATGTCAAGAGGAGAAATTTGGAGTTTGAGAAGAGTGATCATGTATTTTGAAGGTATTTCCAGCTAAGGTGTGATGCGATTTGGGAAGAAAGGTAAACTGAGCCCAAGGTTTATTGGTCCTTTTGAGGTTCTGAATCGAATTGGGAAAGTTGCTTATAGACTAGCATTGTCTCTACATATGTCAGCCATCCACAGTGTATTCCATGTTTTCATGCTACGAAGATATGTTCAAGATCCTACTCATATATTGGAGTACGAACCAATACCAATTTGCGAGGACTTGTCTTATATTGAACAACCTATCTGAATTTTAGACAGGAAAGAGGAAGTGCTTCGAAATAAAAAGATTTCACTTGTCAAGATTCAATGGCAAAATCATTCTAAAAGGGAAGCAACTTGGGAGGGAGCGGGAAGAAGTTAAAGAAAAGTATCCTCAGTTGTTTAATGATCTAGTAAATTTCGAGGACGAAATTTCATAAGGAGGGAAGGATGTAAGGACCCGATTTGAAATCAGGTCAGATATTTAATTTTATTTATTTATTTAACGAATTTAGGATTTTGCATTATGTATTAAGGGGTCTTTTGTTAATTCAATAAATAGATGGGACATTTAAGTGGTTGAAAGGGGGGGATATATGGTAATTTCATTAGTTAAAAAAAGGGCTTTGGAGACATATAGGTGGTTGTAATGGATATAAGAGTAATTTAATAAATCAAAGGGCATATTAGGAATTTAATAAATAAAAGGGCTATTGGGTATTGTTGCGAGTTTAAGGGACATACTTGTCATTCTATAAGTTGAAGGAGTTTTTGGTTTTAAAAGGTTTAGAAAGGGCGAGAGATTTGGGCGTGGGATTTGTAACAGCAACAAAAAAAAGAGAAATAAGGAGAACGGGAGAGAGTAGAGAGAGAGACCGAGAGAGAGAGAGAGAGAGAGAGATATCAGATTGAGCGAGAGATAAGAATTGGTGAAGAAGAAGAGGAAGAACCCTATAGTTGCTTGGATTTCTTGAGACAAGTACCCTATTCTACAATTTCTTGACTAAACCTTAATCTGAAATCAGTATATAAATACTTCCTTTGAAATTTGGGCTATATAAATATGAGTTTTTGTTTTTAGAAACCCTTACACCTGGGAATGAATTTGGAACTTCTCTGAATGTGGAACATATTAAAATTGGAATCGGGTTGGGAATTTGCCATGAAACTAGTACATGCTGCAATCAGGATACCTGTGAAAGTTCTTCTACACTCTGAATTTTTTAATATAAAATTATATGGGTATGTAATTTAGCCCTGTAAATTAAGGTTTTCAGTTATAGAATCTATTTTTTTTTGTCACGTTTACTTGAAATAATCCGAAGATCATATCAGATTTTGTATTGAATCCTCTGCCCTGCAATATGAATTTTGCATATATATTTTTTTGAACCTGAATATTTGCAAAAACATCGTATTTAATATTATTACTCGGTTGATCTAAATATCAATCTTTGAGCCTGGATTAAATATGGACCTGATTTTTAACGGGTTATTTGTATCTTTTTCGAGTGCGAATTCTTTTGGGAATATAAAAATGAATATAAATTCATGTTTTCTGATATTTATGCATTGGATCTGAATACCATAATTTCTGAAAGGTAATGAGAGGGTGCCTATGAGCCCTGATTGGACAATTCTAACACCATAGTCAGGTCGTGAATCTGTTATCTGCTATTTGCTCTGTCATCTGATCTCAACTAAAAGATTAGTTGAGGAAAGCATTTGATATTCGTGCTATTAGCTATAAAATATTCCCCAACAGAGATAAATTTGTTTTGGTAGTTTAAGTGAAAGATTCATTACTTACCTGTCTAATTTATGACATAGACAATGAGTTTTGTTGTAGCACTATTTTATGTGTCACTTTAATACCAACCCGACTTCATCTAAAAAGTCTGACCTGCAGGTTAAGGGAAGAGATTGGAGGAAGAGTTGTGGACGTAGTTCTCGACAAGTGTTATCTGGTGAAGACTTTTGTATCTTGTATGATTACATGTGTATAAAGTATGTTAATAGTGAGTGACTTGGTTGTAGGAGTATCAAACTTTTATATATATATAGTCGGTTGGGCCCTGTTGCACAGAGGAGTTGTTTAATTTAATATAGTGAGTTGCCCTGACCAGTTCTATATATTGAAAGGAAAAGTTTCTTCTATCCTTCTGAAATTTGGTTATTTGGATAACTGTATTATGTCGCTTGTTAGAAAATTTTTATTTCAGCTTTCCTCTGATCTGACTGGGTCGTGACTTGAGATCGAGGTGCGTTGATTTTGGGTCGTGACAATTTGAAACCGGGTTCTCTTATCCAGGGCATCAGATGCGTAACCAGCAATCCAACCTTGCTGCTTGTGTTGTTTCATTGGTTTAATTATTTTTATAGATCGAAAAACTGAAATTTACACATACTAATAACTAAGTTTAAAATTTATTTTAAATGTCTTTATTTTTTATTTAAAACTCATCTTACCCTTAGCGAAGGGAGTTTTGCTTGGATGTAGCAAAGCTTGAATTCTTATGAACCTGAATTCAAACCGACCGAACCCGCGAATCAGGTACATTGATCTATAACTCTGATGTGCGTAGCTGAAGTGCTGTCGTGATAATCATACACCTGCAGTTACGTTTTATGTTTGATCTATTTGACCATGTCTATATATATATATATATATATATATATATATATATATATATATATATATATATATATATATATATATATATATCACATAAGTGACTTTCATCATCTGAATTTTTTTTACGTAAAGTTATTAATAAGATGAACTTTGAGCTTCTGAAACACTGAATGGGGTAGGAGTATATGTCTGCTATGTTGTCTGGCTATGAGACTCCAAACAGATCAAACTACCGAACTTATAGCTGAATTGGGTAGAAGTATTATGTTGGGCTACATTGTCTAGCTACGAGAATCCTTAAATCAAACTACTACATAACATATGTCTGAATGAGAATGAAGTATGCATCCGGCTACGCGAACCTTCAGAGGAGATTACTGAATATGTGATCAAACCTACATGAACTTTACCGATCAGATACTGAATTTTTGTAGGAAATAAGTGATGGAATTGATAATTTTAGTAAAATTCCGTGACAGGTTGTAATCCAAGATGAGTATAGAACTGTTGCTAGTTATTCCTTCTTATACTTATTTTTCCTAATCATTGACTTCTATACAGTAACATTACAGCCTGAAATAACATCAAACCTCAAGAAAACTTAATGCCCCCCATTTTGTCAAAAGATTCACCACAACAGACAAGTGTGTCACTGACAAATTGGATGAGTAGCCCATTCAATTCTCGGTTCTTCTATGTCCCTACATAAGAAAATACCAAGTAGCTATGGAGAGGAGGTGGGATAATAATTTCCGCCAGTAGCAAACAATGAGGCCAATCTGTCATCTTGGTGTAACCCACAGATCCTCGAAAAGAAACCTTTGGGTGAAATTTTGGATGAGTAATCTGTCTCATTCTCGGTTATTTTGTATCTCTATATATGAAAATATCAAACTACCACTTAACTATGGAGAGGAGGCAATGTACTAATTTTGTAACAGTAGCAAACAACAAGGTCAATGAGTCATCTTGATGTAACCCATGCATCCTAGTGAAGAAACTTTTAGGTGGCCCATTCACCAAGATGGAGAACCAAATCAAGTAGAGGCATGCTATCATCCATCTACCCCACCTTTGCCCAAAACCAATCTAATTAAGGATATGGTATAAGAACAATCAATTAAATTGATTGTACGATGAGAGCTCTTTTTTTATAAGACATGATTTTTCTTGCTCTCATTATCTCAAGCATTGCCCTAAGCATTTCGCCCACCATTGCACAATATGTTCCTCATTCCTTTCAATGCATTTTACAAACTTTTTTGGGGAACTTGCAATCAATATTGACTAGCAGAACGCACGTGCGTTGCAAGTGTGAAGGTTGTGCAAATGAGTTATAATTCTTGTACTCATTATGATGACCACAATAACAATCTTCATGACCATTACACTTAGCAAAAGAAATGGAAAAGAAAGTAATGGGTACATCAAATTCAAGCAGCCGCCAATGACGTTTCAAAGGTGAAAGAAGAATGTGAAAACTGTTTTAGTTGATTAGGATTCATTTAATAAGCGGTTTGTTTTAGGATTAGTTTCCTTATTTGAATCAATTAGGGGCACATATATGTGATATGTGATTATTAATCCTGTCACTTTCTGCACAACCATCGAAAAAGTGGTCATAAGTTTACCAATATGTGTCGGAATTGTGTGATTCTTGTCTTGTTGGAAAACTACTTCGATAAGCTTTCAAAGAAGACCAAATTCACGTCAATCGGACATCATTTGACCCTTCAAAAGTGGTCGTGCAATAAAAAAAGAGATTAATGGTGAAATTAATTGTGACCGTTAGAGTAGAAAATTTTAATGATTGATTAAGAGTTTTATTTTAAGTAGTATTCTTAGGATTTTGGTTTGCCTATTTAAAGGCTTGTAAACAACTTTATTATAGTTTTTTTATTAATGAAAATTTGAGAGTTGCTTTTGTGCAAACTCTAGAGAACTTGTGAAGAGTTTTTGATAAAATGAGCGAATCTTTCGAAAGTTGAGGAGTGATTATGCATTTCTCGTACGACTTGGTGTGAAGCCGACGTGCAGCCTTGATGCGAAGCTTTAAAAATCCTTGGTGTGAAGCCTTGAACCTCTATCCTCTTATTCCATCTTTTTTCTATTTATCATATGGTAATATTTTTCCTTTGCTTTGATAAATTCCACAAACCCCAAAATATTATTAGTTTCAAACTTTTGATCTACCCTTTTATTTGTTTTAATCCTTCAAGCCTTATTTATTCACCCGAGAGGAATCAAGAGACGATACTGTGATTATCGCTTGGCACCCTAAACTAGGGCGAAATTCGAATCCTTCAACGGATCTGTTTTTCTAGATCGAAAAATTTTAATGCATGCGAACGCTAAATTGAGTTACTCTAATTGTTTAATTAAATTCTTTAAACTTCTTTATGTGTTTGGGCGATTTCAAATATTTCCATTATTCAATTTAATTTGTGATTAATCCCAAACTTGAATAATTAGGGTTTTAGCGTTTGTCCCGCATCAGAAAGCGAATTTTTTAATTAATTAGAATAAAGCCTTCTTCATTCATTATATTTATTTAAATGGTGTGATAATGTGTTGTTCTTTAGAAGGTATATATCATGGTTTTAAAACACGAAAACTTGACTCGACCCGGAAGTCATCTGAGTCTCCTTTAGAATGGAATCCATTTCTCTAAATCTTATTAATAAATCCTCAGTGGGACTCAACAGCCCATGTTATCCATGAAATTACCAAAGCAAATCCTCCTCATTCTCAATCGATAGTCTAGTAGTGTTGATCAGTGAAATCCCAGTTTGTAGTGTTTGGATCTCAACCTCAAGCACATTGCATGATCCTAAAGTCCACAATGTGATAGACTGATAGCAACTCCATCCCCAAAACAATCATGGAATGTCCCATCAAATGCCTTAGGTTTCTGCATTAATTTAACCTAGTCCCTAGTGTGTGGACTGAGCTTCAAACACATTGCGTGATCCCATAGGAACACAATACGACAGTAACTCCATGCCAAGCTGTCATGGAAATTCCCATAATAACCAGCATGCCCTGAGTTTCCTTTGCTTCACCCATCACAATTCAGCTTGATCCATCCTTTATCTGGTGGCTTCCATGAATCCAACTGCCTTATTTTCGGAGGGTTTGGTTTGTAGCAAGCTGCTATGTAGTCCATAATTAATAACATTGAACTTTCACCCTCTCAGAATATTCTAGAAATTCTTTCCTAATCATCCCGACCCATTCCAAGAATCCAATCTCGATTCGAGTTTGTCAATGATCAGCTCTTAATCTGCGATATGAAGATTGACGCTAGTCAAGGGGGGCCTAAGAGAACTGATTGGGAGGGAACAATGCTCGCACTGGAGAATGTTTCAAACACCATCAACAGGGATTCCTCAATATGGATCCCACATATCATGAACTCTGCTAGATTAAATTCCCATCTCGTGGAAATTCTGACGACATCGAGGATGATATGGAGAGCTCAAGCCAGTCTAGGGAGGCTTCCTAGAACATAAGCAAATTATCTCTACATTGAGAACAATCCTTTTCATAGAAAATGGCTGAAGGCCTCTTACAGATTGAGACCCGGAAGATAAGAGTGCATGTGGCGAAGATGCGTATGTTAAGATGGATGAGTGGAGTGAGAAAAAAGGATAAAATTATGAACGAGAATGCAAGAGAAAATTTGACAGTGGCACCTATAAAGGGAAAAATATGGAATGTTGCTTGGGGTAGTTTGGGCATGTCCATCAGAGGCCAGAAGCTGAACCTATACGAAGGATTGAGAGGCTACAAGCACAAGGGACCTGCAGGATGGCAAAGTTATAGAGAGCTTAGGCTGATCAGAAATGAGTGGAGAAATAGGACTAATAAAACCGAGCCCAAATAGATTGGACAAGGCTATGATGACGATGAGGAGGATGAAGCATTCTATATCCATAGGCCAATGGCCTCAACTTCGAGAGTAAATAGGAAGGCAGATAGTTGATCTCCCTGATGCAACCTCCTTAAGGCATGGAAATAACCGGCTTGCCAACGATTAATCATTATCAACAAACACTGGGGACGAGGTGCACCAATAAATCCATCTCTTCCATTTCTAAGCAAAGTTGATCCTTCTAACATTTCCATTAGGAGAGGCCAATCAAACCATTTTATGGTTTACATATTTCTTTTTCTTTTGTAAGGAAGTTTTTATCTTTCATTATGTTTCTCTCCCAGCTTGATTTTTATTAAAACAGTGATGAAAATGTTGGGAAGCCATTGGATTATTTTAAGGCTGAAGTTAATGTTGCACTGTGACAAAGTCCGAGTCCAGGAATTGATTGGCAAGGAAAATTGGAACAAAAAGGGAATATATATATATATATATATATATATATATATATATATATATAATTGTAAAAAATTACAAAAAATGCATATTTCATATGTTAAAAAAAATCTCCTATTCTTTTCTTCACCAACTCACCATGCAATGAGAAGAGATCAGAGAGAGACTAGATGAGCATCGTTGAGATAGGGCTTTAAAGTTTTAACACGTTTTCTCACTTACACCGAGTTGTGACTTTTTGAATAGGTCATGATTTTTTTGCAATTAAATTTCGATGACGTGGTTTTTCGGATAAGTCGTGATTTATTCACGAATTGTTTATTTGATGAATAAATTGCAAATAAAAAGCGACTTTTCCAATAAAATCGGAGACGTTTGTCAATATGATGTTGCAAACAAAAGCCACATACATACAATTCATCCCACTTAAATATCGAATGAGAAGTATAGTTGGACATCCTTGTAGATAATTTTCCTTGCTAACAACAGAAGCAATATAGACACGCCGCAAACCAGAAGATCTTACTTAATGCCCTACATAGAATAAAGATTAATTAGATAATTGGCAAGACCCTGATTAACTAACTAATTGCGAATTACTAGCGATTTGACAGTGTCATATAATATTCATAATTTTAAGTTTCTTCAAAAGGTTCAAGAATCTTCAGTAACAATAACTACAATAAAAACCACAGTACAACCTAACAATGAATCAATCAATCCAGAGGATCTGGTGTTACTAACAAATAGTTCTTACAATATTCTTAATGATTACGTGCAATATATGGATAAAAGTATCCTTTTCCGACTCAGTCGATCTAAATAGTTACCAAAGCACAGAGCCAAGTAGAACAACACACCTCATAAACCCCAGGATAAAGCCACAACACTGTTGACCACAGTAAAGATTTCCTGCAAGGTGTCTTACTGCCGTGAGTCATTTGCATTAAATTGTCAAAAATAAATAATGAAAAATCGAGTAACTTAAAGAGGAACATTGTCAAGTGAAACAAATGCAGAAACTTTGAAAGTTTAAACAGAACAAATTTTCATAATACCACTGTGTGTGTCATAACTAGTAAAACTTCATTTCATAAATACAAACTCAAATTTATTTAAGGGAGCCATTACTTGCACACCCTTTTCAAGTGATTGCACCGAATTTAAAAGAAAGACTTGCAAGTTTGGCGACCTCTACTATGTGAAAGCACCGTCTAAGCCGTTTGATTTGAAGGCCATGATTTAAAGATATCAATTGCAAAAGATTAGAACAAAATATAATTTTCATCATTTCATTAAATGGAGTCAAAGGCTATTATATAATTCAATAGTTGACTTCAATATATCATATGTACCAGAGATCTATTGATCATTAACTTCAAATCAGACGGCCCATATTGCATTTTTACATACCACATGTCCCTAAAATACCAAGTCTTTCTTTAAATTTGGTGCAATCACTTGAAAAATGCATGCAGTAATGGCTCCCTTTATGTAAATGAGGTCGAATTTTTTATTTCCACTCAATCTTTAGCCCACTAAATTGAAAGAAAGATAAAGACTAACCAAGGCTAAGAAAAGGATGATTCCCTTAAAATTTACAAAGCCGTTTGCGTTGTCACTTATTCTCCCTTGAAAGAATCATTGCTGCCACTTCCATCATTGTTTACATATTACATGAAATTATAGTCTTCACCAATCCTCTGAACAAGACTAAGTGGTAGATGGCAGGTTTACTCCCCCAACTGTGCCTGTACTTGTACAAAGATATCACAAATTACAGCTTGCTGGAATTTTTTGATGGTATCAATTTGATGCATGTCACTGGCATAGGTGACAAAAGTGCATTTAATTTTGGCCAAAGAAGGATATTTTTAGCAAATTAGAATGTGAATTTTGAGTAAATTATAAACTCGTATGTCAAAGAATATATGGTTAGTGTAGCACCCCAAAATCTTAAGAAGAATTTCGGGTTGTTACCCTTAAGGACCTGGCAACAAAGGGTTAGTAATGCGGAAAAATCGCACGCCAACCCTAAAATAGCGTAAATCCCACAAAATAGGGGTTAGGGTTCTCGCTCGTCAATTAAAATAAAAACAAAAAGGAAAATATGGGTAGAAGAAGATCCAAGGAAGAAAAGTTTACATCACACCAAACCGCACGTAGAACGAAGAATCACTCTTCAAGTTTGAGAGAATCACACCCTCACAGAAAACTTTGTTAAAACTCTCAAATTTGCAAAATAAATTTTCATTCATCATCAATAAAATTTTCTCATAAGAGATTACAATGTGTATTTATAAAGAAAGAAACCCTAGGAATACTACTTAAAATAAAACTCTTAATCAATCATTGAAAATTCTAATCTAACGGTCATAATTAATCTCACCATTAATCCGGTCTTTTTATTACGCGACCACTTTTGAAGGGTCAAACGATGTCCGATTAACGTGAAATTGGTCTTATGTGAAAGCTTATTGAAGTAGCTTTCCAACAATACAAGAATCACACAATTCCGACACATATTGATAGACTTATGACCACTTCTCCGATGGTTGCACAGAAAATGGCGAAGTTAACAGTCACATATCACATATATGTGTGTGATCCCTAAATAGTTCAAATAAGGAAACTAATTCTAACACAAACCACTTATTAAAAGAATCCTGATAAAAAAAATGAAACTAAACCTAGATAAAATGCCTAAAACAACGTGCACACAGGTCTTTAACGAGCCTTTTAAAAACCAATTCGCGGGTTCACTTTCTCTTTCGATGTCTCCTCTTTATCCGGCCACAATCTTGGCGTGTAGGCTTCAATTTCGTATTATTCCTCCCTACTTTGAAGAAGTTCGACCTCGAACTTTGGTTGACATTGATTTTCATGACCACGATCGCAGACAATATATAGGGAACCTCAATCAAAAGCAGCTTGGACAAGTAAACTGGATTCAACTCGAGCAAGATCCGATTTATCTTTGAGATGCCGACGGGAATCAACGTCAACACCCGACCAACACGATCCTGGGACCTGTGGGTCATAGGACCGAGAGACTTCATTGCGGACTCGGGCTTGGTAGGACTTTTTGCGAAAACTTGCCCTTCAACAGTGTCGGGATTAGTACTGATATTGACCGGAAGAGGGTTTTCATCAACCGGTACGGAATCTTCGACCGATTTTGGAGCTATCACGAGTTTGGATAGATGATCGATAACAATTTTAGGTGAGATGAGGTCGGCTAGTGTAACTACGGTTATGGGCTTGGTTTCTTAAATGAGCTTTGGGCTATAAGTTGTTACGGAGGCTACAACCATCATAGATTTTACGCCGACAATGGAATCCGTAACGGGTGTATGTGTCACAAATGTTATGGGATGAGAAACGGTTATGGGGTTAAAAGGACGGTTGGCGATGGGGTTGGGTTAACGGACAAGGAATTTGAGAACTTAACTTTCAAAGCTTCACGTCTTGCCGATATGATTTCCTCTTGTAGTTTGAGAAGAAAATCCTTAAGAAATTGTTGAATGAAACTCCTGCTCAATGCCTCTGCTATCTGACGTGAAATTTTTAACTCACGTAGAATCTCAAAAGTAAACGCTCGGTTATATAAAACTGGCAAACATTGAGCTGCTAAATTCAAATATAGCAGACTCCGCGATCTAGCTTTCACTGCCTCTCATACTTGTCCAATTGTAGAAATCGTCTGAAGCAAATCAAGTTTCTTCTACCAATCTACGAACGATCCCAAGCTAGCCATTTGATCATTTAACTCGGAAAAGGCTTCGATGAACTGTTCTTTCCTCATGATGGACTTCATGTGCCGAGTGTTGAACTTGCTTTGACACCAATTTGATACAGTAAAGCACTAAAACCCTAGTTATGCAAATTTTAAATCAATTTGTTGAGCAGGGGAAATATAGAAATTAATTTTCAAAACACATAAAATATTTAAAAACTTTATTAGGGCAATTTAATTGATTCGATTTAGCGGTGATTAGCATATGTATTTTTCGATCTAGAAAATAGGTCTAAAGATAGACTCTAGTTTTGATCTAACTTAGGGTACCAAGCGACCATTTCGAATCCTTGCAGAATTAATCAATAAGAAGATTATCTGTCTCTAAAATTCAAGGCTCAAATAGAAACAAACTAGATAAATTACATGACAATAATCAAAAGACAAAATAGAAAAGGGAAAGAAAAAGATCCAAGGAATCACTCTAAGGAAGAAAAGTTGGCCTCACACCAAACCGCATGCAGAACGAATAATCACTCTTCAAGTTTGAGAGAATCACACCCTCACAGAAAACTTTGTTAAAGTTTTCAAATTTGCAAAGAAAATTTTCATTCATCATCAATAATTTTTGCTCATAAGAGATTACAATATGTATTTATAAAGAAAGAAACCCTAGCAATATTACTTAAAATAAAACTCTTAATCAACCATTAAAACTTTCTAATCTAACGGTCATAATTAATATCACCATTAATCTCGTCTTTTTATTACATGCCCACTTTTGAAGCGGCAAACAATGTCCGATTAACATGAAATTGGTCTTATTTGAAAGCTTATTGAAGTAGTTTACCAACAAGACAAGAATCACACAATTCCGACACATATTGATAGACTTATGACCACTTCTCCGATGGTTGTGCAGATAATGACGAAATTAACAGTCATATATCACATCTATGTGCCTGACCCCTACATAGTTCAAATAAGAAAACTAATCCTAAAACAAACTACTTATTAAAAGAATCCTAATAAAAAAATAAGAAACTAAACCAAAATAAAATGCCTAAAACAGCATGCATACGGGTCTTTAACGTGCCTTTTAAAAACCTATTCGCAAGTCCACTTTCTCTTTCGATGTCCCCTCTTTATCCGTCCATGATCTCGGCATGTAGGCTTCAAATCCGCAAGATAAGGGTTAGGGTTCTCGCTCGTCAATTAAAACAAAAACAAAAAGGAAAATGGGGGTAGAAAAAGATCTAAGGAATCACTCCAAGGAAGAAAAGTTGGCCTCACACCAAACCGCACGCGGAACAAAGAATCACTCTTCAAGTTTGAGAGAATTACACAACCACGACCAATATTCATCGGGGATGAATCCTTCTAACCCGTGGAAAATTGATGGAGACATCCGATTCAAGCAGCCGCCAGTAACCTATCGAAAGCGAAAAAAGAATGCGAAAGTGTTCCGGAAGAACCGCACGGATATACGGACTTTACTCTATTTCAATCGATCGATCGACTCTAAACATTCGATCGATCGATTGTGAATCTAATTCAAGCAGCCGCCAGTAACCTATCGAAAGCGAAAGAAGAATGCGAAAGTGTTTCGGAAGAAGAACCGCATGGATATACGGACTTTACTCTAAGTCAATCGATCGATCAATTGTGAACAGGTTCTTTAGAAGAACTTATTCTTTATCAGTTGATCGATCGACTCTAAGCTATCGATCGATCGATTATGAACAGGTTCTTCTGACGAACTTATTCTTTATCAGTCGAATGATCGACTCTAAACTATTGATCAATCAATTGTGAACAGGTTCTTCTAACGAATTTGTTTTTTATCAGTTGATCGATCGATTCTAAACATTCGATCGATCGACCGTCCGTGAAACAAGTCCGCCAAACGATGAATTTTCGGGTTTCTTTGGCAGAACTTGTCATTTCAATGTTTTAAGTTTTTAGGACTCTTTAATTTCGAGTTAGGGTTTGCATTGCCTATTTAAAGGCTTGAAAATTACTTTTGATTATTGATGGTTAATATATTATTGCTTTTGCAAAATTTTGAGAGCTTTTGGTAAAGTTTTATGTGAGGGTGTAATTCTCTCAACCGAAGAGCGATTCTTCGTCCCACTTGCGATTTGGTGCGAGGCTAACTTTTCTCTCATTTCTATCTTCCTTGATCTACGAGTTGCGTAAATGTTTAAACCCTAACCTATCAATTTCATCATTAAATTTATCATTTGTCTTTCTTTTCGCACGATATCGAAAGAACCCACTTGCGAGTTCGTTCAAAACCCAAAAACTGTAGGAGATCTAGTCGTTCCCTAAGAACCCTAATCTTCTAGATCCGATAGGGAACGTACGCGAAAGTAACACTAGTTCGGGCTAGATTTAAATCATTTAATTGAATCTTTTGTTATTTTCTGTGAAAAACTGTTAAGGAGATTTGCATTTTAATTGCTCATTTTAATTCTCTGATACCAAATCTGATGTGGAAACTAACACAATGCAAATACTAGGGCTGCCCATAAAAAATCGCACACTAATCCTAAAATAGTGTAAATCGCGCAAGATAGGGGTTAGGATTCTCGCTTGTCATTTAAAGCAAATACAAAAAGGAAAATAGGGGTAGAAGAAGATCCAAGGAATCACTCCAAGGAAGAAAAGCTGGCCTCATACCAACCGCACACGGAACGAAGAATCACTCTTCAAGTTTGAGAGAATCACACCCTCACAAAAAACTTTGTTAAAGTTCTCAAGTTTGCAAAGCAAATTTTCATTCATCATCAATAATTTTTTCTCATAAGAGATTACAATGTGTATTTATAAAGAAAGAAACCCTAGGAATACTACTTAAAATAAAACTCTTAATCAACCATTAAAATTTTTTAATCTAACGGTCATAAGTAATCTCACAATTAATCTCGTCTTTTTATTACGAGGTCCTTTTGACGGGTCAAACAATGCCCGATTAACGTGAAATTGGTCTTATTTGAAAGTTTGTCGAAGTAATTTTCCAACATGAGAAGAATCACACAATTCCGACACATATTGATAGACTTATGACCACTTCTTCGATGGTTGCACAGAAAGTGACGAAATTAATAGTCACATATCACATATATGTGTCTGACCCCTAAATAGTTCAAATAAGGAAACTAATATTAAAACAAACCACTTATTAAAAGAATCCTAATAAAAAAAAGAAAACTAAACCTAGATAAAATGCCTAAAACAACGTGCACACGGGTCTTTAACGGGCCTTTTAAAAACTCATTGGCGGGTCCACTTTCTCTTTCGATGTCTCTTCTTTGTCCAGCCACGATCTAGGCGTGTCGGTTTCAATTCCGCATTAGTTAGTTACACACAATTTCATTAATGGTTGCACACACATGTTTTACTAGTTGCACTCTTCTTTTAAAAAAAAAAATATCAAAACTGCCCCCCCCCCCCCCGAGGAAAAATTACCATTTTACCCTTCCCTTTTTATCAAAATTACCAAATTGTCCATATGGGAAATTTATACCTCAATGACCAAGAAAATACACAGAAAAATCTTAAACTGTATTTAACTTTAAATTAGGAAAGGAAAACACCTTTTTATCTATTAATCATGTCTTAAGATTTCAGGATATTACATACTTCCCCCCTTACATAAATTTTGCCCTCAAAATTTACATAGTATTTACTGGGTACATTTGTCCACATACTTGGTCAATCCTTGTCAATAAATTGTTGTCTTGTATTTGTGCGTAGGTAGTAAAATAATAATAATATAAACTCAAAAGAAAATAACTTTTATTAAAAATTCACAGAACATTCTTAACAAAGCAAGTTAACTAGACTCTTGTCGCTCTTAGTTCAAAAGGTTCATTGATTGATTTCATTAACATTATCTTCTTTCTTGACGTCATGAAAATCTGATTGCATCATCCAGTATACCCGTCCCGAGTTGCTGGACTGTAAATGGATTAAAATAAGTGTTACAGATCATAGCTTGGGTCCTCCTAGATGGACACCCTAAAGACTCAAGTGGTAAACTTACTAAACCCTCGTCATCCCTCAACATAATGGTTGCCAAACATATGGCTCTGATACTATAACTGTAACCCCCCAAAATCCTAACACGAATTTCAGGTTGTTACCCTTGCATCATCCAGTATACCCGTCCCAAGGTGCTGGACTGTAAATGGATTACAAAGTGTTACAGATCATAGCTTGGGTCCTCCTAGATGGACACCCTAAAGACTCCAGTGGTAAACTTACTAAACCTTCGTCATGCCTCAACATAACGGTTGCCAAACCTAGGGCTCTGATACTATAACTGTAACCCCCCAAAATCCTAACACGAATTTCGGGTTGTTACCCTTAAGGACCTGGCAACAAAGGGTTAGTTACACACAATTTCATTAACGGTTGAACACACATGTTTTACTAGTTGCACTCTCTTTTTTATGAAAATATCTTTAGTATTTTTTTGAAATATCAATACTGCCCCCCCCCCCCCCGCAAAGGAAAAATTACCATTTTACCCTTCCCTTTTTATCAAAATTACCAAACGGTCCATATGGGAAATTTATACCAAAATAACCAGGAAAATACACAGAAAAATCTTAAACTGTATTTAACTTTAAATTAGGAAAGGAAGCACTTTTTTATCCTAATAATCATGTGTTAAGATTTCAGGATATTACAATTAGCTTATGGGATAGGCGATAGAGGTCTCAAGTAAATTATCTGTCTGATTGGGATTGTAACGTAGGGGGATTTGGAAGGTAATTTCATTTCTCTTTTTGACAGGTAATACGAGCAATTGAGCACTGCATTAGTAATAGATAAAGGACGAAAAAGTAAACCACAAAGGTGTTTTATGAGATGTTAGAGCAGTGGAAATTGAAGCACAAACATTCATGTCCATATCAACTTTGGCGGTTTTAAAATGAAGAAAATTTTTTACTGCTCATTGGTTAATTTTTCCATTTGAAAAGGCATAAGGATGAGTTACAGTGCAACAAGGCATTTATAGATGCTTCTCATACTTCTTGGTAGCCAAGGCGTTATGATCGAGAATTAAGTCCTAAAATCAGGTCTAAGATCATTCTTTTATCAATGATTTTGCCGAGATCATGTATCTATGAGATCTATACCCATGCCTAAAGCTTCAAGAAAAGAGGCACAAGAGATAATTATTCAAAAATCAGATGAGGACAGGACGGATATGAGGTTTGTCTATGTGTTGGACCTCAAAGGGATCACTGCTACACCCATTCTTATCGAATATATAGAAGAATATAATGGTAGACTTATCCATTGGCCTTCCTTTAGTTAGGCAATATTAAATATCACAGTGATTTACAGCCAATTTTGAGTTCGCCTAATTTGGCTCCTTAATGAATGAGTTTTGTGGAGAATCAATCACATGGGCAAGTCCCGAACTTACTCATGGGTATAATACGAAATTGGATATCACCATGTGGTGTTTTCGCGTAGTTAATGCCAAAGAAATATGGTTTGTGGAGGATGTGCACGAACAGTCATGCAACTGAAAAGATCACAATCAAGCTTTATACGCCCACTTGAAGATAAGTTGAACATGCTACATGGTGTCAAAATATTTTCGAAGATAGATCATCAAAATGGCTATCACCAGATTTAGACTTGGCTAGAAGATGAGTGGAAGACCATGTTTCTAATACGCATGTAACTTTAGGAGTGGTTCATTATGCCATTCGGGGTCATCAATGCTTTAAAGAATTTCACGGGATTAATAACAACAGGACTTTGTCCCTTTATCATAAGGTTTCCTGTTATTTATTTTGATGATATAGTGTTTCGTTCTAACTTTAAAGCACCTTAACCGCTCGACAAGTGTTGATGTTCTAAGGAAAGAAACCCTCCATGTAACTTATGTACTCATTCATGATGGATAGATGGTCTTTGTGGAATACATTGTCTTCTTGGAAAGAATTAAGAATGACCAAGACCAAGGTGAAAGCCATAGCCGAGCGGCCAACAACAAAGTCTATTATTGTGGATGTGCATTCATTCCATAAATTAGTAACCTTTTATTGATACTTCATCTGAAATTTTAGCATTAGTTTGTGAATATATATTAGATTTTCTGTAATATATAAGGTGCGTTGTTCGATGGCTGTTGGAATATAAAGGTGACCACAACAAATTTGCGTAGAAATAATATTCATTCAATCGTGACAACTTTCCCCTCGCTAGGAAAGAGTTTTGTTAATAATGGTGAACTTTACACTTCCGGGTATCGCTTTCGATTGGCCTGTTAACTACATCAATAATGAATAACTCTGATTAAAAGCTATGAAATAAAATGAAGTATTTACATTTCTGAAAAAAAAAACAAAAATCCTAGGTTCTAGGTCTTCATTAGCATCATCATCATCGCATTCATCTTCAGCGTTAGTATGGTAAGAGATAGATACTCAGCATATTGTCTTCATCTGAAACCCACATGATGTCGAACAAAGGACGGCGGATGTAGGAATTCAACGCCGAAAGCCGATCCTGTCCGATTGATAGGCATGGAGAAGTATGGATGCAAGAACCTAGTGGAAGAACCTTAATACGAACTCTTGATGTCAAGTTTCAAATACAAATTCAAATACCAGATCCATACTTTTCCGTTTTGATAATTGGTCATCAAACTCATTAGTATAGCCATGGGTTAAAATATCGGATTACTGATACGTATCGTCCGAGCTCCAAAACGATACGTATCGGACGATACGTATCGGTACCGGTTTGTATCGGACGATACATTCAATACATTTGAATGTATCGAACGATACATTCAATGTATCGTTCAAGTCCAATACCGATACGTATCGGTATCGGACGATATTTTGATCCATGAGTATAGCACTCCCCGACCTTGGTCAAAATCACCGAATTTCTTAGAATTCGGGCTTAATTTTCATGACGGGCCTCAATCTGGGCCTATGCCCTTTACGAGTCCATTATGATTTGAACCTGATTTCGAGGTATTTATTAGAACTTTGGTTTTATTCTGGAATAATCAGTTATGATTCGGACCTTAGAACTTATCATTTGGACGATTTGGGCCTTGGTCCAATATGAACCTCTTAAGGTCTTTTGATTTGACTTAGACTTTCACCGATCATGATGGATCGTTGCATTAATTTCGTATTCAAGATCGAATCCCAATCTTGCTTTGAAAGGAATTTCCTATCTCGAGGTTAAGGTACAAATCCTTAATCTAAGATATCGATGGCCCGAACTGCGAGGAAAACCCTGATAACAGTAAAGTTGATCATGGAACGATTGTTGTACACAAAATAAGGACATAACAGTAACCATTTAACGTCGATCATGATCGCATGAAGCGATTATGATCATGGTTATATGCAATGGTGATCGATTTGGTCGTGATTGCGCGAAGCAATGAAAGTCATGATCACACATAGCGACAATCATGATCACGCATAGCGACCATCGTGATCTTATTGAATGGTGATTGATAATCCGGATAAAGACACTTGGATTATCTCATAATCACAACCCTGAATATACGAGAACTCAACCTCAATTTTGTAATTACAACCCACATATATAAGGGTTTTAGGTATGGGTGTAATGACCCATATAATCTAATTGCACCCCCAAATTAAGACTTGGACATGGGCCTTAGGACCCATATAATCTAAATGTAGCGTCTCGTGTATAATGGTCTTAGGCATGGACCTAAAAGGCCCACATCACCTAAGTGTGACCCAAAATCTTCCCCTTAGACATGGACCAATAGTAGGCCCATATAATCTAAGTGTCAAACCAGATGTTAAGAAATAAAAAAGATAAAAGAGAAGGGGTAAAGAGGGAGAAATCTTGAAAAAGGTATCTCGCAGGATCCTCACGCATAGTTTCGACAAGGCTTTAGGATGGAATTTTCGGATCAGGGAAAATGATCTAGGATCTGCTATTTATAGATTTACTGTGGTGGTTACTGATAGTTACCATCCGATGGTTGCCAAATCTTCTCATTAATTCCATGGTGAAAGAGCATGTCACGCGGATCAGTAAAGTAAGGTAGTTACTCTGCGTAAGTGATAAAAATTATCACTCACACAACCCTCAAACTAATAAGATCTGAGGGACATGGGTATGACATAGGCAACTTAGACAAATTGTATTAATTTGTCGGTTGGTGATGTTTGTAACGAAATTTAGAGGCAAAAGTCGTAGAAAGGTGGGCTGCAAATAAGCACCCCTCTTGCCTTTTTTTAGATGGACGCATGGAAGTGTAATATGCCTGGGTTTCAAGGAGAGGAAAAATAGAAGAGAGGGAAAGTGGGTGGGACCCACGCAAGGTTCATCTTGCGTGGGCCTCATTGACAGAGAAAAAGAAAGAGAAAGACGGAAGGAGAAAAGGAAGAGATAGAGAGAGTGAGGGATTGAGGGACCCACGCAGGTGGGTTCTTGCGTGGGTGAGGAGAGTGAGAGAAAGAGCATGAAGGAAGAAGGAAAAGAGGAGAGAAAGAGAGAGAGAGAGAGAGAGAGAGAGAGAGTGAGGGACCCACGCAAGGTCTACCATGTGTGGGTCTAGAAAGAGAAAGAGAGAATAAAGAAGAAAAAGAGGACAGAGAGTGAGGGACCCACGCAAGTGGGCCCTACATGGGTGAGGGGAGAGAAAGAGAAAAAATGGAGGAAAAAGAGGAAGATGAGAAAGAGATTGGTTGGGACCCATGCAAAGTCTACCTTGTGTGGGTCTTAGAGAGAGAGAAAGATAAAAAGAAGAGAGGAAGAATGGGACGTGGGAAAGGGGCCCACGCAAGGGTCAATCCCGCATGGGTCATAGTTTGACTTCTACTTTAAGTAGTGAGGGGCTTTCCGTATGGAGCTTTTATCTTGTCTTTAAAGTATCTCTCTTCGGTAATGATCGAGGAGAAGCTTACATATAAATACAGGCCCATCTCTCTCCATGTTATCTTAAATTTTTCATTCTCCTCGAGCTCTAGACCTAGAAGGAGAATTTTCAAGCTTTTTGATTTCAAAAAATCTGTGCTAACAAAAGGCTCCTAGTTTTATAGAAAGAAACTCTCGTATTTATCTTTTATGTATAGTAAAGCATATTATAGAATCCACTAATATCATAAGTTAAGTTAATTTTGTCTTTAGTTATATTTTTATAACTAAAAACTGTAGTTCTTTCTGATCTGATTTGATTTCGCAGTCTGAGATCTACGTTCTGTGGATTTTGGGTCGTAATAGACCATACCCACCACGTGATCATGAAAATCATTACATGGGCAGGGGGTGTCCCAAGAGCAAGAGAGATTCTATATGTCACATACTTTATTAGGTAAAAGAGAAATTTTTCCTCACCATTTTTTGAGAGATCACTTTCTCCATTCTGTTAGGAGATATCTAAATAATTTTGTGCTCTCATAATTTTATATGAAGGCACCATCTCTATTTCAACGTTGCAAAAAGTAAACGAAAAGGGCCACATTGAAAATCATACTTTAAAACCCTTTATTTATTTCTTTTTTATTATTATTATTTGTTTTGTTTTTTTGAAACGGTAACAAACGATTATATTGAAAGAAAAAGGAAAGAGTTACATACCTTGGCGGGTAGTAAGGAGCTACCCGAAAAGAAAATAACCCCCCAAAAAACTAAACCTGGAACTGGTTGCGGCCCGCAATGCCAATCAACAAAAGAAAAAGCCCCCCTCCCCACATCACAAACAGAGAGGCATCGGCAACAGCTAGGAGCAGCAGTCCTCCCAAATCAACATGAACTGCACTAATCCCTCCTTGAAGACCTCCATTATTGCTAGCATTCCACGAAACCACCAGATCTCTGATATCCCGAATAACCAAAGAAAACGATTTTGCCTTATGTGTGAAGACTCTGTTGCTTCTCTCCCTCCAGGTAGCCCAAAAAACTGCATAGATTGTAAGTGGCCATAACTCCTTCCTATGATCCTCAACTTCCATATCTTTCCACATTTCCATCATGGTTGCTGGCCAAAACGGAATAACCCATTGGACATTAAAAATACGGAATATCCTGTGCCCAATGCTCTGCGCGAAAGAGCAGTGCAATAAGATGTAAGCAATAGATTCCCTATCCCTCATACATAGAAAGCACTAGTTAATAATAGGGATGTTTCTTCGAATCAACTGATCTCGGGTGAGAATTCTTCCCCGGATAACCAACCAGGCGAAATTTTTTATTTTAGGCAGCATCTTGATCTTCCAAAAACCAGACCATCTTCTAGTATGTGAGAGCCTTCTTTCTTGTATCAGCAGCTGGTTATAGAAGGACTTAACCGTGAAGTTTCCTTTAGAAGTGTATTTCCATACTCTCCTATCTCTATTTTCGGAGTTGGGCGAAATCTCCCCAATAGCTCTTAGCAGGGCCAGATATGTCCCCATCTCCCAATCCCTTAACTGCCTTCTTAGTCGAACATTCCACACCCAGTTTCCATCGATACATTGACCAAAGTTACTAATAATATAGTCTTTCGAATATGAGAGAAGGAAAATCGATGGGAAGACCGTTTGAAGGGATTGCTCCCCAGCCCATACATCTTTCCAGAACCTGCTTTTTCGACCGTCTCCCCAGCTGAACGTCGTACCCCAATTGACATCTTCATTTTTTTCTTTCACGGCCTTCCAGCAAGCTGAAATGTGGTTAGTAATAAAGGTACCATTAAGACCCCCGGCAGATGTTCCATATTTAGAAGTGACAATTTGCCACCGCACATTGTTTCTTTCCCCCTCATCACCAAACCTCCACAACCATTTGGCTAAAAGGGCCTTATTAACAAGGTTTAGGTTTCTAATTCCTAACCCCCCGTTTTCTCTCTTATGGAAGCATTCATCCCATTTGACAAGGTGAAATTTCTTTCGTTCCCCAGCTCCATCCCACAGGAAATCCCTCACAATTTTCTCAAGCATTTCCGTGACTCAAGTAGGGGCTTTGATGAGAGACATCATAAAAATTGGAATTGATGAAATTGTGGATTTAATGAGGATGACCCTTCCCTCATTGCTAAGCAGTTTGCCCTTCCAACTCGCAAGTCTTCGTTGGAACCTCTGAACTACCGTGTCCCACAATCGCACTCTACTCCTCCCAGCCCCAAGAGGGATGTCGAGATATTTAAAAGGGAAAGATTCACTTTTGCACCGGACTTCTCTTGCCGCCCTTTCAGCCTCATGCATGGACAGATTAATTTCGACCAAGCTTGATTTATGGAGGTTAATTCTCTGCCTGGAAACTCCTTCAAAGATAGTTAATAAGTCCGTAACCGCTTTTAGCTCCCGGTCTCCCTCATCTTTGTTACAGAAAATCATTGTGTCAAATGCATATTGAAGGTGCGAAATTCTTTTTTTTCTTTTTTTTTATATCCGTGGGTGTCCGGGCCAGCTTGCGTGCACCTCGACTAATCCCACTGGGCCTTGGAGCTAACGACTGGGTAATACTCCAGTGGCCCTGAGGAGACTCAAATTGGTGACCATTGGGGAGCAAACCCAAGGCCTAACCAACTGAGCTACACCTCCGGGTTGAAGGTGTGAAATTCGCCGTCCATTTTCCGTCGTCAAGACTCTTTTTAATAAGTTTATCTCTTCAGCCCTCTTGAATAAGTTGTGAAATCCCTCTTTGATGCAGTTAAACAGAAGGGGTGATAAAGGATCTCCCTATTGCAACCCTTTTACTCCGAAAATATCCTTGAGGAATCCCGTTTATGAGAACCGAGAACCGCACAGAGGCATAGCAGCCTCTCATCCATTTTCGCCACCTGTTCCCAAACCCCATTCTCTATAAAACATAATCCAAAAACTCCCATTGAACCCTATCATAAGCTTTTTCCATATCAATCTTTAGAATCCAACCCTTTTCGTTGCGCTTTTTAACCTAGTCGATCGTTTTGATCGTCGATGCCGCAATATCCAGCAGTTGTCTTCCCGGGATGAAGGCCCCTTGCACATTAGAAATAAGCTGACCGATAACCTTCTAAGCCGATTAGCCATCACTTTAGCGGTGACTTTGTACGCGCACCCTATCAGGCTAATAGAACAGTACTCCGAAATATTGGAATCCCCGACGCATTTTGGAATAAGGGCTATGAAGGTGGAGTTCATACTTTTTGCAACTCTTCCAGTTTCCTGAAAATCCCAAAGCATGGCCATGATGTCCCAGCAAGCCTTGTAGAATTCAACAATGAACCCATCTGGCCCCGGCGACTTAGTCTTTCCCAAACTTTCCACCGCCTTTCTAACCTCTTCTTCCTCGAACCCCTTTTCCATTTCTTTGGCTATATCTGGATCAATGCAATGGAAAAGGATTCCGTCCATAGTTGGCCTGTAAATCTCATCTGAATCATAGAGGTGCTCATAGAACTTCACAATCTTATTTCGAACATTAATAGGATCCTCATGAGTTACCCCGTCAACTGTAATTGAAGAGATATAATTGTTCTTTCTTCGCCCATTAGCCACAGAATGGAAGAATTTAGTATTGTCGTCTCCCTCCCTCAACCAATGAGCTTTCGATTTCTACCCCCAAGCCTTTTCCTCCTCTAAAACAAGCCAATTAAATTCCATCTTTAGAGTCACCCTGATTTCCTTCTCTTCCTCCGATGATCTAGCAGTCTCTTCTGCTCTATCCAGGACAGCTATTTTATCCAGAATGCGCTCCTTCATCTGAGGTAGCTTGCCAAACGTGTCCTTATTCCATTCCTTGATTTTCCCTTTTAAGTTCTTCAACTTAGAAGTAAAGATATATGTGGCAGACCCAACGGCATTATCTTGATTCCACCATTCGTGAATTATGTCAATAAAATCCTCCTTTTGCAGCCACGTGTTATTGAACCGAAAAGTCCCCGCTCTAGAATCATTTATGCTATAATCGTCGCTAGACAAGACAATCAGCCTATGATCAAAGATAGTTGAAGTTAGTTGATGGATCGTGGGCTCCACCACCACCTCTAAGAAATCCGTCCCACACAAGAATTTGTCCAACCTGCACATGGTTGGTTCCTCCTGACCGGCGGTCCAAATGAATCTCCCCCCGACCATCCCCAGATATGCAATCAGAAAAAAGCTCCATGGTAGTTATATCTATAAGCCCTCTGTTCTTCTCCTCCGTACTCAGCAGCGCATTAAAATCTCCCCCTATGCACACCGGAGATTCCCATTTATTGGTCAAGGCGTTGAGTTCAAAGAAAAAATCTCTTCTGTGCCAGCTATCCATTGGGCCATAAACCGATATAGCCACCCATTGTTTCCCATTTCTACAATCTTGAAGGAGAGCTGCCACCAAAAAATCCCTGATCTTCGAGTTCAAAATCGAATAGCAGTTCGGGTCCCACGCTAAAAGAATACCACCCTCAGATCCATCCGCTTCCAAAGCCCTCCACTCCCATGAACAGCTTGGTAATGCATTTGTGATCATCGTCGCCCCTGCTTCTCCCCATTTGGTTTCCTGTAACCCAACGATCTCCGGCTTTTGACTTTTGATGATCAACTTGACCAGGGCCCTTTTATTCGAGTGACCCAAACCCTGCACATTCCAACTTAGAAACTTCATTAAAAACCAGCTGACTAAGAAACCCTATTCCCGACCGACGAGGCACTCGCTAGTGGTCCCCTGTCGTCAGCCTGCCCCTCACTGAAACCTCCTCTGTGATCATGCCTTTCCTCTGACCCTTCCGCTTTCTGGAGTAGTACAACCCTCACCTCGACCTTGCTCGACCCTTTTTCATCTTTGCCCGTTCCGCCTTGGCTATTTGTTTCCCCCTCTCGATAATATTCCCATATAACTTCAGTAGGCCCTTTCTATTAATATTAGAGGAAATCCCCAAACTCGTCCCGAGAGCGATCAATCTCTCTCCCTTCCTGATCGTATCCGCTGACATCGAAGTGGAATTGTCTTCGGGGTCACTTTCAATGGGGTCGGAGTAACCAGACTCGTCTCTATTTGGACTTTTTTGCACCCTCGAACCTGTCTTCTGTTGTGATGGGGTTTGGCTATTGCATTCAAACCTGCAACCCAACCAATTACATTTGCAATCATTATCCCAAGGACCGTTAGCAACACAAACTATTTGTCCCAGTCTTAGAGACCCAGCCAAACTACAATTATTATTAAAAAATAAAAGTTTGTTGGAGGAAACCCCTGGCTCAGTAGGCAGCCCACCATTGGCCTTGTGTTCGCTTGATTTCTCGTTGTAGGGCCTAACAAAAGACCCATTACCCATACACACCCCGTCATAAAAAAGCCAAGACTTATCAGGCCACACCAATTCGCTTTGTTGGCCCGTGACTCGTCTCGGCCCGCTTCTCCCTGAGTCACTAAACTCAGAACATTTGTCACTGAGTCAGCAACCAATTTTTCTTTCCCTTTACACGTCACCGGGTCATGGCAATAATAATTATTATTGGAGATATCCCCTTCCTGCCGTAGACGTCGAAAATCCTCTAAAGAAATTGAGAAGCTTCTGTCGGCCAAATCCACGTCACGACACATGCTCGGAAACTGAGCAACACATTTAATACATTGTGTGTTGTTGTTGACATTCGTCGGCAGGTATCCCTTCGAGAGTTGAACCTCTCGTCCCTCCTGCCAAAAACAGGCGAGCCATCATTTCGTAATAAAAGCCCCCTGTCCTTTTGCCTGCAAATATTAAAATCTTTTTGCCCCCTTTCTGCTGTCATTGTCTTCCTTTGACGAGGATAGAGGGTCACCGCGATTCATCTGCATCGTCCCTTTCCCTTTCCCACCTCTATAAAGATTTTGTTTGTCTATTTCCCCTCCAGACTTTGCTTGCATGGCCTCAAGGAAACTCTTTGTCCAGCGGTCAAGGATTTCTTTATCAGCTTCTTCCACCTCAGCATGCCAAGACCTCCCATAAGGGCTATGCCCCCCCCCCCCCCCCCCCCCCCCGCCGACAGTGCCATCCGTTACCATCTTTACGTACCCGCTCGAATGGAGCCCGATCAGCATGCACTGGAGTTTTGAGAGCTCCGATGGCTGACTAGCTTGCCTTTCCCCGTCCTCCTTGCCAAAAACTTCAATCCCTGTGCTCGTCGTATCTTGTATCTCTCTGGCCCATACCCCTCCGGCTCGTATTATACCGTTGTCAGCAACTGTTACCCAGTATGCCTATCAAGTTCCACCCACCACCTATATTAATAGCCGTTAACGAAGATATCTCCCCTCCGCGGTATGCTGCTTACATCGGCGGTGCGAACCGCAACCCTCGCAAACCTGATGTTCTCCCTGTCCACAGTGTGTCTGTCCCGAGGAAAGTTCCACACCTTCGACCAATGCTGCTTAGAGCTTCGTTAGTTCAGGCGAAAGGAGGAAGGTCGTAGATGCGCAGCCACACCCCATCATCCTCATTTTTTTGGACCGTTGTGGTAAAGCTATCCTCCTCCCATCTATGGAAACTCACCAGAACTCCTCCCCAAAGGGAGAAACCATCTTTTGCAAGAAGATCAACTGCCGTATTACATTCGTTTTTGAAGACAGCAATGAAGAACCCCTTTTTAAGCTTTGAAATTGTAACATCCTCTGAAAAGTTGTCCCCAAGCATGTACATTAACTGCTCCGTAATGTATTGACTATCAAGCAAGTGGTTCTGAATATTTAATATGATGTATCCTTTTCTCATCTTCTCTTTAACGTTATCGTAAATTTCCCCTGAAACATTAATGGCGGCACCTTCCGCCTTTTGTTGTAAAAAGGTCCTAGGCAAGGCAGCCTTCGATTCGATGTTGTCCATTTTACCATCAGTTAAAGAGGTAACACGGCCACTGCTAACCATTGGAACCCTGCTTTGACGTCGTTCGCCATTTGCGGTCCCCCTGCACCGTAAACATGTTATTAGCATGTTTGTAGTATTTCCCCACAATCTGCCATCCATTTGTTTTCATGTTATGACCGTTTGATGGTCGACCCTCTTCTTCCGCCACTAGTAGATCCGAAATTGATGCAATTGGAGACTGAGATCCCTGTGCTCCAATGAGCATCGCATCCACGAAAATGGCATCTGATTCTCCTCTTAAAATTAAGGTTGTCGCATGCATCGCACAGCCAGTTGCCAATCCGCACCACAACCGGCTTTCTTTCATCCGCACTAAGACCCTCTCTGGTAGCCCCTCCTCGCCTCCTGTTGCTCCTTCCAATCTGTCGCTCCATCTTTAGTTGCCATTTTTATTTTTATTATTAACATGTTTCTAGCTAGCAAATGGGGTTAATTTAGTTGCCATTTTTATTTCTGAGATTGGGGTAGAGTCGGTCAATTGAGAGTCTTTTATCAGTGTGTGTAAGACTACCATATAAGTAAAACAAGGAGATAGAAAATTTTCTTCTATAGTCTTCTCTTCTTTGTGAAAGCAACCATGGTCAACTATCAAGGGATCATAGGAATGAAGAGATCTTTTTTTTAAGTACAAAAACGTATATTTGATCTCTACCTAACAGGAGATACCAACAAAAAATCACAATGATTATAAAGAGATCAAGTGTAACACGACATTTCTTGGTTTCAAATCGAATGATTAGAAACTCAAGAGTTCACAATTATGAAACGTTCTTCAGCTTTTCCTTTTATGCAAGGTTTTGTTGCATGCCAAACAACGAAAGCGAATCATTTGATATTATCACACCTTCCACTTTTGGCAACGATACCACCAAATTCCACACCATGATGCACACTATATTTAATGCACTGACATATGAAAGGGTGTAACTCATCGAAATAGAGTTCTCTCCCACTGGGGGAGGATAATGAAGGCTAGGGGCATATGTGGCACAAGTGAATTTGATTTTGTGCTTTAAGATTTATGTAGAGATTGTTTTTAGGAAGGTTTAAAGAGTTTTAGAAAAGTCCTAATTGAATTGAAAGATTATTAATTTATATGATTGTTTTAGCAAACTAGAAAGAAAAATTGCGTAATTTAGGAAGTCCTAGATCATTTAATATTTGATCAGATTAGAAAATAGGTAATTTAGAAGTTCTCAAGTCAAAATTTATAGGACTGGGTAGAAATTCATTTCCGTTCATGAATCTAGAAGACCATTCATATTCTAATTGATAATTTAAATCATTCTACTGGAAGATGGACCTACTTGACAATGCTCACTTCATTAGCAAAAGTTTTATTCGCCTTAATTATCAATAAAGTGTTACCATATAGTTGTCTACATCAATTATGAGAAGAGTACCTTTAAATTCACCCATCGAATCTTTGAGGGCTCCCCCCGAAAAATCAATTGGCTTCTTTGAATCAGACAATGTAAATTGTTTTTCATCCCAATCTTTTACAAAATGGATCTGGATATTATGGGTGTACCATCAGACGCTCTGGGGTTTTTTCAGCTTGGCACACATACTTTAAAATAAGGTTTGATCACGATCATTGTCATGTGATGTTTTTTTCATGTGGCACACGTACCTTTTTTGGGATGTGTGCCACATGAAAAAAAACTGGCCGTCTGGTGGTACACCATGATCTCAAGATCCTTTGTGTAAAAGATTGGAATGAAAAACGATCACCATTGTCGGATTCCAAACAGTCAATGGGTTTTCAGCATGGGTGCCCTCAAAGATTCTGTGGGTGAATTTAAACGTACTCTTATAAGAATAGGCTTCAATAAAGAGACAGACCGTGCCCATTTCATCTTACTGAAAACTATGCAAATCCTGAAAGTGTGCCTAAGAACGTAGAATTTCCAAAATCCTCAATTGAGTCAAGCCAGTATCAAGCCCTTGAATTAATACCCTATTATAGAATTAATGACTGTCTGATTTTTCTGTAAGGTTATAATACCACCGCAAAATATAGCATCTTAGAAGAACTTTGTAACAAGAGAAGCAAAAAAAAAAATACATTTTGAATAATCTAGATATTCCAATGAGGTTCAAGTCCCCATCGAATTTCAAAAAATAATTTGAACTACATGATTCATGACAGTATTGCATAATCCAATTGATTCAGTTATGATTCAAGTAGATTTCGATTAACATGCAATTTGAATGGAGATCCCTTTGATTTGATTTGAACAATAATCAAAATCCTACTGTGTGATTCAGTGGGAATGCAAAAAAAAAAAATTTAATTGTGTCACCCATCCCCTAGGTAAATGCATAAAACAAACCCAGGTGCCAAAAGCACAACCAATACAGTACTCTAACCACTGAAATGATGGTGGTAGTTCACATTGCGAGATAAACCAGTGTAGGAGTTGAATACCCACACAGATGTGCATAACCCATCGTTCAAAAATATAAAATAAAATAAAACCATAAAAAAGGAAAAGAACAACTAGCCAGGCCAAATGATTTGTGCACCATCCTTTCTTTATTTTTATCATTTAAAAAAAGAATTATAAAAAGATAGAAAAGATTGTGCACAAATCAAATAAAGAAGAACTACAACCATGCCATAACAGGTCTAATTTTCTTGATATATATAGAAACCCTAGAATGGCTCATTAGAACCACACGGAAATAGTTTATAGATGTACACCAAACGAAATGGAAACTAAATACCTCTGTCCATTTGCATTTAAATTTTCAGAAGGTTGTAAGTCCATTTTAATTCTATGATGCCACCCATTGAAGCTACCGGCTACCTCCACAGTTTCACCATTTCCCCAGTATTCGATCTCAACCTATTACAATCAAACCCCAATCCTTCCTGTTAGGTAAGCAATACCACATTAGAATTTCAATCGACGAGTACACAAGACGCAACAAATTTTTAACCGACAAAGAAGATAATACCTCTTTGAGTCCAGAAAGACTTCCCTCAACAGCATGTAATTCTGCATCTTTTGCTGAAATAATTCTTTGTACATTGCGGATCTCAGTTTCTGCCTTAGTTTGCAAAATGGATAAAGCAAGCTAAGGGAAAAAGAAAGATAATATCAAATCAGTTCCTTTATAAAGTCGATGATTTTATTTATGTAAGAAACAATGAAAAACGTAGTCATATATTTCCTTGGCATTTTATATGACGAAATCTGGAATGTTTGAATAATACAGAAGAAAACAAAGACAATGATGCAGAGCTATATGAATCATCAAGATCTTCTTATCAGTTAAACTGATAAAGAAACTGGTGAAAATAATAACTTATTTTAAAGCCCAAGAAAAGGAGAATAAATGTACAGAACCCCAATTGTTTGCTGGATTATGTTTATATTTTGTACACTGAATGCCAAGCTAAATATTCTACTCAAGATCGAAAGACGCTGTAGTCATTCTGTGGTGGTCTTTCTGCTGGATATAGATGGTGAAATCTCTATAATTATTGAGTTAGCGTAAAATAGTTTGACATTGAAGGCTAAATGAGGTAAACCGCTAAAGCTTATTCTTTACGTAAGTGATGTGCTTAGCTTTTAGTATTGTAACATAATTAGGACAATAAGTCTCTACCTTTGCCTGTGATTGCATGTGGATGCTTAACAAATTGTTTACCCTGGCCCATAGTCACAAAATCGGGAGTCGGCAATAAACTAGCAAGGCTCTAAGTCGGAAAAAATCAGTCAAAGCCAGAAAAAATCAGGGAAATAAAAAAAATTAAATAAATATTAAGAAAAAATTAAAATATATAATTTATTTAAATTTACAAATAATGATTTAGTGCACAAAGTAGTAAAAACTAGGCAAAAAAGAAGAAGAACAACAACAATAAGAAGAATAAGAAGAAAAAAAATCGAACAACTTCACAAACATTGCCGATTAATCGGTAGAGTCGCAGACTTGGCTGATTATTCGGTGATGTAGTTAAGATGACTGTAAGTCGCCGATTTTTTCTGATTTTTTGGAAAAGTTGGAGACTTTAAAGACTATGCCCTTGCCGCTGATTGAATGTGGATGCTTAATAAATTGTTAAATGCACACTTTTATGGCATCAGATTATAGTGTCTCCCACATGAAGTGAAATGAGATAATCCTAAGGAAACATTTATCTTCAGGCATTAGATGTTATTACATAACCAGTCTGCACTACATTATACATGATATAAAAGCAATGATAGCTTTTCATTTAGCCAACTATATGCAATAGGGAGGAGAAGTTTTCCCTTCTTAATTTATGAATGTGTTTGCACTCCAATATATTAAGAGGCCAAATCCGGGAATATCAAGTAGTTTCTAGGATAATGCCAATAAGAATACGATATTAGTCTGGTGTGTGTGTGTGTGTGTGTGTGTGTGTGTGTGTGTGTGTGTGTGTGTGTATATATATATATATATATATATATATATATATATATATGAGACCAAAAGTGACTTCTCCACAGAAAATACAACACTTATTACAAGAAGAATGTGATAGGAACTGGCGGGGACATCGACACCGTAGGCATAGGTTTTGGGCCGCATCGCGTGTATCGACGTAAGAAGAAAAGAAGAAGGAACCATGGAGCATCAACATCATCTGGGAGGGAAGCCTAGAAAAGCGATAAAAAAATACCTTATTGATGAGAGTCACTCGAGCGACCCTACTTATCGTTTGAGCGAGGTTGAAAACAATCCATAGGCCAAATGTCGCTTGAGCGACCCCTGGTTGTCGCTCGGGCGACCCCATCCAGTTGAAATCTCGTCTAGCTTTTAAGAATCTCGCTCGAGCGAGAACCAAACCCGCTCGGTCTAGTGATGAAAATTGTCATTTTTGTCCTTTTCTCTTTATTCTTTTCTTGCCTTTTGAGTCTAATGGAATGTTCCATTTTGGGACAATTTAGTATTTTGCTATTTTAGGGTTAGTTTCTTTTGCACCTAGTATGTAATATCTTTATGTAAGCCAAATTTTGGAATTTGCTAATTTTAAAAAAGATTGTAAACACTTTGAGCTTGTGAGGAGCTTTAATGGAGAGTGAGTCTTCTTCCCCATGTGGGAGTGGTGTGAGGCAAAGGGTGTGATGCCCATGTGTCATCTTTGGTTTTCTCTTTACCTCTTTTCCCATTTGTTTGCTATTTTGCCACCAATTTCTACTTCTTATTGTTGCTTAAAATCCCTAAGACCCTAACTCTTGAGTAACCTTGATGCCCTTCCTTGTGGATTGACTCCAATTACTACCAACCGACCCATGACCGCCGTTGGGCTCGAGTTTACTCTATTTGCAACCGGCTACCAGATCAATTTGAAAGCCCTAGCGAGAAGCTACGAGAATCAACATCGATCTACGAGCAAAGCCCAAACCTAGAAGATGCTAGAGTTCTATCTCTAGGATCGCACCTCCCGCAATTCTAACGGACTTGTGTGCCGGATTGGACCTTAAGCGAGCCTAGCATGGTTACCTAAGAGGAATTCTATAAAACCCTAAGGTATTGCCTTAATTTAGATTTTATTGCTTAATTAATTAGTTTAATTTCGGTAATTACCATCTCATATTCATCTTAGGGTCCTTGTCTCACGTCAATTTTGGTATCAGAGCTTTAAGTGCTAGGTTAAGGCATCTGTATGGTGCATCTTGCTTGTTTGATTTCTTTAATTGTTGTGTGGTTCATAGTTGCTTGTTCATATACAACCCGTGTGAGTGAGTCGTGATCACCATGGACACGAGTGAGGTTGTCGATGCTCTAACGAGCATCCAAGCCACGTTAGTCACGATGAATGAGAGAATGAATGCCATGGAGCAAACCCAAACGACCATGGGTGCCTCTAATGGTAGACTACACGACCAATTAGATCGATTGGAAGGAGTTGATGAGCACCATGATCGACGTCGTGAGCGTGAGGTCCGCGCTTTGAGTGCAATGGTCGACATGATGATCAGAATCTGAATCGTAAGGAAGTAGTTCATCGCGAAGATGACTACATCCGGATGAGAAACTCGTCAAAAATGTTAAGAGTTGAGTTTCCGACGTCCAATATGGATCACCATTTTGAGTGGTATAACATGAGCGATGAGCGATGTGTTAAACTCGCCAAAATGAAGCTCATCGGTCAAGCTAGACTCTTTTTGGACCAACGTCGAGCACATGAGAGAGAATGCGGGTCGTGCTCCTATTACCGATTGGGAGGACATGAAGGAGCGACTTATAGAGAAGTACGTTTCTTTATCATACTACCACCGATTGCTTGACCAATGGCAAAATTTACACCAAGGTAGTATGCCCGCAACCGAGTACATTGGCAAGTTTGAGGAGTTCATAATGGGCCAATGTCTCGGAGGATCCTCAAGTCACTCCCACTAGATTTCACATTGGATTGCGCTTGGAATTATAAAAGGAGTTGATCTCTCACCTCGTTCACACTCTTGAAGAGAGCTACGCCGTTGTGCAAGACCTTGAACGGTACTTGAAAATGACGGTGGTGAGATGATTTGAACCACATACCGGTGGCCATCAAGTCGGAGAGAGGAGACCTAGTGTCGGGAACCCCTCTCCCAAGCCTACACAATCCATCATACGAATGAGAGGTTTGACAAAGGGAAAGGTGTGGTGTGAGTCCCCTAAGGGTGGCTCTTAAACCAAGTGTTACAAATGTTATGGGTTTGGCGACTTTGCCGCCCAATGGCCTACGAGACCCCAAAGAAATCTCTTGGTTGAAGGGGAGGTTGATGAGGAAGGAGATGTTGAGGAAGAAGTGTACGAGCCGGACCTCACACCTAGTGATGAAGAGGGTGATGATGGTGATCGTGCTCTGGTTGTCAGATGTGCCCTTGCTCTACCTCAAAGGAGTGAGAAGGATGATTGGTGTAGAGATAATATTTTCTACACTTGCGCCAAATGCGGCGAGAAGAGTTGTAAGGTCATTATGGATAGCGGCAGTTGCACCAATGTGGTGTCGACACACACCATCACCCGCTTAAGGCTTACACCCGAAACCCACCTGAGGCCATACAAAGTCGCATGGGTCGATTCCTCATCTATTCCCGTGTCCCAAAGGTGTCGTGTGTTGATACAATTAACCTCATATTCGGACACCTTGTGGTGCAATGTGGTGTCAATGGATGTAAGCCACATCATCTTGGGTAGGTCATGGCTCTATGACATGGATGTGACCCTCCTTAAACAGTCTAATGTCTGAATGTTCATGCATGAAGGCAAGAAGATCAAATTAACCCCTTGCCTCCCAAAGCACCATCAGACAAGAAGGTTAGAAAGTTGAGAAGAAGGGCGGTCAATCCAAGACCATCAATATTGTGAACCCTTCGGAATTTGAGAAGGCTACCTTCGATGAGAACGTGATCTACGTTGTCATCATCGTCAAGCGAGCTCTCGATTCTATGGGTGACAACCCTAAGGAGGTTGAGCCGATTTTGAAAGAATTTATGCATGTCTTCCCGGAAGACTTACTCGATGAACTCCCTCCGATGCACGTGATATTCAACACGCAATAGATTTAGTTCTCGGATCCACTCTACCAAACCTACCTCATTACAAGATGAATTATGTTAAACATGCCGAGTTGAAACGGCAAGTCGATGAGCTCCTTCGAAAGGGGTTCATCCAAGAGAGCTTGAGCCGTTGTGTCATACCCGCACTACTGACACCCAAGAAAAATGATACTTGGCGAATGCATGTGGATAGTAGAGACATCAACAAGATTACAGTCAAGTATCGGTTTCTGATACCGAGGCTCAACGACATATTGGATATGATGGTCGGGGCCACTATCTTCTCTAACATAGATCTCAAGAGTGGTTATCATCAAGTCCGAATTCGACCGGTGATAGAGTGGAAAACTGTCTTTAAGACCAAAGATGGTCTTTATGAGTGGATGGTCATGCCTTTTGGACTTTCTAATCCCTCGAGCACCTTCATGAGGCTCATGACCCAGGTGTTGCAGTCGTTTCTAGGCAAGCTACTTGTGGTGCATTTTGATGACATCTTGATCTGTAGCTGCAACAAAGAGCAACACTTGACCCACCTTCAGTTGGTTTACAAGACTTTGAGGGGAAAAAAGTTATATGTGAATTTCAAGAAGTGCATGTTCATGCACCGATACATTGTCTTCTTGGGGTTCTTTGTATCAGCCGATGGGATGGTCGCGGACCCGAAAAAGGTAAAGGCTATTGTGGAATGGCCCGAACCTAGAATACTCACGATGTTCATAGCTTCAATGGATTGGCTATATTATATTGTCGCTTCATTCGAAGCTTTAGCACCATCATGGCCCCCATCACCAACTATATGAGAAAAGGGGAGTTTCAATAGAACCAAACCACAACGAGGGCCGAGACCAAAGAGAAAATGATGAGTGCACCCGTCATGTGCCTACCGGACTTCTCTAAAGTTTTCGATGTTGCATGTGATGCATCAGGTGTGGGTATAGGAGGAGTGCTTAGCTAAGAAGGCCACCCGGTGGCATACTTTAGCGAGAAACTCAATGAGGCAAAGCAAAATACTACACCTATGACTAGGAGTTTTATGTGGTAGTTTGATCCCTATGGTATTGGAAGCACTACCTCCGACCGCACGAATTTGTCTTATTTCCCGATCACGAAGCTTTGCGTTTCCTTGCATCCTAAAAGAAGTTAAACCCGAGGCACGCGACATGGGTCAAGTACCTCCAAGGGTTCACATTCGTGTTGAAGCACAAAGCTAGTGTTGAGAACAAAGCCGCGGATGCGCTTAGTCGTCGGGTGGCGACTTTGCACTCCATGAGCACCAAGGTCGTCGGATTTGAGCGGTTGAAGGAAGAATATCCCGAGTGCCCAGATTTTAGGAAGGACTATACCATTCTTAATGACCCAGCGAGCACTAGCCCCAAGTATACCCTACAGGGTGGGTATTTATTCAAGGACAATCGCCTATCCATCCCTCGCACTTCATTGCGTGACTTCCTCATTTGAGAGCTACATGCCAGAGGGATTGCCGGGTCATTTCCGGCTCAACAAGACCATTGCGCTCGTAGAAGATAGGTTCTTTTGGCCTAACATCATGAGAGATGTTATCGGGGTTGAGGCAATGTGTCGTGCATGCCAAGTGTCCAAGCAAAACAAACAAAGCACGGGCATGTACACACCTTTGTCGGTGCCACACACACCATGGCAAGACATTTCGATGGACTTCGTGCTTAGGCTTCCCAAGACTATGAAAAAGCACGACTTCATTTTCGTGGTGGTAGACTGCTTCAACCCATGTTGCGAAATTATTTTTCGGAGAGGTGGTGCGTCTTCACGGGTTACCCAAAACCATTGCGTCGGATAGGGATGCCAAATTCCTGAGCTATTTTTGAAAAACCCTATGGCACATGATGGGTACCATGCTCCGATTTTCATCAGGTTATCACCCCCAAACCGGTGGTCAAACTGAGGTGACCAATAGGATCTTAGGTAATCTCCTACGATATCTTGTTGGTGATCACATTAGGACTTGGGATTCCATCTTACCCATGGCCGAGTTTGCAATAACAATTTCGTCAATAGGTCCATAGGTATGAGAGTCCATTTGAGGTGGTACATGGTCACAAGCCAAGAGCACCCCTAGATTTGATCCGTATATCCGCATCTCACCGTACATCTGAGTCCGCTAATGCATTTTCACATCACATTCATAATTTGTATACCGAAATTAAATGTAAAATTAATTTGAGCAATAATAATTACAAATTATCGGCGGATTCTCGTAGGCACGTTAAAGAATTCTAAGTAGGTGATCATGTGATGATTCGGGCTAGGCTTGAATGATTCCCATCAGGAATCGCAAAGAAGCTCCAAGCCTGCGGTGTCGAACCTTTTAGGATTGCAGCAAAGAGTGGCCCTAATGCTTATGTTCTTGAGCTTCCTCAGGATATGGGGTTAGCTCAACGTTCAACGTGGAGGACCTAGTTCCTTATCTTCATTCAACCCCACCTCCTTGCAATCCTTTTCAAACGTCCTTTATTTCCGATCCCAACCCAATCCCATAGCTTATACCGCTCTCCTCCAAGCAAGCCGAGAAGAGAGGTAATCGGGAAGATCTTGGATGATCTTGTGGTTTCCAACCATGGCGAAGGGTTTCAGAAATACTTAGTGAAGTGGGCGGGTAAGCCAAAATCCGAGAACACGTGGACAAATGAAGACTAGATCTGCCGCCTAGACCCCACTATGCTAGACCGATATCACGACATCGCTTCATAAGTGATGAAGCCCTTTTGGTCCAGGGGCATTGGCGGGGACACCGACGCCGTAGACATAGGTTTTGGGCCGCATCGTGTGTATCAACGTAAGAAAAGAAGGAATCATGGAGCATCAACACCATCCGGGAAGGAAGCCTAGAGAAGCGACAAGAGGATACCTCACTGACTAGAGTCGCTCAAGCGACCCTACTTATCGCTTGAGAGAGGTTGAAGACAATCCATAGGCCAAACTTTCGGCCAAATGTTGCTTGAACAACCCCTGGTTGTTGCTCGAGCGATCCCATCCAGTCAAAATCCCATCAAGCCTTCAAGATTCTCACTTGAGCGAGAACCAAACCCGCTCGAGCAAGTCTAGTGACGAAAATTGTCCTTTTGGTCATTCTCGCATTATTCTTTTCTTGCCTTTTGAGTCTAATGTAATGTTCCATTTTGGGACAATTTAGTATTTTACTATTTTAGGGTTAGTTTCTTTTGCACCTAGTATATAATGTCTTTATGTAAGCCAAATTTCAGAATTGGTTGATTTTAAAAAGAAGAGTGTAAACACTTTGAGCTTGTGAGGAGCTTTAATGGAGAGTGAGTCTTCTTCCCCATGTGAGTTTGGTGTGATGTCTATGTGTCATCTTTGGTTTTCTCTTTACCTCTTTTCCCATTTGTTTGCTATATTGCCACCAATTTCTACTTGTTGTTGCTTAAAGTTCCTAAAACCCTAACTCTTGAGTAACCTTGATGTCCTTCCTTGTGGATTGACTCCAATTACTACCAATCAATCCATGACCGCCGTTGGGCTCGAGTTTACTCTATTTGCAACCGACTACCTGATCAATTCAAAAGCCCTAGCGAGGAGCTACGAGAATCCACATTGATCTACGAGCAACGCCCAAACCTAGAGGATGCTAGAGTTCTATCTCTAGGATCACACCTTCTGCAATTCTAACGGACTCGCACGCCGGATTGGACCCTGAGACTAGCATGGTTACCTAAGAGGAATTCTATGAAACCCTAAGGTATGGTCTTAATTTGGGTTTTATTGCTTAATTAATTAGTTTAATTTCGACAATTATCATATCATATTCATCTTAGGGTCATTTTCCCACGCCAAGAACGGAACTAAGAGGATAATTGTTGATAACTACATGTTTCAAATGGAAAGCTTTCACACATAGTTAGTGATGCTTGAATGTGAATAACTCATATACCTTCTCATTCTTGATTTGTTGCTTTAATTGAGACAACTCCAACTCCTTTTGACGCTAAGATCATTCAAGAGTAAAAATCAAAAGTTCAGCTTCAATTTTAATTTGAGCGATAAGCACTGAAAATTTTAAGATAGGAAGCTCGGGAAGAAAGAAAAAAAAAGACCGTACCAACAAGGAATTGAGACGATTGATTTTTATTCGATTATGCAGCTTGCTAGCCTACAAAAGAACAACAAAATAGAGTATAGAAAAACTATCAACGGAATTCAAATGCAAAGCACACATTGAATTTTTGTAGTATGACTACCTCCTCAAAAAACAAATTTGTATCAAAGTGAGCACTGTTTGGGCCTTCAGAAGATGAAGGATCATCCCTGCAATAACTCCCAAAAATTACAGTAGATAAATAAGAAATTCAATACTAACATGCAATGGGAACCATGTCAAACTGAAAACTGTAGCAGCAACGTATGTGTGCAAATAATTTAACCAGAAAAAAGCAGTATACAAATTGCAAATGGGCACAAGAAGACAGAGCCAATATTTTAAAGGCACTGATACGAGCACAACACATTTTGCCAATGGCACGCCAAACTTATAAATTAAAACTACACACCATTTGTTTCTATGAGTATAGCATAAAAATTTATAGCGTTCGGCACTACCTCTAACACACCAAGGGATGAATTCCCACCATCAGACAATAACATTGAGAATGGCAGCATGGATAGGCTATTGTCGAGGCCATGTCTCACAGGAAATCAAATTGAAATGTTGCAACAGCAGATAAGAGAGAGAGGTCTGTAGGACAAAATCTAACCATTTACAGAGATTAGAAGGAGGTAAAGTAAGTACTAGACAGAAATTTTATTTTCTAAATACACACCACTAAAATAAACCAAAACAGACCTAGGAGACATTCAATTCCAGGACTCAACCCCCATTCCCAATACCAGCCCCGAGAAGGCTAGGGAAGACTAGCTCACTGAGGTTCCTCAACTCTGATAAGGGAGATTTCGAGCAAAGTGTTTACAGAATCTTCTTCTGTCCGGAGAAAGAATTCGTCAAAATAATGAGTCACCTGTTCCATTGATATGGAGACATCTCAGATCACCAAATGCTCGGGAGTTCCTCCATTCAATCCTTTTCCTTCTTCTTGTTGCTGGATATCTCGTTCGTATGCATCTTCTCAGTCCAACATCTCTTCCCACCAATCTGGATGTTGCTCACGGTGACCTGCCTCTTAGCCACCTTAGCACAAACCCTTCAATACAGTTGCCCCTAGCAAGCTTCATAACCATCCTAGTTGATCTTTTCACCTCCTGAAGACCCTGATATTTCTCTCCAACCATAGAAATCCAGATAACAGCCAAAAACAACACTACCCAGAGCATCTTCGCAAAGTCTTCATTTTTTATACCATCCCATGCAGTCATGGCATCCCCACTACTCCTTGAAAAACACCATTTTACTCCAAACACAGTCAGCAAGTACAGAAAGAGCATTCAGCAGTTCAAAAAATTTTCAGGAAAAATCTGCTATAGATAGCAGAACCAAGAGACGATCCAAAACACCCCCAAACTATCATAGACAATGATCAATCTCTGAGGGGGTAGCACAGAAGTTCAGATCATAAAAAAAGGTATTTAAAAACAATACATAACTGGCTGTAGAACTAGAAACTGATAATATAATATACTGACATACTAATTAAAGAAAAGCATACCCGAATTAGGGTTTATTGGAGAAAGAGAGATAGAGGAGAAGAGGTCAAGAGGAGAGAGAGCAATGAACACTTATGGACTAATGTTCTATAGTGTTTATTGCTCTCTCTCCTCTCTCCCTCTTCTCCTCCATCTCTCTTTCTCCAGTAAATCCTAATTAGGGTATGCTTCTCAGGCTTCAATACATAAATAGCAGTGATATCAACCGAACCAAAGCAGAAAACAGCGAAGGGTCCACAAGAGATTAACAAAAAAAGTCACTTAAAACTTAACAGAACGGGTCCGCAAGAGATTAACAAAAAAGTCACTTAAAACTTAGCAAAACCCTGCAAAACCAGATCCATATCATTCTTGCATGAAAACAATCCAAATGCATACCTTATTCAATGAGTTAAGCACCCCACAGATTTCTGAATCCACAGAACACGACAATCTGGGTGAGAGATTTAACATGTAAAGATGTCTTCAAACACATATTTTGAGGCTCCAAATCAAAAAACTTGAAGAGGGAGAAATGATTCACAGACAATTCCGACTTTAGATGATGCAAGTTTTGAGTCAAAATGACACGGGACAACGACCCTAAAATGCGGAATATGATTTAATGAAGATTTTGCCGAAATTAAATAAATGAATTCAAGTTTAATCGTAAAATTATCTTTGATACCTTAGGGTTTGCAGAATTCTAATGGGTAGATCACAAGAGATCCAGATAGGGTCCAGTTCGATGCGCAAGTACTTTAGAGTCGAGGCAAGATCGACCTAGAGATAGTACTCTAGCTTTTCTAGGATTAGGCACTCATCTTCGGTCCGATGTAGATTCACAGATTCCAAATTGGGTTGTGAAAGGGATTTACGGTTTGTAAAGGCATATGACTTTTAGATCGGTTTATGACTTTGGAAAAGGTATTGGCTTTGTGTGGTTTAGGGTTTCAAAAGGGTTTTGGGTTTTGGGGATCACAAAGAAGAAATTAGGCTATGGATTAGAGAAGCACACAGAGATTTAGAGATATCAAATATAAGCAAACCACGCAAATCAACAACAACAATAAGGAAAATATAGGAGAATCACTCCCTTGGTCTCACACCAAATCCATCTCAGGCAAAGATTACTCAAGCATAAAAGCATTCAATAATCAATCAACTAACTACAATGTTCTTCTTAATGACCTTATATAGGAGGTCTTACAATAAAAGTAAACCCTAAAACGAATATTAAATAAAGACAAATAAACCCTTGAAACAAAAGTTCGAAACTCAACAACTAAAGTAACTCGGCACGATTTCGATCAATCGAAATTGAAAATCGATCAATCGAAATTCATATGTCTATGAATATTGCCGTCGACATTCGATTGATCGAAATTTTTGATCAATCGAATTCTTACTTTCGATCGATCGAAATCTCAATTCAATCGATCGAAATTTCGCAGCTCTTTCAGTTCTTCCTCCTCTTTCTCCAGAATTTTCGTCTTTCCTTCGCTCTGACTTCTATTACGTAACTTCTTTCTACGCCGGTAGAAACGATGCGGTCCGAATCCAATGTCCATGTAAGTGGCGTCCTCGTCACAAAACTAGGTAAAAAATTGACCCGCTAACGTCCACATGACATCATTGTTGTCTTCAGCAGGGCAGATGACTAGATCCCAACAACGAGTCTTGGGACCCTCTCTGATACCAAGAAGAGGTTTAGGGGTTAGAGAAAGATGGTTTAGGTGAGTGGTTTTAGGGTTAGAGAGGTGGCATTAGGGTTAGGTTAGTGGTTTTAGGTTTAGGGATTAGATAAAGTAGAACATAGAAGAATATCAGAAAGAGAGGAAAACAATGAGAAGGATTAGTGAGAACAGGGGTCCTCACTAGCATTTATATTACATCTAAAATTTTGTACATATACACCAAAACTACTACAAATACACCACATACACACTAATAACATATTACACATCACCAACACTAACAATCTTCAACATATCAAAATAAATTGCAAGGAAAAATTCTAGTTTATAATGCCAAACTGCAGGAACTGAAACAACTTCGAGATTAAAGCTACAAACCACACTAAGAGCTCAACAAATCCTTTGGTTGTGATAGATTCAATATAATGAACTCAAAAAAGACAGATCTTGCATGATCCCAGAAGCATAATTGTGTCATCTATATATTTCCAATGCAAAGTGTTCAATCCAACGCAACAATCTTCATATGAATTTTCCTTAACCAATGTATGTCTGATTCCTCAAAGATAATCTTCCAAATTGATAAAACTATTAGCCACGAATACCTCTAGCATAAATATAAAGCCACTTTGAATCTTAGGAGATAATGGAATAATATAACTTACCTTGTGAATAACCTTATATGATTAATACACCCTCACCAATAGCTAAGGTGGTGGATTTAGGAATCGGAGCAGAAACATTCAAACAAAGAGGTTACATTAACGTTTCAAAAGATTTCATCATATCTAGCTCAGAAACCTTCCAAACTTTCAATAAGCCCATAGGAAAGTCATCGAGACCAACGCTTTGATTTTGCTACACTTAACAAACAACTTTTGTCTATGTCATCACTGAAATAAATCTCAAATACATGTGAGCAGAAAAATCCATCTTCCACTTCCGAAGTAATCAAAACACCTAGCCAATCATCCATCAGTTTTATCACATTATATATTGTTGTTCAAATTGAGCTCTCCACTATGGTTAGATGGGCAATTGCCTGGCCCAAGTTAGCCTACCACCTCCTCCCCCCCCCCCCAAAAAAAACCAAAAAAAAAAAAAAAAACTGGCTAGGCGATCACCCATTACAATACTAGTTTTTAATAATATAATACGATACACCTCAATATCTCAATGAACTACACAGAATCACTTTTAAAGAAACAAAATTGAGGTAATTGAATTTCAATATTTCACAAGTGGTGAGAGAATAGGAAAGCGGTTGACATGGCTAGTTATTGAGTGTTACAAAGAGTTCGTGAGTTGCATCTCTCCACTGTCAAAAATAAGAATCATTGAAGTTAACTGATACTTTAAGATCTCGTATTCAAAACATAATCCATAAACATAGATGCATCATTGAAATGCTAACCTTGGAGGGTGGAGTTCTGCTGCAAGAGGAGTGACCTCTTTGGAACTTGCAGTGCCAGCATTTACAGTAGAAGCAGCATTACTTTCAATAGCATCAGTTATTGAGCTCTCTTTGGTGGAGACCTTGGATTCAATGTCTATCTCATTATCATTTTCAGTGCATCTCGTGTCTGCATCAACAGCACTTATGCTCGAAATACCATTACCAAGAAATGAGCCATTGCGCAACTGTATATCTTCCAACTCAAGAGTGCCTACAAAATAATTACCAAAATTTTTACTTGATAAGACATCCCATGAGATTAAAGTATTCCTAGGATAATGGCAATAAATAAATAGACGGATTAACGAGAAAAAATAAATATAATATTGAATAGGAAATTTTTATCCTTAACAAAAATTTAAAGAAAAATAAGAAATATGAACAAAAACAAAAAAAAATAGTAACTAAACAACAATGATTGAAAGACTAAGAAGTGGAACTAAATATGAAACTGAAGAAAAAGTACACCTACAAACTTTTAACACAAGGCCAGAAACCCTTTGGTGGAGAACTGTAGATATCTCAGGAGAACTAAAGCCATAAATAACTAAAGTAAATTAACCCCTAAGGAACTATTATATTGGGCAGAACTACAAGCACATAATGATCTCAACGTTACACGCTTAAGGCCATTAGGATTGGCACAAAGGCCTGTTCCCATCTCAAACGTTCATGACCTAAAATTTAACCCTTAAACTGACAAAGACAACTAATTAAGCGCATAAAAACTCATGATATGAATCCGAGAATTTTAGGAAAAATTAGCTTGATGTATCAATCACCAGCATCACAAGTATACACTGTCAAAGGGTAAAAAAACACCCTCAGATCATAAATAAAAACATTACTCCTGATTATAATTGCATAACTTATAAATGTATAAATCTCTCAGGGAAAAAGGGCATACATCTCTCAAACAATGTAGTTCGTCCTTTGGTTGAACAGGGGTACAGGTTCATAAGCAATAGGGATGGACCCCATCTCCATGGATAGGGATGGAATAGTAGAACAGAGCTTGCATTTCAAGTACCATGGCTCTGTATGAGATATCCAGAGGACACAAAATCCTCTCATTGTGCCAAGAAAGAAGAGTCTATCCACGAAATATAAAGAAACTGGTCTTGGATTCTTCATATCAACTATCAAGGTAGCTAGCCCAATATGAATTTCCATATGCCATCTACTAAAGATCTAATGAAAAATAAATAATCAGTCCACAACCCATCGACAACATGCTGCACCCAATAAATCAATGAACAGTTATATAGAAAATCCTAGGAGACTGCAGAAACTGATTGAACACATGTACTGAACAAGATTTTCCTAAAGGTAGCTAATGTGAGCTGAATATCCAAAGAGCACAGTTGAGAGATTAGTGCTTTTGCCCTTTTTTCTTGTAATAGTAAGGTAATCTGAGCTGAATATCCAAAGATTAGTACTAAATAAAGAGAATCTAACTACATGAGATTTCTCTATCATAGAAGAAGAAGAAGAAGGTAAACAATAACGGCAGATGAACCAAATAGAAAGAAACTCTTCGACACACGTACCTTCAACTCTATCCAATACTCCATCCTGAATAAACCTTGTTGCCTTTTCATGGAGAGATAAATCAGACGACAATTCTATAGATTCGCAGATTTCGATGCCAGAGTTGATAGGTACAGTGCCATTCACACAGGAAGAATATTTTTCCACCAATAAAGGTTCGCTCGACAAGGACACATCTTCAGCGGGCTCATTTGTTTGATTGTTCTGACCTTCATTAATGCATGAAGCTATAAAAAAAACTCTCGGAATCATTGTAACATGAGAAACTAATAAATGAACTAACAAGGGAGTTGCAAACCTGTAGATTCAATTGCATTGCCATTTCCTCCATCCTCATTTTCAGCTGCACTTCTTTCTATAATGGTATCATTTTCGATTGAGTTCAAGAGAAGCTCTGTGATAAGCTTGTATCCTCTCCGCCTCACAACGTTTGCAAGGTCCTTCCTATGGGAATTGCAGGAAAAAGACATGAACCCCAAAAATCAACAAGAGATCACAAAAAGGAAAAGATATATTCTAAATCACACATGATAAGGATATTCACTATTCCTCACACAACCCACTGCCTTAAATATGATCCTACTTACCTCCCTATTTTGACAGCATATCTAAAAATAAGAAAAAAAATAAATGATAACGTAAAGGAGTAACATTAGGATAGGAATGAAGGACTAAAAGAAACAATAAGTTTAAAAAAATAAATAAGCAGAACCTTGATTTCCAATATTTTGGCGGACCTAACATGTAGAAAATAATAGTAATTAAGGGATTGGAAACCAAACTGTGACTGCTGCACAAGCATATTTGAGTATACAATTTAAGAGGATTAGGACTTCTGAAAAACAGGAAGTTTTCAATATATATGATACAAAGAATAAGAGTTCTAACAAGATGTCGGACTTCCTTTACTTGTTTCTTGTCTATAAAAATAAAAAGTTCGCAAACAAATCCTATTTGCCCTTTCCATCAATACGTTAATCAAGAGCGAAATCTGGCCACTTGCTACTCATTAGTTCCTGATATCTAAAAATCCCATCTTCTTCATCAAGGGATTCAGACAATTCAAAATCTCCTTATTGTGATGTGGATGGTGAAGACTCTTTTACAACCACGTGTATCATTTAGATTTGTCCTAACCATTTCCCGTGTCAAAATATGCCCAGCAACACCGCTCACCGGGTTGTCTGTCCCCATCTCCATTACCCCATAACCTCACGGCATAACAAAACTTACTCGGCACATTGACCACTCTCTTACATAGAAGCTCTGAAATTGACCAGAATGAGCATAAGCATATTAAATGATGATGTTGAATAGAACATGGTAAAGATAATAACCCTATGAGAAAATTGAAAAATGAAAACATAATAGTCTCTACACAAATTTGTACTGCATAAGTCACAGCAAATCCCACGTGGACATAAATTTATTATAGCAACTCTGGTTGTCCATCGACCACTGTATGGAGTTTACATCTGCAAACTTCATCCCTAGGCGTGATCATTTATCAACATAACCACCAACCAATCTGCAGAGTTCCTTCAAGGTAACACACAAGACTGGTATTTAGCAATAAACATGACTAAACAGCTTGCCGCAAAGTTCAGGAGTTGCGGAGGCAATCTCACCGAAGTTGCAAACCTACAGCACACTCATATCTGCACACACAACCAGTTGTCGTGAAGGCAATCACAGGGCTATAAGGCCTATCTCTACCTCACATGCACATCTACACCTGAGGTAGCTTCGAAGGAGATATCAATGGAATATAAGGCCAGGGCATGTCTACGTGCACTTGCTTCCGGTTTCCATGAATTATGACATGAGTGTCGGGCCTAAGGCACATGCACCTTTGCAGTTGCCTCTGGTTGGGAATATCATCGGAGTGTGAGGCTTATATGGTCACAAAAATTCCTACACAAACCACACTTCCCAAGGTTGTTTGGCCCAAAATAGTAAGCCACATGCTGGTATAGGCCAGCTGACAGCACGGGCAAGTCAGGGGCCCTATATTAGCATGCATTTTCAGTTCGATTTAAATCAGTCAGTGATATTAAGCAGTCAGTGAAATGTACATTGTACAAAAACTTAATCATTTATAGGCCTCACTCATTGTATTGTTTAAGTATGATCAGATCTCTATTGCCAAAGGCTCAAAATTTATGGAAACATGTCAAAATTACATGATCTTGTGCACACTTCATAGACAACTCAATATGTTTTTGTCGATGATGGAAGCAGCTCCTATCCTATGGAAGTCAAGATAGGGACTCACTCACCTAAATTAGGGAATCACTCACCGAAAGTAGAGGAATCACTCACTCTTAAAATGGAGGCTTCAAGCTCTCAAGTCTCGACATAAAAATTCAAATATTCCTCTTCCTCTTCTTACACATTCTCTAGATGCCCAATATATAGACATAAGCTTACGCCCATTAACTAGATAATTAAAAATTAACCTATTTCCTAAGTGACGTTTCACCTCCCAATATAATCTTTAAGAATTCCCATATGATACTTCAACTTCCAACACTAACTACTAATTAGAGTTAAGACTCCATAATTAATGATGACCCAACAAGCATACATCATAAAAGTGTCACAAAGGGTGCCAAGCAGACAATCAAATTGTGCCAAATTTTGTGTCGTGTGGACTTTCCAAGTGTCACATGGACGAACCACATGGCAGACAGCATCACGGCTGATGTGCCGATATATATCAATATTTGAATCCCCAATTATGATCCCAAAGTACTAAGGGCTTAAATTTCCACTCTATTACCGCCTAGGTATTTATTTGTGATCGATATTGGACGGAAATGTGACTCATTTTTGGTATGTTCTAAAAATTTCAAGAACTATACGGTATTCCATGTTGGAATTTTTATGGAATCTAAAAATTCTTATTTTAGGTGGCCCACACACACACTAGGATTTTATAAAATCCTAGATTGCAGTTGCTTAAAATAATAAAGGGCATTATTGGGAATTGAAGGAAACTTCAAGGTTTCCTGATTTACATGTGATTCTTATTCCTATTAGAATAAATACCTTGATGGATGGTATTCTAGGCAGGGCATGACTCTTCATGCTATATATATAGGTGGACGTCCCCCGCTCACTACACACAAGCCTTTTGGCATCTTTCCATTAAGAGAGTGTAGCAAAAGAGGCGGGTAGAGCCACCTGCATCTTTCTTCGCAGGAAAAGCGTCGATTTGAATCAACGGTCACGATCATCACGATAAGGTACGCACATACATTTTAATTTATGGATTGTTGATTTATTGTTTTGATTGATCATGCGCCTAGATCCTAGGGCAAATATTTGGATGGTCGGATCAATAGATCAAACAATTGGTATCAGAGCAAGGCTGGTGTTTGATCGGTCAAAGCATGGGTATATGAGCAATCTTAGGGATTTTCTAAGCAGCCACATGGATATGGATTAATATGAAGAAAATTTTTGTTTTCAAAATTTGCGTGTTTGATTGTCCTGTGGAAAAAGAGATGACAGGGCTGTTGGATTGTTACAAAAAAAAAAAAAAACATGGCTTTGAAGGAGGTAGTTCTTGTGAGGCGGAGCCCCTTGGTTTGCTCTTCACGCAGACATGGATGCTCTTGCTTTGCAAGTCAGTAAATTTTTTTTCTTCCACTCTTTATTAGTTGTTAACCTGTTCGATAAACCTGGCTTCCAAAACCAGCTAGGTAACAAAACATTGGTATAAGGTACCCAACCCAAGTTCCCCCGTTCTTGGTAGTCGGGTCACTTTTGGGATGTTTAACATGTGGAACCACCATAAGTTAAGTGTAATTTGATGCCCACGATAAAAGCGAGTCGAAGGACAACTTGTGTAAGACAACTCTTAAAATAAGTATAAATAGAATTATTTTATTTATAATACAATAAAAGAGCCTTAATTGTCTGGATTAATTTCTTTAAAAGATATGATGGGTATTTATGGTTCTTTACTAAGCACATGCATATTATTGTAGTATTTGTTAGGTTTATTCTCATGATGAATATTGCATCAAATACTAAAATGTTAGTGAGTTGTATGGTGTGTTCGGCACATGTTTATTTTGGTAACTCTATTTTTTGTTTCATGATTGTAAATTAGCAGAAAAATATATATATATATGCTAATTAATTTATGAGACTTTTATAAAGTGGTTTTATATGATTGAATTCTAATTCAATTTTGTTGGTGTAATCTGGTCTCATCCTATTGATCCTAGAGTAAGAATTGTGGTAATTCATGAATTATTGGACACTGTACTTTGTGGTTTTGGTGGGGCAAGGTTATGGCATTGCTAGGAACTCATACGGTTGAGCTCTTATTTGTCAAATTATTTTACTAATTCTCATAAGCGTACTTAAGGCTTTAATTTAGATTTGTGCAAATTTTATGAACTTTTGCATCTTATGCTTGTGGATATATAAATGGTTTTGAACATTCTTGGTATTTGGGCCATCTCAAGGCTCAAATGGGACCTGAGCTCGAGTTAATAATATAAGGCCAAATTTAGTCCATTGAGAAGGTTCATTCTTGGTTAGAGTATATTAGGACCTTTTAAGTCCAATTTGCTCAGGGGTTGTAGGCCTTATAATGGTGTATGTTTTCTTAGTGTATCAAGTCTTGTTTTGGGTTTGATTATTGGAAAGAATATGTTTATGGGCTTATAATGGTTTGTTTTTCTTGGGACTAGTTTAGGCCCATTAGAAAACTTATTCTTTTTTTTTTTAAGTCCAGTCTTGACCCATTAGTAGTTGGTTTCAATCTATTAGCTGAGGCCTATGCTTTGGACTTATTATTGGCAACCGTTAATGACTGTATATCATGAAATAAACTTCTTTTGGTGACCCAATAATATGTCTAGTATATTGGTGTTACATGTGCTTTTGAATCTCTGGTTTGATCCTATGGCCTAAGTGTATGTGTGTGAAAGCTCATAGGTCTATGGCCTAAATTTTGTAATTACAAATTTATTTAAATATTCTTTCGTGATTTCTTGACTATGAGCATGGCTACACGTATATATTTTACGGTGAGTTGGTTAAACTCTTGAGACTAGACATATCAGGTCTAGGTCTTTCCAATGGGGTTAAGGAAGACGGCTAAAGTGGTCGTTCGAGAGACTGTAATTGAAGTAGAATTGGATCTGCCCAAAGGTGACCATTTTATGGAGGTTGTTGTTTCTTGAATCTTGAGATTTTATCTCATTAAGATCACCTTATGCACTGATTTGCATGGAGTTATTGATTCTGCCCAAAAGTGATTCATTAATTTCATGTAAATGGGGTGAGTAGAATAGTCGTAAGTATAAAGGAGAGAGAATGATGATTCTCTTGCCCAAAGGTAGTGAATCATCGGGATCAAACCGGAAACATAAGCGATTAGGTCTACGCGCATCACACCCTGGGGGAGAGGATAGGTTGTACACTCAATTTCTGTCCAAAGGCGATGTTGGATGTTGCACATTATCTATACCCAAAGAGTGGATTATTTGCATATGATAAAATACTCTAATCAATTCGTTCATACCGCTAATACGAATTGTTTTGTCCTTGATGGATATTAATGGCTTATAGCCATTTTGGAGTCTTTTGTGGACATTAGTCTTTTAGACTTTTTGGTGACAAGTTATCGTGTCTATATCCTTAGTGGATTCTATAATTGATGACATAATTTTGTTATGTAACTTTTAATATTAAATAGTAGATATATCGATAAGACTATTTGTTAAAAGAATAAATTTGTAAATCATTGTAGAGTAGGGATCTCCATTTATATTTTATCACAATTTATTATAAATATAAAAAAATTTAATTGACAATATATTTTGAACATGAGTTACTATTTAATGGTTGTATGGTTCTATTGATACATGTCACCGTAAGGGATTGGTAAAGTCTTAAACTTTGCATTTTGAGTGGGAGTTATCTCACTTCAAAACGGCCATTATTATTGATGTATCTTAAAATCTCTGCCTTATATATACATATATATCTGAGTGGAGTTTTCTACAAAATCAAGTGAAATTTTTCTACAATTATATTTTTAGTGAAGTTTTTTCACAAATTGAGAGTGAAATTTTTCACAATTTTTTGGGTGGCACACTTTAATGAGTGAGCCAATAAGATTTTACTTTAATCTTGTCCGTGAGCATTGGTACTCTTTTGGATTTGCTCGGAGTTCAACGTGATTAGACACCACGTTAATAATTTCTTATTCTGAGGATCAGGTGAAGTATTTTTTCACAAGTCAAAATTTTCTGGATGTCAAAACAACATACAACGAGTATGGAGCGGGACATTATGGATTTGCACACTTTGGATGTGCATTTAGTTCACATGTTAAATTGGTTATCATCTCTCAAATTTGTTGTTAATATAGTTTTGTGACAATAGAACTGTATTAGTATTAATTTCAGAAAACGGTATACTATGTGCATTCATGATTCATTCCTATATTTTCATTAAATTCGGGTGATGTTTGGAAATGCCTAAATTATTTCAAACAACGTTTTGTTTTCAGAGTATACTCGTTTTAATTTTCTAATCCAGTGGGAGTCATTTTTAAAACCATAGTCCGTGTATGGACCAAGTGGGAGACTGCTGAAATTTTTATGAAATCTCAAAATTTTTATTTTAGGTGGCCCACACACACTAGGATTTTATAAAACCCTAGATTGCAGTTACTTGACATAATAAAGGGCATTATTGAGAATTGAAGGAAACTTCAAGGTTTCCTGATTTACATGTGATTCTTATTCCTATTAGAATAAATACCTTAATGGGCATTATTCTAGATTCTTCATGCTCAATATATATATATATATATATATATATATAGGTGGGCGTCCCCGCTTTTGGCATCTGCTCATTAGCAAGAGAGGCGGGTAAAGCCACCTTCATCTTTCTTCACAGGAAAAGAGTCGACTTGAATCAACGGTCATGATCATGTGATAAGGTATGCACATACATTTTAATTTATGGATTGTCAATTTACTGTTTTGATTGATCATGCGCCTAGATCCTAGGGCAAATATTTGGATCGTCGGATCAATAGATTCAACATTCCATAAGTGGTTGATTTGGGCACGAATTAGAAAACAAACGAACCTTCCGAAGCGGGCGAGCTCGTTCGTCGAAGGAACATGATCTTGGGGAAGACCATTAGACGATATGAATTCGCGAAGGTCGTTCAAAAGATCTGCATTGCTCTTGACAAGCTTCGTCGCCTTGGGCTTCTTGGAAACCCTGATAAATAATAATTCAATTCAGAAGAATCTGCAGAAAGAAAAAAGGAAAAAAACATTGTAGAGAGAGAACGAGAAAGAACCTGGAGTTCTTGGGAAGAGAACAAGCGAGGGTTAGGGTCTGGGGTGAGAGGGTTAGAGGGGGTTGCGAGTCCCATTTGAAATGTTGTTGAATTTTGAAAGAGCAGAGCTTATGTGGAGTGCATGAGCTACTTGGGAAGTGAGAGAGGGCCATGATCGTTGGGGACGAAGGAGACTTCACCTCCCTGTCCTTCTGGTTCTTTTCTTTTTTTCCACTTTTTTTAATCTTTTTAAGGTACTTTTTAGAGTGGTGATCCTAATCCATCAAGTTTGTCTATTTGTGTAATATTGATGGAATAATGGCTCCAGATCGACATTTGGAATAAGTCTCAACCCAACAAAACATGTCGATAACGGATCTTGGGCCCAATATTGATAGCTTTTTACCTACTTCTCACCCTGCGGCCACCTGCTAAAACTGTTTGATTGTTTTTAATCATACGGTTGAGATAATTTTCGTCCTGCTCTCTTACATAATGGATCTTGGGATTATGAGCTTATCATCAAACAATTAAATTTTAATTTTATCCCAAAAAATCATTTGAAAACAACGTTTCATGTGTTCCCATTTAGGACTGTCGATTGGTCAAGCTAGGTCCAATCAGCCCTAACCTGGCTGTAAGTCGGGCTGCCATGAAGCCAACTCTACCGCGGCCCTAAATCAGGCGGCCATCTAACGAGTCTTAGCCTGGACCTAAAGAGGGCCAGGCCGGGCTGTGGGCCAAGTTTATATGTATAAAAAAAAGTTATTATAAAATCCGTAAATTTTAATCATAAAATTATAAAAAATTTAAAGGATAAAGTGCTATTTTACTAAAATAGTAAAATGTCTCATATTAAACCATTTGTCATTTTAATAAAATGAAAAGATTACTAAGTGCATATCAACATAATGTATGAATATATTCATATTTTAATTTAAATTTATATGCATTAATACACAAGTGTGTAGCCCGGCTAAAAAACCTCAAGTCCTAGCCAGCCAGGCTAGTACTTGCTCAGCCTGATTCATGTATCTGCCGGGCTTTTTCAAGCCGGATACCATTGTGTCAGACTGTTAATCTTGTTCACTTTTTTAAATATGTATCATATGAAATCAAAATCTAATTAGCTAATAATAACTCACTTTTTATACATGTGACACTATTATTCAAATTGTACCGTTGGATGCAAAGAAGACAACCTTTCCAATCAGTGGTGCCTGCGATTTCATGGAAAAGGGAAAGACAATATTGCTGCAGCAAGCATAGTGACTAAATTTGTTTACGCAGCTTTTTAGATTTGATCAGTTTAGTGAAGGGAGATTAATTCGTGCATCACGGTTTGCATATTAGTTGGATACCTAATATAAACTTAATATTTAGCATCATGCAAATAATTTAAATTTCGTTTTTTTTTTATTCGTATTTTCTACGGTATTGGCACCGAAAACATAAGTGCAAGTCCCGAGGTTAGCGGACGAAGTTTTACCTACCCACCACTTTGTGTGCATGGGTCGTAAGCCAAATGCTAGCTTGAGTTGATATTAGATTAGCAACCATAGCGCCAGGTGACCACTTATTCATGGATTACTTTTTATGACACTTTTTAGAGCGAGTGTCACGTTTCATGCAATTTGAAAGCTATGATGTTAAAAATTTTATGATGTAAAAAATTAACATTAAGAAGCATTGTCATGTACTCATGTGATTCAAAATAATCCATGCCTTTTAAAATGATCAACATAAAAAATTACTTGGTTTGAATTAAATGATAAAGACATTTTCATGGTCTCGACCTCATAAATTTTTAAGCTATGGCCTTCAATTAACAAGGTAAACATGATCGAAAATGTAATGTTTTGAAAATTTGAAAACTATAGGTACTGATTGGGTGCATGTCTATTAAGAAACATGTTATCGTTCGAATTTCCAGACGGGATTGTTTTGGGTTCGTTTGAACGCATGTGAGATTTTTAGAATAAGTTCATACACCGTAGTGGTGTGTATTATCCTAACACCGAGTCTAATTGATAGATGGTTTGGGTGTACAGTCCCCACACCGAACCAAAAGATTAATTCTATAGTAGCTAACACCACACTTAGGTGTAATTATTTCACTTGGAGTCTAGTTCATTGGATAAGACTAATACCCAAAAAGAGTGTATGTGTTGCATAGGGGAATTGGCGTCTTTAGGTTATAAAAGGTAAGCTTCCAAGAGAAGCTTAAACCCTTTGGAATTTGTTTGGGGGTCTTTGGGTTTGAGAGAGAGGAGGGAAGAAGAGAATGGCTTTGAATGCGTGTGTGCGAAGGATTAAAGAAGGTGTTTTAATTGCGGACTTGGGATCGTGTGGAATCTGAAGCCCCAAGCTAAGAAAATCTAGCTTGTTGTGTGAAAGCTTGGATCAAGGGATCGATCGATTTAAGAGGTAAGAATTTTGATTTAAGTTGTGTTTTTGCATGTGTTAGGAATCTAGTTAGTAGGTGTGTGGAAATTTAAGAGGAGGGGTTAGGCTTTAAAGAAAATGAGTTTGGGAAGTTAAAACCCGAGTTTGAGGCGAAATCTGACAAAATCATTCGATTAAAATGAAAATCGATCGATCGATTTTGTCAAGCTGTGAATCTGAAGGTTTCAGAACAAAACCATTCAATTGAAATAAGTCATCGTTCGATCAGTTTTCAAACTGTTCGGTCAATTTTGACTATGTTTGCTGACACTGCTTCGGTATTTCGGTCGTAACTTTTTACTCATAACTCTAATTGGAGCGATTCTTGTGGCGTTAGAAATAAGACGACAAGATCTACAACTTTTGTGAATTCAAAGTTTTGAAGGTCAAAATTTATGGGGAAGTTACATAAAATTCTAAGTAAGCGTGAACTCGTCCGTTTCCACCTCATTTTGAGAAAACACTTAAATATGTCTAAGTTGTTAGTGATTAGAGTTAATCCTTGATGAATCATTGTGTGCTTGTGATATAGATTAAGGGCGGGAAGCCATCGACAGGACTTTGTTTGGCTCCACATAACTTCAAGGGTTAAGGTAGGAGAAATTCAATGCCTGTTTGCATTTAAATCTTGATTCGTATAGACTTACATGATAGTTGCTAAATAAGCTAAGATTTATTTTGTTAAGTGAAAATTTAGCTTGATATTGTCTTGATTTTGTACAATGATCATTTCAGTTTCAAAAAGGGTTTTTGAACTCACATTAAGCTTTGATTGTATTAGAAAGATGTGAATCATGGACGCGTGGATATGTTGATTGACCCGACACTTGGACTTTTGATGTGAAACTTGTATTGTAATTCCTTTGGATTATTTTGACTACACCCCTCGGGCTGGTACTGCAGTATAATCCGTACATGCATTCATACATACGTTGTATATGCATCTCTTGGAAGCATCATTCATCCCTTGGAAATCATGCATCCCTTGGACAATTATTGATAATTTGGACACCCTTGAATAAACTTGGATACCTTTGGAAATATTGTGGCACCCTTGGATATATTGAGACACCCTTGGATAAACTTAAACACCTTTGGACACCCTTGTACAATTTTAGTTGCAAATTCGCTTGGACTTGGATCTGAACTTGGACGCCCTTGGATACTTCTGACTGTTTTAATATGTTCTTTTATACACATTGTTTTGATGAAGCCCCGTTTTGAAAAGTAAATGCTTCGAAAGTTTATTTTGAAGAGAAAGAAATATGAATTGATATTGAGTGTCCTCTACTGAGTTTAGTTGTTAGCTCACCCCGACTATACGTCACATGTATAACCTTTATCAGGATACAAAACTCGTGGATTGAGAACTTGAAGAGTGCTAAGATTTCGGAATCGTAGATTGTGTACCTTGTGGAGTGTGGTAAATTTTGGCTTGGTACCTTCGTATTGTTGTACACCACTGTTAGGTGATAGTTAGTCATCACTGGTGGTTTGTTTTAATTATTATCATTTTGGATATTAGAATTGAAGTTTTAAATTATGTCATATATTTTATCTGCTTTGATTTTCGTATGGGTGTGGATGTATCAAGTATTCTGTATTAGATTGTGATCTACGATCTGAATTTGGTGTAAAGTAAAAAAAAAAAGAAAAAGAAAAAGAATATCTCAGGAAATTCAGGTTAAGAAATCCGGGCTGTCACAGAAAATATGTAGCATCTGTATCAAAAAGTAGCCCATGAACCAAGTTCCCAACCTACTTGCTTAAGGGACCAACTTTACCCATTGATAGCCCTACTCTAGCTCGTCACAGAGATGATCACACTATATGATTTCAAAGCAAAATATCTACATGAGTTTGGTTCATTTTCTTGATGTCAAAAACTTGAATTTACCTAGCTAACCATCCAATAAGAGGAACATGATAAATTTAGTAAAAGAAATCATGAAAAAGCAAATATAGAAAAGAAATGCAAGCATAGAAAGAGTATATCTTTTAAAAAATCTTAATTTCATTTATTTTTTAAATACATATTCAATATTCAATATCTTATTTTAGAAACTCTTAATTTATCTAATTTGCAAGACACGAGAGTAATCAAACATTAACTTTCCAGCCTATATATAATCCACAATTTCTAGGGGCGGGGACGGTTCGGACAAACACAAGCGGCAGAGATTGAGAATTTTATGATTTGAGGGGGCGAGATTAAACGGGCTATGGGTAGGGATGCAAACCCTAAACCGAACCGAAAACCTGCCCTCCCAAACCGGCCCGGACCTCCCCAAAAATCGACTTAAACCGAACCGAACCGAAGTGAAATCGGTTCAATCTTCGGTTTGGGTGGCTGGAAACCAAGAACCAATTAGGTAGGTTGAGTAAACCGACCCATTAATGGCCAAAACCGACACAAATCGGACCCGAACTGGCCCAAACTAACCCGAACCGGTGGTGTAAACCTTACCTAAACCGAACCAAACCTCTATGCTCCGATAAATCTAGTGGAATCTTAAAGAAACAGTTGTACAACTGTTGCACATGTCATGAGATGATGAGACTTCTTTATTTAAAAACATAAAAGTAGTACAGCTGCACGTGAACTTCTGTTTTTTCCTCTCCAGCTATGTATAGCTAGTTGTTTACTGCACGACTTCTTTATTTTAAAACAAAAAAGAAAATAATAAAAACTATTATAAAACCAACACGAATCCCTATCTGCCCATCTCTTAAACAAGCTACCCATCCTCTAGTTTCACCATGGGAACCAACGAAGAGAAGAGACCAGGTTCCTTTGCCTCCACGAATTCCGTACAAGTGTCGATCTCTTAAAGAAACAAGTCGGAAAGTGACTGGATTTTGTCCTCGAAAAATTCGATCTCATCTTCGCCGACGCTCCCTTTCTCCCCCAATTTTTTTTTTCAAGCAAAAGCATGGTGCTAACCGTTCACCATGAACCGAATCGACACACCTGATTAGGCTCAACTCAATCCGACTGAACCAAACCGAACTAAATTGAATACCGAAAAAATTGGTTTCAATTCGGTTCTGTTTGGGTATTTCTACACATCGGTACACCAAACCTAACCGATTCATATTTCGGTTCGGTTTCAGTTTGTAGTGTACAGAACCGAATAGTGAAAAAATCGGGTTCGATTCGGTTCGGTACACTGAACCTGCATCCCTAGCCATGGGTTCCCTTTTCTTTATCTTGTTTTTGGGAATCAATTAAAAAGAGTTAATGAACTTACTTCTTTTTAAAGTTTGTTCATTATATTAAGGAAAATTATAAACAGTAGACAATTTTTTATAGACAATTTTGCAAGCAGTTTATGTGGTGTGACGTGACTGACTACAGTGCTTCCACTATGTGTGCACACCCAGTCACACCACGCTAATAGAAAATCTTTAGGGCTCGTTTGGGAGTTCAAAATCGGCATGATTCTTACTTTGAACTCAGAAAGTAGCCGGTTTCTGAGGGTTTCCGAATGATTCAGTTGTTCGAGAGATCAAGTGGGCCCCACCAATTTTGGTCACTTTCAGAGAGAAAGCGACATATCTCTTTCGGATGAAATTGGTTAGGAAAGATAGGATTCCTGCTAAGGAGTGCTATACATCTCTTTGGATATACGTGAGAACACTTCGGTGACCCCACGCACCATATTTAAGAGAGAAATCTCTCACCATGGGGTGTGCTATTGTATGGAGCCACACACTGATATTAAGGTGTATAGGCTCTAATATATTTAATAAAAATAAAAATAAAGTGCCTAAAGAGACTTAAACTTAAAACCTAGGTGTCACTAAGCAATCACTCAACCACTATAGCACTATACTAAATTATGTAAAAAATAACAATTAATATAGTATAATGGCTCCTGACCAACGTTTAAAATGGTGTTTAAATGATCTACTACCACTAAATTATAATTTGTTAACTCACACCATTGAATTGTTGTTTCCTAGTATTCCATGTAGCACTGATTTATGATCAATCTAAATGGTTCAGGGGGCGGGGCAATCCATCATTGGAAAATGTTATAGCCAAAGAATTGTGTCCATAAGTGGACGTGAACCCTCCGAAAAGTGAGTTTGAATATCATACATTAAAACTACACACAATGGTTGATATTAGAGTGCACGGATTTGATGGTTAAAACCTCTCAAAATATTTAATTTTTGGGCCCACTGCCTTTCAAGTTATGATATATCACTTCGGCAATGTGGATTACCCACATATTGAGCCCATCAACGACATAGGATCATGTAAGCACCATTTTGGTGCTTAAATGCCGGACAAGAGAGTCGTGCCCATTATATATATATATATATATATACATCTTCTTCAAGAAATTATATTCAAAAATAAATTCGTCACATAACTCCAATCTTACATAGATTGGTCACTCGAAATTTTTTAGCTAAATTCGAGTACGACAAGTAGTCCGATGATTAACGTTCATACGACGGTAGCATAATCACAGATTATTCGATTTTGAGTTTTTTAGAGAATAACTTAAGAACAATTGAGAAATTAGCTTTTCTGACAATAATTAGAGCAACTTAAGAACGCATCTGGGAAAAGACAAGAATTGGAGTTGTCAAAGCTTTTCTGGGACAAGCCATGAAACACTTGAACGAGGCCTTAGGGTTGCTACGCATATACCTTTTTCAAATGAACATGAGGGCCAGGAGCATGTTTAAGTACCAAAATTACATGACTCTTCTGATTGTCATTTAAGTACCAAAATGGTGCTTAAATGATTGTGTGAGTAATCTATACTATCAAAGTGATAGATCATAAGTTGAAAGGCAGTGGACCCACAAATAATTTTTTTGAAGAGGTTTTAATCATCCGATTTGTACACTCTAATACCAACCGTTGTGTTTAGCTTTAATGGTTGATATTCAAACTCGTCAATCGGATGGTTCACATTAGGGCTGTCAACGGGCCGGTTCGAGCCGGGTTCGGGCCGCGTTTTTGATAGGCCCGTTTAAGTTTTAGAATAAAAGTGAAGCTCGACCCCGGCCCGATATCTTATCCGGGCCAGCCCGCCTGATTATGAAATATGTGAGCTCGAGCCCGACCCGAATAAACCCGGCCCGGTACTAATCGGGCCAAAACTCGGGCCGGACGGGCCTTTTATAGTTTTTGTCTTATATTTTTTCTATTCGGGCCGGGTTCGGGCCGAGCGAGCATTTTATGAGTTTTGCCCAACAGTAGTTCGGGCCAAGAGAGCATTCTATTCGGGATGGGTCCAGAACCTGTTTCATAAAATTAAAAGACCCATACAAGACCTGTAAACCATACAAGACCAAACCTCAGTTTCATAAAAACTCGACCTATAAAATATACAAGACCAGCAGGTCTAAAACCAGTTTCATAAAAAACTCAACTTATAAACCATAACAAGACCAGAACCTTTTTCATAAAAAACTAAAAAACTAAAAGACCCAACCTGTTTCACTTTCATACAAGACCAACCTGAAAACCCAACCTGTAAACCATATTTTATAAACTATACAATACAAACTGGATATAAATTATAAAAAATTAACTATGCTAATAATGGTAGTATAAATTACAAAAAATTAATCATATTTTAGAAACTCTCAAATCCTCTTTTCAAAAAATTTCTGTATCCATCTTCTCATTCAGTCATCCTCTCCTTAGTCCTTTTTTGACCATTTTCCATGAAAATCCTCTTCAATAACCTGTAAAACAGAGAAAACAAAAGAATTATAACTTGTACATTATATAACTGATCAAACTCACCTCAAAAGGAATTTATATTCCTTCATTCTCATCAACATCGACAACACCATTATAATCATGATGTATCAAATCTTGACCACAAATGAGCATTTCTACCGTTTCCGGATGTAATGAACTCCTAGTTTGATCAAGCACCCTTCCCCCGGTGCTAAAAACAGATTCCGAAGCAACCGTGAAAAGAGGAATTGCTAATATATCCTGCACAATTCGCGAAAGAACCGGGTATGTAGTTGAGTTATTTTTCCACCATGCTAAAATATCAAACTTTTTTATTTGAGGCTCTTGTGGGTTCTCTAAACTCAAGTCTAATTCAGACTTTATTCCTAAAGTGGCTGGGCCTTTACGCCTACCATTATTTTTAAATTGTTGCCACAATGAAAAAACTTGAGGACCACCCTCTTTAATTGGAACACTTGAAGGTAATTCACAACCATTATCATCATTCAAATGAAATTTACTATTATACTCATTGAATAGGATCTTCAAATTACCGAGCACGTCCTTATAATATTTTTCACCATCTTCTTCATATAAAATACCAAAAATAAAGGCCAAATATTCCATTTTAAATTGAAGATTTAATACCACAATAATTGAGAGGAGTAAAGAATATTCTTTCCAGTATTTATCAAATTTATCTAGCATTATCTTAGCCATATTATGGGGCCACACAATTTTTTCATCCGCCATTTGTTTTTTAAGTTGTATATAAATTTCGATTACTTGATGAAAAAATAAATTAATGGTTGGATATTTTGTACCGGAAAAAATTTTTGTAGCTTCGAAAAAAATTTCTAAATACCCAAAAAGGGCTTTGGCCTTAACCCAATCTTCAGCCGATGGCGCAAATGGATAGTTTGAATTGCAATCTTTTAACCAAGAGAACTCATCTCTAAATGGAAATGCAGATTTTTACCATTAAAAATGTGGAGTTCCATCGAGTTGCGACATCTAGAGATAATCTTTCAACAATGTGCCTAGCATTTGCCTTTACCAAAATATTAAAATTTTGTTGGCGGGATAGTGATGATTTAATATACTTGATGCTCTCCCTAATATTTCCAGCAGTATTTTGCACAATCAAATTGAGAATATGCGTGGAACATCGAACGTGAAATAACTTACCTCCAAGTGGAAGCAAGTTCATTCTAGTAAGATGTTCTCTTAAATATTTAGCCATAACAATATTATTAGATGTATTATCTAATGTTATAGAAAAAATTTTATGTTCTAATTTCCATTCAATTATACATGATGAAATATAATAAAAAAGAGCTTAACCCGTGTGAGGATAAGGGATCAAAGGGAAGTAAATCACACGGCTTTGCAAATTCTAACTCTCATCAATAAAATGAGCAGTTAGACACATATACCCAAGTTGTTGATTAGAAGTCCAAATATCCAAAGTGAAGCTAATCCTTCCTGATATTTTATGAAATAAGTCATATAATTTTACTCTATCTTTTTTTTAGACAGCAAAATAATCTTTTTTAACCGTGTTACGAGAAATCATTTTAAATTTAGGTTGTAGACCTTGAAGTAAGTCAATAAACCCTACGTGACTAACAAATTTAAATGGTAATTCATGCAAAATTATCATCCGAGCAACTAGCTCACGACATTTCATTGGGTCAAAATTATGGTTACCAACTCCTCCTTTTCCATCCACACATAATTGTTGTTGTTTATTATCATTATTAACTCATTTTATTTTTGGACAATGAATTTCGCCGTGTCTTTTTAAATGGCTAGTTCCATTATTTCCACTATCACCAACTAAAAGTGCCTTTCAAAGCGTACATTTCGCTTTGAGGACTCCCTCAACTGTCACTTCGTTAAAATACTTCCAAGCAGTAGATGTCTTTCTCCTTTTTTTACGATCAGGGCATTGTGGAGGTAGAGGGTTTACGGTAGAGGGAGCAAGAATTGTTGGATCAATAGGCATTGTAGAGGTAGAGGGACCCACACCACCTGTCGGTGATGGATTTCCTTGAAGAGGAGGACTGTTAATGATATCAACATCATCGTCCGCTGCCTCTATCTCCATGATGCCACAATCCTCAAATAGATCAAAGGGATTTGACATATGGCAAATATAATTCAAATAATTTTTTTAGATACGGCAAATTTAAATATAATCAGATATTAAACTAATCACTTTAATACCACATCAATTGCATAATTTTAAATGAAAAATTAATCACTGAATTTAAACTAATAACTGATTTTTTCTTTAAAAAAATTTAACCACTATTGGCAGATTGCAGAAGTTTAAATTAATCACTGTTGGCAAATAATCATATTTTAAATTAAACACAAATTGCAGAGTTTAAATAAAAAATCAGATAATCACTATTGGCAGATAAACTATAGTCAGATAATCAGATAATCACTATTGGCATTTGGCAGATAATCAAATAATCAGAGTTTAATCACTAGTGGCAGATAATCACTATTGGCAGATAATCAGATAATCAGAGTTTAATCACTAATTCACTATTAGCAGATAAATAGATAATCAGATAATCAGAGTTTAAATAAAAAATTAATCACTGATTTTAAATTAATAACTAATTTTTTAAAAATAAGATTTAATCACTAATTGCAGTATACCATATCAATACAGCATTTTAAATTAATAAAATAATAAAATTAAAATTAAAATTAAAATTTAAAACTAATTGCTTATTGGGGGAATGGCGGAACTGGTGGTGGACTAATGGTGTTGGTGGCGGTGCGCGACGTGCTAGTGGCGTCGCGGTGGTGCGTGGCCCAATCAAATCACCGACTGCGACAAAGAAACCCTAATCAGATCGGGGTCAAGGTGCAATCGCGCAAGGCAGCAGAGATAGAGGGTTGGGCTAGGTAGAGAGAGAGAGAGAGAGAGAGAGAGAGATTGGGATTGGCTGTTGGCTGAGAATGGAATAATGGATAGAGGGTTGGTCAGTTGTGTACTTGGGCTGGTTAGAGAGAGAGAGGGGTTGGGATTGGTAGAGAGAGGACTACAAACGACTATTTCCTTCCTTTAAAAGTTGACGCTCATGGATCTCGGGATGGGACTATTTGTACATCCACCTTGATATCCGGCAAAGAAAAATTTTTTAGAAAATTATGCGGTTGACATGTGTTACTGGCTACTTTTATAAAAGGTGGTAGGGGCTATTACCATTTACATGTATGAGAAGTTTCAGCTTTATAGAAAGTAGAGTTGTGTTGGAGCTGGTTTGAGGTTGGGTTGGCTTTTAGAGTAGCAGAGAAGAGATGAGGAGAGAGAGGATTGAAAACCCAACTCAGAGACAAGCTTCTTTCTATAAAAGAAGAGACATCCTCTTCAAGAAAGCCAAGGAGCTCTCTGTACTTTGTGACGCTAAATAGAGAAGGTTGGGCTAGGTAGAGCCGTAGAGAGAGAGAGAGAGGTATTTTGGGCTGCGGTGGTGCTAGCAGTCGGCTGCAAGGGCTGGGGTGGCCGACAGCTCAAAGCGAGTTAGAGCCTTAGGGGGTCAGGTAACCGCTCAAAACAAAGGGTTGGTGTCGGCTGCGAAGTTGAACCGTCGAGATGGAGAAATTCAACCGTCGAGAATCGAGATGGAGATGGAGATGGAGAAGGTGAGATTTGAGAACCGACTGAACCAACCATCGAGAACTCGAGATGGAGAACCGAGTACCGACTGAAGCCGTGAACCGTTGTGAGCAGTGAGCAGGGCGAGAGCCGTCGGTCGAGATGGAGAAGAAGGGTCGCCGTCGAGATGGAGAGGAGCTCTGAAACTGAAATGAAATGAGGGTTAAAAACCCTAATTTGTTCTTTTATAGGCTAAAATCTAGGGAAATTACCCTTTTAACCCCCCATCTATCCGTTGAACGGTAATGAGAGGAGTTAAAAGGGTAATTATAAACGGGTCAGTTTCGGGCCGGGCTTACTGGCCCGTTTAGTTTAAGATATATTAGAGCCCGTTTATGTCACATGTCAAGGCCCGAACCCGAACCCATTTATATTCGGGCTTAGCCCGGCCCGACCCGTTTATGAAATTTCTAAAAAATATAGACCCGAACCCGGCCCATCCGGGCCGGGCCCGGGCTAAAACCCGACCCGTTGACAGCCCTAGTTCACATCCACTTATATATGGATAAGATTCTTTGGCTAAGCGCTTGAACCAATTTAGAATGATCATAAATAGATGGCACATGGAATATTAGGAAACCACACTTCAATGGTGTGAGATGAAAAAATTTAGTTTAGTGGATGTGAACAAAGTATACTTATCACCTACAATGCTTTTTCCTCGTGTTAGAAATACTCTTACGTCACTTTGTTCTTTTAGAGAGGGGGTACACCAACTCAAGGTGTTATTTAAACCCAAAATTAAGGACTTATTTATATATATGTGAAACATGGGATGACATTTATAAATATGCCAAAATATAAGGGGTTCTATGCCAATAACCCCATCATTATTATTATTTATTATTTTTTAAAGAAAAAGAAACTTTCTTTGAATCAAATGGAGATGAGCATCATCGTCATTGGGATGGAGAGAGCATCATAAGCATCGGATTAGCATCATCGTCATCACTATCATCATCATCATCACCTGCTAGACATTAAAATAAAATTAACATTTCGAGTGATTGTTTTTTTCCCTGGTTTACTAGGGTTAGTCGAAGGTTTCAAGTCTTCGATTTTTGCCATTTTTGTCGCAGCCCTAAATCTAGCAAGATTTGTATTTCAAATATGTCGAAGAGGCCGTCACGCAGAAATCCAAATTATTAGCTTTGATACGTTGATTTGCAAATGACAGTGGATTTGGGAAAATACAAATCCAAGGATTAAAATAGGGTTGTGGATGGGTCGGGTAAAAACTTTGGCTGACCAATAAGAAAATCACAAATGTTCGACGCAACGCGATGGTGTACTCAAGTAGACCCGGCAAATACCCAACCAGACACGACCTTTTAGTTGACTGGACCCGACCCGACCCGACTCCATAGGTCAAGTTATGCCCCCAACCTCATAAAATATCGAGATGGGCCGAGTATCGGGTCGACCTCACCCGTTGACAGCCCTAGGTTAAAATGTGAACCCAAATGGTGGATTTGGATTTGAGGGAGGCAAATTCAAATTCCTAAATCCAAATACTTTATGTAGGATTGTCCCGCGGTGAAGAAAGGATAGGCGACGTTGATAAGCTCTCATGAGTCCTCCTGACCTACAATTTAAGATCAAGTTTCAAATGCTCAAACCCTACACTAGACGGTTTTAGTTGTTATAGTTAGATGATTATTTTATCATTTGCGCATGAATATTGTACCCTTACTTTGGTAAATTTGTGGATGGTTGGATCTGTTTTATTGATGGTTGTACCTTTTGGATATTATTGATGTATTTTGCTGATAGTTGGACATAGTATTGTGACTAGGTTGTCTTCACGATTGATTGCGTTTATAGAGGTGAATGACATATGATAAATAAGTGCAAAATTCCTTATGGTTATAGTTATAGCTCAAATAGTAATGAATTGCAGGGTAATGCTTTACATTGCCTCCATATTTATGGGATGGTTATTTTATAGAATGGTTTAATTTCCTATATGGATAGTGATGGTTGTGGTTAACTTCTAAAATGGTTGTAAGTTATGAATGAAGGTTTTAATTATCATTTTCATAATCCTGATTATCTAGGATACATTAATAGCCTGCCAAGCTTAAAGAATAAAGGGATAACTTCGTTGTGGCTAAATGTTCAGTTTAATTGTGGATATCTTGTTAGTCGTTTAGTGAAAATTGCGTGGATTGATGTGATTGATTTAGTTTGACCATTGTGGTGTACCCTCAGTATTCATATCATACCACCAACAGTAGTCATACTCTTTAGGTTGGTAATGCGTATTTGCAGCCAAATGAGTCATGAATTTCGAGGACGAAATTTCCTTTAAGGGGAGGACGTATTTGCAGCCAAATGCGTATTTGCAGCCAAATGTAATAACCCCGATTCTTTCAGAAATAAGTCCGACAATTTTCGAAGACAAAAAGTTTATAAGGAGGGAAGAATGTAACATCCTAAAAATTTTAAATTTAAATAGTGTACGTTGGGATGCATGCCCGACTTTGAATAGTGTGCCTTGGGGTGCGTGCCTGATTGGTCACATACCCGACTTTGTGAAATTAATTAATTAAGTTACTTTGGGTTAGGTCTTAAGTGGAAAAGATTGACAAGATGGTGTGTTAGTCATTAGATGATTTTAATATACACCAAGCTTTGGTGTATTAGCTCAACACCGATGGATAGATGGGTTGGGTGTGTAGGCCCCATACCGAATCAAAGATCATTTTTATGATGTAACACCCAAGTTAAGTATACTGGTTCTACATGGGAATTAGTCCTTGGGATGAGAGCTAATATACCCAAAGTGGTGCGTATGTGTTTTGTAGGGGAACTAGTCCCATTGAATTAAAGAAAAGCAAATAGCTTCCTTTAAAAGCTAACACTTGGTTTGCACTATTTTGGGGGTTTTGAGATTTAGAGAGAGGAAGTAGAAGAAAGAGAAGGAATGGTCGGATCCGTGTGAGCCAAGCTCGGGATTCCGTAGAAAATAATGTATGAGCTTGTGTAAGGAAGAGAAATGTCGTCGATTTCGATATTGGGGACTCGTGTGGCGTGATTGAAGCCGATTGGAGCTTGAAAAGTTTTTTTCTCGCGAAGAGATCGTGTGTTTTGAGCCACAAATCATAGCGAGATTTGGGTGTGGCGTGTGAGGAAGGATCACCGGCGAATTTGTTAGTTTGGTCGTGATTATAGAGCTCGAAAAGGATCGATGTGGGTTTTAGAAACCCTTTTGTGCAACAAAGAGAACGATCCGATCTACGGGTAGATCACCGATTTAAAGAGGTAAATAATGTAATTCTTCCATGAATTTAACTAAATATAAGTTGATTAGATGTGTGCAAAAGATTAGGATCAAAAGGATTGAATTTTGATGTAAAAAATGAGTTTCAAGGTTCAAACCCAAAAAGTGCTTAGAAACTGTCAAAATCGATTGATCGATTTTGAAAATCGATTAATCGATTTTGACAAAAGAGAAATTCAAGAGGAACTTCACGAAATCGATCAATCGAAAAAAATTTCGATTGATCGATTTTGAAAATTGATTAATTGATTTTGCCTGAGCTTGCTGACACTACTGTAGTATTTTGGCCATAACATTTTCTGCTGAATTCTGATTGACATGATTCTTATTGCGTTGGAAAGAGGACAGCAAGCCCTACAACTTTTATGAATTGACTAACTTGTGAATCAATCATTTTAAAGGTTTAAATTTAGTAATAATATGGGTTTAAATGCTGATTTTTCTAGCAGCGAAACAGATTAATTGAATTTAATTCGATTGATAGATTTTTGAATTTTGATTGATCGATTTGGAATCGATTAATCGAATGGGTACTTCCAATGGCTGAAAAAAGGTAGATTTTGGAAAAATCGATTGATCAATTTTAGAATTTCGATTAATCGATATAGGAATCGATTAATCGATTTGGACTATGCTCGCCAGTACTATTTTGTGTTTTGACGAACTCACGAATCTAAAATTTTAAAGGGCAAAATTTAGGGAGAAGGTTACATCAAATTCTATATTAGCATAAAATTGCCCGTTCTGACTCGACTTTGAAAAAAATACTTAAATAGGTCTAAGTTATTAGTTATTAAAATTGATCTTTGATACATCGTCATATATTTGTGATGCAGATTGAGGGCGGGAATCTATCGATAACGCTTAGCTTGGCTTCGCGCAACTTCGAGGTTAAGGTGGGGAAAGTTCCATGCACGATTGCATTTCGATTTAATTTTTCATAGATGCTTAGATATAATCATTCAAAATGTGTGATAAATTGACCATATTTGAATTGTACTTAGACTCTTTGAAATATCAAATGCATGTTTGCTTTGAAATCTTTTGAAATATCGACATATGGATTTGTGTGTTTGCCTTATAACTTTTGAAATTTCGAAACATATAGTGCTTTCTACTCTTTTTAAATATCGAAAATACATCCGTTTGAAACATTTTAAAATATCGAAAATGTGTTTTGCTTTGGAATCATTTGGAGGATTGAAAATGTTTTATTTTGAAGTTTTAGAAAGATCAAATCTAAAATGAAATATTGAACATTAAATAAGTAAATCAAACCAAAAGTAAATTAAAGTGGACCGCTATGGATGGATTATAAGTATATCGTGGACTGCTATGGGCGGATTATAAGTACACTATAGACCGCTATGGGCGGATTATGTGTATTTGTAGACCGCTAGAGCGGATTGTTTGTTGGATTGTGGACCGCTAGGGAGGATTATAAGTAAGTAAATCAAGTCAGTAAGCCACGTGAATGAATTGAACTACGCAAATAAGATGTATAAGTCATTTAAGCAAATCGAACTTCGTAAATCGAATCTATATGACATGTAATTTGAACATAAGAACCGTAATTTGACCGGTACAGCGGGTTATCCGTAATTTGAACCGGTACGGCGAGATATCCGTAATTTGAACCGGTATGGCGGGATATCCGTAATTTAAACTGGTACGATGGGATATTCGTAATTTGAACTGGTACGACAGTTTATTTGTAATTCGTTATTTGTATCGTGCTTTGAAATTCGAATATTGAATCCGAAACTCCGAACTCATTATGTAAGAATAAGTAAGACCGGTACGGCGAAATATCCGTGATTCGAATCGACATGGCAGGATATCCGTGATTCGACTTTATAAGTGATGTAAGAATGTGTAAGACATGTAAGTGAAGCTATGTAAGAATGTGTAAGACATGTAAGAAAGTGTAAGACACGTAAGTGAATGTAAGCGAACTCAGCAAATCAAGATAAGACATGTAAATGAATTGAAAACAGTTTCAGTTTTGATAAGAAAATATCTTTGAAATAAGTTTGCTTTTGAAATCAGTTTGCTGAATTCAGTTTATTTTTGAAATCAGCTTGCCTTTGAATTCAGTTTGCTTTTGAAATCATCTTGCTTTTAACATTAGTTTGCCTTTGAAATCAACTTCGGTTTTGATAAGAAAATACCTTCGAAATCAGTTTCGCTTTTGATAAGAAAATACTTTTGGAATTCAATTTCTATTGTGAGTTTAAAAATGTCATCAGTTTTTAATATGAAAATATTTTGATCTTCGTCTTTGGATCTATGGATGACTGATGACATGTACATTGGTATTGATTTTCTCTACTGAGCTTAGATGTAGCTCACCCCGACTATACGTCACAGGTATAACGCTATCAGGACACCAGACTTGTAGATTGAGGACTTGAGGAGTGTTGAGATTTTCGGGATCGTAGATCGAGTGCCTTGTGGAGTTTGGTGAGTGTGACTTGGTACAATGTGTTATTATATACTAATTGTACACCACTGTTTGGTGATGTTGGTATATCATCGGTGGTCATTGTTAGTTATTGTAATATTTAATATTAGAATTAGAGATTTTATTTATGCTATATTTCGTACCAAGTATTTTGTATCAAGTTGTGATCTACGATCTGACGGTCCGGATTTTTCTATTAGTGTTTGAAGAAAAAAAAAAATCTCGGGAAATTCAGGTTGGGAAAAATCCAAGCTGTCACAATTGTGCACCCTCTAGTGTTACAAGGCCTCATGTGTAGGGGAGTAGCTCCATAGCTCCTCTCCCCCATATAAGGTTTAAACACAACCTCAAGCCAAATAACAAGAATATCTCAAACGGATTGGTTTGACATACTGTCCATGACACACGACCTCTGTCCATGACACACGAGACTCATGTAATACCAACACATGCAAGTCTGCTTTCCATTCCTTCGTGTGTCTAGTCGCCACACTTACCGTTGATCAGAGCATGTATGGTTGATATGCTCAGAGCATGTATGCTTGATTTTTAGGGCTCATGGGATCAACACTTACCGTTGATCGAGTTCGATACAATAACAGTTTCCAGACAAGTATTGGTATGACACCTTATGAAACACTCTATGGACAGTGGTGTAGATCACCGATCAATTGGGAAGAGATCGGCAAAATTTTCATATTGGGTCCGAAAATACTTGAAAACAATGCTACTATTGTTCGTGTGATTCAGGAAAGAATTAAGTCAGCTCATAGCAAACAGAAGAGTTATGCCGATATCAAGAGAATGAGTGTAGATTTTGAGGTTGGCGATCATGTATTCGTTAAGATATCACCCACAAAGGGTGTCATAAGATTTGGAAAGAGGGAAAAGTTAAGCCCTCGTTATTTTGGGCCCTTTGAGGTTTTGGGTCGAGTTGGTGAGGTTGTCTACAGAATTGGATTACCTCCTTTATTTGATCTCATACATAATGTGTTTCATATATCCATGCTCAGGAAATATGTTAAGGATCCTACACATATCTTAAATGATCAACCGATCAAGATGTATGAAGATATGACCGTGATAGAAGAACCGATCCAAATTCTCAATAGAAAAGAGCAAATTTTACATATTAAGATTATCCCTTAAGTACTTGTTAAATGAAAAAATCATCCAGCTGAAGAGGCTACCTGGGAGCGCGAGGTTGAGGTTAAAGAACAATACCCCCAATTGTTTGCAAAGAGTTGAGCAAAAGTTGTATTTGTAATGTTAAATTTTTCTTGTAAAAGTTCATTAGTGAACTAGTGTATGAATTATAAATGAACTAAGGTTGAGTTATAAAGGAATGTGAAGTATTCAATACCTAGGTGTAACGTGACTGAAAGTGTAAGGAGTCAATGGCATTAAATAGTGAAGGTTTCAAAATAATTGAAGAGAAGAACACAAACTGGAACTTTCTATTCAAAATCGATCGGTCGAAAGTCAAACCGATCGGTCGATTTTTGAACCGACTGGTCGAATTTCAAACCGACCAGTCGAAAGTAGCATTGACTGGTCGAATTTGAGGAAACAGAGAGCAAATTTTGTACGGAGTTAAAACAGGTTAAAACCGACTGGTCGAAACCCAAACCGACCGGTCGATTTTGGAAATCCGACCGGTCAAAATCGTGAAGCTGGGGTTTTAAGTGAAAAATCGATTGATCGATTTTTGAGTTCGACCGGCCGATTTGTGACAGGCGAGTATAAGTTGTGACTAGTCGATTTTACGTCATCTTTGACGTTTTGTTTATAAATTCGTGTATGGTAGGTGTGACCTTGAACAATGGATTAGAAAAGCAACTATGAGCTAAAAGAATTATAGTGAGACTCCGTGTGAGGTAGGGAAAACTCCTTAGCATGTGTATTTAATTTCAGCAGGCATGTGCATAGTGATATGATGTGAGTGTGTGTTTTATGATATTCTTTTAACGTAGCATGGATTTATCATACTTTTGAATGTGTAAGTTTGGTATGTGTGATCACTAAGAGAAAACATGTGTGTGTGGGTATGTGTGTGAAATACGATAAGTATGTGTGTGCTTTGGACAAGAAACCAGAAATCAATTATATGTGTCTGTGTGTGACATCGGAAGGATGTGAATATGTGTGTAAACTTCAAAGTAAAAACCTATTATAATTATCACAAACTCACGGTGAATAACTATATGTAGATTTAGTACTTTGATTTAAAAATTTTGTGTGAATACCTAACCGACACGACGGGATATCCGTGACCGGTACGACGGGATATTCGTACAACTTGTGCTCCGGTGCGGCAGGATATCCACTCTTTGATTACCATTTTGCGGTAATATGTGTTCGAGGACTTGTGTAATTTGTGCAATGGGTTCAATTGAACAACAATGGTGGATATTCCATCAGGGCTCGATGCGATATTTGCTCGGGAAACTATTTAAGTGATTGATTTAAGTTTTGTAAAATAAGAAAATGACTTTTGTGTTATGATAAGTGTGACTTTTGAAATGTGTATCCGTTATCAGTTTCATTCAATTTAAATGCTTTTAAATTGTGTTCTTCATTCAAGAAATAAATTATTTCTGTTATGTCATAAAAGATATGTGTGATATTGAAAATATGCATGCTATATTAGTTTTTTCCTATTGAGCTATAATGTAGCTCACCCTTCGACTATACGTCACAGGTTCTGATGATGCAGTGGGTATTGGGGATCTAGACCTAAAGGATTCTGAGTACATTGCTGGAGATGAAACAGGGCCCCATCCAGAGGATTTCTTTTAGTAGACTTTACTGTGCTATTTTGAGATTTGTTGTGTAAGGTTTAATACGTCCGGCCATTCTAACTTAGAAATTATGTAATTACGGGATATTGTATTCATTTTGGCGAACCATCATAGGGGACTTTTGCTAGTCACTGATGGTTTAGTTCGATTCTTTTGCTCATGCGTTTGGCATAAGATTAGAACCGTCTTTTGAGTTATCTGTTAGTTGGTTATTGTATAGAGGTGGAGATTTCTTTAGTATAATGTCTCTATCTACTTTATTTGCTTTATGCTTTATTCCACTTTGTGTGTGGATGTACCAAGTGTTCTGTGTAATATACGGGGTGCGGCCTCGTGGATCATACCGACGACGCGAGTTTCAAGGTATCGAAATCCGGGCTATCACAAACACCTTTATGTGTATATTAGTTTTGATTTATTTATTAGTCTTTAGTTTATTTATTTTTAGTTTTTAATGGTAGAATTTTTTTTACTTTCTTTTCTGAATAGCTACATTATATGAGAGTTATGATAGAAAAAATTATGATTCCACAAACTTTACAATCCATCATAGTAAAAGTTCAATAATCAAAATAAAGTAGTTAAGATTCATGTCTAGCTCTGTTAAATATTGTATCAGATTGAATGTCTGAAACTATACTTTGATTTAAACTGTAATATTTAGACTATAGTTTCGAAACTATATAATCAATGAGCTTTTGAGTCATATTTCCTCTATTATTCTGAGAGAGACTGCTTTCTATTCGAACTTAAATTTAATTTGATTTTGATTGATTATAATGAAATCTCATATTGCTACAAAATTGAATCAAATACTCTATGATTATGATAAGTTGTCATTCTAAAACTATTTATTAGATATATCAAAATAATATGACAGTCATGCTAGTGAATCATGGAAATTATAAAAGTTCATTTTTTTCATTCGTTAGAGCTAAAAAGCTAAAATCCCATAAATTTATTTACCCCTTGAACCCATATTAGAAGCTTAAACCGAATTTCTTTGTATCAAATTCTTATGAACCTTTAACCATATGTACTATATGAAGCTTTCAACCCTTTTATCCTTATTATTTTTTGAGAATTTAGAATGCAGAAGGGAAGAAGAGGGCGTGCACGGAGTAAAAGACTAATAGATAAGGGATATGCATTAAATGGTACATCTGAGAAAGAAATAAAATGAAGAAAATATCAGAAATCAAGAGAATTCGTAAAATACGATTATAAAAAAGAGAAGCAAGAAGTTTCCAAATTGAAAAGAAACTCCAGAAAATGGGATTTACAAAAAGAAAAGAAAAGTAATACAAGAAAATGGAAAGAAGCTATCCAACTTTTTGGATACTTACTGAAGTAGAAAAAAGAGAAGAAGATAAAAGAAAGATGAGCTGAATTCTCAAAATTTTTAAATCTTTTCAACCTTTCTTTGATAACCTCTTAACCCAAAGGCCCATTACAAGCCGAAAAAAAGACTCTTGATTCATGGTTTACAATAGCATGAGCCTAAAAGATATATATATATATATATATATATATATATATATATATATATATATATATATATATATATATATATATATATATATATATATAATATTATGGAGAAACATGAAAGCATATGAATAGAAGTGATTATCCATTCCATGTGATTTTTCGTCTGTCAATTATCCTTAGAGCATTCATCATATATATCATATATAGAGAATCGATAAATTTCAATATTCTTTTTGAGAGTATGCCAATAGTGAAAGTTTTGATGAAAATATTTTCTAAATCTGCAGTTTAGAAAAATCTATGATGAATGAACTTTTCACTAATACGCACACACTCCACACTTAATATGAATTGAAAATTTTGAAACTGTGACAACCATATAATACTCAGCTATTACAGATTAGTGTATAAAATTTAGTTTAGAAATTTTAAAATTTTCATCTTCCTTAATTTTTTCTTTTTTTTGAAAAACTCAAAAATATTTAAAGTTTGTAGGTAACTTTACTGAAAACTTTTAGAAGATTAAAACTCCTTCACCAAGGATCACCTAGGGGTTTAAAAGCTTGTTGCATCTACTAAATGCAATCGTGTTTCGTACGAAAGTGGCATTTAATTTTAGACTAGTTTTTCTTTTCTTGTTTACTAGGGACTAGCAAAGCTTAAATTTGGGGGTAAGATCAGTCACAAAATATACCATTTTAACACCCTTAACTTAGTAGTGCTAGACCTTAGTTTGTTACTACTAATGAGATGCTATGTGCAGATATTTATATTAATGAGAAGATTAGAGCTGAAGTGTTAATCTTTACGAAAATGAACTCAAAAAGCTGCAAGAATTACAATCGTGAGAAGAAACGATCCACTCGAACAAAGGACCAGTCAATGAATAAGAAAAAGAAATGTCGAACGAACGTAAATCTCGAACGAGCGAAAGAGAGAAGAAAATAGAAATCGGGATTCACGAATGTAAGAAAAAGCTACGACTGAAAGAACGAAAGTAAGATCACGAACGTTCGACGAAGCAAAAATAATATAGAAAGAAGAACAATCGTGCACACGATTGTACGAAATAAAACTCATGCTATTGATCACGTGAAGTCTACACCGCCACGCATAAAATTAGAAGATCTCTTGGCTTAGAAGTCTGACAACTTACGGATCTGAGAAGATTAGCAAAAAAATTTAGAAGATCTCTGCGGCTAAATTAAAGGAGAAAAGCTCAATCATGCATCTACCATTCAGAGCAAGGAAGAACTAGGATTAGAAGTAAAATCATATTAGGAATCTTTTATTTAGAAGTTTTCTTTTATTAGAAATAGAATAATATAAATCGATCTCTTATGATCTATAAATAAGAAGGCTCGACATAGGAGTAGAGTTATCAAAGGAACTCTCAATATCAATTGACGACTGAGGTTGGGTTTTCTTCCGAATCAAAACTATAGTAGAGTAGTTTAGATATCCAAGGTTTCTCGAAAGTAATTGACACTTGTAATCGGAAGTTGAAAGATTAGAGTAGAGTATCTGTAGTTGATTTTTTGGAATCGGGAAATCACCCACTTTCTTGGGATCTTCTTGCTAATCTGGGCAACCGAGTGAATCTTCCTTGGGTTTGTGTAGGTGATTTCAATGAGATTTTATTTTCTCACGAAAAGGGAGGTGGTGCCCCCAAATCCTAAGCTGAAATTGAGTCTTTTCATGCGTGTAGTGTAGCTTCCCATCTAAATGATCTAGGTTACAAGAGGTACAAATTCACACGGAACAATAGAGAGGATGGTGCCAACTTCATAGAAGAAAGACTTGACAGAGTGCTTGCCACGAGAGGGTGGATTATGAAATTTAACCCGACTAAAGTTACTCAATTGATCTCTTCTAGATCTGATCACATGCCAATCGTGGCTACTACTCACATAAAACTATCTGAGGGTTGGGGCAGAAGGCCACACACTTTTCGCTTTGAATCTATGTGGCCTCAGGAGGCCCAATATGAAGAAATTATTCGGGATAATTGGACTCTGGTTCATGCGAATTCTAAGATGGAGAACTTGTGTGGTAAGATCTCATATGTCTCAAATATCCTTTCAAACTGGAAGAGGGTGTCCTTTGGGAATATTCAAAAACATCTAAAGCATTTGCATCTCTGAATTAGTACCATAAAAAATGAGAATTCTGAAGAGATGAGGGCTGAGGGTGTTACTATTAGAAAAGAAATTGATAAAATCCTTGAAAAGGAAGAGCTTTTGTGGAAACAAAGAGCGAAGGAACTTTGGCTGCAACAGGGGGACAAAACACCAAATTCTTCCATTCAAAAGCATCATAGAGAATAAAGCAAACCCAAATTTTAGGGCTTTTTGATGAGACTAAATGATGGTGTACGTCAAATGTTGAGATCGAGCGCTTGATCTCCTCCCATTTCTCGAAGCTATTTGAAACCAGTGGACTAAATCGAATAAGGGAAGCTTTGGAGGGTATTCTCCCAAAAGACTCTATGGAACAAAATGCAAGGCTTGTCACTGAATTCATGGATTTGGAAGTCCAAAAGGCATTATTTCAGATGCATCCAATATATCCTCGGATTCAGATGGTATGCCTCCTCTCTTTTTCCAAACGTATTGGTCTATTGTTATCGAGTTGGTCTTGAGCTTTGTCTTAGAGTACCTTAATGGACATGCCGATTTATCTCACATCAACAAAACTCACATAGTTCTCATTTTGAAAATTAGAAATCCAAAAAAACTGTCTGAATTTAGACCTATAAGTTTGTGTAATGTCTTGTACAAATCGATTCCAAAGGTACTTGCAAACTGTTTTAAATACCTCCTCCCCAGTATTATCTCGAATACTCAAAGTGCATTTGTCCTTGGTGGAATGATTTCAGATAACTCTCTTCTTGCTTTTGAGATTGCTCATTTCCTTAAAAATAAGCATAAAGGTAAAAAATGTTGGTGTGCTCTTAAGTTGGACATGAGTAAAGCCTATGATCGTGTTGAATGGTCTTTCTTAGAAGCTGCTTTATTACGATTAAGTTTTTGCTCTAGGTGGGTGCACTTAATCATGGGGAGTGTCAAATCGACCTCTTTTAATATCTTGGTTAACGGCTATATTCTTGGTAATGTCCTCCCATCTCGTGGTCTTAGGCAGGGAAGCCCCTTATCCTCATGCCCGTTTATTGTGTGTGCTGAAATTTTATCTAACCTTCTTCAATCAACAGTAAATAATGGTCGTATTCCAATCTTAGTATTTGTTGGGGTGCCCCAAAAATTTTCCACCTATTCTTCGTCGATGATAGTATCATTCATCATGCAGCAAATGAAAAGGAGTATGGGAGATTGTGAACATTCTAAAACTTTATGAATATGCATTGGGTCAAAAAATAAATTTTGACAATTCGTCACTATCTTTTAGCAGAAATGTTCAACAAAATTCTCGTGACATTTTGCTTAATACTTTGCAGATAAAAAGAACAGCCCCTCATGATACATACTTGGGGCTCCCGATTGTGGTGGGGAAATCAAAGAGGGCCATCTGTGATGGAATCAAGAACAAAGTGTGGAAAAAGATAAATGGATGGAGGGGGAAACTTCTATTAAAAGCGGGGAAAGAGATCTTGATTAAGGCGGTTGTGTAGGCTATCCCTACCTATATGATGAACTGTTTCAAATTTTCGATGACACTTCACAAAGATCTTTCATCTATGATTGCAAAATTTTGGTGGAGTCAGTGTGGAAAAGAGACGGGCATGCACTAGAAATCTTGGAAAGAGATTTGGAAACCCAAGGTGTGCAGCGATTTGGGTTTCAAGAATCAAGGCAAGATACTTCCCTAGATGCTCTCTCCAAGAAGCCTACTCTAGAAGGGGGACATCTTTCATGTGGAACAGTCTAATGTCAACAAAATACATTGTTGTTGTGGGCTCGATTTTGAGGGTAGGAAATGGCAGGTCCATTAACATTTAGAAGGAGAGATGGATCCCTCGACCTTCTACTTACAAGATTATAACACCAAAAAATAACAACTAGGAGGAGATGGTCTCAACACTGAGTCGGCCACACTTGAGATGATGGGACGAGGAAAAAATTCACAAAAATTTTCTTAGCTGTGATGTCAATGCGATTCTCAAAATCCCTCTTCCCAGATTTGATGGCAATGATAGAGTGGCCGGGATGATGGAAAAAATGGAAAATTTTCAGTAAAAAGCGCATATAAAGTTGCTCTGGCTATGGAGAGATCATAATGCAACGCTGCCTCTTCGTGTTCTAATATGGAAGATCACTTTTGGAGGGACTTATGGGGATCTAAAATTCCTCATAAAGTCAAATATTTGGGTTGATGGCTTATCATAATATCTTACTGGTGAAAGCTGAATTACATAAGAAAATTTCACCTATTCCGTCATATTGCGATTTGTGTGGAGACGGATGTGAATCGGTAGCCCATGCTCTAAGAGACTGCCCCACAGTGGAAGTGTGTTGGTTTCCATCCTCCTTTGGCGCTAGAACCCGAACTTCAAGGAATTTGTCTTTCAAGGAACTCGACCATTTTTGTGGCATCCCAGATTTTTTACCCCAATATCCGTGCTATCATATCACAGATCATAATCAAATACAGTATCATCTTTGACACCAATGCAAAAATCAAATAGATATCCTATATATAACGGAAGCAAAATCCCCATTACTATACAAAATACAATGCAATGGAGCATAAAATACACTGCAATGGAGGCCAAAATAAAATCACCGGTGATGGCCATCTATTCCCTAAACAGTGGTATGTAATTTGTCTATTCAAAACTAATCCCATCATTCATACAGTCACTTAATGTACTAAGTTCAAAATCTCCAAAACTCACCACTATACCGAATTCAAATCACTTTGTCTACGGGAATAAATCTTCCGGCAGAAGATCTTCTTCTTCGGGTACGTAGTCCTGGTCGTTCTCTAACTTTGGGTCTACGTCCTCATTTGCATCTGTGACGTATAATCGGGGTGAGCTAACAGGCTAAGCTCAGTAAAGAAAATCAATATCAATTCACATTTTATCAATCAATGCATAGATTCAATGGTCATTCAAAAATCAATTCAAAAGCATTTAAATATCAATCGGACTTTGAAAGGCAATTCATATTAAACAAGTTTCAATATCTCATTTTCGTATTTAAAACAAATTACAAAGAGTCATGTGAGGAACGAAATGCATAACAGAAACGGAATACATCAGTAAATGATACTCATCAGTAATGAAAACATGTCAGAACGAGACACCTCATCAGTAAACAATACACATTTGAAACTCATCACATCGATCAATCATGAACATGAACCTAAGCATCCCATCTTTTGGGAACCGAGCTGCCAATCTTCTAGGCACAAGGTAAATACCCTGGGGCCTCTACCCCTCTCTGGAGCCTCTACTCCTCTTAGAGTTCAATAAGACAACTCATCAATTCAGTACACATTCAAATTTGAAGACAATGCAAGTGCGGAATTTAACAAATTTGAAGTTCACATGCGGAGTTCATTTTCAATCTCATACTCAAATCTTAACGGTTTTAGAAATTCAAATCATGCAATTTCGAGTCAAACATGCGAAAACATTCGATCATATCAAATCATCTATGTAATCAAATAAAAATACAATTGTGTATAGAATTTCCCCCCATTCAAAGTAACTAATTCTAATCCCATTTTCAAAACAAATCATAGCTTATCAAACAACCATCATATGAGTCTATGAATCAAGGTCAAACATGTAAGTTGGCATTGAAATTCCCCTACCTTAAACTTTAGCTTTGCAAAGAAGGAACTACGATGTTGTCGATTGGTCAAATTCAATGCTCTCCTTTCTACATTTCACACAGTAATCATACGTAAATGGTCGATAGATCAATCGAAGAATTTCTCATTTTCTTTTATTCACAAGGTGTTATAGTTTCCCTGACAGCGTGCTGTGACGGATCACAACAAGCTGTGTATATCAATAATTCCTTCTGTTGTTGTGTTCACAATGCATGATATGTTCTGACAATGCGTCTTTGTGACACAATGAATGACGTCTTTATTCTTTGGAGAGGTCATCTTCTCAGAGGTACCCCCGCCATTCCTATGAAAGTGAGCTATGAGAATTGTCACAGCGTGCTGTCATTCATGACAGCAAGCTGTCGCTGTTGCCACAGGGAGTTATCCTCAGAAATTCCTGGATCGGGATTTCTAGATGCCCTTCTCCTATTAAAACCCATTTCCAAAGCCTAAGCTCTATTCTTTGAGCACTTTCTACACAACATAACCCTATCCTAATGCATCAATAATATGTGATATTTACCTCCTTAAATCAAGCACACGTCGCTCACGACGATTGTATCCAAGAATCAGCTCTTTACGCTTCATATTCGCCTGATTGCTTGAAACCCTTGAAACCTTGGATCGTAACGGATGGAGATCGACTCCTCAACGTACACAACAACTCAAAGGTTCTCTTAAGTGTAATGGGAGGATCTAAGGATGAATCAATAGGGTTTGGGGTTTCTAACACCAAGAACAAAAGAGGGTTTGGAGCTCTCTTTTCGCTTGAGCGTAGTCACGTCAATGCAACGTTCTCTCGCAGTAGTTTTGAGAAGAAGAAAAAGAAGAAGGCAACAACTCTTGAAAAGAAGGGCAATGGGACCTCAAGCTCTCCTTTCTTTTTCTCCTCTTTCTCTTGCAAATGAATGAATTTCTAAAGGAAGTTTCACTTAAGTACTACAGTCTTGGTCTGGTGTGAAACTCATACACCAAACCAATGTGTTAGCTTTTCATCCAAGGGTCTAATTTAAATCCTCATGGCCAACACGTACACCTAATCGGGCGCACAAGTATCCGAAAATTTCAGGACATTATAATTTTTTTATGATCGCGTGGGCCAAATGGTACGACAGAAACCAAGTTGTCCATGCGGAAAAAGGAAAAAATCCTTGGGAGATTACAGAAAAAGCGAAAAATATCCTTTCAGAATATAATAAAGCTTCAGAAAGAGTAATAAAGGATGAAATATCGAGATCTCAAGTGCAAACTTCACAAGATAGATGGACTAAACAACCGACTGGAAAATTTAAAGTCAACTTTGATGGGGCTTGGTGTTGGCTTTCAAGTCGGGCAAGGCTTGGAGTTGTAATTAGAGACCTTGAGGATGTGATTATGGCAACAAAAGCAAAATCCATGGATCATATTGTTAGTTCGGATCATTGTGTGGCGGTAGCAATGCTTGGGGCTACGTGGTTTGCTTATCAGTGTGGATTTCAAGACGTTATTCTAGGAGGCGATTCACTTCGGGTGCTAAATGTCGTTTTCAAAAAGGATGGAGATCTTTCGAAGCTAGCTTTCATTTTTGCTGATATCTGTAGAATTTTAAAGTCTTTAAGATTCTCTCTATATTCGCATGTGAAACGATCGGGTAATCAGGCAGCTAATACCCTAGCAAAATTGAGCTTGCGGCCTGGTTGTAATGAGATCTAGTTGGAGGATGCCCCTCCACAGATCTATGATGTTATTTCCGTAGATATTTTCTAATTTTTATGAATGAAATCTTTCTTATAAAAAAAAATAAAATAAAATTATTTAATTAAATTTTTAACCTTCTTCAAACTTTTATTAGAAAAAAAAGCAGCCCAAGCCTAACCACATTTTACTAGAAAAAATAGCCCAAAAAAACAGCCCCAAAATATACACCAACCAAATTTTATTAGAAAAAACAGTCGAAAAAAAGTCCAAAAAAACGCCCAAGCTCGGCCCAGCCCAGTAGGAGTCGAACTTGGGCTGACTACTTCGCAGCCCAGGATAAGGCCAGGCTGAAAAATTTGGGAACCCGACCCGGGTAAGTTAGGGTTGGGTTGAACCCCAACTCGGCCCTAATCTGGCCCATTGAGACCCCTAACACTACACGTAGTCTTAAATTTTCATCATGCATCTATAACCATCCATTCACATATATAAAATATTGATTAAAAATTCTAGAATCTAAACCATGTATTCTAATCATCATAATCATCAGATGTCGTATATATGATCTACTTTCTCTAATAAAAATAAGATCAAAATTTCAAGCTTGATTTTTCAAAAACAAGGCTAAAGCAAATCGATTTGATCAAAGACCATTCATTTTCTTTTCAAAATCTGATCAAGTACCACTATTTTTCCTCATTCCTGAGATCACATGGTCATCACAATGGTATCCTACGAAGGAGGAGTCATGCTAAGCCTTAATGGTGCATGATCTCTACTCAGACTCCAATTGTACCATGATTGCTCCAAGAGCAATCAAAGACCATTTGATCATCAACAGAGCAATGTGTGATCATGAAAATCACAAACATTACTCCTCATCTCAGGCCACATAATATAAACAAAACATCAGAACCGAAATTTTAAGAAAAACTCTACAAAAATTTAATTTTTAAAGCATTTTTGTGCTAGTTCTAGACTAATGATGGACATAGTCCAAGTTTGACTGATTTGGACCATTGGATTGCCTTGCATGATCATCAAAATCATATGCATGACATCCTATGATTATGGTCTAACCATGTTTAAGAAATCTTTAAAAAAATCCAAGCCAAAATCAAAATTTTCATATAGCTAAATCAAAATTCCTACACTATAATGGGCATAGTCCATCGTTGACCAATTTTAGACCATTGGATGGCCTTGCATGATCGCTAGGATCAGATGCATAACATCCCATGGTTTTGGTCTAACCAAAGTTCTAGAAAATTATAAAACTTCAAACAAAAATTCAAAATCCTCATATACAAATTCAAAAATTCTACACTACTTATCCTAGAAAACTCAAAACTAACTAACCAAGGCATTACATTTTCTTTATCTCCTTAGCTTGCTGGTTTGCTCCAATATTTGTGGTGAAATTGTCGGATTTCACGGATTTATGTGGCCCTTAAGTCATACGTCATGGTCAAGATCAATCAATCCAAGTTGTTAACTTAGAGAGATGGTGAAACACTAGTTATGGTCAAACTAGAAGTTTCTAATTAAATCAAGGGTTGTGATTTTACCCTAACTTAAGTGTGGTAATCTTAACCGTTAGATTCCTTGATGGGCAAGTTTCTAACCTATTTAAAGGGATGTAGAGTCCCCCTTTCTACACATACACGTATCAATTGAATTAGAAGAATTCAAGGGAAACCCATTCTTCTCTATGGTGTGCAAAGAAAGAAAAGACTCTCCATCAAATCATCGCCGGATTATTACTCAGATTGCTCAAGGCTAAATCCTCGCGTGAAAAACTCTACGGTATAAGGTATGCTAAAGTTTAATTTAATTCCGCTTTTGATTGTGGGAAGATCCTAATGATTTCCTATAAGTGGTATCAGAGCCAAACCCGTAATCGACTTTACCGTACCGATTCTCATCGTTAAGGGTTTTGATAAACCTTAGATTATTTTTGTTGGACTTTAATTCGCCGGTGTAAATTGGTCATTGGCGTTTGAATCTATTTTTATTGAGTTTGAAGTTTATATAAATTTTATTAATAATTTTTTAAGATTTTCGGGGTAAAATATGTGATTTTACTGGCAACTGGAGTGTCGCCGGCCGTCGCCAGATTCACCGGCCATCCGGATGGTGATGGAAGTTTGTAAGGTAGTTGTAAATAAAAGAGACCCAAAGTCAAGACGCTCCAGAAAGTTCTCTACTTCTCTGGTTCTACTTTGTTTAGAAGAAGACGTCCACAAAAAGGACGTTTTGAGGAAGACGACAAGAAAAAAAAAAAACTTCCTTCCGTGAAGGAGACTTGCTGTTGGTGTTTTGGGGTTTTTTTTTTTTTTTTTTTCTCTTTTTCAATAATACAAGGTATTACTTGTATGTGTAGTGGGGAGCACCAAAGTTGGTGCTTCCCTTATTATATATGACTTGACAATTTCACTCAATTCGACCCAAACCGACCCGACTCGGCCCATGGACCAAACCGACCGAACTCGGGTCATGACCCAATCCGGCCCATGGTTCGGTCCGGTCCATTACTCAACTCGGACCTTGGGTCATGACTCGATCCGCCCCATAGTCCGATCCAATCCATCATCGGCCCATGGTCCATGACCCGATCTGGCCCATTCCATTCTTGGCCACTATCTGATCCATTACCGACCCATGGTACATGACCCAGATTCGGCCCGTTCAATTAAGGCTCATTATTTGGCCCACTTGTTCCTTATTCTTTTCAGGTCATTTATGGGCCATATACAGGTCCAAATTTTGGACATTATATATAAATTTTAACTTTCTCGGACGTTCCGGATATATTTTTTAGGTCTATTTTATATAGGAGCTTTCTGTTGTAACATTATATGACCTGATGCCTTTTTTTTTATATTTTTTTTAATCGGATAATTATTTTATATTTGGGTGCCTTTAATTAAAGTTACAATTAATTTTAAATTCATGATTTATTTGTATTTAATTGCTCAAGATATATGTCTCATGCGCACTCTTAAAAGTTTTATTATTCATGAAATGTTCAATTAAGTTTTTGATCTACATGTCTATTTCACTTAAAGTTATGTGGTTAGAATTTTATACCATCTTTTCATGTTAAATTTCAGATTATTTTGATGAAAATAATTCAACTTAAAGTTAAATATGTAAACATATTAAAGTTGAATTGAAATCTATTCCCTACATTTTTTAATCTGAACATGTATAAATTTAACATTGAACCCCTAATTCTAAGAACTGAAATATGACATTTATGGATCATAAGGGTTGGTTCTTTCCTATGGGGTTTATGGAGAACCGAGTGATCGTTTGGGGATGCTTGGCGAGTGAGTTGGTTCTTGCCCAAAGGTAGACAATTCACAAACCTTGTAGTTTCCGAATCTTAGATATTTTCTTTATTAAGATCACTAGGCGTACCATTGCGTTGAGTGTTTGTGTACAACCCAAAGGTGTCATAGGTACTTGACGTAGTGTGTGCGAATAGAATAGTCTTGTATGGGATGGTTAGATAGGATAACCCCATTTGTCCAAAGGTATAGGAAGTGTTTGATTCTAATCAAACCATAGAGGCTAGGTCTATGGCGTATTTTACATGGTGGGAAGCAAGGGTAAGTCATGGTGTATGTCCAAAGGTGAGCCGTGATGTTGCCAAGTGCTTTCCTTGAAGTTGGCATGTGCACATAGTATCACTTCATACGTTTGAACCAAAATCCCTGGTTTAAGCGAAAATGATTAAATCTAAAGAATTAATTAAAATTTTGCTTTTATGTTGGCTTTTAAAATATGATCCTAAATTAAAATTTTGCGGCGATAGATCTCTTATCAATTACCAAACACATAGCAGGAGTTGAGCCACTTTCTGGGTCCAACTTCAATACTTGAAAAATGACTCTCAATGTTTATTTTGAGATTTTTGACATGTCCTTTGTGTTTACAACACTGAAGCCTGCAGCGGTTATCCAGGATTCTCCTGCCAAGGATAAGGAATTTTCTGATAAGTGGAATAAGGCTAACTTGTTAGCCATGTTAATGATCAGGGCCACCATTAATGCCTCTTTCAGGGGTGGCATACCTGCTATAGAGACCGCTTCTGAATTAATCGTTCTTATTAAGAAGCAATGTATTGGCAGTAAGAAGCAGGTCGTATATGATTGCATGCATGATCTCATGCACCTTCGGTATGATGGCAGTAGGAATGTGAGAGATCACTTATTGAAGTTGTCTCAACTCTATTTGGGTATTAAAGAATACGGACTTAACATTGATGAAGAGTTGATAGTCTACATTGGGGTTGCTTCCCTTCCTAAGGCTTTCGATATTTTTAAAGTGAATTATAATTCACAAGAGCAGAATTGGGACTTAAATAAGTTAACTCAAATGTGTGCCATTGAAGAAAAGAGGCTTAAAGGCGAGCGACATGAGTCAGCTCATTTGGGGACTTCTAGCTTCAGTAAAAAGAATTTTAAAAAGAAGGGTCCTAAGAGGAATCAAGGAAACCGGCCACAACAAAAATTTCAGAACAAGGGTAAAGGCAAGAGTCAAAGTTTTGGAAAGGCAGCACGTACTCAGGGTCAGTCTGAAAGTGTAAGCAATTGCTGGTTTTGCGGCAAGGAAGGCCACTTCAAGAGCAAATGTGTGAATTATAAGAAGTGGCTCGCGAAACAGCTTGAAGTTATTCCTAGAGTTTTAGTACTCTCTCAGACTTTTTTAGGTGCTCAGAAGCAGGAGAAGACCCAAACAGGAGGATAGGTTGTTCTTTGGGAACGACCAGGTGATGCAGGTGGAGAGCGTCAGTACCTGTGATTTAGTTTTGGATTCTGGGCATACTTTAACTTTACATGGGACATATTTTATTCCCTCCTTTAGAAGGAACATTATTTCGTTATCTAAACTTGTAGACTGTGGTTATATTTTTACTTTCGACAGTATGAGTTTGGATATTTCTCTTGATGGTTATGTGATTGGTCGTGGTTTTTTAGTTGATGATTTATATTTGCTATATGTTGATTCTTCTCGCACCATTGCTTTGGTTGCTAAGGCTTCAAACTCAACACCTTCCGGGTCAAAGTGCTCTTTGCTTAGGGATGATTCTGCAGCCTTATGACATAGAAGGTTGGGTCACATATCGAAGAAAAGACTGGAATCGTTAGTTAGATCTAGTATTATTAGACTATTAGATTTCATCGATTTTGAAAATTGTGTGGATTGTATGAAGGATAAAACTTTCAAACAGAGAAAGTTCTCCGCCTCTCGGGCCACTGAGGTTTTACAGTTGATACATACTGATATTTGTGGCCCTTTTTCGATTGTTGCTCGTGGTGGCAAAAGATATTTTATTACCTTTATTAATGACTACTCCAGATACATATACGTCTTCTTATTGGAGATGAAAGATCAAGCTTTAGAGGTCTTCAAAACCTATCAGTTGAAAGTAGAAAATCAACTTGAGAAGAAGATAAAGACTGTGCGTTCAGATAGAGGTGGAGAATACTTCGGTAGAATGGGTCCTGATGGTATCAATCATGGACCATTCGTGGAGTATTTACAGACTTAAGGCATTGTTCCATAATATACTTTTCCTGGCACTCCATAGCAGAATGGCGTTTTAGAAAGGAGAAATCGTACTTATCAGAAGGTTGTTCGTAGCATGCTAAGTCACTCTACACTTAAAGAAGAGTTTTGGGGTGAAGCCTTGAAGACTGCAGTTTACATTTTCAACCGGGTTCCTTGCAAAGCTGTACTTGAAACTCCTTACAAGAGATGGACAACTAAGGATCCAAAGCTTGGACATTTACATATATTGGGTTGTGAAGCTGAAACTAAGTTTTATAATCCCAATATTAAGAAGTTAGATCCTCGCACAGTTAGTTGTTACTTTATCGGTTATGGACATCGTTCTAAGACTTGGAGATTTTATTGTCCTGGAAGAGTCATTGATATTGCTGAGACTCATATAGCCTATTTTCTGGAGAAAGGCGAATCCAGTGGGAGTTCACGTCAGAATAATATTACTTTTATTGAGAACTCTGAATTTGATTTTGTGCCTTCATCTGGTGGTAATGCTTTTCTTCCTTCACCACTTGATCCTATACATGTTGATACTCTGATTCAGATAAATCCAGTGACGGCTCTAATTGAAGAAGAATGTCCTATTCCACCTCATGTTTCACCAGTACCTTCGGCTCAACCCCGAAGATCTGAGCGTCAGCATAAACCTGTTATTCCAGATTTCTATGAGGTGTATGCGCAAGAGGCTCAAATTGAGGGTGTTGATCTTGATGATCCATCGACTTTTCAGCAGACTATTGGTAGCAATGAATTCTCACACTGGCAGGAGGCCATGAGAGAGGAGTTATTATCAATGAAAAAGAATAAGGTTTGAGACCTTGTAGATTTGCCAGCGGATCGCAAGGTAGTTGAATGCAAATGGGTTTATAAGACTAAAAGAGACTCTAGTGGAAAGATTGAAAGATTCAAGGTACGACTTGTTGCAATAGGTTTCAGACAGAAGGCATTGACTATGATGAGACCTACTATCCGGTCTCTTCTAAGGATTCATTGAGCATTGTGATGGCTTTAGTTGTATATTATGATATCGAATTACATTAAATGGATGTGAAGACTGCTTTTCTAAATGGAGACCTTGTAGAAAACATATACATGTCACAGTCAGTGGGTTTTGTGATTAAAGAAAAGGAACAGCTAGTTTGAAAATTGAATAAGTCCATTTATGGACTCAAACAAGCTTCTAGGCAATGGTATTTGAAATTCGATGAGGTTTTCACTAGTTATGGGTTTAAAGAAAATATTGTTGATCATTTTATATACCTTAGAAAGAGTGGGAGCAAATTTGTCATTCTGGTTCTCTACGTGGATGATATATTACTTGCAAATAACAATATTCATTTTCTCTATGATACCAAGAGTTTTCTCTCTAAGGCATTTGATATGAAGGATTTAGGTCTTACTGAGTATGTGCTTGACATCAAAATTTATTGTGATAGGGCTGCCGATTGTTTAGGTCTTTCACAGAAGGCCTACATAGAGAAAGTATTTACACGATATGGTATGGATAGATGCGCTCTAGGTGAAGCACCTGTTTTGAAGGGTGACATTATTTCTCAGGATCTATAGCCCAGAACTGAGGCAGAAAAGCAACAAGTAGATCAAAAGGAGTATGCTTTGGTTATGGGTAGTCCCGATATCAGTTTCGCTGCCACCCTACTTAGCCGATATCAGTCTAATCCAGGATTAGCGCATTGAAAAGCCGTGAAGAAGGTACTTCGTTACTTATAAAGAATCAAAGATTTTATGTTGACCTATCATAGATCAGATGAGCTTAAGGTTGTCGGATACTCAGATTCTGACTTTGTTGGTTGTAAGGATAACGTTAAATCGACAGCAAGTTATTTATTTCTACTTGCAGGGGGCGTTATTTCTTGAAGAAGCACCAAACAGACTTTAACGGCAGGTTCGACTATGTACGCTGAGATTATTGGTTGTTATGAGGCTACTCGTCATGCATTATGGTTGAAGAATTTTATTGGAGATCTAAAGATTATTAATTCCATTCATCGTCTACTTATTATCTATTGTGACAATGAGGCTGTAACTAAGTTTGTGAAACACGAAAATGTTACCAGGAGGAATACGCATTTTGATGTCAAGTATTTCATTGTATATGAGAACGTTTGAGATGGTGTTATAGAGATTCCTCACATTAGTACGGAGCTTATGATTGCAGATCCCCTTACCCAAGATTTACCACCCAAGGTTTTCAAGAAGCATGTGACCCGGATAGGTCTTGTTGAGTTGTTGACTCAGTTCTAGATTTATTTTATTTGGACATGTTATTATTGTTTCTTTTTTGCTATGGATCATGGATTTTTCGCTGCATTTATATACATGCATTTATTTTGAGCTCAGATTATTATATTATTATCGCATGCTATCATTTATAGGTTATGAGATCATTACCCATAACAAGGTGGCGTTTGTCACAAGGTATGGTGGCGGTTGTCACAAGGTATGGTGGCAATTGTGGAGTGTTTGACACTCAAGTTTATTTGGGCCAAAATATGAGTTGGCTCCACATTGGTAATGCCTTCACTCTGATGAAAGGGTGACTGGTTTGTTACAAAGCAGGAGGTAAGGTTACATCAGAGTGACATGTAGTGACATGAAACAGGACTCTACGAGAATAAGTATAAGACCAAACTTTATGAGTACTACATCTCTCGTGCCACATTATTTAAAATAATCACGTAAAGGTTAAGGACGTTGAAGTTTCAAGTAGTGTTAGTTTTGTGACCATGAAATTGTCCTAGTGTCAATATTGAGAGTACTAGTGCATTCATGATCCTCACTAATGGTGCTTGAAATGGAGATGAAAGAACATATCTCTCTAAGATTTTCAAAATTGGTGCACCGTGTCAAGTTTTCTTAAAGAAACAATTTGGACTTGATTTTCAAAATATTTCAAAAAAAAAAAAAAACCCCAATTGGTCTTAAGGTTCAGGTGGGAGACTGTTGGATTTCACGGATTTATGTGGCCCTTAAGTCACACGTCATGGTCAAGGTCAAACAGTCCAAGTTGTTAACTTAGAGAGATTGGTGAAATACTAGTTATGGTCAAACTAGAAGTTTCTAATTAAATCAAGGGTTGTGATTTTACCCTAACTTAAGTGTGGTAATCTTAACCGTTAGATTCCTTGATGGACTAGTTTCTAACCTATTTAAAGGGATGTAGAGTCCCTCTTTCTATACACAATACACGTATCAATTGAATTAGAAGAATTCAAGGGAAACTCATCTTCTCTACGATGTGCAAAGAAAGAGAAGACTCTCCATCAAATCATCGCCGGATTGTTACTCGGATCGCTCAAGGCTAAATCCTTACGTGAAAAACTCTACGGTGTAAGGTATGCTAAAGTTTAATTTAATTCCACTTTTGATTGCTGGAAGATCCTAATGATTTCTTACATAAATGGGTTAGAATGGAGCTCAAGTTTAGATATGTGGAATATGAGATGGTGGGGAGTAGTTTGATGGTGTTAGATCTTTGTTTTGATGGTTGGGTTGTGATGACAAATTCAAGGGAATGGAAGAGCTCTAATGGTGTTTCGAGAGAGGAAGATGGAAATGGAGAGCCCTCATGAAGAATTCAAAATTTGCAAGGGAAGCTAGGGGACAAGCCTCTCAAAATTTTGGACATGTGTCCACACTTCACTTCCCCATACCAAGCTCTCTCCTCTCTCCTCCCTCCTCCCTCCTCTCTCCTCTCTCTTCTTTCCCATATGTGCATGGGAGAAATGGGACCCACATGGGTTCCATTTTCACCACATACCAAGTCTCATCTTGTCTTTTGTGTGTTTCTATGCCTTTAAATTTTGTGAATTTATACTCTTCAAAAACATCTTATGATGCATGTGTGAGAGTCCATCTCTCACTATAGATTTTCCCAAAGTTTTTCTATAGTCTAAAATGGGTCAAAGTTGAGTCAAATGGATGGGTGGTTATGTTTGTTAGAGATTAGCAAAATCCAAATTTATAATTATAGAAATAAGGTAATAAATTTACAAATGCCCTTGGGCTTAATTAATATTTACGAGAATTGTCATTACTCCATGCAAGACACATACACACTACTTTGAATGTTAGTGCATCTAGTCCTTTAAGATTGATGGGTCTAGGTTTGACCCAAATCATTGACCAATATCATGATGATCATCAAAATCTAAGTTGGTGATAATCTCCACATCAATACCAAGACACAGTCCCAATTCAGGTCAATTCTCAGGTCAGGGTTCATCAAAAGTTAGTCCGGGTTTCTCATGTGGTGTGTGTTTTATTTAATTACTAACACACCTATTCAAATAAAAGAGATGTCGTGCCCTATGAGCACCATACTACAAAAAATAAGACTATTAGCGGCAGTTATTTGGAGCTAAAAATTGCCGCTATTAATAAAAAAACTACTAAGACTATTAGCGGCAAGGGTATTAGCGATAACTTTTTATTAATAGCGGCAGTTTTTGGTTGCCGCTAATAGTCTTGTTTTTTGTAGTGCCACTAAAAATAGGTACTATCTCATCAATCTAAGGCCCGCTTAACAATTTTGGATGAACCTGACCTCAGGCAGCCGCCTATCACAGTCAGGTCTCATCATGTCTCAATCAACAAGTTGACCATCACAAAATTCGAGGGGCAGATGCTACAATTAGGTTCTACGACAACTTACCCAAACACATTCAAAGGCGACCTAAAAAATTTGGACATGATCCAATGTTTATCTATGGTCCAAAACAAGGTTCAAAAATTCGAATTTTGTTTCGATTTTGGGTTGAACTGAAATCGAAATTTCGGCCGCAAATCACAGCTGGGTCCAAAATTATGGGTTTTCGTTTCGATTTCAATCCCCACCGAAACATTTTAGCCGAAATTTTGAATCATGATCGGAAATGGAGTGAAAGTTCAATGCACCAGAATTGTGGGCAGTACGTAAATTTGAACATAGTTTTTATTCATCAGAAATTTATTTTTTTAATTAATTAATTTATTTATTTTTATAGATCACAGGCCAGGGCATACTATCTTAAGACAAGACTCCATGTTGTTTTCGAATCAAATGAAAAGTGAAATGTGATTTGTCCGGCTCATTAAATTATGTTTCGCTATTATTTTATTTTGAAAGCTTATCTAAAGACGAAAAATTCAAAGAAAGCTTATCCGAAGGATGATGGGAAATCGCTGTGTATGCTAACTTGTGCAGTACAACCTTGGCCGACTAGTTGAATGTATCTTGGATGCAATATAGTAATCCATCTCATGACCGTCTTCATTCATAGATTATGTCATGACCGTGGAAGGCATGTATCTTTGAGCAATTTAAGTCATCAAAGATAATAATATATTAAACCAAAGTAGGTAGGCCTGAAAATCACACTGATCCGAGGATCTTAACCATCCAATCTATGCATTTTAAAATAAACATTTGCTCATATTTTTTTAATGTTCAAAATTGAAGTGTACTTATTAGATAGTTAGAATTTTTTAATTGATCTAATTTTTTTTGCTGAAATATGTATTAATCATTAATTATTAATTGAACTATTTGAATTGATCAAACATATACATGAGTCATATAGCATAAAGACAGCCACGCCACAATTTGTCTAAAGGCAATATAAGAGAGTACAAGCGACTTCGTTTACAATTTTTAAATATACATGGCTCTGACTTCCACGTGGCAGACAACTTTGGTTAATCCAAATAATCCACCTAGTAGCTCATTAATGCGTCGACAACGTTGGTTAATCCAAAATAGTTGGTTAATCCAAAATAGTCCACCTAGTAGCTCATCGATGTGTTGCATCCAAAAAGTCATTGCCATAAGGAAAATAATCATATGACTGACGCAATATCGACCTTTGAAAAAAATAATCCACCACCAACTCAACGTTGATCTCAAGCCCGGATGAGATCAGAAAGGAAGAGGGATGGCAATAGGTTAACATCCAAATTGCTATGTATAGACCAGACAGCTAAATTGCCCAGTTAGTAAGGCTGCCAATAGGGCCGGATTGCCTCGTCAGCTGGCATGAACCGAACCTACAATCTTTGGATTAGGGCTTAAAAATAAGGTAAGACAGTAGGGTTAGGGCCTAGGAATCAAAAGCCCACTATCCATCAGGCCAGGTAGGAGTTTAACAAGTTAAAGCCCGTAAGCTTAGCCTGTGCATCACTTTTAGTTGTATTTAAATATAAGTGTATGCAATATATTATATTATTTACAATGAAATTATCAAAATAACACTCAATTTTACCATTAGATTTATCGAGCAAATAGTTGTAAGAATATTTTAGTGATTTAAATATTTATAAAGAGAGGTCTTAAGATTTCTTGCTTTTAGTTCGAAATATTTTTCTCTAGCTTTAATGAAAAAATATAACAAGGAAAATAAATTTACAAGAAATTTAGATAAAATATCACTAATCAATAAAAACTGATGCCCGAGTGGCCAAAGTTAGGACCAAGGCTGGGCATATGAAATGTAAAAGAAAGAATCTTGGGTAGATAATAAAGGTACCTTTGAAAGACACTTCACCCATTAAAAATAGATAAAATGCACATACATATTATTTTTTTGGAGAAAAGTTGAGGATTCATACTCTCTCCAATAAAATGTAGAAGTTTAAGAACCTTAGCAATAAACTGCTCATAAAAATATGGTATGCGGGATTCGTTTCTCGTCCCAATCTTTCAGACAATATATTTTGAAATCTATTAGATTGTCAGATATCGATTTCACGTGGCACACATCCCCAAGGTGACTGTGATCATGGAGTACAATGAAAAGAGTTCTCGGGGTCACTTTTTGGGGATGTGTTCCACATAGATTCAACATCTGATAGCTATGGTCTCAAGATATATTGCGTAGAAGATTAAGATGAAAAACTTTTCGATCTCCATTACCTGATTCAAAGCAGTCAATAGAAGGTGGGACCATTAATTGGGCCCAGGTCCCATACCCCAAACAATTGCCACGTAGCTTTGTAGCTATGTGTTATGATTTGAAATGTAATAACAGCCACAGGTACTTCTTGTTGTTGTTATTATTATTATTATTATTATAGGTACTTTTGGTTGTACCCACGCATTCTCTAAAAGTATTGATGTCTCAGACCTCTTAGAGGGTCAGTCTTGAGATTTTTAGGGCTCGCATGTCTCAGACCTCTTAGAGGGTTTGTCTTGAGATTTTTAGGGCTCAAGGCGAGTTCCTCAAATGAGGCCCTCCATATTAATCCAAAAAAAAATATTGTCATATTTTTTTTATTTCAGAAAATAAAATAATACTCATTTATACCATAGTAACAAATTTCTCTGATTTTTTTTTTAAATTTCGCTGAAATTTATCGAAATAGAAGCTGGATGTAACTTTTAGCAAAATTTTGATGATTCCTGTGAAATCGCCCCAATTTCATTAATTTCGGTGAAATTAACAATTTTATCAAATTTTATGAATTTTCTTTTAATTTTAGTCGTTTTTGCATAATAAATAAAAAAAATTATAATTATTAAACATAAATTTTATATAATATTTTTTGTACTTTTCTAAATTTTCTCAAAACTTTTCGAAATTTTGTCGAAATATCGAAATATTGCCGAAATTGAAATTTGTCACCATGATTGCCAACCCCTAGATTACGATTATCTGCATATTCCATTCTACTATTTATAATTTGAAAATACAACTAATAAGTCAACGATAATATATATTAAATGAAAGTAAAACATAAAAAGAGAAAAATTAAATAGTAGAACGTACCTTATGAATCGAGTAATCCAACTAATAACACTATGGCCTTTTTAGCACTTTAACTGTCATTAACAGTCTCAAAAAGTTCCAAAATAGGTTCATTGGATAGCCCTCGTCAAGGAGATCCAAATTGATAGGTCATTTGTGAAAAAATGAGCTATAATGAGCACAAGAATGTTGTTTTAAATTGGGTCATTTAATAAGGAAAATTTTGTATGTTAGGATCTCGTCAAACAAATTTAGACCCATTAAAATGGGCCTAGAGAATCCGCTGAATCAATACATAAGGCTAGCCTAGCCCAGTGAGGCAAACGACCCGACCCATGACCAACATCGTCCCTACAGAAACCTGATCCGACCCATAAAAGAAAATGAAAATATGGGGAGTTGAACCCATAACCTATTGAGTAAAAAGTAAAATAATACAAGTAGCTTAACCAAGTAACCCATTGACTTGATGTATTATTTGAAGATATTGAAAAATATATTAACCAATAGTTCATAAAGACTTATAAAAATAGGAGGCCCAAAAATTTGGGTGCTCGTGGTGGCCGCCTGATGGGCCTTGCCCTAGGGCCGGTCCTGATCCCTTGAAAACCAATGATTGCTTCAGATTAGGTGATGGAGTGTTCATATTTCATTCCAATCTTCCGAACACTAGGTCTTGAGACCATGGTGCACCTATAAGATGGTCAATTTTTTATTCCATGTGTCACAGATTACATAAAATGAACCTTGAATTAAATGAAATATATCACACTCAAACTTGAACATAGGGCCATTTTATCGGGATATATGATACATGGAATTTAAAATTGGCCGTTTGATATGTTCATCATGATCTTAAGATCTATGTGTGGAAGATTGGGGTGAATGGGTCCGGGAAGTGGGCACAAATAGAGGCACCCTATTATAAAACATAAGAAGATTATAAACGTAAGACATATTTGTTGAGGACAAAGTGCAGGCAACTAACGTGGCTGATTGCACTAACCTGCATAATGAGCCTCACTACACTTGCAGCCAACTATGTCGCGTCACATCATTTGCCTGCATTTTGTCTACATAAAATCTGTCCTCCATATAACAGTCATAAAACATATGATCCTAATCAAGGTATCAAAGTCGGTATCGATTTCGAGTATTCGTTTGCCCAAGACTAATACGACTCAGCTGATATGTATCGGCCGATAGCGATTCGTATCGGCCTATTTAGAAAAAAAAAAAAGGAAGAGTCTATATCGCGGCCAAAACCGAGATAAGGAAGAGTCTACGTCGCGGCCGAAACCGTAACGTATCGGCCGATTTTTGATAGCTTGATCCTAATTGAAGAAGTAAACTACGTGCAACAGCTGCACCAAATGCACCCAAATCCAAGAGAAGGAGCGGAGGGCCGCACAAATCAATCACAAAACCCAGTCGGATGGGGCAATTAATTAGTGTACCCACGGATGAAACTCGTTTCACGTCTAATCATTTGCCCACCGAATCTCTATCACATCACATGCACAAAATACACATGGGCGACAGCCAAAATGCCACTACTGACGTAATCTTGATAGCGATTTCTCATCCTCCAATCTCACACTTGGGCTGTTAATGCCCGGGTCAGGGGTCTAGCCCAGCCCAAAGCCGTGCTCCAACGGATCAGCCCTATCCTGCTGAGCCAACTTGTATTCAAACCCACACCAACCTAAAACCAGGCCTCGTTGCCGGCCAATTCTTTCTTTTGGAAAATCTTTTGTTTCATATATTTATTTTATAACTCATAACCCCAAATTAATTCGTTGATCCACAAAATCTTAGTATATTTTTTTGTTGGATAAGGGTAAAATCTGAATATATTTCATTAACCATCTCATATATATATATACACACATGTAACTCGAGTTGGGTCAGGCGGACTACAAACCATCTGGCCCTAACCCGACTCGATAGCCCCACCATATGTGTCGGGTCGGTCGATGGAACTTTAAAAACCTGGAATTTTCGAGTCGAGTCCGGGCCGAGTTACAAGCCAGCCGAGCTAATTGACAACCCTAATCCTAGTTAAGCTAATCGACACGCATGAGCAAGGTTTTGAAACAAACTAGAATCGGGTACGTCGGATACGTATTAACCAAACCCACCAATATGTTTTTCTCTTTTACTAAAACATTTATAATTTAAGGAAAATTTAAAAAATAATAGAAAAATTATATAACAAATTAGAAAAAAATTATTTAACAAAATAGACAATGTGTGTCTCTATAAATAAATTCTATATACCATAGTGACATATTTTGTTTTCGGTAATTTTTCGGTGGGGGGTCTTTCAGTATATTTCAGTTTAATTTTGATACCTTTCGGAAAAATTTCGGGGATTAAAGATATATAGAAAATATATTTAATATGTTTTTTACAAATTACTAAAATACATACTAAATTATTAACATATTTAAAATTAAATTTTTTTTTTTAAATAATAAAAAAAAAAATTACCAAAATTTCTGAAATTTCGTCGAAAATTATCGAAATATACCGAAATTTTCGTTAGACCCCCTTTTCGGCAAATTTCGTGAAATTTCGCTGAATTTCGACAAAATTTGTCACTATGCTATATACTAAAAAAGTAAAAATAAATTGTACTTATTTTAACCTTTAGCCTAAAGTAATACCTTCGCTACAAAAAAAATAGATTATTAGCGGCATATTTTTAGAGCCTACTACATGAATACAGAGGCCATATGTGACATTATGCTTGATTCATATCAGACATTGGTTTGATTTCGTCTGATATAGAGGCCATATGTGGCCAATATTCACGGATATGGTGCCTACAACATTTTGGGTGCGGGTGCCTAACGGGTCAAGCCAAGATCGACACATATCGGCTGATATGTATTGTCCTTGACATATTTGAAATACTGCATGAGGGACCAATCATTCAATGTATTTTAATGTTAGTTATTGTAACTATCACTCTTTGGATTGTGGTCTTCTACTCTGTAATCGTCCATTTGAGGTTACTTATTTTTCAGTTTGTAATCGTTCTCCATTTTTAATGAAAAGGATAAAAGTTTCATCTAAAAAAAAAGTATTATAGTATAAAAAAGGGATAATATTTTCCTTTTGGAGACCAACAATACACAGATAAGGTTATGAGAGCCCAAATTTATGCCATGTGGCACACATCGTAATCAAGTACTTTGAAGTTTGAACACCATGATCTAAAGATCTATGATATCTAAGATTTGATAAAAAAGTTTTATCGTGTGAATCGAAGCAATCAAACCTCTTTAAATTGAACAGGTAAAATTTTCGGACATTTACAAAAACTCACAAATTAAAGAAACATTTGGCTTATTTATATCAAATAATAGAGATATTTTTTTCATCCTAAGTGCGTAAATTATAGATCTTTATATCTTCATCTTCAATCAAACACGCTCACATATCCCAAAAAGTGACCCATGAATACAGTCAATTGTTGTTGGCGTAAGGTACCTAATGTTGGAATTTTTCATGGAAACTCAAAATTTTTATTTTGTGTGGCCCACATACACTAGGATTTTATAAAACTTAGATTAAAGTTGTTTGAAATAATAAATAGCATTATTAAGAAATGAAGGAAATCTCAAGGATTCCTTATTTAGATGTGATTTTTATTCCTATTAGAATACCTTAATAGACGATATTCTAGGTAGGGCATGACTCTTCATATTATATATATAGGTGGAAGTCGCCCGCTCACTACACACAAGCCTTTTAGCATCTTCTCATTGAGAGAGTATAATAAGAGAGGCGGGTAGAGTCATTGATAGAGTGTAGCAAGAGAGGCGGGTAGAGTCACTTTCATCTTTCTTCGCAGGGAAAAGTTTCAGATTGCGCACTTCACTTAGACTAGAATCAACGATCACGGTCTTTGCAATAAAGTATGCACATATATTTTAATTTATGAATTATTGATTTATAGTTTTGATTGATCATACACCTAGATTCTAAGACAAATATTTAAGTGGTCGAATCAATAGATCTAACAATTTGTATCCGAGCATAGGATTGACATTTGATCGATTGAAACAACCATATATGTTATTTTTTTCCCTTTTTTGTGCCGGAGATGCAAGCTTTAATGCTTAAGTAAGATGTTGTGCTACTTGATTTCCACTAATAGATCAGATCTGAATATGGTGATATATATTTTCGTGCTTAACACATTATAATCTTTTGTGATCTATTCTTGCCCGGGCATCTTGAAACTCATCCGTCAAGTGGGTCTAGCCGACTGGTTCTTACACACATAGATTGACTATGTGTATTCTTTTGTGCTTGATGGTCCACTTCGGTGGGATTGAGGAGGTCCATTGCTAGTTTGGATTTGAGTCGATGAAGGACTTTGTTTTATTTGTTGGTGGGTTCTCGGGAGAAGAAGGGATTTAATTTATATCTGTGTAGGGGTATATGGATGTCATGGAGACATGGGTGAGAAGGTTTTGGTTGGGTATTAAGTGTTCCATCACTATAAAAATAAAGTATTTTAGCGGCAACCAAAATTGTTGCTATTAACAAAAAAAAAAAACTACTGCTAATGATTTTATTTTTGTAGTGCATGCAAGCACCAATTTTATAATTTTCCCAATTCTAATTGGGCTAGACTCTTGAATCAGGCCAATGCCCTTTAATAAGACCACAAGGTGAGCTCAGTTGCATGAACTTGTAACTTCAGTGAGAACAATATAGGTTTGAACCTAGGCCCTGGCCCATTGTATTCACAAGGAAATTAAAAATACTTTGATGATGATTATTTCAAAAGAAATAGATGAGATTTTGATGGGATTGATTTTCTTGTTAAACCACATGGACTCATAGTAAATATATGTGATTAATTTATTATTCTTTTCTTTGTAATATAATTGCACATAAGACCCTTGGTGAGCTTATATACTCTTGGATAGTCATGAAGATCATATCATGGTATATGGTGGACTTAAGGGGATCCTTGTAATGGTATATGGTGGACTTAAGGGGATCCTCGTAATCCCTGGACTTTTGGACCCTACACTTTATGGATTTGTGTTGGAGAGCGATGAGCCATTGTTTGGAGCCGTTATGGCTAAGGCTAATTGATCAGCCTTCAAAACTGTATAATTTAGACTCGAATCTCGGTGTTGCTAGGTCTCATTTAATTACTAATATTTGCTTTTAGTGCATGATAGAGCGTAGCAAGTTTTGAAGACCTAAAAATGCAAAAGTTGTTAAAAGAGTAAAATTAAGGAAGACTCGAAGACATGCAAAAAATAGCGGAGAGAAAGGAGAGTACCAAGGTTTACATAAAGATTTATAAGAATTGAGGCCTATACCATTGAAAAGTAGAGTTTTCTAGCTTTTGCTAGCTTTCCAACGAGCCAAGAGACGCCTAATTCCAAGTTGTACATAAAAAATTATAACGAAATGAAAAACATAAAATAATGCAGGAATTTCAAATCTCGGCCAGTCAAGTTTGGATGAAATAGAGCCACATTTCGACCAGTCTAGCTTATTAAAGCTTCAACAATAGTAAAAGTTGACCTATCGAGTCCATTTAGCTTCAGAATTGCAAAATTCGACCGATTCAAATGCAAATTTGGACCATTGAAACCATAGTCACCAAATCAGGGTTCAACAATAGTTCGACGAGGTGAAAATTCAGAAAAATCTGGCATATTCGAGAAGTTCGGAGAAATATTCAGAGGAAAAATGGTGAGAAAATTTTAAAAATAAAAATAAAAGGATTTAAAATTAAACTAATAATAATAATAATAATAATAATAAACAAAATAGTAAGCGCAACTTTTTTTTAAAATTCGGGAATTATTTGGGAATAATTCGTGAATTATTCAGGAATAATTCGAAAATTATTCGCAAATTTTTGTGATCAGGCGAATTTTTGAAAAATTCAGGATTAATTCGGGGGACCTTAAATTCATGAATTATTCACGAATTTTTCAAAAATCCGGCGATTTTTGTCACTATGGTTGAAACCAAACATAAATTATGAGCAGCCTTATAGATTGAGCTCTTTTCTCGATCGGTCAAAACTGGATTTCTTTGCGCATTTTAAGGCGAGAAAGCTTGGGTTCTTCCGGAAATCAAGACTCCAAAATTTCTCTCCTAGCTCGATTCTGGGGCGGTTTAGATGATACCTTCTGTGTTTAAACATTGTACTAGGGCCTTATGATCTATAAATAAGGACCTTAAGTTTAGGAATAACTTAGCTTTTAACCTAGGGCTTTTCGTTTATAGTTTTAGGTTTAGTTTTAATTTTTGATTTGCGAGAGTTTGTGAGATTGAGGGCTTTATAATCATTGTTCTATGATCAATTCATCGATGATGAAGATCACAACAACGATGCACGGCTATATGTTTGCATGATTGGGATCTACGTTGTTACGATAGATGATTTTAAATCAATTTATTTATGTTTTTGATAGTTTTATTGGATTTGTAGGGATTCAAATTAGAATTAATAGGATACGCACCTTCGAGCTAGTACTTGTAGTCTAGTTTGATAGGTTTCGTATAATGGTGTTTACAAATTAGATCGTAAGAGTTTAGACGGATCATATCATCCCGACTGGTCCGTGACTATGAATAGGATCTGATACTTTTACCTAACTTTATCTTGTAGCGGAAGGAATATCGATTACCTAAATTTTGGATTAGATTAGAAGTATGATGCGAGTTATTTATGAATCTGCGATTAAAGGGATGCCAAACTATTTTCTCACTATTTTTCAAATCCGTTTTACTTGCTTTCCTAATTAACTTAATTAGAATTTTCCTTTTATAAAATCCCCTTTCTAGTTAAGGCTTTACTTTAGAATAAACGACAAGTCTATGTGGTTAAAAGCCCTTGTATTCGCCCAAGGACATTTTACTTGTGCACCTGCAAGGTTTTAGATTATAAACGATCACTAATTAATTCCTCCAATTATTTTATTTATCTTTTTGTTTAAAGTCGTAAATTTAAATTTATGTAATTTTATGGACTATTGCATCTTATGTTTATCGATATATAAATGATTTTGAACATTTTTTGTATTTAGGTCATCTCTAGGCTCAAACAGGACCTGAGCTCGAGTTAATTATATAAGGCCAAATTTAGCCCATTTAGAAGGTTCATTTTTGGTTTGAGTATAACAGGACTTTTTAAGTCCATTTTGCCCCATGGGTAGTGATTCGATCTACTTGTCGAGCCCTAGGCTCTGAACTACATATGCTTTTTGGATTATGAGTTTGATCTTATGGCCTATGTGTATGTGTTTATGGCTAATTTTTGTCATCACTCATTATTTAAAATATTATTTTGTGGCACTCTTGGCTATCTACATGTTACACACATATACTTTATCGTGAGTTGAATAAACTCTTGAGACTAGACATATCGGGTTTAGGTCATTCCAATAAGGTTAAGGAAGACCGCTAAAGTGGTTGTTTGAGAGACTATAATTGAGGTAGGATTGGATTTGTCCAAAGATGACCATTCTATGAAGTTTGTTGTGTCTTGAGTCTTGAGATTTTATTTCATTAAGATCACCTTATGCACTAATTTGCATAGAGCTATTGATTCTTCCCAAAGGCGATTCATTGATTTCGTATAAATGGAGTGAGTACAATAGTCATAAGAAAGGAGAGAGAATGATGATTCTTTTGCCCAAAGGTAGTGAACTATCAGGATCAAATCATAAACATAGGCGATTAGGTCTACGCTCTTTTTTTTTTTCAGTGCCCTGGGGGAGAGGATAGGTTGTACACTCAATTTTCTGTCCAAAGGTAATGTTGGATGTTGCACATTATCTATACCAAAAGAGTGAATTATTTACACATGATAATTCACTCTAATCAATTCGTTCATACTCCTAATTCTATAATTGATGGCATAATTTTGTGATATAACTTTTAATTTTAAATAGTAGAAATATCGATAGAATTATTTTTGTTCAAAAGAATAAATTTGTAAATCATTATGAAGTGAGGATCTCCATTTATATTTTGTCTCAATTTATTATAATATATATATTTTTTTAAATTGACTATTATATTTTGAGCATGATTTATTATTTAATGGTTATATGATTTTATTATTGAAGTTATCTTTCTTCTAAACTGTCATTATTATTTATGTATCTTGAAAATTGTCTTATATATACCTATATATTTTGGATGGAGTTTTTCATAAAATCAAGTAGAATTTTTCTACAATTATATTTTGAGTGAAGTTTTTCATAAATTGAGGGTGAAGTTTTTAACAATTTAGGTGGCACATCTTTGTGAGTAAGCCAATAAAGTTTTACCTTAATCTTGTCTGTGAATATTGATACTCTTTTGAATCTGCTCAGAGTTAAATGTAATTAGACACCACGTTAATAACTTCTTGTTCTGAGGATCAGGTGAAGTATTTTTAAAGCTAGAGTTTTCTAGATGTCAAAATAACATATAATGAGTGTGGAGCGAGACATTATGGATTTGCATACTTTGATTGTACATTTAGTTCACATATTGAATGGGTTATCACAAGGATCAAAGTGTCGGATTTTATTTCGGTTTCAGTGGGGACCGAAAGCGAAACCAAAATTTCGGCCGAAATTTTGATGCCCATACAAAATACCCCAAAATTTTATATTTTCATTTCGATTTCGATGGAGACCGAAACTGAAACAGTTCAGTCGAAATCTTCAGATTTCGACTGAAATTTTGAACCATGGGTTATCATCTCTCAAATTTGTTGTTAATAATAATTTTGAGACTATGAAACTGTCTTAATATCGATTTCAGAAAATAGTATACTATGTGCATTCATGATCCATTCCTACATTTTCATTAAATCCGAGCATGTTTGAGAATATCTAAGTGATTTCAAATAACGTTTTGTTTTTAGAGTGCACTCGTTTTGGTTGTCTAATTTAGTGTGAGTCGTTTTTAAAATCATAGTCTATGTGTGAATCAAGTGGGAGACTGTTGAAATTTTTTATGGAAACTCAAAATTTTTATTTTGTGTGACCCACATATACTAGGATTTTATAAAACCGTGGATTTGAGTTGCTTGAACTAATAATTAAACGACATTATTGGGAACTGACGAAAACCTCAAAGTTTCGTGATTTACATGTGATTATTATTCTTATTAGAATACCTTAATAGACGACATTTTAGACATAACATGACTCTGCATTATATATATATATATATATGGAAAAGGGGTCCATCCTCCATGGGAGGACAGTCACCGTCCTCCAACCTTTCACGTGGAGCTCCACGTGGCATCCAAAATATTATTTCGATGTCACGTGGACCTTGGGTGCATTGCTTAGATCATCTTTGAAAAAAATAAATTAAAAACTTATCTCCACCGTGCATTTTTTGAACCGTGAAATGTGGATCAATGAAAAGCGTCAAACTTTGACTTGTGGGTTTAAAATTTATTTTTTGATTTTTTTTTTTTTAATATTGATCTAAATTGTCCACATGTGCTCCACGTGGCACCCAATAAGTGTTTTGAGTGCCACGTGGAGCTCCACGTGGATCTTGAAGGACATTCGCCGTCCTCCATTGGAGGACCTACCCGGCTCCCTATATATATATATATATATATATAAGTGGACGTCCCTCGCTCACTACACATGCATTTTGACATCTTCTGATCAAGAGCAAGAGAGACGAATAGAGCTACTTTTATCTTTCTTTGAAAGGAAAAACTTTGAATTGCATATTTCGCTTTGACTAGAATCAATAGTTATGATATTTGTGATAAAGTATGCACATATATTTTAATTTGTGAATTATTTATTTATAATTTTGATTAATCATACACCTACTACTAACTCATAATTTTTTTGGTATAATTATATAAAAAAAATTAGAAGTTACCGTACCTACGTGTTAGTTAGCCATTCGAAAGAGTCTTTGATAATATAAATTTTTTTTTGTAAAAAATTATTGGAATACATGAATACACAGCACCTTGCTGTTTATTGTTTTTGTATAAATAATCTAAATGGTCAACTTTAAACAAAGAAATCGCCCTTGAATTCATTACTCGCCTTGTCGATCAGCAGCCCGAGGACTTTAAAAACCCTAATGATGACTTAAGGGAGACTTACAGGAGTCACTTATGCCACGTGACTCAACAGCATGATTTGTACGGTTGTCCATTTTAGAAAGCTTTTTTTTTTTTGAAAGAACAGTTTAGAAAGCGTTTAAGGACCCATTGTCCCTTAGTAATAATGTAACATAAAATATAAAGCCTCAGCTGTTGAAAACCATCCCATTCAAAAAGTCCATGCAAGCGAAAAGCTTGCATCTTTGGAAGCTTAGTCGTATGTTTTTTTAGGTCACTAACTCGCTATTGTAGGGGGTTTTCAAATTTATGAAGATTCGAAGTCACCAACTTTCATTTATTTCTTCTTAGTGTTTCAACTTTGCTTATCTGTAAGGACAGCTGGTTTATAGCGACGTGCCCAATCACAGGCTCACCTTGAGCCACTGGCAGACTGAAAGTGGATGAAGATCCGTGCATGTCCCAGAATCCATGCAACGAATGGCTCATATGTCATGTGCTAGTGATCGGGTCGGTCCCTCTCCACTAGACCCATCCAGGGGGTCGGTGAGTTCTCTTTCTTTAGATGACGTCGGATTCTTTATTATTGTCTCTCGAAAAATTGTTAATGGAGGCAGTTTTTTTTATAGACAATTTTAATTTCCGAGCAGCTTATTTGACGCAATGTGATTGGCTGCATTGTTTGGGCCCCACTGCACCTGTAGTGACGGACTCAGGATTTTCTTTCATTGGGAGCGACTATGGTTTGCATGGTTGGGTATCTATAGTTGTGCGTACCAAATCTTTGAGGACACTTAGGCCAAAAATCATTGACTACTTTGAAACAAATGATGAAATCATTTTTTGATCAATCTTTCAAGTAATGGACCTTGAGATCATGTATACCATTAAATGGTCAATTTTTTGTTCCACATGGAACCCATCCTAAAATGGGACACTACAAAAAATAAGACTTAGCAACACCAAAAATTGTCTCTATTAACAAAAAAAACTTCTTGTTTCAATAGTGATGAGACTAGTAGTAGTAGTTTTTTTGTTAATAGCAGCAGTTTTTGGTGCCGCTAATAGTCTTATTTTTTATAGTGTGACCTGAAAATGATGCTTGAGTGTGACCTGTTTCACGTGATTTTCTAGTCACTTTTTTCGAGATGTGTATTCGATGGAGTAAAAAGTTGAACATTTTATTAGACACCCATGATCTCGTTGACTCAAAAAATTGAGTTAATATTAGATAAGTGGAAGGAACACCAAGTGACTTAGTATTTGGGTCACTTTTTGAATGTGTGCAATGCAAAATTAACATGCATGTATACCGCTAAATAGGTGCACATAATCAAAAGATCTTTCGTGTGAAAGATTGGTAAGAAAAATAATCTCCATTACTTGATTTGATTTAAAGCAGTTAAATATCATTTAAATTTAATGAATATATACCATGTAAATAAAGTATACCATTAATTTTAGATGACTTTTAGCTCTATTGAATCAACTGATCAAAATACTTTTTTACATTTTATCATTTTAATAATTTATACAACAGCTGTTAAGATCATAGAGAAATCACATGGAACACAAGAAGGTTCCACATGTCATGGATGCCAAAAGCAAAATGTGACCAAGTACCAAGAGCTTCGCTGCTTATCTAAAGCTAATTCGAGCTAGCATTTGGTATGTAACGTGCTGTAAGGTGATTTTGTACTCATGTCAATTTTTGGGATTGTGACACATAAAAGTATCATACCTATATATTTAGGAAAATTTATTCGATCGACCCTGTCAGATGTACATTTTACTGCAGAGACCTTATAGTTTTACCTTTACCCAAATTGACCAGCTGGAAGCCTAACAAACCCTAAGAAAAGCAAAAAGTCCAAATTACCCTCTTTCTTTAACGCACAAAAATATTATCTTCTTCCTCATTTTAATCTGCTACAGTTTCTAAAAATCAGAGGTGACGACGCCTTTTCCTCAATCCAATCTATTCTGATCTGCTATTTGGATCGACCTAGATACACCTTTATAAGGCGATATCGCCTCTTAAATAAATAAATAAATAAATAAAATTTAAACAGACGATGTCATCTTAACACAGTCGATGCCGACTCTTAAAATAGTCGATGACGACTCTTAACGATCGGTCTTAAATTTGTTTTAACAATCGACATCATTTATCTCTAATCGATGATGTGTATCTGATCGATCACAGGTGTATAAAAATTAAAAAATAAAAAATAAAATAAAAATAAAATTTTATACGATCGATGGCAGTATACACGATCGCCACGATTGTGTAAACGATGCATCATCATATATAAATTTAAATTTTTTTTTTTTTCTGATCGTATATGTTGTGTATACGATCGCCATCATTTGTATAATTTTGTTTTTTTATACGATCCGCATCAATATATTTACACAATCGATCTTGTATACGATCGATCAGCATAAATTTTTTTTTTTTTTTTTACGATCGGCATTATTTATTTACACAATCGATGGCATTGTATACCGAATGCCATCGACTATATAAATTTTTTTTTTTTTTTTTTCAGTCGACATTGACTGTGTTAAGAGTCGCCATCGACTGTGTTAAGAGTCGGTATCGACTGTTGAAATTTTTTTTTTTTTTTTTTTTTTAAGAGACGATATCGCCTTACAAAAGGGTATTGGGTCAATCCAAATAATAGATCGGAATAGATTGGATTGAGGAGAAAGCGTCGTCACCTCTGATTTTTAGAAACTGTAACAGATTACAATGAGGAAGAAGATGATGTTTTTGTGCGTTAAAAAAAGGGGGTAATTTTGACTTTTTGCTATTCTTATGGTCGGCTAGACTTCCAGCTTGTCAATTTGGGTAAAGGTGAAACTATAGGGTCTCTGCAGTAAAAGGTACATCTGACAGGGTCGGTCCCATATATTTATTAGCCGATAGGTGAGTCAGGATTTAAAGATTTTTGACATAAAATATTAGGACGAAAAAAATGATCTTCATAATCTCACTAAAAGAAGTCAAAATTTATCTAAAATTAATGGATACCAGGAAGATCCAATATAGTATAACTGTTAGATGGGTTTTGACTTCTTTTATTTTGAGATTATAAACATTAAATTATGCGAGACAGATGGTGAAGTTCCACATGCCTAACGTCTCAAAACGTAATACAGCTTATTAAATAAATTTATACTCGCAATAAGGGGCAATGGTTAGGTCCTATCATGTAGAATCGAATTTTCAGTCCTATCCCATCCGTTGCCCTTGAAAATAAGAGAATCTTGACTACACGATCATATTATAAAAAGTGAAAATTAAGAAAGTCAAGATTCTCTTATTTCTAAGGACAGAGGATGAGATAGGATTGGACATCCGATTCTGTCTAGGAGGACCTCATGAGCATTGCCCCACAATAAGTACCTAATCTTAACTCTTTTATTTATAAAATAAAACATCCCATTCTCCTTCTTATTTTTCTAGTTCAGCGAGGGCGATTGTTCCGCTCGCCCCTATGTCGGTCTTCCACTGCCAGATGGCATGTGGTCACGAGTTCCATTGCATTTGCTAAGGGTTCAGTTACTCTTTAGTGTTCTAGATGAATAAATGAACACTTTTTTCCCTTTAAATCATAAATTGAACTTAGAGGTTCCCCTCCCAAATATAGTGTAGTAAAAAAATTTAACTTTGACTCAATATTTAACAGTGAAAAATCACTCTTTTTAATTTTTTTAGATAATAACTGATGAACATTAGGCATGTTGCTGTGGCATCCAATCCACGGGCTGTGTGCCACATAGCATCGAATCGACTCTAAGGTATCATGTAAATTATTATGTGCGTTCCGTCCTCTTGAATGTTCTGTTTTTCTTCCACTTTTTTGAGAATTGTCTTAGATCAATCATGTGTATATCCACGTGTCATCCAAATATGCGTTTTGGTGCCATATGCATGGAGCCCAAATAGAACTATCCTTAAGGTTTAACCCAACAAGCATGTCCTAGAGAGAGAGAGGCCCAAGGTTGTCTGTGCAAGCTCCCAACACTGCACATGTTCCACAGTTGGGTGCCAAGGCAACATGCCAACCAAAGATTAAAATTTCGGGTTAAATTTTGGTTTCAGGCATGGCCGAAACCGAAATCCAAAATTTTGGCCGAAATTTTGAACCCCATATAAAAATGACCGAAATTTTGGATCTCGGTTTCGTTTCGGTGGGGACCGAAACCGAGATTTCGGTCATTTCGGCCAAAATTTTGATCCTTGATGCTAACATCAATCCGGTTGTATAAAAAAAAATATAAAAGAACTTTTTCTGTCCAAATACCTTTGTTTGCGCTCACGCATTTTTTGAAAGTGGCCACATTTCAGACCCGTTAAAATCATTGATTCTTTCTAATCATATGATGGAGGCTGTGTTTCACTCCGATATTCCACACAATAGATCATGAGACCATGGTGCACTTATTAGATGATCAATTTTATTATTTCATGCGTCACAAATCCCTCCAAAATGGCCATAAATTAGTGTTTGAGCTGAGTGTGTCATATAATTCGAGGCTATTTTTTGGGGATCTGTGACACATGTAATAAAAAATAGACCTTTTGGTAAGTGTGCCACGATCTCAAGATCTATTGTGTGGAAGATCGGGGTGAAAAACAATCTCCATCTGATTAGAGCGAATCAATGAGTTTTAAGGGGTTTGAAACGTGAACACTTTCCGAGAAGAGGGCACAAACAAGCGTACCCTTTCCCGTCCTAGACTTTTGGGTCAAGGGTGAAAATTATAAATGCATTGGCGAAATTATAAACGCGTTGGCAGGCAAATCTTGTTATTTGATGGGAAAATAGTTCAAAAATGATAAAAAAATATTTCTAAAACTTGGGGTACTTGATAAACCCTTAGAAGTTGTTGTATAACACGTGATCACATCCCACATGACAAGTGCTCTGACATGAGAGGGCATTGCCAAAATGTTGTGCTAATCAAATGCACCACCTCCTTTTGTATGTGTGTGTTCTGGCTATGGATTATGTTTGAGTGAAGCGTTTGATGTTGTACTCGACTCATTTGGTGTCACATGACACCCAATCCAAGAGTTAGTTGCCAAATGTATACGTCCAAAGTCAACTATATATTGAGAATTACTTTAAAATAAATAAAAAATATCTACAACCATCTATTTTGTAGTCAAAGTTGAAATTGTAAATGACATGATTTTGGATTGGAAACTCATATTTTTGACCTATGAAATAAATGATAAAAATATCAAAAAAAAAAATTTCCTCCCTTAAAGACTCTAGAGGGATAAGTGAATCTTTAGAGGATATGATGTGACTTGTCATCACATGTCACGGACCAAGTAATCTAGCATTCTTAGTGTAGTGCATAACATTGCACTGGAATTCACCATCTTCCCATTTTTTAGACAATTTTTTATTAGAATTTGTTTTTGGATGATGAGGTATCCGGGCCAATTAGAACCCGAACAAGTCCCCGAGCATGTGTAACAACCGCACATCACACGTGCAAGTGATTAGAGATAAATCACTGCAGGTGGCCAATTGGGGTTGAGATTCAAACTCAAGGCCTCCACTTCTCTCAAGTGTATTTTCCTGACTATTGTGCCAACTCCTTATTAGTTATTATAATTAAGGTGGTTATGGCCATTATACAAACACCCGGACATCACACGTACCACATAAGTATGAACATTTTTTTATTGAATTATTCTTATAAAGTGGGATTAATCTTTATATTATCTTAATAGTAGGAATCTCACTTAATAGTGGGAATCTCGTTTCAACTCCTTATTCTCTTGCTTTCAGACCCAACTTAATGGTAGTCAACTATTACTACTATAGTACTATTATTCTCTGAAGATGCCATCTAACTCTGAATTTTGTATTTGCATGCAGAATCTGGACGTCAGTTTAAATTTCTGAGGTGTTTGTTTAAAGTGAAAGCTTACCTTCTTTTTGGCTTTTAATTTGTTATAACGTAGGGTGTCCAAACCTTGCGACTTAGACTAATCCCTAGAGGGTGCCATGGCCCCACAAATGCATGAATATTTCATAATTTACGCACCTTAAATTGCACCTATTTTTCATAGAAGATGAATCGTTTTGAACGCAAGGCGAGTATGCACACTTGAATCATTAGTCTTCCATTCCGCTCTTGGCATTGCTTTGGGCAAGACGATCTCTTATTCTCTTACCACGTGCCCCTAATGGCTACACTAAAATTATGCATCCATTATAAAAAATAAGACTATTAGTGACAGCCAAAAACTGCCACTAATACCCTTGCCGCTAATAATTTTTAATAATGTTTTGTTAATAGTGGCATTTTTTTCCTCCAAAAAATTGTCACTAACAATCTGTTTTTTTGTAGTGATCTTTCGCTGAGTAGCAGTCCTTCACTCCTTTGCAACACTTTATATTTAACCTTTCGTCTTTCTTAGCTTCTCTTTTGGCGAATTTATATTTTTCGAAATCTCTTATATTTTTTACTATTTTGTAAAACAATCATTTGCACGTAATTCATTGCAACAACCCCTTGGTGGGTTACTAATGGTGATGCCATTAGTACGTGAAATCTTACTTCCAACCACGGCTTCTATTAGAAGCTTTTCCACTCTTTGGAAAATGGATTAGAAACTTTTCCACCCTTTGGAAAATGGATTTGAGAGTTCAGTTGTCCTGTTTGAATTAGAACAGCCCTTAGGCTGTGTTTGGGAACAAGAATTTTAATTTGGAGATTTCAAATTCAGGCATTTAAAATATGGGATTTGAAATATTTGGATTTGAAAATTTCTTTGTTACATTGGATGTTTAAGGAGTGTATTTGAGTTTATACTTAAGATTTATAAATGTTACATTAGACTAGTTTAGGAAAAAAGAAAAAAAATTAAATTTTAATAACCTAATAATTAATATACATGAATCAAAATTAGGATTGTAAACTTTGGAACCGATACCCAACCCACCCAAGCATAAGTTTTTACCAGCTCGGGCACATAGGCTTGACTCATCGAGACGGGTAGGGTCTTGCTGACTAAGAGATTAGGTAGGTTGCAAGTCGGTTGAGTTGACCCAGCCCAATATTTTATATATAAGATAATAAAACATGGGTGGTCGGGTCGGATCACTTTTGGGGAAGTGTTCTAGGTGGAATCAAGATCAGATCATCCTATAAGTTGGTCATAATCTCAAGATCAATTGTATCGAGATCGAGACGAAAATTGATCGCCACGCCCGACTCAAGGGGACATTAACAGACAATTACTGGTTGCCAACTTAGAGATTAGCAGCACCCAAGAAATAGAAGAGGCAAAAGGAAAAGTTGTATATATTAAAAAACATCTCATCACGCTTTTTGGCTCATCTGTTTATACTCCTAACTATAAATGGGGACCTTTAATTTCAACCCATGAGTCTTCCTCAACTTGGAGTCGAGGTGTTTAGACCATCGATTGTTTGAAACCAAATAGAGGAGACTACTTTTGGTCACAATTTTGATACAAATCTTGAGATCATTTCCCTACCATCAGATGGTCAGCTATGGATTCAACGTGCCACAAATCCTAAGAAGTTGATGTCTGCCTATAAACTTATTATTTTTTTGGGATGTGTGCCTCATGGGATTAAATAAGGGTTTTTTGCAAATACCCCCTTAGTTATGCTGATATTACAAATAACCCCCCTAATTATAGCTATTTGCTTTAAACCGTCTGAGTTAGCATTTTGGTGTTCATAAAACACCCTCTTTAACCGATGCTATTTTAAATGGTTAATCAGCCGTTAAAGAATAACCTAAATACCATATTTATCATTTTAAAAATTAAATTACTAAATTGTCACCCTCTACACATGGTAAGAGTAATTTTAAATCCACCCCTCCACTTACAAAAAAGAGTAGTTTTAAATCCACCCATCAAATATTTGAGTTCACCCACGCTGAAAAGCATTGACTGTATTGAATCGGATGATGAAGATCGTTTATCGTCCCAACCATTCACACGATGGATCTTGAGATCACGGTGGCACCATTAGACGGTTGACTGTATTGAATTGGATGATGGAGATCATTTATGGTCCCAACCTTTCACACGATGTATCTTGAGATCATGGTGGCACCATCAGACTGTTGACTATATTTAATTGGACGATGGAGGTCGTTTATCGCTCCAACCATTCACACGATGGATCTTGGCATCATGGTGGCACCATCAGACGGTTGATTGCATTGAATCGGAAGATGGATATTTTTTAACGCCCCAACCTTTCACTCGATGGATCTTGAGATCATGGTGGCACCATCAGATGGTTGATTTTTTATTTTATGTGGTACACACCCAAAAAAATGACCTTAAAATTAATTTTAATCGTATACGTGATGTTAAGGTCACTTTTCTGACATGTGTGCCACGAAATAAAACACTGATCGTCTAATGGTATGCCTAAACGATCTCCATCGTCTTATTCAATGCAATCAATGTGTTTTAGCGTGAGTGAACTCAAAGATTCAGGGGATGAAAGCAGACGTGGTTAGACAATCCAATTCCTAAAAATGGGTTTTGAATCATATAGGAAATTGGAGGGACGAGTATTTTGAGTGGAACATGTAGATTGAAGGTTTTCTTTTCAAAAATAATTGCATTGTTTACCACAAATCCTCCATTAGTTGAGTATTCGTCCAAACGTTGGCATGCTTTAATGGGGGAATCACCCATCAGATGAATCTTGAATCTGATGGGTGAATGAAGGGCCTTTTAGAAGAGTACCTTTAAATCCACCCACTAAATCTTTAAGTTCACCCACGCTGAAACATGTTGATTGAATTGAATCGAACGATGGAGATCATTTATCCTCCCAATCTTTCACATGATGGATCTTGAGATCATGATCGTACCATCAGACGGTCAGTATTTTATTTCACGTGGCACACATCTCAGAAAAGTGACCTTAATATCACGTGCATGCTTAAAATTGACAATTAAGGTCACGTTTAGGGGTGTGTACCACATGAAATAAAAAATCGGTCGTCTAATGATACACCCATGATCTAAAGATCGATCTCATGAAAGATTGGGACGATAAAAAATCTCCATCGTTTGATTCAATGCAGTCGATGTGTTTCAGCATGGGTGAACTCAAAGATTTTGTGGGTGGATTTAAAGGTACTCCTTTTATAATAGTGGTCAATTATAATGGCATGACTTGTAAATAAAGATAAATGAAGGACCTTTTAGAATGGTGATAAACTTTAATGGCATGACTTATAAATATAGATGAATGAAGGGCCTTTTAGAATGGTGGTATTTTTAAAATATTGATTTCATTAAAGGCAAAATAGGCTTTCCGTCTATAAACTTACGGCTAGTTAACGACAGGGGATTATATGAAACAGAAACACAAGCGTAGGGGCTGCAGAATAAATACTCATAACTCATGAGGTTTCTTATAATATTAGCATAACACGGGAGGGTATATGCCAAAAAAACTCATTAAATAATGACTTTATGATGGCAGGCTCAGGATATGTTAGTGGAAGATTGGGATGAAAAACTATCATTGAGAACAGAAAACTGTAGTTGTAAATAAAGTACGTCTACTAAATGGGGGAAGCAACTTTTGCAGCTTTCTTTCCCGGGCTATTTTGATACCGCTATTTGCAGTAATGAAGGTGTAGGGACATGAAAGCTCTTGGTTGCCTTGATCAAATGATGGATATATTTTTTAGCCTCAATCTTCAGTACACCAGATCTTTAGGTTATGACACACCTATTAGACCGTCAAATGTTGAAACCACACCGGACACATTCCTCAAAGTGGTTGGTCTTTCGGCACCATGAGAATTGGTTCTCAAGTAACCTTAGGGTGCATTTAGGAACAAGGATTTGAATTTCGGATAGGTATTTGAAATTTAAGTATTTTATACCCAATATTTCAAATATTTGGATTTACAAATCTGTTACATGGATTTACAAATCCACTGATTGGATGCATACCTAGTGTATTTTTAGATTCTTTTCGCTCAGCTGATGGTTCAACCCTTAACAGCATTGTGCCTTGAATTAGAAGATGAAGACCATTCTTCATCCCAATCTTTCACACAATAGATCTTGAGATCATGGCCCACCAATCAGACGATCAGATATTGATTCCACATGATACACTCCTGTGATTATGGTATACCGTGAGAAGGGTTCTTCAGTAATTTTTAGGAATGTGTTTCACATGAAATTTTTATCTGATCGTCTAATAGATGATTCGTTGTTTGAAGATCTATTTTTTAAAGGATTGGGACTAAAAACGATCGTCATCATCTAATTCGAAGCACCCAGCGGTGGTAAATCAGTTGTGCCAAGAGAATCTTCAGCTGCCAATATAGCTACACTCAAGAGAGAGACAGAGTGAACCATAGAGAGAAAGCTAGAGAGAGAGACGGAGAGCAGATGAAAATCATAGAGAGAGAGAGAGAAATGAAGAGAGAATCTTAGAGAGAAATCTAGAGATAGAAAAAAGAGAGTGAAATAATCCAAGACATAGAAGAGAGAAAGGGAGAGAAAGAGAGAGCAAGAGAAAATCTAGAGAGAGAAAGATGAATGGAAGGAGAGAGAAAGAGCGCGAGAGAAATCTTCGAGAGAGCGACAAAAGGATCTGAAATCTAAATTTTTTTTTTTTGTTCTTCAAGAAGATGTGCGCGACTCAAATGAAAGAGATTTGGATTTGAAATAACGCCTGTCAGAGGTTATTTCAAATCCCCCTCTTGGATTAGATTTAATTTGTAAAATGAATGGATTTGACAAATCCAAATCCATAGCTCAAAAATAGCAACCAAAGGCTGGATTTGGATTTGCCCCACCTGAATCCAAAATCCAAACAATCAAAGGATTGCTCCCAAATGTAGCCTTAGGGATATGTACCATGTGAAATCAAATCTGACTGCATGATATGTGAAACATCATATAAAGATCTCTTTTGATGAAAATTAGGCTGAAAAATGATGTTTGTGGTTTGATTCAAAGCAATCAACAATTTTCATGTTTTTGATTTTTAGTTGCAGATACAAAACCGTCTGCTGCAAATAAACAATTTTTTTTTTCACCGAAGTTACACTCGACTCTCTAACAACACAAATGAAGGATCTCGACTCTCCAACGACACAAATGAAGGATCGATAGATTTGAAATAACGCCATTTGAAAAAATGCATAGGAGGCGTTATTTTAACTCCTTATTTTTCAGCTATTTGTAAAATGATGGAATTTGGCAAATCCAAATCCAGGCCACCAAACTTGTAATCCAAACAATAGATTTGGATTTGAAGGACCCAAATCCAAATCCAAATCCAAATCAAGGAAATGAATGTTCCCAATGGCAGCCTTAAGGATATGTGTTGATAGCTGAAAGTTGGAATTTCCCTGTAAAGGGAATTTCCAATTTCACATTTTTTGTTTGATTAGGAAATTAGCAGGTAAAATTGAATTTTCGTGGGATTCACTAGCGGAATTCATTCACCCATCAATTCCTTCATATGCAATTTGTAATTCCACCATTAAAACCTTTAAAATGCTAATTCCACACGATAATTTGTCATTTATCACTATTGTCACTATCAGTACAATTATATCAAGCTCTTTTTAGTTGCTCAACTTGAAAAAGATTTTATGCTCTTTAAAATTAAACATTTTATTAAACTGCAACTATTGTAACCTAAGAATAAATACTGATGATTATTATATGCATAGGTTAATTGGTAGTACATTATTAAGTATGTATTAATCAAAGTTTGACTTTTAGTTAAAATTTAATTTTTATTAAATTTTGACACTTATAACCTGATGGTAGATAATAACTAATGCTATTTTAATTTTTTACATTACAGTAAATTTCAAAAAATTTATTAGTCAAAGTTACACTTTTGATTAAATTTTAATTTTAATCATACTCTAACTTGTGGAAGACACTATTAGATATTGGCTACTACTATAAATTTTTGTAACTTGTTTGAACAATTTTTATTGGTCAAAGTTTTATTTTTTATCAAACTCTGATGTTTCATCAAAAAATATAACATGGAAGTGAATAATGGCTACAATGGTGTCAATTTAATAACTTGACTATACATTCCCCCATTTTATTGGTCAAAGTATACTTTTGATTAAAGTTAGACGGCCAAAAGTTGATTCCACATGGAACTGTTGTGATATTTTAAATATTTTACTCGTAAGTACACGAGTCGTACTATAGTAAACGGGTGTAGAGTACGAGGTCTATCCCACGAGGATTTTAAATAAATCTTTAAAAGGAATAACTATCAATCACAGAATTCCCAAAAATTATCATAATATTAATTTAGCCTAACAAGTTTGTTGAATATAAAAGAAGAATAAACTAATCGAGATAATATTAATCAAAGAAAAATGAGAGGTTTAGGATACTAAATCCTCCCATCCTCGGTTATCATCCATGATTTCAGCTCTAAATGGTTAAATATTAGAGACGAAAACACATAAAGATTAAAACCAATTAAAACTTTATGAAAGATAAAGATAATTAAATCGGTATAAAAATCTAAGATAATACTTTTCTAAATCCATGAATGAAAAGAATCAAAATATTCTTCGTATTAAACTAAATCTAATCACGATGAATTAATAATTCATATTTTTACATTAAAAATAAGATTATGACACTTAATCATAAATCTAAGATCATGGGAAAAATATGACTAATTCTCATATCTCAAATTGATGATTAAATCTCAAAATCGATAGAAGTATATAAGTGTAAAAATCATAAAGGTGTCTAATAACTTTCCAACCACATATCTAACTTTATGAATGAATCCATAAGATGTGATTCATCAAATCCTAACTCTCTAAGAAATTAGCCAGACATTTACATAAGAAAATAACACATAAATGAAATAGATCTCAAATGAAACATAAAAATGCCCCTTTATATTTTTTCAATCAAATCCAAATGTAAGCTTTGATCTACTGCAACAATATTTTTTCAAGACAAAATGAAACTATTTTACTTTCTAAAGCTAAGAAAAAGAGAAAAGATGTTAGAAAAATGAAGAGATATAACTAGAAAAGGAAGAGACGGCTCTTCAAAAGAAGAAGTAACTAACCCTAACTCTAATTTTCACTTAAATAGGGTGTTATTTTGAAAACCTAAACTTTAAAATCGATTCATCAACCACAAAAATCAATCAATCAGTTTTGAATTTTAAATTTTCCACGATTCAAATAATGTGAAATCGATCGATCGGTCAAATAAGTTGATCGATCAAATCTGGACAAAACAAAGAGCAGAGTTTATATATAATTTATGTATATAATTCTTATCGATTGACAACTAAGGTCTATCGATCGATTCTGGTCTGCGAATTATTCTTCTCAGTTTCGGATTATTCCTCTTAGCTTCAATCGATTGATCAAAGGTTTGATTGATCAATCGTTCATGAATTTCAGAGCCTGACAATTCCTTGGTTAAATGTTCTAGTGTTGGTTGTTCTTATGGTCTTTTATACCATCAAGTGCATCCAACGGTCAAATTTTTCTGAAACTATTAAAACTCCATAAAATTATCATATTGCTCTCATCAGATGGCTAAATATATATGTTAGGGTGTGAAATATGATCGTATTTCAATACTCATCACACCCTTAAACCTACACTTTGCTAGTCCTCGAGCAAAGAAGATGATAAATAAAACTGAAAAATAAAGTAACATCCTATGAAAAGTAATGAATGTCACTTTCGTAGAGAGCATGATTCTATTTAATATATACAACACGCCTTTAAACCACTAGGTGATCCCTAGTGAAGGAGTTTTGTCTCCTGGGAGTTTTCAGTGAAGTTACCCACAAACTTTAAAACATTTTTCAAAACCATCGGTGAAACTAAGTTTTTAAAAGCATGATTTTTATAACATATTTAATTTCAAAGCAAAAAATCATTAATCAATTAAACATGAGTTCTCAATTTCAAATATCAATGTCATACCAATCATACCAATGTCCATTCATATTAATCTAATGCTCCAAATGCTCCAATTTTTTAGATAACTCATTCATTCATTCATAAATGTGTAGTGTGTGCATACCAAAACAATGATTCATCTATCGCGGAACCAATCCAAATAGTAAATCATTGGATCCCATGTCTTGACTCAATCCTCACAATAGGTATACTCTCAACAATAGAAACACTCCGATGATGAGTAAATTTTTACACACATGTGGGAGATTAATACAAAGCAAATGAAAAGGTCTCACACGATAAAGGAAATATGATGTAATCAATGAATAACTGAGAATCTTATGAGAATGATACTTGCATATTCTAAACATGTTACATTAAGTACCATAAATATAGTATATTGACTCTCCACAAGACAGTTACCAAAGCAAGATCGAATCATGAAGGTCATTTGTCGAGTTGTAATGGGGCTTAGGTAAGGGGTAAGAAAGAAAATAAGTTGAGAATCAAAACTTCTGAGAAATTGGAAAATTAACTAATTTGTGATTTTTTTCTTGTTCTTCATTCTTTTCTAATTTCTCTCTTCAAAATATTTCAATGCTTTTCTTTTTCTCAACTCTCTTTTCATTTCTCACTCTTTTCTTCTTTTGAATTTCATTCTTTTGAAACACCTCATATTTTTCATTTTTTTTTCAAACTTTTCAATTTTTTTCTTTTTATATTTTGTCATACTCTTAGTAAACACCAAAACTCAATATTTCTCAACTTACTCTCTTTTCATTTATTTTCATCTATCGTTCCTAATTTCTCATAAATAAGAAGGGTATGACTAAATTTTCATAAATGGTAAAAGGGTTAAGGTTAACATGACTTATCAAAGAATGTAGAAAGGCAAATTTGTCAATAGGCTCGCAAGGATACTAAAAGGATAAAATTATAAAAGGTGAGGCATTTTAAGCATAAACGAGTTAAAGATGACATTCAATCATGTCCTTAAAAGATGGTAAACTTGTCAATTTGTTTTGAGTAAACATAAACTATATTCTAGCACAATGGTATGAATTTAATTTCATGCAAAGTTACAAGTCAAAGCAAAGATGTATGAGATTATGAAAGAATTATATCGTATTTAAAGAAAAACTCCGAGTTTATGTAAACACTCGTCAACAACGGATAGTTGGCTCTAAAGCTCACTAAGTTTAGTCTCCACTAAGAACCTAAGATTCAAAGTTTAAAATAGTTCATCGATTTCTAAATCCTAGCTTTGTATAAGTGCAAAAGATATTAAGCATGAATATCAAAATTGTCCAAAACTTATCGCATTAAATTTTATTATCGTAGATACAAACATTCAAGATATGACATCAATATTATCAAAATATGCATTATCAATTAAAGTTTAAAAAATACAACAAAATAGCATGTGATGGTTCAATTTTTTTTTTAGATGGGATTTAAGGGTATCAAAATAGTGGTATATCAAAATAAAGCATCGGTTTACTAAAAGATGAATATATGCAAAATAAAGACCATGAAAAAGACCACAAAATACATCCCCACACCTGAACAAAAAACGTCCATATTATTAACAATAAATAAAATATTGGACTAAGACGAGAAAACATACCTGAAGTGATGATTTGAGTCTTGTGGTAGCACATGAAAAGGGGAGAGATAGGAAAATCTCCCCCAAGCCTGCATGAAAATATATCAGTACAAAACAACCTGCCCATCGAGCAATATATGTATACATCAAAGCATTCTCATCACACAAAAAAATGTCAATAATAGAGAGGAGATTATCAATACTAAAAAAAATTAATCTCCTAACATAATACTATCATAACCATAATCAACCAGAAAAACAAGTGTAACTAAGCATTTTTTCCCCTTTATTTATTTATTTTATTTTTATTTTTTAGTTAGTTAGTTTTTTTTTTTTTTTATGAGAAAATTGTAAAATTCATGTACAAGGTGTAATGACATTCCGAGTCCACCGGGACCCCAAATCTGGTAGTGATTTATTTAATAGTTCCAGCATTTCTCTGATCAGAGACTTGGTTACAACCCCATGCTATGCCCAAGTTTCACCACTATGGTCCATCTCTAACCTTTCAATCTCTACCATGTACTTTACATCCCCATTATCGCACTCTTGATTCAAACCCATTAGCCTTTTTTGAGTCATCTGTTGATTGTCTATGTATTCAATCATCTTTCTTCCCCAAGCTGGATTCACATTCATTAGAAAAGATTATGTCTCCCTTATTAGGTGCTGCAAGGGTGTCATTTTTTACCTCGACTCAATTTAATTCTCAATTCTCTCATCAACATCAGTATAGCTATATTTCATTTCTTCTTCTCCCCACACTTGCACTACCTCAATGTTCGTTATGCCACTTTTAAGCGTAGTGACCAATTGGTCATGCTCATATTTTTGAACGAAATCAGAGGGGTCCTCTTGAAAATATTCTTCATTCAGATCGGTGTCAATAAATGACTCCTCCATTTCAACTTCACTTTGCAAGCACTGAGCCAACTGACTAACTTGAGATTGTAACCTAGAAAGTGATTAATTTATGGTGTGCATAAAACTTTTGTAAATATTCTTTAGAGTAAGAAGAAGTTTAGGTTGGTTCATATGGTTCTGTGTTTTAAAAGTATTGAGTTTGCTGTGAAAACTCAAAAGGGAAGTTGTCGGGATAAGAACTCTAATCAGAGTAAGGCATCATATCACACATTGGAGGTTGATCAAACCCCCATAAGTCACTGAGTTGACTCTGCCAATCATTGGTGTTCCAAACAGGATTTGAGTAGGTTTGTTCAGAGTAGAGATTATGATTGTTCAAGGGACACATAGGTGTAATGTGCATCGGGTTTCCACAAACAACACATGATTCTGGATTGAATCCGTACATTTACATAATTTTACCGATAGCACCAAATTTTATTTTATTTTTGACTTTTTTTAAAAAAATTTATTATATTATTATTAATTAATTAATTATTATTATTTTTTGATTGATTTTATTTTAATTTTTTTAAAGACTAGTAGAAATATTGATTTAAATCTAGAAAATTCCTAAGACTGATTTTTAAACCCTAATATTTTCTATTTGTAATCCCCGACAACGACAATAAAAACTTGTTGTAATATATTAAATGTTTTACTCGCAACTGCATGAATCGTACCATAGTAAATGAGTGCAAAGTACGAGGTCGATCCCACGAGGATTTTAAATAGATTTTCAAAAGGAATAACTATCAATCACAAAATTTTCTAAAATTATCACAATATTAATCTAGCCTAACAAGTTTGATGAACGTAAAGGAAGAATAAACTAATCAAGATAATATTAATCAAAGAAAAATGAGAGGTTTAGGATACTAAAACCTCTCATCCGTGGTTATCATCCATGATTTCAAATCTAAAGGGTGGAATGTTAGAGATGAAAATACATAAAGATTAAAATTAATTAAAACTTATGGAAGATAAAGACAATTAAGTCGGTATAAAAATCTAAGGTAATACTTTTCTAAATTCACGAATGAAAAAAACTAAAATATTCACCGTATTAAACTAAATCTATTCACGATGAATTAATGATTCAAATTTTTACATTAAAAATAAGATTATGACACCTAATTATAGATCTAAGATCATGGAAAAAATATGACTAATTCTCGTATCTCGGATTGATGATTGAATCCCAAAATCGACAAAAACATATAGGCGTAAAAATCATAAAGGTGTCTATTAACATTTCAACCATATATCTAACTTCATGGATGAATCCCTAAGATGGGATTCATCAGATCCTAAATCTCTAAGATATTAGTAAGGCATTTGCATAAGAAATTAACACATAAATGAAATAGATCTCAAATGAAACATTAAAATACCCCTTTTTATTTCTTCAATCAAATCCAAATGTAAGCTTTTTGATCTGCTGCAACAATCTTTCTTGAAGACAATGAAACTATTCTACTTTCTAATGCTAAGAAAAAGAGAATAGATGCTAGAAAAATGAAGAGAAAGGACTAGAAAAATAAGAGATGGTTCTCCAAAAGAAGCAACTAACCCAAACTCTAATTTTTACTTAAATAGGGTGTTATTTTGAAAACCTATAATTCAAAATCGATCGATTGGCCACAAAACTCAATCAATCGATTTTGAATTTTAAATTTTTCGCAACTCAAATAATGTGAAATCGATCGATCGGTCTAATAAGCTGATTGATCGAATTTAGACAAAACAGAGAGCAGAGATTACATATAATTTATATATATATATATATATAATTCCGATCGATTGACAGCTAAGGTCGATCGATCGATTCTGGTGTGCGAATTATTCTTCTCAGCTTCGATCGATCGACCAAAGGGGTGGTCGATCGACCATAGCTTCGATCGATCAATCCTTCACGAATTTAAGAGCCTAACAATTCCTTGGTTCAACGTTCTAGTGTTGGTTGTTCTTATGTTCTTGTATGCCATCAAGTGCATGTAGCGACCCTAGATCTCACAACCTCTTAATTGTAAGATCTTAGACCGTACCTTCATATCGTGAATCATAGAAACATATTAAGGTGATAAAAGCACCTTAAACAACGGAAGATAAAATTTCTTTTAAACATTAATTAATCAAAATAAAACCCATGATAATGTTCTTATTCCAATAACAAGTCCAGTATGATTAAAGCTTAAACAATCTTAATAAAAATACTAACTGATCAATGTCTCATTTATTTAAAGCCACTAATAACTAGAAAAGAAAATAGCTAATTAGGCCACGAAGCCATCATCGCCATTCAATCCAATTTTCTGAGCACCACGAGTCGTCTCATCGCCATAGACCCATACATTGTCATCTGCGACACATGTCTCATCTGGTCACCTACATCAACAAGGGGTGTAAGTTTATACTTGTATAGACCAGACATGCAATCCATTGAAGTATAAAATATCAGTCATAGTCATATAAACATTTCGATATATTTCATGTGTGTGTGCATGTGGCATTTATAATCTCAATAAGCTAAAATAAACTAAACATAAACATATATATCAATATTACATGAATGTATCATTTCTTTTAATTTCATCTTGCTTGTCATTTAATGCACGTTAGACTCCGTCCCGCTCAAGACATTGGGTCTTAATCATGCTTATCACTTGTTTAGTTAGACTTTGTCATACTCAAGACGTCGAGTCTAATGAATCATATCATTTATTACATGTCAAATTCCGCCCCGCTCAAGACATTAAGCTTAATCATGCTCATCATACTCTTGTTTAGTTAGACTCCATCTTACACAAGATGTTAGGTCTAATACCTTCTTAGACTCCATCATAAACAAGATGTTCGGTCTAATGCTCGTTAATCGTGTTTAGCTAGACTCCATCAAGCACAAGATGTTGGGTCTAATACCTTCTTAAACTCCATCATGTACAAGATGTTGGGTCTAATGCTCATTGATCATGGCTTGACATTTCATCATGTTTTATGTGTCTTAGTTGTGCATTATATAGATCATCATGAAACATGTAAAGTTTATGAGAGTGATATCATAATACATAAGCATTTAAGTACATTTAATCATGGTATGTAAATATAAAAGTGTACACAATCATGGTGCATAAATATTACAGTGCATATCATCCGATCATGGTGCATAAACATTAACATTTAATGATAGTGTTGTGAGAAGAACTTGAATATAGAACTTAACTACGCAAACATCATCCATTGATTTCAAATCCAGGCTCAATCGATTGACATCCAATCGTCAATCGATTGACATAATTCTGCGCATATCATAATACATAAGGCTCAATCGATTGACTCCTCTGAATAAATCGATTGACATAATTCTGTGCCTTTTCCCAAAACAATATTATTTATTAGTATCCGTTTATGCTCAATCGATCGATTTCTCAGAATCAATCGATTGAATCATATCCATACATTTTTTAAAAAGAATGTCCTTTATCAGGGTCTGTCAGGCTCAATCGATTGACTCCTCTGGATCAATCGATTGACTCCAATTTGTGTATTTTCTCGAAATAATATCGTTCATCAGTTTCTTATTCAAGCTCAATCGATTGACTCCTCTGAATCAATCGATTGACTCAAATCCGTGTATTTTCTAAAATAATATCCTTTAATCCCCAATCGATTGACATCCAATCGTCAATCGATTGACATAATTCTGTACAATTTTCCAAAAATAAAATTCATTTATCATTACCGACTTTAATATTCATCCTCAATCGATTGACATCCAATCGTCAATCGATTGACATAATTCTGTGAGCATATATTAAAATGCATCAAATCATATGGTGAGATTTCATCCGTCTTCTTCTTAATTGAAATTATCAATATTAAGGATCACCAATCATAGCATGCATTTATTTAATCATCCATTCATTGTTCATGAAATAAGCTCACTAATTTATACAAAAATTTATTTAAAAATTAATATTTTAAGTTCAATGGAAAGCATGATTTTTTCATACCTAGATCGATCGGTCTTTAGAGTTTCTGATATTTAGAACACACATAGCAAGGTTTGATCCCTAAATCTCTTATCTAGAACTTAAAGCTTTTAACCAGTAGGCTACCATATAACTTGTGTCCATTAATGACGAAAATAAATATAAGAGCTTGAAAAACCAAAACATATATTTTTAGATAAAACGTTTTGAAAAATCAAGGCATGCGGGGAATACGATATTAAACACATACACATATTTTAGGTGTATCAAAGACATAAAATTCAGATCATGACAGTGCATCCACAAAACTGTCAGATTGCTCTCATCGGATGACTAAACGAACGTTTTAGGGTGTGAAATATGATCATTTCCCAATACTCATCAAGAATACATCCTAAAATATGACTGTGAACTGCGCTTGATGGTACACTTTGATGACGGTCACTTTTTCGGATTGTCCCTCATGGAATGAACAGATGACCGTCTAATGGTAGGCTTATGATTTAAAGATCTATTATGTAAAAGTTTGAGGAAAAAATTATCTGCATCATCTAACTTAAACTAGTCAAACGAAATTTTTTCTTTGCTTAAATGAGGTGGCTGTAATATAAAGTGGTGTGGTAGTAACACCAACCTAAATTTATTAGTAGTCAAAGTTTGGGTTTTCACTAGAATTTGACTTTTTTTATCAAATTTTGACTAGTATAACCTTACAATGGATAGTGGTTACTATTTATTAATTTATAATTTGACAATATTTTATCTAATTTTTTATTTTAATCAAATTTTTATATTTGGTCACGTTTGACTTTTTTACTTTTCAAAATTGACCAATATAACTTTACGATAGATATTGAGTAACTGGGTACTATGTTAATCGATAAGTAGGCGGTACATTCCCAATTTTTTTTTATGTCAAAAGTTGACTTTTGGTCAAATTTTATATTTCATTCAAACTTTAGTTAGTGTAGCCTGACTGTAGATACTAGCTATGACCATGTAACTTAAACCTATAAAATTTTATTGGTTAATGCTTGACTTTGAGGGTCAAAGTGTGTCCTTTTAAAACTTTAATTGGTGTAACTTATAGTGAATAGTGATCACTATTGTGTTCGCTGCTAAATTTAAAAAAATATTAATTATTAGTAATCAATGTTTTACTTTTAATTTAAATTTTGATTCTTAATAAAAAAATTACAATTCTAAGGAACTCATTTCTCTGACAGATTAATCAAACAATCAAATTGCAATGTCAGGAAAGTCATTTCTTAGACAATATAATCAAATAAAAGAAGTGTCATTTTCAAGGGAATTCAACTCTGCAGAGGTAAGCATGGAAGTTCAAATCTCTTTCATAAACAAAAATCCTAGTTATCGAACACAACCTAAAGGAAATAGGATCTTAATTGAAGCATAAGAGAATCATGTTTAAGTATCTAAACTTCCCTCATTGTTCATCAAATTAAAATTAATTTTTAATAAAAAATTTGAAAGACAATTCACTAAAAACAGAAGATGAGAGAGGCAGTTTGTAGAAGTTTTTATGTGAATTAATTTTATAAAACGCTCATATAAAACTTCGAGAAAATTAGGAAAAAGAACTTACTTGAAAACAGTTTTAAGCTAATGTTGTTGGAATTTTTATGAAATTTCAAAATTCTTATTTTAGGTGGCCCACACATATTAGGATTTTATAAAATCCTGGATTGCAGTTGCTTGAAATAATAAAAGGCATTTTTGAGAATTGAAGGAAACTTCAACGTTTCCTGATTTACATGTGATTCTTATTTCTATTAGAATACCTTGATGAATAGTATTCTAGGCAGGGCTTGGCTCTTCATACTATATATATAGGTGACGTCTCCCGCTCACTACACACAAGCCTTTTAACATCTTTCCATCAAGAGAGTGTAGCAAGAGAGGCAAGTAGAGCCATGTTCACATTCTTCTTCTTTCTTATAGAAAAGGCTTCGGAATTGATATAATGGATTAAAGCTAGAGTGATGGTCATGATCTACGCAATAAGGCACACACATATATTTTAATTTATAGATTGGATTTATTATTTTGATTGATCATATGCCTAGATCCTAGGGCAATTATTTTGTATAGTCGGATCGATAGATCCAACAATTATTTCATTTCAAGTAGTTTTAGAAAAAAATTAACAAAAAAGATTTTTTAATTTTTTTTTATAATTATCCATAGCATAGATTTGTTAAAAGAAAGTAAGAAAGAATCAATCAGTTTTCTCATTTCCAAATAGCGATAGTTTTTTGTGGGAATACAGTTCTGCATCCCTTTTCCAATGTTTAATTGCCAAAAATATGTTGGCATGCCATGGTTTGGTAAGTATTCATATTAAATAGGGCTTTTTGCATTTATCATCATGAGATATGCCTTAATTACACTCCCTCATGTATTTCATTTATTTACACTGCGCCTTCGCTTTGTTGTTTATCTCACTTATTACCCCTTACAAAATAACCTTTGAAGCCCTGCTTTCTGTTTACTTATTCCCCCCGCAGTGACGGACTCTCTGACAAAATGCCCTTCGATTGCTTTAAATTAGATGATGGAGATTATTTTTTGTCCTAATATTGGAACTAATAGATCTTGAGATTATGACCCTACAACCCAAAAATCATGTTTGATGTACACAAATAATTATGTATTTTTTGAGTGATTTGTCATGTGAAATAAAAATCTGATCACCTGATAGTAAGTTCCTAATATCAAGATTCCTTGGGAGGAAGATGGTAGTGAAAAATGATATACATAATCTAATTCAAAACAGTCAAACTTTAATTCTACAACAGTCAACAACTAAGTCGTTAGTTAAAAAAGATAATAAGTAAATAAAACATAAAAGCGAAGACCTCAATTTAAATAGGTGAAACGTAAGTTTAAATATAATATATCTTAGGATGATATATAGCCTTTATCAAAACAAAAATGCCAAAAAAACCCCATTACATATTAGGGAAATTTTTTTGTTAAAATATTTTTCAATGAAATGTTTTAAAATTTAAATGTCAACTTATAGGGTAGTTCTATTCACGCCAACTGATTTACCGCGTAAATATCAACTTATAGGGTAGTTTTATTCGCGCCTACCGATTTACTGAGTAAGGGGAAGGAAGATTGATAAGTGTGCCGACTTTGGTGCTCAGGGTTTTATGTGCAAGTACGAAAAACATCAGCTCGTTTTGATTGTGGAAAAAAGATTGACCCGTGCACTAACTTTAGTGAATGGATAGGCACCAGATAACAACTTTTAAAAAGAGTATGCTTTAGCAGTTAAGCTTCATCATTTTGCCTTTTGAGTTGGTATTTTGTACTTAGCCATGCATTGTGGGCAGTGCACGTGCCAATCTGATACAGCATGCACAGTCAAACCTTGGAATGCATCCAAACAGTTAGACGTGCAGTCTCTGCAGGCAAACTTGACCGTGCAGACGTACTGAGAATAGCTCGTTCAGTGCACGGCCTATGTACTCTACATAAAATATTTACTTTTAAGGGTAGTATGTGGGCGTGTACTAGGGTGCACCCACCCCTGAATGCTCTGCATTGACCTTAATTCATATCATAGTGACACGACTCTGACTTTTTGAAAAAATATTACAAATAATTTGCAATTTTTTGAAAAACGAATAAAATTATAATTTTTTACGATTCTTAAAAAAATTGTGGATTTCATGCGTATAGTTTTTTTTTTTTTTTCACAGAATTTTGACTGATTTTTTTTCCAATTTTAACAAATTTTGCCAGATTATATCTAGGCGGAATTATCAAGAACCCTGACTTGCTCACTACGGTTTATATACCTCTTTTTAACGCGAGAGCCAACTTTCATTTAAACACCAAATTTTTTTGGTGTTTAAATGATCTTATATGCTTCACATACACTTATAGACATGTTTCTTTCCGTTAAGAGTATTCTAATGATGAATAGTCACTTGGACAACTTAGATTGACCAATATGTGTGCCATATGACATAATGGTAAATGGCAATCTAATAATGTAGGATATAAAGTATAAATTTAATAGTATAAAATCATTTATATACTATTCTGATTTTTAACTGTCGGTCAAGACTCTTCACGGGCATTTAAAAAATAGAATAGTATGTAAATGTAGAAATCTCTCTTTTGAACTCATCTCACAAAAGTCTCGGAAATAATCAAAATTCTCCAAAATAGGTGGTTTGCCAAACTTTTGGCGGTTGACTTAATTCATCAATTCTCCAATTTTTTCTTGAAAATTTTCTTATATATGACAAATTTTTCGATTTGTTATCATTGTGATATATGCTTTAATCATATTTTATATATTTTTTTATGATTATATATTAGGAAATTTACCTGATCGACCCTATCAGATATACTTTGTACGTCAGAGACCTTATATTTTCACCTTTATCCAAACCAACCAGCTTTTAGCCAAGCCAATTTCAGCTAGCACAAAAAGGCCAAAATACCCCTTACACTTTTTTTTGTTCTACATGATTTAAAATTGTAAATATTTATATTTTTCTATATTTACACGATGTTAAATCGGATCTATACCGTCTGATTTGAAGGCCACATAATAAAATAGATGGCGCTAAAGATAGACGCGAAAAAAAGGCGATATCGTCTCTTAAAAAAATAATAATAATAATTTAACAATCAATGGCGACTCTTAAAACAATCGATGACGACTCTTAACATAGTTGGTACCGACCATTTTAAGAGTTGTCATCGGCTCTGTACGCAGTCGCCATTGACTCTATACAGAATTGCCATCGACTGTATATATAAAAAAAATTATTATTTTATTTATTTTTATGGCAACTCTGTATAGGGTCGCCATCGACTGTATAATTTTTTTTATTATTATTATTATTATTATTATTATTATGGCAACTCTGTACAGAGTCAACGGCGACTCTGTATAGAATCGCCATCGACTGTAGAATTTTTTTTTTTTTTATGGCGACTTTGTACAGAGTCGATGGCGATTGTGTACATAGTCGATGGCGACTCTGTAAACAGTCATTGACAACTCTTAAAATGGTCGGTACCGACTGTGTACAGAGTCGATTTCGATTGTGTATAGAGTCGATATCGCATTTTTTTCATATCTATCTTTGGCACTATCGATTTTATATTGTGGCCTTCAAATCAGACGACATAGATCTCGTCATATATCATGTAAATATAGAAAAATGTAAAAATTTTAAATTTTAAATTATATAGGTGTATCCTCTTCTTCCTCATTTTAATCTGCTACATTCTCTGACGAAAAATGTGTATTTGGGTCGATCCAAATAACAGATCGGAGTAAATTGGACTGAGGAGAAGACGCTATCACCTTCACCACCTCTAACTTTTAGAAACTGTAGCAAATTAAAATGATGAAGAAGATGATGTTTTTGAGCGTTAAAGAAAGGGGGTAATTTGGACTTTTTGCTATACATAGGGTCGGTTAGGCTCCCAGTTGGTCTGTTTGGGTAAAGGTAAAAATACAAGGCCTCTGACGTAAAAGGTGTATCTGACAGGGTCGATAAGGTGAATTTCCCTTATATATTATTAATGATGCGAACTATTTAATACACTTTTTTCAATATTTAAAGACTTTGTTTTAAACTTTATATATATTATTTTATTATCACAAAATTTTTCTTAAGGGGATTTTCATTATTTTTTTTTTTTATAGGTAAAAGGGTTGGAAGGTCCCACCTTATTTATTAAAGAGTGAGAAGATTACATGCGATATTGAATATAACTCAAATCCTTTTTCGAGCAAGAGTCAAGATGGATCCTATTAATCTTCTTATAAGTAATGGAATCTCTATTTTCGTCTTATTTTCCAAGTGACCTATGAATTAGATATGGAGATCATTTTTCATTCCAATCTTTTACAAAATAAATTTTTTAATAGGAGGGCTCTCACTGGATGAGTCAACTTGATACTTGACCCGGCCCGACCCTATATTAACAGGGTTGGGCTCATAAATTTGACCCAATAGGTTGAGTTGGGTCGGGCTGGGCATGAGACATTTAGTCTTACCTTCGTGTCATGTTGGGTCCAACAAAGAAATTGGATCAGATTGGGGTTTTATAGGGTCGGGTTTTATCAGTGCATTGCATTGGATCAGGGTCATCAGGGGGGATGGAGTTTTTATCGGGTCGTACGCATTAGGAAGGGAATTCATTTATTTGTAGAACGAGCTTTCCAGCTATGTGATAGCTGCTAGTGACAACAATGCCCACAAAGGCCAAATGACTAATTTCCTTTTCCTTTTTAATCTATTTTATCCAATATCAAATTAACCTGTGTTCTCACCATAGTAACAAATTTCCTTTTGGAAGATATTTCAGTATACGGTCATTTCGGTTCATTTCAAATAAATTTCGGGGAGTAAATTTTTTTATATTAAATTATATATAATATTCATAAAGATCTTAATTGTTATTTAAAAATGGCTAATAAGTAAAAAATTTCATTAGTTTCAATGATATTTCATCGAAATTAATGAAATTTCAGTGATTTCAATGAAGTCACTGAAATTTCGCCAAAAATTATTATTTCGGTTAATTTTGGAAAATTTTGTCACTAGGTTTTTTTTACCTCATATGCTTTTTATTTGTTTCTCTTCCTTTCAAATTTAACTACTTCAATTTCCATTATATGTCCTCCCTCATCAAGGTGTCAAACTTGGTATCGATATTGGGTAATGGTCCAATCGGTTCCTTTAAAAAAATTAAGAAAATAGAGATATTGGCCAATACCTGAGATGTATCCGTCGATACCGTTACTGATACTTGAGTTGATACCTGATGCATATCGACACTGATACATATCGATTTGCTGAAAAATTGATATATATCGCCAATCGGTATCGGCGGATATTTGATACCATGGTCATGGTATATGATATGATAGGAAAGCTAGCATTGAACGTATAGACGTTTCTAACAAGTAGAACTTTGATGCTTATATAGCTTTTATAGATAGTGCTTCAGCCATCTTTGAGACTCAATACACTCTGCACTCTCTAGGGATTTATAGATTCTTATAGGATTATAGCTAGCATCAATTCACCAGCTCAATAGTGAAGTTTAAAAAATTAAAAAGTAGTGACGTGCGTTTGTTATTTGATCATTTACCTTAGCTTTCAGGGACAAAACAATTTAGCTTGGGCAGGCTTCAAAAGCATGAGGTAAGAACGCAGGTTTTAATATACCCGATCTAAAACTTGGTTGGACGATTCCATATCAGATCGGCCAATTTGATATCAAATCGTCCTTCGATTTCAGATCAGATGTAATAAAAAAGAAAAGATTAAAAGGCTCCCGGATGGCTTAGATCTCGTTCTACAAATGCATATAAGTTCCGTCTCTGGGCATTTTGGTCATTTGATAGTAGCTTGGCTCGAAGCTAGCTTTTGTTGAAAAAGTCAAACTATAGGGTCCACTGTCACAAAATGTGAAACTTTAGAGTCCAAAAAGTGCAAATTTTGCTTACAATTACCTCCTAAGCACATGTACTAGGTCTGTTAGGCATAGTCAACCTATAGCATCAGCTACTTAGTTAGTAATAGCTGTCCCTTTAATTTTGAGCTAGCATTAAATATATGACTCGAATGCCGATGCTCTTAAATACTTGTGTCCTTGGGAGCCATCATCTGTTCTAATGCCATCACGTGCTCTTAAATATTTATTTTGAAGCATAGAGAGCGAGCCCGGCGTCTGATTTAATGCGGGCAAATGCCATTTACAATTAACTACTCTATGTTAAATTTATTTGGAGGGGTTAATTTTAGGTGTGTTTTCTACGACTTTTAATTAAATGATCAAAATTAATTTTAATCTCAATCTCTTCCGCCAAAGACCTTCGTCATGCCTATTAAATGATACAAATGCTAATTTTACATTACACCAAAAAGTAACCCCGTATCAAATTACATGACTCTCTTGTCAACTTGGCTAACAATAATATATAATCCCAACTCGTCTAACGTAAAGTGTTTTAGACTCAAGTCAGACTTCCAATTGTCTACATCGTTTAGACCCGATCAAACGTAACATAAAAAATGGGTCGGGTCCCATTGGGAACCATATGGGCCAGATAGACTCGTCTCAATCGCACCCGTACCTTTCACCCACCCTATTTCCGTTTACCTTTTAGTTTAGGACTAAAATTTTGGATACTTAATAAATACTAAAAAGTCTTTTAAGTTGAGTGCAATTGACTTGGTTCTCGGGTCCATTTTGGGACATGTGGCACCTGATTTCATCAGGTGTGATTTAAATATCATAATTTAGGAATTTATCTATGACATTAAAGATTGTGATGAAAAAATATTTCTCTCATATATTTTGAAATGATTAATATATTTTAAAGATTTATGGTGTCAGATATCTCTGTGGTAATTATAAAGACGAAAAAGTAATGAACGCATGTTAGAGATCTATGGCCTCCATGATAGTTATAAACGCTAAAAAGTACCGAACGCATTTTAGAGATCTATGGTGCCAAAGAACTCCATGGTAGCGATTAATACAAAAATATTTTAGAGATCCATGGTGCCAGAGAACTCCATGGTAGCCATTAATATGAAATTGGTCACTTTAAATTGTTGGATTTATCGATCCGATCATTCAAAATAATTGCTCTAGGATCTAGGCGTATGATTATTCAAAATAATAAATCCACAATCCATAAATTAAAATATTTGTGTGTACCTTATCGCGAAGATCGTGACAGTCGCTTTAGCTTTAATCCGATGTATTAATCTTGAGGCCTTTCCTATAAGAAAGATGAAGAAGGTAGCTCTACCCGCCTCTCTTGCTACACTCTCTTAATGGAAAGATACCAAAAGGCTTATGTGTAGTGAGCAATATATATATATCATGAATAGTCATGCCCTGCTTAGAATAACATCCATCAAAGTACTCTAATAGGCATAAGAGTCACATATAAATTAGGAAATCTTGAAGTTTCCTTCAATTCCCAATAATGTCCTTTATTATTTCAAACAACTGTAATCTAAGGTTTTATAAAATCCTAATGTGTGTGGATCACACAAAATAAAAATTTTAGTTTTCATAAAAATTTCAACAATCTCCCACTTGGTCCACACACGGACTATGATTTTAAAAAACGACTCCCACTGAATTAGACAATCAAAACGAGTACACTCTAAAAATAAAACATTGTTTGAAATAATTTAGGCATTCCCAAATATCACCCAAATTTAATGAAAATATAAGAGTGGACCATGAATGTACATAATATACCATTTTCTGAAATCGATACTACGACAATTCCATGGTCACAAAACTACATTAACAACAAATTTGAGAGATGATAACCAATTTAACATGTGAACTAAATGCACAACCAAAATGTGCAAATCCATAATGTCCCGCTCCATACTCATTGTATGTTGTTTTGACATCCTGAAAACTCTGGCTTGTAAAATACTTCACCTAATTCTCAGAACAAGAAGTTATTAACGTGGTGCCTAATCACTTTTAACTCCGAACAAATTCAAAAGAGTACCAATACTCACAGGTAAGATCAAGGTAAAACCTTATTGGCTCACTCATCAATGTGTGCCATCCAAAATTGTAAAATACTTCACCCTTAATTTATGGAATACTCCATCAAAATTAAAAAATTTCTATTAGCTCACTCACCAAGGTGTGCCACCAAAATTGTGAAAAACTTCACCCTCAATTTATGGAATACTCCACCCAAAATATAATCATAGAAAAATTCTATCTGATTTTGTGAAAAACTCAATCCAAAAAAAAATAAAATATATATATATATATATATATATATATATATATATATATATATATATATATATATATATATACAAAAGAAAATCTTAATATGTATAAATAATAACTGCAATTTAGAAGTGAGATAACTCCCACTCAAAAAATAAAGTTTAAGACTTTACCAATCCCTTACAGTGACAATCATGATGTAATAATAAAACTACATAATCATTAAACAATAAATCATGTTCAAAATATAATAGAAAAGTTTAAAAGAAATTTTTTATAATAAATTGTGATAAAATATAAACGAAGATCCTCACTCCATAATGATTTACAAATATATTCATTTAATAAATAGTTCTATCGGTATATCTATTATTTAATATTAAAAGTTGCATCACAAAATTATGTCACCAATCATAGAATCCACCAAGGATATAGACATGATAATATGTCACTCAAAAGTCTAAAAGACTAATGTCCACAAAGGACTCCAAAATGACTATAAGCCATTAATATCCACCAAAGATAAAATAATTCGTATTAGGAGTATGAACGAATTGATTAGAGTATTTTATCATATGCAAATAATCTATTCTTTGGATATAGATAATGTGTATCATCTAGCATCACCTTTGGGCAGAAACTGAGTGCACAACCTATCCTCTCCCCCGTGGCGCAGAAAAAATGAGCGTAGACCTAATCGCTGATGTTTTCGGTTTGATCCCGATGATTCACTATCTTTGGGCAAGAGAATCATCACTCTCTCTCCTTTACACTTACGACTATTTTACTCACTCAATTTACACGAAATTAATGAATCACCTTTGGGCAAAATCAGTGCACAAGGTGATCTTAATGAGATAAAATCTCAAGATTTAAGAAACAACAATCTCCATAGAATGATCACCTTTAAGCAGATTCAATCATACTTCAATTATAGTCTCTCGAACGACCACTTTAGCGATCTTTCTTAATCCCATTGGAAAACCTAGACCCAATAAGTCTAATCTTAAGAGCTTAACCAACTCACCGTAAAGTGTATGTGTATAGCATACAAATAGTCAAGAGTGCCACAAAATAATATTTTAAATAGATTTGTAATGACAAAACTTAGCTATAGACGTATGAGCTTGCACACACATACACTTAGGTCATAGGATCAAACCAAATATCCAAAAGCACATGTAATAACAATATACTAGATATATCATTGGGTCACCCAGATATTTTATTCCATCATGTACAATCATTAACTGTTGCCAATAATAAGTCTGAAGCATAAGCCTCAACAAGTAGATCGAAATCGACTACTAATTGGTGAAAATCGGACTTGAAAAATGCCCGATACACCCAAACCAAGAAAACCTTTTTAATGGGCTAAATTGGATCCTATATAATTAGCCTAAGCTCATGTCCAGTTTAAGCCTAGAGACAGGCCTAAAAGACCAAGAAATATCAAACCATTATAAGCCCACAATTATAAGGTCCAAACCATGATAAGCCTACAAACATATTGTTTCCAAGAATCAAGCCCAAAATAAGTTTGGTACATTAAGAAAGCATACACCATTTCTAAGGCCCACAACCCATGGACAGATTTGAGGCCATAACAATCCAAACCAAGAAACCTTTTCAATGGGGCTAAAAAGAGTCCTGTATAATAAGCTCAAACTCAAGTCTAGTTTGAGCTCAGAGATGGCCTCAAAACCAAGAATATCTAAAACCATTACATACCCAAAAGGATAAGCTACAAAAGCCCATAAAATTTACACAAATTTAAATCAAAGCCAAAGAAAGAATTAATCAATATATTTGATTTAAAATAACTTGAAGAACTAATAGACTTTGGTCATATGGGCTCCAAGCAATGGCACAATCTGGCCCAATATAAGCCCTCAAAAGAACAAGTTCCAATTATTCATGAATTACCACAAACCCTTAAATAGATATACATTGTAGTTAAACTTTTAGAACACATGTAAGTATGAATATTGTGTGCATACAAAAAAAATAGATTATTATTATTTTTTTCAGAGAAAATAGTAATACCAGTTCATCCGAACCAGCGAATTGGGTAACACTGCTCCAACCACACTCATTCCCAGGTCACCAAAAAAAAAAAAGAGAGGAGAAATCCCCAAGCCATTGAAATGCCAATTAGGCAAATCATAAAGTCCAAATCATAAAAGAAGATTTTAAGTCAAGTGCCAACAAATAAGCCAAACTACGCAAACAACGTCTAAAGTGCAACACTTTATAGGAGCATTTCTAATTGATCGCATTAACTATGCATTGTTCCTCTTGATTACCTTTGGAATTTGAAATCTACCGTCTTGACCACACATCAGACAATTATGAATTACTGGAAGCGAAATATAATATCTACTAAGTAGTCCCTACAATTTTCAAAAACTTACACCTAACAGTAGCAAATATTAGCCCCAACCTTAAAATAAGAAGGAACTAAATAAAAAACACACCCTAGCAAATACAATCCCAAACCTTAAAATAAGCACGCCATATCATCATCTACGACCAAAATTCTTAAACCAGCAGGGAACTGATCCATCGTTACACCGCCCACCTTACAAGATCCGTAGCTTCTTGCCGTGCTTAGGCAAGATATTGCCAATTTTGGCACAGTATCTCAATGTAAAAATCACTTATCGCAAAGACAGATGATAATCTACTAACTTTTAAAGATCCATGACAAAGAGGTCTAAATTGACTCGATGCTTTGATTAATCATGTGCCAATCCACGCTTTGATACCAATTGTTGGATCTATCTATCCGACCATCCAAAATAATTGCCCTAGGATCTAGGCGTATGATCAACCAAAACAATAAATCCACAATCCATAAATTAAAATATTTGTGCGTACCTTATCATGAAGATCATGACCATCGCTTTAGCTTTAATCCTATGTATTAATCCTGAAGCCTTTCCTATAAGGAAGAAGAAGAAGGTGGCTCTACCCGCCTCTCTTGCTACACTCTCTTGATGGAAATATGCCAAAAGGCTTGTGTGTAGTGAGCAAGGGACGTCCACCAATATATATAGCATGAAGAGTCATGCCCTGCTTAGAATACCATCCATCAAGGTATTCTAATAGGAATAAGAGTCACATATAAATTAGGAAACCTTGAAGTTTCCTTCAATTCCCAATAATGCCCTTTATTATTTCAAACAACTGCAATCCAGGATTTTATAAAATCCTAATGTGTGTGGGTCACACAAAATAAGAATTTTAGTTTCCATAAAAATTCCAACAATAATCGCACGATGAAGATGTTTTTTTGTCCCAAACTTCTACACAACGAATCTTTATATTAAAGTCTTCAAATGACATCATGGCACATATTGTAAAACTGTTGTTTAGGCTCTACTTGAGTGAAGGTCGCTCGACCGACAAACAAAGTCGCTCGAGCAAGGTGCTTCGCTTATAAGGGTGATTTCTTGAGTTGAACTCGATTGAGTTTGTTGGGCACTCACATATGGGCAAACTGTCGGGTTCTGGTCACCCGAGCGACTTTGATTCTCGCTCAAGCGTCCCACGACGACCACATTGGGTTTGCACTTCGTATTTGACTAGTTTCTCTTGGATTAGAAGTAGAATTTAGTGTCTTCTATGTAAGGGAAAAGCTCTTGGACGAATTAGTGATTGAGATATTTTTATAAAGTTTTGGTAAATCTATCTAGGGTTTTGTGGAGAGCTTTGAAAAGATTCAAGTGTTTTGGTATTCTTGTGGAATCATCAATATAGTAAATCATCGTTGTGTGTGGACATAGGCAAATTGTTAAACCACGTAAATATTATCTCTTGTGTGATTGTGTTTGATTTCCTTTCCTTTTGTGTTCTTATTTGATTGTTCATCGTGAGATCGTTGGTTAATTTAAGAGCTTCCGCGTAACAAATTGATATTAGAGCTATTAGATTTTTGTTCTACAATCGGAGATGACATTGAAATCCACAAAAGTTTTAAACTCGAGGTTCGAGGTTGAGAAATTCAATGGGAAGATTAATTTCCGCTTGTGACAAGTACAAGTCTGAGATATCTTGATTCAACAAGGGCTGCACAAGGCGTTGAAAGGGCTTACGGGTAAGCCGGTGGATATGTCTGATGGTGATTAAGAAGAATTTGAACTTCAAGTGTCTAGAATGATTTTGCTATGTTTAGCAAAGGAGATTACATATAACGTGATGAGGGAGAACTCAGCGGCCGCCTCGTGGACCAAATTGGAGAGACTCTATATGATGAAATCTCTGACAAATTGTATAAGTTACACATGAAGGAATGTATTCCTCTCAATAAATATTTTAATAAATTCAATAAAATAATATCTGAATTATTAAATATTAGAGAAGAGGTTAAAGATGAAGATAAAATACTATTGCTTTTATCTTCCCTCCTTGATTTCTATGAACACCTAATTATGACGTTGCTCTATGGGAAGGAGATTATTAAATTGGAGTCGGTTATAATGATATTGCTTTATAACGACATGAGAAAGAAAGGTTCAAATAGTGATACACAAGCAGATGACTTCTTCGTTAGGAAGAGATTAGAGGACTGTAACTCTGGAAGGAGTAAATCAAAGTTTAAATCTAAATCCAGAAACAGAAAGACTGTAAAATACTACAAGTGACATCAGAAGACATTGTTCTCAGTTACAAGCTAAGAGGAACGATGCTCATGATAAGAAGCATAAATGAGTTGTTGATGAGGTTGGTATAAGCATCGAAACTTCGGATGATAATGAAAATATATTGTCAATGGTTTATGATAAATACTCACAGAACGCATGGATATTTGATTCAAGGTGCTCCTACCACATGTGTCCAAATAGGGTCTGGTTCATGTATTATAAAGAGGTAGGTGGTGGAACGGTTTTGATGAATAATAATATGACCTATAATATAATTAGAAATGAGAGTATTATAATAAAGATGCACGATGGGATTGTGAGAATATTAACTGATGTACGCCATATTTCAGAACTAAAGAAAAATCTCACATCACTTAGAACACTAGACTCCAATGGACTCAAATTTGCAGCTCAAGATGGAGTTTTTAAGGTGACAAAAGGATCTCTGGATGTGATAAAAATGGAAAAGGATAGAAACCTTTACTTTCTATTAGGGAGTACAGTGTCAGGTGTAGCGGTGATATTTACGTTAGATGATAATTGTTTGTCCTCTACACAATTATGATACATGCGCTTAGGGTAAATGTTAGAAAGATGGATGACAGAGTTGAGCAAGCAGGGCTTCTTGAAAGGAGTAAAGGCTGGCACAGTTGACTTTTGTGAGCATTGTGTCTTCGGGAAATAATACAAGATTAAGTTTAATACAACATTTCACATTACAAAAGGTACATTGAATTATATACATTTAGATGTATGAGGGCCTTCATAGGTTCCTTCTAAAGGTGGTGTTAGATTCTTCATCTCCTTCATCGATGATTACTCTCAGTATGTATGGATCTACATGATCGAAACTACATATGAGGTATTAAAAATCTTCAAGAGGTGAAAAATACTGTTTGAGATAGTAAACTTGTTTGCTAGGGACTAGCAAAGCGTAAGTTTGGGGGTATGATCAGTCACATAATATACCATTTTATTACCCTTAACTTAGTGATGCTAGGACTTAACTACTAATAAGTTACTGATGTGCAGATATTAAGGAAAAACAATAAAAAAGAACTAAAATGATAATATTCGTCAAAATGAACTCATAAAGTAATAAAAAGATGATTGAACCAAACGATGAATCTTCACCTACTAAAAGGATGAAAAATCGTGTTTTACGATTTTGCGGAACGATGTAAAGCAAAAGAAAGAAATAAGAAATCGTAATTTACGATTTTGCAGAGTGCGTGAATTACCCCGACAACGGCGACAAAAACTTATTTACAGCTTTTATATATGTATATCTAATTATGTCTTAACCTATTGCAAGCGCACAATGGAAATCATAGTACTAGTATAGGATCGTTCACACGAAGACAGGTTTATTATATTAATTTAATTTTTTTGAAAACTTATACTTATCTTTTAAGTTCCTAAACTACTGGAGAAATATGAATAAAAGAATTGTTTCTTCATCTAAATTGTAGAAAATAAATCCTAAATCCTCCTTCTTTAGATTATGGTCGTCAATTCCAATCTTCAGCTATAAGATATTTATGAAATTAAATTATACCGTTACACCATATATAGTGTTTCTTAGCATTCATCGTCAATTAATACTAAAATCCTATTAATACATATTTAATCTAATCAACAATCTCTTAAAACTTTGGCGTCAATCAAATTCTAGAAAACTGAATATGGAAAAGTAAAATTGTTACACTAATCTGCAAACTTTAACCTGAGTCGTCAATTCAAATTAAAATTCGAAGATGTTTACAAAGCAAGAAATTACAATACAATAAATCTAAACTAAAAAGTAAAAGTAAAATATATCCTTCACCCCTCAGCTACATGCGTCAATTGCTTCTGAGAAACTATGAATATATAATCTAAACTACTCGAAATTTTTGATCGAAAGAAAACCCAACTTCAGTCGTCAATTGATGCTGAGAATTTCTTCGATGATTATTCCTATACAAAGACCTCTTATTTATAGATCATAAGGGGTCGATTTACAAAACTCCTAATTCTAAGAAAAGAAATTACTAAAATAAAAGTATCTTAATATAATTCTACTTCTAATCTTATCTTTCCTTGCTTTTATTCTGTTGATGTACTTATGGATTTCTTCCTTTATTTTAGCAGCAGAGTCTTTTAAGATTCTTCTTTGTCAATCTCTCGGATCCGTGATTCACTGGACTTCTTCTTTAAGAGATCTTCTAATTTTATACATGGCGGTGTTAATCTCACATGATCAGCAACTTCAAAAAGCTTTTTTCAGGAAAATCGTAAATCACGATTTTCTATTCTTTACTCTTTATATCGCTTCCTATTGAACGATTCTTCATTTACTATTCTTCGTTTCTCTTGTATCATACTTCACTCTATAGAATCGTAAATTACGATTTCTATTCTTCTCACAGTACATCATACTGGAAAATTGTAAAGCACGATTTTTCATCATTTCAGTAGGTGAAGATTCGTCTTTTTATTTAATCATCTTTTTATTGCTTTATGAGTTGATTTTGACGAATATTATCATTTTTGTTCTCTTTTGTTATTTTTCTTTAATATCTACACATCAGCAACTTATTAGTAGCAAACTAAGTTCTAGCATCACTAAGTTAAGGGTAATAAATTGATATATTATGTGACTGAGCAGAACCTGACTGGAAAGAAGGTCAAACGGTTGAGAACCGATAATAGTGGTGAGTACACCAGTGGACAGTTTCAAGAGTTCTGTGAAGAAAATGATATTGCTAGGGACTTCAAAGTGAGGACTACACCGTAATAGAATGAGATAGCAAAACGCATGAATAAAACTCTTACTTGAAAAGGCAAAATGTATGCTATGTAATGCGGGATTGGGTAAAGAGTTCTGGGCTTAGGCAATCAATATGACTCGCCATCCAGTAAACAGATCACCGTCTACGACAATAGAGTGCAAGACATTGATTGCGATGTGGTCAGGGAAGCCTGTAGATTACAGAGCATTGAGGGTCTTTGGTTGTGCAACTTACTATCATGTCAGAGATAGTAAAATTTATGTAAGAGCTAAGAAGACAACTTTCTTAGGCCTCGTTCGACAGTTTCAGAGCTTTCCCGAGAAAAGGTCAGAAAATGAGCTCCTCAGATCTGCATAGAAACTTCAAATTCGCAGAAAGTCACTTTCCCTGTGAGCGTTCTTGAGTTGCCCAGAAACTCATTTTCTTATTGTTTCTGACCTTTTCTTGTGTTCTTCACTTTCTGAAGAAAATGTTAGAAAGTGCAAGGTCTTCTTGCAAGCGTGATCGCTACTTATGTGTGTATCTGATTAAATCTTAACCTATTGCAAGCGCACAATAAAAATCATAAAGCTTGTATAAGATCGTTCCCACGAAGATAGTTATTACTTATAATAACCTATTTTACAGAAAACTTATATTTATCTTTAAGGATTCCTATTCTACTGGAGAAATATGAATAAAGAATTTTCTAAATTATAATACATAAAAATAAATCCTAATCCTCTTTCCAATTGAGGTCGTCAATTCTAATCTTCAGCTATCGGATATTTATGAAATTAAACAGTATAATACACCATATATCAATTCTTCTAGTATTGGGCATCAATCAACACTAAAGTCTTATCAATATAGATTTAATCTAATCAATAATCAATCAAAAATTTGGGCGTTAATCAAACTCTAGAAAATTGAAGATATAAAAGTAAAACCGTTACACTAATATGTAAATTCTAACCTGAGTCGTCAATTCAAATCAAAACTTAGAGATTGTTATAAAGCAATAAAAGAAAATAAAAATCTAAACTAAAATATATCCTTCACCCCTTAGTCGGAGTCGTCAACTCCTTCTGGGAAACTACAGACATCTAATCTTCAGTACCCAATAGCAGTCGTCAATTGCTCTTGAGAAACTTCTGATATCTAATCTATTCTAATTATTTTACACTACTGATCGGAAGAAAATTCAATCTCAGGCATCAATTGATGCTGAATTTCTTCGATCCTTATTCCTGTGCCAAGCTTTCTTATTTATAGATCATAAGGGGTTAATTTATAAAACTTCTAATTCTAATAAAATAAATAAAAACTATCCTAATATAATTTCACTTCTAATTTTATCTTTCCTTTTGCTTCAGCGGTTGATATACTTCTAGAAATTTATTTGCATGTCGGCGATAGAGTCCTTCAAAGTATTCTTCATCAATTTTCTCGGATTCGTGATTCACCAGAATTCTAATTCAAGAGATCTTCTAATGATCTGGTTCATTGGCGGTGTACTATGTACGTGATCAGCAACAGTGAACTAAGTCTTCTGTAGAATTGCTAGTAACGATTCTCTATTCTTTCTTCTTTTTGTAGAAATCGCAATTTACAAATTTTCAGCTTCTGTGTCTTTTTCTGTAAAATCGCAAATGGCGATTTTACACTTTCATACTACTCACTCTGATGACTTTGCTATACTTGGTGGACGATTCTTTGAAAAATTGTAATTAATTTTCTTCCTCGAGTGGCTTCTTTTGTAGGATTATAAATTACGATTCTTTGGCTTTCATAGTCTCACTCTGGAAAATTGTAAATAATGATTTTTCATTCTTTTCAGTTGGTAGAGCTTTCGTCTTTCATTCTATTGTCCGTCTTATTGCTTTTTGAGTTCCTTTTGACGAATATTAATACTTTGAGTCTAATTTACTGCTTTTCCTTAATATCTGCATATCGACAACTTATTAGTAACAAACTACGGCCTAGCACTATTAAGTTAAGGGTGATAAAATGGTAAATTATGTGACTAATCAACGTGCTAAAGCCACATGTATTTAAGTTGTTCATCGAAGCGGTTATACTCATCAGATGATCATCAAATTCTATATATTTTCATTTGGTAATTTGTTAAAGACTTTTGTCAGGGCAGATTCTGAAAATAAAATTTATGATGTCAGTTTTAATACGTCTGCAATGATGTATTAAATGTTATTCCTTCCTTACTTAAATGCCAAACCAACCTATTTAAATGGCAATTAGCTGGTACTAACATTGCCTGACTCTTGTTCATTAAAATCGATTCGATGCATTTCTTTGGGTGGAGTATATTATTGGTACCCCAGAAACATAGCTTTCTTGAGAAAAAACCTCCAAAATTAAACTCTTGCTTTCCGCAAAAAATGCAAGGAAAACCCGCAACCCAATAAAAACTCATGAACAGAAGAAAGTCTCAAAAAATACTCGAAAAATCAATTTTCTGTAGAAAAGTCTCACTTTCCGAGACTTCTTTGGCTCTCGAACGAGGCCTTAGAGTATGAAAATGGCGTGAAAGGACACATGTTATAGTGTCTCGACCAGAATAAAGTTGTGATCAACAGAGATGTGACCTTTGATGAATTTGTTATACAAACTTCTAACAAACAGAGCATGAAAATTGGAGATGTGGCAGAAAATCAGTTCGAGGTGGAGTTAGAAACTCCTACAGTTACTAGATTAGAAAAAAATGTAGAAATTTGAAGTATAGAAACATTTGACAGTGAGTCAGAGCAATCTTTAGCGGGTCTCAAAAGGAATGCTAGAGCACCAATTCGCTACAATTACGAGGATATGTCTACCTACGCGTTGACGTTGGATTGCAATGAGCCGTTTTCATTCAAGGATGCAATCAGTAAAAGATGTGTATGACAATAGAAGGCCGCAATGGTTGAAGCGATAGATTATCTTTACAAGAATCAAACTGGGGAACTAACAAAGTTACCTAAGGGTAAGAGCGCGATTGAGTATAAGTGGGTTTATAAGAAGAATGAAGGTTATCTGAAAAATAGTGGAATAAGGCAAAAGGCACAGTTGGTAGAAAGGGCTATATGCAAAAGGAAGGCATTGATTACAATGAGGTGTTTTCACCGATTGTGAAACACACTTCAATTCGAGTTTTATTGTCAATTATAGCATAGTTGGACTTAGAGTTAGAGCAACTTGATGTGAAAATGATGTTTTTTATACGGTGATTTGGAGAATGAGATCTATATAAACTAACCTGAAGGGTTCAAGTCTCCTGGAGAAGAGAGATTATTGTGCAAACTGAAGAAGTCCTTGTACGGATTGAAGCAATCGCCAAGACAGTGGTACAAGAGGTTTGACATGTTTATGGTGGGCCAAAATTATATTTGAAGTGAATATGACAACTATGTTTACTTCAAAAGGCTAGTGGATGGCTCGTTTATTTATCTTTTCTTGTATATTGATGACATGCTCATAGTTGCAAAGAGCATGGTGGAGATCAAAAAGTTAAAATCTTAACTTGACATTGAGTTTGGGATGAAGGATCTTGGTGCAGTGAGAAATATTCTTGGATGGAGATTCAGAGAGACGGAAAGAAAGGGCAGTTGTGCCTTACACAGAAGAGTTATCTGGAGAATGTACTCTCACGGTATGGGATGGAAAATTCAAAGGTGGTGAGTACTCCATTGGTAGCTTACTTTGATTTTTTGGTTAGCATATATCCTACTACGGATGAGGGGCGTGAGTATATGACTCGTGTCCCCTATGCGAGTGTGATTGATAGCTTGATGTACACTATGGTGTGCACCACACTGAATATTTTACAGGCCGTTAGCATAATTAGTAGGTATATGGCTAATTCGGACAAGGAGTATTGGCAGATAGTAAAATAGATTATGAGGTACATACGTAGTACCATAGATGTCGGGTTGGTTTTTCGCAGTGGTACATATAATCAGTTATGCGGTTACGTAGATTCAGATTATGCCATTGATTTGGATAAGTGTAGGTCTACCACGGGATATGTGTTTACGCTATCAGGTGTTTCGATTAGCTGGAGGTCGATGTTATAGGATACAATGACTTTGTCTACTACGGAGGTAGAGTATATGACAGTAATTGAGGCAATGAAAGAAACATTATGGCTTTAGAGATTAGTTGGTGATTTGGGGATTGTATAGAAAGGTGTTGATGTGTTCTGTGATAGCTAGAGTGCTATTTACTTAACAAAGAATCACGTATATCATGCTCATACCAAATACATTGATATACGGTATCACTTCGTAAAAGAAGTAATCGAATATGGCGAGATATCTTTGAATACCAAGGGTCAAGTCTAAGCATTATTTGGATTTAATCAATGTTCAACAGGTTTGAGTGCCCTCGGGGCACTAGTGGCAGCAATGATACGAGTTTAGCGATGATTGAAAGAAATAGTATATGGTGAAGCTTAGAATAAGGTGAAAAATTATTGTTTAGGTTCTACCTTAAGTGAAGGTTGCTCGAGCAATAAGCAAAGTCACTCGAGCGAAGTGTTTCGCCCATAAGGGCGATTTCTCTAGTTGAACTCGCTTGAGCGAATTGGACACTCACATATGGGCAAACTTTCGGGTTTTGGTCACCTGCGCGACTTTGGTTCTCGCTCGAGCGACCCACGACGACCCAATTGCGTTTGCACTCCGTATTTGGCTGGTATCTTTTGGATTAGAAGTAGGATTTAATGTCAACTATATAAAGGAAAATCCCTTTGACGAATTATTGAGTTGCGATATCTTTGTACAGTTTTGATAAACCTATCTAGAGTTTTGTGGAGAGCTTTGGAAAGACTTGAGCATTCTTGTATACTTGTGAAATTATCAATATAGTGAATCATCATTGCCCGTGGACGTAGGCAAATTGCCTAACCATGTATATATATATATATATATATAGATATATGATAATTAATAGGGGTTTATGGGTCCCCCACCCTTTATTTAAAAAGAGAAGATTACAGACGAGTTTAGTTACAAATCAAGTCTTCTCGAATGCGAGAGTGAAGTGAAAAAGATGAATCTGTCCATCGAATAATTGAGGATGAGTCTTGTCCGATCTTTGTTAACAAATCTGCACTGAAGTTCATCTCTCTCCATATGTGTTTTAAGGTTATTGAGTGAAAAGAGAGTTAGAAGCTTGACTCTCCAAGCAATGAAGATGTAAGGCCACAACGTTTTGTACTATCCATTTATACAGTTGATAACAACTAGAGAGTCCGACTCGGCTTCCAGATCAGTGTAACTTTGATCAATAGCAAATTGCAACCCATATTGAAGCGTCTGGAGTTCAGCATGAGTAATATCATAACATCTCTCAATGGATCCATGGAAACTGGCTTCATGTTGTTCTTGAGTGTTTCTGAAGAGTCCTCCTATGAAAATTTTTCCATCTCTGCAAGATGTATCTGTATTTAATTTTAGGAAAGGAGCTTGGGGAGGAATCCAATGACAGATTCGTGGAGTGGGAGGAGGATCCCTTGAAATTCACCAATTGAAGCAAATTGGGGATATGAATTGATCTTCCATCGGCTGGTGAAGCATAGTGATGTTAACATTATCAACAATATTTAGAAGAACTGTTCTTTTATGATTTGATTTATTTTCGAAAATCCTTGAATTTCTTTCTCGCCATAGATGCGAAATGGAGGCAACAAAGACTAGCTTAATTAGAGTAGCATGTTTTGAGTTACCTTTATAATTTCCAATGCAGAAGGATAGCTCTTCATCAAGGGAGCCAATAGAGTATTTCCTTAAATCGAGTCACCTGCATAGAGATCTCCATATCCAACTGGAATATGAGCATCTAAAAAAGAGATGATTGTGATCTTCCAAATCGGACCAACAAAGTACACATCTCGAAGGAATATAGAAGCCTCTTTTAGCGAGATTATCCAAAGTAAGCAGTTTATTTTGAATAGCTAACCAAATACCAAAAAGATGCTTAGGAATATGCTTAGAGTGCCAGAGGAATTTGTACCAAGAGACCTTCTCATAGGAGTGTTTGAAGCAGGACCAAGCAAATTTAGAAGTGAATTCACCTGAAGATTCAAGTTTCCATATATAAGCATCTTCATCATGAATATTGATGGGAGTAGGATGCGAACGAATTCGTGCCCATGCCTCTTCCATTTTTGTTGTTGTGGGGTTTGGTAGGCTCCATTCTCCATTAACAATGACATCACTAGCATGACTGCTCTCATCAATTCCAGATTGTATCATCATTCTGTGCCCATAGTCTTTAATAAGAGTACCATTTTCAAGCCAAGGATCATGCTAGAAATTTGTATTGGGACTATTGCCAATGATGATCCGAATTTGTGATTTTATTGTATCTCTAACTCTCAAAATCCCTCTCCCAGCCCATGAGAAATTATTAGGGAGATTACAATTTCAGATATTTGTAAGATGTACATATCCAGCAATGCACCAAGTGGACCAAAGTAATTTGTTGAGAACAAATTCCAGAAAAGTTTTGAAAGACTAACATTATTCCAATCCGTAATACACCTGATTTCGACGCCTCCTTCATCCTTGGGTTTGCAAAATTTCTTCCAGCTGATAGGATGCATTGATTGGCCAAGAGAAGGGCCCCTCCAAAGAAATCTTGAGAAAATTATTTCCATTTTACTGATGATCTTCCTTGGGAGATAGAAAGAACCAGACCAGTATATTTGGAAGCTATTAAGGATTGATTTAATAAGTTCAAAATTCCCAACGTAAGAGAGAAGATTTCCTTTTCAGCTTTCAAGCCGGCCAAAGATTTTTTCAAGAAGAGGATTGCAGAGATTGTATGTGAGTTGATATGAGAAAAGGGGTAACCCCAAATACTTGATCAAAAGCTTTCCTTCAGAAAATCTTAAGGCATCTTTCTGAGCACAGTTGGCATTGCAAGCAGTATTGCATAGAACAATACTTTTGGAATCATTCACCTTCAAACCTGAAATAAGATGGAAACGATCTAGTAGATCTCTTAGTTCTTTAGCTGAATCAACATCTTCATTCATCATGATAAATAAATCGTCAGCAAAGATGAGATGGGAGACGATCAGGCAATCGGCTATTTGAAGGGGCTTGATAGAATCTTGAGAAATTTTTTCTTCAAGCAAGCACGTGAATCCATTATGAGAGTGAAAAGCAGCGGCAATAATGGATCTCCTTGTCTTATACCACAAGAACTTGAAAATAGCCACGAGGAGAACCATTTATAAGGATTGAAAACATAGGAGTTGTGATGCATTCTCTAATCCGTTGGGTCTAAGTTTCATCAAACTCCAATTGTTGGAGAATAGAATGAACATAGTCCCACCGCACCTTATAAAAGGCCTTTTGAAGATCAATTTTAACACAGAATGTCTTTGGTCCAGAAATAAGGTGGAAATTTCGAACAAGTTCATGGGCCAGATAAACATTTTTTATAATTTTCCTTCCCTTAGATTGATTCCAACTAATAAGAAAAGGGAGGACATTTGCAAGGCGATTCGATAAAATCTTTGTGATAACTTTATAAAGAAAGTTACACAAAGCAATGGGTCTGAATTTATCGATCGAATTGGCGCCTCTTTCTTTAGGAATCAGCTTGAGAGAAGTGACATTTAGAGATTTAGGCACTTTCTTCTTACGGAAAAATAGCGTACCATTTTAATATTATCTTGCCCAATGATATTCCAAAAGATCTGAAAGAATTTCGCGAAGAAGTCGTTCGACCCAGGAGCTTTATTCTTAGGTGAATTAAAGATAACACTTTTGATTTCTTCATCATACATCTTGCAATAAAAGAGTGGCCGGAGAAGGTGATAGCTTACGCTTAAAAGGAAGGTTCGGGATCTCTTGATTCGAAGATGGAGAAAAGATATCCAGATAATATTGAGTAGCTAAATGCCCGTAGCAGTAGGATCAACAATTCTTTCGCCTGTAGGAAGATTCAACTCAAATAAGGAATTTGAAGAGATTCTAGAGTTCACCATAGAATAAATTTTTTTTGTATTGGAATCTCCAGCCTGTAACCATTGAACCCTGGCTTTCTGTTCGATAAAATTTTCTTCAGTGAGAGATTCGTAATGGCTGCTTGTCTTTCATCTAAATGAAGTTGCTCATTAGTAGGATCATCATGAAGCTTGGCTTGGATTTTAAGAAGGTATTTCCCGGCATTGTCCGATCTTTCCCTAACATATTTGAAAGTAGAAGCGTTCCAACTTCGAATGTCGGATCTAAGTAGTTTGATTTTTTGTTGCATTGAATAGATTGGATTACCATCAATTTTTGTTTCCCATAAAATTTGAATGGTTTAGGCCCAGAAGGCCTATCTTCTATGAATGAAACGAGAGAGGAGAGTGATTAGAAATAATTGGTTCCAGATAATTAACAGTCAAGTTAGGAAAAAGATTTTTCCACTCAGAGTTATCAAGCTTGCATGAGATTCTTCGTGGGCCCAATTTCATATTCGTCAAAGACCATGAGAAGCCAATCGATCTCATATCGATAAGTAAACAATCGTCAATGCAGGAATTTAAGTCTTCAAGAATCTGAGTAGGGATGGTAAGGCCTCCAACTTTTCCGGATGTAAACCGTACAGTGTTGAAGTCTCCTCCAACCATCCATGGACTCGATATCATTGGGGCGATGTTACGAAGAGTTCTCCATAGCAGTTTCCGTTATGATGCAAGATTTAATCCATAAATTCCAATAAAAGTAACTTGAAAATGATCTGATAGACGAGTCACCTGGGATTCCTAAGAATCCAGATACGACCAAGGTTATGAGATTGGTAATTATCAAGAAATTCCCATCCTTTGAATTTTCGCCTTATTTTGTGGGCTTTAGGAAGGATGCACCTCGTCTCAGTTAAACAAATTAAACCGAGATTATTGTTTCTAATTAATATTTTTAGTTCTCTATGTTTAATGGACTCTCCAAATCCACGCACGTTCCAGAGAAGAGTATTCATTGATGAATCGAGGAATGAGATTTGCTAGATTTGGGTCTAGCGATTTGATTTAGATTAGGATCTTTTGAGGATTCTGCCTTCTTTGTAGGAGCCATCTTGGCCAATACTTTTTCTAGCGATCCTTCTTTTTTTGCTTGAGTCCAAGATATTTGGGCCTTTGCTTAAGATAACTGACGATCTTGTAGGGATCTCTTCAAGATTTTCTCGCAAACGAAAGTTAATCGAGACTTCTGTGATCTACAAGGGATTTGGATCCGAAGAAGATTTCGGAATATGAGTTTCATGGTTATCCAAAGTTTTTGTGGCCGCTGAACTGCTGGATAACGAGTGATTTAAAGTTTTGAGTTTAATTGAACGATCATCAGGGCAGTCGTTGGACTGGGAGTTTGCATGATCTTCAGGGCACTCGATGGACTGGGGATTTGCACAGTCTTTAAGGAATTTGATGAACTGGGAAGTTGCATTGAGATCCGGTAGATCTTCATCTCTCTGTGAACCGTCTTCCTCATTGGGTTCCTCATTGTGTTCCTCGTTGGGTTCCTGATTTCGTTCCTCATTTACACGATGTTCTCCGTCGTCGCCTTCATTTATTTCAATTTCTTCATTGTTGCAGAGTATTACTTTGTTATTATCTCCATCATCATCTTGAGATGTAAAAGATCTGCCAGTCCTTCTCCAAGCAGAATTAGAAGGTTTTGGAGGAGGTTTGGCTCTCGGGCATTTCTCTGTGGAATGTTCGAAGACCATACAATTTCTGCAGATTGGAGGAGGGCTTCCATTCATACTCAACCGCCTGAGTATGTAAATCTCCATCCTCACGTTTTAATTGAATAACAGAAGGGCAGTCAAATGAAGGGGATATCTCAACACAGATTCTGGCAAAGGCTAATCTAGATCTCAGAGAAGTTGGTCCATCAGAATGGATGGGAATTCCAAATGAGCTTGCAATCCTACTTAAGGTGGATGATGACCAAAATTGAAGGGGAAGTTTGGGGAGTTTGATCCATACTGGTGCCGATCGGAGTAGCTCTCTTTCAGGTTTGAGATTCGGAGTCCATATGCGGAGTATAAGCCATCGTCCCGCAATGGTCCATACACCGGCATCAAGAACTCGATTTAGATCTTCTTCAAGATTGAATTTGAAAAGAAAAAATTATCTTCGAAGGAGATTAAATCAACTGTGCTTTTAAGTTTCCATAGCCTGTCAATAGCTGCCTTGATACCAAGATAATAAGGTCTCAGCCCTATTACATACCCTATCAGGGTATTTTCCCATCTAGCGGATTCTTCTTGGATCTCCTTTTCCAGGCAAATTATGAATCCATCTTTCATTGCATCAGGAACGTGAACCAGTTTATTATAAGAAGAGATGACCTTACTTTTGCTGAATAGGTATGCCCATTTCCCTTTAGTGGGATCAGGCGGTTTCTCCACTGTCTTAGATCTCAACCAGAAGGAGGGGAAAGTTCACGATTATCTGGGGTCTAGAGCTAATATCTCTCTCTTATTTGTTTTGCCCAACTATGTAAATATCGTCTCTTGTATCATTGTATTGATTTCCTTTTATAAAGTTAGTTAATTTGAGAGCTTCTGCCCAAAAAAAATTATGGGCCACATGATTTAAAAAGTGGCCCATAAATCAAGTCAGTTTGTAGGTTGGGTACCTAATAACAACTCACAATCATTAGCCTTTAAGTGATCATAGTAACCGAGTTTGGATTCGGCAAACATTTTTAGTGTGAGAAGGCAGTTCGATTTGTTAAAGTTTAGTCCCACATCAGGTTTTCATAGCCTTGCCTCTCCTCTTATTAGAAATTTATCGTGATATAAGAGCAGACCTTTCTTCACTCCACGTAACCAAATTCAATTCTCCTCTTGATTTGGCTCAGTTTGGCCAACATGTGCAGGGCACTTTGAAGTTTAATATGACATCGGGTATTTATAGCCTTATCTCTTCTCTTATAAGAGATGTATCAAGGTTTAATTAAAATAAATCCGAGAAAGATTGTGAAAAAATTTAGGATTACAAAAAAATAGACTACCAAAATATAATAATTATATATTAAAATATTTAAAGTTATAAACAATGTCTTTAAATAATACAATAACTATATTACATAATTCGCTTGCGTTAACAATTTACAATTATAAAAAATAATATGTTGTATGATTAAAGCAGGTATCACAATAATAAAAATTAAAAAATGCTCAAAATTTTTGTTAACTTCGCAAAAAATGGAGAAAAAAAATATGAGAATCGATGAATCAAGCGAATATTATGCAAAAAGTTCGACACACGGTCTATTTGCCACTGAAAAATTTGAAAAAAATTCGTAGAATCCAGGATTCAGGTGAATATTCGGAGAGTTTTGCCAAAATTTAAATTAATTTGGTGATAATGTATGTGATCCAGAAGGCACTTTATTTCCACGCTTAATTAAAAAGAAAGAAGGATTTATGCATTAAAAAGTTTGTTGTAGGAAATATTAACCGTCCATACAAAACCAAAAGTCTTGGCCATTGATTACCCAAAAGCTCCTCTGTCAGCCAATAGTTTGGAAAAAATGTCACCTTTGACTCAATGAGAGCTCCATGTCACCAATTTCACTGAGACTTTTGATTCTGCAGTGAGGGAGAAAACTAAAATAAAGGAGAAGAGCTACCCCAGAAAGATACAAGGTTTCCAATGTATAGAGACAGATTTATACGTATGATGAAAAGTTGTACAGCGGAGCATGGTGATTAGAAACTGATTGAAAGTTGACAGCACTGTCCTTTGACTTCAATATATTACCAAAAAAAAAAAAGAAAAATTATATCTTTCTGCCCCAATCCCATGTACTCAAATGAGACCACCCCATCAAGAAAAATTTGACAAAGGACAGTAGCAGAAGAAGAAGACGAGAGATGGGAAGGGCTCCTTGCTGTGACAAGGCAAATGTCAAGAAAGGGCCATGGTCACCTGAAGAAGACTCAAAGCTAAAAGAGTTCATAGAGAAACATGGTACTGGAGGGAATTGGATAGCTCTTCCTCACAAAGCTGGTAATACCAAAGCAAAAGAAATCAACCCATTTTTAAAAATAAGAAAATGGGTTGTCTTTTTTTTCTTATTTTTTTTTTGTTTCTGTGATATTGATTTTGGTTGGTTGTTTGTTCAGGTTTGAAGAGATGTGGTAAGAGTTGCAGATTGAGATGGCTTAACTATCTGAGGCCCAACATAAAGCATGGAGAGTTCTCTGATGAGGAAGACAGGATTATTTGCACTCTCTTTGCTAGTATTGGAAGCAGGTGAATCCATGTTCTACAAATAGATAGAGCTGTTTTTAATGGCTTTTAACTTATTATATAAATTGTTTGGGCTTCCCTTCCTCTTTTTCTCCGTGTTACTTGGAAAGTTAGTGAAAATTCATGAACTTGAAACCAAGAAAAAGAAGACCACCTTTTTGGGTTTATTTTTTCCAAGTTTAGATATCTCTTCAATACCCATTTCAAACTCAATATTATCATTTATGGAACTTATTCCTTGATCTACAGGTGGTCAGTTATGGCTTCCCAACTGCCAGGTAGGACTGACAATGATATAAAGAACTACTGGAACACCAAATTGAAGAAGAAGCTGCTGGGGCCTCATCCATCTCAGAGGAAACTGCAACAACCCTTTCCATCTCCTGTTGAAACTGCATCATCAACAAAGTCCGACAACGGTTTTCAAGGCATTTCAACTTCATCAAGTCTTCTGAATACTAGTACCATACTTGAAGGGCATGGGAGTCTGGTAAGCCCACTACTCAATCATCATCATCATTACCAAGTGAAAGATAATTTCCTCATGT